>JAPFRF010000006.1:8882500-10136250 GCA_029282475.1 Phrynocephalus forsythii
TTTGGTGGACCAAGGCCACTTCGTCAGCCTTGTGCCGGTGCAAAGAGCTTAAAATCCAAATGTTTTTACAAGCTGGATTTTGTCAGGCACGTTTTTCTTAGATGTAAGACATTTTTCCAGAATGCCTTGTCATTAAGAGCTCTCCCCAACTCTTGCAAAATCAAGGCTATGGCTTCTTTTATGGATTCAGTCCCACATTGGGTCTTCCTCTTTTCCTGACGATTTCAGCTTATTCTAGCAGTTTCATGAGTTGGCAACATTTAAAAATACCAAGATAGATACAACCTGGGATGGACAAAATGCAGCCCTGGGTATGGGGTCAAATTTTGCCCAGTTTAGTTATGCTGTCCAGGTATAGAGCTCAATGGCATGTGCTGTGTTGTTTAAAAACTAAGGGTGCTTTTACACGACCTTTAAAATCCGGGCTCCCAAATGCAGAGCTTAAAGTTGTTTTCCCACCAGTTGTGAACTTTAAACAAAATATAGTACGACCATGCCTACCTAAGCGTGCCCCAGCGCACTTTAGAAGTACCTGGTCTCCGGAGGTAAAAAAAATCTTCCGATGCGGATTGTAAATCTGTGGATGTCAGGCTTCTGTTTGTTTTTTTGTCCCCACCACCCCTTTAAGAGACAGGAATCCCTATGGGGCTGCTGGGACTGCTCAGACAGCAGACGGAGGTGAGCCTGCATTCTTTTCTCCCTTTTTTCTCCCTCCCCTCACACAGACAGGAGCAATGGAGGTCGGAAGGGTGGGAACACAGGAAGAGGAACAACACTCCATGATCTCTGGTCCGAATTTAATTTGCCAGCGGATTTTAGAGGTCGTGTAAAAGCGCCCTAACAATTTTCAAAATGGGCTATGGACTTTGCAGTTTCTGGAGGATCCCAGGAATATAAAAATCACACACAGAGCCACTGAAATTACCCCAATGTAAGACTTTAGTCCTGAGTAGACCCATGATCACATGATCTTTGTCTCTTTCTTACCCAGCCACACATATTTCCTATGTGATCTTATTGCAAGCCAGTTCCTTCAGTTCCTTGACGACTGAACCAAGGTGTACAAAATCTGACTACTTCAGTTTCTTCACTGTTCATGCTCAAGTTGTGTAGTTTTTTCTGTAGTCATGATTTTGGTCTTGATGTTCAACTGCAGTCCTCTAAAAGTCATTGCAAGTCATTACTGCTTTTTTGCCAGTAAGATGCTATTACTGTATCTGCATATCTAAATTACTGATCCTTCCATCAGTTTTCTCTCCTCCTGACAGGAATCCAGTCTGGCCTTCTGTATGATATCCATGTACATATTGAACAGATACACCCTTTTCTGACACTTTTTTGCCTATAGCAGTGGTGCCCAACCAGGTGTTCTTGGACTGAACTCCCATAAGCCTTCACCACTAACTGTGCTGGCCTGGGTTTCTGGGAGGTGCAGTACAAGAATGCCTCAGTTATCCCAGGTTAGGAACTATTGACCTATAGGAAACTATTCTGTCTCCAAATTGTGTCCTTACTGTATACATGGTGAAATACTGCAGGATTTGCTGCAGGAGACAAGTAGACAAATTCACTCTTTTAAAAAAAAACTAATCACAGGATGCAATGGCTTATTCAGGTCTTTCTGGGCCCTTTGTGCAGTTTTTTTTAAATGCACTTTCAGTCGTGCCTGTGTGCGCAGTTGTTTCAATCTCCAAAGAGCATGACTGTGGGTCATATTTGGAGACACAGTAAGCTGGGTAAGATGTTTTGGGCAGTGGAACACTCAGCCCTTTGATCTTTTTTTTATCAGTCACTCTGAATACTCTTACATCAAAGCAGATTTCTCCTTAAGAAATCATGGAAATGCAGATAATTCATTCTGGGGGTCACATAGACCACATACTGTACACACAAAATGCCAAAACACAAAAGAATTTGGCTAGAAGTCCACATCCACACCACGGTTTATGTACCTGACTGTGGAATCTGCTCTATTTGGGACTAATGATTTTACTCTATATTTTAATGTGACAATAATAAAGTGCAATTTGTAGCCCTATACACACTTGACTAGCTGCCCCATTACTAGAAATGGTTTTTAAAAATAAGGAAGAAAATAAAAATAAAACCCTAACTTGCACATTCCTGGCTGGTGTAAGGGAGACTTCTGTTCCTCTCTCCTCCCTCTGAAAATGAGGCAGCCTGAGATGGAACATTCCAGACAATCATCTGCAATTCACCAAGGAGAGGGAGGGAGAGGGAGCCACCATTGGCTCAATTATGATCATGTGACCTGCTCCAGTGCTTGTATATCAAGACAATGCTTGTTGATCAAGGCAAAATTAAAAGAAATGTTTGCTTGTCTTGCAAAATGCTCTTAAACCAAGGTATCATGGTACTAGTTTAGTGCTAGGTCATCTCTGTAGGGACCAACACACACACACACACACACACACACACACACACACCACACCACACCACACCACACCACACACCACACCACACCACACCACTACAAAACAAAACAAAACAAAAATATGAAACGGAATCAATTCTGATGTAGAACAGAAGTCTACTGTGTTTCTGTGGTATGCGTGTATGTACTTTTAATTTACAGAAAACTTTGGAAAAATATCATTTACTAATGCCGTGCAACACTTTAAACAGCCTATTGACTTTGCAAGAAACCAGCAAAGGAGAGCTGGGGATCAGTAGAGGGTGGGATCAAAGAAAAGGGGATGGTCAGTTGACTTGCAGATCAAACCGCTGCTCATTGAAGGGAGGAGTGTGAACACTCGCACCAAAACAGTCCACAGTCTCCATGGAATCACCTAATCCAAAAAGAAGTGTAAAATAGGCTGCAAATCAAACCACAGCAAAGCCTATGTAGCTGCAGCCTTAGGCAAGAAGACAACAAAGAAAACTTGGAATGTAGAAACAACCCCAGTCCCAAGAAACTGGCTTGTGCAGAAGCCACATTTCCCCCTTTTATTTAGAAGAAGAAGAATAGAATCCTTTATTGGCCAAGTGTGATTAAACACACCAGGAATTTGTCTTTGATAAATATGCTCTCAATATACATAAAGAGAAATATAGAAGAATCACGTGTTCAAGATATTATTAAAAATATTAAATATTCAGCAAATTAATAGCAATTGGGATAAAGCTATCTTTATATCTTTTTATCCTAGTATGCAATACCCCAGGCCTGCCCAACAGGTAGACCAGGGGCTACCAGTAGCCCGTGAAGGGTTCGAAAGTAGCCTGCCAACCACCAATTAAAATGTGAGGGGATAAGTTCTTCAGCAAAGCTCTGGGTTTGCCAGCCCACTGTCTCAGCCAAGCAGAGCAGTTCAAGGGCCATGGCACAGTCCCCTGGTCTCCCTACCGTCCAGATGATTGGCGTGCCACTGTATCGTGACCAATTGAGTTGGTGCAGAGCAGAGGAAGGGGAGTGGAGGGGACAGTGAGGGGTGGGGTCATAGGCGTGCCCACCTCCTTTGCGTGGTGACGTCCCCCTCTTCTCTCCCCCTGGAGAATTCCTTCCTCCCATCTTCCTCCTCCTCCCACCCCCACAGCTGCCTCACAGAGACTGTGACCTGCCACTCCTGCTCCCCTTCTGAGCCATTCCCTCCTCCTGCGCAGCCGTGACGATGTGATTGCCCTGCTGCTGGCTTGGCCCATCCCAGCTGCACAGCGAACATGGCACAGGTGAGTGAGAGCTATGGATGGCAGCAGCAGTGGCAGTGAGGGGGCTCAAAGGGAGAGGGGGGGAAACAGGAGGAGAAGTAGAGTCAAGTCAGGCCCCGGGCGGGTTGGGAGGGAAAGTGCAGTTCTTAAAAAAAGTCCTCCAGCAGCCTGGGCAAGCAGAAGGGGCGATCTGCGCAAGCATGCGTGTGCCTCTCTCGCAACCGTGCACACCGGCTCGAGCGGGTGTAAGGAAAGCATGTGCATGGTCAGCCTTACCATAGGAATGCATTGAAATATGTTCCCTCCAGAAAGGATTAATTGATTTTCAATGCGTTCCAATGGGAATTTGCTGCTCTACTTACAATTTTTTTTTTTTTACTTATGAGCATATGCTCGGAAGAGATAAAATTCATAAGTGGAGGTTTTAGTGTAGTAGCCCTCAGGCACTTTCGTCTGGAAAACGTAGACCTTGGCCTGTTAAGTTGAACAGCCCTGGTCTATGGAATTCCCTGCCAGAAGAAGTGGTGACAGCTGTCAGCCTTGACAGCTTTAAGAAAGGATTAGACAAGTTCATGGAGAACAAGGGTATCAATGGCTATCATTATGGATGCCTAAGGACAACTTCTGGGTTGGAGAGATAGGCAGGATATCTCTCAATGCCATTTGCAGGGAATCGTAAGCAGGTTAAGACATCTGCTTGAGAATACCCTGAAGCAAATGGTGAGCCACTGTGTGAGACAGAATGCTGGACTGGATGGGCTGTGGCCTGTTCCAGCAAGGCTGTTCTTATGTTCTTATGAGCCTATTTCAGACCAGGGTGACAAGAGGTCAAAGTAAAAAATGGCAGACTCGCAACCAGCTTTCTTCAGACTGACAATGCCATTTGTGTGAGCAGCAAAACGTTTCAATCTCAAGAAAAAAAGGCCAGCTGCCATGACTCAATTTCCAGTGCCTTTTCTCGTGCCTTTTGCTTACAGTACTTTTTAATACATGTCTCCTTACAGCTGACTCACCGCTGGTTCCAGTCGTCAGAGGGAGGACTCTTCATCACCCTTTCTTCACTGGCCTTGTCCCCTGTGGTTCAACAATACATAGCAGGAGATCAGTTGCAATGCCATGCAATTCAGTGGGAAAAGAAAGGCATAAAACAAGCACAAACAAAAATCCCCACTATGACCTTTCTAATAATAACTTGAAATATTCCAGCAAAGTAAATTAAGTAATTCTATCACCCCTCTGTGATAGATGTAAACCATGGGTCCAGATTGCTACCTGAGAGGGAGAATGTCCCTGAAGGCCTCTTGAAAAAAGCCATTTTAAATAAATCCTTACAATAAAAGTCACTTGCTCTTTAGAGCCTTCATCTCCATTCTTGACATGGCCACTTCCAACAAGACCTGGGAGGAAGGTACAGGTAGTAGATCTTTGGTAGAGATGCTCTGTCAGAGATGTGGATAGATGTTCAACTATTTCCAGAGGTCCCATACGTGGGCAAAGAAGGAAAGAGGCAGTTGCAGATCATAATCATCAGATGTTAGGTAGGCAACACTATGGTCACATGCGGTTTAATGCAGCTTTTTGACAGTCTTCGTGAAAAAGAGCCAATCTGCTACAATGGGTCAAAGAATGAAGAGCCCCACTCTTTCTATTGACATTTTTAAAAGACACGGGAGGATTTAAGTGCCTATTAAACAAACTATCCAAAGATGAGAGACAGAAATCAGCCTTTGGGGCATTACAGATTCAAAGGTTCCATGGGCTCTGAGGTCAGAGGATTCTAAACAGATGCTCCAGGAGTCAGTTGGTGATTCCAACTGTCTCCTGTTGAAAGTAGATATTCTCAACACCTTGAGTGAATGGAAGGAGCTTTTGGGAGAACGCTGTGAAGACAAGAGAAGATCTGCATTCAAGATAGGAAGAGCCAGAGAAAAGTCAAAATAGTTATTCCATGTATGTGATCTGGGCAATTATTTTGCCCCAAGTGTCCTGTAATGTCAAAGGCTAGATACAGGTGAGTGGTATCAGGAGGCAGATATCTAGTCTTGTGTGCTACCAGAGGCGTTTGGTGGGACCACTGTGAGATAAAGGAAATTGGACTAGATGGTCCCTTGGCCTGATGCAGAGTGGCTCTTTTTGTGTTCTTAATCTGGATCTCTCTGTTGCTTAACATCCTTGAAGCACAATGTTTAAAGTTGAAAAAAATTAGCATATGATAGTGGGTTACAAGAACAGTGGGTATAAAGAGGAGGCATCCATCATTTAAAGAAAAAATGAACGCGAAAACAATAAGTATGCAAATACTAGAAAGAGAAAAGAGATGGCAAACACTAATAGTACTAAAGACTTGGTCAGAGCAGTAACGCATAATCCATTTAAAGGTTATGCAGGTTGTCAGACATGTGGACTGAGGGACAGCCACTGGAGCTGCTGTAACTAGGATGGGGGTGGGGGTGTATGATCTGTGTAACCAGCCAAAGTCAGCTATCTGGATGCTGCATTGTCAGACCTGCAGTTTCCTGATGCTTTCCCTTGTAAGCCACACATACAACGAGCTACAGTAATCCAGCGACATGGTAACGAATGTATGCATGACAGTGCCCAGATCAGATCTCTTCAGGAATTGACATCATTGGTTTGTGTACCTAGTTTAAATTGTGCAAATGGTCTTCTGGCCATCACCAAAACCTGGTCATCCAGAATCAGAGATTAATCCAGGAGCGCTCCCAAGTTGTGTACCTTTGTTTTCAGGGTACGGGGTAACTCCATCCAGTGCAGACTCCATCCCTATTCCTTGATCTGTCTTTTGATTGATCAGAACTACTTCTCTTTTGATTTACCCTCCTCCAGTCCCTTACTGATACCAAACATTGACAAGAAGGAATTGTTTGCTTACATAACTGATTCAATGGTTGTCTATTCATTGATGGGTATGTGAAGTGTACAGTACTGTGCTGGATCAAAATCCATCCTGTGATTTTCCAGAGATCATCTTCCCCTGGGAATGACCTGCTTGTGCTTTTCCGTGGGACTCTCAGAATGTCCTATAGGGGATGTTTAAGAATTTGTGGTGGTGATTCCCCTTAATGTATAGACGCTGGTGCTTGCAATCCTCTTTTTCCTTCCATTTCTCTATTACTCTGTGGAGGTCTCAACTGCGTATATTTTAAAAGTCAGCAAATCACCAAAGAGATGACTGAAGAAGGCATTTGTACAATTTCCAATGAGAATTTCACCAGTCTTTAATTCTTGCTTTGTGAGAAATGTACAGTGGAACCTTGACTTACGTCCCGCTTGACTTGCGTCATTTTTGACTTGCGTCCACTAGGGGTCTGTTTGACCTGCGTCGTGGGCTCCGACTTACGTCTTGGAGCCCCGGCGCAAGGCCCCGGAATCGGGCGGCAGCCAGGAAGCCAGGTGTGCACGGAAGAAGCGGCGGCCGTTGCTGCAGCTGCTCTCTGGGTGAGAGAGAGGTGGGGGGAGGTAGCGAGGGAAAGAGCGAGGTGGATGGGGTGGGGGGGCAGAAAGAGCGCAAGGGACGCACGCCTGCCTGCATGCCTGGCGACGTGAGGGAAAGGAGGGAGGGGAAGGGGCGCTGAGCGCTGGATTGTGCTCTGTGTCTCTGCTATTGCCGTAACGTCCTGATGTTTCGCAGGGCCCCGCAGACAGGCAGGCTGGCCGGTGGGCTGGCCGGCCAGAAGGCGAGCCAATGGGTGGGCGTGGGCGTGCATGCGGGACACGAGGACGAGGAGAGGATGCATCCCCTGCGGAAGGGGGGAAATGAGGGTCTGTCTTACCTCAGCAGCTGCCATCCGATGCCCGGGCACAGGTTTGGCGGAGCCGCTGCTGAGGGGAATCTATGGTTTGTATGTGTGTTGTGAGGTGCCGGTGGGGTGGGGGAATGCCTGCCTGGGCTGCCTCTCAGGAAACGTCGGGCTCCAGAATGCACGCGCGCGGGCGCGCCACCTCAGAGGCGGTGGGCTTTTTCTTTCTTTCTGTGCAGGCGCACCTCCACCCCACTGGGGCCAGTCCGGAGGTTTGGGATCAGCTCGGCAGGACTTATTTGGCGGGGAGTTGGGAGCAAGGAAGGGGCTCGCTCACTTATTTTATTTTAACCCCTCTGTATGGGGTGTGAGTGAGGGATGATTCCCCTTCCTCCTTTTAAAAAAATCAGTCCCGCCAGTGGTTTCCCTGACTGTGGCTGCGCAAACTTAGGTGCTCAGGCTTTTGTTGGGAGCGTGGGGATGGCGCGGGCGCCCCTGATGTCGGGAATGCACGGGGGTAGGGGTGCCCACTCCCAGCAATCGTCGGGAGCACGCCCATGAAGTTTTTTTTTTTTTCCGGTCATGATTGTTCCAAAGGGGGGCAAAATGAAAAATTATTGTGTCTTCACAAAAGGCGAAGTTTATTTATTTATTGTGAACATTTTTACCCATCTTTTCTCCTTGGAAAAGGGTCCAAGGTGTCTTCTGCTCCTGACGCAATAAAGGTTCTTTTAATAAACATTTTAATAAATAACATAAGAACCTAAGAAGAGCCCTGCTGGATCAGGCCATCAAGTCCAGCTTTCTGTATCTCACAGTAGCTCCTGACCCCCCCTTTAACCAACATTGCCCCCACCGTTCCTGCTACCACTCCCTGTAGGGTCAGAGTGTCTTTTTCATAGTCTGGAACGGATTAATCCACTTTCCCATTACTTTCTATGGGAAAAGTTTGTTTGACTTAAGTCATGTTTGACTTAAGTCTAGACCTCCGGAACGGATTAATGACGTAAGTCAAGGTATTACTGTAAATCAAATTTATAAAAGAATATAAGCTTATCAAAACAAAACTGAATTATTAAAGTAGAAAAAGTGCAAAATAAATTATCTTCTCAGCACTTTTAGGAAGAACCAAACAGAAGATCACTTAGGGCCTGTTTGTCATGAATTTGGGCATCTGACCTGCTCCCTCATGCCATCTTCTCTTCTTTAACCTCCAGGTTGAATTACTTGAGGTACCACCCAATGGAGAACGTAAAGACTTGTCAACAGCATATTTCTGGTAAGTACTCTGCCACATCATTGCATTTCATTACTCTAAACCCACCCACCCCCGCCACCACAGTCTCAGTAATATCAAAAGGAACTTGGCTTTGACATTATCACCTTCTCCATTTTCTACAGAGAAACATCTGACAGTGAAGACATATTGGCAACAGGAAAGATCATCCACAATCTTGGTGAGATCAAAATCTGTTAGAAGTTTCATGTGAAATCATATTTGAACCTTATCTTAGATTTCTAAAATACAGCCCACTTTTACAAGGTATTAAGGGGAATGATTGCCACTTCCAGTGGTAAGCTCATGAGGCTACACCTGTCATGGGCATTTATGGTGTCATCTTTAGGACTCTTCCCACCATCATTTCCCACAGGTTTTGCTGCAAAGGGAAACACTGGTTGGGGTTACAGACAGACACCATGGGAATTATTAAGGTTTCCTTGTGGTTTCTCATCCCATTATTACTATTGTACCAAACTTTACTTCTGGAATCAGATGAAGAGAGGTGTCTACAAGACAGTGTGAGAACTGCATATGACAAATCTATCAACCCATAAGATTTTGTTGGAACTTCCAAGTAAATGGTTTACCAGAAACTGTTTTCCACCAATGATGCCCTTAGAACAGTTGCCTAAATGGTCCAAATGCAAAATGACTTCTGCTTTGAGAATTGTTTTGAACTTACTTGCATCATTTAATCAATAAGCTCGTCTGTCCATCCTTGCTGCAATAGTCTATCTTGAAGGGATGCACAAATTGCAGAGAGCTTCTGGATGGGAATAGCAATTTCACTTATATTTGACACTAGGCACAAAAGACCCTATATAGCAGCGGTGGTGATCCTTTGACAGTCCAGATGTTTTGGACCACAACTCCAAGAATTGCAAGCCTGTATTGCCAATGACAAAGGACTGTGGGAGTTGTGGTCCAAAACAGTTGGAGTGCCAAAGGTTTGCCACCACTGCTATATACTTTGCAAGTAACAAGCTATCAAAAACATCAGCCCCTGTAACAGGTTACATTTTGGGCTGCAGTGAAAGTGGACCAAGTGATCATAGATATATTTTTAAAGTGCATTTGGTCATATTTGCATTGCCCAAATCACTTTGTTGGGATATTTCAAAGTTAATATTAGAAAGGTAATAGCAGGGATACTTTTTTGTGTGTGTGTGTGTTTTATGCTTTTCCCAACAAGCTGTCAAGTAATGCAACTGATCTGCTGCTATGGATTGTTGAACACAGGGGCCAAAGACCAGAGAAGAAAGAATGGTAAGAAGGCCTCCCTCTGATGACTGTGACTACAGGTGGGTCAGCAATAAGGAGTCAATCGAAGGAAAGCACGAGACTATTTGCTACACAGAAGGAGAAAAGTGAAATGATGTGGATTCCTCCACTTTGATAAGAGCACAACTCCGAAAAAGGACTGTAAGCACATGAAGAGTTCTGCAATGGGTTCCGTGTCTACATGGAATCGTTGGCAAGGGTACATTTTTCATCTCCCTCCACCCCATGTCATTGGGAGCTGCAAATGACATGGAATCCCTGTCCCCAAAAGAGTGAAATGATGAGCTTAGATGCATAAGATTTGAATAGGATGAATTTAGCTAACATTAGAGATTAATTTATTTTTCTGTTATTTGCATTGTTTTCAAATGTGCAGAGGCCTTATCTGCCAGATGGGCTGTATAGCTAACTCATTGACAAAACTAACTAACCAGTCTGCATATCTATTGATGAGCCTTGTTTTTCTTGTGGTTGTAGGAACTGAAGGATGAAGTGGAAACCCCTTTCTGTCCCCTGCCAAATAAATCCCATTTTGTTTCCCTCCCCAGCTCAAACCCTGCTGTTCTCTCCAAAACACAGACCTCTCTAGCCCTTTGTTCACGCACACACCCTCCTCGTCCCTTTATACCCTCACCATGTTTCCTTCTTCCCCTCTTTCAAGAGAAGGTCCATCTTCCCGATCTACCAGGTGAGGGAATTGTTAATGGCTTTTAAATGTCCTTTGGTGATCTAATTTTCTCTTATTTGTGGGGGAGGGGGGTTGTGCTGCAGGCTTCTCTAAAATAAGAGCCATTGTTTTCAGTAGAAGCATTATAATGTTGACTGGTTCCTTCTTGATATGATAATGGGGACATTCCTTGATCTCAAAAGTAACAAAAACTAGTTTTAAATGCCTCCCCTAGTTGACAAGGTAGTCCAATCCACAAAAGAGATAGCTATTGCTTTAATTTAAGAGAAGCTTGTAGATAGGATGATTATTAGGAAATGTATATTGACCAGATATAAAATGTCCTCCTGTGCTGGGCTTCTCCCAAATAGTTTTTTTTAACAGGGACATTCTTTAATAAAACAAAGAAAGGGGAGTTTATTCTTCTATTGATGATTCTTTCTCTTTTCTCTTTTCCCCTGCCCGCTTCTCCCTCCATACAAGATCCTTGACTCGAAGATTGTTTGGCCATCATATTCCACCCCTTTCTCCTCCGACTCAAGATTTCAGCATAGGATGTGCATCTAAAATCCTTTCCCTCAAGCCTCTTCCTGTTTTATCAAAAAAATCATGGTCCCCTTCCCTTCCCTTCCCTTCTCTATCCCTTGCATCCTGCCTCTTTTCAGTCCTATGTATTACTGTTTTAGGAATTTACTATTTTAGGAAATAAACTATATATATATATATATTCTTTTATTAGATTTAAAATGTTAGAGTCTGCCATTTAAAATACATGTATATATATTCAGTCCTCTTTTTGTATATTTTATGTCATTAAAGCTATAATTATATTATTTAAGCTTATCTGTAAATCATTGTTTCCCAACCTGGGATTTAGGTCGCCTAAGGGGTCACATAGTGTTTTCTGGGGTTTTTTGGAGCTTGGTTTTATTGATCTTTAAATTGCATTTCCATTGCATTTTTGGTGGGAAAAGGTTGGGGTAGTCTTGCTGGTTTCATTTCTCCATGTTTGCAATCTATTCAATGCTCTGCAGGCAAAAACCGGCTGCATTTTTCTTGCTCCCTATGTGTTTCCTCCCCCCATTGCATTTTGGGTGGTAAAAGGCTGGGGCTGTCTTACTGGTTTCTTTTGTCCATGTTTGCATTGCACTGCATGGGGGTGTTCGGGGGTGGGCGTGTTCCAGCACTGCATGCCTTTAAAGTGTATTTTATAAAGAGGTCTGGAAAAAAACCCCACAGGTTTTTTTGTCTTTTTTCAGACCACCGGAACAGATTAATAAGTTTCTCTTTCATTTCATTGGGAAGCTACGTTTTGGATAACAAATTGCCTCTGAGAATGAATTAAAATAGTTATCAGAGGTACCACTGTATTTTTAACCTTAGTTTTCCTGTAGTAGCCCTCAGGCACTTTGGGCTGGAAAAGGTAGACCTCGGCCTGTTCAAAGATGGACAGCCCTGCAATACCCTAAAACAGTGATGGCAAACCTTTAAAGACCGAGTGCCCAAACTGGGATTCTAAAACCCACTATTTTTTCCACAAAGTGCCAATACAGCAATTTAACCTGAATACAGATGGCTGTGAAAGGGCGATGTCAGGTGCCCACCGAAAGGGTTCCGAGTGCCACCTTTGGCACCCATGCCATAGGTTTGCCAACACTGCCCTAAAATGTCGTTCTGAGGGTAAAAATTGAAACAGTTTATTGTCTAGGATGTGTGGGATCTGTATATATCTTCATCACCCTCTTTTCAGCTCGTGCGCTATACAATTCCACAATAGATGGCAAGTTAGTAGCAATAATTTTTTTTCTGCAGTTCCAATTATCTGTTGAAATCTAAATCCCGCCCTTCTCCTTGGAAAAGGAGCAAGGTGGCTTACAATAAGTAGAGACTATACAGTCCATTACAATTAAGACACAATCAGTTTGAGAAACAGGGAATTGCAGGGCATCTTACAGCATTAGAAGGCAACATTAAAGCTTACAATTGGTAACATAGTGTCAATGCTATCACACAAGTTATAAGTGGTTATAACAAAGTCTGTGCAGCCATGTATGGTAGATTCATAAAAAGGCACAGTAGGCAGTCCATCATTCAGGGAAAGCTTGCCTGAAGAGAAAGGTCTTTGCCTGTTTCTGGAAAGACAGCAGAGATTGGACAGTCCTGGCCTTCACTCAGAGGGAGTTCCAGAGGCTGGGTGCAGCAGCCAAGAAGGTGTGTTCCCACAAGGGAGGCAGGATGGAGAGAAAGGCCTCTCCTGATGATCTTAACACCCAAGTCAGTTCATACTGTGAGATTCGATCTTTGAGGTAACTAGGACCCAACTTGCACAGTACTTTGTAGGTTAAGGTCAGCACTTTGAATTGTGCACGATAGCTGATTGGCAACCAGTGAAGCTGCTTTAATAGGAGTGTAATGTGGTCTCTGTAACCGACTCCAATCAGCAATCTGGCTGCTGCATTTTGGACCCGTTGAAGTTTCCTGAGGCTTTTCAACAGGAATCCCATATAGAGCACATTACAGTAGTTCAATAAGGATGTCACTAGGGCATGAGTTACCGTGGCCAAAGCAGGTTTCTCTAGGAATGGGCATAACTGGCGTACTAGCTTTAAATGTGCATATGTGTTCCTAGCCACAGTTGTGACCAGGGCATCCAGGCTCAAGGATGCATCCACACCATATGTCAGGAGTACTGAAATGGGGTGACCCCATCCAGTACAGGTTGCAACCCTATCCCTTGTTCTCCCTTTTGACCAACCACCAGCACCTCTGTCTTGTTTGGGTTTAATTTAATTTCAATTCAGGGGGGTCATTTTATTTACTGGCTATGGATCAATAGCAACATCCAAGGTAGCCTGGATCTTTTCATTTTGCCTGCAAAGTGCTGTGCAAATTCTTTGCAATGAGTTACAGAGTGGTATGTGTCCTCCACCTGTGGGTCTGCATGTAGCAGACTTTTGATTATTCGGAAAAGCTCCACTGGGTGATTTTGTGCCAAAGCAATGGTCATACAGAAAAATGACTTCTTTGCTGCCTCCACTGCCTTGGGATAAGCCTTCCAAAGGCCCTTCACTGTTTCTTTGTCTGTTTCAATCTGGGTTTTCTGCCAACAACTTTCACCTCTGTGGGCCACCCATTTCAATTTTGCCAGCTCCACAGTGAACTAAACAGCCAATTTGGGTCTGTTTTGAGGAAGGATATGTGTAGAAGCAATCCAATCAATGATTTTGCTCATCTCCCCATTCCAGAGATCAACCAAGGATTCAATAGAATCACTGATCAGAGAGGTAGGAAACTCCCCAAAGGCGGTTAAAAAACCATCTGGCTTCATCAACCTTCTGGGACATATTGCTTTTGTCTGATTTCCCTCCCTCCCCAGGCTGTGAGTTACAGTGTGCCTAAACCACACTGAGCGTGGTGGCTCAGTGGACTAAGGCACCGAAACTGTAGACTGCAAAGTTGGCAGCTCGAATCCCGGGTGCCACGCAGTGGAGCGAGCTCCCGCTGATAACCCCAGCTCCTGCCAACCTAGCAGTTCGAAAGCATGTAAATGCAAGTAGATAAATAGGTATCGCCGTAAAAAGCGGGAAGGTCAAACAGTGTTTCCTTGCAGCCATGCCGGCCACATGGCCATGGACTTGCACAACACTGGCTCTTCCGGCTTGAATACGGAGATGAGCACCGCCCCTAGAGTCGGACACAACTAGCATGCATATGCGGGGGGAACCTTTACCTTTACCTTTAAACCACACTGTATAGTGCACTGTCTATTACAATGGGACTACAGAAAGTTCCTTTACCCTGAGGTTCCCATTGTTCCTACCAGGGCAGAAGACCAAGTCTAAGGTGTGGTCTGCAGGATGGATTAGGACAGACACCATTTGTGCCAGACCCATTGCTGACATGAAGGCCATGAAGTCTTTGGACATCCCTGACAGTGCTGCCTCAACATGGATGTTAATCTCCCCTAGTACAATGAGCCGAGGGAACTCCAACACCACCCCTGTTACCAGTTTAGTTAGTTGAGATAGAGAAGTTGTTGTGCCACATGGAGGGTGATACACCAAGAGAATTCTTATCTTGTCACTTGCTCCTGGCTTTTAGAAGCATACATTAAAAACCAGAGAATTGGGGAGCATGGCATCTAGCAAGAGTGATGAATCTAGATACACTATTGCTACTCCACCACCCTTTCCCCCTGGTCTATCCTGTTGTTCCACAGAGAAACTTGGAGAGCAGAGCTGAGTGAGGTTGACTCCTCCAGCCTCATCAGCCAAGTCTCTGTGATGCAAGTGAGATAAGCATGTTCTTGCAGGATCAAATCTTGCATGGCTGTTGATATCCCATTCACTGATCTAGCATTCTTCATCAAAATTTTCATTTCAGTAGTCCTGTTATCAAGTTTTTTTTAGAGTAATTCAAATGTTTAGATATCTTGAGAGTTACCAATACCCTGCAGTCCTCCCTTCTTATGTAGTGTTGAGGAACCTTATGGTGGCCATGTCTTCCCTTACCCAGAACAGTAACAATAGGTTTTCCCTTAGAGTCTTGCATATTATCTTTTACCTCAGTGTTCAAGCAATGTCTGCAGCACCAATTGCAGTGCAAGGTGCGGCAATAAGTGCACACTTAGCACTCCACTTTGTGCGCACCAAAAGCGTGCACCAGAGGTACTGCCTCTGGCAGGCCCCAGAGACTTTTATGGCTGCAAATACCTGTAAACAAAGGAGATGGGATGAGAGGTTGGCCCTGCTTTCTGTTCTTCAGCTGTTTCCAGTGGTGGAAATGGGCACCCTCCTGCCTTCTCCTTTCTGGCTCCTCCCCTCTGCTCTTGGAGGTCCCAGAGACTTTTATGGCTGCAAATACCTGTAAGTAATCTTGAAGTGTTTTCAAGTCCTGTGCAAAGAGAGATTCAAGTTTCTTTCATAATTTCTTCTTTCCTTCTGACGTTTTAATTGCTGTAATTAAAATAGAATAATGAATTACCTAATGATAATAATTATATACCTCCAGAAAAGATTCCTCTAATTAGTTGCAACATGAGCTAAAAGCAGAGATGCACCTTCCCTTTCCATGCTCCTGAAAAGACATTGAACGTCACTGATCAATGTCAAATGTCTGTTTAACCTTACGGTCAGTGTCTAATGACTGCTTGGGTACACATGCAGCATGTGTAACAAAGGAGTCATTAGATACCGATTGGTAACATTAAATATGCTTGCAATTGTACGGTTTTCGCTAATATTTTTGTTACTGCCTGACTATCTATAGGGGAATTCTTTTCCAGTGCCTTACTAATTATTGAAATAAACCCACTAAAACAATGCTCGAACACTTAGTATAATTGGAGCAGGACTCAAGTAACAGCTGAAGCTCAGTGTACAAGAATTCATATTGTCTCACTATCTGAAAGCTCTTTACCTCTGTTATCTGATACCTCTTCAATAAGAATAGGCCTAATATTGCAAGCAGTAATTCTTGCCTTCTTTTATGTAGCTCAATGGAGAACGTTGAGCATTACAAGTGTAGAGTGTCTTCAGTACACCAACTCATTCATTCTTTCTCGTCATTTAAATTAATAGAATTATGAACTATGGATTTTATACTTCATTACATTGATTCAGAAAAATTTAAGTCATAGGGTTTGTTTCATTATGTGAGCTTCCAGGTTATGGCCATACTAAACAATAAAACTAAAACATTATAATTAGACATGGACACGACTTGGCGAAATTCTCGTTTCCGTTTCTGTTTCTCGTTTCCGTTACGTAACGGAAACGGTAACGACAATTACTTCGCCAGAACTCGAACTCGAACCGACTAAAGAAAAATTGGGTCTGATTTGTCGTTGTCGTTCCTGGCATCGCAGTGATCGCCCGATGCCAAGCGGCACAGGAAAAAAGTTTTAAAAATAAAAACCCCGATTCCCAGCCAAAAATGAGGTGAAAATGTGCCTGCCTGAGGGCACCTACCAGAGGGGTGGTTTCTGGGGGGGGGTCCCCAGCCTCCCCCCTCCTCTCCTGGGCTGCGCAAAGTGCGCATCCTCGTTGTCGAGTCGCACTCACCCACGCCAACTCGCCAAGCGGCGTGGCACAGAAAAAAGTTTTTAAAAAACCCCGATTCCCGGCCAAAAAAGCAGGCGAAAATATGCCTGCCTCAGTGAGGGCACCTACCAGAGGGGTGGTTTCTGGGGGTCCCCGGCCTCCCCCCTCCTCTCCTGGGCTGCGCAAAGTGCGCATCCTCATCGAGTCGCCAACTCGCCAAGTGGCGCGGCACAGAAAAAAAGTTTTAAAAATTAAAAAAAAAGATTCCCGGCCAAAAAAGCAGGTGTAAATATGCCTGCCCTCAGTGAGGGCACCTACCAGAAGGGTGGTTTCTGGGGGGGGTCCCCGGCCTCCCCCCTCCTCTCCTGGGCTGCGCATCCTCGTCGTCTCGCCAACTCGCCATGCCATGCGGTGTGGGCGGGGGATCCAAAATGGGACAATATTTATTTTGAAATCGCGTGGTCCAAAAACACACCAAAGCACCACAGAAACATGCGAAAATAGCTATTTTAAAACTGCCTGAATTTTTTCAGTAGCAGCAGTGGGTTTTTCTTGCAACAAAACGTCTCCATTGATTTTATTTTATTTTATTTTTATTTTTATTTTTTTACACCTGCGCAATGGGCTGTCCATGGGAGTGGACCTTGTAATTTTTTGGAGCCATTCCACCAATTGCATGGCCACTTGGCCAGGTTTTGACCGAGACTTCTGGGATGTGCCAGTCGGGCATAAAAAGCCACTAACCCTAGCCTGAACCTGAACCCGAACCCTAACCCTTACGCCAGTACACTGTCCTTCTAAGTGGGTCAGAGAGGCACCCAGAGGTGCACCCCAGTAACTCACCCTAACCTTACCAGTAACCCTAAGCCTAGCCCTTGCGCTAACCCCTAACCCCAAGCCAGATCTGTGTTCTCGCATTGCACTACACGCAAGTACACTTCCCTTCTCAGTGAGTCACAGCGGGCGCCCGTAGGGGTCCTCTGTCACTTCGTTCCCCAGCCCCAGCCCAAGTGTACTGCAGGCAGTGAGTCACAGAGGCACCCGAAAGAGAGGTGCCTCTGCCTGCTACTGCTGCAACTGCAACTTAATGGTATGCATATCCAATATGCTATGCATGCCATTTTGTAGCGGGCCAGAGGAGGCACCCACCCCAGAGAGGTGCCTCCAGGAGCCCGCTTTCCCTTCATGGCGGGCCAGAGGAGGCACCCACCCCAGAGAGGTGCCTCCAGGAGCCCCCCCCAAAAAACCAGTACTAACGACAGACAAAAAACCGACAAAAGAAAAGACAAAGTTTTGGAAAATTTCACGAAAAACGGAAACGAGCCGAAACGGGCCGGCTCTGACACACGACAACTCGAAACGTAATTTTTCCTGGTCGTGCCCATCTCTAATTATAATAGTTGAAACTTTTTTTACTATGCAAGCCTAAACCTGGTTTAGGTGGGTCAGGCTTATGTGATAAATTTTAGGTTCCACCGATGATGTAAAATACTTGCAGTGAACTTTGAATACAAGATAGATATCCAGAATAATTATGTGAAAGCTGACATTCCTGAGGGTATGCTTGAAATAATGTGACCAATATTTGTTCAGTTCTTACAATATAAAGTTGAAAGTCTTCAAAGTTGAAATGTTTGACCACCAGTTACAAAACAAAACAAAACTGGGGGGGGCATGCTAGAAGCAAGATACAAAGGTGATAAAAAAGTGTGTTCTTTACCTCTTGAGGGAACATGGCTTTTAATATGTGTAAAAGATATTTTCTAGTTTGATGGCTTGGCTGAAGTTCAGGATTGTTCATGTACACATAAAATGCAAACACAGGTCACCACAGCGAGGATGCTAAGTCGAGATGGATGTAGCCATTCCAAAAAGTTACGGTAAGCCTGCAGCAAGGCACGAATAAGATGACGGGTGTTGTGCAACAATTCCAAAACCAGAGCTGACTTTCTGTACTTGTGCAAAGAAATGACAGAAGTCAGGACTTATGCTGTACTCCAGCTCCAATCACCACCACAAGCAATTATGCCCCCTCTCTCTTTCTTGTCCAGCACCTCCCTTGCTATTCCTAATCTTGTGTGGGATTTATTTGTGTGTGTGTTCACACTTGCAATTTGCCCAGGTACAAAATGAAAACTGGAATGAATTGGGATGGCAAGCTAAGGAAACAACAGGGCAGAAAGGAAATAGTTCAGGACTCGCCAAGTGCACTTGGGCAGGGTAAAGATGAATTTACATACACAAAGGCAGGCAGGCAGGTTTGTAGGTTTGTTTAATATACCACCCCATTTGTGGGTGGTTAAACTACACATTAAAACATAAATTACATGAATAATAAACAGAAAGTTTTAAACACTAACAGCATACACATAGACACAGACATCCTCTGTCTCAGTAGGAAATCACACAAGAGTGAGATGGCAAGCAGCAGCCTGAGATTAAAACATGGGGCAGAGCCCCACTTGCCCTCATGAAGGAGCCAACACCGGAAGTATGTTATGTCCCAGAGAGATTATCAAGGGGTAGTACTCAGCCAGGGACATGTGTATTGGTCACCAAAGCTCAAAAAGATGGGACATGTAAAGAGAACAAGGTGGTAAGACCTCAAAAATCCATCTAACCTCCATTTTCTGATAAGACATATCCTAGCTGCGTTGCAGATGAAATCCTGTTGCTTAGTGTAGCTAGTTTCATTGGAATATGCCCATTTGAATCAGTGGGGATTTACCCAATCCATTTCTCTATAGGTTGATTCAAATGGGGCTACTCTAGTTGCAACTTACTTTATTGTAGTAAGGAAGAGTTGGTTCAGTAAATCTTCACTGATTCAGTGAGCCTACACTAGTGCAACTTACTAAATTACAGAGTTGCAGCCTGAGTGGCTGCTCTATATGTCTTCACCAGATTGTCAATAACAGCTCTCATAGCCTAAGTATCAATATAGTCTTCCCTTGTTTCTCCTTTTCACTCTATCAGTTTCTATTTGAAAGTGACTTAGGATCACTCTGATGAGTTTGAGGGACCTCACTCTTTCAAATGTCACTGTAACTTGGTGGTGTGCCATCAAAGTTGAATTTGGGGTCATCCGCACATATAGTAAGTGCCCTGTTGGATGAATCTATGTTTCTTTAGTTGCATGTATTCACACCACTTTCCTTGTCCAATAGTGCTAGGACAGGGGTCTACTCCATCAGCCCGAACTGATCATGGTTGCTGATGGAAACTAAGCGGGTCAGAACCTTCAACTGTCATATAGAGTGCCTCCAGGAAAGATAAGCTCAGTACTTCTTGAGTGAGCAGGAAGAGGGTTCTTTGGATCCCAACTGGGATGCGCTGTAACACCTACAAAATGCCCTACTTGCTTAAATCTAGTAGTGGGTATTGTTTATGTTACTCATTTTGTTATGCGATTGTTCTGGATGGTATTGCACTGAGCTCTGTGTTATTGCCTATGTGGACAGAGTGCATATTCATGGTTGATCATTAAGGACCATGTGAGCCTGTTGTTCCCTTGTTGTTTAAGCTTTGCTACTCCTGATATTCAAGATTCACAATTTTCCAGTTTTGTGGCTTATTAGGAGCTGCAAAATCTATGAAAAATTCTGTTACTATTGATTATTAAATGTCCCAGGGGATGAATGAAAAGCATCTTGAAGTCTCTTATGATGGATTTTTGTGAGCTAGGAATTGGCATTATACAGTGATTTGCACCTCCATCAGGTGTGTGAGATCAGGTCAGCCACTGGGTTTTTAGGATCCCAGCACTGGAAGGAGAGACTAAATGGTTTCATATTTGTAACAGCCATTTTATTTTGCTGCCTGCAAAATATTATTACTTAATAAGCCAAGCAGCACATGACTTAAACACACAGAGCCATGTTGGGAACTTTAATTTTTTAAAAATATTTATCTCTTACTGTGTTAAAGGGGGTGTGGTGGCTCAGTGGACTAAGGCACCAAAACTGTAGACTGCAAAGTTGGCAGCTTGGCTGTTCAAATACCGGGTGTCATGCAGCGGAGCGAGCTCCCGCTGATAACCCCAGCTCCTGCCAACCTAGCAGTTCGAAAGCATGTAAATGCAAGTAGATAAATAGGTACCGCCGTAAAAAGTGGGAAGGTCAAACAGTGTTTCCTTGCAGCCATGACAGCCACGTGGCCATGGACTTGCACAGCACTGGCTGTCCCGGCTTGAATACGGAGATGAGCACCGCCCCTAGAGTCGGACACGACTAGCATGCATATGTGGGGGAAACCTTTACCTTTTACCATGTTAAAATAGCAGAACAAGATTGAAATCCTAATATATTTTGCACAAGTAGCAGTTTTCACATTGGCATTTCCAGATGGAGGGCTCCTCTTGGTGGCAATTAGAAGGCATCATGCAGCTAACAGTTATTCCACACCCCACACCCTTGATGGATATTCAACAATAAGAAAAAAGGTGGACAAAGTAGTAGACAAACAAGATTGGGTTACTAGTGGAGAAATCAGCCAAAGGGTCTGTACAATTAGCAACTGGGGTTTGGACGATGATGCAGTAACAGGTTTGACTAGAGATACCTGTTTTATCTTAAATCAGTACAAAAGTGGGAAGTTTTGGAGACCTCTTCTGAGAAGGCATTCAGAAACATGGGGGGGGCATTCTGTATGACCATCACATTAGAGAAAAGGAGAGAGCCTATGGAAAGAAACAACAGCTCATTTGATAGCAAATAAATTTGTCTTGTGGCTTGACAACAAAAGAATTCTTGGACTCTAGAAGTTGGGGGCTCCAATACCAGTGGGGCAGTGATTCTGTTGCAGGTTGTACCCTGACTTGAACAGGAGTTATCCAAGGTCCCAAACCCTATCCCTAAAATAAATTCATCATTTTGGATAGTATGGACTAAAACACAGAATAAAATCATTGCTCCATCGGCATATGGAGTCACCGACTTCCATTGCTTGTACTTTCCTTACAAGTGCATTTTTTTAAAAGTGTACTTACCACTGCCAGCAAGCATACATTGTCAGTTGGACAGATAATAGGAAGACATGCACTTGCCTTTTCCAGTTGCTGGTTCCCTCAACAAGGACGCTTCAAGAAAGCAGCTGGATTGATGATATCCATCTGATGTATTTAAGGCACAAAACATGGTGAAATTGCCCAGCATAGGCTTCAATAGCTCCTCATGGGCATTTGGGAGGGAAAAAACCCACAAGCTTTCTGCAGATTATGTAAATTAAACTTTGCTGGTGCCAAGTCTAAATTCAGAGGAAATAATAATAATAAACAAAACACCCCGTGCTTAATCCACGTGTTGGCAGAATCTGAAGGGGGCAAAGGGGGAAATCTGCCAGACAAAATCATGCACTAATCACAGGCATGCCAGGAGAAAAGGCACGTTTCTCAGACACAGAGCAGTGGGTCCCTGTGGTTTTTGTGCCAAACCAAAAACGAACCAGGGAGATGCAGGGGAGGTCCTTTGGATGGGTTAGGGTGGGACTTGATCAGCCAGGGGGCAGAGCCAGGCAACTCTCTCACTGTTGCTCTCCTTCGATCGAGCCATATGGAGCGGAGGGAAGCGCAAACTGAAAGAAAGAAGCAACATGCAACAAGAGAGGGTACGTGCTGCTTTCGAGATGCTTTCCTGTTTTGTTTTGTTGAGGTGTGCACGTACCAAATCAGGGGGATGAATTAGCAGTAGGTTTGCTCAGCATTAACCCACTGCACACTATCGGTCATTTGCTTCGTATTCAAGTCAATTTTATTTAATTAAAAACACAAGCAGATAACATTTCTATCAGTTTGTTCTGTTAATTCATTCTGAATTGATCCATTTGATGGCAGAAAAGTTAGATGTTTTCATAGTTTGCCACTACAAAACTAAAGAACGATAAACGCATAAGAAGTGTAGTTGGAATTACTTAATGTGTGCCATATTAAGTAATGCATCTGTTTAGTAATCAGACAGTTTATTTTCTCATTAATCCAAACAAAATCTCCTGGATGTGTCTGTTTTGGTAAAAGATTTAAACCTGAAATTCTATCCGGAAATCCTCCCATCCTGCTGAAGATAGGACAAATTCTGTGATGTATGTAGAGACTAATCTTTTAAAAGGTGAAGCAACTATTATGAAAACTAATTTCATGGGTCCAGACAAGGATGGCAGAGTTTGCTTGTGTTTTTATGCCAAATGCCTGGATTATTTTATTATCTGATTGCTAACGTGATCAGTATCTATAAGACAATGTAATTTCTTGAAAGAGCAAAAAGAGGTTCCCAAAGCTTTTTTTTTTTTGAGGGGGGGAGGGGGTCAGAATACAGACCAAACACAGACAGTGGAAGTATTAAGTGTGTATTTCAGGAGAAAAGATTAAATTGGCCTTGTGTGTCTGCAGGATAGGGACTCATTGGGTCTGATGTTTGCAATCCTGCTAGCAAAATATAAAGATATAGATAACTCACCAGGCAAACTGCCTAATCACTTAGTTACAAAAATCAATCAACTATAAAATGCTAATACTTATGTATCTGTTTAACCCCCTCCTCTCTCTCTCTCTCTCTCTCTCTCTCTCTCTCTCTCTCTCTCTCTCTCTCTGTGTGTGTGTGTGTGTGTGTGTGTGTGTGTGTGTGTGTGTGTGTGTGTGTGCGTGCGCGCGCATGTGCATACATACAAATCTGCTTGACGTTATAGCCTTGCAGTCATCAGTAGATGGAAGACATAACCTTTCAAAGGCTGAAATGTTTATTTTCTAATAGAGATGGGCACAAATCAAAAAAATGACATTTCGTTTGTCGTTTGGAGGGTCTGTTTCAGTTTGTTTTGATTTTTTCGTGATTTTTTTGCAAAAAAATTTGTTTTCGTTCATTTTGTTACCGTTTCGTTACTGCAAAGAAAGTGAATGGCTCAGCATGCCTGACACAGCACCTTAGTCTTAAAATGAAACATAAAATGTTTCTGTATATTTTTGTAAATCTCAGTTTTGGCATAAACGTGAGCAATAAATAAATGTATCAATTGAACCATGTGACATTAACCACGGGCTTGACTTGCTCTTTAATTTGAGGACCATTTACTTGGCAGCAGAAGACTCCACTGATAACAGTTCCCTGACACATATATATTTTATCCAATTTACACTTTTCAATATTTACCTGAAGCATTTTAGGTGTCGAAAGAGACAATACTATCTGAAAAGCATCTCTTAAACAGGGCTGAATTAGGGTGGGGAAGCGTATCGTGGGAGAGTCTATCCATTGGGCTGCTGCACATTTATTAAAACCTCAAGCTGTGTCATCGTAGAACTGTAGAGCTGGAAGGGACCTTTATGGATAATCAGGTCCAGAGCTTGTCAAGGATGCACAGTGGAGGAATTGAATTCCATGCCTAAACCACAGAACTACCCAGCAGTCTATGGAGTTTTTATGAAAATGGGCCAGCGTAGCACTCTAGCATCTCAATAGCACTCACATTGTGCCCCTTGCTTCCTTTGCTTCAGCAACTCAAATTGTTCTGTCCCTTCATCTCTTCTTTTCTAGCAGCTATCACTTGAGACTGCTATTATCTAAGTATCTTCTTGTGATTTAATTTCAGAACCCAGGTAACAGGTGACAGACTGGCTGCACGCAGCGGTGGTGCAGATGATTTCCACGATAATGCTCGACTTTTTACTGGGTGGCCGGAGAGCACAGCAGTCAGAGGGGACATACAATACCTTTTATGATTTTAAATATTGATCACGGTGAGCAGTACTGCTACTTCATTACAGAATGTCATATGGAAATGGTGAAACGGGTGGCTACCCAATGTATAACCTTTGCAGTAGGATTCAGCGTTCTGACTCCCAACTGGGGAACCTGAGTGGACACAGGAAGTCTGGAACCTTATTGGAAGTGCAAACAACTCTAAACAATATGCAGTACTCCTCTGTGGCACTTGATCCTGATTCTTTGGTGACAAATGGATCAAAAATCCCTTCAAACTCTGAAGAAGAAAACTCACAGGATCCTGCTTTACAGATCAACAGTGAATTGATGACAGGGAGTGAAATCCGCCGGGTACATGCAAAGTGCTTTTATGGCCCATACTTAACCAAAACTAGTATGCAGGGAGATGTGTACAACTTTCTGGAACGGCCCAGTGGATGGAAGTGTTTCATTTATCACTTCACAGTGTAAGTACTCTTTTTTTTAAAAAAAAAAAAAATAAGACTTTAGTACTAGACTTTTGTTGAAGAACTTCTTCAGAAAGTAAATCATTGGCTTCAAGCTTTACAAATCTTTTGCCTATGAATGGGGAACAGATTAGATGCTACTACTAGAATAAACCAGGAATGTGGAAACACACTCATCTGTCTGGAAAGTTTTGGTAAACTTGTCTAAACTGTTTGCTTTCTTTACAGTTCCTTTAATGTTATGCTTCGGGTGGAACATCAAAGATCACTTCGCATTTTGTTTTAGGTGCAATTTATTGGTCATTCTCAAATGTCTGAGAATCAAAAGATATGTTTTTTTCCAGTGAGAACTTGTACAGTGGCTGAGCTGTGGTGGAAAATATTCCAGTTTAATTCTTTCTTAACCTAGTTCAACTACTGTTGTTCCAGTGTGTGTTCACTTTCACCCATATGTACATGGATGCATGCAGGCATAAATCTTTCATTTAAGTCATGGAGAGAGTATGACTATATTAGATAGGTTGTCAGGAATATTAGGGGAATTCTTAAGGAATTATTTTGCACCTAGGAAATATTATAAAAATGCTAAGCATTGTTGCAGATTCATGCAAATACAGTACTTGAATTGAAAGTATGGCTACAATTACATGGTCAAAAATGGCGGGATTTGCTGTGGGTTTAAAATGGATGAAATCACAATTTTGTTCTTGATCATGTGACATAAATGCCAATTTGAATCTGTCTGGCCTTTTTTGCTTATGATATGGTGGGGTTTTGATTGTTTGGTTTGTTTTGTTTGTGGAGGCTTCTACTCTTTTCAAGTCATAATGATTTAGACTTTGCCCTGTATGATCAGTTATTTTGTTTTGCAAAACAAAGTGGTGTGTGACAGTGTGTGGTATCCTGGTGACATTCTAAGCTGGGCATAATGTTTGGACAGTGGGAATACCTGCAATATTTTTCCCGAGCTGCCATGAAGTTTTTTTAAAAAACTTTTAAACAAATGATTGTGTTCAATCATATATCACCTCTTTGTGAACAAAATAAAAATAAAATTGATGTGAAATAGAAACACCTATGGAAAAACAACAGAAAACTACTATCTTTTGTTAATGTGTGTATATGTGTGCACATTAGGCAGCACTTTGGCAAAGTGTCCCTTTTTCCAAGTGTTATGCAACATTTTAAATGGCCCATCTGCTTTACAATGAACTATGAAAGGAGATCCACAAATACACAGATGATGGGATAAAATGAAGCAGGGCTGTGGCATGGATCAAACATCATCAGATTGAGGGGCCAATGTGGGCACAGGCTCCAAAGCAATGTGCACTCTCTGTGTGATCACCAGATGAAAACAGAAGCAAAAAAAAAATAGGCTTTTTATTTAAATATGGTGGAACCATATTGAATTACAAATGGCATGCTGTAAAATATTGAAAGAGCTTTGTTTTAAAACTTTCAGTAGTTCATGGGATATATGTTATACCATTTTGGCACTGCAAACCGAGGAACTAAAATAGTGTTTCAGACATAAATATAATGACAGTCTGTCATGTCATTTGGATAACTCAGATGGTCCCAGTTTTGATTGCCAGCATCTTTGATTAAAAGATTTCCAACAAAAGATTGTGATAAAGCTGAGTGTCGAAAGCTTGTTCCCTGAAGAGCGGATGGCACTGAGCTAGATAGGCCAGTAGTTTGACTGAATACATGGTAGAAATGGGAATGTTGATTCTTCATTGCAAACAGTGCACTGAATAGTATTACCCCATGCTTTCCATTAATTATTTAAATTATTTTTTAAACTCCGATTAATGCCACTGCCCTCTCAAAGAGGTTCACATAGTAAAACAAATCTAAGACAACAAAAGAACACCATTCAACAAACAAGAACTATTAATGATTTTTGGAAGCCGATATGCAGGTCCCCAGTCCTGAAATCACCAGCTTAAAATACAGTTTAGGAGACTGCAAATACAGTCAAATACAGTCAAATAGGTCTATCAAGCTTTCCCAATAATGCATAAAGGGATAGGTGATAAAATCCAGGAGCTTTGGGTCCCTATTAAAAAAAGTCCTTTCCACTGGACTTGTCAATCTCCTCTGCAGCAGACAACTGGGAGGAGCCTCTCTGGTTCATCTTGCAACCTGATGTGAAGGAACAGATCCTTCAGATTCTCTACCCCATTATAACCCTGTTATTAGATTTTAGGAAACCTCTGCAAACCTATTTCTTTGATAGGGCTAAAACTCTCCCATAATTCCTGACTATTGGCTCTACTGACTGGATCACCATGATGACTTTAGAATAAAACAACAAGTAGACCCTATAGGTTAAACTGGTGAGAAACTCACTGGTAAGAAGAGCAGCCACCACAGTTGGCATGTCCAACCACATAGCCCAACCACTCAAATATTTGAATAACAACTGCATTCTACACAAGTCAACATTTTAAAATAATCTTTATAAGCAACCCCAAATACAGTATACAGTATTACAGCAGTCTAGCCTGGATATTGACAAAGACTAGATATCTAAGGTAGCATAAGATATTTCCCTGAATGGAATCCCTGGTATACTGGCTGAAGCTCAGAAGGATAGGTTCTACAGCGCTTTCCTAGAAGGGCATTCTATATTTTAAGATAATATCTAATGACAGGATAATCAGGGATTTATTTTGATTTAATGAATGACTGTGCACTGTGGTCCTTCCAAGACAATGTGGCTAGAAAACTGATTTACTGTGCTTAAATATCTGTGACAGAAATTAGATATGAGTGTTACAATGGCTTCTAGTGTTTTTTTAAATCTGGGATTTAGTTTAAACTGAACCATGTTCTCTGGTTGTAGAATGTGCTGCCTTAACGCACATTTTGATCTTTCTTTAAAATTGAGCTTGAAGAATCAGTAATTTGAGCTATGTTTCTCAATTGATACAATAAAGATTAGACAGTAGTACCTTGTATAAAGGAATTAATTCATTCCAAATGAAATTATGTTAAGCAAATTTTCCTTTATACAAATTTCCCATAGGAATGCATTGAAAACAGAGTGCCATTTTTATGTTTTATGGATTTGCCCCATAGGCGATTATGTTAAGCAAATTTCCCCTATCTCCAGAATTTTTTATGTTGTACAGATTTTATCTTATACAAACCGTTTGTTATACGAGGGTCCACTGAACAGTACAAGGAAAATAAATTTTATTTTAATGCAAATCACTCACTGGCTCAAACCAAAAATGCTAGTTTCCTCTATAGAGTAATGTCAAAGAATAAGTATGGTAGGGAACTGGTGTACTTCCTTTCTAAAATGTTTTCTTGATGGTTCTATTTTACCTTTTATTGCACAAGGTTAGTACAAAAATAGCAGTTACCATATTTTTCAGTCTATAAGGTGCACCCCCTCCTCAAAACTAAGGGGAAATGTCTGTGTGTCTTATAGAGTGAATACAGCCTCGCCGGCAGCTTCCAAAGTGGCTGCTGCAGAGACCTCTGGACCCGGCAGTGGCCGCTGTGCCCCCCCGGCTGTGGCCCATGGCTCCTTTCTTCCCTCAAAGAGAGCCATGGGCCACAGGGGGAGCTTTTAGAGCAGGGGCCACTGCGTGCTTCACAGTGGCTGCCGCCAGGTCTGGAGGTCTCCAGTGGTGGTGGGAATGGCGGTGGAAGGAGGGGTGTGTGAGAGAAGGCATTCCAGCCTTCCCCTGCTCATGCTGCCACATGCCTCTTTGGCCCCCTCACCTGGCCCTTTGGTGGCTGCTTCACCTTGGGGATGATGGCAACCACCAAACAGCTTGCATTCTCGGGGGCGGGGGGGGCACCGTCTCTGCGTACCCAGCACCAACTGCGGTGGCAGCAGCAGCATTAACAACAGAGTCAGTGTGACAGCGGCGGCTGTGGCCTTTCCTGTCTGGTTACATTACGGTCCCATGACTGAGAGCAGAGCAGAGAGGCTGTAGTGAGGAGCCCCCTGCCGGAATGAGGGAGAGGGAGGAGGGGGAGGGGAGGCGGTGACAAGAGCTGCGGCAGCAACAAGCAGCAGCAGGAGCCATCCCTCCACCTGTGCCCATCGCGTTGCCGCCCACCTGGCTGCCTACCTGGGCTTTGCTCTGCAGGTGCCGCTGAGAAATCAGCAGCGTCCAGGCTGCACCAGCAGGACTCGGCAGCAATGGCAATGGCTGGAAGGAGGGGGGGATGTGTGCTCGTTCAGAGTAGAAGCCATTGAAATTTCAGGCATGCACAAGCACAAGATGCATCTTCAAACCTTCGCTCCATTCGCGGTTTCCCTGGGCTTTGATTGCCATGAGGTGACCAAAGCAAAACAAGTAGGCTTAGTTGGAAAAGAGGAGGAGGAGGAGGAGGGATGTAGTGTTGCATCTGGCAGTGGCAGCTGCCATCACACAAATCTCCAAACCTAACCGCAGTATGTACGTGTGGATATGTTTTTACCACACATACATACCTCTAAAAACTAGGTGCATCTTATGGTCTGGTGGTCTTATGGAGAGAAAAATATGGCATGCAATGTCAAAAAACTGAGACCAGCAGAACACTAAAGGCCCCCCTAACATCTGTTATAACATCCAGCCATCTTTATAGTCATAGAACTTGGGCCTCTTTTAGTTGCAACTTATTGGTGGCCTTTATCTTGAGTTTATACTTCTCCCTTCAACAACACTAGGATAGAGGTGACAGACCCCTGCTTAGATCAAATTCCATGTATGACTCTTATGCCCCCCAAATGTAATTACAAAGTAAAAACAGTTCATTCACACACAGAGAAATACACTCCCCCCCAACACACACACACACCTGGGTGAGCCTCCAGGCATGCACCATCACTCTCCCTGGCTGCCACATGGAGCTCACATATAGTATATCACAGAAGTGAGTACACCCCCTCACATTTCATAAATACTTTAATAGATCTTTTCATGTGACAACACTGAAGAAATGACACTTGGTATCATGTAAAGCAGTGAGTATACAGCTTGTAAAACAGTGTAAATGTTCTGTCTCCTCAAAATAACTCAACACACAGCCCTTAATGTCTAAACCACTGGCAACAAAAGTGAGCACTCCCCTAAGTGACAAGGTCCAAATTGGGCCCAAGTACCGTAGCTGTTTTCCCTCCTTGGTGTCATGAGACTCGTTAGTGTCACAAGGTCTTAGGTGTGAAGGGAGAACGGATGTTATCATTCTCACATTTGGTGCTTTGGTTCACACTCTCTCACACTAGTCACTTGAAGTTCCACACGGCACCTCATGGCAATGAACTATCTGAGGATCTGAAAAAAAGGAATTCTTGCTCTACAGAAAGATAGCCTAAGCCAGTGGTGGCAAACCATCACCACTCCAGATGTTTTGGACCATAACCCCCATAATTCCAAGCCTGTATTGCCAATAACAAAGGACTGTGGGAATCGTGGTCCAAAACATCTGGAGTGATGAAGGGTCACCACCAGTGGCCTAGGCTATAAGCAGATTGCCAAGACCCTGAAACTGAGCTGCAGTATGGTGGCCAAGACCACACAGTGGTTCAATAGGACAGGGTCAACTCAGACTAGGCCTCACTATGGTTGACCAAAGAAGTCGAGTGCCCATGCTCAGCATCATATCCAGAAGTTGGTGTTGGGAAATAGATGTATGAGTGCTAGCAGCATTGCTGCAGAGGTTGAGGTTTGCAGGTGTCAGCCTGTCAGTGCTCAGACCATACACCACACAGTGCATCAGATTGGTCTGCAGTGCTGTCAACCCAGAAGTAAGCCTCTTCTAAAGATGATGCCCAAGAAAGCCCGCCTACGGTTTGCTGCAGACAAGCAGACTAAGGACATGGATTTCTGGAAGTATGTCCTGTGATCCGATTAGACCAAGATAAATGTGTTTCATTCTGATACTGTCAAGTATGTGAGGCAGCAACCAGGTGAGGAATACAAAGACAGGTCTGTCATGCCTACAGTCAAGCATGGTGGTGGGAGTGTCATGGTCTGGAGCTGCATGTGTGCTGCCGGCACTGGGGAGCTACAGCTCATTGAGGCAACCATGAATGCCAACATGTACTGTGACATACTGAAGCACAGCATTATCCCCTCCCTTTGGAGACTGGGCCGTAGGGCAGCATTCCAACATGATAATGACCTCAAACACACCTCCAAAACGGCCACTGTCTTCCTAAAGAAGCTGAGGGTAAAGGTGATGGACTGGCCAAGCCTGTCTCCAGACCATAGCTGTCAAGTGTTCCCCATGGCTGCCTGGGATTGGATGCTCCAGGGAGGTGGGGTGCTGGCAGCCGGGCCCTTTGGCTAGGGGGTGGAGCCTCATTTGCATGCAGGGTTCCCAGAATCCCTTGCGGTGGTTTCAAAATGCTCACTGTGACCTAGGTGTCTGAGCTTTCTAGGGGATATATATACCAATACGGACAGCTGGTGGCATGTGGGTTAGTGGTTGCACAGGGAGTAGTACTCTCTGGCGGTCACCTGGCGGCTGGCTGCCCAGCAGCACCAGAGCTCAATCACATGCTGCCGGAAATACAGGACATTTCAGGGGGAAATAATTTTTCAGGAAGACGGTGGGGAAGAGTGATTGATCCATGAATGTCCCACCAAAAAGTGACACTTGACAGATCTGCTCCAAGCCTAAACTCTATTGAGCATGTATGGGGCATCCTGAAATGGAAGGTGGAGGTGTGCAAGGTCTCTAACATCCACCAGATCTGTGATGTCGAGAGTGAGTGAGCGACAGCCAGGCAGGTACTGGGGGCCGAAGGGGCAAGAACGAGTGGAGTTGGTGGCCTGAAATGGGTAGGGCGCCAGGGCTCCCAGTTATTGTGAGGCGCCCCTGGGAGGGGAAGGAAGGGGAAAGAGGTGAGAGGTAGGGCTGCTAGCTAGGAAGGAAGGAGGCAAGCAAGAAGGCAGGAGGATTGAGGTGGAGTGGGTGAGTTTTGCTGCCTGTCACCGCGGCTGCTGTTTCTGCTGTGGCTGCGGCTGCCATGGAGGAATTTCCACACATCTCCTCCAAGGTGCATTACTGGATCACCCAGTCTGCCGCCCGGGAAGCTCAAACGGCCAGCGATGGTGCAGCAGTGTGCCTTTGAGCCACCCAATCTGCTGTGCTGCCCAATGGGGAAGGGGTGGGGTGTCCAGAGCAAAAGCTTTTGCTCCTGGCACCTACCACCACTGTCATGTTTGCTCTTATCCGCGGATTTCTGTATCCCCGGGGGGAGGGGGCTGGAACGAATCCCCCATGGATATGGGGGTCCTACTGTACTGTTGGATATCATAGACACAGAAAACAATAATCCAGCTACTGTCTTTATTTAGATAATAAAAAGGTAAGTATTAAATCAGACATTCAGGTGTGGTTTTAGCTTATCTTTATTAAACATCTAAGTTAACCCTTAAAGATTACTAAAAATATTTATTATTAGGATGCATAAAGCTTTGCTTTCATTATTGTTATTAATGTTTAGTCCAAACATGCTGGCATATGTCCAATGATTAGGGCAGTGATGGCATACATTTTAGAGTCCGAACTGTGATTCAAAACTCACTTATTTTTCACAAAGTGCCAATATGGCAATTTAATCTGAATACAGTGGTACCCCGAGTTACAAATGCTTTGTGTGTTACTCTTTGGGAAAGCGAGGATCGGAGAGCAGGCTCTTGAATTTCCTGTGGCCACAGCACCCTCGCTGTGGCCATGGAAAACTCAAAAACCTGCTCTTTGATCCTCACGTTCCCAAAGGGTAGCAGCCCTGCATTTCGATCCTCACTGTCGGTTAGTCTAGAAGTAAAAAAGGCATTCCTATTTTATGCAAAATATCTTAGTCTGCCTAAACCCAAGTAGTACTTATTTTTGAAAAGAAAAGGGGGGGAGGCAAACTATTCCACCGAGGGCCGGCACTTCCATTAAGGCGACCTGGGCAGTTGCCTAGGGCGCCAAAATGGAGAGAGGGCACTGGACAGCCTGCTGCCCCACCACCACCCCACCGCCACTGGCCACCACCGTCCATCCCCCTGCCCGCCAGCTGCCCGTCGCCGTCCGCCCATCGCTGGGCACCGCCGCCCGCCCACCGCCCCCTGTGCCCATCTCCACCCACCCCAGCACCCGTTGCTGTCCCCCGCCATCTGCCACCCCCTGCTGCCCTGCCCCCGCCCCTGCCCCACCCCTACCACCACCCTGCCCACCCCCTGCCCCTCGCCCCACCCCCTGCCCTGCCCACCCACCCACCGCCCACCCCACCCCCGGCCCCTCACCTAGGATGCAAAAAACCTAGCACCGGCCCTGATTCCACCTCCTTAAAATTGTATTTACACTTCCTTCGTATTAAGCCCAGTGGACGACAGTGGGGCTTCTGCTTAAACATGCAAAGGTCTGTGCTACTTGGGAATAAATTGCTGCAGTCAACAATTGAGTACAGTACTTGCATGTGGATGAAGTTTACTACTATCAGTCAAAAGACATTGTACAGCTATTCTTCTGTTCTCCTTAATGGAATTTTGCAGAACGATAACAGACAGGAGCAGAAGTGCAAAAACACTAAAAGGTTACAAGTACGAGTACAAGTAAAATATATTATCACCCAGTCTCCCTTCCCTTGCCCATAAAAGCCCATGAATGGAGCAGGATGAGGGCATAATAAAAGCCTCACTTGGAAGCAGTCCAGGTGGTACAAGCCTTATCATATCGCTGTTTCTTGATGCATTTGGTCTAAATTTACTGTGATTGCAGGGGCAGAAGGAGAAACATTAGGCTTCCTGAGATATTGATTTTGAGCTTCCTATTGTTAAACCACCATACATTTCAGCTTCTCCCAGACATGATTGCTGCCCTTTAAGACTAAATAGTGATTTAATAGGAAAATGAATAAGATGCGGCAGGTGATGAAACACTGAGAGTCCAGGACCTCATTTCCCTCATGCCAAACTGTGAAGGCTAACACTGAATTCCCCTCCCCTCCTGCTTTTGGGGGACTGAAACAAGAAGTATGAAAATGTATTTCTGGCTTTGTAAAAAAAAACTTTAGACTACAAAAAGGTGCAGAGGCTTACAGCATATAATTTAGAAAGCCAATTGCTGTTCCCTAAGGCTTCAGCATATTTACTGGCTTGGTGAGAAGGAGGGTTTAGGGTGGAAAGAGGATACCCAGGAGTGCTTTGGAACCAAAATATTAGAGCTGGGCACGAAACGCCAACATGGTGTTTTGTTTTTCACTTCTTTCCTCCTGTTTTGTTTCATTTATTATGAAATGATTTTTTTTTAAAAAAAAAAATCATTTTGCATTTCATTTTGTTTCATTTTTTATTTCTTATACACTTTTGGGGTTGGGCTGGCCAGTCGGCAGTTTTTTTTTCCTCCTGCCAACCAGCTGGCCGGCAGGGAGGCTGGTTTTCCGTTGACCAGCTGGTTCGCTGCCCCACGCGCCAGCTGATCGGCACTTATTTTTATTATTTATTTTGACAGTCGCCAAGATCGGTGCTTGTCAAAATAAATAATGAAAAATAAAAAAATGAAACAGAATGAAATGAACATTTCCATTTCATTTTTAAGGGTGAATAAGGAAACGATGTGCCCCTATATATATAGGCCCTGTTCGTAGCTAATGGAGTGCAAAGGCCCCATCCTGGCAGTATAGCTATAACAGACATTTTGACATTTTGAGTCAAACCAGCTTTCCTTTCTCTTTATTGCCAGTCTCCCTCCACTCTCCAAATCAGTGTAAATAAAATAAACATCTATAAATAAAATATAAGGATGAATCCTGTCTGTGAGGAATGAGAGCTTGTTGAGTTAAGAGGACAGGACCTCATTTCAAGGACTATACTTACAGCATATAATCATATCTAAAGCTTAGACAGATTTCATTTCTGTAGATTTAAATATGTGAATAGTCACGGCTAAGCCTATTTGGAGGTAGGACTTAGCTGTCTTTCTGAAAAAAGCATTTGAGATATGAATTACTGGTGATGAGAGCAGACTGACCTTTCTCTTCTACATTCATATCAGGGGCATTTCCTAGTAATATCTACTGGGGAGGTGACAATTCAAGGCTCCTTGTATATCTGAATAAATACATTTTTAAGACAAAAAATCTGGGCCATGTCTAGGAAAACAAAACATATTGGAGATCATTAAGTTGACAGAGTGGCCAGCAAATACCTCTTCCATTGTAGTTTATTCAAAAAATTAATGTGTCAGAGCAGAGTTGACTTGTCTTCCCATTGTCTACCATCGCCATCTTGTTTTTGCCAGTTCTAACCTTTTTATTTACTGTTATTGTTACTTTGTTGTACCATTGTTTTCCGGTTGTTCACTGCTCAGAGTTCCTACGGGAAAGTCGGGTGGTATAGAAATGGAAATTAATTAATTAATTAATTAATTAATTAATTAATTAATTAATTAATTAATTAATAATAATAATAATAATAATAATAATAATAATAATAATAATAATAATAATAATAATAATAATAATAGAGGAACCTCAACTATTTGGCCCCTTGTCCTGGTCCAGCAGGCTTCTTCTTATGTTCTAATGTTCTAAGTTCTCTTGATGGTAAGGGATAGCACTTATGAATAATGGGAGGGGCAATATGTGGGCTGTACCTTGCCCAGCCTTGTCTACCTCAACTATCAGAGAGGGTATTGCAATCCCTGGTTGGCTTCAGGGGTCCTTTATATAAGTGCTCAGTTCCTTGCTATATCAGGCAAAGGGTCCCTTTCCTCTTTCTCCTGGATGCCAAATTTTTCCTCTTCCAATCCTGTGAATGAGAATGAAGTTTCCAACTCCAGGCTGCCATATTCCCCAAACCATCTGGAAGAAGGGCTAGTCCAGTCTTGCAACATTCTAGGAGATGGTCATTCTAAGAGAATGTGAGACCTGAATCTAGAAGAAAGACCTAGGATTCTCCAGGAGGTAGGAGGATCTGGGGATTTTCTTCCTCATCCTGGGAGAGAAATATTCTCCCGCTGTCTTCACAAATGCCACCGTTTCTGTGTCATTGGAAGAAAGAAGCAGCTGCAAGAAAATACAGACAAGCCCTGTGGACAGTGGCTTCATCTAGCCCAGTGGTTCTCAACCTGTGGGTCCTCAAATGTTCCTGGACTGCAACTCCCAGAAATCCCTTCCTGCACAGTGAGTGGTGGAGGCTTCTGGGATTTGCAGTCCAGGAACATCTGGGGACCCACAGGTTGAGAACCACTGATCTAGCCCAACATGCCGAGAGTCTGCAGCCAGATGTCCTACTCGTGAAATGTACAAACACTCTGAAGGCAGCAGCCATCGTTCTCTTCCAGTGGCTGCCTAGTTTGTCTCCCAGTGACCTCTGCTTACAATGGGATACCCTAACCAGAAAGCCAAACTCTTAAGCAGGAGCAATTGAGCACACGGTCCATAAAGAAACAAGCCACGGCTGTTGGCCACTCCTGCCTTGTCAGTTGATCTAAATCTCAAAAGACCCACAGCAGGAGAAAAGAGGAGCTGTCTGAAAAGGAAGAAGAAATCCATGCCTCATCCTCAATACTGATGTCATCCTCCTTCTTGTTAGTTGGTTGAAAGGCAAACCATTCCCTGTCAGCAGATTTAAGGGGCAGCAAATATATAATAATAATATTTACTTGTGCTTAACACAGAGCAGTGCAGCAGTAACGTAGATAAAATGTCAGTATTGATATAAAGGGTTTGCAGAGTTAGTCTATCAGAAAGACAATGACAATGAATAGAGTAAAAACTCATATATTCATATATACATCAAAATATACACAGCATAACAACCAAGCATTATATACAATATAGCAAACAGACAGAGTGTGGGGTAAACTGTTCTCACCATAACAGTCCCCAAGTAACAAATGACAAGCTAGTGCCTTTTATACTATTCAGTACTCATAAGATCTGATGCAATCACTAATTAACAATCTGATGCAATCTGATCTATCCATTACAAATCATGATGTTACAATCAGTTCCACCTGCACTTCATCACTTAACTTGCCTGTGATTACTAGTCTCTAACACTTGTGGATTAACATCATGACACTGCAGAATCTAACTGCCTCCATTTTACAATTCACTTTACACATTCTGTTAAATATACATAACATATGTTTTGTCAACTTTTACATATCTTGACATTCCCTTCCCAAGCTCAGTTAAACCCCATTTCCAGAACTAGGAACTCAAACCTTTTAGAGTGCTCCTCTGGGAGATCAAGGCCAAGGGATGGGAAAGATTTGGATTGGAGCAATGGGAAGCAAGAGGCTGAGAATGGGGAAAGGTTTGTTCTTTTCCATTTAAAGGAGATACACATACCCCAAAAAAGTAAAATGGAGTGGTGGGGAATGAAAGTGGAAACAAACAGTGCTGGCATGGCTACAGCTAAAAAGATAACCATCCTCTCCCACCTTCTGCAGATGCATATAAAATGGACAGGCTACCCTTGTTTACCCAGGGGGAGGAAGACTCTTTTGCATCCTATGTATTGTACTTCTGTAGCTCTGAAGAGCTGTGATAAATGTCAGTATGTGTAAGAAATTTCAAACAAATAAGACAAAGTACTTTTTTACCCAGAGAATCACTGGTCGATGGAACTCCCTGCCAGAAGAAGTGGTGATAACTGTCAGTCTTGACAGTTTTAAGAAAGGCTTGGACAAGTACACGGAGAACAAGGGTATCAATGGCTATCATTATGGATGCCTAAGGACAACCTCCAGGTTGGAGAGATAGGCAGGATATCTCTCAATGCCATTTGCAGGGAATCGTAAGCAGGTGAAGGCATCTGCTTGGGAATACCCTGAAGCAAATGGTGAGACAATGTGTGAGACAGAATGCTGGGCTGGATGGGCTGTGGCCTGTTCCAGCAAGGCTGTTCTTATGTTCTAATTGAAAGGGAGAGAACTGTCTGTTTTATGAGGCTACAGTCCCATGCAACCATCTCTCTTCCCCTCTATCCATTCAACTTTCCAGGACTGGGCAGCCTGCGTTTCCATTAGGGAAGGCTCCCCCCCCCTTTCCTCCACCATCTGTTCTCTAGTTAGCTCTACCTGTATGACTTTTTTGAGCTACACTCGTTTTGTTCAGGGTGCATTCGTTTTAACTTACTGTTGTTTATGTTTTTGTATTCGTGTTTTGTATATTTGCTGATTTGATCAGCTTTGTAAGCTGCCCAGAGTTCCTTAGGGAAGATGGGCAGGGTATAAATCTAGTAATAAATAAATAAATAAATAAGACAAGACTCTGGGTGCTTTGTCCTATGGTTTGGAAATGAGCTGGTTTGCTCCATTTTTCCAGCAACCACACAATGTACAAGTGATTGCAAACCAGTCCAATTCTTATCCAGGCCTAAACATGCCTTTTGTGGTTTCCGAAAGGGTCTCTCTCTCTCTCTCTCTCTCTCTCTCTGTGTGTGTGTGTGTGTGTGTGTGTGTGTGTGATATTGTAGTCGTCCTCATTGCTGCCGTCCTCATCGTCGTAGTAGTACAGTTCTGCCATATGTGATCATTGATGCAGAATGAAAGCAGATCACTTAGCTGTCCTTTTCCTAGGCTGTAGCAGGATCTGACTTTTGGGCAGGTAGAAAGGAGGCCAATTATTGATGGAGACAAAACCCAGCTTCCTTCCTCTTCCTCTGACAATCTGGCCATCTAACTGCTCCCTCTGTTCTCTTTCTAAGTCAGGGGTCCTCAACCTAAGGCCCTGGGGCTGGATGCGCCCCCCAGGGTCCTAAATCTGATCCCCAGGACCAACTGCAGACCCCCCTACCTACCCCCTGCTTTGCGAGCATGCCAGCCTCTGCAGCTGCTTCTCTTGCTGAGGCAGCTAAAAGCACTGAGCTATGTTGCTTCCCCCACTCCCCCACTCCCTCCACCCACCACCCAGATGATCACACTGGCTAGTGGGGCAGTTCAAAGTGGGAAGGCCACGGCAAGATCCCCCGCTCCCCATACACACTGCCCAGATGGTTGGGGCACCGGCTGCAGCCAATAAGGGCAGTTTAAAATGGGAGGGCTGTGGCAAGGTCTCCCACTCCCTCCATGGCCCTGAGGCCCTGCCCCTGCTCCTCCTCCACCTTGCCCGCCTGCCTTCCTTGTGTGGCCTCCACCTGTGTAATTGTGGTTGTGAGGAAGGAAGGGGGCAGGCAGAGGCAGCACCAGCCAGCCCTCCGAGCCAGAGCAGCCATGGCAGTGGACCGACGGAGGGATGGACGGCAGGTGGCCAAGGGGGAAACGGAGCCACTTCCCAACCCACCCTGCCCCCTATGAGCTGTTTGCCTTGCTCCGTGGAACGAGGGAGGGGAGGAGGGTGTCCAGCCATGGCCAGAGGTGGAGGCCACAGCTACAACCGTGTTAGAGATCAACTAGGAGGAGGAGGAGGAGGAGGAAGAGAAGGCCAACGGCCCGGGCCTGGTTCCTGGAAGGCTGGAGGTGCTGCATTTGTCCCCAGTTGGTGATGGGCAGGCCAGCAAGCCAACTGAGCACTGCAGCCTGGTTGGGCTGAGCCTGTGAACGGGCTGTGGGTGGCTTTGGGAATGCCTTCCTGCCTCCCCTCCCTCTTTCCCAGCCCTTGCTCCCTCCCTCCCTCACTTGCCATGCACCAAGTCTGGCTGGTCTGGGCCAGGCCAAGAGAGGAGGCAGCTTTCCCTCTGGGGTGCAGTGAGGGCATGATGGCCAGGGCACACGGCTGGATCTGCGTGCAGTGGTGCCAGCCTTGCCACCGTTGCCGTGGCTGCTCCTCCTCATCCTAAGTGGCCACCTAAAAGGTGATGAGGGGACTAAGTTTGCCTGGCTGCTGCCTCCTTCCCAATTCAATGAAGGAAGGAAGGAGAGCCACTTCAGCCACTGTAGGAGGAGGAGGAGGAGGAGGAAGAGGTGCAGCAGAGGGATCCCAGCGGCAGCACCTTAGGGTGGCGATCTGGAGCAGGAGGCATTGCTGGGGCCCCAGAGACAAACTGATCATGGGCTGATTGTGTGTGTGTGGGGGGGCTCTAACCACTTGCCCCTCCCCCTTTTTCTATGTCAGCCTTTTTTTTGGGGGGACTGTGGTCCAACTCCCAGTGGTGTGTGGGGGGTGGTGAACTGGCCCACTGTTTAAAAACTTTGAGGATCCCTGTTCTAAGTGCTTGTCTAGATTGGCATGGTGAGGGATGGTGATCTTATAGATCCCCCAGCCAATCCTGCTTGCAGTGGGATATCATGAGCTTATGACCCTGGCAGTTAGAGATGGGCACGAATCAAAAAATGTGTTTCGTTTGTCGTTTGTCATTTAGGGGGTCTGTTTCGGTTCATTTCCGTTTTTCGTGAATTTTTGCAAAAAAATTCGTTTTCATTTTCGTTCATTTCATTACCGTTTCATTACCATTTATTTCAATTTTTGTGATTTTTTTAGCATTTAAAGCAGTTCAATGTATTGCCGTAACGAAAACAAAACGGACAACAAAATTTCTGGTGTTTCTGTTCATTTCGTTTCATTTTAGAGACAAAATTCATTTGTCATTTCGTTGCGTAACAAAACAAAAAAATGAAAATGGAAATGAAAAATTGTTCGTTTCGTGCCCATCTCTACTGGCAGTAGGAGCACCTCCCTTGGTATCTCCCAAACAACAGGAGAAAGAAGCCAACAACAAAACTTGGATGCTTTCCCTTGTTGGTAAGGGGGGGGCGCAGAAACTTCCAGTTTCCTTGTAGACTGTAAATTGAAAGACCCAAACTCTAAACAGACCTGTTAGGAAATGGCACTTATTTAGAGATGAAAAAACAACATTGCAGAGGGACCTACAGAGCAAGCTAATCAGCTGAATCACAGATGTGAGAAAAGCCCTAGCTATGTGCATTGGCTAAAGATTTTGCTCTTCCAGTCAGCTCTTTGGAACATCTGTTTTGGTTCTGAGAATAACCTGCTTGGCCCAGTTAGAAGGGAAGCACTTCCTGTCCCTTAACTGCTTGATGGCCTCCTGCAGGTCCTGGTGTTCAGTAGAATCCAAGGGATAGAAATCCTCCTGGCGTTCATTCCTTCCTTTCAAATTGAGCTTTCCCCATCCCAAAGCCAGAGAGACCTTCATGGAAGCTTGTCCAAGACTCCTACCCTTCCAACACTGCCCATCTTGCAGTATCCAGCAATTGTCCATTTCAGCAGCTGTCATTCACATGAGTATTTTCTCTCCCGGCTCCCCAACTTAGTCTCATGGATTAGGATTTCTTTCTTACCCAGTGGCAGGCTGTTTCGTCAACACTGTATGTTTTATTTTGTTGCCCTGTTGGAACAACAGGAGAGAAAAATATGCAATGTGTAAGAAGCTGCGAAGTCACAAGGGAAGCCTTAGTGGACAAAGATCCAGTTGGCTTTCCAATTTTGGAGAGAAAAATGTGGACTCTTTCTCCCCATCTCCAAAGTTAGAGATCAATGTGCAGCCACGTACACCAAACCAGGAAAGCTTCCTCTGCCCATTCCTTCCTTCCCACACTAAGGAAAAGGTGCCGCTGGACTGGGAGAAGGGCTCTGTCTCTCATTCCTCTTCATCTCAAGTGGTATTCCTTCCATAACATTTTAATACTGCAAATGCAACTAACAAATACTGAAGCTCACCACACACCTTGCTAGCTCCCACTGTGTGATCTAAAGGTCAGGCCATCCATTCATACCCAGGGGCAGGATGCTTCTTCTTTGCTTTAGTTTCTCTTCTTCTCTCCCTCCCAGACACTAGCAGAAACCAGGCAACATGGAAGAAAATAGGAGGTCAGGGAAAAAAAAGCCCACTGGATTAGAAAGTAAGACAAAATGCAAGCCACCTTTCCAACTTTTGTGCTAGAAATGTGGGGCTCAACTGGCAATCAAATGCATCCAACCAGAAAAACCTCCCTGGTAGGGAAAAAGGTATTGCTGGATTGGGAAAAAAAAGGCTCTGGGTATACTATTTTCCATCTCAGCAGATATATTCTCCATAGCCACAGAAGGCTGTGACTGAGAGAAAAGTATCTTTGGTTGCTCGTACTGAAGCCTACCTCTCCTTTTATTCCAGAATGTGTCACCACTTGCAGTCCTCTCCCTGGATATCATTTGCTCCTTCTTTAAAACAAGGGTGTCAAATCAATCATATATGCAGTGGTAACTTGTATAAAGGAATTAATTTGTTCCAAATGAAATTATGTTAAGCAAATTTCCTTTATACAAATCCCCATAGGAATGCATTGAAAATGGAGTAATCCCATTTTTATGTTGTACAGATTCTCCCCATAGGCGATTATCTTAAGGAAATTTCCCCCATCTCCGGAGTTTTTATGTTGTACAAATTTTATGTTATACAAGCTGTTTGTTATACAAGGATCCACTGTATTGCAATGTAGGTAGGAAGTCTGTTTCAGCACCTGGTGCGTATCACTCTCAGGGGTAAGTGTAAGCCTGACACAGCAAACCCTGTGGGACCAAGAGAGAGAGGGGCCTACATCTTTCCCTGAGGGTGATTTTTCACAGCAACTCCATCAGCCATGTAGTTAATTTGTTTCCCAATGGCTTCCACATACATGTTTGCTTGTTGAAACACAGTTGGAATCAGTTGGATGGCAATGGTGGGAGAGGGTGAAGCTGAAGAAGTGGTGAAAGTAAAAATAACCTTTTTTCCAGCTGGCTTGATGTACCTCCTGCAGATTGCACCTTCCTGTTGCTGCTTCACCCCCCGCCAAAAAAAACCCCTATAGATTCTTACCTGCTTGTGAACCTAGGGTCAAGTTAAACCCTGGATTTCCTCACCACCCCTAATACAAACAATCTTAGAAGGTGAAGGAAAGAAAATCAAGTGGGCATTTCATGTGGGGTTAAGGTGTGTCTCTCTGGCAATGTTCAAGAGATGCCTGGATGCAAGGTTCCTGTAAACCATATGTGGCAACCATATGGCTACACATTCCTCTGACCCCCCACCCCCACCCCGGGTGGGGATTTTCCACCCTGTGCATCCATTGTGACCATTTTTCGGGAGGGAAGCCCAAAACAAATTACAATAATTACAGTAGAGGACACATCTACTGGGTGTCATATACTATTCTTTTTTCAACACAGCTGGCTCTTTCAGACTCTGGGGGACTGAAAAAGGAAGGTAACTACATGGTGTAAAACATGGAAGCCATAGAAATTTGAGGTCAAGGGTCAAAGGACCATGAGACCAGCCATACAATCTGTAGCTGAGGCCAGGCAGATGCATCCAGGAAGCCCCAAAGCTATCGTGTAGCTATCATCTAGCAGCATCAGCTCTTCAGTGAAGAATGAGTGGGCAGAAGCAACTGCTATGTATCTAGAAAGTATGGAAGTTGCTTTTTGGGAATATAACGAGAAGGCATCACAATGTCTGGTGGATCCTGGGAGGTGCAGTCCCAAAAGAGAGAGAGAGAGAGAGAGAGAGAGAGAGAGAGAGAGAGAGAGAGAGAGAGAGAGAGAAACAAACCTTCTACTTTAATTCTAACCATGGAATGTTCATGTTCTTATTAAGTCTCCACTTCATAGGGAAGTTAAAGGGAATGTGTATTTCCTACAGTGAAGCATCTCCTACTACATGATTCTCTCACAGACACATTTCTGAGCAATGAGATTTGAAGATGAAGCTTGGGGTGGGGGTTCTTTAAACAATTAAAGATCCAGATTATATGAGCCAAGAACCAGACTGTCCCTCACATCCACCCTTTCCTGACCTTGCCTCTCTCACTTTCCCTCTTCTTCCCCTTCACTGTTACGAAAGAGGAGCAGCCCCGGGAACATCTTTTTTTTCCTGGAACAACACAGGAGTGTGGACCACTCAATCTTCAGTGAAATAAAACAGAAGACAATATGTCAGAAGTAGAGATGGGCACGACTCAAAAAAATGGTGTTTCGTTTGTCGTTTGGTCATTTAGGGGTCCGTTTCGGTTCGTTTTCTTTTTTGTGACATTTTTTGCAAAAAAAATTGTTTTCGTTTCGTTAGGCAACGAAATGAAAAAACGAAAACAAAAACAAAAAATTGCTGTTTCGTTAGCATTCTTTTTAGTTCAATGCATCTGCTGCAACAAAAATGAAAAACACGGCAAATTTGGTCATTTCATTTTCGTTTGGTTTTTAAAAAATTCATTTTGTTTTTGTTGCGTAATGAAACGAAAAAACGAAAATGAAAATGAAAAATTACTTGTTTTGTGCCCATCTCTAATTCTAACCATGGAATCTTCATGTTCTTATTAAGTCTCCACTTCATAGGGAAGTTAAAGGGAATGTGTATTTCCTACAGTGAAGCATCTCCTACTACATGATTCTCTCACAGACACATTTCTGAGCAATGAGATTTGAAGATGAAGCTTGGGGTGGGGGTTCTTTAAACAATTAAAGATCCAGATTATATGAGCCAAGAACCAGATTGTCCCTCACATCCACCCTTTCCTGACCTTGCCTCTCTCTCTTTCCCTCTTCTTCCCCTTCACTGTTACAAAAGAGGAGCAGCCCCGGGAACATCTTTTTCTCCTGGAACAACACAGGAGTGTGCACCACTCAATCTTCAGTGAAATAAAACAGAAGACAATATGTCAGAAGGAACAATGGGCTGAGGTGCTTGGGTTTGGGCTGACATAGGGCCAGGACAGGCAAAAACAACGCTTAACCCCTGACTATCTTGCACAAGACACAGTGCGGATGGGAGAGGGTGCTTAGTATACAGTCTATGGGGAGAGGTCAGTCCAGTGGCCATGGGGTAGGAGTTTCCAGAGCCTAGGAGCAGCCACCAAAAAGGCTCCCATCTCCAGCAAATTTGACTGTTGGGAGTGCCGATGTTCATGGAATGTATTGCCTCTGCCTACTCCTGAGGAATCCTTGCTGGAGAGTTCAGTGATATGGTTATTCAGCAGAAGCCAGTAGGGAATGCGCTTGACTTTTTTTCACTAATCCTGGCCACTGAATCCACAGGACGTCAGCTGACTTCCCATCAGCAACTCATTCAGTGGGTGTCAATCCAACAGGAACAGCTGTTGGATTGAGACCCTGTGTGTGGATTTTTTTGGGGTGGGGGTGGCGAGCATGTGAGGGAGTGGTTCTTGGCCTGTGCCTGTGATTCCTGTGCCAGGCCAAGCCAAACAGACATCAGCCAGGACAGCAGGTGCAGCTCTGGAGTGGCACCTCAGTCTCTTCAGCTAGACCTGGGTAGTTCTTGGTCAATTTAATATGACAAGGGGTGGGTGAGGCAGACCACACTGTGATACAAGATGGGTGGGGTGGGGTGGGAGAGCCCTGGGACTCAGTTGCCATTGGCACCACAATCACCAAAGCCAAAGCTGAAAGAATAAAACAGACATCCAGTGACACCTTTTGTGTTCTTCTGCAAATGAATTCAGGTAGAGTTTTCTCCTTCCTCTTCCCACATAAATGTGGGAGCTTTGCTTTCCTCTGTTTCTTGTGTGGTTCCTCTGGTGGAGCAAAGGAAGAAGTGGGCCTTGAGTGTCTTGAAGGGGTCAGACCCAAACTCTTCTTCAATTAGCTGTCATACAGTCCCTGGGTATTTAGCAGCCCCATTCTGCACTGTCCTGGGCACCCTGGATGAAATCTTGATGGCAACAATGATCATTGCCAAATGACTTGGTATAAGCCTCAGTGTCTCTTTGGCAAAGGGAAAACTATCTCTGAGATGCTCAAATGCCTTTTCTGTTGGCAAAGTGCTTTTGTTTCAGCTTGATCCTTTCTTTTGTTCCGTATTAAGTAATGGTCAGAGTGCTCCACTTCCAGCTCCCCAGACCTACCCTAGCTATGAGGCAGGATCTCATTCCATGGCCAGTGGGGATCCTCAGGAACTGGTTGAGGTTTTTTTTTTTTTGGATCTTTGATTGAGTGATACACTGATGGAGGGGTTTTGCAACAGCAAATTCCACACAGAAATAGAAAGTACCTGTTTGGTCCATGGATATGTGTGGAATGACAGAAATGTTGGGCATTTTATTGATAGACCTTCCTGTTCTAGTCCCCTTCTTCTGGGGCACATAGCTCTCAGACCAAGCTCCTTGATCACAGACTGGTGGGTCAATCAGATGGATTCAAGTGTGTGTGTGTGTGTGTGTGTGTGTGTGTGTGTGTGTGTGTGTGTGTGTGTGTGTGTGTGTGTGTGTGTGTGTGTGTGTGTGTGTGTAATCTACACTTCTTCCACCAGAGAACCCAAGTGTGATGCTCCAAACCCACAACCACTGCCTTTTCCTCACCATTACTGTGTTTGGGTTCCTCTTACTCATGGCTGGATATTATTCAGTTTTGAGTAAGAAACATTGCCCTGCCCCACCTTACCTGCTTTACCTCAATGCTCTTCCCTCTTCTCCATCCCAGCAACCTTTGTGGCCCCCATCTCTGTGTGAACGTTCAACACTTACCCTGATCCATCTCAGAAAATGAGCCATGGCAGACCTTGGTAGTAGCCAAGGACAACTGGCAAAACGGGCACCACCAAACACCAGCAGCCATAAAGCTTGGGTGGTGCTTCTGTTGGGGGTCATGTCCAGAACATGAGTGGGCAGGCCAGTTGAGAACCCTGTTGTCATGGCAACCATGGCAACACTTGGAATCCAGAGCAAATGTCACTGGAAATAAGCCTGGTCATGGAGGTTGCCAATTGCCTTTCTGGCCTTCCTGCTATGTTAGTAGCAAAACATCCCAACAACTAGAATGTGTCTTTTTGGTTACAGATACAAAAAATCACAATGTATTTCCTTTAAGTGGAGAGACTTATCACCACATTGCCGGCTAACTTCTCACTGTGAACGGGCAATTTCTGGGTTCCTGATCACCCTACTTTTGGGTCCCCATTTCTTTCAAGTAGGCTTGAAATCGAGGGACCTTCATAAAGAGGACTGTTCCCTTCAAGAGCCACTGAAATGATGGATTGCCAACCATAAAAGATGTGTGGCCATCCTAAAGGAGTGGGCAACTCGGTGGTTCAATAAAAAGGAATGGACAGGGGTGGGGTGGAGGGGCTAAGAACTGTCAGTGGGCCACTTGTTATTGCTGCCCTCCAGCATCTGCTGCTCAAAGCTGCTGCCTCTTTTGGACTGATGGCTGATCTAGCTCTGCAACTAATCCACCAGAGCACCAAGCCTTTTTTTTCAGTCTTAATACATGCCCAATGGAACCAATGCTCAGCAGAGCTTGGGAATACACCTTTTTGGTCTACAATGCCCAGATTCACAAATGACTGCATTGGCCATAAGATTCTGCAAGCTGTAGTCGAAAAATTACATCTCTGAGCTTTGTTACCAGACTTTAGGGGAAGAATGTTCTGATTAAAATGGAACACATATAAACACACACACACACACACACACACACACACACACACACACACACACACACACACACACACACACACACACACACATGTGCCCTTCCATGACAGCTGCCCAGGGTTACATCTGTCCTCTGACTCAATTATTCATGACATCACCTGGCAACTTGGGAGCTTTGATGGAGCTAAGCTCACAATGCGAGAGCTTCCACAGAAACCAGAGATCAGTGTTATTTTACATTTGGGATTTCTACAGAAGAGAATGCTAAGGTAGGTAGATTCGGCTCCTCCATCAACATAATACACAGACCTTCAGCAACAGGTGCCTCAAAACACACTTCCTTTCAGCCAACAAAGTGCTTAGAAGAACCTTGTGCTGATAGTTCTGGTGTTTTATCAGAGACAACTACCTCCAAACCTCCAAGCCTTTGGGATTGCTTCTATTAATGCTCCCTTTCAGTCGATGCCACATGGATCACATAAACCATTGCATACAACCATATAAACAAAAACACATAAATATTACAAATTATAATAGCTTGTCCATCATTTTTCAAAGACTATCTTCATCACATTCATTCATCATGTGAAGGAGTGGAAGGAGTGGAAAGAGTTCAGGTTGAGCAGAAATATAATGTGGTGCTCCCCCCGAAAGATGAAATTACATGCTTTTAAAAAAGGAGGGAGGGGAAGGGAAAAAGCTGGGACGTGTTGCTTCCCTTGCCCAAACACTCACCATTTGATTCACAATCATGTGTGCTCTACATCTTGGTGCCCATTAGAGATGGGTATGAATCAAAAAATGGTGTTTCGTTTGTCATTTGTTGTTTAGGGGGTCCGTTTTGGTTCGTTTCTGTTTTTGCGAATTTTTGCAAAAAAATCATTTTTGTTTTCGTTCGTTTTGTTACTGTTTCATTACCATTTATTTCATTTTTGTGATTTTTTTAGCATTTAAAGCAGTTCAATGTATTGACATAACAAAAACGAAACGGACGACAAAATTTCTGGTGTTTCTGCTCGTTTCGTTTCATTTTAGAGACAAAATTCGTTTGTCGTTTCATTGCATAACGAAATGAAAAAACGAAAACGAAAACGAAAAATTGTTCGTTTTGTGCCCATCTCTAGTGCCCATATATAAAATCTCCATTGGCTTGCCATAATTATGACTCTGAATCAGTACTCTGAATCAAACATAAAGAAAACAAAGGAGCTTGTGGTGGATTTTAGGAGGCAGAAAACTGATATTCAACCACTGGTGACGGGACTGGTGTGGAGAGGGTTACAGGTTTTATATTTTGGGGCATTGAGTTACAGGAGGATCTGCTCTGGAGTGTCAACACAACGGGCTTGCAAAGAAGGCTCAGCAGAGACTATTTTTCTTGACAACTTTAAGGAAAAACCATCTTCCAGAAAAGCTGCTGCTGGCTTTCTATCATTGTGCAATCGAGAGTGTGCTTACTTACGGGTTATGTGTGTGGTATGGAAGTTGTACCCATTGGGATAGGACAGTGTTGCACAGAATTATAAGAATTGCAGAGAGTATTGTGGACTGCTCACTCCCCACCCTAGAACAAATTTATTCTACCAGGTGCCACTGTAAAGCATTAGATATATTAAGAGATCCATCACATCCTGGTCATTGCCTCTTTGACTTGCTGTCATCGGGACGGAGATATAGAGTACTGAGGGCAAGAACAAAATGTCTCAAAAATAGCTTCTTTTTTAGAGCAATATTGGCCTTAAACGGAAAATCTGGACTTTGAAGTCAGCTTACTTTATATGTCATATTTTAGTCATTTTATATGCCATATTTTATGTGTTGTAGCTGTTTTTAAATCTATGTGGAATATTTTAAACGAGTTGAATATAGCAACCATGAAATTTCATTGTTCCTGCAAGGGGGCAATGACAATAAAGATTCCTATTACTCCTAAAGGCTGTGAGGCTTTGCAATCCCCCACACACACACACTTTCTCCTCCAAGGAAAACAATGTGGGAGAGGGGCTTAAATGGGGAAGTCTCATGGGACTTGGGGGCCAGAAAAACAGGTTTGGGGCCACATGCATCCCTATACTTATCTTGACACTGGCTTTGGGGAAACAAAACATTCCCACCGCACAAGCATTGATCTGGTCATGTGAGCTTAGAGGCCCCAGCGACCTCTGAACAACTAAGTCTTCACGACCACCACTACAACCTGTGGCATCACCTTCCGAGGACGGTTTCTAGACACAAGCTAGCACTGAGGGTCCATGCTGAACCACTTGAATTTCTGCTCGGCTTTGGTATTCCAAACTCTCTATCCTTCTAAAAAAAGTCTGTTTCCTGAGGCTATCTTCCCAACATCTGATGTCATGAGCTGCACTCCATAAAAGGGAAATATAGCTGTGGTGAAGGGAGCAGACTGGCAGAAGGCACCATGGGAACAGAAAACTGTATTCTGCACCTTGGGCTTCATGGAGCCTTGGACTAGGGACTGGAGTACCTGTGCTTGGGATCACCATCTCCTGAGCCATCTGACCCACCCTACGATGCCTGATCTGGCAAGGTAACAGAGGAAGCACCATCCAACTCCTCCAAATGGTAAAGCCCATTGAAAAACAAAAGTAGTCTGATTTATCGAGGACAAACTAAAATACTAGAATTATATACTCTTCCCCAATCTGTGTAGTCTTCCCAAACATAAGCTAATATTTACATATTGGAACTGGATTTAGGTTGAGCACGGGGTAGGGAGATGCAGAGTCAACCCAAGACATTTTCTGGTTTGAGGTGAGGCAGCAAATGATTATTTCCACCCACTCAAGACAAGGTGCATTGTGTCTGAAGCCGGGCAAGTTCCTTTGGCAAGTCCTCCCTGGCAGAAAAAAAAGCAATGCAAATTTGTACCAGTTTATGATGCCCAAACTCTGTTGCCTGAGTGTTTGTGAATATTCTCAGTCATCCAGGTAAGTTTATCTGGAAGTTGAGTCGTGGCAACTGGACTTCTTTTCTTGAGAGATCGAAACATTTGCTACTCATCCAAGCTTCTTTGTCAGGGCATTTATACACGACCCCTAAACTCCGGGGCAAATGGCTCCCAGCTCCAGAGCTTAAAAATGTTTACCCACCAGTTCCGGAGTTAACAGGAAATTAAGTGCGACCACGCCCACTTTAGCGCGTCCCAGTGCACCTTTCAAGTACTTGCTCTTTGGAGGTGAAAATTATTTGATCCGGTGTAACGATAGTGAGTGCGGGGCTCTCCTTGCTTCTGTTTGTTGTTTTTTGGCTCTCGCCCCTTTAAGAGCTACTTTTACAGAGACGAGAGGCAGAACGGAGGTGAGCGACATGCTTTTCTTTCTCTTTTTCTCCCTCCCCTCACGCAGCCAGCAGCCAGGAAGTGTGGAGGGGGTGGGAACGCAGGAAGAGCGACGAACCCCTAAGATCTCTGGTCCGAATTTAAGTGGCCAGCGGATCTTAGGGGTCGTGTAAAAAGGCCCTCAGTTTGAGGAAAGTTAGTGAAGAGTTCTCCAATTTATAGTTCACTTTGATTTCACATCACCCTGGTCTGAATAGGCTCATAAGTTGGACAATGGCCTGAATAGGTTCATAGGTGGAAAATGGTCTGAATAGGCTTGTTAGATGTACAATGGCCTGGGGTGCATGAAAGTCCCACCTGTTCAACCTTTCCCAACATGCATTAAATATGGGTTGTTAGCTGTGGCCTTGCTGGTGGTGGTGTGAATTGCTTCTGATTTTTTTTGAGCATGGTTGAAATCACTGCTTGATAACTAGTAGATAGACTGTGCCTGAGCCCCCAAGAAAAGAATTAGTGTGAAGCAAAGGGAAGCAGAAGAGAACTGAAAGGGGGAACCAAGGGGAGAACAAATTCCTCTGGCCAGGTGGAGCTGTTGTTACCTCTTCCCCAAGGGTTGGGGGGGGGTCTGTGGGGACCCTCAACCATATCTTACAGGAGCTCACAATATTTCTTAGCTAGCATTGGGGAGAAATCAAGGTATTTCTGTCCCTATCTGCAAGGGGTAGTCTAACATTATATTATGTTAAATTGAGCCCTTTCAGTCCAATAATCTAGGTATACAACAGCATGAGGTCAAAGTTCTTCCCCTGAATACGAGCCCAGATCTGGCTGTAACTACTGTGAAGGGTTTTTCTTTGCTTCTGAGGCATTTCTGAAGTGTTGCTAGGGTAGCTAGGGAAGTATCTGGCTTTTCTCATGACCCTACATCTACTGTCAAGGGTTTTAGTAACTTTATTTCAGCCCAATGAAATTCACCCATCCCACTTGATGCATTTCTGAAGGCCTAGTAAAAGATAGTCTGTTTTGCATAAAAGATCCCAGAACAATAATATTCATATGTGACATAAAATGAGATGGAAATGATGTGACAGTGTACAAAACATCATCAGGAAGCACACATTCCAAATAGCAATCACCGTATGCATACTCCAGGTTGGGAATCATTGCATTATTAAATAACTTCTGATCTAATGGCAAAGGTAGCAGTGTTTTTTTATGCTGGCTGTCAACTGATCTCTTGCCTGCACATTTCACATGCTTTCAGATTAATGTGACTTTAGTTTTTGCATCTTGGATAAAGGGTATCTGCATACATTTTCTGTTCTGCTAACCTTTTTGTATAATAACAAAGAGAGTAAACCATGCAAACAAAAGCCCAACAAAGGCTGTTAGACTTGAAAGCAATTTCTTCATAAACGAGCCTCTCTCTTTCTCAGTAAGGACAATTTTGCACAAACAAAACCTGCAGACACAAAGATCAAGAACTTGTAACTAGGGAAGTAGTGACATTGAAGTAGGACACTAAATAAAGTTTAGACCTTCAAAGGGGAACAAGATGTTGAGGGAAAATGCAGCTTTGGTAGTTGAAACAGGGTACCAAGAGATGTCAGAGGGAACAGGTTACCCTACTTACTCTGAAATTTCCATCACAGTTGGTCTCATTTGGTATTTAATACCTCCTCCATATCTTAAAGTATCCTTTAAGGAAAGAAACATGATCAAATATCATCCAAGTTTCCTAGTAATAAATTATTCAAAATTATTTATTTCAGAAGTCAAGGGAGGATAGATGTACTCCATCCACTTTCAATTTTTATTTATTTTAAAAAATCTGGAGATGCATTCAAAGCATAAGGCAACTATCAGTTTAGATCTTGAATTGAAAAGAAACAAGTTGATTAGTGCAGAACAGTCAGGTTGTAGTACTATTTGAAGACAACTCATGCTTGATGGATCTAGAAATTCTTCTCTCTGGCCTGAGGTATTGTTTCACAAATAGTAAATAAAATGAATAGTAGTATTCCCAAAGTCATGGAGAATAGTATTACATAGGGAAGTTCTGGTAAAACACACTCTTTATAAGGAACAATAAACTTAATGCTTATTACATTCCCTACCACAATTGGAATGACTGGAATTACTGTTGATTATATGGGGGATGGGGATTTTCTGAGTACCCTAAAAGAAAAGTTGTTATGAGTTTTTCAGGCTGTTTGGCCATGTTCTGGAAATTTTTCTTCCTGAAGTTTTGCCAGACTCTGTGGCTAGCATCTTTAGAGGGCAAGGAGCTCAGGGAAATTAGGTGTTCTCTCTGTGCTCTGGGTTATAAAGTGAGTGAGACTAGGGTTTTTAAAGTTGAGGAAACTTGTCCTATGCAGGAAAACAGGTGATAGTCATTGGATGGTGATGAAGGGATTAAGAAGTTTCAATGCAATCAGGCGTAGCAAATGATCCTAGATGGATGTCGTTAACTGTTCTATTGTGTGTGAACTTTTTTGCTTGGGGCTGGGTGGGGAATCATTGAGCATTGACCTTTCGCACTCTGAAGCTTTCAGTGCTAGATGCCAGGCTTTGTTGATTTTTAGAGTTTCTTCTTTTTTGTTGAAACTGTGCTTATGTTTGTGGATTTCAATGGTTTCCCTATGTAGTCTGACATAAGCGGTTACTTCACATTCTACCTTGTTCCATGATTACGTTTGTACCGTGACAGCGTTGTGGTTTTGTCAGACAGAGCCCTGGGAATGGGGATTTATGGAATTTGTAGTCTAAACCAGGCCTGCCCAACACGTCAACTGCGGGTGACTGGGTAGCCCCCAGGACTCTCAGAAGGCGGCCTCCAGGTCCCTGCCTGCCTCTCGACCCACTGCCTCGCTCGTCTCCTCGGTAGGAGACTGCGCCCTCCGACTCCGGAGCAGTGCTGGGGCCCTTTGGGGGTTGGTGAGGCTTTGCTGTTGCCACCGCCAGCGCAAGGGAACTTAGGGGGTGAGTGGGCGGGTGGGTGGAGCAGCGGCACTTCGGAAAGAAGCCCATGAGCACATGAGGCAGACAAAAGGAGCCCATGGGCTGTTCAAAATTGGACAGCTCTGGTATAAACAATCCAAAAATCCTGCATTTATCCCAGATGCAGCCTGAGAGTGGGTGGCTGCTGGCGGAGGCAGGTCTCATAAAAGGTGAACAACTGTTGGGGTGATTAATATACTGGCACAAACAGTCAAACAAGCAATTCAAGGATTGCCTCTAAGGTTGGCATAGAAGCTTTTGCTGATTCAAAATGCTATAGCCAGTCACTGAGGCCAGTTAGAGGGCTCATAGAACTCCCTCGATAAAACAACTTCACTGGTTGCTAGCCCATATCCAGGCCCAATTCAGTGTTGGCTATTATGACCTATAATGCCTTAATATGGCCTGGGTCCAGGCTATTTGAGGGACCATATCACCCCATACAGCCCTCCCAATCTCAGAGATGTTTAGGGGAGGGGGCCTTTCTTCGTCCTAATACCATTGCAGGCACACATGCATATGAAACATGAGGGTGTTTTCCTCACCACCACCACCACCACCACCACCACCACCACCACCACCAACAACAACAACAACAACAACAACAACAACAACAACAACACATCATCATCATCATCATCATCATCATCATCATCATCATCATCATCAATAAAACCCCAAAACTTCTTAACCTATTTGCTGATTATTTTGGAGTCGCAATCTCTAAAATGGAAACTTCCCATATCCTAACTAGACATGGGCACGACCAGAAAAAATGACGTTTCGAGTTTTCGTTTGTCGGAATGGGTCCGTTTCGGGTCGTTTCCGTTTGTCGTGAAATTTTTCAAAAAATTGTCGTTTTGTTTGTCGTTTGTCGTTTCCACCGCGATTTAGCGCAATTTGACTTCCCAGAGCATAGGGGCATCCCGCAATCAGGGCCGGTGCTAGATGTTTTTGCGCCCTAGGCGGTGGGCGGGGCAGGGGGGGTGGCGGGGGACCATGGGCGGGCGGCGGCCACGGGCGGGTGAGTTGGCGGGTGGTGGCGTGGGCCGCAGGCGGGTGGTGGCGCAAGTGGACAGGCGAGTGGGCAGTTAGGATATCACTTAGGATAGAGGTTCTGTTCTTGGCTTGCACCCCAAATGTGTGTGTGTGCAAGCAAATTGTAGTTGGGAAAATAGAAAATAAATGGTAATATATAATATATTCTTAAAATAAATCCACACCTCCCACTCCCAGTCGAACCTCCCCCTTTATCCAATATCAGAAAAAAAATCCTCACAAACTGCCAGAGAAGAAATAAAGAATAAACTGCTATTCCCTTCAGCAGAGAAAGCTGCAGGGAATCAAAGAAATTATTTTCTAAATTCAATTCCCTCCCTGCCTGACTAACTTAAATCCTAAAGCCTCCAGCCTCCCTCCTCAATCTCGATCGGATCACACCAGCACCAGCAGCCAGCCCTCCTCCTTCAACCATATCCATACACCCGACTGCGATTTCTGGAAGGTGCCTCGGCTTTTTATGCCCTCCTAGACATCCACAAGTGTCAGTCAAAAACCTGGTGATGCCATTGGTGGAATGGTTCAAAAAAATTGCATGGTCCCATCCCATGCCCAGCCCAAATGGGCAGGTCTAAAAAAATAAAAAATAAAATAAAATAAAATCAATACGACGTTTTATTGCTATAAAAAACCCACTGCTGCTACTATTAAAATTCAGGCATTTAAAATAAATAAATTTCACATGTTTCTGTGGCGATTTGGTGTGTGTTTTTGACCACGATTTCAAAAGAAAATTTGAGGTCGCCATTTTGGATCCCCCCCACCGCATGGCATGGCGAGACGACGAGGATGACCCCCCCAGCCTGGTGCAAGCAGCCCAGGACAGGAGAAGGGGGGGGAAAGGCCGGGGACCCCCCAGAAACCACCCCTCTGGTAGGTGGCAAAGCCTCAGGCAGGCATATTTTCGCCTGCATTTTTGGCTGGGAGTCGGGTTTTTTAAAAAAACTTTTAAAAACTTTTTCTGTGCTTTGCATTGCGTGATTGCTGCGATGCCACAAACGGAAACGAAAAACCCGACCAAATTTTTCTTTTTTCAGTTCGAGTTCGAGTTCTGACGGCTTAATTATCGTTACCGTTTCCGTTATGTAATGGAAACGATAACCGAAAACGGAAATGACAATTTCGCCGAGTCGTGCCCATGTCTAATCCTAACAATTCTGAACAATCTTAGTAAATCCTCAGGTTTTGAAACCAGCAAAGGAAAACTCAAAATTCTAGCTCTAAATATGCCAAACTTGTATAGAGAAAGCTTGTTTAATTTAAATGATATATAACATATTTCTTCTCCCATAAAATTGCTTCAAGTTTGTAAATTGTTTTAAACTGAAATAGTGGTAAGCTAAAGATCAAAATGGATTCCTACAAGGAAGACAGACGGCAGCCCAGATGAGAAGAGTTTTGAATGCAATGCCTCTAGCAAAATAATTAAAAATGAAAGCAGGGATGTTGTTGCTAGATATATTTAAGGCTTTTGATTTGGTGGAATGGGACACATTAAAATTCTGTGTAGACAGTTAGAGCTACGTAAACATTTTAACCAGCTAGCACATCAGCTATATTTTGAGAATACTGCAGGAGTGATCATGTAACGGAGAAAATATCACTAAATAGGTTGAGGAAATGAGACAGGGCTGCCCACTCTCTCTAGTGTTATTTCCACATAATTGAGCTATTAGCAAATGTAATAAGAGATGATAAGCTGCCTCTACGAAGAAGAGTGAGTGATACATTTACTTCGTATTTAGACCGCTAAAAGACCAAAGGCAGAAGTTAGTTCTTGACTTGGCACAAGTTTTCACCAGGCTTCTAGTTAAGGAGGTAGGAATAGTTTAGAAGAAAGTTAAAAAAAACCATCACTAAATGTGCAGGCCACGATTCTCATTGAAGACTCACGAGGCCATAGAAGTGGGTATTTTACTTGTTTAAAAGATTGTTAAGTTGCTGTTTAGAGAAAACTCTCCCAAGTGACACACAAGAAAACATAAATATATGTATGTGGCTCATCTTTTAAGGAGAACAGTTTGCTGTGCTCTACTCCCATTGTCTCATCTCGTGAACTCAACAAAAAGTTAAGTACATTTATCCAAGAGCTGGGTAACATTAATGAAATAAATCAGGCCCCAGATTGGGGCTTTTGAGTGTGGTTTAAAGTCACATTGTAGTCAGGTCTTTGCTTTTTAAAAATTTCTTGATCTGCTGTAGTGAAAGAAGAGAATGCCACAGAGAAAAAACTGTGAGTGAGATTGTGGGTTTTGAAAGTTGTGGGAAAGAGGAAACTTGTCCTATGCAGGAGAATAGGTGTTAGTCATTGTATTGTGATGGAGGGATTAAGAAGTTTCACTGCAATCAGGGTTGATAGTGATCCTTCTCTGTAATTGATGTGTGTCATTACTTGTTCTAGTGTAAAGTGATCACTGGTGTTTGTGGCTGGGTAGGAATAATTGAACTTTGATTTTTGCAGGCTGTAGTTTTCAGTGCCGGAAGCCAGGTTTGTTGATTTTTAGACTTTCTTCTTTTTGTTGAAACTGCCCTTATGTTTGTGGATTTCAATGGCTTACCTGTGTAGTGTAACATAGGGCCTTTTCACATGACCCCTAAGATCCTTTGGCCACTTAAATTCGGACCAGAGATCTTAGGGGTTTGTCGCTCTTCCTGCCTTCCCACCCCCTCTGCACTCCTGGCTGCTGGCTGCGTGAGGGGAGGGAGAAAAAACAGGAAGAAAAGAGACGTGGCTCACCTCCGTTCTGCCTCTCGCTCTTGCTGTGGCAACATTCCAGTCTCTTAAGTAGCTCTTAAAGGGGCGGGATCCAAAAAACAACAAACAGAAGCGAGGAGAACCCCGCACTCACTATGGTTACACCGCATCAAAGAATTTTCACCTCCAGAGAGCAGGTACTAAAAAAGTGTGCTGGCACGTGCTAAAGTGGGCGTGGTCGCACTTAATTTCCTGTAAACTCCGGAGCTGGTGGTGAAACATTTTTAAGCTCCGGAGCTGGGAGCCATTTGCCCCGGAGTTTAGGGGTCGTGTATAAATGCCCATAGTGATTGGTAGTGTTGTCCAGTACCTCTGTGTTCTGGAAGAGAATTTCATGTCCAGTTTGTTTCACGGTGTGTTCAGCTACTGCTTACTTTTTTGGTTGTTTTAGTTTGCAGTGTCTTTCATGTTCTTTGATTCTGGTCTGGATGCTTTGCTTTGTGGTCCCAATATATACCTGGCCACAACATGGTATCCAGTATATCCCTGCACTGGCGAATTCTTTCCTTTTGTCCTTTGCTAACCATAGCATCTGTTGTATTTTTGTGGTGGGTCTAAATACTGTTTGTAGGTTGTGTTTTTTCAACACTTTGTCCATGCAATCTGTGACTCCTTTTATGTATGGCAGAAATATTTTTTTTGTTGGGGGCTGTCCCCCCCCTTCAATTTGGTGTTGTTTTTTCGGTTTGATGGCTCTTTTGATTTTATTCTTGGAATTCACTTGTAGACCACACAAACCGAAAATGTTAAGCTGAATTCCACAACACTGAACTCAGTCTCCTGAACTGTGCCCTACAGGCAAATCTCTATTTGCGGGAAGTTACACAAGCACACACACACACACACACACACACACACACACACACACACACACACACAGAGAGAGAGAGAGAGAGAGAGAGAGAGAGAGAGAGAGAGAGAGAGAGTATAAACAAACAAATAACAAAACAAAATGGAAAAACAAAATGTTTTTTTAAAAATTCATTTCAAATGAAAAGAACGGAATTGAATGAAAGGAAAAACAAGACAAAATGCTATTTTAGCATTTCGTGCCCATCTGTACTGACAATATAAGTGAATCCTTGTACAGTAGTGTATCCAGCAAAGAAAACAATGTTTCTATAGAATGCTGAAACCTAAGTAAGTTTTATATGTGTTTATTTACAATTTACTAATGTTTGGCACATTAGGTAGCAATTGAAAAAAACGACTATTTCAACCTATGACTTTGCTTTTATATGGAGTCTGATCTGATCATTGTGAATTAATTCTGTTACCTCTTGCTGCAAATATGTTATAAAACATATATTAAAATTACTAGAAATTTGTATAATTAAGGAGAGAAGGAAACAATGCTGGAAAACCTTTCAGATTTAACCTGGGAAAATTAAAAAGAATGCAATTGTACAATATTAGTTGCTAGTCCTGATGAATTTAGTAGGGCTTACTTCCAGGAATGTGAGTGTAGAATTGCAGCCTTGGAGAAGTGACGTCTGCTAGGTGTGCCTTTGCACATTTAAAACTAGCCTGCCAGCAACAGCCTTTCCTAGAAAGGTATGGCCTGGCCTTAGTGACACATGTCTTAGTTACATCCCAGCTGGACTACTATAATATATTCTCCGTGGGACTGCCTTTGGAAAGTGCTTGGAAATTTCAGTGGGACCAAAAATGCTTCAGCCATATTGTTAACAAGAGATGGGCACGAAACAAAGGGTTTTTTTTTTTGTTCTGTTTGTCATTAATCGTTCCGTTACGGAACGGAACGACTAACGACCCTAGTGGCAAATTTACCACGAACTGAACAGAACCGAGAAAAATTCTTCGGTTAGGTTAGGTTCGTTGATGGGGAGGGGCGGAGCCAGAGATGTCTCCTCCCGGTATCTGCTAGTCCTGGGAAAAGCCGACTGCCGTGCTCCGGCCACGTGGTTGGCAGTAAAAATATAAATTTAAAAAAAAAAAAAAAAAAAGGAGCACCAACTGGGCCCCAGGGGTGGCCTTGTTGGCACCTTAAAATCTGAAAAAAATGATTTTAAAAATCCCAGTGCCGACAGGGCCCCAGGGGCTGCACTGTAAGCGCTGAAAGAAAAAGAAAAAAGAAAAGCCCTGCACTACAGCTGAGCTGTAGCGTGGGGCCAAGAAACCTGGAAGTTAAAAAAAGGTTCCAGCGGAGGCACTCAAGGAGGAGAGACTGCTGCAGGAAAGACTTCTTGGCTTTCTCCTCCTCCATCGGAAGCTGCGCCTTGAAGCACGAGCGTGACTGGCGGGCTCAGCACTGCTTGCCCTTGGATGCCTTGGACACCGGCCGGCTTGGCGGCGGCGGCGGCACCGGCGCCTGCCATCAGGTGAGGACACAAAGGGCAACAAGGCACCTGCCCCTCCCCGGGAGTGAGAGAGGGGGTCACCCCCATCAGAGGAGCTGCTGCCCGCCTTGTAGGTGTGCTGGCAAAGGCTCCCGGTTGGTCGCATCTCCCGCTTCAGGGGAGAATCCAAGGCTGGGAAAAGTGCGGGAAAAGCGCCGGAGGGTGTGTGTGTGAGGTGGAGGATTGCCCCTGTTGCGCGCCTCAGCCTCAATAGCACAAGAGGAATCCGTGCCCAGCTTCAGGCGGCCACATCCTCCTCCTCCTCCAGCCTGTCAGCGCTCTAAAAAGCCCCAGGCGCAAAATTTTTTAAAAAATGTCACAGAAAACGGTAACAACCCGAAACGGACCCGCAACGACAACCGAAAAACCAAAACGTCATTTTTTCTATTTGTGCCCATCTCTATTGTTAACTAGAACCAGTAACAAGAGTCATATAACCCCTATTACAGCAGGTTCACAGGCTGCTGATCCGTTTCTGGCCACAATTCAAAGTGTTGGTTTTAACCTCTAAAGCCCGAAATGGCTTGAGGCCAAGCTGTCTCAAAAAAAGCCTGTCTTCCTCTATGAGCCTGCCTGGGTGCTAAGATCATCAGGAGAGCCTTTCCTTTTGGTTCCAATCAGGTGCTCTTTGTGGGGACATGGGATAAGGCCTTCTCTGTTGCTGCTCCCCGACTCTGGAACTCCCTCCCACAGGAAGCCAGGATGGCCCCATCTTTGCTGTCTATCTGCAAGCAGACAAAGACGTTTCTCTTCGGGCATGCTTTTCCTTAATGACTGACTGTCTAGGAGAAATTTCTTTTTGGTTGCTTCTAAGCCTGTTTTCATTAACACTTATACCTAACATTTGAAATATAACATTATTATTTCTTTTTTTTAAATATTTGAATAATCTATTTTTTTTTTGTTTTAATACTGTTTTTGATTATGTAAACCACATTGGGGCCTTTTTTAAAAGGTGAAAGGTAGTGTAAAATATTTAAAGTAAAATAAAATTACAGTAGAAACGTTGCTGCAGCATCCCAAAATGATGGCTACACTAAAACCGGGGAAAGGGAGTGCCATTACTTTAAAGGGGGACTAATCAGAGCAATCCAGAGCAACTGGTACGGACCCTTCTCACGGGAGAAAAAGGGTCAACCAGTGTGAATGGAAGGATCACTAAATTAAGAAACTTTTAAGCAGCAAGACTGCTTAAAAGACTGCTACATCTCCCCCCCCCGCCGCCTGGGTCCAGCAGTATTGGTTCAGACTCTGTAAAGCTTGGATATTATACAAAAATAATTGACCTGAGCCTGTGACCTAGGATTTTCTCTCTCTCTCTCTCTCTCTCTCTCTCTCTCTCTCTCTCTCTCTCTCTCTCTCTCTCTCTGCAAACCAGCTGTGATCTTCAGATTAAAACCAGCTGACCTTTTCTGCTTGACCATAATTTGTAATTGCACAGCTTGTTATCCTAATAACAGATTGCCTTTGTGCTGCTTTTGGCGTATTTGAAGCTGTTGGTTCCAAATATATTTATCCACACTCAGTCTTATGTTAAAGTAGTTAACACCATATCTGTTTAAAATTGCCATCCCTGGAAGCTACAGAGACTCAGAACATGTTACTGGTACTTTTCACAGAATGACCTTGCCCGGTTTCTGGAGTAAAGCATAAAAATTGTTTTGCTCTTTAAAAGAACACATCATCATCATCATTATTTTTTAAAAATGAGGATTGAGGGAATTATGGAAGGACCTTAAGTCAATAGTTGCCAAGTGTCTGCATCACCACTGAAAATGAGGTATTTTTGTTATTTATAAAGCGGTGGCTCTCCTACCTGCCTGTTTGCATCCTTTGACTATCCAAACTGCCAAGGTATCAGTGATCCCTCTTGATGTTCTGTATTATATGATTATCTTCCTTTATCCCTCTAGCATTTCGCAAAGTGTTTTGATTTTGAACTCTTCAATTTAGTTTGTTACTTAAGAAGCTGAGGAAAAATACTGTAGCTTTTGTGAGATGCCAGGAGGAGCACAGAATATAAACACTTTAGAGGCAAGCAGGGTAATACACTTCCATCCACCCCAATGATATGCAACTGTTTTTGGAACTCTTGCCATTCTCTTTTTCCTTCCTGATTGAAACTGCACAGATCTTCCTTCTGAAATGAGAACTGTTAAGGTCCTTGGCTTCAGAGGAAAGCAGACTCACCAAGTTCAAGTAAATTCAGTGGTCTGGAAGTTGAAGCATGGCAACTGGATTTCTTTTCTTGAGAGATTGAAATGTTTCGCTGATCATCCAAACAGCTTCGTCAGTCTGAGGAAAAGCTAGTTGCGAGTCCTCCATTTTGTAGTTCATTTTCACCTCATGTCTCCCTGGCCTGAAACAGAGATGGACAGTAGCCTGAATAGGCTCATTAGGTGGACAATAATCTCAATAGGCTCATTAGGTGAACAATGGCCTAAGGAAGGTGAAAGTTCCACCTTTACAAACAACACAAAGGTCATTTTAATGGAGACCATTTCCTTTAAAATGACCCTTTGTAGCGCCATCAGCCATATTCCTTTGCAGTTGTCTGAATGCAATTGAAGTCTTGCAAAGTAAGAACTCTGGGTCTTTATTTGTTATTGGGTCAGTCCATCTCAGAGTACTACCTTCCACATCTCCTATCATCTCCATGATGACTGCATTTCCATTAAATTGTTTTAAAGTCTTTCATGCTGTTGGTAGTCTATGTGACTGAGAGGGACTTTTATGGGATGGGGTGATCCAGCACTAACCAAAAATTCCTTCCTGCCTCTGATTACAAAGAGAGTTCTGCCTCTTTGCTGAGTGCTCTAGTCCCATGTCTAATATTAATGAATCAACACTTAATATTAATAGGTAGGAATGAATGAATTATCTGCTAACAGTGTTAACGTTAATACCCACACATTGGTTGAAAGGCCTCAGTTTAGGTTAATGAACTGGTGTGGGGTACCTCTTTTGTATTCAGATTACATATACAGTGGTACCTCTTAAAACAAATTTGATACGTTCTACAGGTCAATTTGTTTTAAGAAAACTTTGGCTAACGAAACATAGTTTCCCATAGGAATGCATTGTGAATGGGTTAATCTTTTTCAGAGGCTATGGGTCACTTCCTTTTACAAAAAAATCATCTTACAAAATGTGGTTTCCCATAGGAATGCATTGGGAATGGATTAATCCATTCTGGAGGATAGAATAAAAGTGTTCTGCTTATATACCACCCCATACCACTTCAAGTAGTCTCTGGGAGGTTTACAATTTTAATTACAGTATGCAGGCTACACATTGCCCCCCCCCCAGCAAGATGGGTATTCATTTTACGAACCTCGGAAGGATGGAAGGGTGAGTCAACCATGAGTCTGCTACCTGGGATTGAACCCCAGGTCGTGAGCACAGTTTTACCTGTAGTACAGGCATTTATCCACTGCACCACTAAACAATAAAGACAAAAATAGCTGGGGGCTGGTTCCCCTGGGTACATGTGGAAATTTTTCTTGTCTTGTGAAGCATCCCATAGGGATTTTTTTGTCATACAAAGCATGCCTATTCCTGGAAATGTTTTTCTTCCCACAAGTTTTTTTTTATCTTACAAGGCATTTGTGTTAAGAGGTACCACTGTACAGAGGAATTCTTGCTCCACCCTCAGCTTGTTGCATAGTTTGTAATCAAGCAAGCAAGGTCTGAAAACAAAAGGGTGAGTTTTTCCACATGAGCCAGAACCCTGAATTTTCAGGGCGACCAAACGTGTAGCAAAGCATTAATGTCTATTCTATTAGTTTCTCTTACTGTGAAAACAGTGATAGGTGGGGCATGGCTAGAGCTAGAATTAATTTCTGTTAGTAAAACTATGACAATTAAATTAATCATTGCTTCTTTTTGACAGTTTCAATTTTTCTGTACTTTCCAAGACTCATTGCAAGAAAAGTGTTTTTCATTCCACAATTTGCAATTATGTGATGTATTTGCCTAATTACCAGCTGTAACATATTTACTTGGTGGTAGATGATTTAAAAGGGTACTTTTTCCTCATGAGATTGAGGCAGCCCCGCAAGACGATCTGCTGTTTCTTGCACTCCAAGAATCACAGCAATCAGAAACCATTTGGCCAGCACCAGAAAGAGGACTATATATGAGCTGCACAGTGTGCAGACAGCGCTCCAAACAGCCAGACCTGGTAGACATGATCTTCCTAGTGGGAGATTTCGAAATCCTGCAGAGTTGATCAAAAGGGTTGGAGATCCTTTAAGACCAGTACTATCCTTCCTTTGCTGTTGTTCTGGTCTCTCTTATTAAACAAATGAGGATCAGGTGAGGCTAATTAGAGCAAGTAAGCTCAGCAGGGAAATTATCATTTTCCTAGGAATTCATGACTGTAGCACATGAGCAGAGTGAGTCCCTGTGGAGGCTTTCTCCCTTTGCTTTGGGTTTTGTTTTGTCTCTGCCTAAAAGGGAATCCATGTGTGCTTGTACATTGATTTTGATTGTTGGTCCCTCTTTTTCTTTTGTGAGTAACCAACTGCTTCTGTGGCTCCTTGTTTGCTTTCTAAGACTTTTGTTTGTGTGTTTATGACTTTTTCCACCTGCTTTTGAAACACTATTCTTTACTGTTCTATTTCTTTTTAAGGGTAAAAAAACCCCTCTCAGTTCCTTTTTCTTCAATTGCTTCCCACCTCCTTTCAGTGCTTTTTAGATTTTCAAAATGTGTTCCTCTGAACAATTTCTTAACAATGGTGGTGTTGGAGGAATGCTTTGTGCAACCAGCAGACCAATGGAAGTACAAGTAAGTGGATACTAGATAAGATCAATCTGGAACTGTGGAAATGAAAATGACTGAACTGAGGCTATTGTCCTTTGGGCATATAATGAAAATACAGGATTCACAAGAAGAGAGATAATAAATTTGGGAAGAGATCTGGGTAGGGTTGTTGCCATGGATTTGGGAGTGACTGATTTGTAGTGTTGTAGACATGGGCACGACTTGGCGAAATTCTTTCTGTTTCCGTTTCCGTTACTCGTTTCCGTTACGCAACGGAAACGGTAACGGCAATTACTCCGCCAGAACTCAAACTCGAACCGACAAAAGAAAAATTGGGTCTGATTTGTCGTTGTCATTCCTGGCATCGCAGCGATCACGCGATGCCAAGCGGCACAGAAAACAAGTTTTAGAAATAAAAAAAAACCCGATTCCCGGCCAAAAAAGCAGGCGAAAATATGCCTGCCTGAGGGCACCTACCAGAGGGGTGGTTTCTGGGGGGGGGGTCCCCACTCCAGCCTTCCCCCCCTCCTGTCCTGGGCTGCTGGTACCGGGCTGGGAGGGGGCATCCTCGCTGTCTCCATTTGCCATGTGGTGCAGGGGGATCCAAAATGGTGACTGCAATTTTTTTTTTGAAATCGTGGTCCAAAAACCCACCAAAGCAGCACAGAAACATGCGAAAATTAGCTATTTTAAATGCTTGAATTTTTTCAGTAGCAACAGTGGGTTTTTCTCGCAACAAAACGTCTCCATTGATTTTATTTTATTTTATTTTATTTTTATTTTTTTACACCTGCGCACGCGCAATGATGGGCTGGCCATGGGATGGAACCATGCAAATTTTTGGAGCCATTCCACCAATCGCATGGCCAGGTTTTGCTGAGACTTCTGGATGTGTCAGAGAGGGCATAAAAAGCCCACCAACCCTAATCCTAATCCTAACCCTAACGCTAACCCATACACCAGTACACTGTGTTCTTAGTGGGCCAGAGGCACCCAGAGGTACAGCCCACTAACCCACCCTAACCTTAACCGTTACCCTAAGCCTAGCCCTTACCCCCTAACCCCATGCTCTGGGAAGTCAAGTCGTGCTAAATTGCGGCGGTAACGACAAACAACAAATGACACAACGAAACGACAAATTTTTGAAAAATTTCGCGAAAAACGGAAACGACCTGAAACGGACCCGTCCCGAAAAATGACAACTCGAAAAAAAAATTCTGGTCGTGCTCATCTCTATAGTGTTGTCATTCTTCAGAAGCAAAAACAGTTCTGGAATGAACACCCTTGATTCTTATTAAAGATATTCCAGGAGGTCATCAAGTCATATATTTGGGACTACAGGACACAACAAATCCCTTTCCAGAATCCATCCTCCTGATCATACCAGTTTGATCCCATAGCCTGCATTAGTGGGTTGCATATGGAACTTTTGATTACTTTTCCCCAGACATGCTAACCTTCCCTTGTTTGAGAATAGGATATATGCAGATCTACCTTTAGCAATTGTGCATATACCTAAGTGATTGGGCTGGGTGGGTCTCTCTCTCTTTGTGAACTATATCCTTATTGATGAAGTGGGAATTAAAGTAATATAGAGTATAGTCCTACAGATGTCTGCTCATGAGTTGGTTCCACTGAGTTCTGTAGGGCTTATGGGACCTGAGAAGGTAAGTGAATAGAACACTGCAGCCTTATTTAATCATGAGTATCTAACAAGGGTGAAAGGAAGAAAGTTGTCATTGCCACAGAAGGCAAAGCAATGAACAGATTTTCTCAGTATTAGGATTTCACTCGGCTTTCCACCTGTAAAGAATTATGATCATGATGAAAGTCAATCAGAAGTGTCTCCGAATATTTGCAAAATAATAAAGTTATGTTGCACATTAGGGAAGATGCTTATCAGAGAGGATAAAGGATGGCAGTTTGGTTTTTTAATTGCCTCTTTATGTGTGGGGATTATCATGAGATAACTAGTTCATGTTAAGGCACTGTCAAGAGTGCATCTCAAAATGTGTGCCCCTAGATTTGATCATGATACTGACAAAGGAAAAGGAGGCTAAATTGTAGACTAAATTGGCAAGAGTGAGGAAGGAGAGAAGCAAAATGGTGGGAGGGATTACCTTAATTTTTTCCTATGGCAACTTAACATAAATTTAATGTTTCAAAGTTTGAGTTTTCATGCTTAAACTTAATTGACTTAGATTTTTAAGTTCAGCAACATTTCAGCGAACTTTTCCATTAATTTCCCATTTTCTGCAAACTCTTCTATCTCTCTTGAAACCTTATTAAGAAGGTGGGTGATGGTGGGTGTGACCAAACTTGACTGCATCACTCCAGTTCTAGCTTACCTCCACTGGTTGCCTACTGTGTCCCAGATCAAGTTCTAGGTTTTGACACTGAGATACAAAGCCCTTCATGGTTTGGACCCATGTTACTTGTTGGAGTATCTTTCCTTAATGTCACCCACTCCATGCTCAAGATAATCTCAGTTGAGGCTCCTCTGGGTGATCACTGTGCTGGTGGCCCATACATCTTCTACAAGAGGCAGAACATTCTCCATGGTGGTTCCAACCTTATGGAACCATAAGGAGTTCCATCTAGCTCCCTCCCTCTTGACATTTAGCAGGAAACTAACGATGCGGCTTTTCAGGGAGGCTTTCCACACTGACCCTAGCTGATCAGTAGCTCTGCCTTGTCTCCTCTGCTTTTTACATGATTAATCTGTGCCATCTGTTTTTTATTGTGAAGTGTAAGTTGTTTTTAATGCTTTTATGTTCATTTCTGTTTTGTTTTATATTTGTTGTAACGACCCAGAGTAGTGCCTTGGCACTAATGGGAGCAGGATATAAACTAAATGAATGAATGAATGAACATAAGAACAGCCTTGCTGGAACAGGCCACAGCCCATCTAGTCCAGCATTCTGTCTCACACAGTGGCTCACCATTTGCTTGAGGGTATTCCCAAGCAGATGTCTTAACCTGCTTAAGATTTCCTGCAAATGGCCTTGAGAGATGACCTGCCTATCTCTCCAACCTGGAGGTTGTCCTTAGGCATCCATAATGATAGACATTGATTCCCATGTTCTCCATGAACTTGTCTAATCCTTTCTTAAAGCTGTCAAGTCTGACAGCTGCCACTACTTCTTCTGGCAGGGAGTTCCATAGACCAGTGACCCTCTGGGTGAAAAAGTACTTTCTCTTATTTGTTTGAGACTAGACATGGGCACGACTTGGTGAAGTTGTCGTTTCCGTTTTTGATTATCGTTTCCGTTATGTAATGGAAACGGTAACGATAATTAAGCTGTCAGAACTCGAACTCAAATCGAAAAAAGAAAAATTTGGTCGGGTTTTTCATTTCCGTTTGTGGCATCACGGCGATCGCGTGATGCGAAGCACAGAAAAAGTTTTAAAAGTTTTTTTTTTTTTAAACCGACTCCCGGCCAAAAAAGCAGGCGAAAATATGCCTGCCTGAGGCTTTGCCACCTACCAGAGGGGTGGTTTCTGGGGGGTCCCCGGCCTTTCCCCCCCTCTTCTCCTGTCCTGGGCTGCTTGCACCAGGCTGGGAGGGGGGTCATCCTCGTCGTCTGTCTCGCTGCATGCCATGCGGTGTGGGGGGGATCCAAAATGGCGACCGCAATTTTTCTTTTGAAATTGTGGTCAAAACACACCAAATCACCACAGAAACATGTGAAATTTATTTATTTTAAATGCCTGAATTTTTATAGTAGCAGCAGTGGGTTTTTTATAGCAATAAAACGTCGTATTGATTTTATTTTATTTAATTTTATTATTTTTTTTAGACCTGCCCATTTGGGCTGGGCATGGGATGGGACCATGCAAATTTTTGAACCATTCCGCCAATGGCATCGCCAGGTTTTTGACTGACACTTCTGGATGCTGGCACCTTCCAGAAATCGCAGTCGGGTGTATGGATGTGGTTGAGAGAGGAGGGCTGGCTGCTGGTGCTGGTGTGATCTGATCGAGATTGAGGAGGGAGGCTGGAGGCTTTAGGATTTAAGTTAGGCAGGCAGGGAGGGAATTGAATTTAGAAAATAATTTCTTTGATTCCCTGCAGCTTTGTCTGCTGAAGGGAATAGCAGTTTATTCTTTATTTCTTCTCTGGCAGTTTGAGGATTTTTTTCTGATATTGGATAAAGGGGGAGGTTCGACTGGGAGTGGGAGGTGTGGATTTATTTTAAATATATATTATATACTACCATTTACTTTCTATTTTCCCAACTTCAATTTGCTTGCACACACACACATTTGGGGTGCAAGCCAAGAACAGAACCTCTATCCTTCCCAAGTGATATCCTAACTGCCCACTCACCCATCCGCCCGCGCTGCCACCCGCCTGCGGCCCGCGCTGCCGCCCGCCCACTCGCCCGCCCATGGCCGCCACCCACCCATGGCCCCCCGCCACCGCCACCCACCCGCACCTCCCCGCCCCCTGCCCCGCCCGCCACCTAGGGCGCAAAAACACCTAGCGCCGGCCCTGATTGTGGGACGCCCCTATGCTCTGGGAAGTCAAATCGCGTTAAATTGCGGTGGAAACGACAAACGACAAATGACAAACGAAATGACAAATTTTTGAAAAATTTTGCGAACAAACGGAAACGAGCCAAAACAGACCCGTTCCGACAAACGAAAACTCAAAACGTCATTTTTTCTGGTCGTGCCCATGTCTATTTGAGACCTACCACTCAAAAGTTTCATGGAGTGCCCCCTAGTTCTAGTGTTGTGCAATAGGGAAAACAGTTGTTCCTTATCTACTTTGTCCAATCAGGTCACCTCTTAGGCGCTATCGTTCAAGAGTGAAAAGGCCCAGCTGTTGCAGCCTCAGATGGTAAGGAAGGTGTTCCAGTCCCCTCATCATTCTGGTTGCCCTCCTCTGCACTTTTTCTGTTTCCTTAATATCCATCTGGAGGTATGGTGACCAGATCATTTATAAAGAGGTTGAAAAGCAGGAGTCCCAATACTGAACCTTGGGGGACCCCACTCTTTACCTCCCGACACTTGGAGAAGTGTCCATTTAGTGCTACCCTCTGTTTCCCGATTCCCATCCCTTAGCTAGTTGCTGGTCCAGGACAAGACCTGTCCCTTTATTCCATGACTGGCAAATTTATTCAAGAACCTTTAGTGTGGGACCATGACAAAAGCCTTCTGATAAACAATTTCAACTGGATGTCCCTTATCCACATGTTTGCTGACACTCTCAAAAAAAAATTCCAACAGATTAGTGAGACATGATTTGCCTTTGCAAAAGCTATGTAGATTCTTCTTCAGCAGCATCTTCTCTTCTATGTGCTTATTAATTTTATCTTTCAGGATGGTTCCCATCACTTTACCTGGGATAGATGTCAAACTAACCAGTTGGTAATTTCATGGATCACCTCTGGATCCTTTTTTGAAGATTGGTGTTACATTTGCTAACTTCCAGTCATCAGGCACACAGCCTGATTTGAGGGAAAGATTATATATTTTGGCTAGGACCTCAGCAATTTCATCTTTAAGTTCCTTGAGAACTCATGGATAGATGCCATCTGGTCCTCATAGAAATAATACTCATAGAAAGAATGGATGTAGTGAAATATGCGGTATAATTTCCTTATTGTTGATTTATACCTTTTTGTTTTAAAAGTTTTTTTTTGTTAAATATTAAGATGTGCTTTCAATGCTTTTCAGAGTGCATCATTTAACTTAGCTGTCAATTTGAATATCTGAAATACAGTACTATTTACAGTGAAGTGAGTTTTCTCCTCATCAATGACTACATTTTTCTTTCTTTCTTTTTTGTTCTTCCAGATTTCTATTGGTGCTGGTTTGTTTAATTTTCAGTGTTCTGTCCACTATAGAACATTATGCAGAATTTGCCACTGGGACACTGTTCTGGATGGTAAGTGGTCTAAGTATTGAATAAAATGGATGTGATCTTGAATAAAAAGTTGAACAAGCCTAGATTGTAATTGAAATTATTAATTTAAGACACTTCTGCAAAATCATCCTCTACAGTAACATGTCTCATTTCATTGAGTGGGACTTGCCCTTGGATAGCCATATGAAGGCTTGTAGTTTGAAGCTACATGTCCATATTCTCTTGAGAATAAAGAAAAATATAGGAAATATATTTTGGCAAGCTGATTTGTATTTGTTCCATTGATGACATTAGGCAAAAATTTCAGGCAAAAATCAAAGAAAAACAAAACAAAATACACAAACATGTGGCACCTTAAAGACTAACTTTCATATTTTAATGTAACGTTTCATGCACATGTGCACTTCTTCAGACATATAGCAGCAGAATGAGATGTGGGATATAGTATGACATGGGATATATATTTCATACCAGATATGATATCCCATATCATACTATATTTCACACCTGATTCTGCTGCTATATGTCTGAAGAAGTGCACATGTGCATGAAACGTTATATTAAAATATGAAAGTTAGTCTTTAAGGTATCACATGTTTGTGTCTTTTTTGTTTTGCTTTGTTTTTCTTTGATTTTTGCCTGACATTCTTGAAAAGACTAACACGGCTACCCTCTCTGAAACCTCTATTAGGCAAACAGAAATGCAAAAAGGAAATGAGTGAAGCAGCAGTCTCTCACTCTTTGCACCTTAGTAAGTAGCTCTTCTACTGGTTTACCACCTGCTGGTTACAAGAGAGTTACATTAACAAGCTGCAACCAAGGCTTTGCTGTGTAATCTGTTACACAGGGAAACCTGAACTCCCCAGTGCAGCTTCACAATGAGTGAATGCAATAGAATGTTCATTTCCCTCAGTGTGTATTTGTAACCTAAGACTTGTAAGCAGTCATTAATGGCTCCTTTTTATTTATTTATTTATTTATTTATTTATTTATTTATTTAGCTCATGGAGAGGTCACATTGCCCTAAATTAACATTTCCATAAGGAGGTTAATCTGTTGTGCTGGAGTGGGGATAGTTAACTTGTCAGCCTCTGCCAAATCTGTGATACAAGCTCTGAATCCCCTAACCTAGTTGGCTATTCTCAAGCGTGGTGGAAGCCAGTGTCTCACCATTGTTGTTAGGAAAAGATTCAGTCACCATTCCAGTGGATGTTTGTGTATGGAATGTGAGTGGGGCACTCTCATGTAACTACAGCTATATACAAGGTAAGGAGACCTCTTGGTAGTGGGGCGGCTAAAACATCTGGTAAATAAATAAATAAATAAATAAATAAATAAAATAATGAACTCAGTATTGGCACAAGTAATTAACAGTAAGAAAATAGATTGCATAGATATTCTTGTTTTAGTGGATAGTCCTGCACTTTCTACAAAGTGTGAAGTAGCATGAAAGCTCACATTGAAATATAATAGTCATTAAGGAGCCACAAAGTTTTGTTTTCTTATTTCATTAAAAAAGGGGCTGGAATTGGATATGCTTACAGACTCTAATAAGATTACTTCCTTGAAAACTCCAGATGATAAACTGATTCTTATAGCTAGACGTTGAGCTGATTCTTTGCCACTTTATCTGGGAGTTAGCCTTTAGCCTTTAGTAAGTGTTACTGGCATTGCTTTTTAAACTTGCAAATTGGAAATAAAGTGACAGAAAAGGTTACTTGAGCATGATTGAAGCCACATCACCAGTGCATCCTCTGCTGTACTTTCTGTTCTAGTCTAGGTAGCTTGACTGGTAAAATAATTATCATTAATTATGGCAACAGCTATCAACTTACCAATTTCTAAAGCAAACATCAGAATGCTCCCCCCCAAACAAATGCTTCTATTTATTTTAAATGGGATAGGTTTTACCTTTATCACATGGTGTTTTTTCCAGCAATGAACAATGAAGTTTTTTTCTCCTGTTTCTGCTATTTGAGTTTATTTACTGTATTTTCCGATTTCTCCAAGACAACTTGAAGGAAGTGTTGTCTGCTTATAGTCAGTGCATTTAGACTTACCTTTTTAAAAAGATTTGTATTGTATGACTGCAATCTTGCAAAGCTGCGTGTTTATGAAGCACAGGAGTGGCAGGAATTTTCTTCTAGTTTAAGAGTAAAAATTGCTGTGGGTTCCTACCATGACTAAGGAATTTTATTTTGGAAAAAATACTCTTTTTTTTTTGCATAAAGGATATAAGAAATATTCTTCTTGGTTTTTTTAAGAATTGCCACCCATGTGATGTTTTTATATAACAGTGTTTAGTGGTGTCAAATAAGGGCCAATTCTAGCCTCCTTCCTGGTGCCATCTGGCCCTTCAGCTGACCATAGAGAGAAGGTAAAGAAGAGCAGCACCTGTGATGATGGCAGGAAGCTTTTGTGTTCCTTAAAATTTTGGTCTGCCATCCCACACTTCCTTGTAAACCTGATGCTTCAGTAAAACTATTCCCAGAGAAGGCTCTAGTGTTCTTCAGGAGGTTTAATCCATACAATGGGTGTAAGGAAATCTCTTCCTTTTCATATACCTGAGCCAGCGCCACAAAGGGGAAACAAAAACTTCATTTCAGAGTGTATTGTTCATTCCCAGCCTATCTGTCAGTCATTGTATCAAGTTCTGGACATAAACCATTACTTACACTTTTATACTGTTTTACATACAGGAGTGATGAAGAACATTTATCTTGGTTCCTTTTATTTTGAAGTTTCTCCATGCAGTTGTAGGGTTTGGACGTTAAGCCTGTTTTCATTCACTGAACTAGGGTGGTGTAAAGCAGTGCTTCTCAAACTTGAGTCCACCAGATGTTCTTGGATGACATCTTCCAGAAATCCTGGCCAGCACAGCTAATAGTGAAGGCTTCTGGGAGTTTTAGTCAAAGAACAACAGGTGATCGCAAGTTTGAGAACCATTGGTGTAAGGGATAGAGCAATGGGTCAGAATTCACCTCCCCACTTGGCCATAACAGCTCACTGAGTGAGTATGGTGGTAAACCACTCTCTTATGCTTTGAAAAACCTGTTAGGTTCACCATAAGTCAGCAGCGACTTGATAGCAAATGACATACCATTCCATGTCACCATACCATTTTTATTTATATTGTGGTATTGTTCTATGTTTAAACGACAGCTCATAATCTACAGAAAAGATCTGAGAGACAAGCCCAAATCATGGCTTAAATAAAATTGACAGAATTCAGTTTGATTTCGAGTAAACTCACTGAATTACTGGATCGAGGGTTCTAACAAATCACCTATTCTTAGTTCCTTTCCCACTCAGAATAGGCCCTTAGGGGAAATGTAACTTCTGTGTTTTCATGAACTATGTTTGCTATTTTGAGGAACTTAGATAATTTATTTGCACTTTAAAAAATCTTCTGGATATTGTCATCCAAGAAGTGTCCCTGCTTTTCAACAGGAAAATGGATTATCACAAGACTCATTCGTATATTGTAAAAGCCTTTGCATTGAGAAAGTTTAAAGTTGAAACAATATAAAGACCAAAAAGCAATATGTCAAAAAAATGAAATTCTAGACCAGGGGTGCCCAAACTTTTTGTAAGGAGAGCCAGATTTGGTGGCTGAGAATGTGTCAGGGGCTGGTTGCTCCCCGACCCTGCCACCCCACTGCAAGCCCCACCCACTGGCCCATAAGCCCCACCCACTGACCCCTTGTAACCCCACCTGCAGGAAGGAAGGCGGGGACCAAGGGAGGGAGGGAGGGAGGTGGAAACCAAGAGAGGAAGGAAGGAAGGTGGGGACCAAGGGAGGGAGGGAGGGAGGGAGGTGGGGACCAAAGGAAGCAGAGGGAGCCTGTTTAAAAAAAACATGGGGTGAAGGAGGGGAGGGAGGGGCAGGCCGGCCAGCCGCAGGCCACTCAGAATGGCCTGACGGGCCGGATTTGGCCCCCGGGCCGGACTTTGGGCAGGCCTGATCTAGACATGTGTATATAGTAAAAACTAATTATTATGTATCTATAAAGAATATGACCACATTTACAGGTAATAATTACTATTACGTATCAGAAGAATGATATATCTTATACCTGGATGAAGCATAGTGCCTGCCATTTCCTCTCCCATTCTAAAATCCTACCTGAAGGGTTTCCTGTGTTGCCAGCAGAAAAAAAGAAGTATCAAGCTTTACACAACTTTTTACAAGCTTTTTTGTTAGAGAGAAATTGGAAGGAGCCATTGGTCATGGTACACGCTGGTACCAACGATGTTGGTCGGGTGGGGTCTGGCAGGTGAGGGGCCATCAGGATCCTATCCCCCACTGCCGCCCGCCTGTGCTGCCCAGAGCCACCGCAGAGCAGCATGCACCGGCAGCATTGGGGGATCCTATCCCCCACTGCCACCACCGTGCGCTGCCCAGAGCCACCATGGAGCAGCGTGTGCTGGCAGCGTTTGGGGGTCCGATCCCACCGCCACCGCCGTGTGCAGCCCAGAGCCGCCTCGGAGCAGCGTGCGCTGGCAGCATTGGGGGATCCAATCCCCTGCCGCCGCAGCCACACACTGCTCAGAGCCACCTCGGATCAGCATGTGCTGGCGACATTGGGGGATCTGATCCCCCGCCGCTGCCACCATGTGCTGCCCAGAGCCGACATCACTCGCTGCACGCCTGCAACACCCAGGGGAGGGAGGGAGGATGGCGAGCAATCTTTGGAAAGGGCTCCCAGCTGCGGGGACAAGCACTTGTCTCTGCGATGAGAGCCCTTTAAACATCTCTCACCGCACGTCTGCTACCCCCAGGGGAGGGCATGTGGGTGGGCAGGCGGTGAGCGATCTTTGGAAAGGGCTCCCGGCTACGGAGACAAGTGCTTGTCTCCGCAGCTAAGAGCCCTTTAAACATCACACACCACTCGCCCACACCCCCAAGGGGAGGGCAGGTGAGCTATGCGCGATGGCTCCCCTTTCCCTCAAGCCCTTTCAAGTTACTGTGGTCCCGCGATATAGCAGGACCACAGAATGTGAACTGTGAAAGGGCAGGGGACCACTGTAGCTGGAATTCTTAGCAATAGATATATTATTGGCATCACTGAAACCTGGTGGATGGATGATAACCAATGGGATACAGTTATCCCACACTACAAAGTGTATAGGAAGGACAGGAAGGGGCAAATGGGAGGTGGTGTAGCCTTGTATGTCAAAGAAGTGTACAGATTGGAATATGTAGGTGATTTGGAATCACCATTAGAAACTCTGTGGGAAGAGTATCAGGCCACAAGGATGGCCTAACAGTAGGCATATGCTGTTGGCCTCTGACCCAAGCCCCAGAGGTACACCGGCAGTTAGCGAATGTTGTAAAGGAAAGCCTGGTTATAATGGGGAACTTCAATTACCCTCACATAGACTGGGTGAACTGTTGTTCAGCAACAACAATTTATATGATCCAGTTGTAGAATGCATAAGTATCTTAACAGTAAATTCCCTTATTTATGTTAATTTCTGTCAGAAGCATTATGTCTTTATTTCTATGACTCCTTCCTTGTGAGGATGATCAGTTGCATCTTTGTCTATATTAACTTACACGTTCATTATTATTCCTCTTAGTCCAAGAAATCTGCTTCTGAGGGCTAAGCTGACATTAAACAAAAGACATGTTGACCTAGACTAGCCAAACAGGATACTATATAATGGCAACAATGCACTTTCCATATGAAAGGTTGCATCTAAAGACACAATTATGGTCTTCCATGGCCACCTTGTGGGAAAAGGAGGTATAGTAGGAGGGAAAATACATCTTGAAATTCTTCATAGATGATGCTATATAATAGAACAGGCATTCTCAGTCTCTCTTTTTTGGGTGGTGGTGGTGGCCATAAACAAAATATAAAAGAATGCACAAAAAGCTATGAATCATGCTTGTAAAAGTATTGGAATTGGAAGTCAATGGAGAGAATCCTGTTGCTGATTTATATTTACATGAGGGAAATTACCTTATCTTGCTGTCTATACAATGCTCTCATGTATAAGAGGACCCCCCACTATTCTAACCCAAAATTACAGTTTTCCGACCATGCACTTCTGCTCTCATCTTGAGATAAACCTCAATTTTTAGTCTAACAATTTTAGACAAAAATATAGTCTTATACATGGAAAAATAAGTATTGACAGGATATCATTGCTCATTAACAAGGTGCTAGTTGCATTTCCGGATGCGAACCACTCGGAGTTTAATAAATAAAATAAATAATAATAAATTAATGCCCCCAATCACGTGACTATATCCATATCCAGAAACGTAGCCAGCACCACATTAATAAGCAGATGTTAGCCACCAAGACATTCATGTTCCTTTGCATAAGCTTACATTGGCATTGAGACTCTAGTCAACATTAGGTGGGTAAGGCACTGAGTTTATGTGTGATTGAGTTAGCATGTTTAAGAAAGCCATTCAATATATTTGGCATCTTCAAGCAGTCTTTTACATCATTTTCTTGGACATCCAGTGCCAGGTGGGATGTAAAAGTTAGGTAATAGTGATGTTTACATTCATGCCATTTTGAGCCTTATTCCTGTACAGTGAAAATAAATAAAATAAATAAAATCTAAAAGTTAGGTAATAGAATTTAACCCATTTCGAGTGCATATTATTCGTAAGTAGAAAATTTGTAAGTAGAGCACCGTTTCCATAGCAATGCACTGAAAATCAATTAATCCGTTCTGGAGGGAATGGATTACAATGCATTCCTATGGGAAGGTGGTGGGGGATGGGTTTCAAAGGGCTAGAGCCATGACAGATTGGCACTCACCACTGCAACCCCCTCAGTGCTTGGTGGCATGGGTCTGCATGCACGTGCCTCCCTTCCACCCACCCGAGCCACACCAGCATGTACCTGATTGGAGTGCATGCTGGCATAGCTCGGGTGGGTGGAAGGGAGGCATGTGCATGCTCAGATGGCTTGCCCCTTTCACCCTCTGGATCCTTTTGAATTTGCTGTGGCACCAGTGAGGGTGCTTGTGTGGCACCATATTCGCTCGGGCGAAGGGGAGGAGGGGGAAGGCTGGGTCCTTTTGAATTTGGCACTGTATGAGCACCCTTGCTAGTGCTGCGGCAAATTCAAAAGGATCCAGCCTTCCTTGTCCTCCTCTTCCCCTGAGACGTAAATGAAGGGGAGGAGGGGGAAGGCTGGGTCCTTTTGAATTTGGCACTGTATGAGCACCCTTGCTAGTGCTGCGGCAAATTCAAAAGGATCCAGCCTTCCTTGTCCTCCTCTTCCCCTGAGACGTAAATGAAGGGGAGGAGGGGGAAGGCTGGATCCTTTTGAATTTGGCACTGTATGAGCACCCTTGCTAGTGCTGCGGCAAATTCAAAAGGATCCAGCCTTCCTTGTCCTCCTCTTCCCCTGAGACGTAAATGAAGGGGAGGAGGGGGAAGGCTGGATCCTTTTGAATTTGGCACTGTATGAGCACCCTTGCTAGTGCTGCGGCAAATTCAAAAGGATCCAGCCTTCCTTGTCCTCCTCTTCCCCTGAGACGTAAATGAAGGGGAGGAGGGGGAAGGCTGGGTCCTTTTGAATTTGGCACTGTATGAGCACCCTTGCTAGTGCTGCGGCAAATTCAAAGGATCCAGCCTTCCTTGTCCTCCTCTTCCCCTGAGGAAGGGGAGGAGGGGGAAGGCTGGATCCTTTTGAATTTGGCACTGTATGAGCACCCTTGTTAGTGCTGCGGCAAATTCAAAGGATCCAGCCTTCCTTGTCCTCCTCTTCCCCTTCCCTTTTGAGGCACGTAAATGAAGGGGAGGAGGGGGAAGGCTGGATCCTTTTTTGAATTTGGCACTGTATGAGCACCCTTGTTAGTGCTGCGGCAAATTCAAAGGATCCAGCCTTCCTTGTCCTCCTCTTCCCCTGAGACGTAAATGAAGGGGATGAAGGGGAGGAAGGGCTGGATCCTTTTGAATTTGGCTGGATCCTTTTGAATTTGGTCCTCCTCTTCCCCCTGGTGGGAAAAATTTGGCACTGAGCAGGCTTGGGGGAGCAAATTCAAAGGATCCAGCCTTCCTTGTCCTCCTCTTCCCCTGAGACGTAAATGAAGGGGAGGAGGGGGAAGGCTGGGTCCTTTTGAATTTGGCACTGTCCCCCACCCACTGGAAGGCAATGCTGCTGGGGAAGAGCTGGGTATGGCGCGATCCCTGCCTCCCTACCCACTCACTACCCAGCTGGCCGGTGCTCGCCTTCAAAGCTGGGGCAGGGAAAGCAAGGCTGGGGGAGGCAAGCTGGTTTCGCCTCCCCCACACCCACTGCCCAGCGTTCGCAGCTTCAAAGCCCCTGCTGGAAGGCAAGGCTGGAGGAATTGTAAGTAGAACAAACTGCATCTAAAATTTGTAAGGTGGCAGTTATAAAGGGGGAAGGTTTTCGGTTTTACGTTGAATTACTTGTAAGTAGAGCCACTCGTAAGTAGAGGTACCACTGTATATGTAATTTGGATCACATGTTGAACATAGAAAAACAAAATACCTTCAACTGACAATTTTTTTTTTTATATTTGGTCAGGTCTACTTCATTAGTCACTTAAAAAGTGAGGTAAAACCAAGTCTGTAATATCAATGCCTTTCTTGTACAGCAGTGCATAAATCTGGTAGCAGCTATATGGGTGACAGCTCTCTGAACATACTTATACTTCAGATTGTAGAGATTCTCAGTCATTAAGTATGGGTATTAGCTGAGAACTTCCTGGTGAAGTGGTTTGAATTGTCTGGGGAATGGATGAAAGGGCAGCATGATAAATGGGAGACAAAGATACTGCAATGGACCTCTGGCCTCACACGAAAGGATCATATGTGCAATGATGACATCCAATCAAAATATGGCATTGCATCAATTGCTGACAAGGTGCGTGAAGCCAGACACTGTTGACATGGACACATCTTGCATACCAATGAGGAAACTTTGGCCAAATAAGGGTCTCACTCTGGAGGTCAGTGGATCCCAACTGGGAGGAAGATCAAAACAGCTCTGGATGAACACCATTGACAACAACATGAAGTTGTCCCAGGTTCCCTCGGACCTAGACCATGATGATGCCAAGTGGACGGTAAAAACAAGAATAGCAGACCTCACCACCAAGTGGGACAAATGCTAAGAAAAAGAAGAAGGTTGTCCCCCATCCCTGTTGGAAGGATTGCATAGGTGTTACCTGCACACGCTCCAGGCCACTGTCCACCTAAGAAGCCTATTCAGACCGGGGTGGGGTGAAACCAAGTTGAACTATAAACTGGAGTCACCTGTAGCCTAGTCTTGCATTTTTATAAATAGGAAGCCTCCCACCAGCTTTTCTCTGATTTTAGAAGCTACGTAGATGATATAGAAGTCTCTCCCACCAGTCTGAAGATGCAGTTTTTTTAAAATGCCTTTCTGCCTGATGCAATCACATGATGTAAATAGCATTTTTGAAGTTCTCACAATGGCAGAGCAGGGTTGGCAGGGGGTAGGCATGTGTGCACCTGTGCAGGGGTCTCTCTCTTTTCCAGGGACATGGCAAGGTTTCTTGGGGCTGGAGCAGCGCCGTGGGCTCTCGAAAGGGGGTGGGGGCAAAGAGAGGGAGCGAAAGGGAGGAAGGAAGAAGGGAAGAACAGGATGGTGAGCGTCACTGGAGAAGCAACAACTGCTGTCTCAGACACACACCACACTCCTCCCTCCCTCGTTTTCCCTCTCATTTGCGGCTTTCAGTGTTCACGCCTTCCCTGTTTCATTTTAAAAAGTGCTTTCCTAACCATCACAAAAAAAAGGGAGAGGCCATCCGTTCCGAGCTGGATGCCGGTTGCACGGATCTACCCTCGTGTGTGGCCGGTGCAGCACCCCCTGGGTCTCCCCGGTTCGTTGAGTTTGGGCCTGTTACTCCAGCTGAGGCCTCCAGGGCTCTGGGACAATGCAGGTCAGTGGCTTCTCTGTCCGACCCTTGCCCTTCTTGGCTGATTAAGACCGTCAGTTTTTTTAATTTTTTTTTAATTTCATTCCTTAGTTTTACGCCTCTTACCTAGCAATTTTTACATTTTTAAATTGATGTCCTGTTTTTATCCTTTGTGTGAGCCGCCCAGAGTTCCCTTTGGGAAATGGGAGCGGTATATAAATGCATAAATAAATAATAAATAAAGAAATATAGAAGCCCCAGAGGTCGTCCCGGGAAACTGCGCTTCAGGGGACATGGCTGAAGTTTATTTTCAGAAAAGCCAGCTGCCTGTGAGGCCACGTATAAAAGAGGCGCCTTTGATTGCTGGAAAAAGCGGCTTTTAGACAACGTGAGACTGCCCTCATAGTGAAACATTTTGATCCCACAAGAAATGTCAAGTTGCCATGACTCAACTCACAGATGTATCTCAAGTTCCTTCATTTTGAAAAGATGTTCTACTGTCCCCATCCACAATCCATGAGCAACACTGCAATTTCCTAATGGGTTAAGCAGAAGCAAACCAACCCGCTGACCTTTCTATATCCCTTTTCAGAACGTTGTTCATTGTGCAGTGAATGGACAGATTAAATGACTTGCCCACATCCCAAGCTATCTCTACCTACAACTGAACTTTGGGGCATAGCCTATAAAGAGGACTACTTTCACATTATCAGCAACCCATCTTTTTCATGGTTTGCTCTACTCCAAATCATAGGTGTGTGTTGGTGTTACATTTATGAGATAGGATTGGCACAAGAAATGGGCACAAACTACTGGTTTGGTGGTTTGTCCCAGTTTCTTTACTACTGCCACAGGTGTTCAAGAGTTCTGCTCCCAAACCCCTCTGGTGGGTGACCACATGAAAACAGCATCATGGCTTTCCTGCCCTCGCTCCTCTGGGCACCACTTCTGAGTGATCACCTGCCAAACATCTGTTGCTGTGGTAAACAAACTGGCATAAGCTGCTGATCTGGCAGATCATGCCGAAATATTGGTTAATTATACTAGAGGTCTGTATCTTCATTTACAACCATTATTCTCCAGATAGTTGAAATACAATGAAAACATTGTGAAAGTGTAATACTAATAATCCTAAATCATCTTTAATTTCAGGAAATTGTCTTGGTGGTGTTCTTTGGTGCTGAATATGTGGTGAGACTCTGGTCTGCAGGTTGCAGAAGCAAATACGTTGGTATTAAAGGAAGAATACGTTTCGCTAGGAAGCCTATTTCAATAATAGGTGAGACTTTCATTAAATATCATGCTCTATGTTGGCGCCAGATCCTTGGCTTTTTTCATTTATCACAGGGACAATGTTGATTCTATGAACATCTGAGTTGCCAAATGCTTCGAGACCAGGCATGCCCAAACTTCGGCCCTCCAGATGTTTTGGACCACAACTCCCACAGTCCTTTGCCATTGGAAATACAGGCTGGGAATTCTGGGAGTTGTGGTCCAAAACATCAGGAGGGCCAAAGTTTGGGTATGCCTGTTCTAGACATGTTTTCTTCAACTAAACTGCTTGACAGCTTAGCAGCAGTACTCAAATACAGTATACAGCAGTGATGGCGAACCTATGGCACGGGTGCCAAATGTGGCACTCGGAGCCCTTTCTGTGGGCTCCCGACATCACCCCTTCATAGCCACCTGTATACAGGTTAAATTGCTGTATTGGCACTTTGCAAAAAAAAAAATAGTGGGTTTTGAATTGCAGTTTGGGCACTCGGTCTCTAAAAGGTTCACCATCACTGGTATACAGTATGTCCTTAAATAGAAAAATGTTAGATGTCCTTAGGAAATTCACTATTCTCTTACCTTTAGCTTCTGATCCTGTAAAGATAAGGATCATCATGTTGACCTATTTATCTTCAATTCCTTTCTCTTCTCTCCGAAACAGGCCAACAGTTGCCAGCTCAAACACAAATGAAAAGCTAAGAGGAAAGCACTGCCCAACTCAGTGGGGATTCTGCAGATTACAATAATAACTGAAAGTCCTGAATCATAGTAGTTTCAAGAAGCATGCATTGCAGTGATGGCAGTATACAAGAGTGTAGGGATTTACAGACTATAATTCAGAAAAGAGTCAAATAGGTTGAAAGGTATTATCCACAGAGGATGCAGCTGCAGCAAGGTTGAATAGCAGTGCTTGAGGCTGCAGCATTTGGGAGTATGTTGTAATGAAATTGGTGGGGTTTAGGTAAGAACTAAGACTGTACATAAAACAGAAGCAGGATTTGGCACGGATTAGCATTCTGGATTATTCTGAGTTCATGAGGACTTGCATTGCAAATTGGAATGGAGAGCTTCTTATGGCTGGATAGCACAGGGGTTGAGACATCTGGCTGCAGAGCCAGAGGTGGGGAATCATAGAATCATAGAATCATAGAGTTGGAAGAGACCTCAAGGGCCATCTAGTCCAACCCCCTGCCATGCAGGAATCCCCATCACAATAATTCCAACAGATGGCCATCCAGCCTCTGCTTAAAAACCTCCAAAGAAGGAGACTCAACCACCCTCCGCGGCAGCATATTCCACTGCCGAATAGCTCTAACTGTCATGAAGTTCTTCCTAATGTTCAAATGGAATCTCTTTTCCTGTAGTTTGAAACCATTGCCCCGAGTCCTAGTATCTGAAGCCATGGAAAACAAACCTGTTCCCTCTTCAATATGACATCCTTTCAAATATTTAAACATAGCTATCATATCCCCTCTCAGTCTTCTTTTAGAGAGGCTAAACATTCCCAGTTCCCTAAGCCGTTCCTCATAAGACATTTCCTCCAGACCTTCAACCATCCTGGTAGCCCTCCTCTGCACCCACTCGAGGTTGTCAACATCCTTCTTAAATTGAGGCGCACAGAACTGGACACAGTACTCCAGGTGGGGTCTGACAAGAGCAGAATAGAGTGGTACTATCACTTCCCTTGATCTAGACACAATGGTTCTGTTGATACAACCAAGAATTGCATTGGCTTTCCTGGCCGCCGCATCACACTGCTGACTCATGTTCAATTTGTGGTCCACCAAGACTCCCAGATCCCTTTCACAGGTACTATCCTCCAGCCAAGTATCCCCCATCTTATATTTGTGCAATTCATTTTTTTTACCTAAATGTAGTACCCTACATTTCCCTCTGTTCAAATCCATTTCGTTAGCTTTGGCCCAGCACTCCAGTATGTCAAGGTCTTTTTGGATTTTCATCCTATCCTCTAGGGAATTTGCAGCCCCTCCCAATTTGGTATCATCTGCAAATTTAATTAGCATACTCTCTATTCCTTCCTCCAAGTCATTAATAAAGATATTGAACAGCACTGGACCCAGAACAGAACCCTGGGGCACCCCACTGGTCACATCTCTCCAAGCTGAAGAGACGCCATTTATGGTCACCCTTTGGGTGCGATTAGTCAACCAATTACAAATCCACCTAACAGTAGCACTATCTATCCCACTTTCTACTAACTTCTTAGCAAGAATACCATGGGGAACCTTATCAAAGGCCTTACTAAAGGCCAGATAAACAATATCCACAGCATTCCCCTCATCCACTAGGCCTGTAATTCTATCAAAGAAAGAGATCAGATTAGTCTGGCATGACTTGCTTTTAAGAAACCCGTGTTGACTTCTTGTAATGACAGCATTGTTTGTTAAATATTTGCAGATTGTCTGTTTAATAATCTTCTCTAGGATCTTTCCAGGTATTGAAGTCAAGCTGACTGGGCAGTAATTATTTGGGTCCTCTTTTTTTCCCTTTTTGAAGATGGGGACAACATTAGCCCTCCTCCAGTCGATGGGGACTTCCCCTGTTCTCCAGGACTTCTCAAATATTATTGCCAATGGTTCTGAAATTACTTCCGCCAGTTCTTTTAATTGGCTTTCTTAAAGTCCAGGATTCTTGTCTGACTATGCTTAACTTCACCTTCCAACTGTATAACAAATTCCAAGAGGGCATGGTCACTTTTACCTAATGATCCCACCATTTCGACCCCATTTACGAGGTCCTCCTTATTGGTTATGACCAGATCTAAAATGGTTTTGCCTCTTGTTGCCTCCTCTACCTTCTGGGCCATGAAATTGTCTGCAAGGGCAGTAAGGAATTTGTTAGACCTTGCATTTTTAGCTGAGTTGGATTGCCAGCATATATCAGGATAGTTAAAACCTCCCATTAGTAATACATCTCTCCCTTTTGACTGTGTGGCCATCTGCTCAAAGAAGGCATCATCCCACTCCTCCAACAGGCTTGGGGGTCTATAATATACCCCCACAGTGACATCCCACCTGGTTTTTTCACCCCTGATTTTCACCCAAATACTCTCAACATGGTTCCTCTGCTGTTTATCTTGTATTTCTTCAGCAGTATAAATGTCCTTAATATATATAGCTACACCTCCTCCTTTCTTACTTGTCCTATTCCTTTGAAACAGGTTATACCCTCCAATGACTACATTCCAATCATATGTCTCATCCCACCATGTTTCAGTGATACCAATTATGTCATATTTATTTTGCTGTATTAGGAGTTCCAGCTCCTCTTGTTTGTTCCCCATGCTCTGTGCATTGGTGTAGAGACATTTGAGGCTGCGTGTGCTTCTTACATGTCCTTTGCTTAACCTGTTTTTCCTCGCACTGATGGTCTGCACTACTTCTTGTCCTGCTCCTATTTCAACATTTGGGCTAGTCTCCACAATCCCTTCTGGATCTCTACCGTTAAGAGAATTTTCTCCCTCCCCCTACAAACTCAGTTTAAAGCTCTCCTTATTAAATCTGCAATCCTCTTGGCAAAGAGATTCCTACCAGCATTGGTGAGGTGCACCCCATCCTGGCCCAATATCCCATCTGAATGAAAAAGCAAACCATGGTCCAAGAATCCGAATTGTTCCTGCCGGCACCATCTCCAAAGCCAATTGTTTACTTCCACTATTGTTCTTTGCCTTCGTGGGCCACATCCTTCTACAGGGAGGAGAGATGAGATTACCACCTGCCCACCCAGGTCCTTCAGCTTCCTACCCATTTCTTTGTATGCTTCTGCGATATCCTGAAAGCTGCATTTGGAATATCATTAGTTCCTACATGGACCAAGAGAAAGGGGTTAGAATCAGAGGGCTTGATGAGTCTCGTCAGTCTCTCAGTTACATCCTGAATCTTGGCTCCAGGGAGACAGCAGACATCCCTGTTCATTTTGTCCGGCCTGCAGATGACTGCTTCTGTTCCTCTAAGCAAGGAATCCCCAACCACCACCACCCGCCTCCTCCGAGGCTTGGTAGATGCCTCCTGGTGCTATGTAGGGTTCAGATTCCTTTGTGCAAGGTCTTGAAGCTGCTCTTGGTGCAGTTCCTTCTCCTGGTCAATAAGGGAGAGAGGTTGGAATCTATTTTGCAACTGCAAACTTTCTGTCTGTTTCCTAGTTCTTCCCTTTCTGAGTTTGATTCCCCACTGTGCCTCCCTGACTGGGGCTGGATTCAGTGATCCATCAGGTCCCTTCCATATCTGCAGTTCTAAGATGATGGTGACATTTATTAGTAATGGCAATGGTCCCATTCCCCACCACCACCAGATGTGGATGGTTTTGAGGGGTAGTAATTTTTCTCTCTGGAGGAGGTGACTTCCTTGTATAAGACCTTGCTGACATAAACATTGCTTTAAGACTTCAATGGGAAAGGGGGACAGAAGTAGGAAGAGGCTTCACTTCTCCAACCCACTTCTCCATACTGTGCTTTAAATTTCTTCTGTCCTACCACATATATTAAGAATTCAGCATAGGGGGCTGCTGCCATCATAATTAGTTTGGGCTCCACTTCTAAATAAGTGTAGATAGCGCAGTACAGTATATTTGACCAAGAACCATAACACTGATTGTCCTTGTTTCAACCATGATAAAGTAACTTTTGGTCATGCTATGCCTAAAAAAAAAAAAAAACTGTCGGGTTAAACTTCTTTAGCGGATTGATCTTGCAAAGAAAGCAGTGGCACTGATAGAGTTGCAAGTACTTGGAGTTAGTCCATCCCAGAATTTAAGGAAAAGAAAACAAAGAAAACAAGTTGTGTTAAAGCACTTCCTCAAAGTTGTTGTGGTCTTTTCACTTAGGTTATTTCCTAGTATCCCAAGCATATTTTGGTCTACTCTTCACCAGAGAACGTCTTAAATGGTTAGCTGTGGTTTAACACCTTAAAGTGTTCAAAGCAGGTAATATACAATGAAAGCAAAGTACTGCATGTAGGAAAAAGAAAACAAACACACAGTTACAAGATGGGGAATACCTGGCTCAGCAAGTGAGAAGGATCTTGGATCTTAGAATATATCACAAGGTGAATATGAGCCAACAGTGTGTTGTGGCTACAAAAAAGGTGAATGCTATTCTAGGCTGTGTTAATAGAAATATAGTCTCTCACAAGGTTCTGGTTCCCCTCTATCTGTCACTGGTTTAGCCTAGTTATGTAAAATTTCTGGTAGTTTTGAAGCCATGGGGGGGGGAATTGGTGAAAACAGTTTTTTTTCCATTTCCCCAAAGTTTCTGGAAATTTTACATCTATAGTCACCATATTTTACCGTGTATATGATACTATTTTTTTCCAAAATCATGGAGCTAAAAATTAAGGGGGATCATATAAACAGAAATAAGCCTTTCCCAAGGGGAGGAAGTGGGGTAGAGGAGAACCCAAACTGACCTTGCTGTTTCCCATCCTTTTCAGCAGCCCTTGTTTAGTCTCCATGTCCTGAAGACTCCTCTACGCATTGCTTTTGCAAGGATCACAGCCTTCTTTTCAGTGGGTAAAGGCTCAGGGAGGGTGGGGTGTGAGTAGCCCATTAAGAAGTGCCTTTCTATGCTGAAAAGAAGGCTCCAATCCTTGTAAAAGCAAAGCAGAGAGGAGGTCAATCAAGCACTGCTGGAGAGGAAGTGAAACAATGAGGTCAGTTTGAGTTCTCCTCCACCCCACCCCCTGTGGTTTTCCACCCCTGCTATTTTTCTTTCTTTCCAGCAGTGTTTGATTGCCCTCCTCTCTACTTTGCTTTTGCAAGGCTCTGTCACTTTTTCAGTATGGAAAGGCACGTCTTAATTGGCTGCTCAACCCCAAAGCCTCTCCCTGCTGAAAAGAAGGCTCTGATCCATGTAGAGCGCAAAGCGGAGAGGTCTTCAGAAGACAGAAAGGAAAGGAAACAGCAGGGGATGGGTGGGAGGAGGAGGAGGATTTATTAATTTTATTATTTTTGATTCTTAAAAGTGGGAGGCATCTAATATATGGCAGTCTTATAGAAAGAAAAATATGGTAAGTCTCATATTGAGTACTGTGTCCAGTTCTAGACACCACACTACAAGAAGGAAGAGGAGAAATTGGAACAGTTGAGAGGAGGGCAACAAGGATGATTGGGGGGTGGAAACCAAGTCATACAAGGAAAGACTGAAAGAAGTGGGCATCTTTAGCCTCGAGAATAGTTGATAGTTGATATGATAGTACTTTTCAAATACTTGTAAGTTTGTCATACAGAGAAAGGGGCAGGAGCTGTTTTTGATCAATTCAGAATGCTGCCCACACAACAATGGGCTCAAGTTACAGAACAGTATGGCAAAAGAATCAATAGTCTTGAGAGGTAGTGAGTACTCTAACACTAGAAGCATCAAGAGAAATTTAGATAACTACCTGACAGATATATCCTTTCATTTGTATTCCTGCACTGAGCGAGGGGCTGGATTTGGTGGCCTTATATGCCCCTCCAAGCTTTATTATTCTATGATTCTATTATTCTAATATATAATATTTCAAAATACCTGCAACATTCTTATGGGTAGACTTGTACCACTTATTGCACAGGCAGGAATAGTGATAAAAAGTTGTTTCTGTAAGAGGTGAGATACATGGGAGTGTATTGTACTCTGTAGTTCCCTGCTGAAACAGTTGTCATTGCTCTAAAGATGCTGATTACACATTTTTCGTAGACCAATCCAACCTGTCCCTAATGCAAACCAATCTGCCCCAGGTGGGTCCAGGGTGGGAGCCTACTCTAAGGAGTGGTCCAAATAACTGCAGTGTATTGGTAATGATGCTGAGGATTTTCAATTAAATATTTCTACCACTCTACTTTCATTGAATTGTATTTACGAAGATCCCTTGGGGATTGACAGTGCTAACTCAACCAGTTTAACTTTGAAGAATGGCTATGTCTCTAGAGGTTGCCAGTTTTCTATTCTGTTCCTGGAAATAACTGAAAGTTGTGGCTGTGCCAAAAATTGTCGCTCAAAGGTAGCATAATGGCCTGTATTTACTTCTCAAAACGGCTTATGCTGGAGACAGAAAATTGCTTTTGAGTTCTCTACTAATGATTTTGAGAATTTTTATAATAGTGATTGATGATGATGATGATGATGATGATGATGATGATGATGATGATGATGATGATGATGATAGCATGTTGATTTTATCTTGCCATTGTATGTAATCCATCAGACCCTTAAGATAAATAAGCAGAGATCACAGGAGAAAGAGTACCTTCACAATACAGTATGTTCTTTCTCTGAACAATCAATCAACTTCACATTTTAGTGGTAAGTTTCCTCCTTTTTTTTGGATGTTGTCTAAACCCATTAATCATTTCAATATTTATTTATTTATCTATCAACAGATCTGATTGTCGTGATAGCTTCTATTATTGTTCTGAGCGTAGGATCAAACGGACAGGTGTTTGCTACATCTGCAATAAGGTATGTCACATAGCTTTCTGTTTGCTGCATTGATGGCAGAACATGTAGAAATTTGCTGGTACTGAAATTTTAACTCTGCAGAGATGTCTTAGCAGTTACATTATGTTGCAATGACCTTCATTGTTAAATTATTATAATTCTTGTTACGGTTATCACACTTTAGCAGCTTTATAGTATGCTTCTGTGAAGATTTTCAGTCATCCAGGTGTGTTTAACTGGGAGTTGAGTCATGGCTACTGGACTTCTTTTTTGAGAGACAGAAACGTTTCGCTGTTCATCCAAACAGCTTCATCGGTCTGAATACAGCTAGTGCAAGTAGTCCTTCTTATAGTCAGCTTGACCTCTTGTCCTCTGGTCTGATTGGCTCATAAGATAAACAATAGCCTGAATAGGCTCGTTAGGGAGACATTGGTGTCCATGGCCTTAAGGTAAACAATGGCTTAAGGTGCTGAAACCCATCAAGAATGGGTCCTTAGCTGTGACCTTGGTGGTGAAGGCTCTTTGATTTGCCTGGGTACTTTGGAAAGTACAACCTGATAAGTAGCAGATAGACTATGCTGGAGCCCACCACCTCTGTTGAGGGAGGGATTTTCAATGCTAACATGAATGGCTTCCCTTACTCCTCTCTCAAACCACCTCTCTTCTTTGTCTAATATGTGTACATCCTCATCTTTGAAAGAGTGGCCTTTGTCCTTCAAATGAAGGTGTACTGCTGATTCTGGTCCTGAGCTGTTACCCCTCCTATGTTGGGCCATTCTTCTGTTTAATGGCTGTTTAGTTTCTCCGATGTAGAGGTCTGAACACTCTTCACTGCATTGGACTGCATATACTATATTGCTCCTTTTATGGTTTGGTATCGGATCCTTTGGGTGGACAAGTCTCTTCCTTAGTGTGTTCCTGGGTTTGAAATAAACAGGGATGTGGTGTTTGCCAAAAATCCTTTTAAGCTTCTCCGACACTCCCGCCATGTAAGGAATGACCAGGTTCTTCCGTTGGTTCTGGGTCTCAGACTGATCCCTTGTTCTTTTGGGATGGCCCACTGCTTTGTTGAAGGCCCACTTTGGATATCCACAGGCCTTAAGTGCTGTCTTCAGGTGCCCGTCTTCCTTCTTCTTGGCTTCTGTGGAGGTGGGGATGCTCTCTGCTCTGTGGCTTAGGGTCCTGATGACTCCTAGTTTGTGTTGTAATGGATGGTGGGTATGCTATTTCTCTAGTGCCATATATGCACATGGATGGAACAAAAAGCAGAATTGACTGTCCTATCTTGAGGGGTTTACAATCTGAAGACAGGGAAACATCAGAAGAAAGGAAGAGTGAAGGATGCAGAGAAAATGAGAAGAAAAATATATTATTATTTCCCTTATACATACATATTTCAACTTCTTTAGAAAAATAGGACTAGAAAGGTTGCATCTGAAGCTTTCCATAAAGGGTGAGGATTTCAGTGGACTTGAAATAATGTAAGGAAGGTTATTGTACAGAGGCATTCTGGGAGACTATTCTAGATGTAAAGTACATCAAGAGAGAAAACTGAGAGTTTTCATAGAGCAGGATACCTATTGTCTATTACATTTTGCTGTATTTCATTTAGGGATGGGCACAAAATGGAAAAATAGAGTTTTGTTTCATTTTATTTTGTTTCTACTAGTGGTTCATTTCATTTCATTTTTAAATGAATTTCTGTAAAAAAATTCATAATGAAATGAAACAATAACAAAATGATTTGTTACTCTATAAAATGTCTCCCTTGGCTCTTAGAGGCACCAAATTTGGTGGGTAACTTTTTACAAGGGAGCCATTTTACAGAGTAATGAAATGTTTCATTTTCAAAGAGAAAAAGAAGTTTAATTTTTTTCATAATGAAACACTGTTTCCTATTTTGTTTCATTATATAACATTTTGAAAGCTTACAAAATGATGAAACAGTGTTTTTCATAAGGTACCCATCTGTAATTTCATTATCTGTAACAATCTGCCCTGGGAGCTGGTATTACATGAAAAACACCCAGGGAATCAGAAGTGTATTTTCATGCATCAAGCTGGATGCCCTCAGATCATGATGTCAGAATCCACAATAACATTCTTGTCACCTAAGTGGAGAGAGCTTCCCAGTTATGGCAAACATGTATTCAGGCATAACATTGCTCACAGATATATGCAGTTACATATTCCATGCATGTCACTGAGGGAAGGTCAAAGTTATATGTACTACAAAAGGAATAAGGACAAGTATGGAGACTGTAAATTGAAGATGGAAAGCAGGTGAAGTGCCCAGAGTGACAAGGAACTATGGTGGGAACAGGAAAGTGGGAGAGCACTCTCTCAGTTCAATATAAACTCAAAGAAAGGTTTCATATTAAAACTGAGAAGGAAAAAAACCATCTTTTTCTAGCATGTCAAATGGTGAGCTAAATTACTTGCCATACTTTCATTAGAAATTGGTGGACCTTCTCAAAAACACATAAAAATTGACCTCAGGACCCCAGTGTGTCCCAGATTAGCAAGCTCCACCCTGTAAAGAATGTAGTTGTTTGATTATACTGGGAGTCTCCTGAGAGTATTCAGAACAAATATCTGGAAATAGGCAAGAACTCAGCTTTTGTGACTTCACTGTGCTAAAATAACTTCAACATTCATTTTCTTGAAGGGGGATCCGGTTTCTTCAGATACTTCGTATGCTTCATGTAGACCGACAAGGGGGCACCTGGAGGCTCTTAGGATCCGTTGTCTTCATACATCGTCAGGTATTCTGTATGAAGAGGTTGATTAACCATTAGCAAAAAGCAGCTTGGACAGGGGTAAGATCTTCTCATCAAGCCTCAGCCAGTCTGTGGCCAGAATATATCAAGAAATGTATTTTCTCCACCATTAGACCCAACTGGGGCTGTGCCTTGAGTTGCTGCACAGTCAGAACTTGTGGAGGGACTGAGCTTAAGAGACTTATTTCCTCCAATTATATTGCCAAAGACGTTGAATAATTCATTATTCCCCACTGTTGACACTAAAATTGACATGTTATCCTTCAGGTGCTTAGAAAGCCTCCTCCTCCTCATTTCTGTTGTACTCCTAGTTCCTCAACCCATTGTTATTCCTTTTTCCATAAGCAGAAAATAAAGTTTTATTTTGACGTACAGCTCCTAAAATAATTTTAGAGTGTTGCTTGTTTTCCTTTAGTTTTCAGGCTTCTGATTTGTTTCTGTGATCTGGTAGTGTTTTTTTTGTTTGTTTTGTTTTGTTTAAATGACGGATACTAGTGTTTTGATTTTGTTTGGAAGCAATTTTTAATACAGTACAGTGGACCCTTGTATAACAAACAGCTTGTATAACATAAAATTTGTACAACATAAAAAATTCCGGAGATAGGACAAATTTGCTTAACATAATCACCTATGGGGAGAATCCGTACAACATAAAAATGGGATGACTCCCTTTTCAATGCATTCCTATGGGAATTTGTATAAAGGAAAATTTGCTTAACATAATTGCATTTGGAACGAATTAATTCCTTTATACAAGGTACCACTGTATTGCTGTAAAGAACTGGGATACAAGGAATAAGCTAAATGAGTAAATAATAAAGAAAATAAAAGCATTTTTGCAGCTGTGCAAACTTCTAATTACTAATTATGCTTTTGTTCCTTTTTAGGAATTGATCACTACACTGTATATCGGATTCTTGGGGCTGATCTTTTCATCTTACTTTGTCTATCTTGCTGAGAAAGATGCAGTGGATGAGGACGGGCAGACCGGTTTTTCCAGCTATGCAGATGCTCTGTGGTGGGGTGTGGTAAGTGCCTTTCTTCCTTGGGATTCAATCATGCAGACTTTTTTCTTTCTTTCCTTCTGTCAGTGAAATATTTGGAACTCGGCATTTAATTTTTTTCCATGGCTGAATGAGGAACTAAGAGCAAGCTAAATAGGACTGGACTATTCTGAGAAGGCTCCCTCTCATTGTTTTTTAAAGGACCTCCAGTCTTCAATTCCTGTCACTCTGGGAAGGAGCCCTTTGATTCATCAAGTTCAGAAGCGATGCAGTCGAACTCTTTCAACAGTAGAGGGACCATCATGCAGACAGTAGAACAAGTTTGTTTTCTGACACTCCAGGGACTGGCACCAGAAACAACTGGACTCAAATGAGAGGGAGATTTTGAATAAACTGTAGGAGGAGCGTAAGGTGTTTACTGTTGGATTAGATTGGATCAGACAAGAATGTGCTGGCCTTCATAAGAGCTTTTTAAGCAGATGCTTGATGGCCACCTATCAAATTAAAAGTTCCTGCAGTGACAGTAGATTTCTGGTAGTGGCAGGGAGCTGAACTTGAAGATGGTTTGGGTCCCTCTTAGTTCTGTTCTTCTATGACCATCAGTTATGGCTTTGGTTGTTATAAACATTTTCTTAAGAGCAAATAATATCAAATTTCATCCATCTTCAGTCCAGTGGTCGATAATCAAATCTTTTGAGTCTTGGACCATTTTGCCTAGGAAAAAATCTTGAGTTTGGACCATCCCCGCCTCCTTTTGTGGTTCTTGGGTGTTTTGTAGCTTGGATTCAGAACATGGATTTCCTGCTCAAATGATTCCCCATCCTAGCATAGAGCCTTATGTGGTTTCTGCCACTGAGTTCTGTTCCTGACTTCACAATTAGTCTTGAAAAACACAATGCAGTAGGACCACCATATTCACAGGGGATTGGTTCTGGAACCCACCCATTCCCTCACAGATACTGAAAACTGCAGATAATAGAAAATGCTAAATATTTGTTGTTGTTGTGTCATTACAGTCATGACTGACTCTTTGTGATTCCATGTCCATGGAGTTTTCTTGGCAGGAATACTGTAATGGCTTTCCAGTTCCTGCTCCAGGCACCCTACAGCACTTGGTATTCCCTGGTAGTCTCCCATCCAAGTACTAACCAGAGCCGACCCTGCTTAGCTTCCAAAATCATGCGAGGTCGGATGTGCTTAGGGCATCTAGGCAGCTAAAATATATGATATAGTAAAGGTGGGACATAATTTTTTTAACATGCAGTACAAGACCTGGCCACTAGTTGGCAATGCTATGTATAATATTTTCAACCCATGGATAAGTGAAATCACAGGTGTGGAATCCTACTGTACAAATAAGACAAATGCATGATCAGCCCTGTCTTTACTCCCACCACCACCTAAGTGTTAGAAAAGCACATTCAGATGTTCTGAAAACCCACCCATGATTAGAAAGTTGGTTTAGGAAGGCCAGTGAAATGGAGTATGCCCTGAAGATTTGGGCTAAGTGCAGTTCTTCCTTAGCTTGGAACTTTGCCATATTTCCAGAATGAATTAAGGGCAGCTGACTACCCTGTGACAAACCCGGCAGACAGGAGTGATGAATATACAAATCATCAGCCAATCCCAGCAGGAGGGCGGGGAATGGTATGATATAAAAAGGGTGGAGCCTAGGCAGTTTAGTGAGTTTGATTAAGTTGAGAGTGAGTGCTGGGAGAGAGCACTGTTCACTGAGAGTTCTGTCAGGCAGTGAGGGCTATACTGTTTACTAGCTATTTAAGACAGGGAGGCTTGTGGAGCTGATTAAATCTGTTACAGTATATGTTAAAGGCAACGCATACCATCCTCAGATATTGTTATAGTTATTATCTTCTCAATAAACTTCATCATTATTTTTATATTATATATCTCTGAGTCAGTCCCAATTCATGAGGTGACGAGTGTAAAAGGTGGCAGCATTCTCAAGTGAATAAAAGGTGGCAGCGGTACCATTTCCATCACAGAATTCAGTGTGAAAAAGGGAGGTGTCATCACAATTTAGTGGCACAGCAGTGGGATGTCGAAATAAACCCGGTTGTGCCTCTGGAAACCACAGTCTGGGAAAGGGGAACGTCACAATTTGGTGGCAGCGGTGGGATTTCGAATATATCCAGTTTGCCTGAGGGAAAAAATCACCAGCTCAAAATATTTAGCCTGTACCCTATGAAGAAATTGAAACTGGAAGTTTAAAAAGAAGCCTTTAGTAAAAGTTAGCCCTCAAGTGTTGTTGGTAGTCTGTGGAAGTTCCTCTGAAAAAGGGGTTAGGACTGAGAATTAGGTGAAGCTAATTTCAGTTCCTTGTAAGCCCTGTGTGTGAGAGAGGAATTCAGACTTTAAAACCCTGTAGTGCTATCTGATTTTTCTTTGGTGGGCCTGTTAGAGTGTCTGGAGGCCAGGACTCCAAAAGGAAAAGGAGTCTGGCTTGACAAATTATAGGACACCTGGAAGAGAAAAATCTGTAAGGATAGACTAAAAATTCTACAGTGGTTGTTTGGGAGAAACTGCCTGAGAACCACGGAACTCTGTGCTGTCCAGCAGCCTGAAAATTAAAAGGTGCTGAGGCAAATTTCCTTTGGGAGTGACCCTGTAGTGCTATCTGGATTTTCTTTGGTGGGCCTTGTTAGTGTCTGGAGGTCAGGACTCCAAAAGGAAAAGGAGTCTGGCTTGACAAATTATAGGACACCTGGAAGAGAAAAATCTGAAAGGATAGACTGAAATCTACAGTGGTTTGTTTGGGGAAACTGCCTGAGAGTCACGGAACTCTGTGCTGTCCAGCAGCCTGAAAATTAAAAGGTGCTGAGACAAATTTCCTTTGAGGGTGAAAGACCCAAAGTGTTTGCCCTGGAATTGAGGGTGGCTGTGGTAAAAGTTGGAAATCACCCTGGGTTTTAACAGAAAGAAATCTCCAAAGTGAGAGTCTGTAGGGACAGAAAATTTACCTCAGAAAAATTTACCTCAGAAACTGAAGTGGTCTGAGGAGATTTAAAACTGACAGAAGCTCTGTGAGAGCAGGAGTTGGCTAATTAGAATCCCTTTTGGAGGGAAAGTGAAATTGTAAGGGCCAGAAGAAAAGTTACAGATTAAAAGCCGAAGAAATATATTTAAATCTGTGTAGTTTAAACACTGAAATAATATTTTAAATAAAGAAAGTTTGAAGTCTGGGCACTGTGCCAATCTTGCCCTTGGCAACAGTTGCTTAACAGGAGTCAGGAGCTGGGAGCTGAGGTGAAATTTTTACAGTTGCCATTTAAACAGCTGTGACCCAGTCTGAACTTTCCTTTTCTTAAGAAAGTAATAAAAAGATTTGATTTCAAGTCAGTTCCAAAAATTGAATACTAAGAACGGGAAAAGAGTTAGTGTTTACTAGAATTGGCATTTCAGCAGAACAACTGAGGAAAAGATTTAAGTCAGTCACTAAAGTGCCAGAGAGATACAAAGAAAACCTTTTTTAAAAAATGGCCCATACTGAGGTGTCTGAACTTAAGCCGCTGTTGGGGATACCTTTGCGGCCAGGGGAGTTTTGGTATTTGATTAATAGCCGGTGGTTCAAGCAGTGGAAGAAATATGTGGGCTTTGACAGCTGGGACCGGTATAATGTGGGAGAGCCTAAACTCTTCCCAGGGCCAATTGACAACTCGGGACTTTTTGCAAATTCAGAAACTCAAATATTGAAAGAGTACCTTATTGATAAAGTGGATTATGTTTTAGTTCCCACTGAAGCCTGGAATAAATTAGTAAATTGGTATGGGTGTGTAGAAGGGCAGAAGCCAATTGTGAGGAAAGTTGTAGAATATGGATTATTTGTGAAATATTATAAAGTCGAAGTATATCTTTGGGAACTGAAGCTCTGTCAAAACAATGATCCTAATAATCTCATAAGCTGTTATTTCAGCAAAGCAGATACCATTGATACTATTGGAAAAGAGATGCGGAAGCTGTTTAATATTCCTGATGGGAAGGAAATTAGGCTGTGGCGTAGATATATGAGTAATACCAGTATTTATGAGCAGTTAAGCAAACTTGACAGCACTATACAAGATGCAGGGCTCTACCAGAGACAGGTGGTGGTAATAGAGGTAAAGAATGAAGATGGTACTTGGCCCAGACAGTCTCCTGTGACAAAATTGGGCAGTGCAATCAGCATAAGTCTAGCTACCTCCTCAAAATTGACAGCAAACCCTTGCTCCACAACAGTTGTCTCTTCAGACATTACAAATGATGACTGCAATAACTCATACGGTTTGAACTCCAGTCATAGAATAGGAGTTTCAGATCAAATCCCAAGAGCAGGTTTAAGTGGAATAGATGTCTTAGAGCATGTGCACGAGTCCTTTTGTAGTAAAACAAGCTCAGACACACCAAGCTGAACAAAATGGTGAAAACAACACAGTTACAAAGCAAATGTCCATAGGAGAACTTGAGAGGGAATCTCAGCAATCTGAAATGGTAGGAAAAGACAACTTAGCTGACATAAAAGGACCAGCAGCAGACTTTAGTCTAGAACAATGGCAAGATGACAGTTTGAAGGGATGTTTTGACTTAATGGAATCGAATACACACTTCTTAAGTTCCAAACACCCTGAAAAGTTCATAATAGAGGAGAAAATGATACAAGCTTGTGAGGAACTTCGTGTAGCAGTAGAGAACTCCAGGCTAGAAAAATATTTTAAATTAAAAGAAGAAGAAAAATTAGGACAGCTGGAAAAGGAACAAAATAAAGCAATAGCAGAAGCGCTGGAAGAAGCTAAAATTCTGCAGCCATCAGTTATTGGTGAACTCCAGAATGAAATTTCACCTTTGAAAGGACTTTTAGAGATGAAGGAAAAGGGTCTGGAGGAAAGGAGGAATGAATCTAATACAATTGTTTTCGAACTCCAGAAGAAATCAGCAGAACTAGAAGCAATTACTGCAGTGGAAAACATTAAAGAAAAGGAAATATGTAATTTGGAAATGCAATTGTCTGGTGCATCAGAAAGTAAAGAAGATTGCTTACAGCAACTTACACCAATGGAAGCAGAGCTTGGAAAAGAAATATTAAATAACGAACAACTTCATCTGGATTGGAACAAAGTGTCACTGGACATGGAACAAGAATGGAATAAGATCGCTGAAGAATTTAGAACACTGCAGGAAGCTGAAAGGCAAATAGAAAACAGTGTAAAGCAGAAACCCTACTTGGAAGTGAAGGATGCTAATGACAGACCTGATTTGGTAGTTGCAAAAGACACCTGGGAAAAACAACTACAGCCTGTGAACATCATGCTTCAGCGGATCCGAGAGGCCGAGAAGACAAAGGGAGAATCCAAATGGCGACTAGGAACTCCAGAAATCAACTACCTGGGACACGACGTGGGACGAGGCGTGACCGGCTCCCTGCAGAGGAAGGTCGATGCGATGGTCCCGTGGCCAAGACAGACCAACAAAGAGAAGGTGAGATCTTTTTTGGGTCTTGCGGGATATCATAGGAGGTTTGGTCCAGATTTGAGCACCATTGCAACACCACTGACTGATCTGACAAAAATGAAGCACCCGTATGTCATACAGTGGTCTCTTGAATATCAAGCTGCATTTGAGGGGATTCTAATGAACTGTACCAGGAGTGGTGTCAGAGAGTTGAATCCCACATTCCAAGAACCCAAGGAAAAATGGCATCAATTTACTGTGAACTGGACTTTGAATTTATGTGCCAGAGGAAGTGGTCAACCGTGGCCTATCATCGTCCAGCCATTGCAGCAAGAGGCGGAAGACATTGATTACATGGACCATGGTTAAATAATAATAATGTAATGTTGTTATTTTATTGCTGATGTAAGAGGAAGTTGTTGCTTAAAAAAAGTATGGAAATGTAATGTCATAAAATGTTAGTTTTGTTGTTAATGTAAGTTAACTGTAAATGAAAATGAAAATGAAAATGCAAGGTAATGTATAATTAGAGCTTACTATAAATCAAAATGTTTATGTGATATTTAGAAAATAAGTTAAAAAAATTGTATGTATGTTGGTAAGTAAAATAGCTTAATATGTAAAACAAATATATGTATTTATTCATCTTAACATAGATTGATTCTAGGATGATTGATAAGGTATTCACAGGTATCTGAATTTAGTATTTTAACTAATGTTATAAGAGTATAGTCTATTTAAAATGTAATGATATAGAAAGAATGATTGCATGTAATAGTATTATAGAGTAAGAAAGTTGAACCTATTATAAAACAGTTTATAGATATGTATAGTTGAATATGATAAACAGAAGGATGTATGTATTAGTTAAATAGGCTCCAAAAGAGAATTTTAAGTGAGCAAACCGAGGTAAGTTTACTCCCTTAAAATTTCTTTATAAGGGGGGAGGTATTGTGACAAACCCGGCAGACAGGAGTGATGAATATACAAATCATCAGCCAATCCCAGCAGGAGGGCGGGGAATGGTATGATATAAAAAGGGTGGAGCCTAGGCAGTTTAGTGAGTTTGATTAAGTTGAGAGTGAGTGCTGGGAGAGAGCACTGTTCACTGAGAGTTCTGTCAGGCAGTGAGGGCTATACTGTTTACTAGCTATTTAAGACAGGGAGGCTTGTGGAGCTGATTAAATCTGTTACAGTATATGTTAAAGGCAACGCATACCATCCTCAGATATTGTTATAGTTATTATCTTCTCAATAAACTTCATCATTATTTTTATATTATATATCTCTGAGTCAGTCCCAATTCATGAGGTGACGAGTGTAAAAGGTGGCAGCATTCTCAAGTGAATAAAAGGTGGCAGCGGTACCATTTCCATCACAGAATTCAGTGTGAAAAAGGGAGGTATCACAATTTAGTGGCACAGCAGTGGGATGTCGAAATAAACCCGGTTGTGCCTCTGGAAACCACAGTCTGGGAAAGGGGAACGTCACATACCCCAGGAGTCCTATAAAGATATATAGACCTTTCAGTCAAAGAGACCACATTCCATAATTTGTCATAGCTAACATTATCCCAGAGTGAAACCAGACTATCTGTAATAAGCTTTTGCAAACTCATCTGAGTATCAGATTATTATTGCAATAATTCCAGGTAACTTCAAAAGTTGTTCACTCTGTGCAAGTTCTATTTATTTACCTCATCTATAAAGTAGATGAGGTAAATAAAATCCAAAAGTATTAAAAACATGTAGCATTTGAGAAGTCACAGGTATGTTGCTTTCTTTATCCTTACATAGAATCATAGAATCATATACAGTGGTACCTGTTAAAACAAATCTAATTCATTCTATGGGTCAATTTGTTTTAAGAAAATTTTGTCTTACAAAATGCAGTTTCCCATAGGAATGCACTGAAAATGGATTAATCTGTTCCAGAGGCTATAGGTTGCTTTTTTAACAAAAATTTTGTCTTATGAAATGCAGTTTCCCATAGGAATGCATTTGGAACAGATTAATTTGTTCTGGAGGCTAGAATAAAGACAAAAATAACTGTGGTATTTTACCCCTGGGTACATTGGTCTTGTGAAGCATCCCATAGGGAAATTTTTGTCATGCAAAGCATGCCTATTTACGAAACTTTTTCTTCTTCTTACAAGTTTTTTTCTCTTATGAGGCATTTTTCTTAAGAGGTACCACTGTAATAGTGAAGTTGGAAAGGGCCTATAAGGCTATCAAGTCCAACCCTTTGATCCATGCAGAAATATAAATCATAGAATAGCTGCCAGGTGACTGTCCAGTTAGGGAGTTTTTCTTGATATTCAGCAACTAGTTTATCTAGTAAATTAGTGCTTTCCAGGCTAATTTAAATTGAATAAAGTTAAAGGAAGCTTATTTATAACAAAATAGAAGTGAAAGCATAAAAGGTAACTTGTTCAAGTACAAACAAAAGAATATACATAGCTTAAATACACTTAGGTTACAGATAAAATTGGTTGCTTGCACACTCTGTTCTTAAGTTTAGAGCCAATCAACACTTAAATGTTCTTTCAAAAGTTTATCAAGTCCTATCTCTTCTCTCTCTCAGTTCCTTACCTGTTCCCTCTCCCTGTAAGTTCCTATCTGTTTCTCTCTCAGTCCCTGTCTGATCAATTCAGTGACGGACTGAGCCTTAAAACCACTCAGGCTCCTCCCCCAAACTCTCCCATTGGTCAACAACCAACAAATTAACACAGACACATATATCATAAATTGTCCATGACAAAGGGATAAATGCCACAATCTTGTCAGTTATAATAATTGTCTGTCATATAAATTATTTTCCCCAGCTTTAGTTTTTTTTTTAATATATCTGTAATGATTCTCAGTCATCCAGGTGAGTTTATTTAAAAACTGAGGCATGGCAACCAGACTTATTTTCTTGAGAGATTGAATCTCTTAAGAAAAGAAGTCCGGTAGCCATGACTCAATTTCCAGATGTTTTTTAAAAAATACTTTCACAATTAATGCACCTCTCTGAGGCACCTTTTAAAATAATTTTTCATTTTTAGGGCAACAACTCTGCACCCCATAAAATCAATTGTTGAGCTCTAATAGCATAGATAATCCTAGAAGCTGTACAAACAAGCCTAAGAATTTGCTAAGAAATTAAGAGCTGCAATATTAAATAAAATTGGGATTTGCTCCCTCTCCCAATGGAGACGTCCTGTTTCTCCCACAAAACACATGAAAGATATATTGATCCAAACATTGGAAGTAATTTAGTGTATCCTAGTGTGTCCAGGATATCATAGGCAAACCCTTGTGTGTATATCTCAGGAGGCAAAACTTTTGAAACTATGGCTGTCTTACTTTGGGCATATCATAAGACAGGATTTTCTGGGAAGGACAATGTGTGTGTGTGTTTATTTATTTAATTATTTATTTATTATGGGACTTATATACCGCCCGTCTTCCTGGGGGGGGGACTCCGGGCGGTTTACAAAAAATTAAAGAAAAACAAATTGCATGAGCTAATAGACTAAGCAGATGAGACAACAATTGCAAGAAATGGCGATGGCGGCGGGGGGGGGGGGAATCATCCAAACGCCTCCCGGAAGAGAAGGGTTTTCAAAGCCTTCCGGAAGGCAGGCAGGGACTCTGCTAGGCGCACTTCTGCTGGGAGATGGTTCCACAGCATTGGGCCAGCCACAGAGAAGGCTCGGGAATGAGTGGAAGTTCTCCGAGCCTCCCTGGGCGTGGCCACGCACAGCATGTGCACCCGCGACAACCTAGTCGGACGGGCCGAAGTTGACCGCTGGTCGATCCACTCTGTCAGGTAGCCAGGTCCTAGGCCATGGAGGGTTTTGTAAACCAAAACCAGGACCTTGAATCTGATTCGGGCTGCAACGGGTAGCCAATGCAGGCGGGCCAGAACTGGGGTGATGTGCTCAAATTGGCGCACACCCGCCACCAGTCTGGCCACCGCATTTTGGACCCACTGCAGACGCTGAATGAGAGTCAAGGGCAACCCCATGTAGAGCGCATTGCAGTAGTGTTGTGTTGTTACAGTCGTGACCGACCCTTCGTGACTCCACATCCATGGAGTTTTCTTGGCAGGAATACTGGAATGGTTTGCCAGTTCCTACTCCAGGCACCTACAGCACCTAGTATTCCCTGGGGGTCGTCCATCCAAGTACTAACCAGGGCCAATCCTGCTTAGCTTCCAAAGTCAGGCAAGATCGGATGTACTTAGGAACAATAGTCATGGGAAAATTGGAATACAGCAGGAAAAGAGGAAGATCAAATCCAAGATGGACTCATTCCCTAAAGGAAGCCACATGCTTGAGTTTGGAGTTGCTGAGCAGGGCTGTTGAGGACAGGACATTTTGGAGGTCACTCATTCACAGGGTCACCATAAATTAAATGGTGACCTTATGGCACAATGCAATGAAAGCTAATTAAAACTGTAGACAGCCAGCTTCTGCTGAACATAAAGATTGGGGGATATGTACTATTTTTTAGAAAATATGTGAATGATTTCTTATCAATTGAATAGGTGACAGTCACAACGATTGGCTATGGTGACAAGGTACCACAGACATGGATTGGCAAAACAATAGCATCCTGCTTCTCTGTATTTGCCATCTCTTTCTTTGCTCTTCCAGCGGTGAGTATAAGTATTGTTTTATATTTCAAAATTATAAATGGTGGTGGTTATATGGAAAAAAATGTTGAAATGAGGCAGAAACAGATTCTACATATAACCCATTTTAAGGTGTGAGTCAACAGTAAGAGGAATGTGAATTAACTTGCATTCCCTCACCATGAAGTTGCTTCAGGACATTTGATTCTCTTTGATGGTTACTTCATGTCCATTCTCATCCCGGGAGGAAGTTTGTTGTGTGTTGATGTCAGTTGTGGTCACCTGGTCTTCTTCCAGTTCTGTCCCTGTTCCCATGTACGCATGGGCGTGATGGATGATACCGGCATGACTGTTACTGCATGTCCTTGTTCCGTGATGAGATGTGAAATTCCACGCCTTTCTTCTCCATTTTTTTTTGGCCCGACCTTCCGTTTTTCAATGTTTCAATTCTCTGAAGCCTGGCCTTCAATGCGTTACGGAGCTAAGTTTGAGGCATTTGTCTTTTAATCTCTCTGCACTGCGTTGCTGACTCGATAGGGAATGTACTGGCGAATGGCACTTCACACTCCTGCCACTAGATGGAAAATGGCACGTTGTGCGACGAGCCTTACCTCACGGGCACTCGTCTCGGAATGAGAAGCATGATGAGCAGATTCCCGAGGCCAGGGAGGGGAATCTCTCATCCCACTTAAATCGCAGTTCAGGGGGCGTGGTCAGGACGAACTCCCCTTGTCCCACAATGGACGTGCAGTTAGATTACTTTGTAGCGGTCCCAAGCGGGACCGCAAACAGCGATGAGATGGACGTGAAGTACCAGCCTTTGATGTAAGTGGCCACACACGCAGAAGGGAAGAATCCATTTGCCTGCAGTTCCATTTGAAGGACCTGTAGGTGGTGTGATTCAAAAGAACTGCTTTAAGAAGTATTTCCATCCTCAATGATGCAGTTTCCTCATCTTGCCCACCACGTGGCTTAGCAAGTTATAATAAACAAACAAACAAATACCAAACAGGAGGTCTGCTCAGGAAAAGCTGATAAAAGAGGTGTCCTGGGAGTGCAGCTTTGCTGGCACTGCTTGTGTGTATATATGTATAGATGTGTATGTTCTGTGTCTTGGTCCTCCCTTGTGAGGGAGGAGGTGCTTTGATAAAGCATGGCAGCATATGAATATACAGTGGTACCTTGTATAAAGGAATCAATTCATTCCAAATGAAATTAGGTTAAGCAAATTTTCCTTTGTATAAATTTCCCATAGGAATGCATTGAAAACAGATTAATCCCTATTTGTGACCATTTTTCTGTTGTGTGGATTCGCTCCATAGGCGATTCGGTTAAGCGATTTCCCCCTAATTTTTTTCCTTTAAGCGGATTTTCTGTTAAACATACTGCTTGTTATATGAGGGTGCACTTGGTCTTTTCTTACTGCATTGGAGAAAAGGAAAAGATTTAATTTTATAAAAGTAAAAGAAAAATATGGACTGGAGCATGAGCTGATTTTTTCCTGCATCAAGGTGATCCAACACTAAGCTAGAATATCAGTGCAATGATTTGATGCTAAAGTCAGTTAGTCATAATTTTAAAAAATATATTTTGGGACACTCAGGAAACAGGCCAGAGGGTGAGTATTAGATCCTAACTATAATGACCCAGCTGCCTATGTCACCACACTACCACCCATAGACATGCCTCCCTGTCATTTTGCAGAATGAAATACCTGCTCACATGGGGAAATGTCATCTTGTATCATTCTGGCTCCGAAAAGGAGAGGCCCCAGCAGCAGAGAAAAACAAAACACCATGTCAGGAGCAAAAAAGTTGGAATGATTTCTTAAAAAAAGATTTCATCCATGTTATACTCTCAGCAAATCCTGTGGCATTTGACGTTGTAGTTGCTTAGCCTTAGTGTGGGAGTAATGGGATTCTGGTAGGCTTTTATATATCTGAAAATCAGATTATTCAGGAATCCTTTATTTGAGCCCAGAACTCCAAGAGTGAAAAAAGGTAAGCTGATTTGTAAGGTTAGAGGAGCTCCTGCTGTGACACTTACATGCCATCAAACACCCTTAAGGACTTTCTTCTTCTAAAGTTGGTTTTTATATGTTATGTTTGTGCCCTTGTACACCATATTGAAAAAAATTGTATTATACCTATACTGTACTGTATACATTGTTTGAGGTATTCAGCATGGTGGACCTCACTTATCATGAAAGGCCCATTAGGGTTGCTTTAATTGAGTTGCAACCCAATGACAAATAATTAAGAGATGGGCTTTTCGTTTTGGAAGTGGTCAGCTTTTGAAAAGAAATGCGGGAGCCCAGCTGACGTTCAGAACCAGAGGAATGAAACCAACCAGTCTCTTACCTTGCACTGGGCTAGCGCGGGGCACAACTCCAGCAAGGAAGAAGTCTCCGACGCATCATCTTTCCTTCTCCCTGGCACTGGCCAATCAGACAGGGAGGCGGGATGATGCATTTCTCTGTGCAGCTCCTGATTGATGCATTGTGGGCTTCTTTCTTGTTGGAGTTGTGCCCCATGGCAAGTGCAGAGCAAGGTAAGGGATTGGTTGATTTCATTCCTCTGGTTTTGAATGTCAGCTGAGCTCCCGTGTTTCATTTCAGAAGCTGACCATTTCCGAAACAAAAAGCCAGTCTCTACACATAATTATATTCAGTTTATGTGGAAGTGTCAGGGAAGGAAAGGATGCAGGAAATTCCACAACTCATCCTATTTCTGCAGCATTTCTTTAACAGTTAACTACCTTTTGGCTTGCAGGGCATCTTGGGTTCTGGCTTTGCACTGAAAGTACAACAGAAACAACGTCAAAAACACTTCAACAGGCAAATACCTGCAGCAGCATCTCTAATTCAGGTAAAAATACATGATTGTTAGGATTTTAACATTCCAAGAAATAAAACTATTAAAAGCAATACTCTGTTAGAATTGTGCTGGTGTTAACTAGGGAAGGGTTGACTCACGGTTCCATGGCACAAATGCTTTCATCTTTATGGGAGACTGTTGAAGTGAAATTGGGTGTAGTAGCAGAGGTCACTATATCAGCATTAATATACTGTATCTATCTAGGTTGGTGGTTATCAGAATATGAGTTATTTAGTCACCCAGCAGAAGCAATACTTGATGAATTAATTGTTAGGGACAGAGACAGAGTTTTTTTCTTACAACCAAAGAGCTATATTACAAATGTACAAAGTATATTGCAGCATCACAGAACTTCAATACATTTCAACAAAGCATAGATGGGAAAAATCACATTAGTTCATCAATACAAAATTCAACAGCGTAACAGCATAACAGTACATAGGCAAAATATAGAACAGAGAAACAAAGTGGGTACCTTTACTCATGGAAGGCCCAATGAACAGTGATTTATAGAGCATCTTTATACACCTGTCTATACAATCACAAATTACATTACATCATAGCTATTACAACCTCTTGCATCAGCCAAAGCTCATTATGTTCATTCTTTACACCTGCACTCTGTTAGAAAAAATATACACTGAATCACTGTGACTTTGCACTTCTTACAGACTCCATTTTTAAATCAACTAAATACATATCAAATATATATAGAACATCCTGTCTAATACATATATTTTAGAGATGGGCATGAAACAAACTTTTAGTTTGTTTTGTTATTCGTTATTCATTTTGTTACCTAACAAAACGAATAATGAACCCCAGTGTGAATTTAGAACGAACCAAACTGAACCGAAAAAAATGGTTTGGTTCAGTTCGGTTCATTAATGGTGGCATTGGGGATACCTCCTACCTGGTGCTGGTCTTCCTGGTCCGGTCTTCCTGGCTGCAGGGAAAAGCCGACCACCCACACTACAGCTGTAGCGCGTTCCACATGGTTGGAAGTTAAAAAACAACAACAAAAAACAAAGGAGCGACAACCCAGTCCTGGGGGAGGTGAGCACCCTGAAATAAAGGGGGAAAACAGCGATGACTGGGCCCCAGAGGCTGCGCAGTCGGTGCTTGAATTAAAAACAAGCCCTGCGCTACAGCTGTAGTGTGGGTCAGGAACCCAGAAGTTTAAAAAAAGAGAGGTGGCGGTGGGACTATCTACTGCCACCCAGCCTGGCCGTGGCCAGGACTCCGGAGATGGCTGTGGGACAGTCTACCACCACCCGGCCTGGCTGCTGCTAGAGCTCCGGAGGTGGCGGTGGGACGTTCTACTGCTACCCAGCCCAACTGCAGCCAGGGCTCCGGAGGTGACAGAGGGACAGTTTACCACTGTCCAACTTGGTTTGGGTTTGTACGATTTTTTTAAAAACTCATACAAACCCAAACTGAACTGAAGGTGGGCCCAAACCAGACGAACCCGAACCATGGGTTTTCTGGTTTGTACCCACCTCTAATATCTTTCACTAATACCTGATAGTGGTTTGCAATCTTGACTCTCCAGAAGTTCTTGGACTAAAACTCCCAAAAATCTTGTCCTAGTGGTAAAGACCTCTGGGAGTTTTAGTCCAAAAACTTTTGGGGACCACTAGCTGTGCTGGCCACCATTTCTGGAAGTTATAGCCCAGGAACATCTGGTGATGCATGTTTGAGGACCACTGCTGTATATGGAGTCCCTCACAGAATAAAGTTACAGTATAAGGTAGAACTGTCCAGAGAATGGGTGTGGAATAGGTGGCAGTCAGCAGCAGTAAAGCAGCACACTGACATGGAATAGGATGCCTTCAAACCCAGGACTGTCCTTTGACAGCAAAAGAACAGTAAAATAGAATGAATACATCCCTCATGCAAATTAGGATATATCAAAGCATGCTCGTGGTGATTGCATTCTCTGCAGTGTTTTAGTAATGTATACTTGTACATTAGCACACATGTGTGGAAGATCTCAAGGCAGCAAGAGCCATGGCAAGTAATATGCATGAGTTCTATGTAAATTAAACAGAGGAAGAATAGAAAGTCCATTCCTTGCAAAGTTTACTTTGGAAAGAAGATCAAATTCTATGTTTGACAATCTTGAAGAAATTTGGATCACAATTTCATAAACATCCCTGAAGTTCTACAGAGGATTAAAAATTGCCAGGTGGAAGTGGGGAAATGTACTTCAAGTGTTAGCATACACATTTATTTATTTATTTATTATTTACACTTGCATACAACATCACAATCTGTTTTAAAGAAGAGCAGTTTTAAAAGGCCCTTAATGGATGGATTACAGTTGAGGAAGGTAGATTCATAGCAGTATTTTTGCCTTTCTGCTTGTATTCTTCAATCTGAAATGCATCTTCAGGACACCCTCTAGCATTTAAATCAGAAAAGGCCTCATTTTGAATCACGGAAGTAGAGAGAAGTTCCTGGTGGAGTAGAAGCTGTTCTGAACTTCAGTGCATATGTAATTCCAGTTTAAGAGTGCCAAATTTACCTGAAAATATTGTAGCTTTCAGTTTTAAAATTCTCAATGTGTTAATGAAGTTGCAACTCCCATGAGGTTTATGCAACATGTAGATATTATGCTAGCAGTAAAATCAACCTGAGTGGACGCCATGCATCACTGCAACTCCACCAGCACGGGCAGCAAAGGACTTCTGTAATCTAACCAGTAGCAGAAAAGTCTTTTAATAATAATCATGTGCCATGAAGTCAGTTCTGGCTTATGGTGGCCCTCTTCAGGCTTTTCAAGGTAGAGAATACGCAACAGCAGTCCCTTCTTTGTGGGGGGTTGTCACCCCAGGAATGTGTAGCTTGACCAAAGCTATTCAGACTGGCCCTATTCACATAGATTCTGGCTCCATAGATGCTTAAATCATGGAGACAGAAGAAAGGCTCTTATAGCCTGGGTACAATTATTCATTTTATTTATTTAATTTATATACCAATGGTCACTCTGGGTGGTTCACAGCAATAATAGTGGCATAAAAGAAACCTAACATAATCAGTGCAGTAAAATTAAAATAAATTACCATGACATCTAAAATACATTAAAACAGGCAGATAAGCCTCCCAAAATAAAAAAATAAAGAGATTTCTATGAAGACAATAAGGAGGGGGCCAGGTGGATTTCAGATGGCAGTTCATTCCTCAGACAGGGTGCCACCACTGAGAAGGCCTGGTTCCATGTTCTCTCCCTTTGGGCATCCTCAGTTATCCTGCTTAGAAAGCGCAAGTAGGACAGGCAGCATCTGTTAGGAGGATATTTTGATCAGGCCTGCTTTGTGGCTGCAATCTGTTCCCTAATTCTGTAGGAGACAATCAAGTATATGCCAAACCCAAGTATGATAGACTGCCTATATTTTATTAGCATGACATTTGTACCCAGCCTCTGGCATTCCAGATGTGATAGGCTTCAACCCCCTTGCCCCAAAGACCTGACTATTTAGGGGTATGCTGGCTGGAAATTGCTGGAGCTCATATCTGAAATGTCCGTAGGGCAAATAAGGTTGAGAAGCACTGCTGTTGTGCACACTTGTGTGACATTAATTCTATTTTGAACTTGATTTGTTGTACAGTGCTCCTGCCAGAACAGTTGACTACCATTTGATGAACTCATGACAGTGTAGAGGCAACTCAGGTGCTTTAGTAGGATGCTTTCATTGTTTACAAATGGATGGAACACTTCCATTTTCCTGCTCCTCCAAAGGAGTAGGTGTAGGAAAGAAGCAATAAAGACGGCATTCCATATATCCTAAGTTTTTTTCTCAGTATCTGTGGTACAAATCCTGTGCCTTGCTATTATAGGTCAAATAATAGAATTTGCTTATACTAGACAAGAACATAATTGTTCTCATTTTATATATGATTTTAGCAAGAATTGGTTTTGTGTCCTGCAGACTTTGTGGAGATGTTATGCAGCAGAGAAATCATACAGCTCCACAGCAACATGGAAGATATACATCACACCAGCTCAAAGCACAAAGAAAACACCTGTACCATCTAGCCCGATTCTCAGAAGACAGGTGAGAAGGAGCACTCTTCTTTCTTACTTACCATTATACTTCATTTAATTAATTTTTACTCTGATGTTCCACTTACCTCCTGTGAGTTCAAGGCAGAACACAGTAGGTCTCATTTATATACCTTCACTTTCATGACACCAAGATGTAAGCAGACATGTCTGGGGACAGCAAGGATACCCAAGACAAGGGTTGGGTGGACACTGACTTCCTTTGGCCAATATTTATATGTGCATGGTGATGTAGCTATAGAAGCTGTCATGGCAACCTGATGAGGTCACACAATCAGGCCTGTAACAGTAGATGACCAGAAGTTTCCCATGTTGCCAAGGCAACTTCTTCAATTGCAGCTCCACACAAATGAACATTGAGCAGGAACATGGGACTTTTCTAATGTATTTCGTAGTTGGGATGTGGTGTTGTGACAGGCCAATATGCATAGAAAGTACAGAAGTACACAACATCCACAAGATGTATCGGGTGCGTGTTAACATTGGGGACACCCACTTGTTAATAAGTGCTGAATCAACAGATTGCTAGTTTTAATAAATCCATTCATAATTTTTTGTAAGTCCTATTTTGGCCACACTTGGTTGCTTAGAAGCTGAACTCTTCATGTAACACTCTCTTTTTGTATGAAACATTATCTTCTACTCTGCATTACAGAGCAGAAGATACAAGAGAAAAGGAAAACCTGGACGTGACAATGGTTCTACATCTATAATAAATCCAGGAGACACAGCTTTGTCAATTCCACAAATTACTTATGATCACATAAGTGATCAAGAAGACAAGAAAGAGCTGAGCTTCTATCTTGATGAACCAGGAGGTAATAACTTTTAGTGACAGTGAAGTAGAATGATGGCTATGGAAGTTATGTTTTCTCCTGTCAGTCATTGACTTAATTCTTACTAAGAGAGAAGCTACATTTTAAGACTGTCCATTTCAGCGAATATAAGTAAACATTGTTCAAAATGAAGAGAACCCATCCCCTACACATAGAAAACCAGGTGTAAGCCAGGGGGAAAGGTTTAGCTCACCCTTCTACATCACACAATGTTTCTTTATGCAGGGAATATGTATGGAGAAGCATTCAGCATGTTATTCTACTGCCTACACAGATTTAGCATACAGTATTTGTAAGAATCAGGCCTCTTGGCATTTTGTCAATGGGCACGGACTATGCTGTTGTTGAAGTGTTCTGTTTCTGCTTATATATCTCCCCATACCACCGTACTCTCTGGGCAGTTTACAGTTTAATTACAGTATGCAGGCTACACATTGCCTCCCCCAGAAGCTGGGTACTCATTTTACCAACCTCGGAAGGATGGAAGGCTGAGTCAACCATGAGCCGTCTACATGGGATTTGCATGCCTGGAGTTTAAGGTGCCATAGATCATCCGGGAAATCACAGACATTTTTAAAAATGTGGAAGAATCCCATCAGAGATAAAACTGGATAAGAGGCTTGCACTTCAGACCTAGTGATGTGAATACTGCACATTAAAGAAGGATGGGTAATAATATCTTGAAGGAAGAAATAACTGTACAGAACAATCTGAAGAAGGTGATGGAAAAATCAGCAAGAATGTTGGTAAAGTCACAAATGAAAGCAGATTTGAAGCAAGAGATTATGACAGTAGAGGACTGGGGACAGAAGCTGAAACCCTGTTCAAGTTGGTGTCATGTCAAATATAAGTGTCCTGGGCATTGTGTGCAGCCAGCCATCACTGTGTGATTTGATTGCACAATTAATCACATGGGTCTCATCACAACTATTTTGTGGTGAGAATGCAGAAGTCTTGCGAATAACAGATCTGCCCTGTTGCTGTCTGGGAAAATTCTCAGTCATCCAGGCGAGGTTATCTGGAAGCTGAGTCATGGCAACTGGACTTCTTCAGTCTGACGAAGCTGATTGAATAGCGAAACATTTTGATCTCACATGGAAAGAAGTCCAAGTGCCATGATGCAACATCTAGACTGCCCTGCTGTACTTTTCATTAAGGCTGCTGATCCTTTTTATTGCCAACATAGAGCTGTGCAACAGGATTTCAGCCAAGAAGTATTACATAATGGAAAGAACCTCTGGTCATAGGACCAAGCCAATGAGAATCTACTTGTAGAACACGTGGGATGGCAGGGCACATTGCTAGAAGGTACATAACTGAGAAAGTTGACCAAATGAAAGGGGGAAAAGAGGGGAAAGTGTCTCTAATATGCCTGAGGAAATGGATTTTGATCCATGAAAGATCACACTGGAACAAATCAGTTGCAGTCTTTCATCCTTTGCTTTCCTTTCTCTTTTAACTCTCCCGCTCCTTCTGAACATTTAATTTGATCAACATGCTGAAGCAAACATGGCTACTTGTTTGGAAGTAACCAAGAATGCTGCCACTCCCAAGAGCATGCATAAGGTGGGAAATGACAGGAGGAAGAGATGATTTATAGATGGAAGTGGGAGAAAATGAGGTGCGACAGATGAAGAGAAAAAGCCAGGTTGCATCTGGTCAAAAACCAGCAAATCATGAAAGCAGAAACCAGGTGGAATCTCCTGCCTTGTAATAACAAGGCAATAATAACGACCCTCTCCTTCCCTTTGTTCCACCTGGGGTTTGTGTCGGCTGAGAGGTGTGCCCGGCCCTTGAAGAGCCTTCAGCTTCTGCTCCCTTGGAGGGCTTTTTAGACCGGCTGGACTCTTCACAGAGGACCCTCTCCTTCCCTTTGTTCCACCTGGGGTTTGTGTCGGCTGAAATGAAAAGCTGGAGCTTTTTAGACCGCTGGACTCTTCAGAGGACCCTCTCCCTCCCTTTGTTCCACCTGGGGTTTGTGTCCATCCTGGCCCTTGAAGAGAGCTTCTGCTCCCTTGGAGGGCTTTTTAAAGATCTTCACTGAGGACCCTCTCCTCCCTTTGTTCCACCTGGGGTTTGTGTCGGCTGAGAGGTGTGCCAGAGCCTTCAGCTTCTGCCCCCTTGGAGGGCTTTTTAGACCGGCTGGACTTTCACTGAAGACCCTCTCCCTCCCTTTGTTCCACCTGGGGTTTGTGTCATGGGTGTGCCTGGCCCTTGAAGATCAGTTCTGCTCCCTTGGAGGGCTTTTTAGACCGGCTGGACTCTTCACTGAGGACCCTCTCTCCCTTTGTTCCACCTGGGGTTTGTGTCGGCTGAGAGGTGTGCCCGGTCCTTGAAGAGCCTTCAGCTTCTGCCCCCTCTTTTTACTGAATTGCAAGATGGCGGGCGGCCAGGGTTCCATCCTTGCTGCACTTCCAATTCTTAATCGACTCTAAATTTCTTGGCTGAAATCTTCATTTGGTCTGAAGACAGAACCAAGGTTTTTTTTTCCTCCCCGACCACTTCCAAATTAGTCTGTTTTGCCATATCTATTTTTAATTCCTAGAATTTGCTCCTCCGCAAAGTTTTTATATGTTTTGTTGTTTTAATAGTTCTATGTTGTTTATGCTTTATATCTGATGTATTCTATTGTTGTTGATTTGGTATGTATTGCTTTTGTTAGCCGCTTAGAGTACTACATGTAGTAGATAAGCGGGATATAAATACAAGAATAAATAAATAAATAAATAAACAAGAAAAGAGAGAGCAGCTAATAGGTGAGATGTCAGAAATGAAAATGGAGCTGCAAGACAGGAGTTAAGTGGTGTTCCATCACAAAGAGGAAGTAAAAGATCTGAAAGTCCACTAGGATTAAGGAGCCTCATGGCACAGTGGTTAAACGGCTGTACTGTAGCGAAAACCCTGCTCACTATCCAGGGTTCAATCTCATGTAATTGGCTTGTGGTTGACTCAACCTTCTATCCCTCCAAAGTTGGTAAAATGAGTACCCAGCTTTGTGTGTGTGATGTGTAACTTCTGTAATTAAATTGTAAACTAGAGATGGGCACTGAACGATCATTTTTTCGTTTCCGTTACCGTTTGTCGTTTCCGTTATGTAATGAAATGACAAACGAAAATTGTGATGAAAATGCAACGAAACGAACAGAACCACGAAAACTGTGGTTGTTAGTTTTGTTTCCGTTAATGGCGACGCGCAATGAAACAAGCTGTTTTAAATGTTAAAAAACGCCCTGGACATCCGTAAAAACACAGCGATAATTATTTATATTATCTGATAATACCTACCAGGGGGCTGGGGTCCTTAAAACATTTGTTTTTGTCTTTTTCTTTTCCCTTTACAATGGATGTCGCACCAGCCACAAAATGGAGGCAAGCCATGTGATGGGATCATGTTCAACCAATAGCATGCCCAGGTTGCAGACTGGACGGGCAGGTCTGGCAGCCACAGAGGGCATAAAAAGGTCTGGTAGCCCCCGTCCTCCTTGCAGCCTCTGGTGGGAGTTAGGGTGGGATTGCTGTTTCTGCAACTCTAGCTTCAGTCCTGCAGCCTCCCTGTGTGCATGTGTGCTGCGTACCTCTCGGTGAGTACCCTCCCCTGCCCCACAGTGCAGTCACTCTGCGGCTGCCTTGCACCCTGGGCAACGCCCACCGCTGACTTTGCAGCCTCCCTGCATACCTAGTCTATACTGTGTCTCTGCCAGCATCCATTTTTTTTAATGTTTTCCCTCTGGTCAGGGGCATTGGGGGATGCCTGCACACGGAAATGCTTTAAAAATCGTGCAAAAAGCGGGTAGAAACGACAAACTAAAAAAAAAAAACGGTAATGAAATTTTTCCAAAAATTCACGACAAATGGAAATGAACCGAAACAGACCTCTCAACGAGAAATGAAAAACTGAAATGCCATTTTTTGTTTCGTGCCCATCTCTATTGTAAACCATCCACAGAGTGTTTTAAGCTCTATGGGGCAGTTTATAAGCAGCATGCTTTATTTTTTGCTTTTAGGCAAACACACATCATGATGAAGCCATAAAACAGCTCCAGAGGATTAAGTCTGGAGATGGGCAGAAAATGAATTTATTATTCATTTTGTTATTCATTATTTATTTTGTTAGGGAATGAAACAAATAACGAACTGACCCATCACAGAAAAATGAAACGAAACAGAGCAGAAATTTCTGCTTCATTTTTTGTTTTTGCATAGGAAAAAAGTTTAAAGAGCCCCATGGGTGTGTGTGTGTGGGGGGGAGATCAGGCTTTTAAAACTTATCTTCCAGTGCTGGCTGGCCCAGGAGGGCTCCCCGTGGGAGCAGGGGTGCCCTCCTGCCTGACCTGTCTTTTGCTGTTTGAGGCACTGGCTTGGGACCAGCACTGACAAACTTGCCGGGAGCCTCAAAAAGCAAAAGGCAGGCCAGGTGGGAGGGCACCCCTGCTCCCGCGGGGAGCCCTCCTGGGCCGGCCGGCTCTGGAAGTGTTCTCCCGGCCGGCTTGTCAGCGGTTCTGGCGGCGCCCATCCCAGGAGGGTTCTCTGCGGCCATGGGAGCGCTCTCCCATCTGGCTTCAAAAAGCCCCTGCCACACGACAGCTGCCAGGATCACCACTGCTGCCGCTGCAGGTAAGTCGGACTTGAACCGGTTTGGCTCAGTTTGGGTTCATACGATTTTTTTTTTTAAAAATGTATGAACTCAAATGGAATCAAACCAAGGGTGGGCCCGAAACAGCATGAACTGAACCATCGGTTTTCTGTTTTGTGCCCACCTCTACTTAAGACCCAAATCAAGAATGATATGCAACAGTCGGATGGCCCTTGGGCCTCCCAAGAAGAAATTCTGACACATCACGAAGAGAATGGAAAGCAGACATAAAGCATGGAAGCAGAAGTTTCCAATTCAGAAGGACCTGTGAACATTATAAACAATCACCAAGAGAAGAGAAGAATAGGCTAGCTGGTAACATTGCCAACAGCAACATAGGAGCTATGGCCTTGGAGTAAAAGCAACACTTGTTATGTCAGATAGCATTGCTGGAGCAAAGCACGGGGAGTTATTTTCTAAAAGGATTTCTATGTAACATATAAAGAACACCCCCCCCATCCAAAGTTTATTATCATTAACAGAATCTCTTTGCAACCTGTTACAGTACATTATTTGTTAAAATTTTCAATGCTCTTTAGTTCCTTTCTAAAACAACTAAAGAGTAAGAAAATGCCTCAAGATTTTTTTAAAAAACTGAGGGGGGGCACTCAGCACAATTCCTCCCAAAGTGTTTTAGCCTTCAAAAAGTAACATTGCATGAGGAGGTTATAATGTGGTCAATCATTATGTTCTTTGCAAAAGAAGTCTTATTATGCCATCATTAATCCTGAAAGTAATGTGTCACAGTCACATTTTTATAATGTGTTATAATCCTCTATTTCCAAACTCTGTGGTGGAGGAAGAAGACAACTAACGACATATAGACTGAAATACTTATGCTGTTAAGTTGCTTAGCATAAGGCTGATGGTGTTGTATTTAGAGATTTCCAATATGTCTCCTCAGGGACCTGAGGCTACCATGCAATCACATTAATCATTGGAAACCATTGGGGGACATGGGGGCAAGATGTGTGTCTAATTAGCTAAGATCACAGCCACTGGTAAAGTCAGAGGAATCTGAGGAGCTTTAGAAAGAAATCGGAAATGAAATTTTTAAAAATTGCTGCCATTGCTGATGTCATCAGCCTTATGTAGCATAATGCATACAACAGGAGCTCAGTCATGATTAGTAAAAAGACAAACACAATGCCTTAAAAATGCAAATCTTCAGATTAACCAGGTAAATTCACACTTGAATACACAGACTAACATGAAGAACAAAAATGTGTTGAGGCCAAGCAGCAAGGAAAAGAGAATGCCATGATGTTTAAATGCATGTCTCGTATTAATTCCCCAGAGGCAAAGAGGGTGTAGCTGGAAGAATGGTCCAATGTTGAGCAAATAGGAGTAGGAGCAAGCAGCTGAGATAATCTGGGTTAAACCTAAATACAATGGGGGATAGTGCGCTGGGGCGTGCTTAGGTGGGCGTGGTCATGTGTGTGTGTGTGTGTGTGTGTGTGTGTTGTGTCGTTACAGTCGTGACCGACTCTTCATGACCCCATGTCCATGAGGTTTTCTTGGCAGGAATACTGGAGTGGTTTGCCTGGTATTCCCTGGTGGTCTCCCATTCAAGTACTACTTTATTTTTATTTAAAGTCAGCAGCTGGTGGGAAAACAATTTTAAGCTCTGCATCTGGGAGCCCTTTGCCTCAGATTTTAGGGGTCGTGTAAAAGCAGCCATAGTTTCTGATATTGACAAGGACAGAGTTGCCTCTATTGCAACAAAGATATATGAGTCAGCTCAGTGGAGGGTTTTGCTAGTTAAAAGGTTTGGGTACAGGTATTTCATAAAGTGATATATCAACAGAATAACCAAATAGGAATAGGCAGATTTGTGTATTCTGTCCTCATCTGGGTTGATCAAGCGAGTGACAGATGCACTGAGAAGGTTAATGTGGAGGTCAGGACTTTCGGGGTGCAGCCGAAGTACCACACTCCCCAGAGTCCTGCCTCACTCTAGCATAGGTGCCCAGTCGTCTCATGGACCATTGACCTGTGCCACTTTAGTCTCGGGGATCGTTGCCACCATTCAGGATATCCCAGTTCAACTACTGAGTTCCATACCAGATGTAATGTGGGGAAAATAAAATGTGTGTTTATTGAATACAGAAAGATGTTGAAATCAGGTTTACTGGTATACAGTTATTTTAAAGTTACACAAAGACTGATATAATTCCCTCACTCAAACATGACAGTTCCCTAACTGCCCTGTCTCTTCTTCAGTGCCTTAACAAAGTGTGCAGCTTCTCTATCTCTAACCTATCTCTTCCCTATCTCTGAGGATGAATGTTCCCTAACCAAATCTTTGTCACTCAGGTGGAGCTATTTAAGCACTAGGCCTCCGCTTCCACATTCCGTATTTGGGCATAAAAAGTGTTCTGCTTATATACCGCCCCATACCACTACAAGTAGTCTCTGGGTGGTTTACAATTTTAATTACAGTGTGCAGGCTACACATTGCCCCCCCCCAGCAAGCTGGGTACTCATTTTACTGACCACGGAAGGATGGAAGGCTGATTGAACCTTGAGCCTGCTACCAGGGATTGAACCCAGGTCGTGAGCACAGTTTTACCTGCAGTACAGGCATTTAACCACTGCGCCACAAGGCTCCTAACCTCGTGGGCATTAACTCTTTTCCCTCTTCTGTACAATAACATATGCAGTAAAAGGGTGAAAGCTACAGTTAATATTTTGCAGTCACAAACTTGACATAGCATAACATTTCATGGTGCCTTACCTCTGTTAAGACATGGGCCTTAGCCTCCAGTTTTCCATCTTTGAGAAGCTTAAGACATGACATGAGATCAAATTAATCCTGGCAGGGTGGGGTTTTTTTGAATTTTTTTGACACTGACCTTTATTGTCAAAATTTCTGCTGACTTCATTCTCTTGCTTTCACTTATCAAAGTATCATTTTCCCTTCCCACACCCACTCTTGATCTCTCAATTCTGTCCTTTTCCAGAGCAATACTTGGTGTGTCAGATAGTGCTGCTGGAACAGAGTGTGGGTAGTTACTTTGTAAAAACAATGCTATGAAGCTCATTGCAAAGAATGAGTTAATTATAATTCTACCCTTAATGACACAGCTTTATCCCTTCTTTCATGTTGATTTTTATTTATCTTAGAGTATTTTTACCCCACCTTTATCCTTAGAAAAGGACCTAAGGTGACTTACAGTAATGAGTGATAATAAACAGACCAGTACAATTAAGACATGATAATATACAGTCCAATACAATTAAGTAGAGGTGGGCATGAACCAGAAAACCCATGGTTCATATTTGTCTGGTTCAGGCCCACCCTTGGTTTGGTTCGAGTTCGGGTTCATACGTATTTTTTAAAAAATTGTTTGAACTCAAACTGAGCCAAACTGGTTCGACTTATCAGAGGCAGCAGCGGCAGTGGCGATGCTGGTGACTCCAGCAAGGCAGGGGCTTTTGAGGTGCTGGCTTGGGGCCAGTGCCTAAAAGCCGCCCTGCAGTCGGTGCTGCCGGAGCCAACCGGGAGAGCAGTCCTGCGGCCACGGGGAGTCCTCCAGGGGCCGGGCACGCCGGTGCCTCCAGCAAGCTGGACAGGAGAGCAGTCCCACAGCTGCAGGGAGCCGTCCAGGGGCCGGGCGCTGCTGGCGCTGCAGGCAAGCCAGCCAGGAGAGCGGTCCCGCGGCCAGGTGCCACCGGCTGAGAGAGATTTTAAAAGCCCGCTCTTCCCCCACCCGATCCGGTGGGAGGAAAGAGCGGGCTTTTTAAATCTCCCCTCCTGAAGCTAGCACCCAGCAGCTACTGAGCACTGGCTCTGGGAGGGGGGAAAGTGTGTGTGTGGGGGGGAAGAGCACACTCTTCTTCCCTCCACCCTGTGGTGGTGGAGAGAGCACGCTCTTTAAACTTGTTTCCAGCCTCCCAAAGGTAGCAGCAAGCAGCTGATTGTTGCTATCTTCCAAATGCTGAAAACAAGTTTAAAGAGTGCACTCTGGGGCTCTCCCCCCCCCACTTTCCCCCTCCCGGAGCCAACACCCAGTAGCCGCTGGGTGCTAACTTCGGGTGGGGAGAAGATTTTAAAAAGCCCACTCTCTACTTCTACCTGATGGGGTGGGGGAAGAGCAGGCTTTTTAAATCTCCCCCCAGCCTTCACCCATCAGCTGTTGGGCTCTGGCTTCAGGCCAGTGCCAATCAGCTGCTAGGCGCTTGCTTCCCCTGCTGGGGTGGAAGGTAATCTTCCCCATAGGAATGCATTGTTAATGTATTCCTATGGGAAAATGAAGCAGAACGAAGTGGAAAATTCTGCTCCGTTTCGTTTTGTTTTTCTCTGATGGGTCAGTTCATTATTCATTTCATTGCCTAATGAACTGAAAAATGAATAATGAAATGAATAATAAATTCATTTCATGCCCATCTCTACAATTAAGACATGTTCAAGTATTGAGAACAAGGCATTGAGGGACATCTTACAACATTAATAGACAACATTACATTAAAGTTAAAGGGTTATAAGTAGTTATAAACACAAAGTCTATGTGAACCTATAGATTCATATAAAAAACACAAGTAGACCATCATTCAGAGAAAGCTTGCCTGAAGAGAAAGGTCTTTGCCTGTTTCCGGAAGGGCAACAGAGATGAGGCAGCCATGGCCTCTAGTGGGAGGGAGTTCCAGAGTCCAGGCACAGCAGTCTAGAATACCCTTTCATGGGTCCCCACGAGATGTACCTGTGAGGGTGGCAGGATGTTGATAGGTGATCTCAGGAACTAAAGTATCCTCATCAAACATAGCATTTTCATGTAAACCCTTTTGGGTAAGAACCTGAAAGTGTCAGAATAAAATGCCAAAATGCAATAAAACATCAACAGTCATAAAACCATGAAATAACTGATTAGAGATACAGTCCGCTTCCAAGTTGTTGATAAGAGACAGATATAGGACACATGCATCTCTAGTACATTAACAGTTTCATTTCTACCAGGGTTCTTATGACACTGATGAATATGACTGTATGGCTACAGTGACACATGACTCAACTACATCCCATTTGGATTCCAGTGACCCTCTATAAGTGGGGTTGTCTTTGAAGACAGTTTGGAAATTTTAGCTGGTGCCAAATTCAGCAACCTGACAACTGACAAATTATAAGGAGCATATAAACTCCTTGTTACAGAACTGGCTACCAGTCCATTTCCCCACCCAATTCAAACTGCTGGTCATTACCTATCAAGCACTATACATCTTGGGTTCAAGCTACCTGAATTACCATATATCTCCTCATATGAGCCTTCTTGACATTTATGATCATCATAGGAGGTCCTTCTCTTGTTCCCATTGGCAGTGCAGGCCCAACTGAGGACAAGATGGGAGACAGCCTTTTCTGTGGCAGCTCTGAGACTGGAGAATGCTCTCCCTCAAAATATCAGGCTGGCTCCCCCCCTTTTATCTTTCCATCAAAAGCTAAATATCTCCCTCTTCTATCAGGCTTTTAACAATCATGATTTATTCCCTGATTTAATGCCTTCTTGCAAGTTAAAAAAGCTTTCAGTGTTGGCTTGCTTTCAATTATTTAATTTTATTTTAATTAGCATGTAGTTTAACTGCTTTTAAATTGTTAACTTACCATTTTTAATTCTATGCCTTTTAATATTGTGAGCTACATTGAGTCCCCACCCTCGTAAACTGGGAGAAAGGCAATGTATAAAACAAACAAACAGCCCACTGTAACCAGGCTGTCTGAAAGACTAAAGTTTAGAGAAGGACCTGCACGGGTTTTAAGAATTTAATGGAATGCCCTTCTCCTGACTCTGCTTTCATTAGAGGCACATTTAGTAGGGATGAGAGAAAAGGATCTTCTCAGGGGTCATTTCCAGATTCTGCACCTCTCTGCCAAGGAGGTTTAGGTGGATACTTCACATCCATTTTGTCTCTGTTAGTGTTGTGCAACTACTGAAATTTGTCTCGACCACACCCCTGCAACAGGTGCTAAGCACAACAATACTGTACCTGGTGCTGTGGTAGGGTTTCCCCTTGTCACTCATTGTTCCCGCTTTCTGTTCCAAGACAAGACACTGTGTAGTAACGACTGTCACTAGAGATGGGCACGAAATGAATTTTTAATTCATTTCATTATTCGTTATTCATTTTGTTACCTAAAGGGGTCTCACTGGTACCGATTGGGCCAGGTTAAAAGCGGTCCAGTGACTAACAGCCCACCAGAAGCTTTCAGAAGGGTCAGGAAGGAAGTTGCAGCCATCCCGCTGCCCTCCTGACCTGTTTTCTGAGGGCTCCTGCTGAGCTGTCAATTGCTGGACCACTTTAAACTCAGCCCATTCAGTACCAGGGGATCCCCCTGGTACTGACTGGGCTGGGTTTAAAGCAGTCCAGAGACTGATAGCCCTGCAGGAGTCCTGTGAAAATGCTAGGGAGGGCTGTTTCAGGGATCCAGCTGCCCTCCCTAGCATTTTCAGAGAGCTCCTGCCGACCTGTCATTGGCTGGGCCCCTTTAAAAATGGCCCAGTCACCACCAGGGGTTCTCCTCAGTACTGACTGGGCCATATTTAAAGGGGTCCAGCCGATGGCAGGAGCTCTGCTCTGGCCACAGGGCCATTTTCAGAGAGCTCCTGCCAAGCTGTCATCGGCTGGGCCCCTTTAAATATGGCCCAGTCACCACCAGGGGTTCTCCCCAGGGCTGACTGGGCCATTTTTAAAGGGGAGAACCCCTGGTGGTGACTGGGCCATTTTTAAAGGGCCAGCTGATGACAGCTCGGCAGGAGCCCTCTGAAAATGGTTGGGACACCAGTGGGAGAGCTCCAAACTGGCGTCCTGACCATTTTCAGAGGGATCCTGCTGACTTGTCATCGGCTGGATCCCTTTAAAAATGGCCCAGTCGGCCCTGGGGAGAACCCCTGGTGGTGACCGGGCCATATTTAAAGGGGCCCAGCCGATGACAGCTTGGCAGGAGCTTTCTGAAAATGGCCCTGTGGCCAGAGCAGAGCTCCTGCCATCGGCTGGACCCCTTTAAATGGCCCAGTCAGTACTGGGAGAACCCCTGGTGGTGACTGGGCCATTTTTAAAGGGGCCCAGCCAATGACAGGTCGGCAGGAGCTCTCTGAAAATGCTAGGGAGGGCAGCTGGATCCCTGGAAACAGCCCTCCCTAGCATTTTTACAGGACTCCAGCTGGGCTATCAGTCTCTGGACTGCTTTAAACCCAGCCCAGTCGGTACCAGGGGGATCCCCTGGTACCGAATGGGCTGAGTTTAAAGTGGTCCAGCAATTGACAGCTCAGCAGGAGCCCTCAGAAAACAGGTCGGGAGGGCAGTGGCACTGGGGAGAACCCCTGGTGGCGTCTGGGCCATTTTTACAGGGGCCCAGCCGATGACAGGGAAGAAGGGTCTCTTTAAAGGGATCTTCCCTGCAGTGGATGACAGTGCTGAGCGCTGCCATCTGCTGCAGGGAAAAATATCAAAAGAGATCCCGCTTCTCACCTCCGCATGTGGAGATGGGAAGCGGGTCTCTTTAAAGGGATCTTCCCAGCCGTGGATGACAGTGGCCACTCGGTACTGCCATTTGCTGTGGGGAAAAGAGACCCAGGTCCTCGCCTCCTCATGCAGAGGTGGAAAGAAGGGGCTCTTTGAGGTGCTGGTCCCAAGCCTGCGCCTGTCAGCTGAGAGTCACTGGCTGGGGGAGCTCTTTCCCCCACCCCACAGTGGCTGGGGGGAAGATTAAGCCCCTCTTTCCCCCAGCCAAAGTTGCACAAGCACCACACACACAAACCACACACAAAATGAATAACGAATCAATGAATCAACAAAATGATTTTTTTTAAAAAAATCGTTTAAAACAAAACAAAACGCACTGAAACCTAAAACGAACCGAACCAATACGAATCATCATTTTTTCGGTTCGTGCCCATGTCTAACTGTCATGCAACAAAACATTCATTTCTCTCAGAATACTGTGTCCGGGTTTGTTTGCTTTTGACTTTTCAGAAGCAAAATATCGAAAAAGAATTTTAACACCCCCCCCCAATGAAAAAGGAAGCTAGACAAATTCAGTGTTTGTCATGGTACAAGACTGTGAGATAGCACTTGTCACAAGATAAGTTATCATGACCATGAGAACACCAAAACTGGGACAAAACCACGTGATCGCGACCAACGTTGTCACGGTGCAAAACTAGTTGTGGAACAAAGAAGGATGTGAAGTAACCTACTTAGTCTGGCTCCTTTTATTTTGTTCTTCTGCCAGCAACTAAAAAGGTTTTTGATAGCCAGGTATGCAGCATTTAATGTGTCGTCTGTATATGGGACTGTTGAGTATAAAAACTTGATAAACCCAATAAATAATTATTATCAGAGCATGGATTAAAAGTATAAGAATATTCTCCTGCTTTGTTTGGTCCCCAACATTATGTACCAGATGAAGCTGTCTGCAAGGGCACTCGCTATACATTGCATCTTACTAGTCCAGATGCAAAATTACTAAGGCTTGGATCACAGTTGCAGGTTAACGTGGTCTAAGAAGGATTGTACCTGGCAGATCAGGCACACCTGGAAGTAGCTACTTCTTGCCACTTTGGCCACTTGTGCCTCCTAGAGATAAATCTGTGTACTTTCCAGCTGCATCAGCACAAGCCTGGACAGAACATAACATCTCCTATCCAGATATGGGAACTACCTACCAATACTGATTCCTTGTTAGGCTATAGTGTCACGCTCCATCCATTACAGCCTCCAGCTCCTGCTCCTGCTCCAGCTCTTATACTACTTCACTTCATTCAGATGCAGTGACCAAATTGACCAGGGTGTCATTGGCATGATAATAACATCTCAATCCAAATAAGACAGTGAGGTCCAGAAATAGGCTTTCTGTGAGCTAGCTAGAGGATTGGTGGGGTCAAGGATGACTCTAGGTTTGGAGGAATCTTTTGGCTAAGCCCCCTCAGTGGTGTTGCCTAAAGCTGTAGTTTGCCTTCTGCTTACCCAGAAAAAGTGGATGAGTTAGCAGGGCAAAATCTATGCCAGCACCTCCTGTTCTTCATTGCTCTTGACCCTGAATGGAAAAGCAAGTTAGTAAGTGGCAGTTCTTGCTTTGGGACAGTGATGCTGTGTTAGCTGCTCGAGGAGCTGACCCATGATGCTTGTCTGCAGTGGACTGAATGTGTCATTTGAGCATTTCCTAAAGCCTCTGTGCAGCCATTTCTTCAATCCAACAGCTATAAAAGGACCCACGTGGACAAGATGCTTGAAATGCCTAAGAGAACGGGATGGTGAAAGAGCAAAAAAAAAAAAAAAACACTAGTGGCACTTGCTGCTGGCAACCCTTGTGTGGGGAATGTGATTTGCAGGTGTTCATGCACTGCTGTGTATAATAAACACAACTCAGTGGATGTTGCATCATTATTTGTTCTTTGGAAAATAATGAATGTATTCTTAGACTAAGAAGATTAATGCCCCCAGGCATTCCTCCACCAGATGGAATGTATTAATCATTGCCTGCCTCTTAAAGCTCTTGTGTTCAAGCAATTACTGTTAAATTTATCAAAATTGCCAGGAACATCAGAATGATGAATGTCTGCTGGGAATAGAACAAGTGTTCTCTATTTGGTGTTACAATCTCCGGGTTCTTCAGTGTTCTCTTTGAATATGATGCTTTTACACCAATCTAGAGGGATTTCTCAGTAACAAGTATGCCTGTGGATTTTATAAATCCCTTCCTTATCCTAATCCATGATTGCTAATAAAACTAATAATAGTAATAAAATCAACACTAATGGTTGGAAGGCAAGGTGGTGGCAGTCAGCCCAGGAAATAGGTAACCACAGATGGGCACAGAAACGTAGGAAGCTACGTTATATTGCTAACATCCTGTTGGCTTAGCGTACAACATTGCACTAGAGTAGGCCCACTGTATCAATGGGATTAGGTGAGCCAACTCCTTTGTAAATTCCATTTGTCCAAATGGACCTACAGTAAGTGCAGTGAGTGAAATACAAAAGAATTAACTGACTTGATTCAATGGGCCTTCTCTAATGCTGTTTCCTGTGCCAAGCAAAAGGATTCTGGCCATTGTCTCAGACCACTGATCTGTCTAGCCCAGCATTATCAACTTGAACAGTCGCTCTCCACATTCAGGAAGGATTCTTTCCTTTCTCTCATATCCCATGGTGATTGTTCAGTCAACCAGGCCCACCCCTTCATAGCATCCAAAATCAGATAGGCTCAGTGGGTTCACAGTTATAAAACTGTGTACAGTAACCCCCCGCTGATCGTGGGGGTTAGGGACCCACCCCACCCACGATGCACAAAAATCTGTGATATGCGGAAGCGGGTGGGGTGGGGATAGGGGGCGGGGGTGATTGTGCGGTGCGCCACGGCAGCAGGGGGATCTTACCTCTGGCCACCGCCACCTGCCCGCTTGGCCCTGAGGCTTCTCCGGGGTACATGGGATGGCCACGCGGAGCGACCGGATCGCTCCCCGCCACCCCCCACATGGATCCATGGCCTCCCAGAAGGGGCAGGGGGCCGCGGAGAGTGATCCGATCGCTTCCTGCGCCCCCCCACCCAGCTCAGAGGCCTCCAAGAAGGGGCAGAGGGGCCATGGAGAGCGATCGGATCACTCCCAGCAGCCCCCCACCCGGCTCCAGAGGCCTCCCAGAAGGGCAGGGGGCCGCGGAGAGCGATCAGATCGCTCCCCACCACCACCACCCATGTGGCTCCGAGGCCTCTCAGAGGGGCCTGGGGGTGGTGGAGAGCGATCGGCCCCGAGGCTTCTCTGGGGTGCATGGGAGGGCCGCGCAGAGCGACCGGATCACCTGCTGTCACCCTCCCATGCACCCCAGAGGCTTCTTGGAGGTGGGGGGCAGCGCGGAGCTACCCGCCCCCGCGCGCCCCCCCATGGTTCCGGTACTGTGGTCCCACAATGTAGTGGGACCGCAAGACCACAACCGCGAAATGGCAGGGGTCACTGTAGTTTCAAGCCAGTTATGTTTGCCCAGTTCTTTAAAATGAGGGAAACTGGAAAATAAGGTATAGACAAGAGACTACATGGCAGTAAAAAAAAAAAGGGGCTGTGTAATGCATGCACTTTAGAGAGGTTCCTTGAAATATACCCTACCCTGCAACTTCACGAAATGTATGTGAGAAATAGTAACTCAAGGCATGAGGGATGATTCTATGTGTGCAGAGGGTGTGTATGCCTATGTGCGTGTGTAGGCATGCATGCATTGATGCAAGGCAACCAAGTGCCTTGCCTTATGGCTAAAACTGGATTTCTCAAGGTGTTGATCCTATACTTGGTGGTGTTTAGTTGCTTGGCAGTAAGAAACTTCCTATTGCTGCCTCACTTTTTAGTGGTTGCAATGCCATTCCAGTGATCTACAGTTTGGGAATAGCATCTCTTCCTCTGCCCAGCTGCCAGGCTGGATATTGACATGAAGTAGGGCTGTCGCCCCAATATCTGGTGCCCCCCCCATCCAAGTGCTGTCAGGCAGTGCCTCAAGAGGGGGTTTAGAGAGCTTGCTTTGCTGAGTGTGGGATCTCCAGGGCAAGGAAAAGCCAATGTGGTAGCAAAACCACCCCGGTTGGCTCAAGCAGCCTTTATTCCAAGGGATGGAACTTGTTTGGGAAATTCTGCAGGACTGGCGGTTCCAAAGCTCATCTTTCCATGTTCAGAAGTAAAAATATTAATAATGATAATAAAACCATTCTCTACAAATACATCACTGGTTGCTCTGGTACTTTTATATCAGAAGTATTATGTGGATTTTTTCACTGCCTTATCCCATACAGATGCATAAAATAAAAAAGGACAACCTTAAGCTTCCCTTCATCATCTTTTCCACCATCATCAATGCATTGCAGAGCTGGATCATTGAGCCCATCCCCTACAAGGGAGGCACAGCCGGGAATTGGACTCCCAGTCTCTGGCTCCCCAGGTAGATGCCTGAACCACTGAGCTATCCAACTTGGATGGTCATCATAAGTCAACTGTTTGGACAAGTACTCAACAGAAACAGTATTTTTTCCCCCAAGCAGCAGATACTAGATACTTTGAAACAGACTGTAAAACAAATGGCATCTTCCTCTTGTCTTTCTCTCCTTCTCTGTTCCCTGGTATTGCCCCAGTCAAAGGCAGGTATACATTCAGATTAAACAAAGCAACTCAACATTTTGAGAGGATGGCCAGCTGGGCATGTAGAACACCTGTAAACAAGACACTGATTTCTATCTGGAGAAGAAGTTATTGCACAGGAGGGACTTTCCCCCTACTAGGATAAGTGAGTGGACTGAATCCTCTTAAGCAGAGTAACTTTACTGTTTCATACTTGAATTCATTGGATGGGATGAGTACTATTACAGTCTCCCTGTTTTCTCAACCTGATGTAGACCAATGTACTGCATTGCTTAAATGTTGTTTCCCCTCTGTGTAGACTTGGAAGCAGGTAGAAAACTTCCAGTGTGGACTTCTCTCCCCTGCACCCGAGAATAGCTTAACAACAGCTCCCTTTATACCCAATTTAGTTGAGCAGAGACCATGACCTCTCTGAACACATTGCACCCTTCTTCCCCACTAGGTCTTACAAGGATGTTCAAGCAAACAGGTAGGTTGAAAAGAGCATTGGGATGTTAAGTACATTTTGTAGGAACAAGATGGGAGTTGACAGTAAGTGCTCTGCATCAGTAAGCTAACCATACTGCGTATCTTGTAACAAAATGACTTGTTAATGGCTATGGCTATATATACCTCGTGCCATAAACCTTTCAGGCTTCTTCATGCCTGATTTATTACTTTACTGAAGCAAGTCATTCCCACATAATTCTTTTTACAAATTTCTTTTAGTCTGAGTCTGATGTGTTCTAGTGTTTAATAGGATGCTATTGACAAAGATTTGTGTTCAGTTTAATTATTATGGGTCTTTCAGAAAGAAAACAGAGGATCCCAGTCAAGGAAAATGCAGACTCTCAAGCTGACAAACTAAATTACATGCATGATGAATAATTGGCTAGATATGACTAGTCATTTGTCTTTCTTACTCTCTCTCTCTCTCTGTGTGTGTGTTTGTGTGTCAGTGTGCGTATGTGTACAAGTGCACCTCAGCTCATGCTTTACGAATCCATTAAGGTTGTGACTAGATAGGGAAGCAGTTGGGTTGGGCTCAACTGGGTTGATGCAGCCATTTGAATTACATGTAGATTCATGATTCCATTTGCATGGAAAAGTTTGCTTCATCTCAGGCAGTTTCACAATAAGAAACTACACATGCCATAAACAGCTGCAGTTCTCAACCTCTGTCGTTTTATATCCCTTATTCCTACCCCATGTGCAAAACTACCCTTCCTTTGATCCCAGTGCTTCATTGCAAGTGATGTAGTGACCCATAGTCCTTTAATATTTTGCAACATGCCATGCTTACCTGAACAGAGGCTGCAACTAGATGGAGAAGCTGTTTGAAGTTATCTGACCCAGTGCTGTTTTCTGATATAGCGTTCAGAACAGATACAATAGAAGATGAGGGGCTTTTTTCACTCTACTCTCCAGAGGAGGGTGGGCAGCTAGTGATCTTGGGTGAACAAAAGAACAGAGTACACTATTAGTGACAGGCCTAAAGTTGTTGATGTCATCTGTTGCTAAATTTGGTTTATTTAAATAAAGGGCTAATTACTGTTCCCCGTTCCCCTCAAGGGAGGCTTGATTAATTACAGCCATGACCCATTCTGTGGTAATTGGAAAGGATCTAAGAAGGAGGTGGGGGCCCGGCACAGATCAGGCACACTGTCCACCTCAGGCAACATCACAGGCTGAAAGCAGGTCAAATTCAACTGGCAGGGAGGTGCACTGAATGTCTCAAATGAATCTACTGGGCAAGGTTGGCTTTCCTGGTTCTGGTGGCTGGCCTCCCCTTTTTATTTTAAAAATGCTGCAAACTGATCGTATGTAATACTACCTGGAGGCCTCACACTGTGATCAGTACCAGATAGCTTATGGAGAATATGAAATAATTCTGTTTGATGGTTCTGGGCCTAATCTATCTGAGTGATAAAATGGGCCCCACTGGAACTGTGGTTAATCTGCCAAGTCTGGACAAGAGAAAGGAGAAACCATTTGAGCTGTTGTGGGCTTGCCGTGGAGCTCTTTTAAAGAAATGCTCCGAACTCCATACGGCCATCCTATCTGAACAAGTGAGCTGCATCTCATTCAATGTGTCACCACCAACATCGCCCTAGAACATACTGGCTTGAAACAATATGTGCAAAAACCAGGAATGAAATTATATGATCCCAATCATGCCAGAAAAACAGTAGCCCTGGCCAGGGAGCCCAAAAGTGGTCCAAATGGCCATGGAAAAAGTTCAGGATGGCTTGTGATTAGGTGTACATTGTGTAGTCACTGGAAAATACATAAAACACCACTGTGCCAAAAGTAGTTCAAACTGTGTGATAAACTACAGTGTAGTCACAACTTTAGAATCTGGCTAGAGTTTTTATCTTAACCAAAATCATATTCATCATAATTATTTCCATCTTATCAAAGTAGAAAGTCAAAGGTACATATGTTATATCTATGCTGATTTCTTAACTTTGAGGCAGTTTGCAATTGCCTACACTGACTCCCTAATCTGGCAATTCACCACTGAGAATCATGATGATTTCATTAAATGCAAACATGTAAATACAATAAGATTTAGCTCCCATACTCCAGGCATCTTAAGATAGGCTGCAAACTTCTAAGAGCAACAGTTTTCAATGTGGGGTCAGGGTCAGGAACAAGGTCTGGAGAAGTTATGGATAGATGGTGAGCTGAACTGGCAATATTAACCAAGTGCAGCTATCAAAGAGACAAAGAAAAGAGGCATTTCAGAATACATGCTTTCATTTCAGAATACAAGCCTCATTGGTGCTGACGCAGTCTCTGGTAGCCTGCCACTGCTTTCAACATAGTTGCATCCCATACAATAGAGCAATATGTCCCAAAGTTATTTGTGGTGACATAGATGTCTCTATGTGCTCCATTTTGCCATGGAGTAAAATACATTAATACCTCAGATAAAGAATGCCTCTGATAACAAAGTTTTCAGATAACAAATGGAATTTCTGGGTATAGGGCTGCCTCAGATAACAAATATTCTCTATGGGCTGCCTCGGATAACAAATGTTTCCTAATTCCTGGGCAAAAAAGTGTACCCAGGATGTATTGCACACCCTGTAGTTTGTAGAGGGGTGGGAGTGTGTTTTCTCCCATGGTTTTTTTGAGCCATTCTGGACACGTTTTGCTGGGGGATTTGGACCTTTCGAACTTTGAAAGGTAGGGAGCTAGCTTATATTAATCTTTGCATTGCTTTTCTTTGCATTTTGGCAGGAAAAGGCTGGGGTAGTTATGCTGCTTTCTTTTGTCCATGTTTGTAATCTTTTCCATTGCTCTGCAGGCAAGAACAGGCTGGATTTCTCTTGCTGCTTATGTTTGTCTGTTTGCATTTTCCCCATTGCACCTTGGGTAGGAATAGGCTGGGGTAGTCTTGCTAGTTTCTCTTGTTGATGTTTGCATTACACTGCAGGGGAGGTGTTCTGGAGGGGGTGTTCCAGCACTGCAGGCCTTTAAAGTGCACTTTATAAAGAGGTCTGGAAAACCCTCCTCCAGCTTTTTTGCCTTTTCTTGGATCTCTGGAACGGATTAATTGGTCTCCCATTCATTTCAATGGGGAACCACATTTTGGATAACAAATTTTTCGGATAACATTTCCTCTGACAATGAATTAAATTCATTATCAGAGGCACCACTGTATTATCCTTATATCTAGAATCAGGTATGGTTTGTGTACACCTAGATTGCTATTGCTGTGGCTACTTGAATCTGATTTTTTGAGCTCTGTGTTTTTGGCAGTGTGAAATAGAAGTCTTCTCATGTTCAAATACTCATTGGTTATATAGAGGAACATACACAAGAAGGGCCAATGTCCCCTTTAGAACTTTGTCTGACACATTGAAGTTCAGATAGATAGAGCTGGGTGTGTACATTTATGTCAGCAGTAGTGAAGCTTTGTTCATATATAATAGGATCCCCATATGTGTAGGGTCATTGTTTCTTTAATTTCAGAACATGTAAAATCAAATCTGAGTTTTAAAAACTTATATCCTTGCAAATGATTACGCTGATTATTCTGTCAATATTTTGCTATATACGTAGTAGGCAAGATTTTGGTAGGGAATATTTTTACTGTGTTTAAATAATGAGATGTAGTTATTCAAGTGTATTTGAGTTGATATATAACATAAAATCTCATATTAGACAGTTTCTAAAAATTACAAATTAGATGCTTGTAAAGCTTACCTTTAAAATTTCATTTCACATTGATTTGCAGGGCAGATTTCATTTAAATCACAATTTAATTTATTTTTAAAACCAGATGTTTTATGATATACTTTATTAAATAATTATTTTTAAAATTTAAAGTGTGATTTAAATCAGACTTTTAAAAAAGCATTGATTTTATGCATCCCATTTGAGTTGTCAGATTGGAACAATCTGAGGCATTAGAACTATTTATAAATGTTAGTTTCAGCTCTAAAAACATCTATGACTAATAATACCTCCAGGTCAAATGTGGGACGTCCAAGAGCAACATAATACTGAAAAATCAAAGAGACTGCAGAGAGATTGAAATGTCCTTTGATTTTGAGTTCCCAAGGTTATAATCTTTCTGTGAGGGTGTATGGGATGCCGTCAGAAGTTCTAATGTATGTTATTCTTTCCTTTCCTTCTGCTTTCCTCCTCCGGCTGTTTGTGTTTTCATGAAGGCCGACAGCTTTCTTGGTCATCTTTATCTATCTGTGCAGCAACCTGTCCTGTTTCTCCAGGTACAAGAGGGATCCCACCTGTATGTTCTATATTGCATGTGTCAGGGTTATCATTTGATTACAGCACACATACTGTATAATCTGTATAACTGTCTGGTTTTGTGTTTTTTTTTTGAAAAATCTGTGTTTTGTTAATTTGCATTGGCTCAGGGCCTGAGGGAAGGATATATGTCTAGTTCTAACATCCTTATTTCAGAGATCAAGCCCATTGGAAAGAAGATTTAAATAGATAACCCATTAGTACTTATATTTGATGGTATCTTGAAACATTGCTATATGGAGCCATATGATTTGTGTATTCTTGAAAATGAACACGCATTATAATTTTACAACTCTATAACTGCTTACTGTCATTGTTAAATTGCAAACTTGCTATAAATCAGAGCACAGTGGTTCTACTCAGAGAAGTAGCTACCGTCTGATCGCCATTGTTCCCTTCCTGGGCAAGGTTGTTGAGAGGGTGGCCGCCGTCCGGCTTCAGTCGTTCCTGGAGGATAATCGTATCCTGGATCCCTTCCAGTCCAGGTTCAGGCTGCTTTGGGGGACTGAGACTGCCCTGGTCGCTCTGCAGGATGACCTCCTCAGGGAGGCCTACAAGGGGTGTTCCTCCCTGTTGGTCCTCCTTGATCTCTCAGCGGCCTTTGATACCGTCGACCATGGTAACCTGCTGGACTGGCTTGCTGAGGCTAGAATTGGGGACTCTGGTCTTGGCTGGGTCTGTTCCTTTCTCGGCGGTCGGTCTCAGCAGGTTCAGCTGGGTGATGATTTGTCAGCTCCTTGGATACTCCCTTGTGGGGTGCCCCAGGGGTTGGCAATCTCCCCCATGCTGTTCAATGTTTACATGAGGCCGCTGGCGGAGGTCATCAGGAGATTTGGAGTTTGCTGCCATCAGTATGCTGATGACACGCAACTCTATATCTCCTTTTCTTCCTCTGCAGAGGAGGCAGTACGCTCCCTTGACCTGTGCCTGGAGGCGGTTCTGGAATGGACCAGGACCAACCAGCTCAAGCTGAACCTGGAGAAGATGGAGGTTCTGTTCTTTGGGGCATCCTCATCTGGGTACAATGGCCACCTCCCTAGACTGGGTGGGGGTTCCCTCCAGCCTACAGACAGGGCCAGGAATCTGGCCGTGGTCCTGGATTCAGCCCTCTCTCCGGAAGCCCAGGTGACGGCGGTCTCCAGGGCCACTTTTATCCATCTCTGCAGGATCGCCCAGATCCATCAGTACCTTGATGAGTCCTCCCTGAGGACAGTTGTGCAGGCCCTTGTGATATCAAGGATCGAGTACTGCAATGCCCTCTACGTGGGGTTGCCCTTGACCCTTGTCCGGAGGCTACAGCGGGTGCAGAATGTGGTGGCTAGACTGGTGGTGGGTGCTCATAGATTTGAGCACATCATCCCGGTTCTGGCCCGCCTGCATTGGCTACCCGTTGTCCTCCGGATAAGGTTCAAGGTCCTGGTTTTGATTTTCAAAACCCTCCACGGCTTGGGACCAGAGTACCTGTTAGAGCGTATCTCCCAAAGGTCAATGGGGGTCAGGCCCACGAGAATGGTGCAGGTGCACTCACTTAGGGTGGCCACACACAGGGAGGTGCGGAAATCGCTCACGCGTAACCGCGCCTTCTCTGTGGTGGGCCCCATGCTTTGGAATCATCTCCCTACTGAGCTGCGCCTAGCACAGTCCCTGCCCGCCTTTAAAAAGGCCCTGGAAACCTACCTTTTAAAAGAGGCATATGGTGACCTTTTTATTTAACTTTATTTTTTTTTCTCCGCCTGTGCCATCCTTTGTGGAGAGAATTGTCCCTCCTTATTTTTTTTATTAGTACCTCTCCCCTTTATATATATATATATATTTCTCTGTTGTCTTTTTTGTATTTTTTTTATTGTAAACCGCCCAAAGTTCCGTTCGGAAGATGGGTGGTCTAGAAATATAACAAACAAACAAACAAACAAACAAACAAACAAACAAATAAATAAATAAATAAATAAATAAATAAATAAGCATTCAGTTGGAATGTATTTCCCATCAGCATGTTTAGGATTTCAGCCTCTTGTAAAATTGAGACTGTTTTAAGCCCCACTCATATTTGTTGGGAAAGATTATATATTCAGTGCATTTTGCACATACATTGAAGTCAAATGGATTGTTTCTGCACTGTATATGATAATGGAATGTGTGAAATGATGGCATCTTGAAATTATGTATTAATGTTGACAAATTACAAAATGTGAAGGATTTGCTGTGGTTCTTTTTCTATTCAGATAGACTTCCTATATGATTTAGCAGCCTCCTAGGATCAGGTTAGGGTCATTTTAGAATCATGTAGTTATATACTTGGAAATTATAAATATCTAGTCAAATTATATGGTTCCTTAATAAATAAATAAATGTCAAAAGTTGGTAGAATTGAAATGTAGGTGATTAATTTTCATGAAACAATGTTTAGAGAAATGCAAGTAGGAATGTACATTTATTTTTGGTTATTTGGACTCCAATTTCCAGAATTCTCCATTCAGAGAATTCTGTTTGATGACCCATATCAATATTGCACTCACCTGGAGAAAGGCTGGGCTGGAAGGCATTGTGACCAATAAAACAGGAGGGTAGGCTGAGGTTCTTTCAGCCTAACCTCCAGTTAGAAAAGTGATGTTGTGCCTGTGATTTCTGGGAAGTCCCATGTTGTGATGCATAAAACTCCCATGTTGAATTCTGGAATTTGGAGATCAGAAAAAATGAATGGCACATTCCTAAACATGGAGACTAGAAAAAAATTGAATGGTATATTCTTAAATATGGAGACTAGAAAAAAATGAACGGCACATTCCTAAATATGCTTATATAGTGGGATAATAGTCGAGAATAACTGTAAGATTTATAACAGTTTAGAATGAAGTCGTAGCTCAATTGAACAGTCATCTAAGAGGCTTAAGATGGTATGGAAGTGGGGGCCATGTTCATGCAGAGGACTCCATGGAATTTATGAAAACTGAATAAGCAAAACATGGTTAGCAAGTTCATAAAACAGTTTCCTTTGACACCTTATGGTTTGGCCTCCAAACCAGGCTGACATTCCCTTCCTTGGGAATAGACAAAGAGGATATAAGAAACTGCTGTTGGTGCTGGAGCTGGTGGGAAATAACAGGTGTGTCCACCTCCCCAAAGTTTGCCCTAGTTAGTTGGCCTATGGAAATGGTGAATCTTCATGCATATTCACATATTGTCATGGAAAGTCCTCTCCCACCCCTCCCTGTTGTCAGCTGGTGATAACAACATTCTGAATTATTTATTTAATTTTATTTTAGAGTATTTTTACCCCACCTTTCTCCTTGGAAAAGTACTCAAGGCAGTTTACAGTAATGAGGGGCAACACACATGTTCAAGTATTTGAGAACAAGGAATTGAGGGACATCTTACAGCATTAATCGACAACATTATATTAAAGCTACAAGGTTATAATTAGTTATAAACACAAAGTCCATGTGAAACTATAGATTCATATGAAATACACATGGTAGTCCATCATTCAGGGAAAGCATGCCAGAAGAGAAAGGCTTTTGCCTGTTTCTGGAAGGAAAACAGAAATGAGGCTGTCCTGGCCTCTAGTGGGAGGGAGTTCCAGAGTATGGGCACAGCAATCAAGAAGGCCCTTTCATGGGTTCCCACTTGTGAGGGTGGTGGGATGGAGAGAAGGGCCTCTCCTGATGACCTTAACACCTAAGTCGATTCATACTGCGAGATTCACTTTTTGAGGTATCTAGGACCCAGGTCATATAGTGCTTTGTAGGTCATGGTCAGCATCTTGAATTGTGCTCGATAGCTAATTGGCAGCCAGTGGAGTTGTTTTAATAGGGGTGTAATGTGATCTCTGTAACCCACCGCAGTCAGCAGTCTGGGTGCTGCATTTTGGACCCATTGAAGTTTCCAGAGAATTTTCATCAGTAGACCCACATAGAGCACATTACCGTAGTCTAGCCAGACGTCACTAGGGCATGTGTCACCGTGACCAGAACTGGTTTCTCAAGAAAAGTGTATAACTTGCATACTAGCCTTAATTGTGCAAATGCACTCCTGGCCACAGCTGTGACCTGGGCATCCAAGCTCAAGGATGAGTCCAATAGCACCCCCAAGCCACGTACCTGAATTTTCAATTGGAGGGGTGACCGCATCCAGTACAGGTTGCATCCCTGTCCCTTGTTCTCCCTTTCAACTGACCAGGAGCACCTCTGTCTTGTCTGGGTTTAGTTTCAGTTTGTTCTTCCTCATCCAGTTCATCACTGCAGCTAAACACTCGTGTAAAGTTGAGATAGTAGCTCCCTTAGAGCCCGGAGGTGACGAGGAGTAGAGCTGGGTATCATCGGCATACTGGTGGCACCTAACTGCAAAAGACCTGATAATCTCCCCCAGTGGTTTCATATTGATGTTAATTATGCCAGAATATCAGGAACATGTCTTTCCCTCTTGTGACAGGTTCTGCCTTGGTTATCAGAGTTCTATATGTGTATCAGTGGGTTACAAGGGGGACCTCTGTATCCCATCATGGAGCACGATGTTGGCATATGATAGGTGTCCATTTGGGAACATCAGGGACTCAGCATCGTGTACATTTGCAATGTAATTTAGACCTCTCTGAAAGGCCTTTTCCAGGCACACCTGATGAGACAGGCAACAATACAAGGATTCCTTCCTTGCAGTCTTAGCTCTTAACTATCCTTAATCATCTGCATTGATTGAATGACAGAAAGGATGGGAGAAAGAGTACAGGATAGGAGAGAAGGTGCACTTCCCCAACCACAGTTTTGCTATGAACAAGCATGGGACTCACTGGCACAGACTGGCCAAACAAGCAAGCAAAAGAGAGCATGGCTCTGCGCCCCCCCCAGTTATTTTTTTTTAAAGCAAACACAAGTACAGTCTCTCAAGTTGGATTCCTGGCATCTCCAGTGAACTCCAGTGAACTGTTTCTTCAGTCTGCCATTCCGACTGCCAGTACTGGGCCAAATGGCTGGGGAGAGATACCAAGAAATGAGGTGACTTGATTCTTGGACTTTCAGGCACCGGTGCAGAAGCAAAGGAAACAGAAAAGGAAAGGGTGGACAATCTTAAAAAATGGGTACAAAATGCAAAGGAAGAAGAGATCAATCTTCTCATAAAGCAGTTGTGGCAAGCAGCTGAGTCCATCTCACTCTCTGGTGGCTACCGTATTTTCCCAGGGTTCCTACTTTCCAAACAAATTCCCTGTTTCTAATCGTGGCAAATTCCACCACAGTTATAAATTGTCTATCTCAAAGGCACATCCAGTTATACTCCGGCAAACAGTGATGCACAGTAACAAATACAATCTGCTGCAGGCAAACCGTCAAGGAAAAATAGATGGGAAGTGTGGCCCTGGGCGTAGAAGAACATTCTGGCTGAAGAATTTAAGCCAATGGTTCACAGAAGGCACAGCCTCTCTATTTAGAATATCTTTAGACAAAAAACAGATTATGCTACTGATTAGAGATGGGCACGACCAGGAAAAATTACGTTTTGAGTTGTCGTGTGTCAGAGCCGGCCCGTTTTGGCTCGTTTCCGTTTTTCGCAAAATTTTCCAAAAATTTGTCATTTCGTTTGTCGGTTTTTCATCTGTTGTTAGTACTGGTTTTGGGGGGGGCTGCCTCTGGCCTGCCATGAAGGGAAAGCGGGCTCCTGGAGGCACCTCTCTGGGGTGGGTGCCTCCTCTGGCCCGCTACAAAATGGCATGCATAGCCAATTGGATATGCATACCATTAAGTTGCACTTGCAGCAGTAGCAGGCAGAGGCACCTCTCTTTCGGGTGCCTCTATGACTCACTGCCTGCCTGCATACGGTGCACTTGGGCTGGGGAACGAAGTGAGTGAGGACCCCTACGGGCGCCCCTGTGACCCACCAAGAAGGGAAGTGTACTTGCTGTAGTGCAATGCGAGTACACATCTGGCTTACTGGTTAGGGGTTAGCGCAAGGGCTAGGCTTAGGGTTACGGGTAAGGTTAGGGTGAGTTACTGGGGTGTACCTCTGGGTGCCTCTCTGACCCACTAAGAAGGACAGTGTACTGGCGTATGGGTTAGGGTTCGGGTTTGGGTTCGGGCTAGAGTTAGTGGCTTTTTATGCCCAATTGGCACATCCCAGAAGTCTCGGTCAAAACCTGGCCAAGTGGCCATGCAATTGGTGGAATGGCTCCAAAATTTGCATGGTCCACTCCCATGGCCAGCCCATCATTGCGCAGGTGTAAAAAAATAAAAATAAAAATAAAAATAAAATAAAATAAAATCAATGGAGACATTTTGTTGCAAGAAAAACCCACTGCTGCTACTGAAAAAATTCAGGCAGTTTTAAAATAGCTATTTTCGCATGTTTCTGTGGTGCTTTGGTGTGTTTTTGGACCACGCGATCTCAAAATAAATATTGCGGTCGCCCCATTTTGGATCCCCCGCCCGCACCGCATGGCATGGCGAGTTGGCGAGACAACGAGGATGCGCACAGCCCAGGAGAGGAGAGGGGAGGAGGCCGGGGATCCCCCGCCCCCAGAAATCACCCTTTTGGTAGGTGCCCTCACTCAGGCAGGCATATTTTCGCCTGCTTTTTTGGCCGGGAATTGGGTTTTTTTAAAAAACTTTTTTCCTGTGCCGCACCGCTTAGCGAGATGGCGTGGCGACTCGACGAGGATGCGCACTTTGCGCAGCCCAGGAGAGGAGGGGGGAGGCCGGGGAGCCCCTCCCCCAGAAGCCACCCCTCTGGTAGGTGCCCTCACTGAGGCAGGCATATTTTCGCCTGCTTTTTTGGCCGGGAATCGGGTTTTTTTATTTTTAAAACTTTTTTCCTGTGCCGCTTGGCATCGTGCGATCGCTGCGATGCCAGGAACGCCAATGACAAATCAGACCCAATTTTTCTTTAGTCGGTTCGAGTTCGAGTTCTGGCAGAGTAATTGTCATTCTTCGTTCCGTTACGTAATGGAAACGAGAAACGGAAACGGAAACGAGAATTTCGCCAAGTCGTGCCCATGTCTACTACTGATCACCATTCACCAATGTTCTCTGAGAACATGGCACTTAAAGAAGAAGAAAGAAGAAACAATTAAAGGAACACAAACCCATTAATCATCATATTGTAATAAGGTGCTAAACCATATATTTCATGGGGTTATATAAGCTGCAATAGCTGTTTAAATTATATCTTTTTATGCATGCCCCCTGAACTTGTAAATCACGTCCATACTGACTCATAGACATCTCTCACACACCCAACATCGCTAGTGTCTTCAATGACCATGTTCAAAATTGTGTAGCGTTCAAGCTGTAACTCACAATACCTTCTGCCTACACTGTTGTCTTTCTACACAACTAGGGTTGTGTGTGCACAATGAACATTTTTGTATTTCTTTCATTTTGACAACTTTCAGGTGATGCCTCTTTCATTCTCTCCCTTCCCCCCCCTGTGTGTGTGTGTGTGTGTGTGTGTGTGTGTGTGTGTGTGTGTGTGTGTGTGTGTGTGTGTGTGTGTGTGTGTGTGTGTGTGTGTGTGTGTGTGTGAGAGAGAGAGAGAGAGAGAGAGAGAGAGAGAGAGAGAGAGAGAGACCTGCTCTTTTTGGTTTAGCACAGAATGTAATGTCTATTCTGGGTTTTCCATGCAGGTTTTCCCACTTATACATCTGGGGCTTCCTAAAGCCCTAAACTGGTCTAAAAAGCAGAGGCGAGACAAGAGAGAATCTTATCTATTTCAAAAGCAGGCAACAGTATAGGCGGGATCATTATCAGATTTATGCATCCTGTAGTTTATATGATTACATTTACACATGTCCACCCCTTGGCATACCCCCTGGTCCAACCCCAAGGCAAACAAAATAGCACCCCCCAAACCACACTAAATATGTACATTTGTAACATAATGAATACACAGAGATTAACAAAAAAGAGTGGCTTTTAAAAGTAAATCTGAAAGGGAAAGGGTGCATGCACATGTGTGCATACACAAAGGCCATCCGTGCCGGTCTTGACTCCAGTTGCCTTAGTCTTTCCTCAGCATCTACCATGCTGCACCCCCTCGGTCTCCTCGATTGGTCGCGTTTGGACCTGTCTCCTCGCTTGAGGTCTCCAGGGCCCTGGCCCATTGCCGGCCTGCGTTCTCCCCCTTCGATCCTTTTCCATCTTGGCTTATAAAAACTGGCTGAGGGAGCATGCCTGAATGGGCTTCAATTATTTCCACTGCCTCCTTCAGGGAAGGGATTTTCCCCCTCTCGCCTGAAGGAGACAGTGGTGAAGCCCATTCTGAAAAAAACCTGGCCTGGCATAGGACGAATTGGCAAACTACCATCCGATCGCCAATGTTCCCTTCATGGGCAAGGTTATTGAGAGGGTGGCCGCTGTCCGTCTCCAGTCGTTCCTGGAGGGAGAATGGGTTCTTGATCCATTCCAGTCTGGGTTCAGGCCATGTCGGGGGACTGAGACAGTCTTGGTCACACTGCAAGAGACCTCCTCTGGGGGGCCGACAGGGGTAACTCTACCTTGTTGGTCTTTCCAGATTTGTCAGTGGCCTTCGATACTATCGACCATGGTATCCCACTGGACCGGCTCTCCGAGATAGGTATCGGAGGCACTGCTGTCAGTTGGTTCCAGTCCTTCTTGGAGGACCGTCCCCAGCGTGTGCAGCATGGGGGGGGAGTTGTGTGCCCCATGGATACTCCCTTGTGGGGTTCCACAGGGGTCGCCCCTCTCTCTCATGCTGTTCAACATGTATGTGAGGCTGCTGGCAGAAGTCATAAGGAGATTTGGAGTCTGCTGTCATCAGTACACTGATGACACACAGCTCTATCTCTCCTTTTCCACCTCTGCAGTTGAGGCTGTCCAGACCCTCGGCCAGTGCCTGGATGCAGTCATGGCATGGATCAAGGCCAACAGACTCAAACTCAGCCCTGAGAAGACCAAGGTTATGTTCTTTGGGACTTCCCCTTCCAGATATGGAGGCCCTCTCTCCAGTCTGGAGGGCGTTTCCCTCCAGCTGAAGGACAGTGTCGGGAATCTGGGCATGGTCCTGGACCCGGCTCTTACTATGGAGGCCCAGGTGGCCGCCATGTCCAGGACTGCTTTTTTCCATCTTCGACAAATTGCCCAGATTTGCCCATAACTTGATGGGGACTCCCTGAGAATGGTTGTGCAAGTGTTGGTGATCTCGATAACAGATTACTGCAACACTCTCTACATGGGGTTGCCCTTGACTCTCCTTCGGCGACTGCAGCGGGTGCAAAATGTAGCAGCCAGACTGGTGGTGGGTGTGCGTTGACATGAGCACATCACCCCAGTACTGGCTTGCCTGCATTGGTTACCCGTTGCATCCCGAATTAGATTCAAGGTCTTGGTTTTAATTTATAAAACCCTCCATGGCCTGGGACCTGACTACCTGGCAGAGCGGATCCCCCAGCGGTCAACTTCAGCCCGATGTACTAGAGTGTTGAGGGTGCACTTGCTGCAGGTGGCCACGCCCAGGGAGGCTCAAAAAACGTCTGCTCATAGCTGAGCCTTCTCTGTGGCTGGCCCTACACTATGGAACCATCTCCCTAGCGAAGTTCGCCTTGCACAGTCCCTGCCAGCCTTCAGGAAAGCTTTAAAGATCTTGCTTTTTCGGGAGGTGTTTGGTGACTCATTATTATTATTATTATTATTATTATTATTATTATTATTATTATTATTATTATTATTATTATTATTATTATTATTATTATTATATTGGTCTGCCATCTGTCTCCATGTCTTTTCTACTATGTCTTTTAAATTGATTTTATTATTTGTTCATATGTTGTATTTGTTTGCTGCCTTGTTTTGTTGTGAACCGCCCAGAGTTCCTTCGGGAAGATGGGCGGTATATAAGCCTTAAAATAAATAAATAAATAAATAAATAAATAAATAAATAAATAAATAAATAAATTTAAATGTGGCAAAAATGTTTTTTAAAAGATGTAGTTCCTTTCTTCCATAACAGGGAAATTAAGTAAGCACAGAAAAATATTGTAAAAAATACAACCAAAGCCCTCCCAACCAAAAACTGCTAGGAAATGGGGGAAATTATCTCTCCTCTCCTCCCCACAACCACCTGATACCTTTATGGAGGGGGGAAAAGCCCCCAAACAGTTCTAAGGAGGCAGGCTGGCACCCGCAGAATACATGGCAGCATCAAGAATAATTCAAAGAAATGGCGGGAAATCTTTCAGAAAAACAACTGAAAAGCCGGTCAAAGGCCCAAGGTGGAGATGCAGACAGATGGAGGGCCACAGACAGAAACACCACTCAATGACTGAAGCAAAATCAAAATCAAAATAAAATAAAATAAAGGCTAATTCACTCGGTACCAGCCTCTTCTATAGGCAGAAAAGTCTCACTTTCCCTGGATTATCTGATTGGCTGCTAACAGAATTTGCAACATTATTACATGGAATTTATACTGTTTTCTTAACTGCTCGCTCTCTTTTTTAGCTTTAATGTTGCCTTCTAATGCTGTAAGATACCCCTCAATTACTTGTTCTTAAATTTCAATATGACTTAATTGTACTGGATTGTATATTGTTCCTCATTACTGTAATCTGCCTTGGGTCCTTTTCCAAGGAGGAAGGTTGGGGTAAAAAATACTCAAAACTAAATAAATAGATGAAAAATATTAGATGAAAAATTTTCCAGGCAATTTGACAGATAAAAGGGCATCAAAAGGTTACATGTAAGAAATGTGTCTTTCATTCATCTTTTGTAAACAAAGTTGATTTCTGTTTTAGAGGCTCTCTTTTGGAAATCTCCAATAGAACACAAATTACACACAAAAGTTTGTTTTGTGTTTTGGGTCTTTTGTATACACAGTTTCCCATCTGTATACACAGTCTTCCATAGATTGTAGTTGGCTGGGTCAAAAAGCCAATAAGATAATGTGCAATAAAGCTGTTCATAATTGGTTAGTGCTGGATAGGAAGACAGTCACCTCAGCCCAGAAAAGTCCCTCCCAATCACGCAAACTACATACAGCATGTGAGGTTACAAACAACATTCCCGCATCCCTTTTCAAAATCACATACATCCAACCCTTTTGAAGTCCCATCTTGCTCCACACATTTTAGAATCAGCCTCTTGAATGTGCCTTGTGGTCTGGATGTCTGGTGTCACCTCTGCTGTATGACACTGAATCATCACAATGATGCCTTTCTCACTCAGGTCAGGCACCAAGTGACATCTCACACTGATGCATCTGGTACATGCATTGGCTTTCTCACTTTGTCATAGCTTGATGCATCTCTGATTGCCTTCTGTCCCCTGGGTTGGCATCTCTTCATGTATCCCAAAGTCATTCGGCAGCCATTAGCAGTTATCGAATTCAGACTCTGTGGAAGACGAAGCTGAAACATCTTGTTTGTGTCTAATTGGGTCCCCTTGTTCAGAGAAAAGGAGCCTATAAATAAACAAATAAATTAAATGAATGGCCCATGAAATTGAACCATTATCATAAACACAAGACCACTAGTGGACATAAGATCTGTACTGTTTTTTACCCAGTCTGCATCAGTCTGCAACAGAGGTGGGGGCCTCAGGCACAGTCTTATCTGCCACTTATCAGGCTGTGATTTCAACAATACCTAGACAAATCAAAAATACTCCAAGCCTTCACCACCAAGGCAATAGCTGACCCTTTCTTTATGGGTTTCAGCACTTTAGGCCATTGTTCACCTTAAGGCTTCAAGAAAATTCAGGCCAGTTCATCTTAGTAAATAATAAATAAATAAATATTTCAGACCAGGTCTCAAAGTGAACGGAGGACTCACAACTAGCTTTTTTCAGACTAATGAAGCTTTCACCTGGATGACTGAGAATAAACTCACCTGGATGACTGAGAATCTTCACAGACAGTCTGCATCAGTATAACCCAGAAGACTGGGGGTTTTACCAGCTGGCAGCCTTAGATTAATGTCTACATTCCCTTTAAGATATCTAGCTATTTGTTTTATAGCACTCCAATCATTCAGTGTTTGTGAACTAATTTTCCTACTTAGTATTTCTACAGTGGCAGCTGTATCCGATCTACTAGTGGTTGTGAAGTACAAAAGCTTAACCATAGCTGTTTGGCATTAGGAAGATGGGTGGTATAGAAATAAATAAATAAATAAATAAATAAATAAATAAATAAATAAATAAATAAATAAATAAATAAATATTATTTGGTAAAGATTTTCCTCAATTTTTCCATAAAATTGGTTTTTATAGGTGTTGTTACACTGCTGGCATTTTGGAGACTTAATATCTCCAGAAGTTCAACTGCCTTTTGTTTCTGACTGAACAAACAAATATCCCATCTGCATCCCTTTCACTTTTGATCCCCAAATAATTTGTTGCATCCCCTAACTCTTTCATTGGTACTTCTGTGTTAAGATGGAGCACAATCTCTTTGTACTCCTGTTCCCGAGAGAGAGAGAGAGAGAGTTGCAGTTGCATAGTTACAGTCATGACTGACTCTTTGTGACATCATGCCCATGGAGTTTTTCTTGGTAGGAATACTGGAGTGGTTTGCCAGTTTCTGCTCCATGCGCCTACAGCACCTGGTAGAGATGGACACGAATAAAAAAATGGCATTTTGGTTTTTTGTTTTTCGTTGAGAGGTCCGTTTCGGTTCATTTCCATTTTTTGTGAATTTTTGGAAAAATTTCATTTTTGTTTTTTGTTTTTTTGTTTTTCATTTCTACCCACTTTTGCACAATTTTAAAGCATTTCCGTGTGCAGGCGTCCCCCAACACTTGCAGTAGTATCTTTTTTCAGTTTCTAATTCCAGGCCTAAGTGGCTTCCTTTGGCCCTTGCAGGCCTTTCTTCAGTTTGCATGAAGTAAAGGCTGAAACTCCCAGTGGCTGCTCTGCAATCTTTTCAGGTAGAAATGCTGTCTTAATGTCTAGGTGCTTAACTTGTATCTTTCTCTTGAGGCTCCCTCACTCAGGAGCATTCTTACTGTACTCTGTTCGACAGGAGCAAAAGTTTCATCAAAATCTTCTCCATATTTATGTAGGAACTCACGTGTAACTAGTCTTGTCTTATAGCTTTCCACTTACCCATTTGCACCTTGTTTCAACTTGAACGCCCACTTATACTAGAGAGGTTTCTTGTGTGGTCCTAGCTTAGCCAATGTCCATGTCTCATTCCTGTACATTTCTTCCTTTAAACCTTGCTCCATCTAGTAGCTTCAGCTGCTCAGTCGCCTAGATTGTTGGTTTATTTATCTGTGACGGCTTTGTGAAGAAGGATAGGCAAGGAACTGGTACACCTTTGTTAGGTCCTGATAAGTTCCTGATGGTTTGTTTTGGAGCATGTTGTTGCACTGGTCCCTTTTCCAGCTCAACATCTTCAACACTGGGTCCCTTTCTCTTTGAGTACTGCTCTCAACTTGTGTATCATTGCCTTCCTACTTCATATGTGGTTCAAGCTGTGGAACAACTGCCATAGCTTCATCTAAAAGAAGTCCACCATATTGATCTTTTGTTCCTCTTTTATCAGCTTTCTTTTGTTCATCAACATGAACCACATGTCTTGCACTGACTTCACCTGTTTTTAAGTTCATCACTTTGTATATTTTACAGACAGGAGCATAGTCAAGCAAAATAGTCTTTTCAGTTCTAGACTCTAATTTGTTCCTTTTCTGTTTTGGTATATACTGTAAGCATATGCCAGTCTTCCAAAGCTTCTCATATGTTCTGTACTTGGTACTCGTCATGCCATAGCTCAAATGGTGTTTTTGTGGTGCCTTTGGTTGGCAATCTATTCCATCATCCCAAAATTTGTTGGGCAATTTTGCATCCACAAGCATGCATCTTGATATCTCCAAAAGAGATCTCAGCTTTCTTTCACCTCTTTCATTTCACTGAGGAATGTGTGAAGCAGTTCTCCTGTTCAAAATGCTTTCTAAGAAAACGTGTTTCTCTAGGAAAGGTACTGTACTTATATTTTAGCACAGGGGTCCTCAAAGTTTTCAAACAGCGGGCCGGTCCACCACCACCCAGACACCACTGGGGGCTGGATCACAGTCCAAAAGCAGCTGCGGAGGCTTGCTTGCTCACAAAACAGGGGGTAGGTGGGGGGGTTGCAATTGGTCCCAGGGGCCGGATTCAGGACCTTGGGGAGCCGCATCCGGCCCCGGGGCCTTAGGTTGAGGACCCCTGTTTTAGCATATGGTTTTAATGTACAATCGGATCTCCAGATTATCAGGGGATTGGTTCCAAGGTCCCCAACATATGCTGAAATCTGTAGATAATAGCAAATGCTATTAATAGATTAGTAAAAAAAAATCCAGAAAAAAGTATGTTCACAATGTATTTAACAGAACTGTCCACTAGAGGGAGCCATAGACCATGCTAAGTACATGGCGTGGTCCCAGGTGCCTCCTAGTAGCCAGTTCTGGTAAAAAAAATTGTGAAAATACTTTTTTCCTGGATTTTTGTTGATTTTACTATGCTATATGCAGATAATTGAAATCTCCAATGCCAACCCTATGGCTACAGAGTTCTTACTATATATTGGATCTGCTCAGAGAGTTGCAGTATTATTGGGGACACAAAGAAATGGAAGTCAAATAAAAGAAGCAAGCCACAGCCTCAAAGCTACATCTTAACATTCTTCATTCCTTTGTGTAGGGCTGAAATGGAGTTGTTCCTTCAAAGGTCAGGACTCAGGCAGCTCTTTGAAGTGCTAACAGAGTCCATATCAATTTTCCTTTCTCTTCCTCCCTTCTCAAACATTGTGGCAGCCTTTGCTATAACCCCCACCAGAGAAAAGTCCAGATGTCATGAAGCTGGTGTTTGAATAATGCACCAGTTATAGGAGTTTTACTACATGTTAAACTTGTCTACTTACTTACTTACTTACTTACTTACTTACTTACTTACTTACTTACTTACTTACTTACTTACTTACTTACTTACTTACTACTTATTCTAGAGCAGCTAGTTGCTTTAGGCTAGAAAATAGTAAGTTTACATTGCTAGAGGCTTGCTTGGTCATGAACCGGTTTGAAATCCAAGATATTACTGTGACTGTCAAGACTGCAGGCTTGATAAACCAAGATTGAAGATGGTAAATTAAGAAATGCAGGGCTGGTCTTTATCTTTTCCGCTGTGCACATTGCTCACCCTACTAGGTAACACATTGAATGCATCAATCTACCTACCCATTACAAAAAGCAGTTTTCTACTCCAAAGTTCACTCTTTTTCAAAGTGGCAGAATTTGACTATGTACATGTGCTAATATTAATATTTCTAAAATACAATTGTGTTCATAGACCACGGCTGCAAATGGGGGGCATGTGCCCTGGGTGCCATGCTTGGAGAGGGCATCAAAATGACAAAAAAGTATTTGTACTATTCTATAACCCCCCTTGCTTTGGGGGGGGGGTGGAATCCATGTTTTCCCCAGGTGAGACAGGCCATAGTTGTGGCCCTGGCATAGACTGCCTTTGAGCCCAAGATGGTGCAGATTTTCTGTGGACAGAAAACAATTATTTCTTTGTACTGGAGGCCAGCATCCCCCTTCTCCTGAAGTGTACAGATGGTTTCTTCAAGTCAGTGATACGCTGCCTTCCAACAGTAGGTAAATAAGTCACCTAACATAGTCTCCTTTGGACAAGTGGACTATGGAGCTATGAGGATGAAAAAATAGCAACTATTTCAGAATGAATGGAGTACCATGGGTTGTGTGAACTGTGTGTTTATCTCTTTCTAATATTTGTCTCCTCAATTTCTTTGTGTAGTAAAAAAACGCTTGGAAGGGAACAGCGGTGAAATGTCACAGGCCAATAGTTTCACTGAGGATATGGACCTCATCTCTGAAGAGGCCTCTCTGCCCGCTGTGTCTGATGTGTCACAGTAAGTGAAGCAATTATTATTATTTTTAATTGGATGGCACAGAGTTGCCTGAATGCAGAATTGGATGTGTACCAATTTGGCTGTATATTGTTTGCTAGCCGGCAGGGTAATTATGCCAGACTTGGACACTGAATAAAGTTCAGAATATACTTGTGTCATGTGTGCAGCAGCCTAATTTGTTACTTGTGTCAGATAGTAGCAAAAGCAACAGGAGTTAGGTTTTCTTACTTTCCCTTCTTTCTACAGTGATTCTTCATTAAGGAGTAGGTTCTGCATATGCAAATGACCACGTCCTGAAAAATGGATTGTTTGTTTCCCAGATATTCGCCCCACACGTTTTACCACCAGTTTTAAATGACATTAAACTCAGTATACTGTTCCTGGGTTTCTGAGATTAACTGCAGTCCTCTGACTAATGGCACACCTTGGGAAGTATCCTGTTAAGAATTGCCATGAGTGGAATGTGATCTGTGAAGATGAATGTGGCAGTTTGGTAAAGTGCCGCTGATGTGCCTGGTAACGTGGCTGGGATCTCAACACATCCCTGCAGCCATTTCTGCAGCTTTTATTGAACATCCTATAAATGTCTAACAGGATACTGGCCAGTGTGGTGAACTGTAAGGACTAATGGGTTTCACGTGTTCAGAATTTAACGTCCTTGTATGATAATTACATCCAAAGTACTATTGGCATTCTTTCTTCCTTTTATGCAATATTAAAGTTTTGGCTTTCAAACGGTATGTGATCATAATAACCTTCTTAAAATCATTAAGAACTCCTGTGTGGAAAATATTATCCCATAATTTCTTCTATCTTTATTTGATTTTTTCCACTTGATATTTGTCCCCTCCTGAATTCCTGTTTTATGGGAATTCCTGAACTCCGTTCTGGATTGAAACATTCTGTTTACCTTAGTTAGTTTACATCTTTTTGGCCCTGTTTCAGTATTACTAATTTGCAAACATAGCCCTCTTGAAACAGTGATATCTACAATTTGTTTTAATGACTTTGGAGCATCGCACTGACGTACCCATGCATACCTCCACGAAATACCCGTGCATACCTACATGGTGTTGAAACAATAATTTGATACAATTGTTTGTGTAATGATAATGCAATGAATTCGGTCAGATGAGCCATAATAATTAAACTGAAGTCATTGTTTACTTTTTTGGAGCATTCTGCCCGTTCACGAGCATGCTTGTATGTATTAGTAAAACTCTTCACCAGCTCCTCTTCTTTGATATAGCCATGAATATAATCAAATAACAAGTGCCTTTGGCAGAATTTTATCTCCATGCCACATGAATGTGTGGGAAATATAAATCTGCAAAAGAAACTGAAAAGTATAATAAGCTGTGTGTGCATGCATAGAGATCTGTTGTCGATATAGAAATTTAAAACTGGGAAACCGAGTACACCTAACACATTAGTTTCATCCCAAAGTATGACTGGACCATTATAACAAAATAGAGAGATGAAGGATGAGGAAGTTGGAAGCATATCTGCTTTTAAAACTACAAGTATTTTCCAAGTGTAAATCCAGTTACTAGTCCCAGCTGGATTTAGACTCATTGAATCAGTTGCTGTGAGAGTGAATCAGCAGCTCTGTAAACTCTGCTGATTCAATAGGTCTACTCTAGTTGGGAATGCCAATCATGTTGAAGCCTGAGCTATTCTTTGATCAGCAAGTCAACCAAGATTTTGTTTTGTTTTGTGTAGTCTAGTGAAATGACCAGCCTTATTAGAATGTGCGTACAGTTCTGACTGTTTTGCTTTTGAGCAATTCTATACTATGTAATTTAAACCTGACTTGGCATGGTTTGTGGTGAATGCTCACTTTGGCTTTGGGCCAAATGTGGCATTAATTATACGAATACAATTAACTTGCATTTCTTTTTTAATGTAAATATCAGCCATGGGAAAGACTAAGCAGCTTTGGGTCCATGGAGGGTAGGGTGAGGAGATATTTAACTCTTTCACTCCTTGTGATGGTTCCAACAAAAACGGCCTCTCTCCAAAGGTGCTTTGTGCATTTCATGAGAAGCTCCAACCGGCACCACTGGAGGTTTCCCTTGAAATGCAAATCATACTTATAGAGAGGCAGCTTTTGATAGGAAGAGGTCATTGCATCCCTCCCCCTACTGCCCATACCATGGTGCTAAAACTGCTTAGGTTTCCCCAGGACAGCTATGCATAGAACACAAAAATCAGAATCAGAATCAGAATCAGAATACTTTTATTGGCCAAGTGTGGTTGGTAAAATATGCTCTCTCTATATAAAAGGAACTATAAGAGTCATATAGTCAACAATAAAAACACAGTACAACAATACAATATAACCTATTATTTAAAAAGGAAGAAGAAAAGTAAAACTTAATTATTCAACAGTTTGATAGCACTTGGAAAGAAACAATCTTTATATCTAGTTGTCCTAGTGTGCAATGCCCTAAAACGTCGCCCTGAGGGTAACAATTGAAACAGGTCATGTCCAGGATGTGTGGAATCTGTATATATCAATGCCACGATCTAAGTGAAAATAAACACTGATTTGGCATCCATTTTCATATCTAGTTCTGAACCTTCTTGAAATGAGTTTGGGGAGCAGAAACTTTCAGGGTGGGAAGAAACTTCCTTGTCAGTTTTGAGCCCCCGCATGTTTCCCTTGCCTTGCCAGCTTTGGGAAAGCTATGGTTACTCAAAGAGGAATTGAGTTTTTAAAAAAGCTGACTAGAGAAACTGAGTAATTGAAATGAAAGGCTTATTGGAATTGATTTGAGTCTGTTCTTCTCTAGTGCCTTGTAGGTTGATATCTGTGATACAACTGGCATAAGAACATACAGTACTTACCAAGGCAGATTCAGGGTTTTTCTTTAAAGCTGATTAATAGTCTTTGTAAAAGGTGTGTGCGGTTGTATCTTACTGACATAATATTTTAACTGTATGGCTGTCAGCAATGGGCTTTTGAACAACTGGAGCTAATAAGTAGTTTTGTTGTTGTTTGGTCTCCCAAAATATTGAAGGGTGTGCATATATATTGGAACAGTAAATTCTTATACATGACAGAGCCCCAGGATATATTTTTTTTCATTCCACATTCCAAAATGTTGTTTCTTGTGCTAAACCAAAGCACTGGCAACTTTCAATTCTGATGTTAAAATTTGTTTCGTAACTCATATGTGTTATGTTGGATTTTATATACAGCACTAATCTTTTGAGTTGGCATAGTGTTGATTTACAAATAAATGTTCATGCTTGCACAATCTAAAAGCTGGAAAATGGCAGTTCAGTTTTGATTCACCTCCCCCCCCATGTATAGTACAACTTTGTATCTTAAAATAAATCAGTGGTGAGTTTTCCTGCCCCTTCTTCACATCATTGACCAATGCTACCAAAAGCTACAAAAACACAAGAGCAAATATCATTAGGCTGTGTGATGGAGTTACATTATTAAAGGGGAAAGGGAACTCTTCAAACCAACTTGGTCTCTGACCTTGTGTGAAAATTAACAATAGAAAGTCCAAAATATTCCCTGTTGTAGACTATCATAGCCAAGATGGTTTCAAATGCAGAAAAAGTGAGCACCCTTCTGTGTTGCAGATAATGAGAATAAAATGATTTTACAGAGACTTCGGCTCAATTTTCATTGTTTCCATTCTATACAAGTGAAACAATGGCATGCCAACTGACTGAGAAAATCGGCTGGTACACACTGCTGATGCGCTCTTAGGGGTGGGGGTGGGGAATCACACCCACCTATCTCCACTACTACCCCACTACACACAGACAAGTAGTGAATTTGTGTGGGCCACACTGATCTTTGGTGGTGGTAAGAGGTGGAGAGAAGAAGAAGAAAAGACAGAATTACATTAGTGTTTGCATAGTGTTGGTTGAACCTGGTGCAGCTAACTGTGCCAAAGTGGTGAGGTGCTGGAGCATGTCCCAGTCATGCACCTTGTCACATTCCTATCTGTGTATTTGAGATATTCCCCCTTAGCTTGTCATATAGGTACAGTTGGCTATTCCAAGATACAAAAACCTTATGCAGACACTAACAGGATCCCAGCTGAAAAGAAAGATTCTGTACTCATCCATTCTAGAGAGGAGGAATTTACCCTGGAACTTTAAAATGATTGAAAAGCCATTGATTTTAGACATTGTTGAAGCTCTGGTTAATATTTTTTTTTAAAACAGTCTCTTTTTTGCCATATTAAAATAGGCTATAGCAAGTTTTTGAGAGCTTGTTGAGTTATGGCAGGCATCCATCAGATCACTAGTCAAGAGACCTGGCTTCAAAACCCTTCTTGGCCATGGGAGCTAATTGGAGTGAGTGGCAGTGGTAAACTCCTCCTTGAAAATGCTGTTATGGTGACCCTAAGTCACAAGCAACTTAGTAGCATGTAAAAAGACTTTGAGATTCATTATTTACCAGAGGCGAGCTATGGGCACAACTTCTGTTAGAGAACCAACTTGTTTGGTGATGGAGGGTCAGTGTAGACCAACCACATTGGCACACATGGCTTAACAATTAGTCACGTATTTATAGGTTAACCTCTTTTTTTTGCGACTGGCATACTTCTGCTACCAACCCTCATGATGCAACTTTATATAGCTACATTTTAACCACGTATGTGCGTCACGGTTCTTAACGACCTGTTTCTTTTTTAAAACACAGACGTATAACCAGGTAAGCGTATCTTAATATTCTGAAATCTGTTTGGAGTGTGATAACAGTGTGGTTGGCTTTTACGCTTGATATTGTACTGCTTGATTGTGAATTGCATCTTGAAAGACCATCAGCTGATTGCATTTCAAGCAAACATTCCCAGGACCTTTCACCCATCATGCATTTCCTGTCCATTTCTCGTGGAATCTTTGCAGCCCCAGTACCTGATAGGAATCATGATGGGCTTGATTTGCGCTAGGAAGTACCCTCCTAATTTCTGAATGCCAGGGCTCAGAGGCAATAAATTTGGTGCTGTTTGAAAATACATAGCCTAGCCTTTTGAGAACAAACAGCTCGATGGTTGTGTTGGCTCATTCATTCCCACTTTGCCTTTGTCTTCATGTGAGAAGCAGAGCAAGACTTGATGGAGATAGTCACTATAATGTGTGAAACCAGAACTTGAGCTTGTCGCTGTTTGACATGGTTGGATCACAAGCCACATTAAGGAAATAAATGATCAAAGCAGGAGGAAATGGATTGTGTATGCTAGCATGCTGCTTATTCACAGTGAACTGGAGGAAATCCATGAATCCAAGTAACTGTTGCATGCAGACACAGCCATTCTCTTTATATGTGCTCTAATAAATATTTTTAGGAGTTCTGCTTTGCATTGAAGCACACACTAAGAAGAACTGCTGCATGGCCAACTTGTTCTCTGTTACCTATATATGCTTCAAAATGAGCTGTGAGATGGTGATGCTATGTTTGTCTTCCAAATTCATGGCCCTGAAGGTGATTATCCCCAATACATATGCTTTAAGGTGTCAAAGTTTTCAAACAGTGAAAAATTTTGTGGGTGGGGGAGCATTGGTTATACTTCTGATCATTTGGGCAGTATAGTTTGAGTCCAATACATAGAGGCTGGCTTTTGCAAAGCAGGGGGAGGTGGGGGTTGCAGTTCCCAGGGCCAGATTGCTTCCCATTTCACTGTTTTAATGTTTTAATCAACAATGTAATGAACATCTATTTGTTTTTTGTTTTGAAAAAGTGTTATATTTCAAATAGTCTGGGTTTATAAAAACACATGGTCTTGTTGACAACTCTCTCACAAACATCCATAGATTTCTGTTGTCATCACCATTACAATATGGCAAATCATTAACAATAACAACAACACAGCATTCTGTGTGTCAGATAGTACCTCAGGTACCAACCTGTGTCTCAAGTACAAAATGACTGTACTTATAATTCTGCTGTCTTCAATTTCTCCAAGTACTTATGTCTGTTTACAAATTGAAAACACAATACAGTACAGTACTAGCAATTCTCTATTGTTACATTTACATTATTTTTAAAAATTACCAAAGCTTTCAGTTCCCTCAATTTACAGTAGGAGCCCAGAATCCACTGGGGATTGGTTCCAGGCCTTCCCATGGATAACAAAAACCATGGATAATAGAGAACACCAATAAACCCCCCAAACTGCTCTTTTGTGACAGTAGCTTGCTTTACGGCTGCTGTTTTGCAACAGTAGCTTGCTTTACAGATGCTGTTTGTGACTGCTGGATTATTTATTTAATTTTTTCCTCTGCCAACCATGGATAACTGAATCAGTGGTTAATGAATCAGTGGACATGGGGGTCCTACTGCATTTATCTGTTTCATCACCCTCTCTGTTATTCTATCAGGAGCACACTGCATTTAAAACTTTTGATCCATTAATACATGTCTGAGAGCCAGTATACTGTTCTTGATGGTGTTAGAGAAGGACTCAGAAGCCCTGGATTCAAATCCATATTCAATTAAGGAACCTGACTGGGGAGATTTGGCAGTGGTAAACCACCCATTGATATACCTAAAAAAACCATTTGAGTGTTGTCGTAATAAGTGAAAGTAGAACATCCCCATGTATTTATAATAAGCCTATTCTCACACATGCCAAGGATACCTTTGTGAGACCAGTCCTCCCTCTACAATACTGGAGGAATTTCTATGCCAGTGGTACACTTATTATTCATATTTGCAGTGGCTTATATTAAACCTGAGTTGCAGTTCTTTGAAATCTTAAGAATGTTTATGGGAAGTTCACTCTTCCAGTTCTCTTTGTTCAGTGTATTGAATGGTAGCAATACATTTGTAGTAGTACAATACTTTAACTTACATTGTGTGACTCATAGTTGTGAACCTACTACTAGCTAAAAAGGCAGCAGGTGCACTGCTAGGCAGAAGTACCTTGTTAGTGGCAGCTTGATTCTAGGAGTAAAAGAATTTAACTTGGCATACATCTAAATCAGAGATTTAAATTTGGAGACTTGGGAGGTGGGGGGTTGATGTTTGATGGAGGCATGCTGATGTACTTTCTGAAATTCTGATGATTTTTCCAAAGATAGGTAACAAATAATAGGATGTATCCCTCTGGCTTTAGAACTGCTGCAATACTCCTAGAAGGAAACATTGAAAAAAGGGAGAGCCAGAGGTGGTGACTAACCTGGCTTGTAACTGTGCTCTGCAAGGACAAATGCAGGCAGTAACCAGGCTGCGGGCTTCCTATGAGGTCTTTATTCCTGCAAAGAGAATAGGGCTCTGGTGCATTTTCCCAGTTGGCAACAAAGAACAGCAGTGATAGCCTTTCTCCAAAGCTCTGAGCAGAGTCCAGCCTTTAACGATATCTTTTGTGTTTCCATATGTAGCACAAATGAATAAATCATTTAGTTCAGTTAATAGTTTTAAAAATCAGCTTTATTATTTTAATACTTCACAAACTATTCTGGGAGACTTGACACCTGAAAAGCTTTAGAAGCTATAGAATAATTTCAGTTAAATTGCTGGTCATCCTTCTTTCTGGATAGGAAGCACTACCAGAAAGACAGGGGTTGAGTACTTCTGAGTGGAGCAATTTTGATGCTTGCATTTGCTGAAGTAAGCTCGGGGGGGGGGCAGGGGCACTATAATTCTCCAGGCAGTGTTGCATCACAGCTCCCATCGTCCCTTGGCAAATGTCAGCAATGTCTATGCAAGACACTTCAGTCCTGTTAATGCCTGTAAGCCCACGGATGTCCACAAACAGCAGTTGGCTGAAATCTGTTGTTTGGGTTCTCATGGAGAAGTCAGTATGTGCAACTTTCAGCGCCTTCTAGCTGGCAATGAATGAGTCTTCAATGAGATTCCTGAGCATGCGCCAAATCAGTGGGCACATGGTAATTGCCAGCTAGATATGGTTTGAACCCCTGGGAGAGTTGCAGTGGAGACAAAGGTCATACGGCTGAGGAAGAACATTTATAATGTATTCTGGAAAGCTTTCATGGCCTGGAAAATAGTTGTGGTGAGTTTTTCGGCTGTTTGGCTGTGTTCTGGAAGTTTTTCTTCCTGATGTTTCACCAGACTCTGGGGCCAGCATCTTCAGAGGGCAAGGAGCTCAGGGAACATTTATAATGTTTTGGTCAGTACGGCAAATAAGAACTGAGGAAGATGTGTGTGATTCAGATCAGGGAAACAGTATTAAAATGACATTGGTCCCTATTCGAGGACTTTTTTTCCTTTGGTCACATAGGCAAGAAGGAAATTTTTTAAAAGTGTTCTCCCCTTTGTGTGAGAGGACAGCAGTTATTGTGTATTTGTTGCATTTAGGACCCTGGTTTTGCAAAAAATCTGTTGAATCAGCTAATGCAAAATGCATTTGGCGCTTTCAGGGCAAAATGCTGATTTTTTTGTGCAGCCTCAACCCCACCCTCCTTAAATCACGTCACTGTAGATAGTTCTAACTGGAATGACAGATACTGCTGCATTGAATGGGTGCAGTTTAAAACATGCAGAGGATTTTGCGCAGCAGGCAAAATTTTATTTGTTTAAAAAATCCCTTTGATTTTCAGGACAGGACTTGATTAGCTTAGTTTTACTGGGATCTAGGGGACATTTTCTAGTTTCTTCTCATATGCAGTTCCACAAATAGCTGGTCCAGAAACAGTTTTAGCCTTCTTTACAACTCACCTCTGTGAACACAATGGGACCTGCCCATATGACATCACAATGGCCTACTTCCGGGTCCCTCTGACATCACAATAGCCCACTTACTGGGAATGGAATGCACTTGAGATAGTACAGTACCTTAGTTGTATGAAAAGTTGGGATGTATCAAAAGAACTAGGACATCGAACAGGGATCTAGGTAAGCTCTAGATAGGCAGCCAGGTGTTTGGAAATGGAATAGTATATAATTAAGCTGCTTATTTTTCTTCCCAATCCAGAAGAAATAAACTGCATAAATGCTACACACTGAAATTACCAGTCAGAAGGTTGTGTCACCTTGAGAATAACACATGAATGGATTTATGCAGAACAAAAATAATGCAGGTTTTGTACTTTCTTATAATATATTCTCTGCATTTCTCACCCTCACTGGCCAAACAGAAATATATATGTATTCTCAAAGGCTTTCACAGCTGGGATCTGATAGCTGTTGTGAGTTTTTTGGGCTGTTTGGCCATGTTCTGGAAGTTTTTCTTCCTGACATTTTGACAGACTCTGTGGCTGGCATCTTCAGAGGGCAAGGAGCTCACAGAACTAGGAGTTCTCTCTGTGCTCTGAGGTATATTTATTTCATTTTTATTTTGGAGTATTTTTTACCCTGCCTTTCTCCTTGGAGAAGGACCCAAGGCAGCTTACAGTAATGAGGGCCTCATTAATCCCTTTAATGAGGGATAGCATACAGTCCAGTACAATTAAGGGCGTTTATACACGACCCCTAAGCTCCGCTGCAAATGGCTGCAAGCTCCAGAGCTTAAAAATGTTTCCCCACCAGCTCCGGAGTTTGCAGACAATTAAATGCGACCCCGCCCACTTTAGCGTGACCCAGCGCACTTTTCTTGTACCTTCTCTTTGGAGGTGAAAAATCTTTGATGCGGTGCAACGATAGTGAGTGCGGGGCTCTCCTCGCTTCTGTTTGCTGCTTTTTGGCTCCCGCCCCTTTAAGAGCTACTTTTACAGAGACGAGGGGGTTGGACTTGATGACCTTACAGAGACGAGAGGCAGAACGAGGTGAGCGGCATGCTTTTCTTTCTCTTTCTCTCCCTCCCTCACGCAGCCAGCAACCAGGAAGTGCGGAGGGGGGTGGGGACAGAGGAAGAGCGACGAACCCCTAAGATCTCTGGTCCAAATATAAGTGACCAGTGGATCTTAGGGGTCGTGTAAAAAGGCCCTGTGACATGTTCAAGTATTGAGAACAGGGAATCGAGGGGCATCTTACAGTATTAAAAGACAACATTACATTAATGCTACAAAGGAATGCGAGCAGTTAAAAAGGGAATAAAAAATAGAGTGATTGACCCCAAAAGCACAGAAAAAGCTCCTAGTTCTCTGAGCTCCTTGCCCTCAGAAGATGCCAGCCACTGAGTCTGGTGAAACATTAGGAAGAAAAACCTTAAATTACATGGCCGAACAGCCCCAAAAATTCACACAACAGCTATAGATACATGTATATTTTGAAGAAGAGACTGATGGAGAAGAAGTGTAGGTTGAGTGTGCATGACCTATGCCCCTTTGTTTGAAGGACTGGAGTGTGAAAACCAATCCTCTGCCCTCAGAGACAGTTTTACAACTGCCCACAGCCCTGCTGCTTCCTGCCACATCTAAGACAGGTGTGCCTGGCAAAAATCATCTTGCCAAAAACTTGACATGTAAGATTAGCCTCCTGGCAAAGCATATCTTACCATGTTTTGACTTTTGGTACTTGCTTTGAAGAAGTGAATCTTGCCCATGAAAGCTTGCAATGATGTTTTTTTTTAAAAAAAAAATTATTCATCATCGAGGTGTTATCTTGCATTTGTATTATGCAATGGCTACACGGCTCTCCTTTTTTTTCTATTTCAGTAAAAACTGTGACAAATAATGGCAGATGGCACCTCTTGGACAATAGAGGGCACTCTGTCATAACAGAATGAAGGAAAATGTCCTCTTGTCCTGGAGTATTTCAGCTTTTCAGCACTCCTTTTTATAATACTAATTGATAAAGCACCTGTGGTAAATGTGTGTTATTGGACAACAACTCATACTATGACTGAGTTGGGTGATCAAAACGGCCTGATTTAATGTTAGGTAGTTCTACTTTGTTGTTTCATGTTCTCTTGTAGAACACATTGACTGAAATCCAGTAGCAAATTGCAACTAGCATAGGCCTATACTATAGGCCTATAGAATCACTGGACATTTGGTGAGTAAACACTAGAGATGGGCACAAATTGAAAAAATTATGATTCAGTTTTTCGTTTTTCATTGCGGGTCCATTTTGGTTCATTTTCATTTTTTGTGATTTTTTTTTGAAAATGTTTCGTTTTGTTTTTTCATTTTTCATTTTTTGTTTTTACCTGCTTTTTGCGTGACTTAAAGCATTTCCGCGTGCGGACGTCCCCCAATGCCCCAGACCAGAGGGAAAACACTAAAAAAATGATGCTGGCAGAGACACAGTATAGACTAGGTACGCAGGGAGGCTGCAAAGGCAGTGGTGGGTGTTGCCCAGGGCGTAAGGCAGCTGCAGAGTGACTGCACTGCGGGGCAGGGGAGGGTACTCACTGAGAGGTATGCACGCACACAGGGAGGCTGCAAGAGAAATCTCTGTTTTCTCTCCCCTAAGAGCCAGGCTGCAGCCAGCAGGAACACAGAGACACACACCTGCCTGTCTGGCCTAAAGTAATAAGTCGCAGAGACAGCAATCCCACCCTAACTCCCACTGCAGACTGCAAGGAGGACAGGGGCTGCCAAAGCTTTTTATCCTCTCTGTGGCTGCCACACCTACCCAATCTGCAACCTGGGCATGCTATTGGTTGAAATTGTCCAAGAATTTACATGATCCCATCACACGGCTTGCATCCATCTTTTGGCTGGAATCCATTTTGTGTCATCCTTAAAGGGAAAAGAAAAAAATACATCGCAATGGGAGAAAGACAAAAACAAACGCTTTAAGGACCACAATCCCCGGTAGGTAATAATTTCAAATAATTTTCACTGTGTTTTTACGGATGTCTAGGGTGTTTTAATACCCAAGAAATCAATATTAGGCATCTGGGAGCCATTTTGGGTCAATGTCCCCTAACTCCCCTTAAAGGAAAAAAAATACAGCGATCTGAGAAAAGACATAAATGCACATTTTAAGGACCCCAACCCCCTGGTAGGTATTATCAGGCAGAATAAATAATTATTGCTGGATTTTTACGGATATTCAGGATGTTTTTTAACATTTAAAAACAGCTCATTTCATTGCACATCGCCATTAACGAAAATGAAACGTAACAAACCTAATTTTTGTGGTTCTGTTTGGTTCGTTCCAATTTCATCACAATTTTTCTTATTCATTTCGTTACTAACGGAACGAATAATGAATAACGGAATGATTTTTTTTCATTTTGTGCCCATCTCTAGTTAACACCCATGCAAATTCCATTGATGCAATTGCCTTACTCTAGTCATGTCATACCATTAGATTTTAGCCACTTTTTACCAGCATTTAGTACAATTAAGTATTAATTGCCTTCCAAATTGGTTTTCTCATGATACAATCCCATGATTATATAGCTTGCACTTTAGATTGCTTGTGGTCTGGCCAGATGCAAGCTATTTCATGATGATCACATGACACAGCATATGTGGAATGCTGTTTCAGCCTGACTCTGATCCATATACAAGTTAGACATGGGCACGACTTGGCGAAATTGTCATTTCCATTTTTGGATATCGTTTCCATTACGTAACGGAAACAGTAACGACAATTAAGCTGTCAGAACTCGAACTCGAACCAAAAAAAAAAATTGGGCCTGATTTGTCGTTGTCGTTCCTGGCATCGCGTGGCGATCGCGCAATGCCAAGCGGCACAGAAAAAAGTTTTAAAAATAAAAAAACCCCGATTCCCGGCCAAAAAAGCAGGCGAAAATATGCCTGCCTGAGGGCACCTACCAGAGGGGTGGTTTCTGGGGGGGGTCCCCGGCCTCCCCCCTGTCCTGGGCTTCTGGTACCGGGCTGGGAGGGGGCATCCTCGGCGTCTCCATTTACCATGCGGTGCGGGGGGATCCAAAATGCCGTCCGCAATATTTTTTTTTTTTGAAATCATGGTCCAAAAAACCACCAAAGCACCACAGAAACATGCGAAAATTAGCTATTTTAAATGCTTGAATTTTTACAGTAGCAGCAGTGGGTTTTTTATAGCAGTAAAAGGTCACACTGATTTTATTTTATTTTATTTTTATTTTTATTTTTTTACACCTGCGCAATGATGGGCTGGCCATGGGATGGGACCATGCAAATTTTTGGACCCATTCTACCAATCGCATGGCCAGGTTTTGACTGACACTTCTGGATGTGCAAGAGGGCATAAAAGGCGGGCACTCCCAGAAGAGTCGCATAATATGGGTGGGAGAGGGCTGTGTGTAGCTGGCTGCTGTGCTGACTAGTTTCGATTTGGCGGAGCCTTTAGATTTCAGTTAGGCAGGCAGGGAGGGAATTGATTCAACTGAATTTTTAGGAAATAATAATAATTCCTTTCGTTCTCTGTCTGCTGTGGGGAATAGCAACACAGTTTATTCTTTTTTATTCTCCTGCAGTTTGTTAGGATTTCTTTTCTGATAGTGCTTCAAAGGGGGGGGGGAGGTTTGAATGGGAGGGGAGATGTGGATTTATTCTAAAAATTTCATTTGCTTGGTGGCAAGCCAAGGTCCTTTCATAATTGCACTGCCCACTTTGTTTAAAAATTGCGATTGCTTTATTCGATGCAGTCTTGTGCAGCAAGTCAGTTTAAAGTGTTTTCCGCCTGCTCTGGGTCATTGCGGGACCCGCGCCCGCCGCCCGTGTGCCCGCCCCTCCCCCTGCCGCTGCCGCCACCTGCCCATGCCCACCCCGCCACCCCGCCTGCCGCCTAGGGCGCAAAAACACCTAGCGCTGGCAGGACGCCACTCGCTGGGACGTCAAATCGCGCGAAATCGCGGCGGCGGTAACAACGAATGACAAACGACACAACAAAATAACAAATTTTTTAAAAATTTCATGAAAAATGGAAACGAGCTGAAACGGACCTGTCCCGAAAAATGACAACTCGGAAAAAAAATTTCTGGTCGTGCCCATCTCTAATCCAAGTAATACCACATCTTTTGGGGGTTGAGCAGAAGTGATTTTCTGATCACTCACAGCAAAGCAACTCTTTTGAGTGATCAAATGCTCACTTTTCATCCACGCCCTCAGATGAAACCAGAGACAGTGACAAAGCACAAATGGATTGAAGTGGAGAGTTGTCTTGTAGCTTGATGGGCTAACTTTTGCCAAGATTGTGAGCATGCCATTTTGACCACTGTCTTCCCCATACTCTTGAATGGGAGAAAAGAAGGAAAGGCAGGCAGCAAAATTCTGTGTCATGCTGACATAACGGAAAATGCACAGACTGTGTTTGGCTCAATCATGTTGTGGGAACTGATTCCAGACAAGGAATCCTCCTCTAATGTCAAGCTATATAGAAAACAGTTGTTTCTGCTCTCACTTGCATGCAGAATACATTCGTGGTATCTTTCTTTTATTCTTTTTTTGTCTGTTTTTCACAGAGCCAAGCTGGCTTAGCTGTAGGCCATCCATTAAAAGGCTGTTACATAATAAGAAGAAATCATCCATTTCTCACTCATGTCCACTGGTGGTCAAAATAGGCTCCTTTTGATCTGTTGAGAACCTTATCTGATGAAAAGCTATAATGAACGTGAGCATTCTCACCCATGTACTACATACAGTACAGAGAGGACTATATTAAAGGGTTTTCAAGCTTTCAGAAGGAGGCACCAATCGTATAAGACAGCCAGCGCAACCAAACCTAAAGTTATTTACTCTATTCATACTTTTTTAAAATATCAATTTAATTTATTTTGCCTTTGGAATGGAATTTCCTGTGTTCTCTCGGGATTAGTGGTGTAGTGTATGAGGTACCATGCGGGCAGTCCCACTGGGTCCATTATTTTTAGGGGATGCAATGTTCATTAACGTCTCTCACCTCCATAGCCTGCCCAAGCCCCCTTCCCACTGCCCCTGTCGCCTCCTTACCTGTCCCTGCTGCCTCTTCCTCTTTGTCCTCTGCCTTTGCCACCATCTTGACACACAGCATGCCTGGCTTCCCTTCTGGGAGTTGGGACTGTAGTCTCTGAGCAAGCCAATGTCTTTCAATATGGCAGCAACAGAGGAGGAGGAGGAGGAGGAGGAGGAGGAGGAGGAGGAGGTTGTGGTGGCAGGCCATGTAGAGAGGTGACAGACAGTGGGAAGGGCTCCCCTAATGCCACGTGGTGCCAGATCGTGGCCTGCAGTCCCAGATCAGGGCCCATGGCACCAGACTGCCCATTTGCAATGATGGAGGAAGAAGACGAAGAAGCAATACCAGGTAGGGAGGCAATAAGGGTAGTGGGAAGTGGGGGCAGGTTGTACAAATGGTGAAGCATGGGAGGACACAGGGACGGACATGCCAGGTGGGGGTGCAACACTGCACTGGACTATATATCATTTCTTATTACGCTAAGTCACCTTGGGTCCTTTTCCAAGGCAAAGGGTGGGGTAAAAATACTCCAAACAAACAAAGAAACATTTGCCTTGACTTGGGTGCTGGCAACACACACTATGCCATGGCTCAGGATCCACATGCCGTAGCTCCAGCTTTACTCCCAACCACCTTGCAGGTCCTGTTCTTTCATGACTGGTCATTGGGAAGTGAATGTGGCATGAAGTTGATTTGCAAGCCTGATTGCTCAGGTGTACAGTTCTGAGGAATTCCTACCACTGGAGGAGAAATACTACTACTCTCTCTTTAACTATATCTATCTTTCCATTATCATGCTTGATGACTGATATTTCATGCCTTGATGGTTGATCAATATTCTCTGGACACCTCTAAAACAAGCAGTTTAGCAGTAAGTACCACACTAGCTATGCCATCTTTGAAAAAGCAGAATTGTAGTTACACCTAATGTTCAAAGTTGCATGTGTAAGTTCCATTGCATTGAAGATAACTGGTGAATCTACATGCAAAAAGTGCTGTTACCAGCTAAGCTAACCACACAGAAATATTTATGTGGTAATTTCTTACACTATGCATGTTATTTACATATTTACGGTTTCTTTGTTATTATCAGAAGTAGGAAAAGATCCCCCAAAAAAAATAGCAAATACAATATTTCTTCTTTTTTGTGTTACAGTTTTAAAAAACAGATTTGTATGTTGGATAAAACTGTAAATTTCAAATCTATCTATCTATCTATCTATCTATCTATCTATCTATCTATATATATATATATATATACTTTCTCCTCTGTCATAGAATTATAAATTTCAAAGACGCTATTGCTGTGTTCTCTTTTAAAAACAAACACAATATCCCTCACACACAGAAACACACACACACACACACACACACACACACACACACACACACACACACACACACACACACACACACACACACACACATCCCTAATTGCTTAGCTGTTTGTTTGCATTGCTAAGGCAATTTATCTCTGGTCTCTGGGTCATAATGAATGTATGAGACAATTGCAGTTCAAAAAGCTTAGTGTATGGCCACTCAAGCCTACAGTTTGTGCACGCTATATTGGTTCCTTAGCCTTTTCATTCCATGTGACTGTTTGACTTTGCAGGGTGCTGTAATGGCATTTTTCATAAGTTACTGATACTTATCTCCTCCTGGTTTACTTTAGCAGCTTTGCGTACAGCCAGATATGAGCGAGACTAGATCATTGTGTTGGCGTCTACTTAGTCTAAACAGCTTAATCCCTTAACGTCAGTCAAAGGAACCTTGTGTCAGAAGGACATTGTTTTATATATATATATATATATATATATATATATATATATATATATATATATATATATATATATATATATATATATATATATATATATATATATATATATATATATATATATATATATATATATATATATATATATATATATATATATATATATATATATATATATATATATATATTTGTTTTTCCCGTGTAGAAATCTGGTTGTTCTGGATTTTCACGGCTGGTATAGGTATGCATGTTAGGTGGATTCGGGTTTCTTCCCGTGTAGAAATCTGGTTGTTTTGGCGACGTTTTTGTTATTGGATGGTGGTTTCGAGGTCTCACTCGTCATCTTCAGGCTGGTGTTCTGGCTTCTTTCTTCTTTTCAAGCAAAGGATCCTGAAAAGAACAGAACTAGCCCTAATCAGAACACCTCCCGCTTGCCTGAACTACACAGGAAAAGATACCTCCAAAAGGACTAGATCAAACCAACAGAGACCTACTCACTCCAATCAAAACACCTCAAACTCAAACTCAGCAACAAAATCCACCCAACACTCTGAACAAATCCAAGCAACTGGAACCCACCAGCCATTTTGTAAACAGTTTGTGGAGTTTGTTGGTGTGTGTGTCTGTCTTGTGGGAGGTCTCTGTATATATATGCGCACACACACACATTTCACTTCCCTTAGTAGCAGGGAATGTTCAGGGGAGCACCTGCTTTAAAAGGTTACTTTCTTCATAAGGAAGAAGCTTTGGAAACTCATACCACGGATTCTTAATAACCTGCTCACAAACAAAAACAGTGGTCCCATGAAGTTGGGTGGGTTTATACAAGGAAGGAAGGAAGGAAGGAAGGAAGGTTACGTCGGCAAAATCATTTCCCCAACACAATTCCAGAAGCCCTTTCTCTAAGTCTTCTTCTTGAACAGTTGGTTGCAAAATTTTACCTTTGTTTTGGGTTGATTACATCCCTGCTGCCATTTTTAAAAAAAACTGGTAGCGGCCACAGGCCACTGCCAGGACAGCTTTCCTTCTGAAGTTCTCTCTTTCAAGGTGTCCTCCACTTGCTGACCAGCCACAGTGGACTCCTGAGCACATGGACTGCAGACTCAGCATGTATCACCTAGACACAATCTTCCTCTCTTGGGTGGGATATATAATCATTCTGCATAAAATAAAATTAACCCTGTGTGGTTTTGTGCAAATTAACTTAGTCTGTATGGTTTTGTGCAAATCGGTGCTTTCCTTTTAGAGGTGCATGTCCTTTTAAAGGATGTATAAATAGATACTGTTTTCATGCAATGGCCAGCAGACATCCAGAAAAAGGTAGTCTTTTGGGAAAATCAACCATTCATGCTTATACTGTGTAACCAAATGTTTTTTTTAATGCACTACTCATGCAGATGGTTTAGACTACAACTCATCTAATTCCTAACTATATTTGATTTTTCTTTTTTTTCTTTTTTTGGAAAAATCTCTTTGGAGACTAGATTTAATATGGCTAACTTCATTTCTTTCTTGGGCGCATATTGCCTATGCTGGACAGAAGCTCCAGTGAGTTGCTCTTTTTCTCATCCTGCTGTCATATTTGGGGTCATTTTAGCTATAACTTCACTTAACAGCTCCAAAAGGATGATGTTCTATATAGAGTGTTTGCAGTGAAACTGGGAGCATCTCTATTTGTTCCATAGTAGGTGTGAGCAAGGTACTGGCTCTACATATTTTGTTGCACTACAACACCTATCAGCCCTACCCATTGCAGCCAATGGTGATGAACCCTGGGAGATGTGGTCCATCAACATCTGGAGGACTTTACATTCTCCATCCCTCTTCTGCAGACTCAAATATTATGGAAGCACAGTATGACCACATGTTTTCATATTTATTGGTATTCAATATGTATTGGCATTCAATAATAGTGAAAAATTCTTAACCCATCCCTGTGGCAGTTATCAACACTGGGGGTGAAAAAAGCTGTCATTCCAAGGAAGCACTTAAACTGGTAATTGAATGCTAGACCACCCACAGGATGTTTACTCATTACTCATGGTCTAGTTGCAGTGAAGCCAGGAGGGTACGTTCTAACTTAGCAAGTTTGATTTCTCCCATGTATAGTGGATTAATATTAGATTACAAATATAGGAAGTATTCATGCATTAAATCCAGATACTAATAATCAGTGTTTTTCCCCCTCTGTAATATATGCTGAAATTATATGAGCTCAAGAAAAATTGCTTTGATATAAAGTTTCAAAACATTGCAGGCCAGTCTGAGTGCTAACTTGGAAACTGTTGTTTTCTGCATAAATGTATGTATGTCTCAATGGTCCGATTATATGGGTGTCTGTGCTTCCTGTAGTGGCGGATGATGGAACATAGTGTTTACTCAGAACACACTGGCTTCCCCGCTCTTGCTGCTGGGACAAGTTGTTTTTCACTTGCTTGCTCAATTCATAGCCCTATTCAGGTATTCTTGAAGGGTGTTGAAGCCTGCCATGAGAGGAGCATGCTAGGTTCCATCATACTTTGAACATGGCAGAAGTGACAGCTTAGGGACAAGAAGCTACAGCATCTCTGTATTGCAGGCAAAAATCAAAGAAAAACAAAACAAAACAAAACAAAACAAAAGACACAAACATGTGGCACCTTAAAGACTAACTTTCATATTTTAATGCAATGTTTCGTGCACATGTGCACTTCTTCAGACATATAGCAGCAGAATGAGGTGTGAGATATACTAGACTCCCTAAGTGAGTCAGAGCATGAAAACATTGAGGTTTGGGAGATTGTGGAAAACCACATCTTAATGGGATCAGAACAGAGATCTTACTCTGACTGGGATTCCTGATTTATGAAACTCTTTTTGGTCAGCCTTTCTCTTACTGTAAAGACCTCTTACTGCCAAGACTCTTCACAAAAGATTAATGCAGAGATAAAACAGAAGCACAGTGTTGTTGAGTCCTATGAGGAAAGACTGAAAGAACTAGGCATGTTTAGCCTAGAGCAGGGGTGCCCAAACTTTTTGTAAGGAGGGCCAGAATTGGTGGCTGAGAATGTGTCAGGGGTCGGTTGCTCCCCGACCCCGCCACCCCACTGCAAGACCCACCCACTGACCCATAAGCCCCCCCCCCGACCCCTTGCAACCCCACCTGCAGGAAGGAAGGTGGGGACCAAGGAAGGGAGGGAGGAAGGTGGAAACCAAGAGAGGAAGGAAGGAAGGTGGGGGAAAAGGGAGGGAGGGAGGGAGGTGGGGACCAAGGGAGGGAGGGAGGGAGGAAAGAAGGTGGGGAACAGGGGAGGAAAGAAGGAAGGTGGGGACCAAAGGAAGCACAGGGAGCCGTGGCCACAGCAGGGGAATGTGTGGGTGAATGAGGGGGAAGGAGGGACGGGCCAGCCAGCTGCGGGCCACTCAGAATGGCCTGATGGGCCGGATTTGCCCCCCGGGCTGGACTTTGGGCAGGTCTGGCCTAGAGGAAAGACTGAAGGGCGATGTGAGAGGAATTTTCAAATATGTGAAGGGCTGTCATACAGAGGAGGGGCAGGATCTGTTGTTAATCACCCCAGAGTGCAGGACTTGCAACAATGGGTTCAAGTTAACAGAATCCATTTTTTGGCTGAATATCAGGAAAAAACTTTCTAACTCTTAGAGCAGTACGGCAATAGGACCATTTACCTCAAAAGGTGATGAATGCCCCAACACTGGAGGCATTCAAGAGACATTTGGACAACCACCTTGCACATATTGTTTCATTTGTATTCCTGCATGGAGCAGGGGGCTGGATTTCATGGCCTTACAGTCTCTATCCAACTTCACTATTCTATGATTCTATGATCACAATAAAGGAATTGTAACATACTTCGTAAGCAACAAAACATTTTAACATTTATACCCTGCACTTAATATCCTGCATTTCTAGAGAGTCTTCATAGTTCCAGTAAAACAATAACAACACAAAGTTTAAAAAACTGCAGTAAAACCACTGAGATGTGGTATGTGTGCACATGAGTGCAGGCATCTACAAGCAGAGAGAGAATCTGTGTGCTGCACATATCCTTATGTTAGATAGTAGCTCTGTTTGGGCATGGTTTCACCTGTTTATTCAACATACTAGCCCCATCCCTCCAGTGTTATTTTCCTCACAAAGAGAAGAGGCTCCTGTATGCATTGATCTTCTCAGTACAAGACCTCCTTCCTCTATTTGTTTCTTTAATAAATACATTCTGGCATAACAGAATACAGTATTATTGTGCAAGACTTTGCGAACAATACAAAAATTATACAAAGTATTACAATTTCTCCCTTGATTTTCCACCATTCTTGCTCATGTGAAGAGAACACATGGACACACTCCTCCTCCTCCTCCTCCTCCTCCTCCTCCTCCTCCTCCTCCTCCTCCTCCTCCTCCTCCTCCTCCTCCTCCTCTTCTTCTTCTTCTTCTTCTTCTTCTTCTTCTTCTTCTTCTTCTTCTTCTTCTTCTTCTTCTTCTTCTTCTTCTTCTTCTTCTTGTTTTGCAATCTATGTGAGGAAAGCTGTGCTGCAGTGAACTAGCACAACACTTCCCTTCTCGCGTGTTCCCCGATGGGAGAAAAATATCAGGCATTGTGAATTTAACTTAGACACGTGTGTACCATAAAACATTTTATGATGAATTATCATGTTAGGAAGCTTTGGTTTGCCTCTGCCTTTAGTTGGTGGGCTTTGTTGAAAATGATCTCTTGTTCTATGCCAGAACATCTATCCATTTTAAAATGCTCGAGGCAGCAGCATTTTTCTGACAAGGAAAATTGCTGGAAATGTCCCTGAATTGTGGGGATGAAGGTGTTCTTCTTTTTCCAAGAGTCCAAATTGGTAACGGTCAGATGATTTAGGCATGAAATATCTTGCACTACCTTTGCTTTCCTGTGTGTCTTATGCAAGAACCTCTGGACTTTTGTGGCACCTTCCTATGTCAGAATTGTCCCACTTTCTGAAAGGGGCAATGGTACCATGCAGAGAATCACGACATAGCTCTTTCCATATGCCAAGGGCTTCTATTATAATTAGTGTGGTGAGCAAAACATTGCATTTTGCTGCAGCAGTTCCCACATTGCAGAAACAGCCAAATGTTCTCTTATCTACTTTGGTTAATCTTTGGCAAAGGTGGGTGGAAAAAATCCCAGCTGAACTTGCTTGCTAGCCTGCATGTGTGTGATATAGAGATGGGCATGAATTAAAAAAATGGTGTTTCGTTTGTCGTTTGTCGTTGAGAGGTCCGTTTCATTTCATTTCCATTTGTCGCAATTTTTTGGAAAAATTTTGTTTCCATTTTTCGTTTTTTTGTTTGTCATTTCTACCCGTTTTTTGCACGATTTTTAAAAGCATTTCCATGCATGGGCGTCCCCCAACGCCCCAGACCAAAGGGAAAACACTAAAAAAAATTGATGCTGGCAGAGACACAGTATAGACTAGGTTTGCAGGGAGGCTGCAAAGGCAGTGGCGGGCATTCCCCAGGGTGCAAGGCAGCCGCAGAGTGACTGCATTGTGGGGCAGGGGAGGGTACTCACCGAGAGGTACGCACACACGCACACAGGGAGGCTGCAGGACTGAAGCTAGAGTCGCAGAGAAAGCAATCCCACCCTAACTCCCACTGGTGACTGCAAGCAGGACAGGGGCTGCCAGAGCTTTTTATGCCCTCTGTGGCTGCCAGACCTGCACAGTCTGAAACCTGGGCATGCTGTTGGTTGAAGTTGTCCAAGAATTTACATGATCCCATCACATGGCTTGCCTCCATGTTGTGGCTGGAGTGGCAACATCCATTTTGTCATCCATAAAGGGAAAAGAAAAATACATTGCGATGGGAGAAGACAAAAACAAACGTTTTAAGGACCCCTACCCCTTGGTAGGTAATAATTTCAAATAATTATCGCATTATCGCTGCATTTTTATGGATGTCCAGGGCGTTTTAATACCCAAGAAATCAATATTAGGCATCTGGGAGCCATTTTGGGTCGATGTCCCCTAACTCCCCTTAAAGGAAAAAAATACAGCGATCTGAGAAAAGACATAAATGCATGTTTTAAGGACCCCACCCCCTGTAGGTATTATCAGACAGTATAAATAATTATCGCTGCATTTTTATGGATGTCCAGGGCATGTTTTAACATTTAAAACAGCTCATTTCATTGCATGCTGCCAGTAACGGAAACGAAACATAACGAACAAAATTTTCGTGGTTCTGTTCATTTTGTTTCATTTTCATCACAATTTTTGTTTGTTGTTTCGTTACGTAACGAAACAACAAATAAATAATGGAAACAAAAAATTGTTCGTTCCGTGCCCATCTCTAGTGTGATAATATGAGACCTGCCTGTGAAGATGTGCATCACACCAAGTGGAGGGCAGTTCACACATGTATGCACCATGTACAGTAGTTTGTTTGATAAGAAGAGATATGCACATATAGTGCAACAATAGTGGCACTCCTTTGAGCTTTGGTCTTTTGAGAAGGATGTGATTCATGTTAACAGGACAGACATAGCAAGTCTGTATTATGTGGCAAATAGCCTCAAAAGAGATGGCCTACAAGATGATTACAGCCTTTGGGTCTCAGGAGGGAGTGTGCTTCAGCATTTTGTTCCTTTCAATAAATAGGCAATAGGTGTAACTTTTTTTCTGTCACCAGGAAAACTGTTCTGTTTTTGGTTGTAGAGAAGTTGTAGCCTTGCTCGGCTTTGTGGAGGAGGGGAGGGATCCTGAGGTACTGTACGAATGTGAAAATGCCTCTTTCCATATTACTCAGGCTCTCATACTGTGTCTAGAGCAAGGGTGGTGAACCTTCAGAATTCCACATGTTTTGAATCACAACTCCCAGAATTCCAAGCCTGTATTGCAAATGGCAAAGGACCGTGGGAGTTGTGGTCCCAAAATCTGAAGTGCTGAATGTTCTCCACGACTGGTCCTAGAGCATTGAACTTGGGGTTGATGTTGTTGTTTGTTTTTGTTTGCATGCAGGGATAATAATCGTGTGGTGTCAAGTCAATTCTGGCTTACGATCACCCTTTCTATATAGAGAGCACTCTGAACTGGTTTCCATCCCTATCATCTTGGTGTGGGGGTGGGGGTGCTCTGGGACTGTACAATCTGCCCTAGGCCACACAGGCTGGCTGTTCTCATAAGAGGCACAGTGAGCAATCAAACTCCCAGCCTCTACCTAACCCACTGAGCAATCCACTCAGGGGTTCCCGCAGTGTGGTGTAGTGCCTCGAGCAAGGGACTAGGACTCTGGAGAACCAGGTTCCACTCCCCATCTAACCATGGGAAATCACCAAGGACAGTGGAACTGTCAAAGACACTCCTTAGTACTTCACTTACCTTGAAAGCCTTGTCATGTTAACATAAGAACAAAATGACATAAGAACAGCCATGCTGGATCAGGCCAAAGGCCCACCTAGTCCAGCTTCCTTTATTTCACAGTGGCCCCACCAAATGCCTCTGGGAGTGCACAAGACTAGATATCTGTCTCCTAATACCACTCCCCTGCATCTGGCCCTTAAAGTACCCTGGTTTTATGCCTGGAGATTACACATCTCCATCATGGTTTGTAACCTGATATGGACTTTTCCAGGAATCTGTCCAATCCTCTTTTGAAGGCATCCAGGCTAGATGCCATCACCACTTCTTGTGGCAGGGAGTTCCACAGACTAACAACACGCTGGGTAAACAAAAATTCTTTTGTCTGTTCTCACTCTCCCATCCCACAGTTTGAGTGGATGTCCCCTAGTTCTGGTATTTTGTGAGAGGGAGAAGAGTGTTCCTCTATCCACTTGACTCATGCCCATGTTGACTATAATTCAGTTCCAACATGAAAGCACAGAGCATACACACACTTACTCAGGAAACCTTTTTCATCAACACATCCTTGAATACCTGCAGTGGTGATCAACGTACAGAAAAAGCTTCTGAAACCTACTCTTGTGTATACAAGCATGCCTGATTGACTGGAGGCACTGCCCTTTCTCCAGGCTTAAAGTTAGCATGCACACAGCACAGCACACTCTCTTATTTCCCACAATGATTTCATAAGGGAATATAGAATGTGGAATTATGGTGATAAGCTTCTGAAAAATCCCAGCATTCTCTGGGATGCAGTTTGGGAACTCCTGCACTGAAGCAGATCAGGGCTTCCAGTCCGTCTTTACCCTGCTGAATACATGTTCGAGTGACTGACCTGTTTTTTACCCTGAGATAAAAGGCCTTTCTATTGGGCTAGGAGTTGTTTCCTAATGATTAGAATAAAGCTGCTGTTTCATTTACTGTAAGCCCTCAACCAGTGTAACTGAACAATTTGCTGCTCATGAGTAGAAATTCATTTTTATCTTGAGCACTGGAACATTTCTTAAAAGTACATTGTGGCCCTGGTTAAAATAACTATTCTACAAGCATCTAATTAGAGCCTCTGAGATCACAAACCGAAACACTTCCAATTTGTTTGCGCTGTGTAAGAGGCAAGGAATGTGGTGATATCATGGATGATTATGCCAAGTGACATAAAGAATGTTTCTTCCTGGTGTCGATTTTTTTAAAAATCCTTTTTTTTCTAACAAAGGCCTTTTAATTGTGTGTTTTTTCATATACAGAAGCATTAGAGGCCTGGATGTGAAAATGTTGTTGCTTTTGCATTTTGTATGTTTCTGAAAACAAAAGATGTTCTTTGTATGCACATGCCTTTCTTTTGCCCCACACTATTCTTTGATGAAACAGGTTTTGCAGGTTTTTGAAACAAAAGAATCTGTTTAATATATATGAGAGTAGGATGAGGATGCAATGTAAATTTGCCAGTTTTTTCTCCACATTAAGCTCCTTGGAAATTGGGGTGAGGTGGAGAAGTGGATTAATGTGAAGTGTGCCATTCTGGGGCCTCTTCGATGCAGGGCAGGCGACCAGTGTGACTAATAATAGTTCATTAGGCACTACCAATAACACACGAGAGGCACTGCCAGTAACACACGAGGGACACTGCCTGTGTCCAAACCCTGCCTCCAGTGGATGAAGATGGAATTTGACTGAAGGAAAGGGAGGGGAGAAGTCAGCAATACTTAACAAAAGGACTGAAAATAATTTGTATTCTACTTTCTACCAACATAACCAAGGCAAAGCACAACCATGACCAAATCCCTCAGTCAATCAATGCCTTTACTTGTTAAAGTTGCTACATCTAATAGGACCAACAAGAATGTCATCAAATGTGCAAGCTTTCCTCTCCTCCAGAACTCTAGATCAAAATAGATGCTACCCAAAGTGTGCAGTGGGCGGTGTGTGGAGGGGGAGAAGATAGAAACACACAAAGAATTATGAGAAGGTTGTAGTCATAAGTTTGCAGCAAATGTAAGAACCAAACAATCTAAAAACATGAGAGAAAAAGTACCATGAGGCTGAAGAGAAAGGTGCAGACTTCAAAAAAATTAAGTAAGGTAAGGCAAGACAAAAAGATTTAAAATGTAGAAGGATGTGTGGTTTGTTCTAAAACTTTGTCATGAGATCCAACTTTCTTAACTGGGATGCCTTATCTACACATATCATAGTGTATGGATTAACAAGAAGCAGGCAAAAAAGAAACAGAGTAAGGAGAGAACACTTTGATTGTTGAATATCAGTCCTCATCTTCCTTAGCCATCGTGGCAACACTGTGGAATGATGGGAATTACATCTGAGGAGACACACCTGTCTCATTGTGGCTTTAGGTGGATGATGGTTTGCTTCCTGCAATGAAAGGAACTCATCTTAGAGCTCCTTCTGAGACCTGAGCCCTCCTGGGATTTCTCCCTTGCGGAGCACCTCAGTAAAAACAGACAAAATCTGCCCAGCTAAAATGCAATTACTGACCCAGAACCTGTCTCATATACTGTATGTTATATATATCATACTTGAAGCTGCAAAGTTTCTTTTGGAATAATTTGAATATTTCCCATTGTCAAATAGAGTCAACCTACTTCTGCCACCCAGTGATGCACATAAAACAAGGAAGAATGATCTTTAAAATTGGTAAATGTGTCGCACTGTATGAAATTTGCAGAGGTTTTGCATTCCACAATGAAAGGTGCTGTTGTGGAAGGGTAGGGATAAATAGTATTTTCTCTGCACTGTTAGAGGACTCCTAGAAATAAATGTCTAGAAAAATGTCATTCCTCCTTTTCGTTGAACAGAGCAGGTACCAGTGGAGGGAGAAATTGCACAATGTATTCTACTTTATAGGAGACGCTATAGCTCCATATTTCATTTATACTTCACAATAATGTAAGGCATTCTTTGTAAGTCAGAAATATATTCACAGTTCATACTGTTTGGGAAATGTGGACTGGCTGTTTATCATTTTTTAAGCAGTTAAGAAAGCAGAGGTACACACACACACACACACACACACACACACACACACACACACACACACACACACACACACACACACACACACACACACACACACACACACACTTGCGTGTGTATATGCACACAGACAGACACAGTAAAGTCACTCTGTACAAAATCTACTCTCCTTTTATTGAGAAGTCAGAAACGTGTTTTGTTATTCTTTTTACCTTGGCCTGTTGTTGCAGTGCTGGTTAAATGTGAAGTCATGTGAAAAATGAACTGAAAATATTAACACAGAGAGTTGGGACACAGAGTCTTAAGGCTTTTTGTGCCTATGCAGCAGAAGTCTTGAATGAGTTATTTTTAGCTGTTTGTTTCCCCTCAGAGGGATAGATAAATGAAATCAGCTGTGACAGACAAGATTTCACTAGCATGTAAGAGGCTGATAAAATGCAGAACCAACAAACAAACCAGGTTTCAGGCAGACTTGAAATACAGCACAAGTACAATAATGGAATTCTTCTTGGAGAAAACAAATAAGAAAGCCTCCCCAGGCAGTTGGATTTAAAGAATGTCATCACAATTTCTAATTAAATATAGCTAGTCTAAGATTATGTTAGCTTTTAAAAAAAAGAAACTACCAAAGGTAAATGGATCTTGGACCGGAGGAGAGAGAAACCAATGTGGACATTAGATGACTTAAGATTTATAAAAGTGGAACTTGATGCATGTCAACATACATCTAATATTAGGGTTTAGAAGCTGTTAGCTAAAGTGGAGAATAATCCTACAGTTTTGCTTCTATTTTTCTTGTCTTTTCCCCTCCCCAACACTTGCTCTTTCAATTGTAATGTAGTTTTCACATTGTAATATTTTGTTCCTATGCATACATTTAATTGTATTGATAACTGTGGAGAATTAACTGGCAGAGTGGGACAATATCTGCCATATTAGAATCTATGCCCTTTGGTTTTATATGGTAGCTATTAGAGATGGGCATGAAATGATTTTTATTTCATTTCATTTTTTTCCCATTTCATTTCGGCGCTTGTTTCAGTGCCTTAAAAATGTTAAAACCCCACACCATTCCTGCCCAATGTGTCCAAGTGGGGGTGGGGAGAAATGCAGGGTTTTTAAAATGTCTTGGAGCCATCAAGGCAGCCTTTGTGGCTCCCACACATTTTAAATGACCCATGCCTCTGCTCTGATCGGGCACATTGGGGAGAAAGGAACAGACACAGTGTTAAAAATGAAAAATAATACAAAATGAAAAACAAAATGACTTTTTAAAGAAATGTTTCAAACAAAACGAAATGAAATGAAGCCAACAATACAAAAAACAAAAAAAAAAAAAAATGAAATTGCAATTTGTGCCCATCTCTAATGGGTATGTCTCACTGTTGCAGCATATGTGATTTGGACATTATCAAGGACCAGTTTTCAGACCTGACAAAAGCCCCAAATGTCATGGCTAAAGGAGAAGGTGTGGCCAAAGAGATTAATTTACATAGGTTCAAATTTGCATTTCCATCACAATCACAGTCAAAATCAAGATAATAAATGCTAATTCGCTAAATATACATCATGCATACTTAGATGATTAATTAACATACTGCTTTTAAGAGGTTTATGAAAATAAATTTGTATGTCATCAGTGCTCATTAGTATTTATGAAACTTGAATGTACAATTTTCAGTTTCCAACCTTGCACTTACTTTGCAAAGACTGCAAGAACCACAGCAGCACTCAAGTGAGAGAATCACCATTCTGTCATTTTGTGATGCACAAACAGTACCCTAACAAGGGAGACAAAAAGTAGAGATGGGCATGAAATGAATTTTTTTAATTTGTTTTGTTATTCGTTATTCATTTTGTTAGCTAACAAAATGAATAGCGAAATAGCCCATCAAAGAAAAAAAGACACAAAATGAAATGGAAATTTCCGTTTCATTCATTTCATTTTTCATTTGGGAGACACTTACCTTCCTGCTGCACCGAGTCCCAAACGACCTCTTCAGCGCAGGGAAGCAAACACCTCTCAGCTGTGGGGGGAAAAACAAAACCCAAGCCCCAGCATTGGGGCTTTTAAAAAATTAATAAAAATTTAAAAAGGGAAAAAATAAAAAAGGTCCGACCCGGCCCAGGAGCCACATGGTCGGTACTGTAAAATGTAAAAATAAATAAACAAATAAAACAAATTAAAAAGAGCTGACCCAGCCTCGGGGGCCACATGGTCAGTGCTGTAAATAAAATAAAAAAAAATAAAAAAATAAAAAATAAAAAATGGTGCTGCTCCAGTCATGGGGAAGCAAGTGCCTCTCAGCTGTGGGGAAAAAAACAAAACAAAACAAAACAAAAATACCAAGCCCCGGCATTGGGGCTTAATTTTTTTAAAAATAATAATAATAAAAATGTCAACCTGGCCCAGGAGCCACATGGACGGCACTGAAAAATGTAAAACAAACAAACAAACAAATAAACAAACAAATAAACAAGCAAACAAACAAACAAAAAATTAAAAGTGCTGGCCCAGCCCCAGGGGCCACGTGGTCGGTGCTGGAAGATTTTTTTAAAATGTAAAATGGTGCTGGCCTCATTGTCATTGGTGGCAATCCCTTGGCAGCTGTGGCGGTCCCCTGGCTGCAGTGGTGGTCCCCGGCGTCTTTGTTGTCATCGTTGTCAGTCCCACAGAGGCGGCGGTGGCCTCCAGCCAGGTAAGCCGAACCAGTTCGTTTCGGTTCAGTTGGACCAAATGTACAAAACCCCCAAAATGAACTGAGGGCCCCCCAAAACAGAACGAATTGAGCCATCCATTTTCTGTTTCATGCCCACCTCTAGAAGCAAGTAAGCCAAGAAGGACATCTATATCATGAAAGTACTAAAAATGGCATATGGGGTGTGTGAGCATGCAGTCTCTGAGTCACATGTTACTCACCCCTATACTGTACCGTAGCTTCAGATGTGAAAATGGAAGAAAACACCTCCATTTTGCACCTGAGCATTTGCAAGTTGGAGCAGGCAGCTTACATTAGTTAAAGATCAGGTAAAATGGAAGTTGCTTTGGAACACTTATGTAACTGTGATGTGCGTGGCATGTTTTCAAAGAAAAACGGTGATCAACAGAAAGCTGTAGCAAAAAGACAGTGAATACTTGTAATGCATAGCAGTCTTTACAAATTCTGAAACTAGAAAAACGGGGAAAGAAGAATACAATTGCCACTCTATAGTCAATAGAAAGCACCGGATTGAATCTGTAAATCTTAAATCCTGTAGGATTTCTGGGGGATGCCATTTGCAAATTACTTCAGTGAGAAACATCTCAGTTTAGCTTGAAATCCTATTCCCCCCTGTAAACTTACTGAAATAGTTGGACCAAAGCTGACTGGGTTACACACTGAAATCAACATTTTGGGCAGTGCCACCCTGCCTATAGGAGAATTCACCTTGGCAGGCAAAAATCTACCCAAAGAACTGCTCTTCCTCTAAATGGGTGCCTATTTCCAGTTAACAATTAATCTTTTCTTCCTTGTGTTGTATAGTGTTCCTCCTTGGCAGAGGCGCAGCTAGGGTTTGGAGTGCCTGGGGACACATCTCACCCACCCAGCAAGGGGGATGATCCTGGAGGAACAGTAGGGGAGGGCGAGAAGGGTCCCTCTTTCTCACATCCTCTTTGGGAGTCTCCCTACTAGACAAGGCTCTCCTGTGCAAACTGCACACCACAGGGACAGCAGAGACAAGGAAGAATCCCACCTCAAGGGGCAAGAGAGTGGTGGAGCCTTCTGCACCACAGTCTAGACAGTGGGGTGGGGGCGTTTTATCATGCTGATAACTGAGGTGGTGCACCGCCAGGCAGCCTCCACTGGCAGAAGGACACATGGCTTGCCCAAAGGCAAATGTGCACATCCCAGCCTCATGCACTACCACCACCAGCAGCAGCGGGAGGTGCCAGCTCCTCAAGTGCCCTCAGACCTCTGTGCCCTGGGGATTTTGGCCCCTGTCCCCAGAAGCTACGCTAGTGCTCCTTGGTGCTATGTGAGATAGGGGCCGCATTTTCACATTCATGCCCACTCTGACCATGTTTGGGATTGTACTCTAAGTACAAGTACAAGATCAACTACTCAGCAGTCTTTCAAGGTAACAAAATGTTGAAGCCAATTTAGCCTTTATATCTAAACACCTCCATTATGAAATTGCACCTGGGAATGGACTAAAAGAAAATAACTCATGAAAAGTTCTATATAATTTTTATGTGGGTTCTGTGTAAATCCCCAGAGGTAGTTCCTACTTGGCAATAACCCCTCTGGGAAGTTACCTTTGTCTGGAAAAAGGATGAGCAAGCTGCCTTTTTCTTTTCTTTTCTTCTTCTTCTGTATCACTTTCTTTTTGCTCCCAGAGTGAAGGCAGAGTGTATTTAATTACATTGGTATAGAATTATCTTGTCCCAGTCTAGTTCTGAAGTCCTGCCTTACCTTCAGCAACATAAAGATTCTGTTTTAAATGGAGGACGGGTCAAAGATGTGTGAAATTTCAGTAAAAGCCTGCTAAACAAAAGGAGTTGAAGAAATATCTCCCCTTCCCCATCTGTTGTGGAAAGAATATGGTGTTTGCTCATGGGTGTTACTGCCATTAACATAGATTAATGAGAGATCATATTGCTTTGGAGCCATTGTGTGCCATCACATGAGGAACTGTGTATAAAATGTTCTTGACATTTAGCTCTTATAATCTACTTGTATGGGGCATGCAACAATCCAGTTGAGTAGAAGATGAGCTGTCATAATTGAAAACACATTGTTGAATTCCCTTTGCCTCTCCAACACTTAGCTCTTTATTGCCTATATTTAACATTCCTTTAAAATCCAGAATAGTGACTGGAATTTTGCTGATGAGAAAAATGGTAATGGTAATGGCTTGTTCCCATGAGCAGCTGCAGTGAGAGGACGCAGTTGATCTTGCACGGCTTTTAGCAAATTGGTCTTCCTCTGTCTTCTGCAGCAGTCAGGAAGGGTCTCTCCATGGTTGTTTCTCAAAGTGCAGTACAATAGTGTTTGAAAGGAGTTGTCATTTTTATGGCTGCAAAGGAATAAGACAGAAGTGAATTGTACAGCAAGATTGGTCAGGTAATGCAGAGGACAATGTGATAGGGAATGTGCAGATCAGTCTGACACAATGCAGTGAGAGCCAAGATAGCAGAAAGAAGAGGACTAAGGCTCAGCGGACTAAGCAGAAAGAAGAGGACTAAGGCTCAGCGGACTAAAGCTCTGAAAACTGTCGACTGCAAAGTTGGCAGCTCAGTGGTTCGAATCCTGGGTGCCACGCAGCGGAGTGAGCTCTTGCGAATAACCCCAGCTCCTGCCAACCTGGCATGTGAATGCAAGTAGATAAATAGGTACCACAGTTAAAAGTGGGAAGGTAAAACTGTATTTCCTTGCAGCCATGCTGGCCACGTGGCCATGGACTTGCACAATACTGGCTCTTTGGCTTGAATATGGAGATGAACACCGCCCCTAGAGTTGGACACCACTAGCACGCATGTGCGGGGGGCTTTTCGTTTTTACCACCCTGTTGGCTCATGTTCAGTTTTCAGCCAAGTGTGTGCATGGGTTGTTTCACCGTACCTTATGCACTTGGTGGTATGTAAATCTGAAGGGATATCAGGTGACCATTGTACTGTATGGTAGTTTTGTTCCTATTGGTGTAGCCAGCGGATATGCCAATGAGTTGTGCAGCATTAGACTGCAAGTAGAGACATCAAAAAAGTCCTTCATACAAAAAGGTTTCTGTTCACGTTGAAGACTATTATGTCATTTATTTAACTTCCATGTTCTTTTGATATGTGTCTCTCCCTCTTGAGAGCATGCTCCAGTTATTTGTTCCGCACAGGCAATATGATTCAGCCAAATTTAATTAATTGATGACTTTCAGCTCCTACAGCTGGATGATGTGGTCTAGACCCTTGGGGACGTGAGGGCCAGCACATGTGTGTTGGATCCTTGCCCCTCATGGATCATAAAAGCTTCCAGAGAAGGTATGGCAGACTGGTTAGGAAGAGTAGTGAATGACTCCTTACAACAGGGCAGGATTCTGGCATGTTTAAAGGAGGCAATAGTAAAACCACTGTTAAAAAAGCCCTCCTTAGACCCAATGATACTGAATGATTAGTGAATAGTATTGAATATCCTGTTCTTAGGGAAATTCCTAGAGCAGGTTGTGGTCTCACAGCTCCAGTGGTTTCTGGATGAGATAAACTACCTGGATCCATATCAATCTGGCTTCAGGGCTGGCTATGGGACTGAGATAGCACTGGTTGCATTGGTAGATGACTTACGCAGGGAAATGGATAGGGGATCGGTGTCCCTTATGGTTTTGCTAGACCTCACAGCTGCTTTTGACATTATTGACTAGAGATGGGCATGAAACGAACAATTTTTTGTTTCTGTTTTTGTTTTTTCGTTTCATTTCGTAACAAAACGACAAACGAATTTTGTCTTTAAAATGAAACAAAACGAACAGAAACACCGGAAATTTTGTCGTGCGTTTCGTTTCCGTTACTGCAATATGAGTGAATTGCTTAAAATCCTTAAAAAAATCACAAAAATTTGAAATAAATGGTAACAAAATGGTAACGAAACGAATGAAACCAAAACGATTTTTTTGCAAAAATTTGCAAAAAACAGAAACGAACCAAAACAGACCCTCCAAACGACAAACGACAAATGAAATGCCATTTTTTTTATTCATGCCCATATCTACTATAGACCATTGCATCCTCCTGACTCATCTCTCTGAAATGGGAATCAGGGGTACTGCATTAAAGTGGCTCCAGTCCTTCCTGCAGGATAGAACGCAGAAAGTGGTGTTAGGTAACTCTTGTTCGACACCATGGTCGCTGACCTGTGGAGTTCCCCAGGGTTCTGTTCTGTCTCCTATATTATGAAACCACTGGGGGAGATTATTAGGTCTTTTGGGGTTAGGTGCCACCAGTATGCCGATGATACACAGCTCTACCTCTCATCATCCCCGGACTCTAAAGGAGCTACTATCTCAACATTACATGAGTGTTTATCTGCAGTAATGAACTGGATGAGGATGAACAAAATAAAACTAAATCCAGAAAATACAGAGGTGCTCCTGGTCAGTCGAAAGAGAGAGCAAGAGATAGGGATGCAGCCTGTACTAGATGGGGTCACCCTCCAATTGAAAAATCAGGTACACAGCTTGGGGGTGCTCTTGGACTCATCCTTGAGCTTGGATGCCCAGGTCACAGCTGTTGTCAGGAGGGCATTTGCACAATTAAGGCTAGTACGCAAGTTATGCCCCTTTCTTAAGAAACCGGCTCTGGCCATGGTGTCACATGCCCTAGTGACATCCCAGCTGGACTACTGTAATGCTCTCTATGTGGGGCTATCAATGAAAAGTCTCAGGAAACATCAGCGGGTTCAAAATGAAGCAGCCAGACTGCTGACTGGGGTGGGGTGCAGAGATCACATCACACCCCTATTAAAACAGCTCCACTAGCTGCTAGTCAGCTATCGAACACAATTCAAGGTGCTGACATTCATCTACAAAGCACTATATGACCTGGGTCCTAGCTACCTCAAAAATAGGATCTCACAATATGAACCAACTTGGGTGTTAAGGTCATCAGGAGAGGCCCTACTTTCCATCCCGCCACCCTCACAGGTACGTCTTATGGGAACCCATGAAAGGGCCTTCTCGACTGCTGCGCCCAGACTCTGGAATTCCCTCCCACTAGAAGTCAGGACTGCCTCATCTCTGTTGTCCTTCCGGAAACAGGCAATGGCCTTTCTGTTCAGGCAAGCTTTCTCTGAATGGTGGACTACCATGTGTTTTTTATATGAATCTGTGGGTTCACATAGACTTTGTGTTTATGACTACTTACCGTGTTGCTTTAATGCTCTGTTGTCTATTAATGCTGTAAGATGTCCTTCAATTGCTTTTTCTCAAATACTTGAACATGCCTTAATTGTACTGGACTGTGTATTATCCCTCATTACTGTAAGCTGCCTTGGGTCCTTTTCCAAGGAGAAAGGCAGGGTAAAAATACTCTAAAATAATAAAATAATAATAATAATAAAGTTCATTAGCCGAGTGACTAAGAGGCCTATGGCAAATGGTGAGCTGTTTCTTTCTCTCCAATTCAAAATACGAAAATAACTCAGATTATTAAACTAATGATGAGGTAATGGAGTATAAGGTAGAATTGCAACAAAAATTAATAATACAACACATACGATAAAGTGATTCTGAAACTGCTAGCTCCTTGTCGTTCTGCATACCAGATAGGTCTTTTTTTGGAATATAATGAGAAGTTGTTTTAAATGATAATGAAGCAAAATAATATTCAGATTATTTGGGCATTCTGTGAGGAATGCCTGGGTCAGAATGTTTTTATTAGTCCTTTTCTTATTGATATTTGGTACTACAGTTGGCACAGTACAGATTTAAGACCAAATTTTGTTGGCATCAGCCTAGCATCTTATAAACACAAAATTCTTTTTCATTGCTCACCTGATGTCCCTTCAGATTTATATACCACAAGCCTATATGAACATCAGTTAAATCCACTTCATTGACACTGGTGCCTCCACAACCACCACAATATATGAGGCAGCAGCATGGGGCACAGCATGAATAACCCATGTGAACATTATGATAATCCTCGGTAACTATATAACATGGTCATGTCCTTGGAATGATAAATATAATTAAAAAGTAGTTACACTGCAAAAGGAGTAATGTAAATCACTCAATGGTTGAAATCCTGTTGTGATAAATCCAGTGACATGTATCTTTAATGTAAGATCTTTTGAAAGCCTCAGGTCAATGGTGGTGATGGGGAGCCTTCAATATCGGAAAATTCTGATCTGGCACCGGGAACCAAGGGAAGTGATTTTCCAGTATGAAAGGCTTTCCCTGCCCCATCCCAAGCTTTCCCAAGGCCTAAAGGAAGCTCGGGGGGCTCAGAACCTGAAGAGGATGGGATAACAAGCCTTGTGGCACAGTGGCTAAATGCCTGTACTGCAGCTAAAACTGTGCTCATGACCTGGGGTTCAACCCTAGGTAGCAGGCTCATGGTTGACTCAGCCTTCCATCCTTCGGAGGTCAGTAAAATGAGTACCCAGCTTGCGGGGGGTGGGCAGCAATGCATAGCCTGCATAATTAAACTATAAACCGCCCAGAGAGTACTTGAAGTGCTGTGGGGCGGTATATAAGCAGAACACTTTGCTTTGCCTTGCTTTAATTTGATTAAAGATACCTATTACCAAACGATGATGTAATCAAATGTGTGCAATGTAAATGTATGCCAACAGGATTTCAGCCAATAAACTGCAATCATCATTTCAACCTAACTGTATCAATTTTCCAATCTCTGGCTGGCAAGCAGCACTCTTCCAGTTGCTACTAATGCATTGCTTACTATTTGCTTTAAAGATTTCAGCTTCCTGCCCAGGTGCCAAGATAGGCAGAGCAGCATTATAAGAGAACCAGCACGTTGTCCTCCTCAAGGAAATAAGGTTGCAAAAAGAGAGTGCCCCTTGAAATTCATGCCACTAGGAACACGAGAAGGAGGGGAGTCGAGTAATATATTTACAGTGGCTTGAAAAATGTGTTTTACAGTGTCAGTAATTAGGAGCAAGGATTCTACAAAGTCTCTTTGTAGATAGAGCGAAAGCCTGTGGTAGATTGTGCTATTTCTCGTTCCGGCAAACATATGCTTAGCTGGTGTGTAGCTTTGGACATTTTGTTTTATTGATGGTGCAGTTGGATTCACTTCTAAACACATGCTGCAAAAGAGGGAAATGCCTTCATTAGCGTGCATAGGATGAAACTTCATGCCCTGTCAGATGTGCATATGGGTGGTGTGCAAGGGCGAACTGTTTTTCTGTCCTCATTTACCCTCTTCTACTGCATAAGTAAGTAGAACTTCCTTTGCTGAATCAGGCCAAATATTCCATCTGTTCACGTATTCTAATAGCATTTGGTGACTTCTTCAAGGAAAGGAATTTTTATATATATTCTCTCCTCTCTCCTCTCCTCTCCTCTCTCTCTCTCTCTCTCTCTCTCTCTTTGTGTGTGTGCGTATGCGTGCATGCATGTGTGCGTGCATGTGGGTGTGTAAAAGATCAGACACATCTTAATTGCATTGTTCTCTGTAACTTTAAAGAAACACTGAAAGGAATGAAAGGAGAAGGAAATGGAAAAAAATGGAATGGAGGACTGGTGTGGGGGAAATGGATTGATCCATTAATGTGTTAGGTCTTGGTTCTTGCATAATTTTTCACTTGATGTTACCAGTGCGCATGGGTGATTTGATTCTGACGGGACTGTATGTATATTCGTATTAAGATTCTTTTAGTGCATAATTTTACTAATGCAGACATGCTGCCCTTTGTGCTTATAAAATACTGTGAAGGAATTTGGAGATTGTACATAGGCATTAATTGTTTGGGGGTTAGTTTTGGGGGTTTCTGCAGTTTTTCACTCCCTCCACATCAGTCCACATGCACATCTGTTCAGACAGAGAGTTTCTTGATGTAGCACATGTTCAGTCACACTGCAACTACTTGCTTGTACTGCCTCATCAACTCAGGGGCGTGCATTGATGAATTTACAGGAGATAGGATACGAAAAACCTAAAACGTGGCAAATCATGTGGGCTTGGGGATCTACAGGAAGTTTGGAATTTAAAAAAAAGAAAAGAAAATCATGTATATGCCTATTCATCTGTTGTATTTGGGAAGTAACATCAAGACATTTTAATGTTCAAACATGATTGGGAAATCTCGAGGAGAAGAATTTTAGAACATTCCTCTGTTAAGTTTAGCTTATCCAGCATCATGACAGCACAATTTCCTAAATTGTTGTCGCTTTTGGAGCCACATTAAAGCCATGATTAATGAAAACAGCAATGTAAATTTAAGTCAGCCGTGCACATCATGTGCACCATGAACTTCTGGGATAGCTTAGTGGTTTTAGCCATCTGGCTGCAAAGCCAGAGGATGGCAGTTGAATATCCCACTATCCTCCCCAGGGGATGTTGTCTGTGATCCAAAGGGCCCCTTCCAGCTCTGCAATCTATGATGATGATGATGATGATGATGATGATGATGATGATGATGATGATGATGATGATGAAGAAGAAGAAGAAGAAGAAGAAGAAGAAGAAGAAGAAGAAGAAGAAGAAGAAGAAGAAGAAGATTTGGAATAGCAGCAGAGTTTTAGAATCACAGAATTGTAGGGTTGAAGAGACCTCACGGTCCATCCAGTCCAACCCCCTGCCATGCAGGAACCCCCATCACAGTACAGTGGTACCTTGTATAAAGGAATTAATTTGTTCCAAATGAAATTATGTTAAGCAATTTTTCCTTTATACAAATTCCCATAGGAATGCATTGAAAATGGAGTAATCCCATTTTTATGTTGTATGGATTCTCCCCATAGGCGATTCTGTTAAGCAAATGTCCCCTATCTCTGGAATTTTTATCTTGTACAGATTTTATGTTATACAAGCTGTTTGTTACCCAAGGGTCCACTGTACTCCCAATAGATGGCCATCCAGCCTCTGGTTAAAAACCTCAAAAGAAGGAGACTCCACCACCCGCTATGGCAGCATAGTCCACTGCTGAACAACTCTAACCATCAGGAAGTTCTTCCTAATGTTTAAATTTAATCTCTTTTCCTGTAGTTTGAAACCATTGCCCTGAGTTCTAGTCTCTGAAGCCACGGAAAACAACCTTAAGCCTTTTGTTTTCAATAGCAGAAGCCAGTCCAATGTCCACAGAAGACGTCACAAGTAGGATGTGTAATTGGTGGACTTTTGTGTTATTTCCCCCTGCCTTTTATGTATATTAAATTTTTATCCTAAATTCTCCACCCTAATGCATGCACCAAAGAGCTCCTCCTGTTGCTTTCCCCCAGATATGATATTCAGACATATATTGCCTGTGAGCAAGATGGTTCCATTCATCTATGAATGACTTGGATCTGTATTGTGAAAAACTCGTGATAATCCAAGCATGCTGTGCAACTTGTAGTGTGTGTGTGTGTGTGTGTGTGTGTGTGTGTGTGTGTGTGTGTGTGTGTGTGTGTGTGTGTGTGTGTGTGTGTTTTCTCTCTTAAAAGAACAGTGTCATCGTGTAGCCTGGAGATGGAGGTCTAGCTGCATGGGATGCGAGTCTCTCACAACTCCATACTGTTTGCAACTCCAAATCTTGAGATCATTTTGACCTATAGGGTCGTTCTCAATTATTGGCTCAGGGAATGGCACAAAGGCAGCATTATGCGTCTAGTCAAAACAGAGTGAAAGAGACTCTGGAACTCATCCAGCAGGGTTTGAACTTTTACTTACAATACCTCCAAAGCTTCTGTTTACAGTGTGCTAATCGCACTGGACAATCAATATTGGCCCTCATATGCATATTGTGTGTGTTGTTAACCATTGGTTCATGTCTTACAGTTTCTGTACAGACTGCTACTTAATACTTAATGGTTTGGTTTGATCCCTTCTTAATATTCTAAGTAGGCTGCATCTCACTTCTTAAGAATATAATTCCCAGGATCCGCTGCCATGTCATTAAGAGCCTTCTGGCATTTATTTTAATCAGCTTCTGCGTCTGTACTTTCTCCCATGCTGGCATAGCATCTCACAAGATGATGCCGATACAGTAAATCCAAAGTCTTCCACTAACACCTTTTACGCTGGGTAGCTCAGCTCATCATATACCTTTTAAGCCAGTCTGACTTCATGTGATATGTGTTATTTGTCTGCAGAAATGTAGTACTAAAATGTATCATGCTGGTGGAAGACCTTTTGCCTTCCTGGCTATACATGGGAGCAACTGCAACCACAGCTGTGCTGTGTAAGTCAGTGGAGAGAGATTCACAGATGCAGCACCCAGTCAAGTATTCTGATAATCCTCTGACAGTTTTCTGAGAGCTGTAATTTGCAAATTAATTTGCTTTTGTTTGGTCATTGATCATTATCAGGAAACCATGAACTCTGTTTACATGTTTTGATTCTGCAAATGTGGCAGCATGAGAGAGGCATCTCTGAATACCCTATTGTTGTGTCACCTCCAAATGCAAAGGTGACTATTTGTTTGTTATGGCTTTGAAGCTCTCTGTGCTACCGTAAAACTTCAAACAATTGTCTAATGAATTCACCCTCCATCTAAAGTGTCATCTCATACTTATCATCATATCATACCCACATTATTATTCTTATGATCAGCTGGTTTTCCCAGTGAATGACTCCCAAATACAAGCAGCTGATGAACTGCAGTCCTGTGACAGAATTTGCACAGAAGTTCCCATAATAATAAGACTCTGAGTATTTGTAGCAGCAATCCTAGTGAGAAATGGCAGAACCCTTGGTTCCACTACTTCTTGGGTACCCCCTTCTTACAGCAGTAATTAAAAATAATGAAGTACCAGTGGTTTCTTTCGTGGTTCTGTTCGGTTCATTCCAATTCCATCACAATTTTCATTATTTGTTTCATTACATAATGAAACGAATAACAAATAACGGAATGATTTTTTTTGTTTCGTGCCCATCTCTAGTAGAGATGGGCACGAAACAGAAAAATAGTGTTTTGTTTCATTTCGTTTGTAATGAATTTATAAAGTAGTTTTGTTGTGAAACAAAAGAAAATGAAACAAAATGCTATGCTCTCCTGGGTCCTCAAGGACCAAAATGGCAGGGGAGCTTCCTCAAGCTATACCCTGTAAGTCCCTGAAATGTGGAAAGGTTTGGGGGTTGAGAGGCTGAGTTATTAAGCTCCAAAGGGGATCCTCCTAGAAAAAAACCTTTCTAATTGGAATAGGAAGCCAAGCTGCTCTTCAGAGAAGGCAAAGGCCAGGCTGATCTAAAGGTCCCCTGGCCCAGTTGCAATACGTTTGTGGTATTGTTGTGTATTGATCTGTAATTGCTTATGTGAAGTAACTGCCTTCTTGTTTCCAAACAGAACAGGCCTATTGGTTATTTCTCGTTGCTGCATTTGGATCCTCAACCCTATTGGTTTCCGCCAAAAGGCAGCTTTGTGATTGCTTGTAATTGTTCCCTCCAAAATGTATCTTTTCCTAGTCTGTCCTCGTTCCTATAAATGTAGCTCCCTCGCCCCAGTCCCCAGCCTTGTTCTCTCCCTGAATAAAGAGTTGTTACCATAGAAGCTGTCTCCAGCCTACTATGTCACAGAGCTGAAATCACTTGCTGAAATCACTAAACCCCACGCTTTCTCACTGATGACGAGGATGGGATCCGGAATGCTGAGAAGCAGAGGATCATCACACTGACTCAGAGTCCGGATCACAGGGAAGAACAAGACTCAGCTGCCGGCTTAGAAGATGACCCTGCCCACCGGGAGAATGGAAAGTCCACGGGTATTGGAGCCCTTCCAGCCATCGGAGCCCCACACTTGGGAGGACTATGTTGAACGCTTCGAGTTCTTCATGGTGGCTCAAGAAATCATGGATGACAGCAAAAAAAGGGCCACGTTCCTGAGTTGTTGTGGGCATGAGACCTTCTTGTTGGCCAAGGCACTGCTCGCCCCAGCAAAGCTGAGTGAGACATCACTCACAGACATTTTCGCCCGGCTGACAAGCCACTTGGCACCTGCCAAAACTAAGATGGCCTGGCATATGGAGTTTCAGAAAAGGCAGCAGCAAGCCTGAGAATCTGTGGCTGCATTCCTGGCAGGACTCCGGGAGCTTGCTCAGCACTTCCCAAATCTTGAAGACACTCTCTTGGATCAATTTGTTGGGGGGCTCAGCAGCAAAAAAGCCCGAAGGCGCATTGTGGCAAAGGAAGATGTCACCCTTGCCTCCGCCTTGAAAGAGGCCACCGCTACAGAGAATTATGAGCAGGAAGAGCTCAATGCCAGTTGCAAGGCCACGAAGCTGCGGGTAGAGGCTGCCCATGCCATGGATGAACCAGAGGCTAGTCCAAGCCAGAGCCCAGTCCGTGGTGTCGAGTTGGTGCGTCAGGCTGATGCACGGTCCAAAGATTGCCGAGGCGCTTGCCCAGGCTGTGGCGGAAACCATGAGTGGAAAAGCTGCCGTTTTCATGATGCTACGTGCAGGGCATGCGGAAAAACAGGACACATCGCCAGGTTCTGTAGGTCGGTGGCAGCTGGAACAACGGGATCACCTAGATCAACGTGTCGCAGATCATTCACCACGACTCATCTCCTGGACGACTGCAATTATCTCACAGAGATCAACGGAGAGACCGTGCAGTTTCCGGCGCAAGGCAAAACATCCGTCAGAGTGAAGATTGAAGGTCAACCGTGCGACATGGAGGTGGATTCCGGATCCGGATTCACCATTGTCTCAGACCAGACTGCAAGGGGGCTCCTCCCTGGGGGTAAGTTCCCCTCTCTGGAACCATTCCCAGCAACCTTGCAATCATACAGGGCTGGCCGCATCCACATTCTAGGAATGCGTGTTGTGAGGGCACAATTCCGGGAGAAACAGGCCATGCTTAAATTGGTGATTGCAAAGGGGAGTCGCCCCAGTCTCCTGGGTACTGACTGGTTTCCTGCCTTGGGACTGAATATATCAGGGCTCCACTCAGTCCAAACATCCCCAGAGTTGGGCAAGGCATTAGGCCAGGAATTTGCCAAACTATTCAGTGGTAAACTGGGTTGTTATACAGGGCCTCCAATTGACTTTGAGCTGGACCCCAAGGTGGCCCCAATCCGACTCAAGCCAAGGCGAGTGCCATTTGCGCTGCAACCCAAGATTGAGGTGGAACTGGACAAATTGGCCAAACAGGGAGTTCTTTCACCTGTGGACTCTTCTAAGTGGGAGACTCCTATTGTCACAGCCCTTAAGGCAAATGGGGAAGTGAGAATTTGTGAAGACTACAAATGTACTATCAACAAGGCACTAAGTGGAAATTCAGACCCCATTCCAGTCATCTCACAGCTGTTGGCAAAACTAGCTGGGGGGGTGGAATTTTCACCAAACTTGACCTGGCACAAGCGTACCAGCAGCTGCCAGTGACTCCGCAATCTGCGGAAGCACAGACTATCGTAACACACAAAGGGGCTTTCAGAGTAAACAGATTACAGTTTGGAGTTTGTGTGGCCCCAGGGATTTTTCAAGGTCTAATGGAGCGCCTGTTAAGGGGTCTGCCAGGGGTCTTGCCATTTTTGATGATGTTCTGATTGCTGGGAAAGACCCCCAGGAACTAGTTGGGCCCATCCGTGCTGTGTTAAGCAAATTTAAAGAGTTGGGGCTACAGCTTAAAAAGGAAAAATGCAGTTTTGGGGTGCCATCTGTGGATTTCTTGGGGTTTAAAATTGATGCAACAGGCATCCACCCCACTGACTCTAAAATTAAAGCCATTATTGAGGCTCCTTGCCCACAGAACAAGATGGAGTTACAGTCATTCCTGGGACTTATCAACTTTTATCATTCATTTCTACCTCAGAAAGCTTCAATAGCGGAACTGTTGCATAAACTATTGAAAAAAAGGTGTGTGTGGCATTGGGCTCAGGCACAGCAGAAAGCTTTTGACACCTTATGGGGCATGCTGACTAGCAGGAGCTTCCATGCTCATTATGACAAGTCGAAACCTCTTGTCCTGGCATGTGATGCCTCTCAGTATGAGCTGGGAGCTGTGCTGAGCCATAGGGATGCGGATGGGTTGGAAAAGCCCATCTCATTCTATTCTCGTACGTTGTCGCCAACAGAGCGCAACTACGCACAAATTGACAAAGAAGCACTGGCAATAGTGGCAGGGATTAAAAAGTCCCATGACTATTTGTACAGTTGCCACTTCTTCCTTGAAACCGACCACAAGCCATTGTTAGGATTGTTCAACCCGAACAAGCAGACGCCGCAGATTCTCTCCCCCAGGATGTTACGATGGTCTATATTCCTGAATGGGTTCCAGTACACCCTGACCCATGTTCCAGGGAAAAGGTTGTGCCACGCTGATGTGCTAAGTCGCTTGCCCCTTCCTGGTGTGAGCGATGCGGATCCTGCCCCGGCGGAACGAGTGATGATGCTGGAAACAATCCCGGGGCCCCTGTAACGGCCACTGAAATAGCTGAGAGAACGAGGAAAGATACCGCTCTCTCCCATGTGCTCACTTGGGTGGAGAGGGGATGGCCAGGTGGCTCGCATGAAGAAAAATTTAGACCATACGCAACAAGGCAACATGAGCTATCCCTGCATAAGGGCTGTCTCCTGTGGGGAGACAGGGTGATCATCCCAGCGCCACTGAGAAACAGGGTTCTGGATACCCTTCACATGGGGCATCCGGGAATGGTCAGGATGAAGTCGCTAGCCTGGTGCTATGTGCGGTGGCCTGGGATGGACCAAGATGTTGAACAATGGGTATGGACGTGCAAGGCATGTCAGGAAGTGCGCCCAGAAGTGGCCAGAGCACCAGTCCACTGGTGGGAGCAGACCCGGACTCCCTGGAGCCGGCAGCACTTAGATTTTGCTGGGCCATTCCAAGGAAAGGTTTTTTTTTTTTTATCGTTGATGCGTATTCTAAATGGTTAGAGGTAGCTATGGTTCCCAGCATGGCGTCAGCTGCAGTCATCAAAGTGTTGAGACAGCTGTTTGCAACCCACGGGTTGCCCGAGACCATTGTGTCAGACAATGGAGCAGCTTTTGTATCCCAAGAATTCAGGGCATTCTTGGCTGATAATTTCATAAGAGGGGTCACATCAGCTCCCTTTCATCCCTCCTCCAATGGGCAGGCTGAGCGCATGGTGCAGACAGCCAAAGAGGGTGACTGGTCAATGCGCATTGCCCGAATGTTGGTTTTGCAGCATGCGACACCATGTACTACTACGGGCAAGTCGTCAGCAGAGCTGCTCCTAGGTAGAAGGTTGGTAACGGTGCTGGATTATGTCCACCCAGACAAAATGCCAAACTGCAATGCTAGAGCACCTCCACTGGCAGAGAGCGACTCTACAAGCTATTTTGCTCCTGAAGATTTGGTATGGGTGAGAAATTATGCCAGAGGTCCCCTGTGGGTGCCAGGGGTGATCACCAGAGTGTCTGGGCCAGTCTCTTATTACGTGACCATTGAAGATGGCAGGGTCTGACATAGGCACGTGGACCAACTGCGGCACAGAGCGCTCAGTAGAGTGGGTACAGGAGTGGGGGAATTGCAGTGTGAGAGTGACACTACCCCCATTAATGAGTCACAGCTGCAAGACCAGAGCAGAGATGCCCCAGGAATGCAGGTACCAGTGGCTTCCGCAAATGAGTCTGCTCCTGCAAGTCCTCATGGTGCCGAGGAACAGATCAGGGACACTGAGTTGTTTAATACACCCTCCGTATCAGATGAAGCTATTACAGTAGACTCTCCACCACAGACACTGCCTGCTCAAGCCCCTGCAACACCCGTAGTCAGGAGATCAACTAGAAGTCGCAGGGCCCCACAATATCTTAAGAATTATGTGTGCTGTGCCCACCAAGGGGGGAGAGGTGTTGTGTATTGATCTGTAATTGCTTATGTGAAGTAACTGCCTTCCTGTTCTCAAAGGGAACAGGCCTATTGGTTATTTCTAGTTGCTGCATTTGGATCCTCAATCCTATTGGTTTCCGCCAAAAGGCAGCTTTGTGATTGCTTGTAATTGTTCCCTCCAAAATGTATCTTTTCCTAGCCTGTCCTCGTTCCTAGAAATGTAGCTCCCTTGCCCCAGTCCCCAGCCTTGTTCTCTCCCTGAATAAAGACTTGTTACCATAGAAGCTGTCTCCTGTCTACTATGTCACAGATCTGAAATCACTTGCTGAAATCACTAAACCCCATGCTTTCTCAGGTATGTTTGGGTTTCTTTTCAGCATACTGTTGTAAATCCAGTGAAACCGCAATAAGATAGGAACTGTGGACACCAGGGGCCCTACCTCCCGCAACTGCCAATCTTGAGCATCAGCTCACACTTCATTCCTCAACTCTCTCACCTCCCTCTCCACTTCACTCTCACCTGCATTGCTAATGTCTCATCCTGCTTTATGTTCCCCTCCTTCCCTTCTTTGGAGATTCTCCCTCCTTCTCACCTTTAGAGAATCTTGAGATCTGCACAGCAGCTGTGACAATCTCTGCCAAGGGCTCATCCCATTTTGGGCACTATCCCCAATCTGATTACCTGATCCTTAAATGGGTTGTGAAAGGCATTGAGGTAGACCCATGTCATGAGCCAATGGCCTTCTACTAATGAACAAACACTTCATATATTCTATGCCCAGCCTTAGTAGATATTTGAGCTGGAGATCTCACTGAACAATTTTCAGTGGCATGTCTTTGAAGATTCTCAGTTATCCAGGTGAGGTTATCTGGAAGTTGAGTCTTGACAACTGGAAGTGGGATCGAAACATTTTGCTACTCATCCAGGTAGCTTCATCAGTCTGTGGGAAGTTAGTATGAGGCTTCTGGTTTACCTTGGTTTCACTCCACCCTGGTCCAAATAGGCTCATTAAGTGGACAATGGCCTGAATAGGTTCATTAGATGTACAATGGCCTGGGGTGCATGAAAGTCCCACCTGGGGTTCAATGCCAGTTTGCAGGCTCATGGTTGACCCAGCCTTTCATCCTTCTGAGGTCAGTAAAATGAGTACCCAGCTCGCTAGTGGGGGCAATGTGTAGCCTGCATACTGTAATTAAAGTGTAAACCGCCCAGAGACTACTTGAAGTGGTATGGTGTGGTATATAAGCAGAACACTTTGCTTTGTTTTATGCAACCCTTCCCAATTGTGCTTGAGACCCCCACCTCTGTTAGAGAGGGGTTTTCAATACACACAAGAGTGGCTTCCCTGACCCCTCTCTTGAACCACCCATCTCCTCTGTCTAATGTTTACCTCCTCATCTTTGAATGAGTGTCCTTTTCCTTCAAATGAAGATGCACCACTGATTCAGGTCCTTAGCTCTTGCCCCTTAATGATTAGGAATAATTGTCAAAACATTAAACTGATTCTTTTTTTGTCAAGTTTTGGGATGGCTGGGAATTAGCTAGTTGGATGCGTGAAGAAGAGATATAAAGAACATTGAACAGTTTCCTGATATGAGAGGGGCTTGCCACTAAATCCAGGTAGATCAGAGTGTTTTCTTGCCCCTCAGGTGTTCCAGGCTCTGATGGACAGATAAGGTAGTATATCCCTTGACTTGCTTGGCATTCTGAAAAGGATCCTTTAAGAAAGGTTTGTGGCAAGAGTTATACATCCAATGGTGACAGGAACCAATGGGTTGGAAATCAAATGATTGCCAATCTCTTATATATACAGTATCTCTTTCAAACATTTTCTTTTCCTCTCTTTTTCCATTGTTGTAAAAAGATCAGGCACAAATTAGGAACAATTGTAAAAGCTCCATTTATCCTGAAATTGTTTAATGCAGGGGTGTCCAAACTTTTTGTAAGGAGTGCCAGATTCGGTGGCTGAGAATGTTTGGGGGGGCCAGCTGCTCCCCAGCCCTGCTGTCCACTGCAACCCCTACCCACTGACCTATTGCAAGCCCCACCCACTGACCCCTAAGCCCCACCAACTGACCCCTTGCAAGCTCCACCCACTGTGCCCCTCCCCCTGACTCTTTGCAAAAAAAAATTAAGAACAGAGGAGTTAGCTAGATGAAACTGCAAACTACTCAAAGAAAAAAAGGGGGCTGCCAAAGCACACCCAAGCTGCCTCCCTTTTGCCACCCGGGTCTGGCATTGGAGGCTGCTGGAGCCCGGGGGGGGGGATCACTGTTTCAGCTGGTGGTGGGGTTGACTGCTCCATAGTGCTTAAAGCACTCTCTAGGTGGTTTACAATTTATTCAGGCTACATTTTGGTACACAAGGCTTATTCTTGGGCTTATTCCCTCCTGCCCCGTCATCTGGCTTCCCCCTGCTGTTTAAAGTGTGGGGAGGGTGAAAGGGGGAGGGGGTGGGCCAGCCAGTCATGGGACAATCAAAATCGGCCAGCAGGCCAGATTTGGCCCCTGGGCCAGACTTTGGACATGGCTGATTTAATGGTTTTATAGGTTCATTTGCTTATCATAGCCTGAGGTGTTCTCAGTTCTGCATGTGTTTGATCATTGGGAGGTGCAATAGTGATTGCATAAGCCAGGCAACACTGAAGAAACTTGTTACAGGAGGGATGTTTTATCACCATCTCCATTGTGAAGCCATTGTCTTATATAATTATCTATTAGAGATAGGCACAAAACAAAAAAATGAAATGCTGCTTTCTCATTTCGTTACGTAACAAATTACTTCGTTATGTAACAAAATGGTAGGGTATGTTTCATCATGAAACAAAATGAAACACCATTTCCCCCCACTAGGAATGAAATGATTTGTCCTATAGGAACCAAAATCAAAGGAGAGCCTTCTCAAGCTATTCCCTGTAAGCACCCCCCAAAAACAATTTGGAGAGGTTTGGGGGGGGGGTCAGAGGGTTGAGTTATTGAACTCCAAAGGGGGTGCTCCTAGGAAAAAATATTCTAATTGAATGAGGAAACAGCAATAGTTCCCCCACAAGTGAGCACTTAGTGGCTTGGCTTCCTTCAATTAGAATGATTTTTCCCCTAAGCAAATCACCAGTCAGCCCAGTTACTCCAAACCTCTCCAAATTCTGGAGGCTTACAGGGAAGAGTCCAATGAAGCTATGCTGTTATTTCCATGCTAATACATAGCTGAGGAACCTATTTTTGACTACATGTTTTTATGTACTCAAAAATAGGCTTCACAGCCATGTTTCAGCACCAAAATGGCAGGGGAGCTTCACTGAACTCTTCCCTATAATCCCTCCAAATTTGGAGAGGTTTGGAGGTCAGGGCCAAATCATTAAGCTCCAAAGAGTGTTCCCATAACTAATTGTCAGTGTGTGTATGGCTCATGCCAGTAATATAGAGGTTAATTTAAGCAGCTTAACCACAATTAACACTTACATTGCTGGCAGGCGCCGTACAGACACTGGCAATTAGCTATGGGGACCCCTTTTGAAACTTAATAACTTGACCCCCTGATCCCCAAACTTCTCCACATTTGGGGGGCTTACAGAGAAAAGCTTGACGGAGCTTTGCAACAGTTTGGTGCTGAAACATGCCTGCAATCACTATTTTCAAGTACATAAAATATGAACTCAAAAATAGTGATTGCAGGCATGTTTTGGCACAAAAATTGCTGTATAGCTTCCTCAAGCTCTTCCTTGTAAAGGAAGTTTGGAACTAAGCCAATAGCAGCCCCCACCTCCATGGGTGAGCAATTAGCAGCTTCTGACTCAATTAGAAATAATTTTTCCTAGGGTGATCCCCTTTGGAGTTTAATAACTCAGCCTCCTGAACCTCAAAACTCTCCAAATTTGGGGGGCTTACTGGGAAAAGCTTGAGGAAGCTCTCCTACCATTTTGGTGCCTCTAGGACCCAGGGGAGCATAATGTTTTGTTTTGTTATGTAACTACTTTAAAAATTCATTCGTAACAAAATGAAACAACTACTAAAGAAACGAAACACTACATTTCTGTTTCATGCCCACCTCTATTATGTATTTCTAAATGGATTGTTAAGCAATTATGTTTTATTATATGGTATTGTTTATTTATTGTATAGTTTGTTGGCTATGGTTTGTATATTGATATTTGCTCAATTTTGTAAACCACCCAGAGAGGTTGTGTAGCTAGAGGGAGCGGTATATAAACCTAGTAAATAAATAATATAAGTAAATTAAATCATTTATAATCTTGGTCCATTAAGTATCAGGGAGTGTGTCATCCAAAGGAATCAAAGCACGTGCTCAGGAAGATGGCAGCCACCCCTGTTTTACACCAGAATTTCCCTTCTAGACATTTGCAAAACTACAGCATGAACGTTTGATCACACATTCACAAAGCATTATAAGACTGAAACATTCTTGTCCACTCATTTAACCTTTAGGTAGAAAAGTACAGCAGAGTGCTGCTTACAGGGAAAGGCTTTCCCAGAATCCCACTACTGTAATCCCACTTGGGTATATCCTAATGTGCAGAACTTCCTTCATGAGCTGACCTTTTCTTACCATGACTTTTTGTTTTCAGAGCCTCTCAGGGAGCATTCAGTTCACCTCCCTCGGACCTGCTTTTCTGCCAGAGACAACCAATAGTGTGTCTTTTGTTGCTACCATACTTCTGGAGAGGCAGGCAGGAAGCTCTGCAGGGAGTCCCTTCCTGCCATTCCCCCCAATTCAAGTGTTTAGAAGGCCTTCTATTCTGCTACGATGCACCCATTTTTCTGTAGGGATTCCTCTGTCTAGTTCAAGGCACCCATCCAGACTTTCCAGCTCAGTCGGGGAACTGGGGGAAGAGTATCCCTCTCCTTGAGGAAGCTACATTGATAGCCCTACTATGGTCTTGGGTGGGGGAGCAACACCCCAAACTACCAAATAACATTTTTGAGGTCCTTGTGATATTTCTCTTTTGTTCTTGGGTCAATGGAGTACAGTCCAGAGAGGGGAATCTTACATTTACTTGGCATCAGCTCTTCAACTGCAGTTCCATTGAGTGCAACTATATTCTGGATTTCAAGACTGGAAGAGGCTACTCTTGCTAGCCCATGTGCTTTGTTTGTGCATGCTTTAGGTATTTTTCCTCTGCTTGACAAAGGTCATTTTTTTCTTGGCTCTGGCTAGGATGACAAAATGTGCCCAGTCTGATGCTGAAGGATGAGACTGGTGAAAACAAATAATGTAACTATTAATAGCCTATTGATGCAAGCTCCCTTTGTGTCTTTCATATGTCTTAAAACATTAGTGTCAGTTGCATAACTGGCATAGATGTCACATTTTTGTTCACCATGTGAAATTGTACCCTGAATTTCTTCCAAGATTTGTCCAAAATACCCAATTTTGCTTTTTGAACAATGCCAGTCCTGACACAAAAGAGACTGTGGCTGCTCTGGCTGTTTATGTTTCACCATATTTAGCACACATTTACAATTCTGTGAAAAATGAAGCACACATGAATTATATTTTTTATTTTTAAACTGGAACAAAGGTGAAGAAGACTTTTGGCTAGAGTTGTAACCGTGGAACAAAAGAAAAATACAATGGGAGAAACCTGCTTATCCCTTGATGTTCATATTCCAAAGCACAGTGCTCATTGTTTCAGCTGAGTTCTAGGCTATGTTTAAATGTTCTTCCAACAAAATGGTTTGGAATGGGGGAAGGGAAGAATGCAATGTTTATACATTGTTGGCTTGTATATATATCTTGAAATATACAGTTACTTAAGCCAGGGCCACCATGTTCAGTAGCTTGTAACTGCATAGCTCTCCTTTTGAAGTTGGACACAATGTTTTGCACATTGGGTGAATCAGAAGAAGAATGAAATCAAAGTGCTAGAAGAAATCTTTTGGATTTTAAGGATGTGGCTCAGACACAGCTGGCAAAGAACTATGAAGAACACTTCAACATAATCATTCAAGCCTCCCTTAAAAATTATTAAGTGAAATGCAGTACACAACAGAGGATACTGGTCCAAGACAAAAAAAAAAAAGCAGGATGAGACCGTCACCTTATTGCATGATTTGCTGTCAGGGATAAAACACAAGGACTTCTGTGATGATACTCATTTTTTTCTACTTTTATGAAGACAGCAATCACTGTCTCAGGGGAGAAATACCAGAATCTTTCCAGAAGTTTCTGTTATGGATGCAGAGCTTCTCAAGCTCAACATTTTTTCACATATAATTTAAAATGTGCTCTAATGTGCTTGGAACATTGATCTTTGTTTTATTTATCTTACTCTGTAATATGCTATTGGAGCACATTATGAGATGGAGCAATGTGAATAAAAACAGAATAGCTAACAACTACAGTATATTAATTAATATTATACCTGAAATCAGCCAACACATACCCATTGAACAAACTCTCAAGCCGATGTGGGGAAGACAGATGAACAGTGGACCCTCATATAACAAACGGTTTGTAAAATCAGTACAACATAAAATATTCCGTAGATAGGGCAAATTTGCTTAACAGAATTGCCTATGGGGCAAATCCGTACAACATAAAAAAGGGATTATTCCATTTTCAATGCATTCCTATGGGAAATTTGTATAAAGGAAAATTTGCTTAACATAATTTCATTTGGAACGAATTAATTCCTTTATACAAGGTACCACTGTATTAAGAGATATTGAAGCCGCTATTAGTGGCCAGCAAGAATCATGGACTAGACTGAAAGTGGCTCCTAGGAAAGCAAGTAGGTAAGGCTCTACCAAAACTCAAAGCAGTGGCAGCTGATGCCTGCCAAAGCTGGTGGCACAGAAGTGCCCATAGTCTTAGCAAAAAATAAAATAAAATAAAATAAAATAAAGGTGGGGCCCATAATCCTCCCACCCTCCCACCAATTCAGTGCAAGTGTTAAATGGAAAGCTAAGGCATGCCTAAATGTAACCTCTTATTTGCCTGATTGTTAAAGATATAACAGCTCACTTGGCAGAACCTTTCAGCTGCTGATAAATGGTGTGGACAGAACAAGTGTTTATCAATATACAGTAGCTTAATTACTTATCAGTAGTTTCATATTGACAAAAGTCTAGATCAAGTCAATTAAATAGATTGCAATCTGGACCCCTTGTGGAGTGGTTGGATGCAATCCTTTTCATGACAATCACATGCCACCCAGGGAAATGTGCTCCAGTGGGCCAAGATTCATGCTCAAATTTGATTTTTTTAAATGCAGGCCATACATGGGAGTGTTTCCTTTACAAGAAATGAGACTGAAATCTGGGATAGTTGTCTTTGCGTGAATGGCTCATATGCTTTAGCCATTCCTCTTTGAGAACCAGAGGAAGTTCATTCGGCGAATTGCGGAATTTTTGCTGGCTTTTGCAAAACAATACAATTGTTTAGAGACTTCTCTCTCTCTCTCTCATCATCCCGAGCGCTATTTATTCCTGCCTCCTTAATTTTGGGTAGCACATGTCCTCTTGCTCGTTCTTGGCCAACAAAACACAGGAGGAGGCCAGATGGTAAAGAAGGCAATGTTTAAAAGGCAGGCCAGAAACAGCCATTAGAGACAAGTCGACAGCTCATCCCGGGAAGAGGATTGCCTTTCGAAACTATTGTGAACATCTAGTATCACATCATGAGCTTCCCTCTTTACTGAGCTTCCTTATTTATATATATATATATTTATTTATTGATACACTTTTATACCGCTCCTTTTTCCATAAAGGAACTCAGGGCGGTTTCCAGCTAAAAATAGCAATAACAAAGGAAGGAGAGGGGAAAACCCTCGGCAGAGAGCAGCAGATCAGAGAAAAGAAATTAAACAGAAATAAGGTCACCATACGCCTCCTTGAAAAGCAAAGTTTTTAATGCTTTTTTGAAGGCGGGCAGGGACTCTGCAAGGCGCAGCTCACTTGGAAGTTGGTTCCATAGGGAGGGGCCAACAACTGAGAAGGCGCGGATGCGGGTTACCGACTTCCACGCCTCCCTAGGAGTGGCCACCCTGAGTGAGTGCGCCTGCGACAATCGAGTAGGTCCGGCCTCAGTTGATCTCTGGGAGATCTGCTCTGCCAGGTATTCAGGTCCCAAGCCGTGGAGGGTTTCGAAAACCAAAACCAAGACCTTGGACCTTATCCGGACAGCAACGGGCAACCAATGCAGGCGCTCCAGAACTGGGGTGATATGGTCGTATTTGCGAGGACCCACCACCAGTCTGGCCGCTGCATTTTGTACCCACTGGAGTCTCCGGACAACGGACAAGGACAACCCCACGTAGAGTGCATTGCAGTAGTATTTTTAAGCCTGCTTTTTTTTAATGACTGGAGCAAAACAGGTTATTAAAGTACAGGATTCCTCTGAAGCCTGTTTTCATAAACAGTACTAACTATGGGCTATCTCTAATCTCTGTTTCTGAGAGCAGCTGCAACTACCATGTAGGAAATACTGGTACTTGCTCTCTACTTATATCAGCTTCTTTCCACCATTCCTCAGGCATGCCTGGCACAATGCACTGCTGGCTCTGACCATGCCCAGAAAGTTTTTTGTTTGTTTGTTTTTTTAAAAAAGGTTTTTCATTTCTCGTACTTCTGGTCTTTGGATGCATGAGAAACAAAATAATTAAAAGGATGAAAAATGCACAAGCATAATCACAGCCACTTGTGTCAAGCTAAACACGATTCACAGCATAAAACAGACACCTGATTGCTATCTCTCCGTACAAGGCTGAGGACACAAATATGCAGGAACTGGCAACAGAGATCTTTCTAAATATTCATTTCTGCTTATTTTATTCCATGGACACCCTACCCTCCAATGCCTAGCAGGGGCATTTATGACAATGGTTGGTAGCCAGGCGGACATTACCTTTATTTATTTATTTATTTATTTATTTATTTATTTATTTATTTATTTATTTATTTATTTTTATTTATTTAGGGTGGTCTCCCATCCAAGTACTAACCAGGGCTGACCCTGCTTAGCTTCCAAAATCAGGCAAGATTAGATGTGCCTAGGGCATCTAGGCAACATATAACTCATATATGTTTTATGTTATTTTACTTTTATTTTCATTATATTTACTGTGATTTTATGCTTATTTATTTTATATAACTCATACAATAAAATAAAATAAACAAGCATAAAATCATGGTAAATATAATGAAAATAAAATTAAAATGCCATAAAACAGATTCACTGCCTGGTCCTGATTAGAACAAGGAAGAAGCAGGGAGCTAGACTGAAGATGCAGTAGGACACAGATATGGGGGGGGGGCAGGGAAGAGGGAAGCATGTGATGAGTGGAAGTAGCAGATGTACATGCAAAAGAAAGAGATTTTTTGGATAATGGCAACAGAGAGTTTGATGAAGGGGGCAATGTTATATAATCCCTAAAAGTAGAATATTGAAAGACTCTGCCTTTGTCACCCCTTGATGTCAACACATATGGAATATGTCTTTAGGCTCCATTGTGTGGATAAGGGCTTCTAGCCAACTTCTTTTGTGAGTTTGGGCATTTTGTGTGCACATTATGGGGTCTATGCCCCCCCCAATGAATAACCTGAGTTTCCATAATTTCTTATGGGGAAAATTGTTTTCATATAAGAGTGTTTTGGTTATAAGCATGTTTCCAGAACAAATTGTGCTCATGAACCAAGGTATTAGTGTATTTATTTTTAGGTATTCACCAAGTAAATGAACAGTAGGGCATTGTCATTTTACATGTGGATATACATTTGGGACCCATCACAATGCATCTTTACCAGTATCATTTCATTGTGATGCTCACTAAGCAATTAGTCTCTGGCCTGAAACTTCTCTTGCTCTGTCATCTTTCTGAGTCATTATGCACAGGGAAAAAAATCAAACATTCACTCACAATTTAACTGAAGTTTGAAGTTTGAAGGTTTGGGACCTGACTATCTGGTGGAGCGGATCTCCCAGAGGTCAGCTTCATCCTGACCGACCAGAGCTTTGCTTGCGTTTTCGCTTCATGTGGCCACCCCAAGGGAGGCCTGTAAGGTTTCTACCCATAATTGGGCCTTCTCAGTGGCTGCCCCAGCACTCTGGAATAAGTTACCTCTGAAGATCAGGCTGGCGGAGTCTCTACCAGCCTTTAGAATAGCCTTAAAGACCTAGCTTTTTGTAGAATCCCTTGGTGATCACTGAGTGTACATCTGAGAGCTGTTGGTTGTATTATCTTGTACCTGCCCTTCTTCTTGCTGGATTCTTTCTAATTGTATTACAGTGGACCTTCGTATAACAAATGGTTTGTCTAACATAAAATCTGTACAACATAAAAAATTCCGGAGATAGGGGAAATTTGCTTAACAGAATCATCTATGGGGTGAATCCGTACAACATAAAAATGGGATAATTCTGTTTTCAATGCATTCCTATGGGAAATTTGTATAAAGCAAAATTTGCTTAACATAATTTCATTTGGAATGAATTAATTCCTTTATACAAGGTACCACTGCATTTGTGTTGTTTCATTCCTAGCTTCTTATTTGGTTTGTTATGATGGGGGTTTAGTTTGGGTTGTTGCATTTTGCTATTTGTTGTAAACCTCCCAGAGTTCCTGTGGGAAAATTGGGCGGTTAACAAGTACAAATATAATAAATAAATAAATAAATAAATAAATAAATAAATAAATAAATAAATAAATAAATAAATATTGTGAGGGTATTTGTATTTTGTAGCTGTTTTCATTGCCATATGCATTTTGTAGCATAAAACATAGGCACAAAGGTCTGTTGTTGGTATGATGGATCAAACTTCAGTTAAATTGTGAGTGGATGTTTGACTTTTTCTGTGCATAATGACTCAGAAAGATGGCAGAGCAAGAGAAGTTTCAAGCCAGAGAGTAATTGATTAGTGAGCATCACAATGAAATGATGCTGGTTATTCTAGACTTTTGACAAGGTAAAGATACATTGTAACGGGATGCTGGGTGATGCTTCAGTACTATAATTTATCTAACATAGAAATTTTGAACTACTGAGCTAATCAATTAGAGGGTATTTTTAATTCATGGGCAAAGATTATTTGTATCTTTACGGTCACCCTTGATTATGAGCTGAATGGAACTGGTTCAATATTATAATCTGCAAGATACAGGCAGTGTACATTTTGAATGAGAGCAAATATGCAAAAATTGAAAATGTCACCATGCACATAATTACACAGTTAATGACAAGTAGTGACCTGGAAGCAATAGAACTGATTGCTCTTTGAGATATTTCATTCAAGAATATCTATGCTTTTTTTTTAGGACCTGAGATTTTCACAGTGGAGGAAATGTTCCCCAAGGCTCTTAAATTCTGTTACTTGCAAGTTCTTGCAGCACAAACTTAGTCATGTCACAGATGTGCATTTTTTTAAAAAAAAAGCTACGTGAAGAACTGGGTGGTGGTGGTGGTGGAAGAACACAGACTTTTTTGAAAATTAAGTTGGATCACCCAAGGGCAAAACTGTGTGATGGAATTATTTGTAGTATTGTAGTTCATTTACTCATACCCAGGGCCGGTACTAGGTTTTTTTGCGCCATAGGTGAGGGGCGGGGGGGTTAGGCTGGGCGGCATCAGGGGGTGGGGCAGGGGCGGTGGGTGGGTGGGTGGGCAGTGGATGGCGGGGACGGCGATGGGCATGGGGGTGGGTGGCGATGGGCGCAGGGGCGGATGGCGGACGGGGACGAGTGGCGGGGGGATGGACGGCAGTGGCCAGCGGCGGGGTGCGGGGGTGCAGCAGGCTGGCCAGCACCCCCTCTCCATTTTTGGTGCCCTAGGCAACTGCCTAGTTCGCCTTAATGGACGCGCCGGCCCTGCTCATACCCATCCCCCTTTTAATGGAATTTATCAAGCACCTAGAATTTTGATACATAACACTAGAAAGCACCTAATTTTTCTAAACACTGTATGGAAATTAACATATGCAAAATACAGTTCCTTCCCTCAAACTCATAATCTGATAGAAATGATAATGAACAGTAAAAGAAATGAGGAGGGAAAGGGAATGCAGCTCTAAAATAAGACCTATGAATGGAGACCTTTTAGGTGGTATGGAGTTCATATTTTTTACTGGGTCTTGTATAAAGTGCTGCTATCATTTTCAGGAAGTAATTTTACAGATTAAATGAGTGAACATCTGAATATCTATTATCTCTTGTTTAAAAGTATATTTTAAAACATTTTATGCCAGAAATAGAAACTCTTCTTAGTGTTAGTTTGATCAGGAACAAGTTTTATTCCTCAGGATTATTTAATTTAGGCCTGACTGGCAAGGTCCAAAGTTCAGATTTCCAAGGACTCTCAAGCTGATTCACATTTGTTTTCTTTGAAATGGCAATTTTGTCTCTTTGAAATGGCTATTTTAAAAATTAATATTAGCTTGGATTCCTTCCAAATTTTTTAAAAAAGCAGGTGGGACTAACCATTCTCTTTCAAGATAAACAAGTTTGGCCTTTTCAATGTCTTTGATCTGGTTTAAATCTGCAGATACACAAGGTCGGTGGTATCTGCACAGAAGGTAAAACAGTTTTGCTTTTTAAAAGAAATTAATTTTACAAAACATTTCCATGTTTGGCCCAGAGTAAGAGCAGACTCTCTCTACAGCAAATTTGATAGATTCAAGGTCCAGTTTGAAAGTTTAGGAATTTTGTTTGGAGTTAAGGTTAGGTGGTTTGGTGCTAGAGGGAGCTTTCTTGGGTTGTTTGTCATATGGCAGACGACAGCGTAATGGAACCTCTCCTTCTTCCATTCACTTGAGCGCCAGTAGCCCCCCTTGGCTTGAAAACATGTATTCAACAGTATTAGAAAACACATTGACTCCACAAAAAGCATAACATCCTCAAAAGGAGGGAGGGAGTGAACACCAACAAGCAAATTTCAAGTTGCCCACTGGCTAAGCTTGTCTCCATTTAAAGTAGATTTTCATCTCCATGAGAGGAATCTGCTGTGTACATTGCCAGATGTGCAGCTGGTGAATATGCCTTGGGGGATAAAGTTCTTTGGGGACCAGTTTTGTACACATTTCTCCAGGAATTAGGAGATGTAGTAGAATCCTCTTTTTAAAAAGATTCATTGTAATTTTTAATTCATTGTTATGTGTCACCATGGTGATAACATGAGCAGTGAAAGTACTTTTCTGTAGCTGCCATGCAGTGGCTGTCATTGTTCCCCCTGCATGCGTGTGAGCATATGCATGCACACACATGCCATGACAGAGTTCTGCTGCTATCATAGGGGGCAGGCAGCCAAACTACTGGGAAAGTGGGAAAGAGCAAACCTCAAGTAAATTTGCTGGAATTTAAATTTGTTCCTCATTCAGCCTGATCCTGTCACATATAATCAATGTTGTAATCTGTCCGTACTTGATCACAGGCAATTCAGCTACTATACATATTCTTTAACCAGGCCTACAACATAGAGTTTACAATCATGTGCTAGCTTCCGTAGTAAAACTGTGTGTGGCTGTCCAGAACACAGCTACATTAAACTTACATTTATTTATTTATTTATTTATTTATTTATTTATTTATTTATTTATTTATTTATTTATTTTACAGTATTTTTACCCCACCTTTCCTTCTTGGAAAAAGGACCCTAGGTGGCTTACAGAATGAGGGATAATGTACAGTCCAGTACAATTTAGACATGCTCAAGTATTGAGAACAAGGAATTGAGGGACATCGCACACCCACAGCATTAATAGATATTTTGAAGTCACCGTGCATTGGTGATCCCAGGAGATGGCTTAGTCTTTTGTCAGTAATAAGTTCCCTCAGATTCATAATCTAAACATTGGAAGAAAGCTATATGAAAATCCTACAGTTCTACCAGATCAGTTGATTGAGTTTCAACAGACATTACTATATTTAATTAAAATGGCAACATATATGCCGGTTTGAAGTACTGAAGGCAAGGAGGAAGGCTGCAGTTCAACAAGAAGAAGTTTCCTATGGAGCAATAGAGGGCTGTAGCACAGAAGAAATGACTGATCTGGAATATGTGCTTGGATTCCTTCTCTTTCCATTTTTTTTAGACAAAACATCCTTACAACACCACCCACACTACTTTCCTAATGACCCTCCTCCCCAGCTGATACTCATATTCAGGTTTTGCAACAGTGAAGAGGGGGAAGGTTTTAGTGGGAAAACAGCATAAGAGGAAAAGAATATTAAACATTCCCTCTTGCAGTATCCTTCCATGTGAACACAGACAATTCATGTCTTCTATTTTCCCATGGTTTTACTCCAAATTACATTCTGTTGGGGTTTTTTTTTTTTTTTTTTGGAAAATTAATCCTTTTTTTAATATATCAGGCAAAAACTAGCAAAAAGGAAAAAAGACAAAACCCTTGTTGTGCCTTAAAGACGGACTACTATATGTTAATGTAAGCTTTTGTGGACAGGTCCACTTTTTCAAACATAAGAGTTGGACTACATGGCAAATATTTATACATTTATGCATGGGAGCACTGCTAGATAGAGATGGGCACGACTAGGGAAAATGACGTTTTCGAGTTGTCGTATGTCGGAGGCAGTCCGTTTCGGCTCGTTTCCGTTTTTCGCGAAATTTCGCAAAAATTAGTCAGTTCATGTTTTCGTTTTTTTCATTGTCGTTAGTACTGGTTTGGGGGGGTAGCGGGCTCCTGGAGGGAGCTGCAGGAGTCAGCCAGAGCCACAAGTGACGGACTGGCAGACTCTTTGCACCCACTGTGTCTCACATACTTGCATGTAGTGCAATGCAAGTAGATCTGGCTTAGGGTTAAGACGGGTTAGCGCAAGGGCTAGGGTTAGGCTAGTTACGGGTGAGGTTAGGGTGAGTATTGGGGTGCACCTCTGGGTGCCTCTCTGACCCACTTAGAAGGACAGTGTACTGGCGTATGGGTTAGGCTTAGGCTTAGGGTTCGGGTTTGGGCTACGATTAGTGGGCTGTTTATGCCCGATTGGCACATCCCAGAAGTCTCTGTGGTCAACCTGGCCAAGTGGCCATGCGATTGGTGGAAAATTTGCATGGTCCACTCCCATGGGCGAGCCCATCATTGCAAATGTGCAGGTGTAATAAAATAAAATAAAATAAAATAAAATAAAATAAAATAAAATAAAATAAAATCAATGGAGACTTTTTTTTTGCAAGAAAAACCCACTGCTGCTACTGTAAAAATTTCAAGCATTTAAAATAGCTAATTTTCGCATGTTTCTGTGGTGCTTTGGTGGGGTTTTGGGCAACGATTTCAAAAAAAATATTGTGGTCGCCATTTTGGATCCCCCGCACTGCATGGCAAATGGATGTGCCCTCTCAGCCTGGTATAGTCAGCAAAACCTGGCCATGCGATTGGTGGAATGGCTCCAAAACTTTGCATGGTCCACTCCCATGGGCGAGCCCATCATTGCGAATGTGCAGGTGTAAAAAAATAAAATAAAATAAAATAAAATCAACAGAGACTTTTTTTTGCAAGAAAAACCCACTGCTGCTACTGTAAAAATTCAAGCATTTAAAATAGCTAATTTTTGCATGTTTCTGTGGTGCTTTGGTGGGGTTTTGGGCAACGATTTCAAAAAAAATATTGCGGTCGCCATTTTGGATCCCCCGCACTGCATGGCAAATGGATGCACCCTCCCAGCCTGGTACCAGCAGCGCAGCAGTAGCAATAGCCAAGGAGAGGGGGGCAGGGAACCCCCCCCAAATAAAACACCCTTCTGGCCTGGTAGGTGCCCTCAGACAGTTTTCACCTACTATTAGGGCCGGGAATCTGTTTTTTTTAACTTTTAAAAACTTTTTTTCTGTGCCGCTTGGCATTGCGCGATCGCCGCGATGCAAGTAACGAGCACGACAAATCAGACCAAATTGTTCGTTCGTCGGTTCGAGCTCGAATTCTGGCGGAGTAATTCCCGTTACCGTTTCCGTAGAGTAACGGATACGAGTAACGGAAACGGGAATACCGCTAAGTCGTGCCCATCTCTACTGCTAGAAGTGTCTGTAATTTTAATAATATGACTGTTTCTCCTCTGCACACAAGTTGTTGATAGGTGGGATTTCACACCTGGCAATGACCTATAAGACCTCTGTTAAAATTTGGTTCCCCTCCCAGGAAGCATTGTTTTAAATAACTTAAATCTGTGACCTGGAATGCTGAGAACTCATTTAAACAGCGGAGAAATCTGTGTCACAACATCAAAAAATGTGAAATAGGGTAGCCAGCTAAGTTCTATTCTGAATACAGTATTTATAAAAACATGTGGTGTCATTGGATTTAGGAATTTGTAGAACATGAATTCCTCACATATCCAAATATATTAACCCCAGTACTTCTTTTTGCAGAAATAGCAGAACTTAAAATGAATTTCATAGGCATTATAAAGTTTAATGGTTCTTCTTTAAAGCTTTCATTGAAGTACCTAATATATGTGACACTGAGAACAAAGAACCATAAAGAGTATATTCTGAGTATTTTTGTTTTTATTTTTGCAATTATTATTGCAAATTTATTAAAATTAATGGTGCAAAAATCTAACACTCATTCTCATGCCATATCAGCATCAGGCAAAAGCCACTATTTTCCATCTAATTCTGAGGTTTTTTTTTTTTTAAAATCTGTGTTGCCATTTGGCCTACTTATTTTATTTTATTTTATTTTATTTTATTATTTGCAGCTCTTAGCTAGTGTTTTTGGCAGGATTTGTGGGAATTACATATTTTGTTGTTTAGCTGCTCTAAATAAGTTTTGAAGGGCTGGATGAAAATGGGCATATCAAGCAAAACGATGTAAGGAAAAATAATGGCTGTTGAGAAGGAACAACTAGAATTTCAAATTTATACTGACTCTGTCCATTAATGTTACATGTATCTCTATTTAAGATTGTATTTATGCCGTACTGACATCTACCCAACAAAGTTGTAAGCCAGTTAAAAAGCAATGCATTCGGTGTTGGCTTGTGGCCTTTGAAACAGAATAAATGGGTTTCTCAAGTTAAATAACCTTCTCCCCATCTATCAAAAGAACACAGTAGAAGGCAATGCCTTAGTCTTTTGAAATCCTTGGCTGTGCCTAGTTAGAGTGCCTATAATGGTGGTCCAACAAAGTGTTGCATTGCACAGTGTGAAGTGTTTGGATTTTGCCCTTTTGATGTTAGATCAGTCTTAGTAGATGGCTATTTTGAGATGATGGAGCAGTCCAATTTGTTTTGACTGAAGCATAAGAATAAGATTGTTGGTTATAGATCCCTACATGTGTCTAGCTTTAACTTTAAATGATGATAAATAAAAAGACACATTAACAAGTGCAATAGATTTTCTCTGTTTGTGTTAGGTTTCCAATTGAATGACATCTGTCAGAAGCTATGCAGAATTAGCCTAAACAGAAAATAAAATCTAAGCACTTATTTTCTAAAAAGGTCATAGGCTTTGAATATTTATTTCACCTGTGTTGACACAAGCAGACAGACCGAATGGGGGCTGGCATAAGCTGGGGGGAAGGGAGGTGTAAAGGAGGAGGCTAGATTTGCAAAGCTAATCTTAAATGTCATGCAATAAAGAGTGTTCATCGACTTCATGTCCAGGAGTGATTTATCCTTCAGATCACAGCTGTCTCAGTCACTGCCTTCATCTGATCCTAAAACCATAAATGACTTCCATGGCTTTGATGTAGGGGGTTCAAAACTCAAAAGACTTTGATGTTTGTTTGAAGCTGATCACATAAAGGGGACAATGTATTGTGCCCTTTTTTCATCTCAGGATATGTGGGGGTCGGATGGAGTAAAGGAGGATGGTAGTATAAATGCAAAAGAGTGTGAAGTCTTTTCAACAGTGCAAAATTTCAATGGATGTTTTTTGGCTATTCTTAATCTTATTTAGCAGCTCAGAAATGTGGCACTAAAACACTGTTTTGCCTTGCAAAGATTCGTTTTGGGTATGCTATTCTGCCTTGTGTGGGCTATTTACATATCTAGACTTTAACCTCAGCCTGGAGAACTCTAACCAACAGGTGCACTCCCCAGATACTGCTGCAGAGCTACAAGATGGACATCTTAGCACCACACTGCATTGAAAACACACTGACTGATGATATACAATACATATGTGCCTGGCTCCAGCTTCCATCCCAAGTACACCACAAAATCTACTGTCTACGGTCAATATAATTGCATCTGCTCAGACTCACAAGAAAAAGTCTCGAAACTTGAGGGTCTACAAGAGGCATTTTTGAGACTACAGTATCCATCCAATATGATTAAGGAACAAATTAACTGGGCAAGATGAATACCCAGAAGTAACCAAGTGCCAGACAGATGGAGAAGGGAAAACAAACCAACAGTACTATGTTGTCCCTCTCAGCCCATAATTGAGACCACTCACATGCATCATAAACTATCTCCAACCAATATGCCCTCTAATTTTTGGCCCTGCTGCATGGAGCTCTTTCTGGGTGGACACATGAGTGCAACTCCACCTCCTGCTGCAATGGGTTCCATTGTGACCAAAACAAAAATGGTCACTTCAGGTGAACAGGGGAGAAAAAGCTTGATGCTGAGGGGGCCAGAGGTGCACATGCGGTTCAGGAACCTTGTCTCCAACCCATCCTTGAAGAATACCTCACCCTTCTAAGCTTTTGATAGCAGGCTTATATTTGCTTACTGACACAATTTGAAGCAACTATCGACATGCAAGGACTACCCAATGCTCATACAAAAATGAGGACTAAATTCTGCTGCACACCCAGATGCCAGATCGGCCTGCACATTTACTCTGGAAACAAGGTTACAAGATGCAACAATGCCACAAATGTCATTGAAGGGCATTTTACTTCTTCCTCTGCCAATGTGATCTTTTGCCAGCAATTCCCCTCTGCACTCTGCAAAGGCCAAACCGGACCATAACTGCTTGGTGACTAAGCAGAAATTTGAAGTAGGGTCTCCCTTTTTCCAAGTCCAGGTCTCTAACTGTTCCATTATCTGCCAAGGCCACCTCTGTGATCTGCCAACAGCAGATGAAATGGTTTATTATTCCATTTTTTTTCATAGACTCTAAGCCAGGGCTGCCCAAAGTCTGGCCCGCGGGCCAAATCCGGCCCGCGGGACCATTTTGACTGGCCTGTGGCTGTCTGGCTGACCCCCCTCCCTCCCCCTCCTTCCCATGCCCCCTCCCTCCCCATGCCTAAATACAGGTAGCATGGCTGCAAACCGTACTGCTACCTTTGGAGAGGCTGCAGCAGAAAAGGTAGGATTTCGCTGCGGTGGGGGTGGGGGGAATTTTGATTTATTTCCCGGGCCCCGGGAGGACTGGACTGGCGGTGGCGGCGCCCAGGCCTGGGGGATTTTATTTTATTTTCCGGGCCGTGGGAGGCCTGGACTGGCGGCAGCGGCGCCTGGGCCTGGGGGGTGTATTTTGTTTTATTTACCAGGCCCCGGGAGGCCTGGACTGGTGGTGGCGGCGCCCGGGCCGGGGGGGTGTATTTTGTTTTATTTTCTGGGCCCCGGGAGGCCTGGACTGGCGGCGGCGGCGGTGGTGGTGGCGCCTGGGGCAGTGGGGGAATTTTGTTTTATTTTCCGGGCCCGGAGGCCTGGACTTGTTTCTTAGTATGGTGGGGGGCAGGGCTTTTGTTTTATTTTCCGGGCCCAAAACATGGGTGGGGCTTGCAGTATGGTGGCGGGCTTGCAGGCAGGGCTTGGGCAGGGGGGCAAGGGGGTGGACGGGGCTTGCAGTGGGGGGCAGCTGGCCCCCACACATTCTCAGACACCAAATCTGGCCCTCCTTAAAAAAAGTTTGGGCAGCCCTGCTCTAAGCTAAAAACTCCCATCCTCTCTCCCCCCACCCCTGTCTCTTCCAACACACCCCCACCCTCTCTGATCTGATCTGGTTCCTGTCTCTTCAGGAATTTACCTCAGGGTCATAATACCACATTTGATATAAACAGATCCTGGCCCCGGAGCCATAAAAACATCCTTTACAACTTTATAGACCCTGTCCTCATGGTCCCACCATTTCTACTAATCAACTCTCCCTCCTCTTCTTCCCCCTCCTCCTCTCTCCCCCCTCCCCTAACCACCCCCAACTCTATATACTACAGCCAATGAATATCTAGGATGAAATGTATATCCCATCACATATTATATTGCACACCCCATTCTACTGCTATATGTCTGAAGAAGTAGACATGTCCACAAAATGTTACATTAAAATATGAAAGTTAGTCTTTAAGATACCACATGTTTTTTGTCTTTTCTTTTCTTTTCTTTTGCTTTTCTTTGATTTTTGCCTGAAATTCTGGCAAAAGACTAACATAGATACCCTCTCTGAAGCTTCTTTTTTTCTGTGGGGACCTTGAGACTGAGCAGCTTGCCCAAAGCCACACAGGCTGGCATTTTGGGATGCTGAGTGGGGAACAGAAGTCCCAACGTCTTGCTCTGCAGCAGCTACCTAAACTACTGAGCTATCTAGCCAGCTTGTCAAAGGCAAAACACTACAATAATTGTGATGCAATCTGCTGTCATTTTCTATAGCCCAAGTTCCTTCCAAGCTAACCACAGAGCCACCTTTGCAAAACAAGTTTCAAAGATAAAATCAGAGATTTTATCAGATAAAATCAGAGATTAGACATGGGCACGACCAGAAAAAAATGACGTTTTGAGTTTTCGTTTGTCAGAACGGGTCCGTTTTGGCTCGTTTCCGTTTGTTGCGAAATTTTTCAAAAATTTGTCATTTTCGTTTGTCGTTTGTTGTTTCCACCGCGATTTAGGGCGATTTGACTTCCCAGAGCATAGGGGCGTCCTGCAATCAGGGCCGGCGCTAGATGGCGGGTGGGGCGGGGGCGGGGGGAGGTGCGGGCGGGGGCGGTGGTGGTGGGCCATGGGTGGGCGGCGGCCGTGGGTGGGCGAGTGGGCGGGTGGCGGCGCGGGCCGCAGGCGGGTGGCGGCGTGGGCGGGCGGGTAAGTGGGCAGTTAGGATATCACTTAGGAAGGATAGAGGTTCTGTTCTTCGCTTGCACCCCAAATGTGTTGGGAAAATAGAAAATAAATGGTAGTATATAAATAAAATAAATCCACACCTCCCACTCCCAGTCCCTTTATCCAAAAAAAAAAAAAATCATCAAACTGCAAGAGAAGAAATAAAGAATAAACTGTTATTCCCTTCAGCAGACAACGCTGCAGGGAATCAAATAAATTATTTTCTAAATTCAATTCCCTCCCTGCCTGCCTAACCTAAATCCTAAAGCCTCCAGCCTCCCTCCTCAATCTTGCTCAGATCACACCAGCACCAGCAGCCAGGCCTCCTCCCTCAACCACATCCATACACCCGACTGCGATTTCTGGAAGGTGCCGGCATCCAGAAGTGTCAGTCAAAAACCTGGTGATGCCATTGGTGGAATGGTTCAAAAAATTGCATGGTCCCATCCCATGCCCAGCCCAGCTAGGCAGGTCTAAAAAATAAAATAAAATAAAATAAAATAAAATCAACATGACGTTTTATTGCTATAAAAACCTACTGCTGCTACTATAAAAATTCAGGCATTTAAAATAAATAAATTTCACATGTTTCTGTGGTGATTTGGTGTGTTTTTTGACCACGATTTCGAAAGAAAAATTGTGGTTGCCATTTTGGATCCCCCCCACTGCATGGTATGCAGCGAGACAGACGACGAGGATGACCCCCCCAGCCTGGTGCAAGCAGCCCAGGACAGGAGAAGGGGGGGGGAAGGCCGGGGACCCCCCCAGAAATCACCCCTCTGGTAGGTGGCAAAGCCTCAGGCAGGCATATTTTCGCCTGCTTTTTTGGCCGGGAGTCGGGGATTTTAAAAAAACTTTAAAACTTTTTCTGTGCTTCGCATCGCGCGATCGCCGCGATGCCACAAACGGAAACAAAAAACCCGACCAAATTTTTCTTTTTTCGGTTCAAGTTTGAGTTCTGATGGCTTAATTATCGTTACCCTTTCCGTTACGTAATGGAAACGATAACCGAAAATGGAAACGACAATTTCGCCAAGTCGTGCCCATGTCTAATTGCCATATGTCCTTTCTGCTGTTGTTATTTGTAGCCTGGGATTCTTTTAATCACTTCTTCCTTATAGAACAAGGCTTCAGATTAAAATAGCTGTTTCAAACAGTTATTTATTAGGTGTGAAATGCCACTTTGACTCCTACAGTTTGCAACTTGTGTCTACTAAATAGCCACCATCTGATTTGGGAGGCATGTGTTAATATATAAATGTGTGCTATGCAGTTTTACTCTTATGTCCAAGAAAGTGCTGGTGTCCACACAAGTTCACATAATATAGTAGTTAGTCTTTAAGGTGCCACAACATCATTTGTCTTTTTGTCTTTATGATTTTGCTTTCTTTTGTTTTTCATCTGATATACTTTTCAGCCGTTGCAATATGCTGTCACATTGGAATTGACTTACAGTGACTCTATCAGGGTTTTCAATGAAAATGCGAAAAACCAACAAACAAACAAACCAGGTTTCAGACAGCAGTAATTACAGAAACCAATAATTTCAACAGATTATTTTCACTGATGGTTCAGATGTCCTGAAGGAACTGGACTCTCCAGTCAAGAAACTAGAGAAGGATTATCTTTCTTTAACAACAACAAACTGATGCCAGAAAACGTTGACATACATGGAATTCCTATCTACTTACTTATTGGATTTCTAGCCTGCCTTTCTTCTAAAAGGTGGAAGTGCCAGTGGTTAACAATGACCCTGAATGGGCAAGTCAGAGGAATTAACTTTATAAAAGACCTGCTTCCCATTACTTGACCAAACCAGCGGTCTGTATTTTTGCACTTTCCTTCCTAGGAGGGGGTGGTCTATTGAGACATGGATGTCTGCATCTTCAAATTTACCAGTATCCCACCACCTCAGAGCAACGTGCTTGTATTAAAAAGGGAAGGGAAGGAGCCATTGCAATGTGAGAAGCATAAACGGTGATGACACCAGGAGCTGGCAATTCTGCAGTAGAAGTAACAACTGCATTGATAGTAAAACTGGGTGCAGATCTTGCTTGCCAAGCTCTGCCTTCCAGGATGGAGGTGATGGATCATGTGTTTGGAAGCATTTCCCTATTTATGGTAAACCAAAACTGAACAGAAAGAAAACAATGGCATTTAGAAAGCTATCAAGACAGGAAGAGCCAATGTGGCTGCAACCTCAGCCCTACAAGGAACAAACAGGTTTCAACGGCAAAGAATCAGACTCAAACTAAACGGTTCTGGAAGGGGCCTGTAAGGCATCAAGGCTTCTGCTCATGGCAGGAATGCAAATCAAGAGATACTAGCCAGGTGGTTGTCTCAGTTTCTCTTGAGTGCCTCCAGCATTAGAACATTCTCCCACCTCTTGAGGCAATTCATTCCATTGTTATACGGCTCTAACAGCTGGGAAGTATTTCCCCCCTGATATTCAACTCAAATCTGGATTCCTATGCCTTGAGGCCATTTTCATGTGTCCTGCACTCTGGGTTGAATGAGAACAGCTCCTGCCCCTTCGCTGTAGGACACCCTTCCATGTACTGTATTTGAAAAACACCATCATATCTCCACTCGGGCTCCTTTTCCCAAGGCTAAACATGCCTGGCTCTTTCAGTCTTTCCTCAGAGGACTTGGTTTCCAGTTGCCTAATCATCCTTGTTGCCCTTCCCTCAACTTGTTTCAATTTGTCAGCATCCTTCTTGAAGGGCAGTGTCTAGAAATGGACAAAGTACTCAAGATGAAGCCTAACGAGCGCCAAATGGAGGGCAACTAGAACCCCAGTGGGATTTTGGAGACGGTATTTCTATTAATGGAGTCTGACATAGCATTTGTCCTTTTTGTAGCCATCTCACATTTTTGGCTCATACTCAGCATGCAATCTATAATGATTTCAAGATCCTCCTCAATTATAGTATTGCTGAGGCAGGTTTTCCTCGTTTTTAATTGTGTGCTTGATTTGTTTTTCGTTAAGTGCTGTACTCTGCATTTATCCCTGTTGATTTGTATTAGGTTTTTTCAGCCCAGTGCTTTGGCCTATCTAGTTCTTTTTGAATTTTGTTTCTGTCTTCCAGGGTATTAGCTACCCCACCCAAGATCTTAATTATCCTTTAACAGAGCCAGAGGTTGGGACTTCAGTTCCCCACTGAATATTCCAGAATGCCAGTGTGCATGGCCTTGGCAAACTGTACAGTCCCCAGGGTGCCTGCAGAAGAAAGGAGGAACAACTCCATCTGCCATTGGCAGAGCATCAGAGAAGTGGCCTTGGCAGATAATGGAATGGTTAGAGACTAGGAAGCGGGAAAAGGAGACCTAAATTCAAATCCCTGCTCAGTGAAAAAAACTCACTTGTCAGACTAGCCACTACTTTTCAGTCAAACCTACCTTGCCAGGTCACTTTTGGAATAAAATGGAGAGAAAGGAACTATGTCACATATATTTTTGGGTGCATAAAAATAAGATCAATATAAATGAGAAAAGCTACACTTTGTTACATACATGGACGTCTCGTAAGATCGCTTCAGCAGAGGTTGGAAAAGCATTGATAGAAACAAGGGTTCATTTGGCAGATGTAGTTGCACCCTAATTCAATTGGGTAGCTGTCATAAGCTCCATGGAACAAGCAAAGTGAAGTGTCTAGTCATTTATACTCCCGCCTTGGCCCTGCTTCTGTTGTTTATGTCAACCCCTCCTTCCCTCATGACGGGAGCTGACAGAAGCATCTGGATGAAGAAATGAAATGTGAAATTTCTGGAGAAGATTGTGGGATCATGGACTCCCAGGAGTGCAGAGCTAGTACAGACTCTAGTCTCTAGTTGAGTAGAGTAAAGCTAGTAGAGTAGCTTTAATGTAATGTCTGTTAATGCTGTAAGATGTCCCTCAATTCCCTGTTCAGTACTTGAACATGACCTATTTGTACTGGACTGTATATTATCCCTCCTTACTTTAGGGATAATGGTGGTGTAAAATACTCTAAAATAATTAACAAACAAACAAAAAAGATAATTGGACAGATTTCTGGAAGAAAAAGCCATTGCAGGTTACAAGCCACAATGGGGATACATGTTATCTCCAGTTTTAAAAGGAAGGTATCTCAAAATGCCAGGTGCAGGGGAGTGGCATCAGGATACAAGTATTTAGCTCATTCAAAATGTTTTGGACCACAACTCCCACAGTCTTTTGTCATTGGCAATACAGGCTTGGAATTCTGGAAGTTGCGGTCCAAAACATCTGGAGGGCTGAAGTTTGAACACCCCTGATTTAGCTGTCTCTTGTGCTCCCAGAGGCATCTGGTGGGGCTGCTGTGAGATACAGGAAGCTGGACTAGATGGGCCTTTGGCCTGATCCAGCATGGTTCTTCTGTTCTTCTGTTCTTCTAAATACAAGTAAATGAATCGTACTAGAGTTTAGAAAAGTCCCATTTGTGAATGATGGCTCCCACAGTCCTCCTTCCAGCATTCCTTCTATGGCTTCATTGCTTTCAATGCCCAGCTTGGAGACAGCTCTGCAAATAGATTTCAGCTGTTGGCATTGGCAGACAGCAAGGGGCCAGGCATTCCCAGAATGGCAACCTTTATCCAGAGACTTAAATTCATACATTCTCAAGAAAATCATTTCAAACTGTGGATTATTTTAGTCATTGGCCAATCCCATAGAGGAGCTTGGTTATCACAAAACAATTGGCCAAAACTGTGGCTGCATGTTTTTACTTCTACCTATGGCTCTGTGAGAGTGAGAGATTCACATTTTTAAAATTATGAATGCTGAAATTAGTTTTCTAACAGTTTTCAGAGCTTTCATTTTTCTTCTTAGACTGTAAATAATGTAAGTCTATGACATTAAATTGCCATGTCTTAAATCAGGGGTGCCCAAACTTTTTGTAAGGAGGTCCAGATTTGGTGGCTGAGAATGTGTCAGGGGCCAGTTGTTCCCCGACCCTGCCACTCTACTGCAAGTCCCACCCACTGACCCCTTGCAACCTCACCCGCAGGAAGGAAGGTGGGGACCAAGGGAGGGAGGGAGGGAGGTGGAAACCAAGAGAGGAAAAAAGGAAGGTGGGGAACAAGGAAGGGAGGGAGGGAGGGAGGTGGGGACCAAAGGAAGCACAGGGAGCCTGTTTTTAAAAAAATGGGGCAAAGGAGGGGGAGGGAGGGGCAGGCCAGCCAGCCACGGGCCACTCAGAATGGCCTGATGGGCCAGATTTGGCCCCCGGGCCGGACTTTGGGCAGGCCTGTCTTAAATGATTAATTACTATTAATGCAAATATTCCTGTAAAACAAATAACTATTGGGTACTAGAAAAATATTTTGTGAAAGTGAAATTATTGTTAAGGTTGCAAAATTTTGTGCATTGGCTTCTGTTATAAGAAAACAGATTATTCTCTCAATGCAGTAATCAGATTAGAAACCTACACTTCACTATAATCTGAATTTCATTCTGCTTTGTATTGCCAGTAAATGAAAGCATTTTACATTAAAACTAAGTACATTTTTTTCCTTGAGAAAGGCTATATTTTAGTAATGATACTCAAGGATTATAGATAGAGCTATTCAAGGAGTACCCTCTGCTGCAGGCTATCCTTCAAGGAAAAACAAATGGGAAGTGTTCCCCGGGGTGTAGAAGAACATAAGCCTTAAATATTTAAGCCAGTAGTTCACAGTGGGCACAACTTCTCTATTTAGAATAGGTTTAGATAAAAAATGGATTATGCTACTTACTGACAACCTTCTACGAGGACATGATATTTAAAGAAGTACAGTAATACCTTGATTTGAGAGTGTTTTGCAAGACAACCAAACATTTCTTCTAAATGTCACCTTGATCAACAAGCATTGTCTTGCAATACAAACACTGGACCAGGTCACATGATCAGCCAATGGTGGCTGTCGTTCTCTCCCCTGCTGGGTTGTGGGTGATTATCTGGAATATTCCATCTCAGGAAAGCCTCTAAAGCAGAGGGAGGAGAGAGGAAGGGAGGTCTCCCTTGGGACAGTCAGGAATGTTTTCAAAAACCGAGTGCAGGTTAGGGGTTTGATTTATTTTTCTTTACATTTCTATTTAATTTGTTTTCAACATCCTTTCTTATTTTTCAAAGCTTTTTCTAGTCATGGAGCAGCTAACCATCTGATTTTCCATTATTTCTTATGGGGAAATTTGCTTTGATATATGAGTGCTTTGGTTTATAGGCATGATTCCAGAACAGATTATGCTTGTAAACCAAGGTATTACTGTATGATAATGGTGAATTGCTGGATAGCTCAGTGGCTTAAGTCTCTGGCTGCAGAGCTGGAGGTTGGTAGTCTCCCACTGTGTCTCCTAGAGCAGTGTTTTTCAACCTTTTTTGGGCAAAGGCACACTTGTTTCATGAAAAAAATCACGAGGCACACCACCATTAGAAAATGTTAAAAAAATTGAACTCTGTGCCTTTTGGTGACTCGAGTCGCGACGTCTTCTTCTCTCCGCTGCTGCGCACACTGTGCTCGGGCAGGAAGGAAGTCGGAAGATGATGACCTACTGTGATAGGTCCAGGCTGGAGTCTTGACCAATCACAGCCCGGACATCAGAAACGTGGAGGGTGTCCCCCTGAGGAGCGCCAATCGGCACCCCTGCTGGCTGAGGGTGGGGTCAAAAACCCCACTCCTTCATAACCAGGACACAGTCCGGCGCCCGCCTAGTGGGTGAAAATTCGACATTTTTAAAAAAATATTTCGAATTTTTCAATTTTTCCAACGGCACACCAGGCAACATCTCGCGGCACACTAGTGTGCCGCGGAACAGTGGTTGAAAAACACTGTCCTAGAGAGTAGGTGGATTTGATGAACCATAGGGTCCCTTCCAGTTCTGCTGTTCAAATCTTATTAAAATAGTTAATAATTACCTCAGATGTGAAAAAGGAAGACCATCAGCAATCAGTATATCCAACTTCCGACATCGAAGAAATTCTGCTTAACTTAATTAAAGCACCACAATAAAGAAGACTGAATGTTTCACTTGTCATGTATCCAGACAATGATCCTATGTACTGTACTTTACTCATAATGGATAGAACTGTTCTCACTCACATACAGCTATGCCCACATAGTCAAGATGAACTTTGTCTAGGCAGACATGAATCTTTCACACATAATGGATTACAGCACAATATGCCACAATCTCTTTGGGTTAATTCCTGGAGACTAGATCCTCAAACATGAACAAAACAAAGGGATCTAGCATGAGCCAAACAGCTGTCAGTAAGAAGAATTTCATATCAGAATACATGTACATGTTTGTGGAGCAGTTGAGAATCATGGTCAATCAACACTGTGTAAGATGATACATTCAGATTTCCATCGGGCAATGATGATGCTGATGATGCTGATCATGATGATGATCGTGATGATGATGACAAGGCTCATGACAAAGGTTTACATGTCCAAAATATGAACATTTGAGTCAGTTCTAAGTGTCACAATTAGGCAGACTCAACCCATTTCCTTATTGGACAGGTTGAATGCTGGATGAGGTCACTAGATTGTTAAATCTTCATTCATCTCATCCTCCCACATGAGAAGGATTTAGTGAGTATTCTTTTACATCTTTACTTCTCACACATCATTGGAATTATCAGGAAGCATTTTTTTTTTGGGGGGAACCAATCTGTTGTTACAATCTTCAATGACAAGATGTTGAAACAGAGCCTTAGGACCTTAGTTTCAAAAGAATGACAACATGGCATTATGGCTAAGCTAATGAAGTGGAACACGGACAGAAACTTTTTTAGAACATATGGTCCTTGATGCTCCAATCAGAGAGCTGACTTTGAGAAATGTCCTGAGACTCTTCCTTTGAGACCTTTGTTTTTGGGCCATGCAAGTGCAAATAGAGATTGGAACCTACAAGAGTACTAGGGAAACATGCACCATGAACAGAAACCATATGAAGCCAGTCTGCAAGCATTACAGATGAAACAAATTTGGTGCATATGATAAAAGGTAGCAGGAAGACATTTCAGCTGCCAGCAGAATCTATATACTGTGTTACATTTCTTAAGAGTGCTTATCTTTTTTGTATTAACCAGAAAATGTCAAACGTGAACATTGCTTAATTGCATGAAGGCATTGGAAAGCAAAAAAAATGTTTTACATGAGAACTACGAAGCGTTGTTTAGAGATTAGCAAGATCATCAGGAAGTCTACAAATGGAGGTACACACGGGACATTGATACTTGTCTTCTGCATGAATAAAAATCAACTTTGTTATTTCACAATGCACTGGTGGAGTAGTACTATGTGCTGAATTTGCAAGGAAAATGTCATGTCTCACGCTTGTGGAACAAAAAATCGCACAGAATTATCTGATATTGGCAAGCTCAGAATGTGAATTGAACAGAATGTGAGTAATGCTCCTAACTAGATTACATGCTTTTACTGGCTGGAATACTGTGAGGGCTTTTGTTGATTATGATAAAATCATTCTATTGAAATTGGAAAGTGACAAGATCTATCAAGACACAATGTGCTGACTAGGGAAATGGGGGCATTTGAGATGATGCAACACACCTGCCAGATGTATGCTTTAGGTATTGGCACAAATTCAGTGAATGAGGCTGTGGTCACATTTGCAAAATGTTTTCAAGTTGCTACTCATGAATTTCGACTCTTTGTTTTGGGTTCAGATGACGCACCGCCAGGAGTGGTTTTGTCCCCCCCCCCCCGAATCTCTACAGCAAATCCAGCCAGCTTGAAGACTACTACTCTTTTTGTTCCACAACTCATAATGCAGCTAACCCAAGATTCCACCGATTGTGTACAAAATGGATTCATTTCCTATACATCCAGTATGAGTTTCCATCTACCCTACCAGATGTCTTTTGGCTCTATTTTATTTTATTTTATTCTAATTTCCAAACAGGAATGCATTGATTTGCTTTTGACAGCTTCAGCATGAGTTCTCCATAGGGAATGCAGTGGATAAACAGACAAATATGGAAAAGATTGCTATGTGGCCAGCAAAGCCATGGTGCCAGCACACTTATGTACCCAAATAATTTTTTTCCACAAATAAAGGGGTGCAGGGCAAGATAACCCCTGCAGAAGAAGGGGTCATGTCCTGCTACAGGGGTGTAGATGAACACATCTGATTTATCCCCAAAATGGTGGAATAGCAAAATATTGCATGAACCCTTTTGTCAAAGGCGTTCACAGCCGGGATCTGATAGCTGTTGTGACTTTTTTAAGGCTGTTTGGCCATGCTTTAAGTTTTTCTGGAAGAACATGGCCAAACAGCCCAAATAACTCGCAACAGCTATTATATGAACCATTATTGCACAATGCATGCCTCAGGACCACAAAGTGCAACTGTACAGGGAACAGAAAAAGCGAGGTAATTGGACCTTTCTCAACTATCACTGCGGCCTGACCTATGTTATACTCTGAATTCTTTTTCTGCCAAGAAAAGAAAACAACTTGGTAATTCCACATGAATCACAACACATTAATGCTCAATTAATTACTTTTTAAACTGAGGGGAGAGGGAAATACCATTAGGCCATTAAATGTCTTAAAAATAAAATTGTTAACAGGGTTTAAGTGCTCCATCCATTAGTGCTCCTTGCATAATTATGTTGTAAACCACCCAAAGAGTGCTTTAGCACTATGGGGTAGTATACTAGTAAAAAAACCAACCAACAACATTTAATATAATTGTCATGGTTGTGCCCTCTCCTGTGAACACACACCCCAGCCCACCTCAGATAAAAGCAAAAAAAGTGTTCTGCTTATATACCGCCCATTACCACTACAAGTAGTCTCTGGGCGGTTTACAATTTTTTAATTACAGTGTGCAGGCTACACATTGCCCCCAACCCCCAGCAAGCTGGGTACTCATTTTACCAACCTCGGAAGGATGGAAGGCTGAGTGAACCTTGAGCCTGCTACCAGGGATTGAACCAAGGTCGTGAGCACAGTTTTACCTGCAGTACAGGCATTTAACCACTGCACCACGAGGGGATCAGTTCAGCTCAGATCAGTTCTTATAAAAGACTGGATCTATACAAATTCAGTAATAACTGGATTACTTTCTGTGAACTTTTTTGTAGACTATGTTGGAAGATGTTCCTGAAAGTGTTGTCTCCCAAACCTCATGGCTCCCCAGTCTTATTCTTCTACATGGTTATAGAAGTCATAATACCCCCCCTTTTGCTGTATCCATCAGGTACATGGCTCATACAAGGTCAGAGAAATCGCAAAAACAAAGCAAAACAAAACAAGTTATTGCACATAGATATGTTTGTAGGGTTTCCAACAAAACAGAAGCAAAAAAGGAACAAGGATATACTCTTTAAGATTTAGTAGGCAAAATAATGTGATGGTTATGAAGAATGTGGGAATTCAGTATTAAAATCTGAAAACGTGTCGCAAAAAGGAAGCAATAAGTTGGTTGAGAAGTAAGATATATTTTAGATGGTTTTTTAGATGGTTTAAATAAAAGTAAATATTCAGCCACAGGCTTTGTTTAATGATCACAATGGGAATGGCTTATTTGGTGAAAAAGACGGAAAGCACAAAGATGATTCAAAAAGTCATTTCCACCCATGTCTGGTTGTAAGGAAGGGAAATTGTTTATGGAAAATGGGAGTGCTCTACTTTATTGTTCTAATGGTTTCATTCTGTTATTTAACACAATCATGTTCAGTCAGGTACAACAAAGCAGATGAAGGGCACTCTACCTGTTTCATATTAAGAATATATGATACTAGAGTCAGATTATTATTGTTTTTAACAGTGCATCATGTTTTAGAATTGGCATCTTACATTATCTGTCCTGGCATATTTTTCTGTGGTATTTTACTGACCCTAAGCAGGTTAACAAATATGGTATAATAAGTGGTTCATTAAGCTGGTGGCCATAGACATCTACCTTCTGATGTTTTTCACTGTCATAATTTAGCTTTTGCGTCTCTTGGTGAGCATGTTTAGGCAATAGTGCTTAACCACATCAAAGCCACAACACCTGTTGATATAAGTTGAGATGGATGCTTTTGAGTGTATTTTTGTCATACAAAAGGGTGACATTTAATCCAAATCATTGATGGGGAAACCACTGCATCAAATTAATTTTTCTTAGATGAACCTCCTTCATGTTTGTCCTAGTTTCATTTAACAACAGGAGGGAGAATTCATTGAGGGGCAATATTTAAAGGTATGGGTTTTTTTTCCTTCCAGTTTAAGGGCCTTCAGTGTGGCAAACTAGTTACTTTTTATCACTGAGGGGGTCTACTTGAAAATAAATATACAGAGGAGAAGAGAATCTGTCCATCCAGTGACACATTCGGTTCAGTGGCACTTCCTTTCACTTGATGATCTTTTCTAGTTTGTTCATAGCTGCCCTTCCAAGCCTCACTGATTTCCTCAGCAGAGTTGAACTCCTTATGCTCGTTTCTGCCATGGGTGCTTTGCTATCGTTGGATGAGATCTTGAGTTTTGAGCCTTGCTGATGCTGAATTGATTTTAAAGATGCAGTGGGACATGTTCTGGTATCCTTCAAGTACTGGCATAATGCATTAGGATTTTTAAAATGTAGTATTAAAAATTATTTGTATTATATATGCATTTTTAAAAGAAAAGGTAAATAGGAGCTGCAGATAAAGATGAGCATTTCATTTTAGAAGGGGTCCAGTTTGAAAACAAAACACGGGAGCACAGCTGCAGTTCAGAATCGGGATCCAGCCTCCGGACTGAAATCAGCCACTGACTTACCTTCATTTGGGTAGCACGGGTGAAACTCCAATCAGGAAGAAGCCCCTGATGCATAATCTTTCCTTCACCCTGGTGCTGGCCAGTCTGACAGGGAGGTGGGATGATATATGTCCTTGCACAGCTCCTGATTGGCCAGCACCAGGAAGAAGAAAAGATGATGTCTCGGAGGCTTCTTCCTGATTGGAGTTTTGTCTGTGCAACCCGCACGAAGGTAAATCCGTGGCTGATTTCATTCTGGAGGCTGGATCCTGGTTCAGAACTGCAGCTGTGCTGCTATGTTTCATTTTTGCAATGGGACTCTTTCTGAAATGAAACACCCATCTCTAGCTGCTGACAAGAGCAAGACTGTAATTTCTCAGTGTTTTTTTAAGCAGGATGATAGGCAGAAGTTTAGCCTTTTCTTTCCCCACTTGGATCCTGATTCAAGTGCAGGACTGTGATAATATGGGTGGAAAAGTTCTTGATGCCATTGAGAATTTCCATCCTAATGCAAGCAGCAGTTTCAGATGACTGTTGTAGACAGAGGAAAGCAGAAGGGAGCTTGAGGATTCAAGCTGTGCTGTCTGTGTTTTCCATTTGTGCTTTAAATAGAAGGTACCCACTCATCCCTGCTTTGCACATAACTAGGGCAGACTCACAATGAAAACATGGGTTTGATACGATCCCTGACAAGTTGCATTTTACAAAGGAGGAGCAATTTCAGTTATAGTTTATAGAGAGCAATTTCGCTGAGAGCAATTTTGCAACTACAGCCATAATATCTTCCGCAAATGATGAAAATTAGATTGTTCGTAAGGAGTGCATTCCTCTCCCCACTAACTTTGGTTCTTGATTATTCTTACTGCAGTTTTGCTTTGGTTCTGAAAGAAATGGATTGCATTTTTCCCAACACATACATTTAGTAGTTGCTTGCCAGGGGCTGTCAGGTTGCCTCCCATTTATGGCAACTCTATGAATAAGCAACCTCCAAAATGTTATAGCCCTTCCTCAGAGCAGTACCAATAGGTTATAACATGGCAAAAGAGGGATTTGCCAGGAGTTATGTCTTAGATGAAAGGTCCTTGGCAAGATGGAAAGAAAAGCCAGGCAGTTTCTTAGGGCGTTTATACACGACCCCTAAGCTCCGCTGCAAATGGCTGCAAGCTCCGGAGCTTAAAAATGTTTCCCCACCAGCTCCGGAGTTTGCAGACAATTAAGTGCGACCCCGCCCACTTTAGTGCGACCCAGCACACTTTTCTTGTACCTTCTCTTTGGAGGTGAAAAATCTTTGATGCGGTGCAACGATAGTGAGTGCGGGGCTCTCCTCGCTTCTGTTTGCTGCTTTTTGGCTCCCGCCCCTTTAAGAGCTACTTTTACAGAGACGAGGGGGTTGGACTTGATGGCCTTACAGAGACGAGAGGCAGAACGAGGTGAGTGGCATGCTTTTCTTTCTCTTTTTCTCCCTCCCTCACGCAGCCAGCAACCAGGAAGTGTGGAGGGGGGTGGGGACAGAGGAAGAGTGACGAACCCCTAAGATCTCTGGTCTGAATTTAAGTGGCCAGTGGATCTTAGGGGTCGTGTAAAAAGGCCCTTAGTTGAGGCTCGGAGCTTGGATGTTCTTAGGCTGCATCCGGAGTGAAGGGAGGGAGGTGTTTTTATCGCCCCAGTCCTTCCACAGACATCTGGACACATGCTCTTTTCTGGTTTCTCCATTACTGTCTTTCCAAGTCTCTGTCTTCTGATTTCTTGGCTGCACTCTCTGTTTGGATTGGTGATGGGACCAAGATATTCCTTAGTAGGTAACTGTTAATGCAAGCATCGCAGGATTGCCTCTTGTTAAGGAAGAAAATATAATGTGGTATTTTAACTCAAAACAAGCATAAAATTACTGAGGACAATCTTGGGAACATAAGTAGTATAATTATTCCCATTTCTCTCTACGTTGTAACAAAGGACAACAGCATTAGTAATGTGTTAGTGCTGTGATACAAATGGAAAAGAAAAATAAACCTGTTTAAATAACTTATTACAATTAGTTTCTTTCCTGGCAACCGTGGAAAAACAGGGGCAGGAAGACTGAATACTGTGAGCCATGACAGCTAGAGGTTGTAGAAACACTGCAGCATGGGAGGTCATTTACAGGGCAGAGGAAGAATCTGGGTTGTGTAGCCTGTTGCAAAGCAGTTGGATCAGGAATCACAGGGTGGCATTTTTCTGATATTGATATCAAAAGCAGTGATTTCTGCTCCTTCTGTTTAGTGTATTTTTAATCTGGTTATTGTACCAGATACACAACAGTGGCCATTTTCAATGGGGACATACAGCCCCCTGGGGGTCCTTGGCACATTTGACAAGGGGCACAGCCAGGAAATAGTTCTTCACATACCACCTTATAAGGGTTGTTATTGTTACTCAACTTATACTATCCTGATTAGGTCTGTATTTCTTTCATATCGTGTTTATGGCCATGGCCAAGGTTCCTCCAGCTACCTTTGTGCTGCCCCATCTGAAGCCTCCATTTTTGTTTTTGTCTCAATGGAACCTGGTTGGGGGTGGGGTTGTGTGCATATATTGTGCATGCGTGCAACTGGAAATAGCCCTGCATAATGGGGCCAAAAATTAGAGGGCATGTTGGCCCTGCCCAAAACTAAGATTGTGAATGGATGAGCTAGATCTTGAATGGGTCTCATTTTGGTTGTGGGTGCCGTAAGTCATCTCTGCAATGTTTCCTCTTTGGTGAATGGAAACAAATTACTTACAGTGTTGTCCAAAAAGTGAACAGCAAAACAAGAGCGACTAACTGATTGATTGAAATGCACCTTTCTCCTCATAGGGGACCCAAGGTGGGTCACAACAGATAAATAAGAAATTTAAGAACAGCATAAACATCATATTTAAACAAATGTTAAGATTAAAAGAATAAAGTAGGAAACAATTGAAAGGCTTCCAAAAACCAGTAAGTTAAAAGTCAAGACACGATGGAAGGGGGCATCCTTGCCTCTTGGGGTCAGTGCATTCCAACACCGGGGAACACCTGCTGAGAAGGCCCTTTCTTGTGCCCTCACCAAACAGGCTCAGAAAGCTTGTGGCACCAAAAGAAGGGCCTGTCCAGAAGAATTTAAAAGCTGAGAAGCCTTATATGGCATGATATGATCCTTCAAATAGCCTGCTGGACCCCAAGCCATACAAAATGGTTTGGGAAAGCATTCCAATTTTTAAAAAAATTAAATGCTACAGGTTTTTCATAAAATATATTTTGAAACTACTTGGTGTTATTTAATTTGGTTAATTAGAATCTAATGTTAGTCATGTGTGTTGGTGACTAGAATCATATTTACTGGATGTTTCCTATACTGGTAAAATGTTGCAGGTGGATCGTCAATAAGACATAGTTTGCCCATATATATTTTTGACTATTTCAGTAGTGCTGGAAAGCCCAAATAACTCCACATTGGCATTTTATCACAGTCTAGGAAAGGCAGTACATTGGGACCCATCCCCCAACTGTAGGGTTAGTATCTATGATTCATTTGTATGCTGCCTGAAAATACTAAAACAAAAAACAAAACAAAAAACCCCTCAGACACACATATTTTATATGTACTTCCAGGGTATATTTACCAGACCTGGCCACGAGACAGAGATAGAGACCATGTGATGTACAGTATAGTATTCCCTCTATGCCCACAGTTTTCTGCATTTGCCAGGGAAGGCTTTGAACTGATTGCTCACTGGTAACGTAGTCCTACTGTAGTTGACAAATCAGCTGAAAACAAAAACAAGGTTTCAGGAACACTTTGGCCACTTGAACCTTCTGTCACAAAGCTGTGTCCAGGAGCACACTCAAGCTGCACACTTATTCCATTATTCTGTAGTGTTTGTACAAAGAAGTAAAATAAAGTTAAAAGAACAACAAGAAGCTGAAGCAATGCAGAAAAGTGCAAAGGAGACAACCCATGGCTGAAGCTTGGCAATCGCATTTAGAAGCTTAGTAGTTAAGTGTACTTCTCTGGTCCGAGATTCCACCATGACCATGAGCTTTGAAATTCTATTTCTTACCAAAACAATGTACCAGTGGACATCACTGGTAAACTTTAGACTCATCCCAAAAGGCAGTTGTTCATTTCTCTGGTGAGGTCCCAAGATTTCAAAAAGTCTTTTTGTCCTCTCCCTGGTTTAGGCCACAGGCTGTTGCTTGTGCAGTATAAATTGCTAGAGTGAAGTTTGCCATCACAGAGGTCAGACTGCATTTTCTTGGTCAAGCTGGGGGTTTAGTATAGAGGAGAGCTGTCCCCAAACTGCAAGATAGCCCTGTATTGTTCAGTTAGAGATCTAATGTTCAATTAAAAGGGGAAAATAGGCCAACTTAGGTAAATTTCAAGAGATGGGCATGAAATGAATTTTTTATTCATTTTCTTATTTGTTATTCATTTTGTTACATAACAAAACTTAATGAACCACCCCCTCAAAGGACAGCGAAATGAAATGAAACCAAAATTTTGATTTTGTTCATTTCATTTTTCGTCCCTCTCCCCAAGACACTGACCAGCTCCCACGGAGGGGGTTTCCAAAGCAGCAGGGCTGATCAGCTGTAGTGCGGCCAGTGCTTGTTTTTTTAAAAAGTGCCCTCAGCCAGCCCGTGCTACAGCTGATAGGCGATTGGGGATCAGCCAAAAAAAATCCTGCCTTTCCCCCACCCAATTGGCTGAGCTCCAAGTGCCAATCAGCTGTAGCGTGGGCTTGGGGCTGGCAAAAAAAGTTTAAAATAGCTCCTTTTCCCCACCTAATGGCGCTGCAGGAAAAAAATAAAAATATTTTTTTTTTGAAAACCACCAACCAGCCCACAGGTCAGCTGGTTGGCGCTAGAGGGGGAAAATAAAAAATAAAATAAAATAAAAGTGCTGACCAGCCAGGGAGCCAGCTGGTCGGCGCTGGAAGGGGGGGAATAATTTTTTTAAAAAATGACCAGCCCACAGGCCAGCTGGTCGGCCCTAGAGGGGGAAAATAAAAAAAATTTAAAAGCGCCAACCAGCCCGGGATCCAGCTGGTCAGCAGTGGGGGTGGGGGATAAAAATAAAAATAAAAATTTTAAAAGGATTGACCAGCCCTGGACCCAGCTGGTCATTGCTAGGTGGAAAATAAATAAATAAATAAATAAATAAATAAATAAATAAATAAATAAATAAATAAATGGCTGGCGAGGTGCAGGCCAGCTGGTCAGTGCTGGAGGAGGGAATAAAAATAATAATACATTTTTAAAAAATGCCAACTGGTCCACAGGGCAGGTGGTCAGTGCTAGGGAAAAAATAAAAATAAAAAATGAAGCAAAATGGAGAATGAAACATTTTTTTTAAAAAAATGTTTTGTTCTCAAAGAAACAAAACAAAAAAAGAAACAAAATGCCATTTTAGGGTTTCATGCTCATATCTATAAATTTCCTCTCCTACACTTCAGCTGAAACTATGGCCTGAAAGGCTTGTTAGATGTAATTTCTCCTAGAACTTGGAGTTGTGAGCAAAAGCCCTCAAACTTCTGTTTGTCATGCTTCTCTCTTCCTGTTTTTGATCAAGTGGTACCTCCTGAGGTTCTCCCTACTATGTACCTGTCTGCTTTTTACAACGAATTTAGCATTCAATTCTTTTTATAAGATAGAGGACTGGTGCATCAGGGAAGGAAAACAGCAGTACTGGAGTAAAAGAAGCCATGGGAAATAGAGGAGCACGTTTAGAAGCAGTCTTACTGTTCTAGCTAAGACACCAAGGCCTTAGCCTTGGTGAACAGGGAACCAGCCCAAACTAACATGCAGACACAAATTAAACCAATAGAGGCAAACATGCATCCCTTCATACAATTATATGCTGCAGCTCCCATCAGCATTAGCTAGCTTCCCTGAGTGGTGAGGGATGCTGAAAGTCAGAGTTCATTGATATCTGGACTGCCTCATGTTCCCATTCCTGGGTTAACCTTTCAACTCTATTAATGTAAAAGTAAAGGTTCCCTCTGCACATGCGTGCTAGTCATATCCGACTCTAGGGGTGGTGCTCATCTCCGTTTCCAAGCCAAAGAGCCAGTGTTGTGTAAGTCTGTGGCCATGTGGTCGGCATGGCTGCACAGAACACTGTTTTACCTTCCCACTTTTTATGGCAGGACCTATTTAACTACTTGTATTTACATGCTTTCGAACTGCTAGGTTGGCCGGAGCTAGGGATAACAGTGGGAGGACACTTTGCTGTGTGGCACCTGGGATTCAAACCGCTGAGCTGCCGACTTTGCAGCCGACCATTTCAGCGCTCTAGTCCGTTGTCCTTTATTTTCAAAATATCTCCTCTGCAGGACTAAGTTTTGTCAGATTCTACCAGTGTTTACCAGCCCTGGTTAAATCTTAATTTTAAACCATAAAACAGACTGCCCCCTCCCCACATGGATACACCATATCATTCACAATTTCACATAACTTGTTGCTGTGCAACAGAGGGTGATACTGAGCATGAACAACATGAGCAAACACTGTCTGATGATCAAATCAATAAAGCATGGCACCAGTAGTAGACGCGAAGACTATTAGGCATCTTTGATGTAGCATGAAATTCATTTCCCCAAATGATCGGGCATGGGCAGAAGAACTGGCATTCATATTCAGTCCCAGCAAATCTGTGGGGGAAAGCTGTCTTGTTTTGTTTTTTAAATGTCAAACCCTACAAATAGCTCAGCCTTTGCTATTTTTACCTCAAAATTGGCATGGGCCATCTGAAAACCCTTTTCTCCTGCCTTACTGAGTTCCAGATCAACCTGCTCTGTTGTTTTCTGAGGCAAAGCTGTAGCATCTATTCCCCTCCCACCCACCCTCTATACTTTCTGGTTCTGATGCAAAATGTAATGAGTCAGTCTTGCACTTCAGGGAACCTCTGTCACATTCTCCCAATCTTTCCCCCCTTCTGACCCAAAAAGCCTGAAACCCTTGAACCTGTCCTTCTGCTCTGGATGCCCTGACAGCTTGATTCTTTTGCAGTGGGCAGCACTGCATTCTTTTTGACATTGGGGGAGAGAGAGAACTGTACACCCAGTTAAAAATTTCTTAACAAATTAAATCCAAAAGAACAGTGTTTCTCCTCCTCGTAATTAACATGCTTACCTATACAGGATGTTTTTAAAAGTTCACTTTGGATTTGGATTTATGTTTTGGGACTGGGAGTCAGATGTTGATACACATGGAGTTGTGCATCAGCATTAATGCTAAAATAATACAACAGGAAGAGACCAGACCACCCAGCAATGTCAGGGTTTCTGGGTGGCCTTACTTGACATTGGTTCTTTCTCTTGTAATCCTTAATTCGTAAATTGCTACCAAATAACGTCTTGGGAGAATCTGGTCAGAATGACCCAGAAAGGGGGCTGTGGTTTCAATTTCAAAGCCACCCCAGGGTGTGTCTAATAGGGAGGGAATGTCAAAAACATCTTTGAACCCTTCTTCACCCCTCATCTGTCAAACTGAAGCTAACTGTGTTAAAAGATGGCATGAACTAACGTTCTTCAGCTTCTGGAAGAAATATCTGCTGGGTTTGCCCCACCTCCCAACTGTCTTATAATTATTTGCACGGAGGGAATGCTAGTCCATGAGGCTGCAGGACTGAAATACTTTGTACTGAAGTTGAATCACCTTTGGCTTACATCCTTAGCAATCAACTAGACGTCACACACGTAGGTGCCTTTGTTAGTACAGTGTGGTAGTTTTGACCGGAAAGTCAAGAAGTGGCAGTTGGAACTGGAGGTGTAGAAGGTGCTTAACTTTGCTCCCAGGAGTCGTGTTGCTGCTTTGAATCATGTTTCATTTCCCTGCTGTTGAAGTCTCCTTTCACCCAGTAGAGTTGTAAAATATGTCTGTGAAGATTCTCAGTCATCCAGGTGAGTTTATCTGGAAGATGAGTCATGGCAACTGGACTTCTTTTTCTTGAGAGAGAGAAATGTTTCGCTGCTCATCCAAACATTTCTATCTCTCAAGAAAAAGAAGTCCAGTTGCCATGACTCATCTTACAGATAGAGTTCTAAAAGCATCCCCCACCACCACCAGCAAGCATGCCAGGAGCTTCACAGCAATGGACAGAAAGTATCCTGAAAGCAAGGGTTAAGAACTAGGGTAAAGCACCTGTTTCAGCCCCCTGCATTGCAAGATCCAAATCCTCCCACTCACTGCAGTTCAAAGAAGGCCTAAATATGTACAATTGTGCATGCTCTGATTCATTCCTTTTTTTTTCTGTTTCTGTCGTTCTGCATGCTGGACTCATCAGCTGCCCTCACACAATGTTCACATGAGATTGCCAGTTCCTACATGCAGACCTTGTGTTTCTTTTCTTAAGCTGGCCTCACACATCCAAGATGTCTCCCCTTTCTTGTGTTTTCTGTTTTGTGAAACGTTGCTTCGTTATGTCATGTGACTGACAGTGTGTGGCAAGAGTTCAGGCCTCTGTGTTCAGTCTCGCATTATTTAGTATGAAATTGTTCATTCACACAGCCACTGCACGACATTCTGGTTTCACAAATGTAATTTCCTGTATATTGACACTCCAAATTAGTATGGAGATGTTGATTTGTCAATGAAATGTCAATGCTGACCAACCACAGATTTTAGGTGCTCGTGCCTTCTGTCCTCCTGATACGTTGCTGTCAATGGGAAGGAGCTGGCCCGCCACTGCATTGTCTGTCATTGATTTCTTAGATTTACCTTTTACATTATATGTGAACATTCAGGCTGAGCCCCCATGGTAGGTGGCTGGAGTCTACTTGATGATGACCTACTGTAACTCTATCACTGTGCATTTTAGACAATAGCACTCTCTTCAGTATCTGAAGGCAGAGAAGTGCAATAACAAGGCAGATGATCGGCAAACCCCGCGAAGCCCTCACTAGAGCTCTCACGAAACACTAAGAACTGGTCTTTCATGACTTGGTAAACATATCAAAATGTCTTGCTTGCTACACTTCAAACTTCATTAGGCAACCAGAACTGGCAAGCATCTATAGTTTAGCCTGGCTAGTCTAACAGTTATTTGATTTGGGCACTGATACTTGGAACATTTTGTGGAGAAGAAGGCCAGTAGTAAGCACATGCAGACTTTCAATTTTACTGGGAAACTGTACTGGCGAATAATAAGGAAAAAGCTCTGGGCCTGGGATCATCAGATTCAGACTTGTGTTATTTTTCATTAAATATATGATGTACACATCAATGTGAATCAGCCTGGACTTTATCCACCCTCCCATCCAAATTTTTCCTCTCTGCTATCATCATCATAAGTTTATTACGGTCATGTGACCCGAAAACAGTTTAAACAGAACAGTACACGGAATAAAACTATAACATAACATTGCCAACAGTAGATTACAGTGTCATTTATCTGCCACTATCGTAGCCCTTCTATGAATTGCTGCCAAGAGGAATTTAGCCACCTGGGTAGTTATATATGAGTTCTTGTCTGAAAGGCAGTACTCTACCAAGATCTTATCTGGACAACTTTGAAATTTAAAAATTAAAGGATAAATCAGGTTTCTTCTAATTCCTTTGTAAAAGGTACAGTATAAAAGAATATGAGTTAAAAATTCGGGTACCCCAGCTCCACAGGGACATAAACGTTCTTGGCGTGGGGTTCCATTATATCTACCCTGAAGCATAGCTGAAGGGAGCACATTGAGTCTTGCCAAACAAAATGCTCTGCAGGCTTGTGGAGTTCCTAACGAGGATAAATAATTTGCTTGTTTCCGATACCCTGGTAGAATACCGTGCGCCTGGGGTGAGCAGGTTCTATTTGCTGTGACGGTCAGTTCTTGTCTCTCGATGTCATCCAGTCACTGACTGAGGGCTCGATAGGCCTGATGTTGATTTAACATTAGAATGGACTTGAGGGGCATTCCAATAGATCTAACTTTATGTTGGATTATCTGTGACCACTTGCTCGTATAGGAATCAGATAGCATATGGTATATATAACCCAACTGCTCGGCCTGAAAATGGATTCTCAGCCAGAATTTCAGGGTTTGATTCCATGCCCTAGTCTCTAAGCAATCTAGGCCTGTCTCCAGATATAGAGCTGCCCATCCCACACAATTAGGGACCCCCAATATTTGGCACAAGAAGGAAGACTGTATGTTCTCAACGTTGGAATTGAATGCGCTTATCCAAATTGGTATGCCATAGAGCAACTGGGGCCTAGTTTTTGCTGTAAAAACCCGCACAGCAGAAGGGATGTGGAATCCGCCGTTAATATAGAAAAATCCAGCAATGGCTGCCATACTGCTGCGAGCCTTATTATGTGTGTAGATACGGTGGGCGGTCCACTCGCAGTTGAACTTAAAGTGTAGTCCTAGGTATTTAAATTCCTTAGCTTGTTCCCAGAGGTATTTCAATTCCTTAACTTGTTCTGCTATCAAGGTTCCTACTTTTTTTTTTAGTGAAAGCTTAGTATTGGTTTAGGCCAGTGTTGCTGAACCTATGGTACGGGTGCCAAAGGAGGCACTCGGAACCCTTTCTGGGGGCACCCGATATCACCCCTTCACAGTCACCTGTATTCAGGTTAAATGGCTGTGTTGGCACTTTGCGGAAAAATAATGGGTTCTGAATCGCAGTTTGGGCACTCGGTCTCTAAAGGGTTCGCCATCACAGGTTTAGGTGGTGCAATTGCTTCCACGATGCTTACACTTTGATCCTTCTGTGGCGGAGTTTGTCTCTGTTGTATCTGAAGCCATTCTGCCCAGCTGCAACAGCAGTGAGAAAGGCAGGCCAGTGGGCTTCCAACTGAATCCTTTTCTTCCCAAACCTGGTGCCTAGGTCTATCCGTTTTCTTCTTACCTTACCTTTCCATTGCTTTTTTTCAAAGGGTTGGTGCTGTTGCACTAAGACACCTAGAAAACAAAGGAGACAAGAAGGAATGAGAAGTCAGCAGACTGGCAAGAAAGAAATGGCTGATGCACACGTCTTTGCAGCTTGTTCAGGCTGCTCTGCTATAGCCATGCCTCCTTCAAATTTGGATAGCCACAGAAGAGCTACCATAAGGTGATGCAAGCAAGGCTGATTGCCACTCCCTCATCTCTCTCTACTCATTCCCTTGTGGTTTGACTAAAGCAACCCAACTTCCTGAGTGCAAATTCACAGCAGATCAGTTTGCAGCACATCCATTCTCAATCTCTGGCATCTTCAGTTAATGGATCACGAGTAGCTGGGCTAATAATCACTCCTGACTGAAACCTAAGAGAATAGTGGCCAGCTAGCCAATACATAGCTATAGACAGACTAATGGCCTGGACATTGAGCAGTCCCTGAAGTACTGGGGCCAGGCAACCCCCTGCTCAATCTCATGTAGGATAAACTGCCTTGGTGCATCCTCATAATTAGCTGTATGCAGTGTTGAGTTTCTTCAAGTAATGCAAAATCCACCTGTCAGTAGAGGGGGGGGGGGCGGGAGGAGAGATGTTGCAAAATATTTGGAACCAAAGCATGTCTTCTCCTTTTTTAAAATGATAGGACAGAATTGCTCAAGTTCCCTCATCTTGCCTTCCTGTGCCAAAGACACTCTGTTCAGGATCAAGAATGGATCACTGTATAGTGTATTATGCCAAGTTCCAGTTGACTGTGAACATTGTTGGCTCTTGGATTGTATTATGATAGAACTGCTGCCAGATCTTTAAGCTTTGCAGTAGTATTGGGCTCCTAGTTTTATACAAATGTTTTCTTTCTTTGATTTATGGAATTCTGTCTGTGGAGCTTTTATTTTTCTAGGAACTCAGTTTGACAAACCTGAGGCCAAATGCCCCAGCCCCCCTCACTGATAGGTTATAGTTCTGAGCAAGATATATTGGTTCAAATATTCCATCAGACCAAAGAAAATAGTTTGAAGTTGGCACTGATAAAATCATGCAGTAGAAATACTGCTGACCCAGGTATGCGGACCGCAGCTTGTTGGAGTTAAGTACCAGGCTAAGAAATGGAACAAGTGTTTTTGAGCCTAGATAATTTTGATTAAATGTTCTTTATTTAAAACAATATAACTTTCTCTGTCCAGCCAAGGCCGAAGTTAGCTCCAAGTGTTATGTGTACTGGCCTTTAAAAATGAAATGGTTGATGACATTCACATTTTGTTTTACTTTGTTTTATCCTACTGCTCATTAGTAAAGTTCTTTGAGCACTTTGTAACAAAAATAGAAATACTGTAGAAATAAAATAACAGTTAGCTACAAACACTAAAAAACAAAACAAAACCCTAAACCTGCACTTTACAGAGCAACATTAGTAAACATCTGTGAGAAGAAGAAACACCTTTTGGAATAAATTACATGACAATCAGTAAATGCTGACTAAACGAAGACAAACTTTCAGATAAGACGGAAGATAGGCAAACTATCCTAAGTAGGTAACTACATTTCTGGGGACTTACCAGCACTTTTTAGGAATGTGCATCTTATGTTTTACATGCTTGGATCCTTACCTAATCCTAGCTAGCCCTTACACTCCACTGGGTTGTCCATGGCAATGCTTATGAGCAAGAGTGCATCTATATCAACTGAGGCCCGACCTACCAGAATGTCGCGGGCGCTCTCACTTTGGGTGGCCACACCCAGAGAGGCTCGGAAAACCGTGACATGCAACCAAGCCTTCTCTGTGGCTGGCCCTGTGCTTTGGAACCCTCTCCCGAGTGAGTTGCGCCTTGTACAGTCCCTGCCAGCCTTTAAAAAAGCCTTAAAGACCTGGCTTTTTTGTGAGGCGTTTGGCAACAGTTAACCTTTCTTCCCCCCCCCCTTCCATCCCGCCATCATGCCAGCTACTTTTCTGTAGTTTTATTATGATGTTTTATTTAGTTCATTACTATTGTTACTGTTTTCATTGTAAATAAATAAATACATTACACACAATTGGATATCACTTCAATAGTAATGGCTTCCTCTTACAAAGTCCTGGAGTTTGTTGTTTGATGTGCGGGGTTGATTCCCACCAACACCAACACCAGAGAGCTCTGATTCTTAGAGCAAGTGAACGTACTGTGAAATAAATATCTCTTGCTTTCATGGAGGTGCAGAATAGAAGGACTGCGAATGAGGTGTGGCTGCCATATGCCCACAATATCTCCCTGTTTGTGGCTCCTCTGTCAGTAAAGGGCCTCCAGAGTTCTGGTAGCAGGTGGGTTCTGCTACTTCCTCCTCAGTTTTGCAGCCAATTGATTTCATCCTACAAAACCTGAATAAGTACCATTGAGAACCACATGCTTATAGCCCAGGCCTTGTTGTAGGTGTCATTCAGGCAAGACACACACACAGTGAAAGATTATGCAGTATAAGCAAGGGGAATTCCTCTTAGGTTTTTTATGTTCCCTGCATACAAGTTCTATACCTCTCAAATATACGATCTGTAATTTTTGACCCATTCTTCATAAAAATGACCTGCGAGGAATTTTCCCCTCATCTACCTGGTCAGTTTCAATGAGATTCCAACTCAGACTTTTACAGGTTAAGCACTCATTGCCTAGAGCCTGGATGAAAAAAATCTGTCTCCATTTTCTTCCCTATTCCATTTTCTTTTCTTTTCTTTTTATTCTCACGCTCTTCCCATTCCATATGGAAAGGAATGTGCAAAGCTGAGGATAAGCTCTTATAAAAATAAACTGAAACAAAAATCTCCCTCATCCACCCTAGAATTCCCCCATGCTGCCTTGGATTAGTAAATGGAAGAACCACACAGATGAAGTAAGGTGGCTCCAAGGCAGAGTGATGCTGATGTCGGATAGAACCACATTAGTCACCTTACCCATGTAGGAGCTTGCCTTCCTATGTCAACTCTTCTTGAAAAACAAAAACAAATCAGTCTTAACTCAGAATAAGGAGAGAATAAGTACTTTTAGCATCTGATTGCACAGGAAAATCTTAGCAAATCTTAGATGTCTCCATGTATATAAATGAGATTTTAATTAACTTTGACTGGCTGTTATGCACTAGTTCCTGAACACGAAGAGTGATTTCTGCCCTGCTTGGTTCGCAACACAAAGTCAAACTTTGTCTACGTAATGTATCAAATGGCATCAAATGCTTTAAGAGAACGAAAGTAACCACCTGGCTAGAGGTAACAGCTTGAGAACGTGATAGCTGTGAATGAGGCAGTGAGCAGGTGAATGAACTGTTAACTCTTGCAGGCAAATGACTGGCAAAGAAAAAGGAAAATGTAACTTAAAACCCAAGCCCCCAAATGCAAGCTGACAGGCTTTGGCAGGATATGTCTATCAATACTGCATTCAGTGGGACACCATATGGCTAGCTGCATTATAGAAAGTTCTCATAGTGCTCCTACACATGGCATTCACCTTTTAAAATAGGTGCTGCTACCTGTTATTAAAAAGCTAATGTTACAACATCCCTTCCTGTCTGCCAGCTGGGAGTTACATTACATGGACAGTAGCATCCAGCTTTTCAGCTCTGTCTGGGTAGTTTTAAGACACCTAGGTTGGATTTTGTTGTGTGTCATGTTTTATGGATGACTACTTAAGCAGAATGTGAATCAGGCAGCGATGTCTGCTCTAAGGACCAAATAATGTATGGCATTCAGGCAAGACACACACACACACAGATGCTTAACCTTTTCATGTCTGGATGCTTAACCTCACCAAGCAACATTTCCCTCCCTGGGATGGAAGTGCTATGGTTAGCTAGATCCCTCCCTCCTTGCTACGAAGAAAGATCGTTGGAGGAGATGTTAACTCTGTAAAAAGGGCTGGAAGTGAAAGAATTAAGTAGCTCAGCCCCACTCTCAAATATTTCTTTAAGACTAGACACCTGGCTTTGCCTTCTGAATTGAGTAAGAAAGAAAGAGATGGACAGAGATGTGTCATTTGGGGCCAAGAACATACAGCCCATCTTAACATTTGGTAGTGGTGGCCGTCCCACTGGCTGTTCACTCTGACACCCCACCACCATCACATTTTCCATTTCCCTTCTCTGGCACATATTATCATGGTACTTTTGTGTTGCTAGTCTGGCCAGGCTAAATGTATCTCATAAGCAAGTAGTACCACTGGGAAAGACTCCTGACTGAGCAGCCAGCCCAGGTCCTGCACTCCTGAAGGTTTCTCCCATGCACCCGATGGCACACTGGAAGACTTGATGGTGTGGCACTGCTGCATTCGAGAGAGCAGTAAGTGGATGCCAGGTGGAGCACTGAATGACAGCAAAGTCATTGGGGGCAGCATTGTGTATGACCTCCACCGCTGGAGAGGCCTTCAGATGCTGTACTCAGGTGCTGTGGAGGACCATCAGTAATGTTGACGTGCCAGCTGCCAACCTAGGTAATTTCTGTTCATGAAACTGCAGAGAAACTGTAGCTCCTGTCTTATGCCTTGCCTCAGATAACAAGTATCGTGGCTTGGCACTGTAACAGTTATAAAATCCAAACACTGAAAAGCATTAGTCCTCTGGTTTGAACACAAAGATTTGTAACAGGTTTAAAGATTTGCAAACAGTCGTGATAGAGAAAAACAAGTGTTATTCTTTGCACTAATAAAAATAATATTGGCTCCACTGTTATCAATGATACTTTTGTAGGTATTAGCCTTCATGCTTTAAAAAAAAACTTTGTTACACAACGAGACAACATAAGACATAAGTTGAATGTCTGTTTATTATGTGTCTGTTGCCCATTTGGTCTATTGCCACCATCTTGCATCCTTGAGGGGCTGTGTTTTTATGCTGTTATATGGTTTACTTATATGGATTTATATTTTATTGCTACTTTTATTGTTTATTCTATGGTATAAACTGCCTTGAGTTCCTTTTGAAAAGTCGAGTAGTCTATAAATGTGTGTGTGCGTGCGTGTGTGCGCGTGTGCACACATTGGTTCATTCCAGGTGACTGTATGAAATTATGATGAGACATAAGGAACATGGCCAATATACAGAGCTACTCTTATTAACTAGAGGCTTAGGGTGTTTATACACGACCCCTAAGCTCCGCCGCAAATGGCTGCAAGGTCTGGACCTTAAAAATGTTTACCCACCAGCTCCGGACTTTGCAGACAATTAAGTGCGACCCCGCCCACTTAGCGCGATCAAACTGCACTTTTCTTGTACCAGCTTTTTGGATGAGACAAATATTTGATCCGGTGCAAGGATAGTGAGTGTGGGGCTCTCCTGGCTTCTGTTTGTTCTTTTTTTGCGCCCCGCCCCTTTAAGAGATCTGAATGCTGCCGGGAACAAAATGGAGGTAAACCGGCATTCTTTTCTTTCTTTTTTCTCCCTCCCTCAGGCAGCCAGAAACCAGGAAGTGTGGAGTGGGGTGGGGACAGAGAAGAGCGAGGAACCCCTAAGATCTCTGGTCCGAATTTAAGTGGCCAGCGGATCTTAGGGGTCGTGTAAAAAGGCCCTTAGTGAAACAAGGCCAGACCTCTAACTATCCCAGTGGATTTTTAATGCAACAGGGATCAACACACTTCCAAGAGCCTCTCATTCAAGCCTCCTCTTATGAGATGTATCCCAAATGAAGACATGCAGTAGGTTCTGCATTACAAGATGAACATGCTAAAGTGCAGAGAATAATTTGTTAACCTTGACAAATTCATCTGTAACCTTTGGAGTATGTGCAGTGAGGCATATACCCCATCAATATGTGATGTCCTTCTGTGCAAGTCCATAGTCAACTGTAAACAGTTTCAGTGAAATCTGGCATTTGGGTACAGCAGAGTGCAATAGTTCATTGTGGAAAACTGCAGAGCGAAACTGAGAAGTCCTACTCATCGATAACTAGAGCATCCTAAAATTGAATAGGTTTTCTCTACTTCTAACTTACTGTCTTAGCCTTAAGATTCAAGTCCATAGCTTGGGACTGTTTCTGGATCCATTACTGCTCCGAGTGCCAGCATTGACCAGAGATGCTATTCAAAAGGTTCTGATGTCACTTCCTAGAGAAATTAAACATGGCTTATGCTTTACTTCCCTGAAAACACTTTTCAGGGATGCCCTTGAAAAGTGTTTGGAAGTTTCAATTCATTTTAGATATAGCCAGCACACAGCTTATTGTTTGGCAAAAGGTACAGTAATTGAAGCCAACCGTATTACCCAAGTGTTATTCAGGCTGCATTTGTTATAAATTAGCTTCCAGGCATAATTCAGAATGTTAATCTTAATGTTTAATGTACTTAAACAGAGCCAGAGGTCGTCATCTGAGAAACTTCAGCCAAAATGTACAGAGGAAGGGAGTTAAGAAACATAAAGCAGAGCAAAATATTAAACACATTGTAGGAAATGGAATTATTAAAACTCAAGTGAATAAAAATAAATTTAAAAAATACTTCCATATAGCACAGTATCCTCTGTACCATTAAGAGTCCCTGCCTCTGCAGCTAGATGATAATATAAAAGTTCTGATGGACCAAAATATGTTATATTAAGTTCACTCTTCCTCTTTATTTCTGGGCTAAATTCATAACCAGTGAAATATAGGGACTATAGCAGGTACATATCCACCATCCACCTCACCTCTAGCACTCTAAGTATTATCTCACTGTACCCAAGCCTCATTTCTTTACCCATTTTGCATTTTTGCAGATTCCTGACTGTTTTGCTGCAAAGGTACAGGAAGTAAGCTCCTTTCTTTATGTGTAACTTTGTATTTCCAATTGTAGTATAAAATCGCCTTGTTTCTTGATGGAACGAGAGGTACAGCACGAAAATGTACTGGCATAATAGATTGTCAAGGATTCTCCTACATGAGTTGGCATTATATATATTTGACTCAACTTGTTGGAGGATATTCCCTGGCGGGTTATGTTTTTGGCTGATAATACCAGGTGCATATGAAAACGTTATTTTAAAAAAATACTTTCAGAAGTTTTATTTCACATTGAAATTCTAAAACAGTATTTAAGGGCCTTTTCACACGACCCCTAAGATCCGCTGGCCACTTAAATTTGGACCAGAGATCTTAGGGGTTTGTCACTGTTCCTGCGTTCCCACCCCCTCCGCACTCCTGGCTGCTGGCTGCGTGAGGGGAGGGAGAAAAAAAGGAAGAAAAGAATGCCGCTTACCTCCGTTCTACTGTCCCGGCACTGCATTCAGATCTCTTAAAGGGGCGGGGGGAGGAGAACAAACAGAAGCAAGGAGAGCCGGGCCATCACTAGGTTATATCCGCATCAGGAATTTTCACCTCCAGAGAGCAGGTACCTGAAAAGTGCACTGGGACGCGGTTAGGTGGGCGTGGTCGCACTTAATTATCTGTAAACTCCGGAGCTGGTGGGGAAACAATGTTAAGCTCCGGAGCTGGGTGCCATTTGCGGCGGAGTTTAGGGGTCGTGTACAAAGGGCCTTAGTTGCCTCACAGTGAGTTATCTTGCAATCTTATACTACAATTGTCACCATCATATTGCATATTGGGGCCTAAGACTGAGAGAGGAAGATGCCTAGTGATTTGTTGGTGAAGACAAGATTCAGTCTAGGGATTTCCTGGTGTGTAATTTGGTTTCTTAACCTCTGTACTCTTTCTAATTTAAGAAGTATACAATTTGTGGAAGTTGAATTTGAAGTAGAAGTAGAAATTGGAAAATACTTTGTTAGCTACCTAGCATATGATGTAGCTGAAAGTCAGAAAAATACAGTGGTAAGTGGTTTTTATACTGGCAGGTTGGGGTGGGGGCAGGGAGTTAGAAATGGATTTTTAAAGTAAAGCAAATGATTATAATATAAAAGTCCTGGGTTATGTCTCAAGATGGGCTGTACTTGTATTAAAAGGGAAGGTGAAAGTGGTGAAAGATTTTTATTATGTGAGAAAAAGAGAACAAAACCTCAGGAAACATCTGGACAATTAATCTTTTCATTCTACATATACAACATAAAGAAAATTACTCAGATACTCAGGACAGGGCACCTGGAGACACAGAGACAACTTCATTGTAAGATGAGTACTATAAAGGATCAAACATGTAACTTGATCTTAAAATGCAATATTACTCTATCAAAGAGAAAGAATTGAGAAACACTTTAAATGATCTTGTCTAAAGAACAGGATGAGCTTTAGATCTGTTGTCAATGTTCTTGTTACTGTTTTCCTCAAATAATGGTTCTGAACATGTTTGTAAACATGTGTATCTGCCATTCAAGGAAGTTCATGTCCTTGCATGAAAGATTCCGTATCAACAGCTGTAATCTGGTTGGTCCTCAGTTACTGGGGTGGGACCTTGCAGCATCTAACAGCCTGTTGCCCCATTCCTTTGTTCCACTCAGTACTCACACCAGCAGACAATGAGATGGGCATATTTATTGAGATTTGTGAAACCTCACCTGAGTTTTTTCCAAGATATTTTTCAGTGGCAAAACTTGGAGTGCTTTCTCTTCCAAGTCCCAAATGTTAATTGTCGGGATTTATTTTAAATATTCTCTACTCTTCCACATTGACTGGGAATGATGACAGCTCAGTCATGCTGGCAACCACCACAGCAGGAAAAACGAGAAAGTAAAATCCTTAAGTAAGAAGAAATAAGCTATGCTACTTCTGAAAACTGGACACAGCGCTCTATACAGATGCCTGAAGCCAATAGTTACTTGTTACTGTATGCTGGAATATGGAACTCTGTGGAGCAATGTTAGTAACTTAAGCATTCCATGATTGTTAGTACTGTATAGGTATGCAGGCCAGCACTGTCCTAGCCTCTGATAGGGCAAAGGCAAATGGCTGCTCTTCCTCTAAGCTTCTGCTCCAAGTGGAAAACATTCCTTTCAACACTGTAAAGTAGAAGGCCTCTTACATCTCCTGAACTTGCCACATAAAGAGGTGACACACAGTATCCACTACCAAGGCTAATGGGAGGGCCCCACCATAAAAAAAAAAAAAGAACCTACAGGGAAAATCCTCCCTGTTTGGAGAAAGCATGTGAAATGATCCCACTGGTTTCTCAGCCTACAAATAAGTTGGGGAGTTGTAAGAGGCATTTCTATGCAGCTGTGTGCATGCACGTCTGAAACATGGAGCATTTAATCTGAAATAAGAGGTAGGGGAAGGGGCATGGTGTCTCATTGGGCTAGAGTACTGAAAACTGTCGGCTGCAAGGTTGGCAGCTTAGCAGTTTGAATCCCATGTGCCACGCAGTGGAGCGAGCTCCCGCTGTTATCCCCAGCTCCTGCCAACCTAGCAGTTCGAAAGCATGTAAATGCAAGTAGATAAATTGGTGCACCGTAAAAAGTGGGAAGATAAAAACAGTGTTTCCTTGCAGCCATGCCAGCCACATGGCCATGGACTTGCACAACACTGGCTCTTCGGCTTGAATACGGAGATGAGCATCGCCCCTAGAGTCGGACACAACTAGCATGCATATGCCGGGGGGGGGACTTTACCTTTACCTTTTAAAGGGTAGGGGAACCCACTGTTGATTACGGTTAGACAATTATTGCTCTATAATCCTGGTGCGAAGTACTTCATATAGCATTATTATGTTTTTTGGAAGATAGTAAGGCTAAAACAGCATTGATGTGATGCACTGTAGTATTATGCCAGGATTCTCTGATATTACTTTTGAAATTGAAAGCCACTGAGGGAGCTTTCAGTCATGACTCGCAAGTAAAGGAAACAATGCAGAATACCTTCCTGGTACCTTCCATTGCACCCCTGGCCCAGTTAGCTTGGGCTGCCTTTCCATTGCTCCTCCTGGTGTTGTTTCGCCTTACTGCCTTTGAGAATAGCAGGTGATATAAAGTTTGGAATAGGTTCCCTTGACCCCCTGGCTGCCCTGCCTCTCACTCTACCCTATCCCAGGGTGCCCTGTCCCATCCATACAAATGGACACAGCAGTGGTGACCTTTGAATCTAGTACACTGAGACTATTTAGTTGGAGGGCCATAGCTGAATTTATGTCATAGCCCTTTCACACAAAAATCCACTCCAAGAAATCCCAAGCTTTTCTTCATTTAATGGAGCATATGCTTATTCAACGGGGGGTGTCTGATGAACCTTAACGGCAAATACAACCCCATTATGTCTGTGTTGTACACAGAAGGTGCAGAGTTTGTCCTTTCCATTTTTCCATCAGGTTTTATGTCTTCCCTTCTTAGCTATTGGGGCCACATTTCTGCGCAAAGACTTGTAGATGCATTTATGTTCCTCAAAAGGGTCCACCAGTTTGGCATTAGTTTAATGTCAAACCACCTGACCCTGGCTTAGCGCCAAGTTCATTGGATAGTAGGAGAGAACGATATTGTAGAACTTTTAAACCCAAAACAAAAGATACAAAAGACACAAAACATGGGGCACCTTAAAAACTAAGTTTCATATTTTAATTTAACTTTCCATGGACATGTCCACTTCTTCAGACATATAGCAGCAGAAAGAGGTGTGCAATATAATATGTAATTGAATATATGTTTCATACCAAATACTCATTGGCTGTTGTATGTAGGCATATTTGCATGCAAGCCTGGTTGTAAATTCCCATAGAGACAGAGGTGGGATGAGAGTGGATAGGGGAGGGGGGAGAGGAAGAGGGGAGTTGGTTTTGAAGGCAGTTTGTTGATATGTAGGTGTTGTTTTATGGCCATGTGGTAAAAACAGACACCAGTTTGGGGGGGGGTGGAAGAGAGGAGGGAGAGTGGCAAAGTTTTTCCCTTTTGGTGGGATATTGTAGAATGAGTTTCTCATTCTGGTGTGTCCTCCTGTGGGAATGGCAGACTGATGAACTCTCACTCAATTCAAAGATGAAGCTGAATTATTGGTTTTTAAATAATTAAGAGCAATAAATCAGGCAGAGACATGATGGCCAGCTTTCTTTCTTTGTGGGGGCCTTAGACCCACAGAATCCTTTAAAGTGTTTAGTGGAGTTATTTCTCATGTCACATTAATAGTTCTCTCACAGCAACCAGTTTGGAAATCGCTCTGAAATCACTCTTCAATTCTAATGGAAGAACTATGTGCCAAGGGTTCACTAGAACATCCATTCAGTCTGTGTCTGGGTTGTTTCAATCTGTTGTCATAACCTTCTGTCCTTGAGCATGAGCCGTGCAATAACCCTTGTCAACAGAAGGCGAACATAAGTTACATTTTGCATGGTAACTGTATTGCTACAGGCTTTATTTTTCTGCTCTGGTGTCTGCCAAAATGAGATATCTGTCCAAGGACCGTCAAAGCAATGCGCATAGCATGGAGATTACCTAATTAAAGTGCTGAGCACTGTGTGATTGGTGACTTAGCCAATGTTCATTTAGGTAAATCTCTGTTTTTCCTGCTGCAGTCACAACATCAGGGGACTTCCTGTTAATTATAAACTTGACTCTTCTCAGTGATAGGGAATGAGGCAGCCCAAATTTGGCTGGTATTAAGACAACTTCTGATCTTTCTCTTTGTATTGTGGTCAGTCAGATCATGTTATATTTATGCTTTTAGCCAAGGGAAAGGGCAAGTTTGGTATTTCCCAACCTTGTTTTCTGAACATTTACAATCCCAGCTCAATTTCCATCAGGATATTGAGATGATCTGGCCATGACATCCACCACTGCACTAAGCAGGGTGAAAACTGGCATCAGTGAGCGAATTAAAAGCACAATATTCCCTTTGAAATTGAGGAAATGCTACAACTTGGGCCTGCCTCTAAATTGGCTACGTCTAGAAAGCTGCTTCTCACAAAAAAAAAATCCCATAGAATATAAAAATATTTTGTGACCAGAACACATAATAAGATAATGTGTTAACTTCCCATGGCTAACTGTGAGCATTTGACAAAATGTCAGGGCTCAGTCATGTGCCTTGTTACATGCTGGAGTGCCCTGTCATGTCATCAACTGACCAAGACAAATTGCATAAACCTTATGTGAACAATCAGTAGGATTTGGCCAATGATATAAGAAGTTGGATAATTAAGACTTGTTCAGGCTCTTTCTTCAAGTGCCATAAAGGCAAGAAATTGAGAGCTAAGGCTCAGGTCTTAGGAGATGTGGTCCACAGCCAGTAGCGACCTGAGCAATGCCAGCATACACCTACATCAGAGGTGTTTGCAATGCACAGTATACCTATATCCTAAACATACCTGTATCAATTAGACCCAGTTCATGCAACCGTTCCCATTATTCTCTGTCTTATGATTCCCTCAGGTAGCAGGGAAGATTTTTTTTTTTGCTTTTTGTCCCCCCCCCATTTGATCTATTCACCACCATCTTGTATTTATTATTGCCGCTTATTGGATTCAGTTTTATATGTTATTTATTTGTTTTTATATGGATTTATTATATCTGGGGGGGGGGTTGTATGTGCCTTCTATGTTGTGAACTGCCCAGAGTTCCTTTGGAAAGTTCAGCGGTCTATAAATATAAATGTAAATAAAAATGAATGAATAAATGAATAAATAAATAAATAAATAAATAAATAAATAAATAAATAAATAAATATTTACAGTACAAAAGCTCCAGGGCCCATTTCACTATCATTAATGGCTGATTTGTTTGAAATATCAGTGACAGAAGTCAGCAGGGATCTCTTGTTATGAGTACACATCCTGATTATAGATGGGCACGAACCAGGACATTTGTAAGAAATTGCTGGTCCTTTGATTTGTGTTAGTCCAGGTTCATTCAAACTTTCCTGAACCAATGAATTTTTAAAGCAATTTCTGAACTTCCCCCTTTCCCCCTCCACCCCTTTCCTGCTGCCCTTGTCATGCATGTCCCTAGCTTTTGTTGCCGCTGCCTCCACCACCAGGCTGGCTCTTAAAAAAACAACAACAGAAAGATTGGAGGAAGGAAAAATGTTATCAATAGGACCATTTGCAGATCAAATGTCACTTTGTTACTTTAGAAACGTGAAATATAAAATTATTTGGTTTGGCATAAAATTATGTTTGATATATTAAAACTATAGTTTATTCAGGCAATAATTGCAAACTGAATTCTCTCTCTCTCTCTCTCTCTCTCTCTCTCTCTGTGTGTGTGTGTGTGTGTGTGTGTTTCTGAACTGCAAGGAACATATTTGATTTGGGCCGTTTATGAGGTGTAGGGAAAAACAGTAACAACTGATGAAATAATCAATATTTCTGAAATTAATCAAAGAAAATTATCTTTTCCTTACCTCTTTCCATGCACTATCAAGCAGCCATCAAGCACTAATTCCCATAAAAGGCCCTTCTCTCCATCCTGCCACCCTCATAGGTATGTCTTGTGGGAACCCATGAAAGGGCCTTCTTGGCTGCTGAGCCCAGACTCTGGAACTCCCTCCCAGAGGGCCTCATCCTTGTGGTCTCTCTGGAAACAAGCAAAGACCTTTCTCTTCAGGCAAGCTTTCCCTGAACAATCGCCTACCTATTATGTGTCTTTTATATGAATCGATAGGATCACATAGACTTTGTGTTTATAACTACTTACAACCTTATGTGTTTACATTGACGCTATGTTTTTTATGTTAGTTTCCATCCATCACTCATACCTATTACATGGAATTTTAATCTCTTTTTAACGGTGCGCTTTTTCTTGTAGCTGTAACGTAATGTTGTCTATTAATGCTATAAGACAGTGATGGCGAACGTTTTAGAGACTGAGTGCCCAAACTGCGATTCAAAACCCACTAATTTTTCACAAAGTGCCAATACAGCAATTTGACCTGAATACAGGTGGCTGTGAAGGAGCGATGTCAGGTGCCCACAGAAAAGGCTCCGAGTGCCACCATTGGCACCCGTGCTATAGGTTCACCAACACTGCTATAAGATGTCCCTCAATTCCCTGCTTTCAATTACTTGAATATGTCTTAATTGTACTGGACTGTATATTATCCTTCGTTACTGTAAGCTGCCTTGGGTCCTTTTCCAAGGAGAAAGGTGGGGTAAAATTTGCTTAAATAAATAAATAAATAAATAAATAAATAAATAAATAAAATTAACAAAAGAGAACTTTAGTCAAGACTCAGTGAACATAAATGAAATTTAATATATTCTTCTCTAAACTATTGCTCTCAGTTTCAAATTCTTCTGCTTCTTCATTTTTATCTTCATCATAGTTTTCATGGATTTTTTTTTTTAGAAAGTGAAGTCTTGCCTGGACTGAGACAAGCTTCTCTACCCCTTTACACTAGCTTATTTCTTGATGTGGTACAAATCTTTCCAAACATTGCCCAGTTTCCTACACATACTGCAAAGGGTAGCGGAATCTGAAGAAGGTGGGAAGCAAGGATAATCAGAGGCTGTGTTGTACACAGGCCTTGCCTATCACCTTGCAGTGGTGGATTTGCTTGGCAGAATTCCTGCCTGTATTCCTGCACCAAATCCCCCAATATGTTCTGCAATCCAAAATCAGTTACTCAGTTTACAACAAGTTTGCCACCAAAGTGACAGTAGTCAAAAGGGGAGAAAGAGAGGACAAAGAAATGGAGTAAAATGCAAGTCCTAGTGGAATAAGAATTGCCACAACTTGAGTGGCTAGAGCTTCTCAAAATTCCTTAAGGGAAACCACAGTGTAGGAGCCAACAAGCCTGCAGTGCTGAGCATCCCTCTAAAATGGATTCCACTCAGTGCCTCCCATTGCCACTGGAGGTGGGTAGTTTGACCTGCCTGTCTATCCACCAAACTTACTGAATTATAGCCAGTCTACAAGGTCCTGAAATAAGGCATACAACTGTGTTTCTTGTTCCAAGTCAGAGAGATTAGGATTTATCTGGGCATGATGCTCATTCTGCTTGAAGGAGGTATCTGGGTGCCCTGGGACCTAGTCCCAAAAAGCCATCACAAAATAGCCCACACTCTTCTTCATTTTCGTCTGTTCACTTTGTATTTTCCATGCATCTTGGGCTCCTCACCAAACCTTCATCTCCAAGAGTAGCACCCAATGCTAGGAACAGCTGGAGCTGCTGTTCTCAGCCAGGCATGATAGCACGTGAGGTTGAATCCATGTCTGCCTAGGCCACTTGTGTCCAGTTCTGTGGCCAAGGCATCTGCTGGAAATTGGGATTCTGTATGTTGCAGAATGAGTGACGGCAAAACTGCCCACAACACTCCTTTCCTTCATTGCCCGTATCAGAGTCCCCATGCCTCCTGATCCGATTGTCAAGTAAAAACACCATAGTATCAGGTTCTGCTAAAAGAAACCCAACTCAAATTTAGGTGTACACACAAGGTATATGCACACATGGAGTAGTGTGCAAACAGTAGGAGTCTTTATGCTTTTCCCCAAGAGATAAATTTATTTTAGGTGGATGTGGAATCATTTCCACATGTGTGAATGCCCCTGAATGGAGCAGAAAAAGTTCAGTGTGGCTCACCCACACAATTGTCCCATTTGCCCACCCAGTCACCCCCACACCAGCACAATCCCCCCCATCAGCCTGCCACCTCACTTGCCCATCTGACTGCCCAATAATCTAATGGCCCTGCACCAATACAGGGGCTTTATTTTCAATACAGGATTGAAAATAAAACAGCCAACATTATAATGCCATTATACAAAATGATAGTAAGGCCACACCTGGACTATTGTGTACAATTCTGGTCACTGCATCTGAAAAAAACCATAGTGGAATTGAGAAAGGTGCAGAAGAGAGCAACTAAAATGATTACTGGGCTGGGCGCACCTCCCTTATGAGGAAAGGCTAAAACATTTGCGTCTCTTTAGTCTGGAAAAAAGGCACCTGAGGGGGGATATGATTGAGATGTACAAAATAATGCAGGGCATGAGTAAAGTGGATAGAGGGATGCTCTTCTCCCTCTCACAAAATATCAGAACTAGGGGACATGCACTCAAATTGAGGGCTGGGAGAGTAGGAACAGACAAAAGAAAATATTGTTTCACCCAGTGCATTGTTAGTCTGTGGAACTCCCTGCCACAGGGTGTGGTGATGGCATCTGGCCTGGATGCCTTCAGAAGAGGATTGGACAGATTCCTGGAGGAGAAGTCCATTGAGGTTATAGACCATGATGGAGATGTGTCATCTCCAGGCTTAAAACCAGGGTACTTCAAAGACCAGATGCAGGGGAGTGGTATCAGGAGACAGATATCTAGTCTCCTGCGCTCCCAAACGCATCTGGTGGGGCCACTGTGAAATACAGGAAGCTGGACTAGATGGGCCTTTGGCCTGATCCAGCAGGGCTCTTCTTATGTTCTTATGTTCTTATGTACCAGCCTGCCACCTCACCTACCCTCCCAATTGTCCTATCCACAAGCCTGAATACTCCTTTCCAGTCTACCACTATATCCACTCCCTCAGTCACTTCCCTGCCAGTCCGGTCGCCCCCTGCCCCCTCAAAATTAATTACAGGGCACCAGGACAGGGATATATATTTGTTTGCATGGTGGAGTACTCAAGGCCAGATGGGAATACCATGGACATTGTTGTAAAGCCTTCCTGTTTACCTTGTCCCCTTCCTTCAGCATTAGAGCTCTGACACTAGACAAGTAGCAATGAGGAATGTTCACGCAGCTGGGAAAAGGGTTTCTATTTGGAGAAAAATCTAGCATTATCCATACACTTTCGGACACCCTCCAAGGAACCACAGGCCTGCATTATTAGTTATGCATTTCAGCAAATGTCTAGTATTTTCATTAGTCAATCAAAGCTGAGTGACACAATTTCTGTCTTCCAGCATCTGTTTTGAGCACTAGAACTGAGTGGTATTTGGTCTTTCTGCACACAGATCCGTTCCTCTCTAAACTTTCCATATTTTATTTAGAATAAGTGTGTGAGAAAGAGAGATCTTTTGTTACTGCAATCATAAAACACTTGGGAGTTAAAATCCTTTCTAAATCCTGATCACCGGGTCAGGGATCTATTACTTCATACATATCCCCCTTTTGTCCTCTCAGTGAGGTAAGATATGCCCGTACTAGCTTCCCAGTGTTTGTTTTTCCAGCTAGCTATCTAAAATGAACATATCCCCAATGGTAGCAAACATCACAAAACAGGCTACGACTGCAGCCTAGTTAGTTCACAAAGTCAAACACAGTTGATGGCGAGAAAGTCAACAACATCAGCCAAAAATTAAAACTGACTGAACACTCAGTTTTCCTTCAGGTTGTTTGCTTACTGCAAGAATAACTCTATGGGCCTGGGCTCATGAGTCTTTGCCTACAGCCCCTTCAGACCCAGTCTGCTTTTAAACCCATTTCACATTTTAAGAAAATTATGATAACCGTGTGGGTTTTAAGTGGCAACTGGTTAACATAATTTAATCTGCAATTTAGTACTGGCAATGTAAACATTTGTTACAGGAGTTTAAACTTTCCCATGGGAATGTTACATTAGCTCTTTCCAACTGCAGTGTGCCTCTCTCTCTCTCTCTCTCTCTCTCTCTCTCTCTCTCTCTCTCTCTCTCTCTCTCTCTTTCTGTGTGTGGTTTCAACATTTGCCTTCCTTTTAATTCCTTTATTCTTTCCTTTATTTATTGATTGATTTTAAAAACCTCTAAATCAGTAATGGTGAACCTTTTAGAGACCAAGTGCCCAAACTGCAATTCAGAAACCACTAATTTCTCGCAAAGTGCCAATATAGCGATTTAATGTGAATACAGGTGGCTGTGAAGGGGCGATATCAGGGGCCCACAGAAAGGGCTCTGAGTGCTACCTTTGGCATTTGTGCCATAGGTTCGCCAACACTACTCTAAATAATACAATTGTAGAGGATGGTACATATATTGGGGTTTATTATACATAAGAAATGTTATTTTAATCTAATATTAGCAAGCACTGTGAACTTGCTGTTTGTGGCCTTTTTAAGAAATCAAGTTTTTCAATATGAAATTATACCTCAGAATAAAACGAGGAGTACTTTATATTTGTTTTTCCCCTAGAAGGAAGGAAATTGTTCCCCATAAAGATTGGATTCCACCAAGGAGACACAGTCTACTTTAATATATTATTTGAAGACCACTTTTCAAACCGTAATTGTTGCCAGAAACACCTGTAACAGTATTTTATCATAACAATAAAAGTGAAGTGAAATACAACGGATTTGAAAATTCTTCTAAGACTTCCCTAATTCAGGTCACATGAATTTCCTAAGGGAGGACTGCTACTTCAGAAAAAAAGAGCCTCCACTAAAAAGACACTCCCCCAATCTCAAAAGGCTCATGGAAAACATAGAAGATGCACCACCAGTCAAGAAGCTGGGCATAGAGCTTTACTGTCTGTCTTTGCAAAAATAGCACCAAAAACCTCTGGCTGCCCATATATATGACTACATAAAGGGCATCTAGTGATAAAACTTGATAATGGTTCCCTCCAGTTGACATGTCTTGATTGTTTTGTCAGTGATAGCACATTACATTTCATAAATTATCAGCTGATAAATTGTGTCTGATTCTAAATGTCAGTATTATATTGAATAGTAACACAAAATATAGCATGTACAGGTGGAGATGGGTTATTCATATTTAAAATATGCAAGTCAATAAGCTATTGTACCTGAGATTTTACAGATTATACCAGGAACCTGGTAACATATCTTTCCATTAGTAAAATATTTTCCATTAGTAAAATATTCAGTTTTAAATTGGGTGTTATAACCTTTGTTAGAATGATGCTGCTGTGGTTAATGTTCACATTTCACAGCTAAGTCACATTGCCTGTAGCAATATTTGTGTGCTTTTCAGTTTTTTAAAAAAAACCCTCATGAACCCAGAGGTTTGCCGACTACATATTTGACCTTTCTTTATTTACATTTACGATCCAAGGTATAATGTGACTGCTAACTGGAAAAGCAGGTCAGCCAATGGATATCTGTTCCAGAATATCTGCATCACATAAGAATAAACAAAGATTAATACAGAGGTCTGAAGGTGAGGCAGAAACTAACATCAGGTCAATAAGGTAGTCTGATCTCTTTGTAAACTGGTGCACTTGAGTTTGATTGCAACTAGTCACAAGTCTGCCCTGTTTACCTAATTAGTTGGCTACTTACTACACATAGAATCATAATACTGAACAGGACAATGCATCTGCAGGAGATAACAAGTATTCCCTCTACCAATTCATTTGTTCACACGGCAAATAAATAAAATCTTGAATGTATCCCTATCATTTTGACAGCCTACAATCATGCTGTATTTGACATTGTCTTCCATCACTTTATTCGCCTGTGGTTAAGTGGTTAAGGGGCTAAGTGGAATATGGATTTGGCAGTAGAAGATGATTTCCAAAACAACAGTTTATTTTTGACATACCAGAAATTACATAAACTGCATATTATCCATTTATTGCTTTAAAATACATACCTTCATAATAATTTCAGAAATTCTACCTTAAGAGAGAATGGTAAATATCACTACTTCAGTAAACCAAGACTTTTGTTTGCAAGAGAACATGCAAATCTTTGGGTTAAGCCTTCCTCAATCTAGCTCTATTTATAGGTAGGTTCTCCACTATTTTCAGTAAGGGACATATATGCATATGTGATGGTCTTGAGAAACAAAGAAGGAAAGAATGGAGTTTGATTTTTGATCTAATAAGAGACATAATGGGGCTGAAGATACAGTTGTCTCCAATGATTGCTTTACTGAACATTGTGAATGACAAACAGGTAAAGAGAGAGAGAGAAGGCACTAATTATCGTAATTAGAGATGTGCACAGCAGACTGGTTTGAAGCCCACTCAGAAGAGCTGATGCCAGCTATTGAGGAAAAGAGGAGAGCCTTGACTGCATATAAAGCTTATCCCAGCGAGCACAACCTACAGGCCCTGCGAGCTGTTCGTAACAAAGTCCAGCAGACTGCCAGGAAATGTGCTAACAATTACTGGCTGCAACTGTGTTCTCGGATTCAGATGGCAGCTGATACAGGTAACATCAAGGGGATGTATGACGGAATTAAACAGGCCTTAGGGCCAATACATAAGAAAACTGCGCCCTTAAAGACTGTCTCAGGTGAGATCATCCAGGATCGTGAGCAGCAGATGGCACGCTGGATGCAGCACTACTCTGAACTATATTCCAGAGAAAACACAATAACCGAAGAAGTCTTAAATAATATTGAGTGCTTGTCTGTCTTGGAGGAGCTTGACAATGAACCAACACTAAAAGAACTAAATGTGGCTCTGGATTCACTTGCCTCTGGCAAGGCACCTGGGAAAGATAACATCCCTGCTGAAGTTCTGAAGTGCTGCAAAGAGATCATTGCCACTGAACTGTACGAAATCCTCTGCCTTTGCTGGAGGGAAGGGGGAGTACCACAGGATATGAAGGACGCTAATATCATTACGCTTTATAAGAACAAAGGTAACAGGAGCAACTGTAACAACTATCGTGGCATCTCTCTTCGTAGTGTTGTCGGGAAGCTGTTTGCACATGTTATACTGAAGAGGCTCCAGATACTTGCAGAGAGAGTCTACCCAGAATCACAGTGTGGCTTTCGAACCAACAGGTCCACTACTGATATGGTATTTTCCCTCAGGCAGTTGCAGGAGAAATGCAGGGAACAAGGACAGCCACTTTTTGTAGCCTTCATAGATCTCACAAAGGCATTTGATATGGTTAGTAGGGATGGACTCTTTAAAATACTCCTCCGGGTTGGATGCCCACCCAAGCTCCTTAACATCATTAGGTCTTTTCATGAGGATATGAAGGGCAATGTAGTTTTCGATGGCCTGGTGTCAGATCCCTTCGACATCCGAAGCGGCGTGAAGCAGGGCTGTGTCCTTGCGCCAACCTTGTTTGGGATCTTCTTTGCTACCATGCTGAAGTATGCTTTTGGAACTTCAACAGAGGGTATCTATCTCCGGACCAGATCAGATGGAAAACTCTTCAACCTCTCTAGATTGAGAGCAAAGTCTAAGGTACAGGTGAAGTGTTTGCGGGATCTCCTCTTCGCTGATGATGCCGCCATTACTGCTCACTCTGCTGAAGATCTCCAACAACTCATGGACCATTTTAGTAAAGCTTGCAAAGATTTTGGGCTAGAAATCAGCCTGAAAAAAACACAAATAATGGGCCAGAATGTGGAATCTCCTCCTCGCATTACAATTTCTGCAAAAGAACTGGAAGTTGTCCATGACTTTGTGTATCTTGGCTCAACTATCTCAGATACACTCTCACTAGAGTCTGAGCTGAATAAACGTATAGGTAAAGCAGCAACTATGTTTTCCAAACTAACAAAGAGAGTATGGCTCAATAAGAAGCTGACAGAACATACAAAGATACAGGTCTATAAAGCTTGCGTACTGAGCACACTTTTGTATTGCAGCGAGTCTTGGACCATCCATGCTCAACAGGAAAGAAAGCTTAATACCTTCCATATGCGCTGTCTTAGGCGAATATTCAACATTACCTGGCACGACAAAGTTCCAAATAGCATAGTCCTGAATCGAGCTGGAATCCCTAGCATGTACACTTTATTGAAACAGCGATGCCTACGCTGGCTTGGAATGGATGATGGTCGGATCCCAAAAGATCTTCTATACGGAGAACTAATGAAGGGAAAGCGCCCCAGAGGGAGACCACAGCTGCAGTATAAGGATATCTGTAAGAGGGACCTGAAGGCCTTGGGAATGGACCTCAACAGCTGGGAACCCCTGACCTCCGATCGCACTGTCTGGAGGCAAGAGATACAGCATGGTCTACATAAATTTGAAGAGGCATTTGTCCAACAGGCAGAGGAAAAGAGGCAGGCACGGAAAGAACGAAACTCGAGGACCAGGCAGGAAAAAGAATACATCTGCCCCCAGTGCGGTAGAGACTGCCATTCCTGAATTGGTCTATTTAGTCACACTAGGTGCTGTTTTTAGGATCTCTACTCCAGGCATGATACCATAGTCTTTCGAGACTGAAGGATGCCAATGTAGATGTGCACAAATGAGAACTTCACCAAACATGGAGGGCTTGCAGAGATGAGTCAGGGGAAGCTTTCCTGCAATTATGGTGTCTCTAAATGTCTTGGGGACTATTTTTAAAATTAAAAATGAATTGATTCATCAATTAGAAAAAAAATATAAATTTGTGATTCATGATTCATCATCCTTGATGAATCACAAATCAAAACAAATCACCATTTTCCTGATTCATCCCCATCTCTAATCATAATGGTAACAGTGGCTTGTCTACTAGTTTCAAAGAACTGGAAATGTGACAATCTGATGAAAATGAGAGAACAGTACAGAAAAATGTAGAACATGGGAATCGATGATAAATTGATTTGTGATATCAAAATTAAAAAAAAGTATGCTAAAAAATTATGATTTCAGAGAAAAATTGAATAAGTTTCTAGAACATGTCTTGACTAAAGGGAAGGGATATATGCCAGAAGAAGAATACCTGTATGTCTGGAGAGATACGAGGTGGCAAGAACTGTATAATTAAAATATTGGAACCTAGTCCCAAAGCATGGGTGGCGTGGGTGGTGGCACTGGGTAGAAGAAAAATATAAAGAGTTAGACTGTATAAGAACAGTCCACCTAAGGAGTGTATTGTAATGTATGTTTGAATTTGTGTTGTAATGTATGTTTGAATTTTTATTGTCTGTTTTTCATTTTGTGTTGTTGTTGTTGTTGTTGTTGTTTTGTTCTTCAGATGAAACATTTTTTTAAATCCTCTATTAGAGGTTCTCTAGATCTTAGGATGGGAGGCTGCAGCTGTGCTATGGCCATAGCAAGCTGCACCTGCTGGCATGAAGAATTCCAGTGTTGGCACCAGCCACTTCCCTGAAGTAGCAGTTCTACCAGGGGAAATCGATGGCCAGCACTCAATATTGTGGGTGTACCAGAAGTAGATCATTATTTGAGGACTGTTTCTAGCAGCAAGAGTGCAATGTTTCCTAGGTTTTAAGAGGCCATAGGGAAGGTGGATCTCTGTTTAACCTCAAGCAGAGGGAAAAATAAATATTCCCACTCGTCTGAGCCAGAATCTAGTTCCAGGGTACTTCAGACCAGTCTGGAAGGACCCCATGCACGTCCTTTAGGTGATGAGTCATTAGGTCAACAACTTTTGATTTGTATTTTCTTGTTCCTTAGAGTCCATTGGTACATCCTGAATGAGGAAAGTTGTGCAAGCTTCTAGGCTTCTACCGCTTATTTCTCTAGCTGCTTTCTTCCCTTCTAGATCCTTTGTAAGAAAATGGTGGCTCCTGGGATTCGGTCAGCAACCCTGCTGGCTGACTGGGCTGTGTGGAGCCCACTAGTGTGATATCACTTCCTGCAGCAGGAGCACCCTCTACTTTCCTGCCTTTCCTTTTCAGAGAGGAAGGTGACAGAGATGAGATTAAATGGTCCTCACTTCCTTTCCTGATTCTGATCATGTGTTTCGGTACAAAACGCTTGGCACTTTATGCTAGCAGAGTGTGGCAGCCTAGCACTGAGTTGCTGTATCGAAGCGACTAATCTGAAGGATACAAACGGTGGGAATAATAGAAATTGTGTGTCTCTAGCTTCAAAACATTGATTCAGAAATAGGAAAGTGCAGGAGAATGAACCCAAAGAAGCCTCTACAAATAAGTTCTGAAGGTGCATACCTGCTGAGCTATAGCATAGAAGCCATAGGGAGTTTGCCTCTGTCTGGCTTGAAGGAAGGTAAAGCCTGAAACTAGTATAAAATAGAGAGGGAGGAAGAGGGGGGCATCCCACTATCTCCATATAAACCAAGAAAATAATAGAGAGAAAACACATCCAGGTTATCTGTATGCCATGTACCACTGGTTCAGATGACTTGCAGTACACCTTGAAGTGCCCGTGTCACATCCTTCTCAAATGGATCGCTGTCCTGCAGCAGCATGAGGTGGTAAGTGGCCTGGGGCTCTAGAATGGACCATGCCAGCTTTGACTAAATAATGGACAGAGAAATGTTTAATTCTCCCCTGTATTCAAGTTGAGTTGAGTTATTATTTTCCCAGAAGTATGTAAATAGCTCAGCAGAGAGTAGCTGGGAGCAAAAATTGATTTGGTGGGTTATTTGCTCTTACAGCATTTTTAAACCAGAGTTGCCCTGACATTTATTTTATTATTTGGGCTTTTAAGAGAGAGAGAGAATGAGACAGATGGAGGGAGGGAAACAGGGAGGGGTGGCCTTTTACAAAATTTAATAAATAAACATTTTTCAAGAAACAAATACCAGACTCCATGTCACCAGTTTCTCATCTAAACAGAAACCAGCCTGGAAAGCTCCCAAGTGCAGCTAACATTAGGTCAAAGGGAGAATGCACCCAGATAGCAGTTAAGAGGCTCCACGATTCTAAGGCAAGATTAAGTGGTTCGTCTTGTTGCTTTGGGATAATCACTGCTCCGGACACCACAAAAAACTGTTTGCTTTGTTACTTGTCTTCCAATGAGGGAGATACTGAAAGTAAATTATTTAGGTCAAAATTGCAGTGTCAAATTTGAGGCACACATGTTAATACTAAAACTGTCATCAAGCAAATTCCTTTGGAAAGAATTTGTTCAGAAGCATACTAGCTGGATTACATTTGCAATGTAGGGCTCCCCACCCCCACCCCCAAATATTCTGACAGTGTACGCTTGTAGAATAGCATGTCCTTTTATGCCAGCACAAATTGTTCTTTGGACTGAATTGAAACACACACACACACACACACACACACACACACACACACACACACACACACACACACACACACACACACACACACACACACACACACACACACAGTAAACATTTCTTTGATAGATCTGGCATGGTCTATTTAACACAATAATGGACAGCCGGCTATTATTGGGTGCTGATGAGGTAGGCTGGGAAATGGTGGCCTGGCCTTGCTTTTTGACTCCAGCACCTCTTTCACAAACGTTCTGCTCCTGTCTCAGGAGAGGAGAACCCCTTTTTCCTGTTGAGTGACACATTCCCACATGCTAAGCTGTTAGGACCCCATTCTGTCTTGCCCAGTGGGGCATGAGCACAACTGGTACCTTGGTTCAGGAGGCTTGTACGCCCACCAGCTTTCACACATTTCATAAACCTGAGGGTAATAGGTTTAGATGGGCATTGAAGCCTATATAAAGCTGATGATGGGAGAAATGCTCTGCAGGGGAAGGGGTGTTTATAGGTGAGCATTGTTTGAAAGGTTTAAGCACTGCACCCCAACCTCAATTCTCCTACATCCACATCCTCCGGCACACATAGGGCATTTATACACGACCCCTAAACTCCAGGGCAAATGGCTCCCAGCTCCAGAGCTTAAAAATGTTTCCCCACCAGCTCCGGAGTTAACAGGAAATTAAGTGCGACCACGCCCAATTTAGCGCGTCCCAGCGCACCTTTCAAGTACCTGCTCTTTGGAGGTGAAAATTATTTGATCCGGTGTAACGATAGTGAGTGCAGGGCTCTCCTTGCTTCTGTTTGTTGTTTTTTGTCTCCCGCCCCTTTAAGAGCTACTTTTACAGAGACGAGAGGCAGAACGGAGGTGAGTGGCATGCTTTTCTTTCTCTTTTTCTCCCTCCCCTCACGCAGCCAGCAGCCAGGAAGTGCGGAGGGGGTTGGAACGCAGGAAGAGCGACGAACCTCTAAGATCTCTGGTCCGAATTTAAGTGGCCAGCGGATCTTAGGGGTCGTGTAAAAAGGCCCATAGAAACATTTGTGTTCCCACATTTGGAGATGTGATTGCTGAGGTCCTGTGAAATTCCACCGTCAAATGTATTTAACATAGGGTGTCATCTGGACTGGCATCATGAGAGATGTTGAGACAAGGGGTAAGACATTAGTTCAAATGTTTTCCAGCATCAAAAATACCTTAGACCTATTGATGTGCACCAGGTGGTGGAGCTGTTGGAGTGAAAAATGAGAAGCTAAAAGAAGCTGCTTTACTCTTTGTCCTATCTCACTATGTGTAGCTCAGTTATGGACCTGTTTGTACGTTAAGGTCTTCAGGAGTGGCCTTCGTAAGAATGCCCGAAGTTGAAAATGGCCTGCTGAAGAAGAAGGCAGGAGGGTGACTCACAGACTGTGAAATGTCCTCCCTTCAAAATTGTGCTCAGTTTCACAACTGCTTTCAAGAAAAGTGTAAAAACAGTTTCTAAAACTGACTTATAATGTTTAATCTGATAAATTTAACTGCGTACTTAAGTCTCAATCAGGCAAAATTGGTCTCACTGCTTCATCCACTACGGGGACTGTTTGGTTTCCTCTCCCCCCAGCAGTCACATGATATAATTGTTGGAGTGAATCAAATTATTCCCAGGGCAGTCCTATCCACCCTTTTAAAATCTCTTTTCAGGGGCTTCATTTGTGTGTGTGTGTGTGTGTGTGTGTGTGTGTGTGTGTGTGTGTGTGTGTGTGTGTGTGTGTGTGTGTGTGTGTGTGTGTGTGTGTGTGTGTGTGTGCAGGCAGGAACGGTGTGGTTTGATTCATTTCCATCATGTGTGATTGCTAGTAATGGACCAAAACTAAGTCTTCTAAGCCATCAAGGGTATGCATTTCCAATATTGTGAAGTAGCTTAATAGGGGAACTGCTTCAGGAAATGAGCAGAGGAGCAGGAGCAGCCATTTAAAGACTCTAATAGCCCATCACTGATGCACTGCATCACTTCAAAGAAGACGAAGAAAAGGAAGGGAGGAAGGAAGGAAGGAAGTGAACTGAAAAAATAATATTTGGTTTCTTTTAAAAGAAAATGCCTGCAACTAAATTCACAGCTTTGGCTGTAGGCATCTGGAAGTTGAGTCATGGCTACTGGACTTCTTTTTTGAGAGATAGAAATGTTTCGCTGCTCATCCAAACAGCTTCATCAGTCTGAATACAGATAGTGTGAGTCCTCCATCTTATAGTCAGTCAGCTTTGACCTCTTGTCACCCTGGTCTGAATTAGGCTCATAAGATGAACAATGGCCTGAATAAGCTCGTTAGGGAGACAATAGTATCCACAGCCTTAAGGTGAACAATGGCCTAAGGTGCTGAAACCTATCAAGAATGGGTTGTTAGCTATGGCCTTGGTGGTGAAGGCTTTCTGATTTGTCTGGGTACTTTGGAAAGTACACCCTAATAAGTAGCAGGTAGACTAACAATTTTAAAATGAAAAATAAAAAACAAAAAACAAAATATATTTTTTAAAAAAATTGTTTCATTTTTAATGACCCAAAACCAATTTAAAAAAATGAATAATAAAATGAAATGCCATGTTGGCATTTCATGCCCATCTCTACTTACGAGTTGTTCAGTTTGTGAGCATGCATTCAGAACGAATTAAACTCATAAGTAGAGGTACCACTGTACTATTTTTAAAAAGTGGTGCAGTGACACAGCACTAGTCTAGCAGAGTATTTTTTTAAAAATGTTACTTCCCCTGCTCCTCTGCTAAGAAGCATAGGAAATGTTCAATTTGACCATAACCTAATGTAGCTCACTTGAGCTCTTACATGTAACTTGAGTGCTAGGATCAAACTTTATAGCATACTGCAGCACCACCTGACCCAAATGACTCAGTTTAGTCAATTTCAGCCTGGTCCAAAAAAGCCTTTGTTGATTTTAATAGTTTTCATAATGGGATTGTTTTTCTTTCTTTTGATTATTTTATGGTTCAACTGGAGTGTATCTTTTAATTGCCTATTGAAGATTGTAAGCTTCCCAAAGTGCTAGTGAAAAATGGGATAAAATATATGAAATGAATAGTAATCACAAAATTATAGACAAATTGAATTGGAAATGGCCTACAAGGCCATCAAACCCAACTCCCTGCTTGAGACAGGATTACAAATCAAAGGATACCTGCCAGGTGACTGTCCACTTGTTTCTTGAATGCCTCTAGCATTGGAGCTCTCACCGCCTCCTGCTCCTACAGGCAGGCAGTTTTTCAGTTGAAATCAGGCTTCCTGCAGCTAGATCCCATTATTACTTGTTCTACACTCTGGAATGACTGAGAACAGATCCTGCCCCTCCTCTGTATGAGAGCCTTTCAAGTACAGTGGACCCTTGTATAACAAACCGTTTGTATAACATAAAATCTGTACAACATAAAAAATTCCGGAGATAGGGGAAATTTGCTTAACAGAACCGCCTATGGAGCAAATCCGTTAAACATAAAAATGGGATTACTCCATTTTCAATGCATTCCTATGGGAAATTTGGATAAAGGAAAATTTGCTTAACATAATTTCATTTGGGACAAATTAATTTCTTTATACAAGGTACCACTGTATTTGGAAACACTAACATATCTCTCCGCAATCCTCTTTTCTCAAGACTATCCATAGCCAGTTCTTTCAGTCTTTCCACATAAGGCTTGGGTTCCAGTCCCTTGGCCATCCTTGTTGCCCTTCTCTGGACTTGTTCCAATTTGTTATCATCCTTTTTGAAGTGTGGTGTCCAGAAATGGACACAATCCTCAAGATGAGGCCTAAACCATGCTGAATAGAAGGGAACAAAAAGTACCTTGTGGAATTTGGAGACTACTTTTCTATTCATGCAGCTTAAAATAGCAATTGCCTTTTTTATCCACAACACAGTGTTGACTCATGTTCAATTCTCAGCCGAATATGAGGCATGGATTGTTTCATTAGATTGTATCTGCTCTACCTTATGCACTTGGTAGTATGCAAATCTGATGAGACATCAGGTGAACATTATATTGTACTATCGTTTAGTTCTAATTGATATAGTCTTTCCTCATAGGAAAAGTCAATATTGTCTATACTACACAGGCTGGCAGTGGCCACCCAGGTTTTCCGTTGCAATCTTCCCCAATCTTCCCAGCTTTCAAGGAATAGCTGTACTGTCTACAAACATCTGGAAGTTGAGTCATGGCAACTGGACTTCTTTTCTTGTGTGATTGAAACATTTTACTACTCATCCAAGTAGCTTCAACAGACTGACTTGTTTTCTTGTGAGATTGAAATGCTTCACTACTCATCCAAGTAGCTTTGTCAGTCTGGTCGATCTCACAAACAAAGAAGTCCAGTTGCCATGACTCAAATTCCAGATAACTTCACCTGGATGACTGAAAATCTTCACAGATGTATCTATAAGCATCTGCTTTTGCTACTGATTAAACCCAATTTCAGATCCTGCTCCTACATTCAGCATAGTTTCATTTATCCAGACTCTAGACCAGTAATGGCTAACCTTTTAGAAACTGAGTGCCCAAACTGCGATTCAAAATCCACTATTTTTTTTCACAAAGTTGCCAATGCATCATTTAACCTGCATACAGGTGGCTGTGAAGGGGTGATGCTGGGTGCCCACAGAAAGGGCTCCAAGTGCCACCTTTGGCACCCGTGCCATAGGTTCGCCAACACTGCTCTAGACTGTCTGAACTATTGCTGTTATGTTCCAAATATTTTCCCTTTAATACTCTTCAGATACATCCCAAGTGTTAAAGAATCTGGCCTTAACTAAACAATACACCACCATTCACAATGTGCAGTAGAGGTTTGATTTCAAGATTATCAAACATCCCATTAGTACTATGTCTTGGAATCTATGTTATTTTTTCAGCTGTTTCACCCAATTTGTTGGGGAGAGACAGCTTGAGGCACTTAGTGTACACTAGTTTAGTAAAACAGTACTACAGTAGGCCCATCATACCTGCAGTCTGAAAATATTAAATGAAAAATATGAGAAATACATATTTATTTCCATGATGTAATTACCAAGGCTGGCCACTAGATGAAGCTAGGGACAATTCTATGTACAGGGTTCACTAATATCCCCTGGTTTTTCCATCTGGGGGGATTTGAACTGATCCCCCCCCCAAAAAAATACTGTACAGGGATCCTGCTGTGTACAGGTTGCATAGGAAGTTATTGTTATGGAACTAATGGTTTTCCCCTGACATGTGCAATTCTGGTTATATACCTATATTTCATAATTGCTGCTTTGCAAATGTTATGCTTTATACAGCAGAAAGAGCAAATTCATCTTGTATTGGTTTTTGATACAGCATTACCCCTGATTATTTCTGAGAGGGCTGATCTAAAAACAAATGGAAAGCTGTTAACAAATATATACACAACTACTCATCGGTATTTGAGACTTTGTAGAGGTAGAATATGTATTTATAGAGAATGAATACTATTTGCAACACTTTTGTAAGTTTACTATTGGTGATAGTTAGCTCTGTTTAACATCACTTCTCTCAGTAACACTTATGTAGCAATTTTCCATTCCAGACCTTTTGGAAGGGATCTGTAAATTAATATATTACCCCTGTAGGGCTGTTGTTGTTTTTTTAACCTCTTGCCGGGTTCCTTATTTCTCATTTTTATTGTATTATTGGTTTGATTTTTATTATTTGCTTCGATTCTAACATTTGTTTTGTGTTGATTTCTATGTAAACCGCCCAGAGTTCCTCTGGGGAAATCAATATATAAATAAATAAATAAATAAATAAATAAATAAATAAATAAATAAATAAATAAATGACATTTTTCTTAATGCAAAAATAAATATTATTTTTAAAAAACAAATACTGTAAATGAATCAGTAGTTGCAGTTCATTAGCATATTGACCCAGTTACTTGACTGAGAATTTTTCAGACATGGCAGTACCCATACCAGATTCAATGACCAACTCTATGTTTATGTGTGAGGGTTATTTAATGCAGAAATCATCCCAGTCCCAGACTGAGACATTTCAAGGCAGTCCACATTTCTGCCAATTTAGCTTTCAAGAGCGCAAGTCCCACCATTCATAAACACTCCATTTTGCACCGCAGGGGATCTGAGACGGAACCAATCTCAGGGACATTGAACCCCAGGCAACTCAGACAAACGGCTTGCAATTTATTGCAGTCTGCGCTGCTGGCTGGCTTCACTTCCTTTATCTTACATCTTTATTCAGCCCGTAAAGATGTACAGTAGGTGGAATCTGTCAGGCATGAAGCCAGCAGGCAAGGCAAAAGTGGAGACGGCTGGCGTCGGATTGATTAAGCCTGTGCACGTGTCTGCAGAGAGCAACATGTGAAGTTGAATCACTTAGCCACATTACTCACCTCTCTTTCCTCTGGTAGATAAACTGTTATGTGACATTTCAGCTTGTCCATGGCACAGCAGGAGTACTCCTGTGAGTTACAGGGCAACATTATGCATGCTTACTTAGTAAATCCCAATGTGTATTGAGTGAGGCTTACACACATGTCAACACACATAGGTGGAGGCAACCTCATATAAATATAACCACTTGAATCCTTTCCTTAGCTATACCATTCCCTTGAAACAAATGTTGCAGATTTGCTGTTTAGAATAATTAATTAGCATTGGCTAACAGTGTGTATTAGATGGGCACGAATTGAAAAAATTACATTTCAGTTTTTCATTTTTCATTGTGGGTCCTTTTCTATTCGTTTTCATTTTTTTGCAATTTTTTTGAAAAAAAATTCATTTCGTTTTTTTGTTTTTAATTTTTACCCACTTTTTGTGCGACTTAAAGCATTTCTGTGCGCGGACGTCCCCCAATGCCCCAGACCAGAGGGAAAACACTAAAAAAGGATGCTGGCAGAGACACAGTATAGACTAGGTATGCAGGGAGGCTGCAAAGGCAGTGGCGGGTGTTGCCCAGGGCGTAAGGCAGCCACAGAGTGACTGCACTGCGGGGCAGAGGAGGGTACTCACCGAGAGGTACACAGGCACACAGGGAGGCTGCAAGAGAAATCTCTTCTTTCTCTCCCCTAAAAGCCAGGCTGCAGCCAGCAGGAACACAGAGACACACACCTGCCTGGCTGGCCTAAAGTAATGAGTCACAGAGACAGCAATCCCACCCTAACTCCCACCACAGACTGCAAGGAGGATGGGGCTGCCAAAGCTTTTTATGCCCTCTGTGGCTGCCACACCTACCCAGTCTGCAACCTGGGCATGCTATTGGTTGAAATTGTCCAAGAATTTACATGATCCCATCACATGGCTTGCATCCATCTTTTGGCTGGAATCCATTTTGTGTCATCCTTAAAGGGAAAAGAAAAAAATACATCATGATGGGAGAAAGAAAGAAAAAAGTTTTAAGGACCCCAACCCCCTGGTAGGTAATAATTTCAAATAATTATCACTGAGTTTTTATGGATGTCCAGGGCGTTTTAATACCCAATAAATCAATATTAGGCATCTGGGAGCCATTTTGGGTCGATGTCCCCTAAGTCCCCTTAAAGGGAAAAAAATACAGTGATCTGAGAAAAGACATAAATGCACGTTCTAAGGACCCCAGCCCCCCTGGTAGGTATTATCAGGCAGAATAAATAATTATCGCTGGGTTTTTACAGATATTCAGGACTTTTTTAAGATTTAAAAACAGCTCATTTCATTGTGCATCACCATTAACGAAAATGAAATGTAACGAACCTAATTTTCGTGGTTCTGTTCGGTTCATTCCAATTTCATCACTATTTTCGTTATTTGTTTCATTACTTAACAAAATAAATAACGAATAACGGAACAAATTTTTTTCATTTCGTGTCCATCTCTAGTTTGTATCATTTGTTCCTTATGGTCGGTAAACATAGCTTGGTTTCCAGGTAGTTTAAAAGCAATGAGTGAAAAACATTCACACAAATGTTTCTGGGATTAATCAAACATGTTGCTATTCCACATGTTGATTCCATGATCAAGTCAGAACTGTCTTACCACAACCTTCATAGGGTTTTCAAGGTAAGTAAGGAATTGAAGGAATGGTTTTATCAGTTTAACCCCTCCATTCAAATGAATTTCCGTAGCAGAGCTGCTGAACAGAACCTAGTTCTCTTGAGTCCTAGTGTGTTACTCAATCCACTGGGCACCCTCTAAAGTAGGTCCATTGAAATGGGTGGGACTTCTTAGTCACCAATTATTTAAGTTCCTCTAATAAGGATTAAGAGCTGCCTAGATGCTCTGAGCACATCCAATCTAACCTGATCTCAGAAGCTAAACAGGGTTGGGCCTGGCTAGTACTTGGAAGGGAGACCACCAGGGAATACCAGGTGCTGTAGGTGCCTGGAGTAGGAACTGACAAGCCACTCCAGTATCCCTGCCAAGAAAACTCCATGGATATGGGGTCACGAAGAGTCTATCATGACCATAATGACACAACAATAAGTAGAGATGGGCACGGAACGAACATTTTTTCGTTTCCGTTATTCGTTTGTCGTTCCATTACGTAACAAAATGACAAATGAAAATTGTGATGAAAAGGCAACAAAATGAACAGAACCACAAAAATTGTGGTCGTTAAGTTTCGTTTCCGTTAATGGAGACGCGCAATGAAATGAGCTGTTTTAAATGTTAAAAAAACGCCCTGGACAGCCATAAAAATACAGTGATAATTATTTATATTGTCTGATAATACCTACCAGGGGGTTGGGGTCCTTAAAATGTTTGTTTTTGTTTTCTCCCATCGCAATGTATTTTTCTTTTCCCTTTAAAATGGATGTCACCACCAGCCACAAAATGGAGGCAAGCCATGTGATGGGATCATCTTCAACCAATAGCATGCCCAGGTTGCAGACTGGGCAGGTCTGGCAGCCACAGAGGGCATAAAAAGCTCTGGCAGCCCCCGTCCTCCTTGCAGCCTCTGGTGGGAGTTAGGGTGGGATTGCTGTCTCTGCGACTCTAGCTTCAGTCCTGCAGCCTCCCTGTGTGTGTGCATGCGTACCTCTCGCTGAGTACCCTTCCTTGCCCCACAGTGCATTCACTCTGCGGCTGCCTTGCACCCTGGGCAACGCCCGCCACTGCCTTTGCAGCCTCACTGCTTACCTAGTCTATACTGTGTCTCTGCCAGCATCCATTTTTTTAGTGTTTTCCCTCTGGTCTGGGGTGTTGGGGGACGCCCGTGCACAGAAATGCTTTAAAAATTGCGCAAAAAGCGGGTAGAAATGACAAATGAAAAAACGAAAAACAGAAATGAAATTTTTCCAAAAATTCGTGACAAATGGAAACAAACAGAAACAGACCTCTCAACAACAAACAAAAAACCGAAACACCATTTTTTGATTCGTGCCCATCTCTAATAAGGAGTAGACATGGGCACGACTCGGCGAAATTGTTGTTTCCGTTTTTGGTTATCGTTTCCATTACATAATGGAAACGGTAACAATAATTAAGCTGTCAGAACTCGAACTCGAACTGAAAAAAGAAAAATTTGGTCAGGTTTTTTCATTTCCGTTTGTGGCATCGTGGTGATCATGCAATGCGAAGCACAGAAAAAAGTTTTTAAAAGTTTTTTTAAAAAACCCCGACTCCCGGCCAAAAAAGCAGGCGAAAATATGCCTGCCGGCCTTCCCCCCTCTTCTCCTGTCCTGGGCTGCTTGCACCAGGCTGCGAGGGGGTCATCCTCATCGTCTCGCCATGCCATGCGGTGGGGGGGATCCAAAATGGCGACCACAATTTTTCTTTTGAAATTGTGGTCAAAACACACACCAAATCACCACAGAAACATGTGAAATTTATTTATTTTAAATGCCTGAATTTTAATAGTAGCAGCAGTGGGTTTTTTATAGCAATAAAACGTATTGATTTTATTTTATTTTATTTTATTTTTTATTTTTTTAGACCTGCCCATTTGGGCTGGGCATGGGATGGGACCATGCAAATTGTTTGAACCATTCCACCAATGGCATCACCAGGTTTTTGGCTGACACTTCTGGATGTCTCGGAGGGCATAAAAAGCTGAGGCACCTTCCAGATATCACAGTCGGGTCGGTGTATGGATGTGGTTGAGGGAGGAGGGCTGGCTGCTGGTGCTGGTGTGATCCGATCGAGATTGAGGAAGGAGGCTGGAGGCTTTAGGATTTAAGTTAGGCAGGCAGGGAGGGAATTGAATTTAGAAAATAATTTCTTTGATTCCCTGCAGCTTTGTCTGCTGAAGGGAATAGCAGTTTATTCTTTATTTCTTCTCTGGCAGTTTGTGAGGATATTTTTCTGATATTGGATAAAGGGGGAGGTTCGACTGGGAGTGGGAGGTGTGGATTTATTTTAAAAATATATTATATACTACCATTTATTTTCTATTTTCCCAACTTCAATTTGCTTGCACACACACACATTTGGGGTGCAAGCCAAGAACAGAACCTCTATCCTAGATTCCTAAGTGATATCCTATCTGCCCACTCGCCCGTCTGCCCGCGCCGCCACCCACCTGCGGCCCGCGCCGCCACCCGCCCACTCGCCAGCCCGTGGCTGCTGCCCGCCCATGGCCTCCCGCCACCGCCGCCTACCCGCACCTCCCCACCACCACCACCCGCCCCGCCCGCCACCTAGGGCACAAAAACACCTAGCGCCGGCCCTGATTGCGGGACGCCCCTATGCTCTGGAAAGTCAAATCACGCTAATTTGCGGTGGAAATGACTAACGACAAACGACAAACGAAATGACAAATTTTTGAAAAATTTCGCGACAAATGGAAATGACCTGAAACGGACCCGTTTCGACAAACAAAAACTCGAAACGTCATTTTTTCTGGTCGTGCCCATGTCTAATAAGGAGTAATAATAGATTAAGCCATAGGTGATTTTTGTTTTTGAGAAAGAGATCTTATTTGTTTGGGGCATATATCGACACATTGGATAGGATTAAAAACATTGGTTGAAGTCTAGTTTGCACAAATTCTCTGGCATTACTGTTACTGATGTAATTACCTGATTGCATTTTTAAAAAAATTAACTTAATGTAATGCTTCTGATTCTGTCCCTGTTCTTTTTCCAAGATGATCCCTTTTGCCATAGGGAAGCCTATGAGAACCTTGATTAGGATCAGAAAATAACCACTGGGATCACTGTCAGTGGTTCCAGTCCTACCAGCAGCAATCCAGCAGTCACTTTCCAATATTGAAGGTTCTCCCCCATCCTGCTGCTCCCGAGTCCCAAATATTTCCCCTTGCCTGGTGGGGTGGGGTAGGATTGGAAGCTTTAAATTACTCTAAATTAAAAGGCAACATTGCAGGCTGATGACACCTTCTCCCTTTATGTCTGCATAATTTGTCAACAGGATTTCAGCCATTGTCTTACACACAGTCTTGGTTCACTGCTATTACTGTGGAAGGGATAACTGCATTGTACATACTCCAGAGTATCTAGATTTGTTCTCTGGCATCTTTTCACAGCAGGATTGAAAAACTATGGGACTTCAGTGGGCTGCCACTAGTCACGGGAAACAGAACTTGTGCTTTGAATTCATCTCTCTCTCATTCACTCAGCTTTATTATTTGGCATGAGAGAGTTAATAGTTGCTTGTTTAATTTGGTTTCATTTTAATGGAGTCACAAATATACCCAGCACCTTTAAATGGAATGCTTTGCTATGGGCATCATACTTCCAAATTCTATGAAACAGCTGTGAAATATTTAACACCACTGTATTTCTTTGCCAGATTTGCAATAATTTTTATACATTTTGTTTTGTACAGAACTTCCATACATTAATGCATTTATTACTCGTAAATTAAGCACTGGTCTGGACAATGTTTTGGACATTGATTTTGGAAATTGGTATAAAATAAACATTTGTTCCATCCTGGGCAGCCCATGGTCCAAGTTGGCTCTCATTCTGAAGTGTAAGCATAATCGTAATGAGATGCTAAAGTGATGTGTGCAGTCCACGACTTGTGTTGACTCTGTTAGATCCCAGTGAGGTATAAATAAAATACATGGATTTATTTTGGTGTGAAGGTTGATGGATTGCAATCTCTTTTGTTAGAGGCATGGAGTGCTAGGAAGCTCTGCACTCTAAGCTTCTGAATACATACTGGAATATAACCAACACCAGCATTCTCTTCCTCAAATCTCTCTTTGAAATTCCTTCACCCCGCCCCACCAATGGCCATTTTAAGATTGGTAAGAAAGCATGCTGGGAAATTGAAATGTTCCCAAACAGGCTTTTATGTGCAATCATTTGTGGATATGAGATCAGTGTCCATTTACTTACATAGAGACCATGCCATTTGCCCTGTGTAGAATGTAGAAGAGCACTGCTGGCAAGAGTATCCTATTCAAAGATGAACAAGTAAATGAGTCCCTGATCTTTTGGATGACTTTGTTTGGATTTATAATCTTTTGATCTGATTTGATTTCATTTGATTTCTCTAAACATGCTGGAAATGATTTATCTATGCTTGCTGTGAAAACAATCCTTGGAACAGATCGGGGAGAAGACTATGAACTGCTACTGGCCAAAGTGAAACTCAGGTTCTGCTGTAGTGTTAAATGACTACCTATATAACCCAACAATGCGACATTGAGAGGATTTCTCCTGCATATGCAGGTGAAGTTAGGAACAGATTCGAACACCTTAACATTTCAGAAAGACAACCAGGCAAACTATGGGAAGAAATAAAAAGAACTGTCTATGAAGGAGCAACTCAACATATTTGTTGACTCAGGGCGCATTTACACAACCTCTAAAATCCGGTAGCAACTTAAATCCGGACCAGAGATCGTGGGGGCTTGTTGCTCTTTCTGTGTTCCCACCCCTCCGCACTCCATTGCTCCTGTCAGCGTAAGGGGAGGGAAAAAAATGCAGGCTCACCTCCGTCTGCTGGTCGAAGCTGCCCCGAGCCGCCCCGTCGTCATGATTCCTGTCTCGTAAAGGGGCGGTGGGGACAAAAAAAAATAACAGAAGGTGAGGGAGCCCAGCATTCACAGCTTTACAATGCGCATCAGAAGATTTTTTACCTCCTGGAGGCCAGGTACTTGAAAAGTGCGCTGGGACGTGCCTAGGTGGGTGTGGTCGTACTTAATTTTTTTTAAAGTCCAGAGCTGGTGGGAAAACATTTTTAAGCTCCGGAACTGGGAGCCCTTTGCCTTGGATTTTAGGGGTCATGTAAAAGCGCCCTAAGTGGATTTCAGAAGCAACTATAGAAAATTGATTTTTTAAAATTGTGCTTAGAGGTAATGACAGGTCAGTTACAGAAACCTTTCTTTGCTGAAGTTCTTAATGTAATTAATAGGATAATGTATGTGGGAGCAGTATGCTGGCAGAGGGTTTAAACAGGCAACCTTTGTGTCAGTAGTTGAAGAACTGGATGATTAATGTGAAGGCTTTCTACCATTAATTGTTTTTCTTTTCCAGAGGCAGGAAATATGCACAGATCTTACTGTAGAAATACTTTATTGGTTTTCAGTTTGAGAAGCAATGCTTTAAAACACTGATTGCATTTTATTTCCCCATTGCAAGTGGAACTTTTCTTCCATTATTTTTACAAATTTGTTTCAAAAGCTACAGAGCAAGAAATGTAAGACATTAATACATTAAAAGGCAACCTCATGTCAAACAAATGTATATGGTAACCCTCTTTTAACCACAAGACTGTGGCAATGTGTTATGTTGCCATTGAGTCAGTTCTGACCAATGGCAACTGTTGTGTATTGATCTGTATTCCTATTATCTGTAATTGCTTATGTTGAAGTAACTGCCTTCCTGTTCCAAAGGGAACAGGCCTATTGGTTTATTCAAGTTGCTGCATTTGGAATCCTCAATCCTATTGGTTCCCGCCAAAAGGCAGCTTTGTGATTGTTGTAATTGTTCCCTCCAAAATTTATCTTTTCCTAGCCAGTCCTCATTCCTATAAATGTAGCTCCCTCTCCCCAGTCCCTTAGTCTTGTTCTCTCCCTGAATAAAGAGTGTTACAATAGAAGCTGTCCCCAGCCTGCTATGTCAGAGAGCTGAAATCACTAAACCCCACACTACTACAGCAACCCCATGAATTAGTGACCTAGAAAAGGTCACTAGATCCATACCCAGCTCTTACAATCACAGTGCCAATAGCTAAGTCAATGCATCTTGTATTTGGTTTTCCTCTTTTCTTGTTGCTTTCAACTACTCCAGCCTACTATGCCCCACTAACATTATTAGTACAAATTTCTTCATAGTATAGAGGTCCAGCTCTCCCTATCTTAATCTTGCTATAGCAGTCAATAAAAAAACCTGGAATTTAGTGCAATTGATTTTTGTATTTCACCCCACCCCAAACCAAAGTTAACAGAAATGACAGAAGTGCCTTTTCTTTCTCATTTATTATAGCTGAAAATGTCAATTGTTTGCAGCTTTCAGATGCTTAAAGGCATAATGCTTTTGCATTACCTTTTGGAGGATACTTGCAACAACCAATAAATAGGTTTTCCAGGTCTCATCCATTCCTCTACAAAAATCCCCCAACATTATATTTAGCTTGCTAGAGACTCCCCTTTCATCTTGATGAAGAAGGATCTGCCATTTTCAGGAAGAATGATTAGAAGCAAATTCATTGGGGGTAAAATGTTTAGTTCATACAGGTACTATCTGGATAAAAGGTAAAAGCAAAGGTTCCCCCTGCACTTGTGTGCTAGTTGTGTTCAACTCTAGGGGCAATGCTCATCTCCGTTTTTAAACCAAAGTTCCAGTGTTGTGCAAGTCCGTGGCCGACATGGCTAAAAACATTTCTGCACACAGAACACTGTTTTTATGGCGGTACCTATTTATCTACTTGCATTTACATGCTTTCAAACAGCTGTTGGCAAGATTTGGGGTTAACAGCGGGAGCTCTCTCTGCTGCATGGCATCCAGGATTTGAACCGCTGAGCTGCTGATTTTGCAGCTGACAGTTTCAGCGCTGTAGTCCACTAAACCACCACACCCACAATGGTAGATTTTCCCCATTGGCTCCTCAACCAAGCACATACACCAAAGGTCTGACGCTGTGGTTCCTCTCATACACATGCTGTCACAGTTTGTATTCCATCATGCCAGACCCTCAATGGTCACTTGAAGCCATAAGCGAAAGCCACTCGGGGCTCACCACCCCCACCTCAGCAGGTAAATAAAAAACGATCTGAGTAGTGGTATCTCACCGGCAGCCTGGGCAGGCCTCCCATTTCTTCTAAACCTCTTCTTGAGGGCACAATTAGGTCGTGTACAAATGATTTATCACTGGCTTCCACACAAACCTACAATACTTCATAGGCAAGAGGCAGCCCCCTCCAGACTGCCCTCTGCTCCCCAGACAAATGGCTGTCCACACCAGCCCAGTGGACTGGTGCTATCCTAGGCCACCAAATGCTCCTCAGTGCTGTGGAATCATTACCTTTAGTGGAGATTCTGTCTTAGAAAGGTTCAGTCATAATTCCACCAATGGTAGCTTACACCCATTGGCACCTCAGACAAACATATACACCAAAGGTCTGAACCTGTGGTTCCTCTTGTGGAAGGGGCCCAAATCACTTGGTGGCAACCTGGTGCAGGGTCCGCCTCCCACTACAGCCACCGAGCCACATCAACCAAGCCAGGCAGCCTAGTCAGTGGTCCACAGTGGTGGTCAGAGAGGCCACTCCCTCTTTCCAGGGTTCTAAAATCCCTGTCCCTGGAATTCTCCATGCTCAAGACCAGGCCACAAGGCTAGCCAGGTTGGGACCCATGTGCCCACTGTCCACTTCAAATTAAAACTCCTCAAGGGCTGAATCTGGATGTCTATGAGTGATTGAGCACCGGCTTTCCCACAAACCTAAGTTACTTCATGGGTAAGAGACAGCCCCCTCTGGACTGCGCTCCACTTCCATGACACACAACTCTCTGCACCGGCGCAGTGGACTGGTGCTATCCCAGGCCAATACATGCTTCTCAGTGCTGTGGGGTTGTTACCTTTAGTGGTGATTCTGACTTAGAGGCATTCAGTCCTAATCCCATCAATGGTAGCTTACACCAATTGGCCCCTCAGCCAAACACATACATACACCAAAGGACTGAACCAGTGGTTTCTCTTGGGGAAGGGGCCCAAATAACTTGGTGGCAACCTGGTGCAGGGTCCGTCTCCCACTGCAGCCACCGAGCCAGGCAGGCCAGTCAGAGATCCTCAGCAGTGGTCAGAGAAGCTGCTTCAGGGTTCTCAGGTCCTCCACCCTTCTCCACCACCATCACCCCAGAAGGGGGCAAAGGCAGTAGGCCCACGTCGCTCTCAGCTGCTGTAAGGGAGCTGCCCTGTGACTGCCCCTGCCGGCAGGTCATGCACGGCATTGGAGCATGGTTAGCAAGCAGTAGACCCTCCATTTGAGGGTTCCAAAATACAAGTTGTCACTGGAATTCACCACACCTAAGCCCAGGCAGCAACACTAGCCAAATCTGTAGTGCCACCACTTGGCCACTGCTGCCCATCCCCTCCAAGCTGAGGCTTCAAAGAACCACCAAGGAGCGGGCTTCCATGGCTGGCAGTCATAGAGTGGCACCCCTTTCGAGCCCGCACACCCCCACCCAACCAGGAATGGGTCGAGAAGGCCCCATAATTGCACCTTCTTTTTAAATGTGTTTTAATTTACATTTTATGAATTGAAACAGAGAACGGAGAGAACACATACCACTTTTTTTTAATTAAGTAATTGTATTGGGTTTTTTAGGGGGGGACAAGGGGGAGGGGTATGGGGGGAAAGGAATACAGTTTAAAAATTACATTGAATATATCAAGCCAAAAATAATGATTTAACCTATTAACAAATCACCAAATAATATCACAATGCTAGTAGGTTTGTTACTTCTTGCCATCTTTTCTGAGAAATTTCATCGTAGTCTCCCTTTAGAAAGCCTGAGAGTCTGTCGATTTCAATGCATTCTCTTATCTTTTCGTGAAAAATTCTCTCTGTTGGCACTTCTGGTTGTTTCTAGGATTTCGCATACAATATCCTTGCAGCAACAATTACATGGTGAAGTACATATCTCTAGTCATAGGGAATATTAATATCTACTATATTTAATAAAAAAAAATCTGGTCTAAGCTCTAACTTAATCTTCAAATATCTTTCCAAAAATAATTTCACCATTATCCAGTATGCCCTTGCCTCTTTACATGTCCACCACATATGGTAAAAAGTACCATAGTCATGTTTACATTTCCAACATTTAGGTGAGCAGTTATACATCTTAGATAAACGGTGTGGTGAGAAATGCCATCTATAGAACATCTTATAACAATTTTCCTTAAAGGCTATAGATTTGAAGATTTTGACTGTGTTCCACAAGGAGTCCCATTTGTTTAGGTGAATAGAATAACCAAAATTTTCTGCCCATCTTATCATAGTGTCTTTAACCAGTGTATCAATCATTTTTTCATTTAACAACATACTATAAAATTTACTAAGGAGCTTTGAGTCACCAGAGGATAGTATTTTGTCAAGTGGAGTATCATTAGTCATAAATCCCCCCTCTTTAGTAAGATCTTTGAAGTGTGAGTATATTTGTTGGTACTTCCACCAGTCTAACTTATAACCTTCTGATACTAATTTTTCTAATGATTTCAAATGATTTCAAAGAGAGGTCAGCGTTCAGAAGGTGTCTGTAAGTTATAAATTTTGGGGTTACACTTATGTGGGGGCTAATAACCGCTCCCAACGGAGATAACCACAATGGTGCTTTGGGGTAAAATTGTTTTTTGATCGGTAACCATATTTTAACTAAGGCATTCCTTATCCAGTGCTTTTTAAAAGGGGTAGGTATATTACCCTTATACCATATATAATGATGCCAACCCTTATCCAAGCCGTGGCTCTCAAGCTGCAGTATTCTATTATTTGTCATCAAAATCCAGTCTTTAATCCAAGTCATGGTAGTGGCCTTGTAGTATAACACCAAATTGGGCAGGGCAAAGCCACCAGTTTTAGTTCTGTCCTGTAGACAAACATTTCTAATCCTTGCTTTTTTCTTTTGCCATATAAATACATGTATACTTTTTGCCAGGTCTGAAATGATCTTAAAATTAGGTAATATAGGTAGGGATTGAAATAAAAAGAGCAGTTTAGGTAAGACATTCATTTTAACTTCAGCAATTCTGCCCATTAAGGATACTTGAAGTCTTGACCAGGTTTCCAAATCAGCTTTGATTGCTTTTATACCATTAAGATAATTATCTTTAAGTAAATTGTTACAACGGTTAGATACGGTAATACCCAAATATTTTACCTTACTAGCATCTTGGAAACCCGATTGGTTTACCAATTTTTCGGTCATAGGTGGAGTCATATTTTTAGTAAGCAACAGTGTTTTTTCTCTGTTTACCTTTAGTCCTGAAATTTTGGAGTAGGCCTCCAAAGTCTTTAGTAGTTCTGGAGTGGAGGTCTGAGGGTCCTCCATAATAACCAACAGATCGTCCGCAAAGACTTGCACCTTATAAACTTCTCCTTTGCTTTGTAGGCCTTGGATACCTGGGGTGTTTCTTATAACATGGAGTAGCACCTCTAAAGTTAATATAAACAGCAGAGGGAAGAGAGGGCATCCTTGCCTGGTGCCTTTGTGTATCTTGACTTTGTCTGTAAGGTAGCCATTGACTACAATCCTAGTGTTTTGGGCGGAGTAAATTTGTTCAATTGCTTGTAGCATTCTGTGTCCACACTGTAGATAATCTAACTGAGTTTTGAGTAAAGACTAGGATACATTATTGAATGCTTTCTCAGCGTCGATGAATGCGAAGGCTACTTGCTTCTCAGGGTGGCATTCATAATATTCCAATGCATTGAGGAAAGTTCTAATGTTGGATTGAAGGTGCCTTTTCGGAAGGAAGCCGGTTTGATCATGGGATATCAAAGAGCGTAGGATCGTCCGACATCTGTTTGCCAAAATAGTTGCAAATATTTTGTAGTCCACATTTAGGAGAGCGATTGGCCTGTAATTCTGTATCAGGTCTTTGGGTTTCCCTTCTTTAGGAATCAGTGTTGTATGAGATAGTTTCCATGAATCTGGTATGTCTTCACCCTCTAAAATAGATGTAAAAAGATTTTTCATATTTCCAGAGACTATCTCAGAAAATTTTTTGTAGAATTGTGCCGGTATCGAGTCAGGTCCAGGGGCCTTGTTCATTTTTTGGTGATTAATGGCCTCTGTTATTTCCATCATTGTTTTAGGAGCATTCGTCAAAGCTCTCTGTTCTTCAGTAACTTTCAGTTAGAGAAAAAGAAGCCCTAATGGTGTATGCTGTAGATGGGTTAAACATCAAGCCAAGTGCTATATGATGGTTGTAGAGAACTTACCTTTTCGGGGCTATATTTGATCATAAGTAACTCATAGGCATTCAGTACCCCCACCACCTTATTGCACCAAGCATCCCCAGACATGCAGGAGTGTCCCACAAAATGCTTGACAGGCTGTTGCTGAACACCCACGCATCTGGGCAGAGTGACAATCTTCCGCTCACTGCTCCCCCGGACTGGAGTCTGCCATGACAGGGTGGTTTGCCTGAGGTGAAGGGAACAGGTGCCTAAGGTTCCGCCCGGGGAACTGAAGGACAGGTGCATGAGGGTGCCAGGACCACCTTGTCCACACAGACTGAGGCAGGAGGCTTCCCCACGAAGGAGAGAGGTCACAGAACCACAAGCATGTATCTGATATGTTCCCATCCCATTGATCCTCCTTGAACCTTCCTCATGGGGGTCTGGTCTACCTCTAGAACTCAATGTGTTCATTTTTTGTGGCCATGGGAGATTTCATGGGAGCTTTCCCATGCTTCAGTGCAAGGGCCCCCTCCCCTCACTTACCCACCTATTTCTAGATCTGGGCTTAACATGGGGGTGCACCCTTTGTTTCAGCCCCTGCATCCTATGGGGGTTCAGTATTGGCTGGTGGAAGAGACTTCCTCCTGCTTTTCCTCAGCCCTCAGCTCTCCTAATAATAATCTGCTAGGGCAGGGAGGGGTCGCCACCAGCACCAGCAATCCAAACATGAATGGTGCTGTCCAGCCTCCACCTCCACCTCCACCTTCTCCTCTTGGAGAGGTTTCTGGTCGCCGCAGTGTGCCACGGGGGCCAGATGGCACACCTTGACCCCAGCCCACCCAGGCCTAGCAAGTACTTCTGGCAGGCCCCACCATCTTCACTGGGGACAGAAGATGACTCTGTCGCACCCTGTCTGGGTCCAAAAGGGGGCCACTGGAGAAGGTTTGTGAGCACTGCCCCCGCCTATGACATAACCAACCACTTAACCCTGACAGGCCCCTTCTGCTGCCTTTGGGAAATGGGGGTGGGGGAATGGTCGTCACATCCCCAAATTCCACCTTCTTCTGCCCGTTGATGACCCAGTTGCAACTGGTGAACCTGGGTCCCTCCTCCAAACTTCCCTGTGATGTCTCCAGGCACACGGGGGAAGGCTGTGTTTGGCATTATATAAGAAGTTGTGTTCTAGCAGTCATAACTTTTGACAGATTTTCACCCCCCTTCTCCTGTACGTCTGAAGATTTAACATCCTTAGTGGGATATCACCCACAAAAGCCTATTAAACCAGGTCAATCACCAAGTGGCCATGAAAATCCTTGTTGGCTTTTCTGCCGGCTGCCGACATGTCCCCCACCCCATTAAGCTGCAAAGTTTTAGAAGGCTGGGTGCTGGGGATAGGAAGTTATGAAGCCTGAAACCAAGTTTAAGGTGTTTCAAATAATGAAACAGCAGTACAAGAAAGAACTATTTAAGGGCGCCATTACATTGACAGTAAGAACAGCTGTTGAATCCAGTTTTGTGTAATAAAAATTGATTTTTAAAATCCTGGCTACACAATAGGCAGCAAAGGCCACTTCTTTTTTCTTTTTCTTTTTTTACTGCAAACAGAGTTTATTTGATGAGGTCAGTGGGAGCTTCTCAACTTTACATATTTATGAAACTGATTATTAGTCTTGCATCACATTACCTATATGCCACTTGAGGGATTGAGGGGAAAAAATCCAAAGAAAACTGAAGAAAGTGTAGTTTCCCAGAGCAATTTATCTGTGAAGATTCTCACTCATCCAGGTGAGTTTATCTGGAAGTTGAGTCATGGCAACTGGACTTTTTGAATCTCTCAAGAAAAGAAGTCCAGTTGCCATGACAGAACTTCCAGATTTCCCAAAGTAGTTGCAAGCCCCTACATTATATTGGAGTAATATTTTTTGATGTGAATGCACACAACACTTCAAAAAGCACATGACTGTAAATCAATTTAAAATGAATTGGTGCTGAAACTGATACAAATCAGAAGCGTAACCATGCCAAATGTCACAGAGCATTGAAGCATACTGACTGACTGCAGGGCTTCTTGTAAAATACATCCAAGTATTAGAATGTAGACCTGTCACTAAACCTTGCTGCTACTTCAGTTTTTTGTTCCACAGAAACCTTCTAACATACCTGCATATGCTTATGCATGCACACCAACCCCTATGTACCCTGTATTTGGCAGCAGGCAGTTTGTATCTGAAGCTTGAACAAAGCTTTGGATCAACCCCAGGTTCATTTTCAGTCTGTTTGAGGGAGAAGTGTACAAGGGAAAGTGTCCAGATCAGTCAAAAGAGGTCAGCTCTGGATTAGAGCTCAGATTTAGACTGAGGTCTGTGTTCATTCCCAGTAGAGATGGGCACGACTAGGGAAAATGATGTTTTCGAGTTGTCGTGTGAGGGAGGCGGCCTGTGTCGGCTCGTTTCTGTTTTTCGCGAAACTTCACAAAAATTTGTCGTTTCATTTTTCGTTTTTTCCTCTGTCGTTAAACTGGTTTGGGGGGTAGCGGGCTCCTGGAGGCACCTCTTTTTTGGGGGGTGGGTGCCTCCTATCCTCACCCGCTAGGGAAAGCAGGCTCCTGGAGACCCCTCATACATGGGGGTCTCCTCTCCTCACCTGCTGCAAAAGGGCATGCATGCATAGCCATATGGATATGATTGCATACCAAGTTCCAGGCAGAGACACAGCAGACTAACAGAGGCACCCCTCTTTTGGGGGTGCCTTCCCTGCATCAGTCAGGCCTCGGGGGCATGGTTTGCATGTCACACATGCTGCCGGCCGAGCCAAGCCTGCAGGAGTCACCCAGAGCCACAAGTGGCAGACTGGCAGACTCTCTGCACGCTCTGTGTCTCACTAAGAAGGGAATTGTACTTGCTATAGTGCAATGCAAGTACAGATCTGGCTTAGGCAACAGGGTTAGCGCAAGGGCTAGGGTTAGGCTAGTTACGGGTGAGGTTAGGGTGAGTATTGGGGTGCACCTCTGGGGGCCTCTCTGACCCACTTAGAAAAACAGTGTACTGGCGTATGGGTTAGGGTTAGGCTTAGGGTTAGGGTTCGGGCTACGGTTAGTGGGCTTTTTATGCCTGGTTGGCACATTTTATTTTTTTTATTATTCTTACTGTTTATACCGTCATCTGGCAGCAGGGCCACTCAGGGGCCATGTTACAAGACATCACATACTGGAATGGCTCCAAAATTTTGCATGACATCACCTGTCACATCCCATGGCCAGCCCATCATTGCGGAATGGTGTAAAAATAAAATAAAATAAAATAAAATAAAATAAAATAAAATAAAATCAATGGAGAGAGGAAAGAGGAGACATTTTGTTGCATGAAAAACCCACTGCTACTGTGAAAAATCTGGCAGTTTATAAATTTTCGTGTGTTTCTGTGTGTGCTTGTGTGTTTTTGGACCACGATTTCAAAAAAAAATTGCGGTCGCCGCCCCATTTTGGATCCCCGCCTGCACCGCATGGCATGGTGACTCGAGTCTGGCTGCCCAGGACAGGAGAGGGGGAGGCCGGACCCCCCAGAAACCACCCCTCTGGTAGGTGCACTCTGCACTGCAGGCATATTTTCGCCTGCTTTTGGCCCGGGAATGGGGGAGTTTAAAACTTTTTTCTGTGCCGCTTCTGCTTGAATTGCAGCAGCCGGCGGCGAGTCCGGTGCTTGTTGCGGCGACTATGAGGAGGATTTCCCCACCACCAGAGCAGCCCAGGACAGGAGAGGGGGGGTCAACCACCCCTCTGGTAGGTGCCCTGAGCCCTCACTCAGGCAGGCATATTTCCGCCTGCTTTTTGGCCAGGAATCGGTTTTTTTTTTAACTTTTAAAAACTTTTTTTCTGTGCCGCTTGGCATCGCGGGATCGCCGCGATGCCAGGAACGACCACGACAAATCAGACCCAATTATTCTTTAGTCGGTTCGAGTTCGAGTTCTGGCGGAGTAATTCCTGTTACCGTTTCCGTTCCGTAACGGAAACAAGGAACGGAAACAGAAACGGGAATTCCGCCAAGTCGTGCCCATCTCTAATTCCCAGTAGCCATATTGCCTAGGGTACCTATGGTACCTTAAAAACCAACAAATTGGACATAAATTTGGTCTTTTTGTTTAATGAAATTTGCCCTGCAAGATTCATAGTCATTTAGCTTCACCTCTACAGCCAAGAGATTTATTTCAAAAGAAATATATGTCAGAATTCAGTATAGTAGGATGAGGAATGGCTGCCAATATGGGAATGCTGTTTTTAAAAGCATGTTTGGATCTTAAATAAAAAGTCTAACATCCTTTGAAATGTAATCTCATTGGTTGGCTTTGTTCAATACTCTCATTCCCAGTTCTGCATTAAAGATTTGTGGTTTCTACTTTTAATAAGGATGCCACATAAACATGATTCACTTTGTAACAGCTTTCTTATGTTTAGTTGTGCTCATTAGGAAATTCTGAGTTTCAAAGATCTTGTCGAGACTGATGACGTCTGTAATTATGCCATGGTAGTAGTCTCCAAAGCCTTGAGTTCTAGCAGTTTCCAGCTGCCCCCATTGCTTGTGAATCTTCTTGGCTGTGCACATTGTACATTGTGTTACACACTTTGCATACAGAACTTCACTGACAGTTGTGAAATATGCTAGGAGATTAGTAATGCTTGGGGAAGGTCGTAGGAAGCAAGGAAGGGGCAGTTTTTGTAAAGCCAGAGAACAGAATGTCTGTAAACAAGTTTTTCTTTGGGACGGTGTGTGTGTGTGTGTGTGTGTGTGTGTGTGTGTGTGTGTGTGTGTGTGTGTGTGTGTGTGTGTGTGTGTGTGTGTGTGTGTGTGTGTGTGTGTGTATTTAGCCACAATGAGACCAAAGAAACACTGCTTTACTTGCCTCCCCAGATAGTCTGTTCCCAATATTGTGTGTCTGGCTACACTCTGGTTAAAAAAGCAAAAAAGCAAAGTGTGTTGCTTGTATACCACCATATTGTGCTTAAAGCACTCTCTGTATGATTTAAAAGTCATTATGCAGGCTACACCTTGCCTCCCCCCCCCAGCAAGCTGGGTACTCGTTTTACTGGCCTCAAAAGGATGGAAGCCTGAGTATATACCTTGAGCCTGCTACCTGGAATTGAACCTCTGGCCGTGAGCACAGTTACAGCTGCACTATGGCATTTTAACCACTGTGCCATGAGGCTCTGGTTAAAAGTCTAACTCTATAAGTACCAATCCCAACCCTGTGCCTTCATGCTTCTCTGCTACTCTGAAAATTATTTCTTTACACTCATCTCTCTTCCCTCCTAGCTACTTATTCAACTTGGGCCATGGGTGGAAAGCCATTCATTCTATCCACTCACCAACTGAGTGCTGCATCACTCTTTCCATCCTGCCCTAATGGCATTGTTCATGTTAGACTTTTTCCTCCTTTAACCCTAGTACTCAGACATTTCTGTCATGGGATAGAAATGTAGCTCATTTGGACTGGAAATCCAAAAATCCCCCCAGCCAATGAGGCCTAGTGAGATATAACGAATTTGTCTGATTATATCTCAATTGCTAGTTGTTTAAGATGGAGCATTAGTAGTATCCCTGCAAAATGCTATGCTTCTACATTGTATTATTTTGATAAGATGTCTCAATTTTCAAGAATCCTCCAAATAACTTATTTGAACTAAAATTTGTATACTCGCCAGCCAGTTGAGGTGTCATTTATGCCATTTTAAAATGATAAGCTGTCATCCAGTTTTTAAAGCTCAACTTAGGTTTGAGTTAAGATCAGTTGTGCCAGTCCAAAATTTGGACCTCAGTAGTAAATAGAGATGGGCACGAATAAAAAAAATGGCATTTCATTTGTCATTTGTCGTTTGGAGGGTCAGTTTCGGTTCTTTTCCGTTTGTTGCGAATTTTTGCAAAAAATTCATTTTTGTTTTCATTCATTTTGTTACCATTTCGTTACCATTAATTTTGATTTTTGTGATTTTTTTAGCATTTTAAGCAATTCGCTCATATTGCAGTAATGGAAACGAAACGCACGACAAAATTTCCGGTGTTTCTGTTCACTTCGTTTCATTTCAGAGACAAAATTCGTTTGTCATTTTGTTGCATAACAAAACAAAAAAATGGAAACGGAAATGAAAAATTGTTTGTTTCATGCCCATCTCTAGTAGTAAACATGGAAAATTTTGTGCTTACTGGTTTCATCATTACAAAGATCTTCTAGGTCAGTGATGGCGAACCTATGGCACGGGTGCCAAAGGTGGCACTCGGAGCCCTTTCTGTGGGCACCCAACATTGCCCCTTCATAGCCACCTGTATACAGGTTAAATTACTGTATTGGCACTTTGCAAAAAAATTAGTGGGTTTTGAATTGCAGTTTGGGCACTCGGTCTCTAAAAGGTTCGCCATCACTGTTCTAGGTTAATAGCACTATAACCCACATGTGAATTCAGTAGACTACAACTTCCAGAATCCTTGGAACATATGGCATACCCAATTTGTTAATTTGGGGAACAGATATTTCATGTTTCTAGTTCTGACAATTTCTATTACAGGACTATATCTCCCAGTATCTCCTGGGCAACATAACTACAGTACTTGAAATCTAACACTCAGCTGTATATATATGTTGGGGCCTTAGTCTTTATTGTTTTATTGTATTTATGTTTGATTTTGATCTTTGTGTTCACATGTTTTGATCTATGTAAGCCGCCCAGAGTTCCCTCTGGGAAATTGGTGCAGTACACAAATATTTTTTAAAATCAATAATAAATAAATAAATATTGCCGATGCAAAATTCATGTTTTTAAGTCTTACCAGTTTGGACATGATCAGACTGTTTTGGTTTGAGCAAAACCACACCCATAGCCCCTCAACCAGTGTGTTAAGTCAATACATGATCCAACCAATTGTTTAATCTAGAGCTGCAATAGCATTGGTGCAATAATTCAGATTTCTAACTCTTACTGGAGATTGTTTGTGACAAACAATTTTTCTGTTGTATTTGCTGTACTAGTAAGGTTTCTTTTTAACCTGAGTCTCAGGATGACAAGCTTCTCTGATCCACAGAGAGGAAGCTGCAGTCACTACTGACATGATCCTTAATGGTGCATGGGTGTTCACCTCTGATAATTTGAATGAGGGGGGAGTCATCACAGAAAGTTGTAATTTTTGAATTGGTTTGTGAAATTGCACCGTATTTTTTCAGATTGTCAGTAGACAATATGGATGTGTGCCAAAGTTGGAAATGTTTCAATGAATACTTTTAAAGTTTGTGTGTGAGAGAGGGGGAAGGGAGAGGGAAAAGGAGCCAGCGAAATAAGAGCTAAGGGGATGGGGGGGAGAAAGAAAGAAAAGTCACAAAGAAGAGGGGAGAGGGAGGAAAATAGATCCCTGGGAGAGAGAGGAAGGAAGATAGGAGCCATGGACAGGGGAAGAGATTATTCGGCATATCTCAGTTCTATTCAGTAATCAAAAGCAACTCATCCTCCTCCTCTCCTTTATTCTGTTCTTCCCCCCCCCTCTTCCTTCTTGTGTATTTAGAAAGAAAGCAAACCAGTTTCTGTTTATTTCAGATCACATGATGTGGAGTTCAACAGGGCTGTTCACAAGAAATGAGCTTAACCTGCAGCTTTGTACCTGTGAGCTCAACAGGCTCACTGAAGTAAATGGGTTGTTCTTAAGGGCAAGAGCAAAGTGTTCTGCTTATATACTCACTACAAGGTCTCACAATTTTAATTACAGTGTGCAGGCTAATGCTGGTTGTTGGAAGGCTGAGTGAACCTTGAGCCTGCTACCAGGGATTGAACAAGAGGGGCATTTAACATTTGGACTGTACCCTTACAAGGGGGACAGTGTTACTGAACATGATGGGATGTCTTGCTAAGTGTGCAGATAGGCAGGGCCTCTTGCAAACATAGTACCCAGAAGCACCCTGGAGGCTTCTGAATCAAGAACCCTTCTGTTCCTGGGCTAAATATGTGTAAGTGCCAAAGGCATTTTCATTGCAGTTCTGTGTGGCCTTCTCAGGAGGAAGCCCCACTGAATTCAGTGGGACTTAACTGTTGGATAAATTTGTCGAATGGATTAACAGCCCTAGTAATCTTTGTCCTTCTAGAAACTTCATGTAGTCTTGAAAGAAAACCATGCTGGTTTATTATTATAAGATATTGTCTCTCTTCCCACAGTTCAAAATTTGTGGAATGGTCGAATATTACTTTCCAGTATTGTGTCCATACTGCCAGCAGGAAAAGAGATGCCAAGCTTTTCACAGTAAAGAGTTGGTGATAACAGTTTCAATAGTCCAGAATGATTGACAAGACCCTATCTTATGCTCACTCACAAAGAGAAACTAAACATGGTAGATCCCAGAAACTGGCATCCTTATTTTTTTCCCCATTAGGTAACTGCTTCTCATCCAAACATAAAGTAATTATGGCAGCTTTCATCCAGGTCTCTAGGTTTTTGTGGTGGTTACTGGTATTTCTCGGATTTAGCTACATATTGTTTAAAGCCATAAGCTTATCTTGCATACATCAGCTGTAATATATTTAGTGATGGTATCTGATGTCAGGCAGTGGTTAAGGGAAAATTACACCAACTTTATTGATTGGATTGGATTTATAGGAGTGCCCTTTTGGTGAACGCTCTACTTTGGGCGGTATGAAGATGAAATCGTAAAGCCCCACAAAACCCCACATAACAGCACATTGACAGACAGAGATCTAAAATTCATTTTAAACAAAACTAAAGATCAATAAAATAAAATAAATATTAATAGCACCGGGGTGCCGGTGGCTAGGACTGACTAGCACAACATGGATAAATCAACTACAAACAGGCATCAAGGAGGGACCAAAGAATGACAGCAATGGGAGACAAAGCATCATCATAACCATCACCTCATGCCATCCTCCATCATAGAGGATACAGTGTTTTACTTGTTTTACATCAAGGAGACTCCTAAATCTGGGGAAGGGCAACCGACATGAAGGATTGTTTCTGTTTTTATTTTTGCAAAGCTGAATTATAAATCCTAGTACCAGAATTACATTCTTAATGCATCAGTTAACTAGCAGAAACTTAAAACTGTCTTCTTCAGTCTTTCTCCCATGGTCCTACCCCACCCCACCCCTTTTTCCCCTTTTAATAATGTCTTCATTGTCTAAGAAAGGCTGCTAGTCCTCTGGTAAGGCAGAGACCTAGAAAGAAGGTATTGCCTTCTAAACAAAAGTCTTAAATATAATGGCTCTGACTGGAGTGCATAATAATTTAGATACGTAAATGTTGCCAAACACTGTTGGCAAAGAGCTACAGAGAGTGCTCCCCAGGTTTATACCCCTTATAAAATTTTGAAATGTGGGCCTCTGGAGGCTCCTGCCACCATGCTAAACAATGTTTGTAACTAGACATCACAGATAAGGAGAATAAATCCTGTGTTATTTATAGAAACCAAATAGGCAGCAGGCACAAGCTTACAGGGTGAATAAAGCCAACATATGATAGATGGAAATAACTGGTTGAGAGTCTTGACATGGTTAGATGAAATATCCTTTGTTATAGTCCATAATATATAAAATGGACTTCCCTAGCTGAAGCTTGGCCATCTCAAAGACTTTCCTTGCAGAACAGAAGGTCCTGTTTTGTTTTGTTTTTCCTGAGACCAGATTGCCCTCCGCTGTTACTCTAGCCAGTTCCTCTTCAGGAAGCTTCACCCTGAAGCTTCACCCTGCTCTCCCAGCCACCATCGCTTGTCTCCTCCGGATCTTCTTCGAGTCAAGTTCTTTCACACTGAAAATTGCTCTCTTTCCTCAGCTCTGCTCAACGCATTTCTTTCGGCCAGCCAGGTAGCTGCTCTTGCAGCTGGAGGGACATATCTTCAGGTTCAATTTGGTTTTATTAACTGCTCAGAACTGTTGTTAAAGGATGAGGATAAGCATACAGACCTACAGTAGTTCATGATGCTTTATTTGATGGATGTTTATATTGTAGTTTTCAAGCTTTGTGATCCGCTTTGAGTAGTGCAAAGCAATTGTGAAAAGAGGATGAGCCCGAGATCATTTTAGCATGATTTGTAACTTAATTTTTCACTTGTCAGAGCCACCCTTTCCTTTTCTAAGTGTATTCAAAATGGTTTTTCAGTGCTGTTGTCAGACTGGCAGGTCTTTTGCTCAAAACAGAACTATGCTTTAGGAAAAACCTGCTATGACACCACGCATGCAGTAGACTGCTGCCTGAAAAGCTGGAGGGTTCATGACACAAAGGTCAGGCACCTAATAAGAAATTGTTTTAATTGGTTTTCATGTTTGCCCTTTGCTGACTGACTGCCAGGCCTCTTTAACTCCTGTGGGGCAATTTTTAAAAGGTTGAGAAGGAAGCATGGAATTATTCAGGTATCATCATCATCATTCCTGTGGCAGAGTGCATGTAGAGCCTTTAGCTATTGAGTAATCCTGTTCATGGCATAATGAAACAATGGAGAGTGTTGTGTATTGCCAGCATGGAAAACAAAACCATCACTCGTTAATTTGACTAAGGTGCCAAGCAGTGCAATATCTATTAACTATACTCAATGCATTCTAAATTCTGCTTCAGTACTCCCTTTGCGTCAGCATGCTTTGCTGTACACAATAGAAAAGTAGTAGTATTATATTACTGGATACACAGCTAGTCCTGCCCTCCATGGATTTATTGTACCTCGTCTTCCACAATTTTGCTGGGAAATCAAAGAAAGGGTTGAGCTAACCTAAGCCAGAGTCTACACTGGTTTCTGCTGGATTCCACTGTCCCAGAATTTTCTAGATAAATGGCCAACTACATGAAAACTTCAGTTTGAAAACTTAAAACTTTTCAAAATATTACACAGTGTACATGACAATATATACAGGCATAAGAAGTAACTCATTACTCTATGTATTAATAAGATAATTACATTTGGATAAATGTAATGCAATTGTTTAAGAACTTTCCTCTTAAGCAAAGTACTGTAGGGTGCTTCTTCCGGAAGGAGGTCCTGTGCACCATGAAAGGCAACACAATGTCATTTATTAATCACTGTGGGCACAGTCCAGTTTGCCTTTCATTGGAGTAAACCACATGCATTCAGTGCACGTGGCAAGGGAAGAACAGCACCCCTGGACTTCAATATTGCATATAATATATCCTAATTTGTTCTGGATCTGAATGTATGTCGGATGCTGCTTTTGGCTTGAATCCAGACCTGGACAAGGGCAAGAAAGTTACGCATTCTTCTCCTTAGCAGAGTTCCTGAACTGGTGGAAATGATGTTTTAGATTATGATTTGTAAAAAAGAAAATAGTACAAATTGTCCAAGGTTAGGACAACAAATCCTTTGTTTAAAAGACTGGAACGATTGATGGGTTCCTTGCACATTTTCAAAATCAGCCAGTTTTTCTGCACTTGTGTATATATAGTTTGCTTTGTTTCTCATTTGAGAAGGAAAATAAATACCTTATTCAAACAAACAAACAAACAAACAAAGCCATGGAAACCCTGAAGCAGAAACAGAGCTACATATTGAAGCAAAGAGGAGACAGGGCAAACTTCAGAGGAGGAAGTCACTCCCGCAACTCAGGAGGTGGATGGGTGGAGGAATGTGACAAAGGAGTAGAAGGCCAAGGCATCGCTCAGAGAGTCTCATCTTGCACAATCAGTTTGAAGCTCTTTCCCTCAGCACACCTCATGAGGCACACATAAAGGAAGAATTGGTTCCACCGGAGGATCTCTCCCTCATCACTACTGATGAGATACAAGATCAGGTACATGTTGATGACCAGGCTGCAGCAGAGAAGCTCATTGTACTAGGGGATTCTATAATTAGAAATACGGAGGGATGGATTTGTGAGGAGCATGATAACCGTATGGTCACTTGCCTGCCGGGTGCAAAGGTTGCAGACATCACCAGAAATATAGATAGCTTGTTAGAGAGAACTGGGAAGGAGCCAGTGGTCATGGTACACGTCAGTACCAATGATGTTGGGAAGGCCAAGCGGTCAGTCTTGGAAGCCAAATTCAGGTTGCTAGGTAGAAGATTGAAGACCCGGGCTTCCAAGGTAGCATTTTCAGAAGTGCTACCTGTTCCTCGTGCAGGACCCGCCAGACAGGCAGAACTCAGAAGTCTCAATGCGTGGATGAGGCGATGGTGTCGAGAGGAGGGCTTTAGAATTGTCAGGAACTGGAGAACATTTTGGGACAAGCCAAACCTGTTCAGGAGGGATGGGTTGCACTTGAATCATGATGGGACCAGATTGCTGGCACTCAACCTCAAAAAGGCAGCAGAGCAGCTTTTAAACTGATAACTGGGGGAAAGCCGACAGAAGCTGAGTGGCATCCGGTTCGGAACACCTCATCCTCGGGGAACGAGGTTGGAGAGGGTAGAGAATCACATAGATTTGACATAGCAGGTATAGGTATTAGCACCGGGAGAATAACGGAATGTGACAGTTCATCTACTGAAAATAAAAGCTGTGGGGCGAATAGAACAAGGCAGCAGCTGTTGTTGCGGGACCCACTGTACAGGTGCTTCTACGCCAATGCTCGAAGCCTCCAAGCAAAGATGGGAGAACTTGAACATTTGGCAGCTAGGAATAACATTGATATAATAGCCATAACAGAAACCTGGTGGAATGCGGAGAACCAGTGGGACACAGCAATCCCAGGCTATAAACTCTATAAAAGAGATAGAGGGGGCGGGTTGGAGGAGGAGTGGCCATCTATGTCAAAGAAGGGGAAAAATCCAGCAGAATGGAGATTGACAGAGGGTCTGACTCCACCATAGAATCACTGTGGGTTAAACTACCAGGTCCAAGGAGTGATGTGATCGTTGGAGTACTCTATCGTCCACCAGATCAGAAACTTGAGGGGGACCTTGAAATGAGGAGAGAAATCATGGAAGTGTCTAAAAGGGATAGGATAGTAATCATGGGGGACTTCAATTATCCCCACATTGACTGGGCCAATGCGAGCTCCGGGCAAGAAAGAGAAACTGGGTTTCTCGACTTGCTGAATGACTGTGCCTTAGAGCAACTTGTCACGGAGCCCACCCGAGAACAGGCAACTCTGGATCTAATATTGTGTGATACTCAGGACCTGGTCAGAGGTGTGAATGTCACTGAGCCTCTGGGGAACAGTGACCATGCTGCTATTACCTTTGCCATGCATGTCGGAGGAAGAGTGTCAACCAAATCAGACATAAAAACCCTTGAGTTTCGAAGGGCAAACTTCCCTCAGATGAGGAAACTAGTTAGAGAGAAACTGAAGGGGAAGGTTAGAAGAATCCAATCTCTTCAGAGTGCATGGAGCCTGTTTAAAACAACAATAATAGAGGCCCAGCACAAGTGCATACCACAAAGAAAGAAGAGCTCATTTAAGTCCAAGAGGACACCGGCATGGTTAATGAGTGGAGTTAGAGAGGCTCTAAAGCGCAAGGAGTGGTCCTTCTGTAAATGGAAATCATCCCCAAATGAGGAAAATAAAAAGGATCACAAACTCTGGCAAAAGAAATGTAAGAAGATGATAAGGGAGGCAAAGAAAGACTTTGAGGAACGAATGGCTAGCAATATAAAGGGTAATAATAAAAGCTTCTTTAAATATGTTAGAAGTAGAAAACCTGCCAGAGAACCAGTTGGCCCTCTGGATGGTGAGGGAGGAAAAGGGGAGGTTAAGGAAGACTTGGACATTGCAGAGAAATTGAATGAGTTCTTTGCGTCTGTCTTCACGACAGAGGACCTTGAGCGGATTCCGCTGCCTGAGCCGCCCCTCTTGACTAAAGAATTAAATCAAATACAGGTTAAAAGAGAGGAGGTTTTAGGACTAATTGATAAATTGAGGATTAACAAGTCACCTGGCCCAGATGGCATCCACCCAAGGGTTATTAGGGAACTGAGAAATGAAATTGCAGATCTCTTAACGGTTATATGCAACTTGTCTCTTAAAACGGCCACAGTGCCGGAGGACTGGAGGATAGCAGATGTCACACCAATTTTTAAAAAGGAAGGAGGGGGACCCAGGAAACTACAGGCCGGTTAGCCTTACATCTGTCCCAGGGAAGATGGTGGAAAGCCTCATCCAAGAGAAAATCTTAAAACACATAAAAGAACAAACCTTGCTGAGAGAAAATCAGCATGGCTTCTGTAAGGGTAAATCTTGTCTGACAAACCTCTTAGAATTTTTTGAAAAGGTCAACAGGCACGTGGATTTGGGTGAACCGGTTGATATAGTCTATCTGGATTTTCAAAAGGCTTTTGACACAGTCCCTCACCAAAGGCTGCTGAGAAAATTGCACAGTCAGGGGATAAGAGGGCAGGTCCTCTTGTGGATTAAGAACTGGTTGAGATCCCGGAAACAAAGAGTAGGTGTCAATGGGAAATTTTCACAATGGAGAGAAGTGAAAAGCAGTGTGCCCCAGGGCTCTGTCCTGGGACCGGTGCTTTTCAATCTGTTCATAAATGACCTGGAGACAGGGATAAACAGTGAGGTGGCCAAGTTTGCCGATGACACAAAACTTTTCCGTGTGGTAAAAACCAGAGAAGATTGTGAAGAGCTCCAGAAGGATCTCTCCAAACTGGGGGAATGGGCTGAGAAATGGCAAATGTGTTTTAATGTAACCAAATGTAAAGTAATGCATATTGGGGCAAAAAAATCCAAACTTCATCTATCAACTCATGGGCTCTGAGTTATCCGTGACGGATCAGGAAAGAGATCTTGGTGTGTTGGTGGACAGCTCCATGAAGGTGTCTCCCCAATGTGTGGCAGCGGTGAAGAAGGCCAATTCCATGCTAGGGATTATCAAAAAGGGGATTGAAAATAAAACAGCCAACATTATAATGCCATTATACAAAACAATAGTAAGGCCCCACCTGGAGTATTGTGTACAATTCTGGTCACCGCATCTCAAGAAAGACATAGTGGAACTGGAAAAGGTGCAGAAGAGAGCGACTAAAATGATTACTGGACTGGGGCACCTCCCTTATGAAGAAAGGCTAAAACATTTGGGCCTCTTTAGTCTGGAAAAAAGGCGCTTGAGGGGGGATATGATTGAGACATACAAAATAATGCAGGGTATGAGTAAAGTGGATAGAGGGAAGCTCTTCTCCCTCTCCCAAAATACCAGAACTAGGGGACATACACTCAAATTGAGGGCTGGGAGAGTAAGAACTGACAAAAGAAAATATTTTTTCACCCAGCGCGTTGTAAGTCTATGGAACTCCGTGCCACAGGATGTGGTGATGGCATCTGGCCTGGATGCCTTCAAAAGGGGATTGGACAGATTCCTGGAGGAAAAGTCCATCACAGGTTACAAACCATGATGGAGATGTGTAACCTCCAGGGTTTAAACCGGGGTACTTCAAGGGCCAGATGCAGGAGAGTGGTATCAGGAGACAGATATCTAGTCTCATGCGCTCCCAAACACATCTGGTGGGGCCGCTGTGAGATACAGGAAGCTGGACTAGATGGGCCTTTGGCCTGATCCAGCATGGCTCTTCTTATGTTCTTATGTAAAGATACTGGTGGGACTTCAACATTTCTTGCTGAGGACTGCCTAAATCAATGAGAATAAGAAATGTACAAGTATTCATTCCATGCCTATTTATTTTATTTATTTGTCAGACATGAATCACCTAACACTGCTTTCTACATTCTATGACTAAATTAAAACTTTCAATTTAAACAGATCTCTTGTGAGACTAACCCTAGATTAGAGATCTTACTTTCCTTGTTCTACAAGATGGAGAAGTTGTACGTTTTTCTCCTTGCCTGCAAGAGGAAGGGAGATTTTTCTGGCAGATGCTATAAGAATTTTCACGTTTGCGGGAATAACTGTCTTTTGCATCTATAAAAATGGAAACTGTGAATGAAAATAATGAACATTGTGCGAAATTGCAATAGCTACATCTTTTCTTCATGGACCTCTGAGAATTAGAATGAACACACTGAGGGCACAATAGGCCATCAAATAAACTCTTAACTATAGATAGGCATGAATTAATCCAGCCTACTTTTTACTAAGGTCCCTGTACAGCACTACATATGCCATGCATTCCCCTCTTCCCCTCCCCCACCAAGCCCGCTCCCCCACTCACCTTTCATTGTGTACCTCCGAGGTCCTCCATCTCTGATGGTGCACAAATCTAGGCAGGAGCTTGGGCTGCCCTTCCCTGCCTCCTGCCACTGATTACTCAATGGCTGTTCAGAGCGAATCCCCATCCCACTTCCTTGTGGGAATGTCTGGCTGCTGAAGGAGGTGGGAGTAGGGCAGCCCGAGCTCCTGTCTAGATTGATGGAGGACCCCCAGTGGTGTGCAATAAATGGTGGGTGGGTCAGCCAGCTGGAGGAGGTGGGGAAGGGACTACAGCACCTGTGATGGCATGCAGTGAGCTTCATACAAAGCAGGCTGAATTAATTCATCTTAACTCTCTGTGTGGTGATTCAGCGGACTAAGGCTCTGAAAACTGTTGGCTGCTCGGCGGTTTGAATCCCGGGTGCCATGCAGCGGAGTGAGCTGCCACTGATAACCCCAACTCCTGCCAAACTAGCAGTTCAAAATCATGTAAATGCAAGTAGATAAATAGGTACTGCCATAAACAGCGGGAAGGTAAAACAGTGTTTCCTTGCAACCATGCCGGCCACATGGACATGGACATGCACAACATTGGCACTTTGGCTTGAATGCAGTTATGAGCACCACCCCTAGAGTCAGACATGACTAGCATAGATGTGCGGGGAAACATTTACCTTTACCTTAACTCTCTGTTGAAGATTCATGCACGCCTCTCCATTTGCAATTTGCCCTCCCATCACACTTGCCTCTTCCATCTCTCTTTTGCAAGGGACAAACCCCATACACACAAAAAGAGGAGGGGAAGGGGGGGATCAGTGTGTATTTCTGTGCTTTCTTAAGTGTTCTGTCTGCTGATATCCTGAAGGGCCTTGCTTATTAAGCCACTTCACAATAGTGGCCATTCAAACTGGAAGGAACCTTGGCAGCGTTGACAGCTGCAAGGCTCAATTTTAATCCCTACCCAAAAACTGCACACACCAGGAATGGACTAAACTAGATTGTACCAACATGCACCAAAGGAGTAGAAGCCCCTCCTAGGGGCTGACAAAGAAGCAGGTGGAGGTCCCTGGTGGCAAACTGAAGCAAACTGGGCCATGTTCACATGGATGCTGGAAAAGAGAGTGGACCACTCTACCCCAACAAGACATCAAACAGGGGGACAAAGGCCTGTCTGAACATGTCCTTGCAGCCTGGTTAGCTCAACAGGAGAGGAGATGCTTCTTCAAGCAACCTGGCTGTAGGCATTTAAACATTAAAAACTGCACCTTGAATTGACCCAAGAAAACAAACAGGAAAGCAGTGCTCATGATGGTATAAACTGTTAATGTTGGCTAAAGCCAGACAGAATTCTGAGCTCCTTATTTTGAACTAACTGGATTTTTGAATCATTTTCAAAAGTAACCCCACATGTAATAATCCAAATGAGTCACAAACAAGCAAAACCTTTCTGAAATGTCATGGAACCTATAAACAACGGGCAACACTGTCCACACTAAACGTCTATTGGGACTTGCTTTCTGTGAATTGGTCACTTTGATTGTACATCCCAGTGTTAAGGGATGTTGGCGTGGTTGATTCCAAAGCAGGGATCATTCCAAATCTGGAATATAGTTTTCTATTTCCAAACTAGATTCTGATTCTTTTCTCAAGGTATGCAAATGAATTTCTTAGAGGGTGACTTATTTTGCAAGATGTGTGGCACATAGTTTGTTCATACATAGCCCAGCATCTCAAATATAGCACAGAGCTACTCCGGATGCTGAATCAAAACTATGACACAGCTCCTGGCCATCTAGAGTACTCTCAGAACAATTTATCACTCAGCTGTCCTGCTTCATTCACTAAATTTCACAATTATGATGACTGAAATTCAATTGCTTAGTGTAGTAAGTCACACCAGAATGGGCTCAGTGGGGATTTTAGTTGGTTAAGTCCTCTGTAATTCCATTGATTCAAGTAAATTAATTGTAATTTACTTTAGCAGAGTAATCAGAATTAGCATTGGAATCAATGGAACTTACGCTAAAGTTCAGTCTCCATATCCTCACTGATTCAGTGAGCATCCCCTAGTGCCATTTACTTCACTAAGCATTAGGCTTTTAGCCACTGTGGCATTCCTCTCTTTTTTTTTTTTGCCAGGGCTGCTTCAATCCTTTCCCTCAGAAAACTATTTATAGAGCAAAATTTATTTATTTATTATTTATTTTGAATATTTTAGCCCACCTTTCTCCTTGGAAAAGGACCCAAGGTGGCTTACAATAATGAGGGGCAATATACAGCCTGGAACATTTAAGACATTTGCAAGTTAAGAACAGGGAATTAAAAGAAGCATCTTAGAACATTAAAAGGTAACAGTAGAGCTAGAAAGAGCACACAAAAGAAAAGAAAAATCCATTATGAAGAGTGGAAAGTAACATGGAAAACACTGGTGTTCTTATGAAATCAGTCAATGCAATCATGTATGGTAATCCATTCAGAGAAAGCTTGCCTGAAGAGAAAAGTATTTGTCTGCTTCTGGCAGTCCTGGCCTCCAGCAGGAGGGAGTTCCAAAGTCTGGGAGCAGCAACAGAGAAGGCCCTTTCATGTGTTCTTATGAGACCCACCTGTGACGGCGGTGAGATGGAGAGAAAGCCTTCTCCTGATGATCTTAGCACTCGAGCTGGTTCATACCGCAAGATTCGATATTTGAGGTAGTTTGGACCCAGGCCATTTTGTGCTTTGTTGCTTAAGGTCAGCACCTTGAATTGTGCCCGATAGGTGATTGGCAGCCAGCGGACCTGCTTTAGAATGGGTGTAATGTGATCTCTGTAACCCATGGCATTCAGCAATCTGGTCGCTGTGTTCTGGACCCATTGAAGTTTCTTGAGACTTTCCATCAGTAACCCCACATAGATCGCATTACAGTAATCCAGCTGGGAGGTAGCTAGGGAATGTGTCATAATGGCCAGAGCAGATTTCTCAAGAAATGGATGTAACTGGTGTACTAGTTTTAATTTTGCAAAGGCACTCCTGACCACAGCTGTGACCTGGGCATCTAAACTCAAGGATGAGTCCAGAAGCAGATGAGTCCTAAGCTATGCACCTTTTTTCAATTGGAGGGGTAATCCCATCTAGGACAGGTTGCATCCCTATCCCTTGATCTCCTTTTTGACTGACCAGAAGCATCTCTGTCTTGTCTGGGTTTAGATCCAGTTTGTTCTTTCTCATCCAGTTTATTACCAAAGCTAAGCACTGATCTAAAGTTGAAATAGCTTCCTTGGAATCCGGATGTGACAAGAGGTAGAGTTGAGTGTCATCGGCACACTGGTGACACTTAACCCCAAAACTCCAGATCATTTCCCCCAGTGGTTTCATATAAATGTTAAATAACATAGGAGACAAAACCCTGAGGGACTCCACAGGTCAGCTGTCGTGTGGTGTTGAACATGAGTCCCCTAACACCACTTTCTGCATTCTCTCCTGCAGGAAGGACTGAAGCGACTGTAAGACAGTGCCCCTAAGTCCCATTAAAGGCATTAAAGAGGCCCAGTACCTTGTAATAACTAGCGTGAAGACATCTGACAATGCCTTTAGGAAATGGAATGTGCCGTTCCAAATATTAATTTGGAGAAAGTAGCTTTAACCCAATTGTTTAAAAAGGAATCCAGAACTTGGATGACTTAACTCTGGATTGCTTTAAGACGTGAGCATGGTCCGAAACAAGCTGTGCAGCATTTGACTAGAATGAATGAAGTACAGTACTGTATTTATTTGTAAAGTAAGATCTCAGAGGTTAAAACTACAAGGAAGCCAACAGATTTCCAAGAGACTTGGGAAAAGGTAAGTTTTCAGTCTTCAGCATAGCTAAGGGTATAAACTTCCTCATGAGATTATTCAAGTGTTTCTATAGAATTCCAGACCTTGCTTCCTCTGCACCGTAGCTATTTTAATCGGAAGGTATGTATGCTGTGTCTGTAAATAGATAAATCACGTATGGTGTTAGATGTTAGATATTCCACATTCCATGTGGTCGCTTGCACTGCTCTCCCCTGTCTGCAGTTAGGCTAAAATTTGCACATTCTTAAAGAGTACCCAAGGAGGAAATTGCATGTCAACTGCTAAAGAAGAATGTAACCTCTGCTTCTATATTTTCCTCACAATCTTGATCTTTGACCTTCTTAAGTATGCATTTCTCGGACCACTTACACTTAGAATAATCTCAGTGGACTTTGCAGGCAGAAATGGTGCTTTTTTCAGAGCTAATGGTCTGAGCATGCAGTCAAAGTTGTTGTGACTGATGTGCTTTGGGCACAGTAGGATGACATCAACAGTGTGTTCATATACACAAGCTACAACAATAGTGGTGCTTGCCTTCTCCTACTAGTATCCCTTCCCATCAAGGTTTTCTCTTGTGCCCCAGCTTGACTTTAACCACAGTTTAATTTTAATTCTGTACTTGACATCTTGGTACAGTACATTTGTCCATCAATCATTTTGGTTCACAATTTTACCAGAACATAGGAACATTCTCCTTGATTATGCCATGATTCATTTTCAGAGACATCTGTGGTTTGGAATAACCTGCTGGTTTTGACACATCAAGTGAATATTGTTATTAACATACATAACATACATAATCGCTATTAATGAAAAATGCAAGCTGATCTATATTAAAAAGTAGGTAATCCTTTTGACCTGGTTTGAGAACATGGTGTTCTCATGAGGGATTATAAATACCTTTTTTTTGCAACCTCGCCTTGAATATGTCTAAGAGGAAGCCTTTGAACCTTCCAGAGAATATTTATTTTTTTTGTTTGTTTGCCTGCTGTTTGTTCTTGAGTTAGATCTGGAATAATATCCTGTCTGCCAACAGGGCAATGGTTTCAGTGGTGACAGATGTAGGTAGTGTTGGCTATTTATATGCTTTGGGAGTACTTTTAGGACAACTATGCCTACATTACGGATTGTCAAAACTGAACTCTGTTCCATGAAATGCTCATCTTTCCCCCAAAGCAGAAAATCTTACTCCCCAGATGGGGAGAAAGAGAGGTGAACATGCATTGGCTAGCATCCGATTCTGTGTGGAAGGACAATCACACAGGCCTTTGCTGTTCTAGCAGCTCTCCCCATTGCATGACTGATCACACAACTAGTACAAAACTCAAAAGGGAGACAGAAGGGTCTCTTATGTGATCATGCGACCCTGGCCCTATAACTCAGCAGGGTATGTATACTCAGCTGCTAAATTATAATATTAAGTCACAATTCAACAGCTGCACTGCTCCTAGGCTTTCCTGGGTGTGTGTGAAGGGTTTTCTATGTTTGTCAGCAAGCAGTGGTAGGGGCTAGCAACATGGATGATACACTCTTGGAAGACCATGAAGACTTCACTTGACCCTCGGTGGCAAATTCAGGACTTTTTCATGGCTCCTCCTCCCCACTACCACCTGCCGCTGCCATTCAGTGTGGACGGGTGCCTGGCATTCCCAGGCAAACTGGGGAGAAAATATTTTCACTCCATGTGTTTGAGAAGGCTGAGGTCAGCCAGTCTTGGCCAGTCTCAACGGTTACTAGGCTTTGGATTATCCACCTTCCTAATGTCCTTTCATCAGCAGGGAAAGACCTCTTGATTCAGGCTGACTTTTAGAAAAACAGCTAGCTGCAGAGAAAAAGGTTTCTAATGGGGATGAGGATGTTGTACCATTTTCGTTTCTCCACAATATTTTTGCTTGTTTCCAAATTCAGTTTGGTAATTTGTTTTAGACAAGAACATTCATTAGATGTGCAGTATTTTGATATTATCACTTGCCATTCATTTGTGTGCATTTAAAGCCATGCTATGAGCCACATTTTCCCTGTATCGAAGCAAAGGCAGGATTTAAACAAATATATCAAAACAGTTTCATTGTGTGCTCTGATTGTGTGAACTAAGGAAGACGTTCACTCATTTCATAATCTTTGTTTTGTTATCATCACTGCTATTAAGGTTATGAGACACTGAAAAGTTGCAGTGTTGGTTGTAAGCCATAATATATAGACCAATGCCTTCCCAGGAAAGCAGAGTAGCTGAATATTTATGCTTGCTAAGAAGAAGGAATACCTCTTAGGAAGGTACAATATTTTAAATATCCTGTCTAGTACACGTTGTTACTGGGTCATTAATTTGCAAGCTCTGATACTAATGGGATGCAACAACCCTAGCTATGTTACTTCTGGTTGTGATATATAATTTTTCCTATGTGTTTTGAACAAATTGGGTCAAAACAACAAACCTTTCTCTGAAACAGAAGTCTGGTGCAGGCCTGGATCTACATCTTGACTTTACTGAAACATTACCCTCGGATTTTGCAAGGAGGGGTCTTCTAATTTGGAATTAATCAATACATGCTGAAACCTTTGTCTCTTATAAGTCATCACTCTCATTCATTTTTGCTGCATGTAAAGGAGATAACTGTTCTTACCTCATTTTACTGTAAAATAGTTTGCTGTACCAAATATATCTGGGGGTTCAACACAAATGTATGGCACATATTTCAAAGCCTACCATGTCATTATGTGAATTAATATGGTTCTTCCTATATGTATGTGTTAACAGTTTTGGAAATGAATTGAAATCCATCAAGATTCTTCTATGCTTGGGGAAAGGCTATATGAAAGACCATAAATGGGGAAAATTACATGGATGGGTATATGCAGCTCTTCCGGTCCACAATTGAAAGCATCCTCACATATTGCATTACCGTTTGGTATGCTGGATTGACGGCTGCTGACAGGAAGACACTACAGAGGGTGGTAAGCACAGCTCAGTATATCACGGGCTGTCCCCTGAGTGCACTGGACAACATTGCTAGGGATTGTTGCCTCAGGAGGGTTGAAAAAATTCTTAAGGATGATTCACACCCCGGTCAGCACCTCTTTACCTTGTTACCATCAGGCAGAAGATATCGTAGTATAGCCTGCCGCACCAACAGACTGAAGAACAGTTTTTATCCATGGGCTGTCAGACTGCTGAATGGGAAATAATCCCAGGACAAGTATAGAAGAAATGACCTGTGGGCTGGCGCATTCTGTGTCAAGTACACAGGGTCCAATAAGACTGAGTGGTTGCTAGCGGGATGGGGGTGGGATGGTGGGATGGGGGTGGGGGTGGGCAAAGGAGACTCAGCCAATTTCATTGTGCACATGTTGTACATTGACAATAAAGGTATTATTATTAAATAGAACATAACAAATTGCAAATAACTAGTTATTTGTAACTAATTTCTTTTTGTGATAAATAAGGTAACTTATCAGGTGCTTATGTAGTTACAAGAGGCTGGCATCTCCAACTGTCAATTGGTTCAAGTATAAGCTTGTGCTGTACCTCATGTTGATGTCTGGGTATTAAGGTATATGACAAGATGGGTGAGAGGTAAATCAGCTTGGTACCACAGCCAATAGTGCATTTTAGTCTTTAAGGTCAATTTTAAGTTACTTTAAAATTCAGAAATAACCTTTTACAGTACTTACAATTGTAAGGGGTAACTAATATGCAGTTACAGCTTGTTTTAGAAGTCATGCAGTGGGGCCATTTTAAACTTAATCAGGCTGAAAGAAAGAAAGAAAGAAAGAAAGAAAGAAAGAAAGAAAGAAAGAAAGAAAGAAAGAAAGAAAGAAAGAAAGAAAGAAAGAAAGAAAGAAAGAAAGAAAGAAGAGGATATGTCCCACTTGAGTGGTGTAGAAGAATGTACTGCACCTAATTTACTCTTACAATGGTGCAAAAGTTTAAAAGGTATGAATCACTATTGCAGGGTATATGCCATATTACCACCACACACCAACAACAGAGGATGCAGAAAATGTGAGAAAAAGAGGAGACAGTATAGTATTTTTGTAATGTGACCAAGTCCTGAGTCAGCACTAAACTCCAGGGTATTGAGTAAAAGTAAGGAGCAACAATAACTAAGCAAGCACAGCTGCACCACAAAGTACCTTGAAAGAAAACCACAAAATAAAAGCTGCATGAAACATTTCAGATCTTGTTGACATGAACTGGGTAGTAGAGATGGGCACGAAACAAACAATTTTTCATTTCTGCTTTTGTTTTTTCATTTCATTACACAACGAAATGACAAACGAATTTTGTCTCCAAAATGAAACAAAACAAACAGAAACACCGGAAATTTTGTCGTGCGTTTCGTTTTCATTACTGCAATACAGTGAACTGCTTTAAATATGCAGTTTAAAATCACAAAAAAATCACAAACAGTTTAAAATCACTAAAAAAATCACAAACATTGAAATAAATGGTAACAAAACAGTAACAAAACGAATGAAAACGAAAATGAAATTTTTGCAAAAATTCACAAAAAACAGAAACAAACCGAAACAGACCCTCCAAATGACAAATGACAAATGAAATGTTATTTTTTTGATTTGTGCCCATCTCTACTGGGTAGCATCAAGGCATTGCAGAAAAGGCATTCACCTTTCCAGGAAGTGATCTATATACAGTATTTCATTTGTAGATATGTGAGGAAACATTATCTTAGAGCATCTCCCCTATTTTGTTGAACTGCAATGGAAGTAAAAGAGGTTTATGGTACTGCCAATGTGTAGCACCTAAGGTTTGGTGGCTTTTCTGATTCTAAAGGGTGGTCAGCAAAGGAGTATTTGGAACATACAGTGGAGTTCTCTTGAATAAAAGAGTGTTATTCTTAAGCTTATTACAAGGAAGTGTCAAGGACCAAAACAGACAGCAGCTTACTACATGACTCATTGGGGATTTTAAACCAAGAACTTTCAATCCAGAACTTACATGTTCAGGCCTAAATTTGTGTTAGACATCATGTTGGGTCATGTCTAACTTTCCTCTTAAAAAAGAAAAGTTTGCAACTTGCTTGGGTGAGGTTAATGAGAAATCTGGTCCAAAATATTTGGAAGTTTGGTACACTTAGAGACTTCACAACACCAACAGGATATTTCCATTCCTGGAAACTCAGACACCATGGACATTCAGAAAGCCCTGCAAGACATAAGCTTGCAACTTAAACACATTAATGAAAATACAGAGTAGATGGTTAGCAATATGGCTGGGATGGAAACAGAAAACAACTTGTTTGCAGCAAAAATTAACTAATATGGAGCAATCCTTTTGTCAGTCCCTGGGGAAGATGGATCAGAATGTTCTTGCTCTTGATAAAAAAATGTTGAGGGTATGAATGGTAAAATTGATCTACAGAACAATTAAGACTCACCAATAGTATAGAAGCGGATTTAAAGAAAATGGGAACAGTAGTTGAAAATACCCAGAGGCAACTCAAATACTATTCAGGAAAATTGTTGGACAAAGAGATGGCAGTTTTAAAAGAACAAATGATACAAGATTTTTTTGAGATGGAATAATATTAGGATTAAAGGTTTGCCACATATTGGAGTTGATGAAAAAAAAACTGTCACAGAAAATGTTAGAGTGGCTTAAGCAGTTTGTGCCTAATACTCGTCTTGATCATTATGATTTGGAAAGGGTTCATAGAGTGAGCCCAAGAAATGGAGATGCTCCAAGACACATTTTGGTAAGATTTGCAAACTTTGAAAAAAGCAGGAAGTAATGAATGCTCTTAGAGAGAAGCCGGAGAATTTGAAATTTCAGCATCATATCACATTTTTTTCTGATTTTTCTCATTTTACAATGGCTTACAGAATGGGGATGAGAGAGGTCACATCAATTTTGTTTTGGAATATAATGAGAGACCATGGGATGGTTACCAAAAAGGAATGGGAGGCATTCATGGAGAAGTTGAGTGAGATAACAGAACAAGAACAAAGAAGTGAACCAACAGTGGCAAGACCCAAGCAGCAGAGAGTTGGTAAAGCATTGAAGAAGACAAGATAAGAAGAGGATGTGTGATTTTTTTGGGAATGTTTTCCTGAGGGTGGTTGCGAGAAATATAAAAATGAAATCAATGTGAGTATGATTTTTTTTATAGGAATAGGAATAGGAATAGGAATCTTTATTGTTATTGTCCCCTTGCAGGAACAACGAAATTTCATGGTTGCTATATTCAACTCAAATAAAACATGTAAAACGAGGTGTCAAATGAATGGGTAGATTGTAGAGGAGAGGAGTGAATGGAGCGAGGTTGAGAAAATTGAATAGCAGTGGATAGATTAAAAGGGTAAAGACTCAACTAAATTGGGATTTGTTACATTGTACCATTATATGTCAAAGGATATATTATTATGGCGGGAGACTTTAACGGTAATGGATACTAGCAAATATAGGACCAAAACTTTGAAAGGAGAAACAGGAGGTATTCAAACTACATTGGATAAACTCATTTTAAAAAAATCAGATTTTAAAGACGTTTGGAGGGAATTAAGAAGAGAGGAGAGGAAATATTCATTTGATTCCCCTGTAAATAAATCTTATTCTAGAATAGAGTATATATTTTTGTCCAAAGATATAATATCCAGAATAAATTTCAGATCATGCTATGGTATATATGGAATTTGTACCAGGGTGTGATTATAGAGAAGCAAAAAGACTGAGGATTGATGAAAGGATTTATTATCATAAATTGATAATAGATCATATTCATAAAAATCTGAAAGAAACATGGAGGATATATGAAGAGGGGGGAGGAGAGACAAGTACAATTTGGGACACAGTGAAGGCAGTAGCCAGAGGCTATGAATGGAAGAAGGCTTATATTTTAAAGCAAAAAGTATATTAAAAATCCAAGGTTTGGAAAATATTTAAAAATTTGAAACTGTATTTATTTCAACAAGGGATAATAAAGCATTAATGAAGTTACAAGCTAAAAGGAGTGGATTAGAGGGAATTCATTTAGAAAGAGTACAATGAAACTTAATATACTTAAGAAGACAATATTATGAGCATAATAATAAAAACTCCAAATTATTAGCAAGAATGACACAAATAAAGAAAAATAAAAAATGATAAGGGTAATACAAGATCAGAATTGTACAAGGTATAATAAAATGAAGGAAAGGCTGAAGGCATTCCAAGAGTATTATAATATTTATACAATAACAGCCAATCTACAAGTAAAATTCATGAGTTTGAAAAAGAAAATATTAAAATAAGGATTCAGAATAAAGATAGTGAAAAGTTGGATCAGTTAATAACAGATGAAGAGATTGAAGGAATTATAAGCAAGTTGAACATAGGTAAAACACTAGGAACTGATGGAATAGGACCAGAATTTTATAAAGTATTTAAGTAATTATTGTTTCCTAGAATGAAAGAATTATTCATTAAGACCATTGAAGGGGGAAACATTCCCGACTCCCATGTCATGGAAAGAATCAATAATGGTACTGATCTTAAAGCCTGGTAAAGAACCAACATCTATGGATTCTTATATGCTAATTTCATTGATCAATGAACATGCATAGATATTTACAGCAATTTTGGAAAATATATAAACAAATATCAGAATGGTTTTATTAGAGGTATGCATATGGCAGATTTAGTTAGAAGAGTTTTGAATAATATGTATATAGCAAATAGTAAAAAAAGGAAGGTAGGAATAATTTCATTAGATATTTTTAAAGCATTTGATACGGTAGAGTAGAGTACCTTAAAGATTTTGATTAACTATTTAGGTTTTGGTGTTCAATTTAAAGCAAAGCAAAGTGTTCTGCTTATATACCGCCCCATACCACTACAAGTAGTCTCTGGGCGGTTTACAATTTTTAATTACAGTGTGCAGGCTACACATTGCCCCCCCCCCCCAGCAAGCTGGGTACTTTAGCAATATAATAAAAAGTTGTATTCTCATAATAAGACCAGACTTTTAGTGAATGATGGAGTAACCGAAACTATTACCCTGGGCCAGGGAACAAGACAAGGATGCCCAATATCTCCAGTTTTGTTTATATTTATAATGGAAATGTTGGCTAATGTAATAAGAGAGGACAAAGAAATAGAAGTGGTAGAAGAGGGGAAGGTAAATAAGATTAACTTATTTGCTGGTGATACATTATTAATAATAAAACCCATTGGCAAGTATTTAGAAATTACAAAAGCATTTAAAGGCATTTGAGGAAGCAACAGTATTAAAGGCTAATTGAAACAAATCTGAATGTATGTTGGTAAGTTATAAAGAAGAAGAGAAAAAGTTGTTTAAGGTAAATTAACAAATAGTATTAATTACTTGGGGATAAATTTAGCATGGAATTTGCAAGATATGTTAAAAATAAATACAGTGGACCCTCATATAACAAACGTTGTACAACATAACATTTGTACAACATAAAAAATTCTGGAGATAGAGGAAATTTGCTTAATGGAATCACCTATGAGGCCAATCCATACAAAATAAAATTGGTTGCAATTACTCTGTTTTCAATGCATTCCTATGGGAAATTTGTATAAAGGAAAATTTGCTTAACAGAATTTCATTTGGAATGAATTAATTCCTTTATACAAGGTATCTTGTATAGAGAAAGTAAAGAGAGAGATTACTGAACGAATAAAAGAATATCAAAAATTAAGAATTTTCTGGTTTGGAAAGATATCAATATGTAAAATGAAAATTATCCCCAAATTAAATTTTCTATTTTGGAGGCTACTTTTAAAATGGGATGAAAGGGAGTTAAAAGGGATTCAGGGGAAAATAAATATGTTTTGTAATTGTAATTAAAAAGCTAGGATTAATAAGTGTTTATGCTATGAACCCCAAAAAGAGGGTGGTTTAGGTTTACCTAATATAAAGTTATATTACATAGCCAATCAATTGACATATTCCAGATATAATAATAGAAAATGATAACTTAATTTGGAGATATTTTGAAATTCCCCAAAGGACATTATATTATTTAGGGAAGATATTAAAGCTCAGATGAAAAGTATAAACAATCAATTCTTGAAAAACATGATGGAATGTTGGAAGAATTTTAGGGAGATTCTAAGTCCATTGGTTTCACTCTTGATCCGAGTAACGGAAATTGAGAGTTTCCCAGAAAATGTAAAAGGGAAGTTAAATAAGGCATTGCGAAGTAAAAAAGTAATATATTTACGGGATTGGGTAAAACAAATGCAGAATAGACAAAGAATAAAGGAGAAATTAGGAGAAAATATTTCTTGGTTGAATATTATACAAATGGGAAATTGGACTAATGAATGGACAATTAAAGTAGGAGATTGTAGGAAATTGACTAAGTTTGAAGAAACTACAGATAGAATAAGATAGAGAATAAAGAACAGAGAAAAGGTATAGCAAGATAGATAAATTTGGTTGGATGCAAGGTGGGTAACAATTTGACTGTGGAGGGATAAACTTGGTGCCTGGCCACTGAGAAAACTATGGAAGACAAAATTGAAAACTTTTAGAAATTTCTTTTATAAAAATGGTGCCTGAACACAAAATCTGTTACAGGTCTAAGGTCTCAAAGTAATAGTTGTAAACCCCAGAAAAAATGACGTTTCTGTTTTTCGGTTGTCGGAATGGGTCCGTTTCAGGTCATTTCCGTTTGTCGCGAAATTTTTCAAAAATTTGTCATTTCCGTTTGTCGTTTGTCATTTTCACCATGGGAGGTGTGGGCGGGCGGCAGTGGCGGGGGGCCATGGGCGGCGGGCGGCGGCAGCGGCGGGCGAGTGGGCGGGCGGTGGCGTGAGCCACAGGCGGGTGGCGGCGCAGGCGGACGGGCGAGTGGGCAGTTAGGATATCACTTAGGATAGAGTTTCTGTTCTTGGCTTGCACCCCAAATGTGTGTGTGTGCAAGCAAACTGGTTTTTTATAAAAAATAAATGGTTATTTTTAAAATAAATCCACACCTCCCACTCCCAGTCGAACCTCCCCCTTTATCCAATATCAGAAAAAAATCCTCACAAACTGCCAGAGAAGAAATAAAGAATAAACTGCTATTCCCTTCAGCAGACAAAGCTGCAGGGAATCAAAGAAATTATTTTCTAAATTCAATTCCCTCCCTGCCTGCCTAACTTAAATCCTAAAGCCTCCAGCCTCCCTCCTCAATCTCGATCGGATCACACCAGCACCAGCAGCCAGCCCTCCTCCCTCAACCACATCCATACACCCGACTGTGATTTCTGGAAGGTGCCTTGGCTTTTTATGCCCTCCGAGACATCCAGAAGTGTCAGTCAAAAACCTGGCGATCCCATTGGTGGAATGGTTCAAACAATTTGCATGGTCCCATCCCATGCCCAGCCCAAATGGGCAGGTCTAAAAAAATAAAAAAATAAAATAAAATAAAATAAAATCAATACGTTTTATTGCTATAAAAAACCCACTGCTGCTACTATTAAAATTCAGGCATTTAAAATAAATAAATTTCACATGTTTCTGTGGTGATTTGGTGTGTTTTTTTTACCACAATTTCAAAAGAAAAATTGCGGTCACCATTTTGGATCCCCACCACCACATGGCATGGCGAGACGACGAGGATGACCCCCCCCCAGCCTGGTGCAAGCAGCCCAGGACAGGAGAAGAGGGGGGAAAGGCCGGGGACCCCCCAGAAACCACCCCTCTGGTAGGTGGCAAAGCCTCAGGCAGGCATATTTTCGCCTGCTTTTTTGGCCCGGGTTTTTTAAAAAAACTTTTAAAAACTTTTTCTGTGCTATTGTAAGGTGCCATGATGCCACAAACGGAAATGAAAAACCCGACCAAATTTTTCTTTTCTTGGTTCGAGTTCGAGTTCTGATGGCTTAATTATCGTGTGTGTGTGTGTGTGTGTGTGTGTGTGTGTGTGTGTGTGTGTGTGTGTGTGTGTGTGTGTGTGTGTGTGTGTGTGAGTGAGAGAGAGAGAGAGAGAGAGAGAGAGAGAGAGAGAGAGAGAGAGAGAGTGCCTTTTTACACGACCCCTAAGATCCGCTGGTCCCTTAAATTCGGACCAGAGATCTTGAGGGTTTGTTGCTCTCCCTGCGTTCCCACCCCCTCCGCACTTCCTTGTTCTGTCTGCGTGAGGGGAGGGAGAAAAAAAGGGAGAAAAGAATGCACTCTTACCTCCGGAGTGCCGGTGGAAGTTGCTCTGACCCCCATCACTTCCTGGTTCCTCTTAAAGGGGCGGGAGGCAAAAAAACAAAACAAAAAGAAGCGAGGAGAGCCCGGCACTCTCCGCATCAAAATTTTTCACTCTCCCAGAGCCCGTACCTGAAAAGTGCGCTGGGTCGCGCTTAGGTGGGCGGGGTCGCACTTAATTTTCTGTTAGCTCCGGAGCTGGTGGGGAAACATTTTTAAGCTCCGGAGCTGGGAGCCATTTGCAGCAGAGCTTAGGGGTCGTGTATAAATGCCCAGAGAGACAGACAGACAGACAGACAGAGAGAGAGAGAGAGAGAGAGAGAGAGAGAGAGAGAGAGAGAGAGAGAGAGAGAGAGAGAGAGAGAGAGATGAAATGGGGTTCCATTCTCAGATCCCCATGTATAGCTGGGTGATTATGTAAAGACCAGAGATTCTTAGGGTGATATATAAACTCGTTTTCCCCAAAGTCTTTATTATAACTATAGCCAAAAAAATTGCTTTCTTTGACTCAGCAGAACTTTCTGAATAGAAGACATTTTCATTTATACTTCAAAGATCAGTTTACAGAAAAAGTAGGCAATACTTTGAATGTTCACTGCTGGTGTTAATTATGTCATTGTCACACTGAAATTTCATTGCCATCCTTATAAATTTGAATGTCATTTTCTTTCTTCAATCTCACTTTGTTCCACTTTCTGCACTACTCGGTGTGTACAAACAACATTTATCTCACCCCGTCCTGCAAACAAATCATTGTCTTTTGAGGATTACAAACAAAAATGACAGCCTATTTTTTTCTCTAACTCTATAGCAGTTCTTTAATCCAATCTTTAGAACTCTATTTTAGTTCTTTTAGTTCTATTTTAGTTCTTTCAAGAAGAACTAAGAGGGTTCTGCAGAAGGGGTCAGTGTCTGCATCATTCTGAATGTTTTCCCCCCTTAGTCATGGTTTGATAACTAAAACCTAGTGTGGTACTACTTTTATACCTCAGATTCATAGCAAATAGGAAACGTACTGGATTAACTCATCATACCACTTAAGAGCGCAAATATACATAAAAGAAAATAGGAAACTGTAGTCAAAATGGCACCTTAGACCTCTCATGCAGTTTTTGCTCATGGGGGGGGGACTACAGTCAGTTCAACATAGAGACTGTAACACCCTACCAACCCCCCCCAGTAGCAAGTGGTGGTAAAACTCACCAATGTAATGGTGCTTTGCTTTATCATTCAGTAACACAGATCAAATCAGATGAGGAGGCATAAGGCTATTGTTTTCAATGGCAATCTCACACTTTCTGTAGCATCTGAGCTGCCATACTCTATGGCCAAAATACTGTTGCTTTGCACAGTAAAACATACTAGATCAGGCCCATTGAATAAGTGAGGATTTGGTGACTCAACTCCTCTGTAAGCGCCACTGATTCAAATCGGTCCTGCTCTAATTGCAACTTACTAGTCAGTTGCAGTTAGAATAGGCCTATTTGAATCAGTGGTGCTTATATATGGGTTGACTCCCCAAATCCCCATTGATTCAATAGGCCTCCTCCAGTGAAATCAAGTAAACTAAGCACACTATGCAACCCACCTGTATATGAGTTTGTATTGGGCATGACAAGCCCACTGAGAGGAATGCTGCTGCTACTTCCCAATGCATGTGGGTGAAACTAGACATGTAACTGCATGCTTGTTATATATGGTATACACTACAGTATGATTGTGCATGTATACTTATTTTACAATAGTTATTCATTTATTCTCAAAGGCTTTCACGGATGGGATCTGATAGCTGTTGTGAGTTTTTTGGGCTGTTTGGCCATGTTCTGGAAGTTTATCTTCCTGACATTTCAACAGATTTTGTGGCCAGCATCTTCAGAGGGCATGGAGCTCAGGGAACTAGGAGCACTCAGAGAGAACTCCTGGTCCCCTGAGCTCCTTGCCCTCTGAAGATGCAGGTCACAGAGTCTGGCAAAATAGGAAGAAAAACTTCCAGAACACAGCCAAAGAGACCGAAAAACTCACAACAGCTAGCTATCCATTTGTTTGATTTGCTGCTCTTGCCAACAAAAATGGGAAATGCTCAAGGGTATCCCCTTGGTCTTACTAGAGGGACTCACTTCAGACAGCCTTCACCATGGTGTTGACCCTCATTCAGAGACTGACGACCTGTCCAGAATGGCCATTTTGGGTGCCGAGTGGATCAGGTGCCAGCGGGTCTCTTGAGGTGAGAGGGGGAATGATGTGCCACTGGGTGCACTTCTCCCATCCCACAGCAGCCTGATCAGCTGTCAATTTAGTGCTCCCCCTGATCATCTGTGGAGGATCAGAGAAAGCAAAAGGACATTTTTATTCACCCCTCTCTCCTTTTGCCCCTGCTGTTCCGTTTTCTTCTCTTCCTGCCTCCCACTTCCCTGACCTTCCTCTTTCCCCAAGTCTTGCTTGTAATCTGCAGCCACAACACTGAGGCTACTGGAAGGTGTTTTATGCAGCTTAACAAAGCATGCCAAAAAGGGGCATACCCTCCCTCTGGGCCAGAAAGGTATGCCACAGGATGGTTCCATCTAAGTAAAAGCACATGAACACTTGGGGTTTTCCCCCAATGCAGATTGCACCCTCTGCAACTGATAGCCTATATCTCTATGCTAGTGTGGACAGGCTCTGAGCACCACCATAGTTTTAATCTGAAAAGCCTACCACAGCGAAAGCCTGGCTTTTAAAGTTGAGGTGAGATTTTTGGCACTTAGGGGCATTTTTTAAAGAAGGACCTTTCCCTATAATTACAATGGTTGTGCCTTTCACACATGGGATGTGAAAAGGAAGCATTGCAAATGGGTCACTGCTGCTGATTATATTTATATGTACAGTTGTTTCTGCCCTTCGCAGCATTGGTTGGCTTTTTTCTCATACCTACTTTCCACATTTAGATGAGCCTTGAATGATGGTATACAGCAGTGATGGCGAACCTATGGCACAGGTGCCAAAGGTGGCACTTGGAGCCCTTTCTTTGGGCACCTGACATCACACCTTCATAGCCACCTGTATACAGGTTAAATTACTGTATTGGCACTTTGCAAAAAAAAAAATAGTGGGTTTTGAATTGCAGTTTGGGCACTCGGTCTCTAAAAGGTTTGCCATCACTGATATACAGTAACAAACATGCACTCAGCACTGTCAGCAGTGACTTAAAATGTAATTGATACTCCTCTTCCCCAAAATTACCCAAAATCACAGGTCATTGCTATGCCATTTCACAAGGCTCATAATTTTTAAATGGGAGGAGCCAGTGAAATTTTACCAAAAGCTAAATTTGAATTGAATTTGAAGCATTTTCATCAGGTGTAATAGCCAAAGAGTTACAAAAGAAGCATAAAAATTATCAGTACTTCTGGGATATGTGTCTCTTATGTGTGGAGGGGGGGAGGTAAGGGTCCATTCAACTTTTATTTTAACCTCAAGGAGGATCAAGCCTTCCTCTAGTTTTTATGTGTCTTAGACTGGCAAGGCGGAGCCCGTGCAGGCTACCGTAAGTGGTCTGTTTTACAGATTTCTAAATATTTTCCCCAGTCTTGATTTCTCTGTGGTTGTGCTTTCCATCAAAAACATGATAATAACAACTGGCATGGTGCTCCATATCTCCCTATATTATTAATTGCTTTCACTGATGGCATTTTCTGCTAAAACAAATTTTCCCTACATCTACAGTCATTGGAAAACCATCACCATCATCAAATGGCTCATCCTCAAACTGCACTTATGTGCAACTGGAATTGCCAAGTAAACCATTTAAGAGTGCTGGCAACCTAAAACATGACTTCTTGAGTCTCTGCATACTTCATTGCAAAAGAAGGCGTTCTTGAAATACTAACTCGCCCAAACAAATAAACAAACAGAAAAACACCAGGAGGTTGGCTCCTCTGAAGGCTAATAATTCCTTCTATTTCCCACTTTGAACCATTTTTAATAAGGGCAAAGTGGACCTCTAATATTTAAAAGAAAAAAGAAATGAAAGAAAAGAGTGTCCTGGCTATTCAAGTTCTAACGAACACAGCATCAAAGTGGTATAAGAAGGCAAAACAAACAATCTAAGGGAATGTGTGTGGTTAGCATCCTCTTGTAAATTTCTATTGAGTAAATTATTTTGAAGAAATTTAAATCCCTGTGTCTGATTTGTTTTGTAGGCTAACAGAAGCCCACCGAATAGCTGTCAAAGTCATAAGGAGAATGCAGTATTTTGTAGCCCGAAGGAAATTTCAGGTAATAAATGCCATTACCAATGAGCTAACTAAGCCACTTCAATGGTACGGGGGGCTACTATTGTGAATTGTGCATTACTCCAGGGGTGGGATGGGGATCTACTTGTCTATGCTCTGAAGTGTTTGTATAACAAATATCTACACAATCTTCACACAAAATCCTGGATACCTGGAACTTCAACATTTAAAGGACTGGACCATTTGTAAACCTTGTGACATTTAGCTCATTTGTCAAAGTGCATGTTTTCATTTTTGTAGTGATTTATACATTCAAGTGTGCTATTTAGTAAGCAGTCACTACATTGCAAACTTTTTCTTGATTAATTCAGAACTGGAGATTCAAAGAGTAGTGCTTTGGGAGCTAAGGAGTGTAGTACCCCACAGATGAAGAGGGAGCCTATGGGAACGAACCATGTCACTTTTGATGGTTACTTCACATGCATTCTTGTCCTGGGAAGAAGTTCGTTGCATGTTGATATCGTTCATGGTCACGTGGTCTTCTTCCGGTTCTGTCCCTGTTCCCGTGTATGCACGGGCGTGATGGATGATTCCAGCATGACTGTTACCACACGTCCTCATTCCGTGATGAGATGTGAAATTCCATGCCTTTGTTCTCCAGGGTTTTTTTGGCCTGACCTTCCATTTTTGATGTTTCGATTGTCCGAAGCCTTGCCTGTAATGCGTTACGGAGCTAAGTTTGAGGCATTTGTCTTTTAATCTCTGTGCACTGCATTGCTGACTCCATAGGGAATGTACTGGTGAATGGCACTTCACACTCCTGCCACTAGATGGAGAATGGCACATTGCGTGACGAGCATTACCTCACGGGCACTCATCTCGGAATGAGAAGCGTGATGAGCAGATTCCTGAGGCCAGGGAGGGGAATCTCTCATCCCACTTAAATCGCAGTTCAGGGGGCATGGTTGGGATGAACTCCCCTCGTCCCACAGTGGACGTGCAGTTAGATTACTTCGCAATGGTCCCAAGCAGGACCACGAACAGTGATGCGATGGACATGAAGTATCAGCCTTAGTAAGTCAGGGGATAGTCTGACTCAGCCTTGTGTCCAAAAAGTGGAATCTAATGGACTTCAGAGCAGAACTGGCACCACCAAGCCAAAGAGAAAATGGCTTCTCTCCTTGATTCCAATTATAGTACCTCTGGGGGAAACCCTGAAAAGGAGCTTCAAATGCTCAAAGAAGAAACCCTGAGACCTGGTGTTCCTTGACCAGCCTCTCTGATTAACCATGCTTACTGGGATCATATCCCAACTTAGTAGCTACCACCACCACCCCTCCTTCATCCACCCAAGATGAAGGGAAGTCCTGCTTATCCAACAAATTGGAGCAATTCTGTTGTGAAGGCTGTCTCCTTTTCTTGTTTGTGGAAGTGCAATAGACAAAACAAACATATGAATTGACTCCAGGCCTTGCTTTTTTACTTCACTGGGGAGCTCTTGGTATGTAAACTAAGCAGGTGGATAGTAGACAGTATGGATGTGATACAAAATGTGATACAATAGATTGATTATGTTCATGATTTATACCTTCCTGAAAGTTTAGAGTAGATAAAACTTCACAGAAAAACACAGAGACTCACAAGAGAACAAGTTATATATTAAACACAGTATGGTGATGCCTACTAAAATGCCATGCAAACACTAGCATGGGGCAATTTAAATTGAAGTACAAATAGATATTTTATAAATCTAGCATCTGAAAAACAAAAATGTGAGAGACAATTAGTTCTCTGAAGAGAGAAGCTCCATAACCACTGTCAAGAAAGCCTGCCATGGTCCCAACAGAGAAGTCTTCATCAGATGAAAGCAAACTCTGAAGGACTCCACACGTGTGTATGTGCACGTTGTGTATGTGTGTGTGTGTGTACTTTTTGTTTGTGTGTGTGTGTGTGTGTGTGTGTGTGTGTGTACACACACACACACAATATCTGGGTTCAGGAAGAGCCAAAGTTCTTAAAGGGAACAGCTGGGAACCTACTGTCTCCAGAGCAAAAGGGGCAGGCAGCAGATTCAGAAGCAAAATTCAAGTTCCTGTGTATTCTGAGAGACAGTGTGTTTATCGCTGCATCAGAAAGCTGCTCCAAAGCTAAATAATCTTACCTCTGGAAGCCTTCTTCTAGCAGGCTCTGATATGATGCAGTTGTGCCATGGATGGGGAATTGGCAATGTTGCCGCAGCAATGTGACTTATCAAGAATAAAGGATCTGTGAGCTGAATGTGACTTTTTGTGGTGTGAACATATCTCACTTCTGCTGGCGTCTGATTCTGGTTGGCGACATTCTCTGGTATTCTGTGCTTGAGTAGATGCCTGGATAGGAGACCTTTCTCTCTGATGGATTTCACTCTGTTCCTCAGTACTGTGTCTGAACATTTTTGATGGGCCTTGATTCTCACCTTGGTTTAGCTCCTCTGAACTCCTTGTGCACTATTCAGCAACTTATTTAATACTGTTGGACACCAAACAGCTTTGAGGTTTTTGACAGTGTGTTATAGGTATCTGCTGTCTAGAAATAGGACCAAGTTGTCGATCTAACCGTTAGGATTCCAGATGTTTTGGACCACAACTCCCAGAATTCCGAGGGTAGATTGCCAGTGACAGAGAACTGTGGGAGTTGTGTTCCAAAACATCTGGATTGCTGAAAGTTCACCACCACTGGACATTGTGATCAATATGCACAACACGTTCCAGATAAAATCACTCATATTCACTTCAACTTGTTTACAGTAGTTACAGATGGTATGTATCTGGCCATGAGCCTAATACTGCCAGCTTCTCCTCATGTCCTTCCCAAGGACGAAATCTCTTATTACTTTGGGGGGGGGGAGATTTCACTTCAGTATAACTGCAGCAGGAATAGGAAAAGAAGCAGGGAGAAGATATTACCTCCAATCACTGGCAGCTGAAGTAACTGACTCGCTTGGCCTAACAGCAATACCACACTTACCTTAGCGGACAAGCTCACCTGAGAATTGGACCTAGGTATGTGTCTCTATTAATTCTAATGGTGACATCAGCCTCAGGATATTTACATTGGTTCATAATCCATCTGGAGGGGTGATTTCAGAAAGTGGCTTTAGGGTGATATATATTCACCACTGTAATATTTGATAAGAACATAAGAACCCTGCTGCATCAGGCCAATGGCCAATCTAGTCCAGCTTCCTATAGCTCACAGTGGCCCTACCAGATGCCTCTGGGAGCACATGAGACAACGAGATACCTGTCTTCTGATAGCACTCCCCTGCATCTGGGGCATTGTGAGGTACAGTACTCTCCTTTTAAGCCTGGAGACAACATGTACCCCCATCAAATTTTAGCATTCCCTCTTATCCTCCATACCATAGACCTCAAACTGCTAGGAGAGGTTGTTCTAACTATGGCTGTCTTCTAGCCTCCGAGTTTGAGAGTGGCTGGGAGTACATTTGGAGAACTGAGGCTGGTGTGACAACAACACATGTCCCTTGAGATATCCTATCTGGTAAGAATGGCATGTGTTTCCATTACAGTACATCCTCTTTGTTCTAGTGTTTAGGGGTTTCTCTTTGTCCAGACCTGTTGCCAGACTATTGGCAACAGCAAATAGAAGGAGAGATTTGCTCCCTTCTTTCAACAACCAATCATGACATTTCTGACAATCTGCAGAGTCGGTTATTTCCTATTGAGCCATGTATGGTTTAAGCCTTACATACTAAGACATCTGATTATAAATGGTGCTTTTATTACAGCTGCATTGTGCAACAGTGATGAGACTATAGTTAATAGTATTCAGAAGCTTTGGGGATATGCAAGCTGTCCTACAGCCAAAGGAAGAAAGAGAAGCCATGCTACCACATTTGGTACTTCAACCACTGCCACTGCCCCTGTTACCATCCCTATTTCTCCCAGTGGTTCCATATTGTCTCCTGCTCTCTCTGCTCCTCTGCACCCTCTTACTGCTTCCACCTCTCATTTAGAGAATGGCTTTGTGGAAAGCAGCAGCGCCAGGGATAATGCTCTGCACAGAAGTTACTGTTTTCTAAAAAGATCAGAGACAGGTATTGTTGGTAGCCTGTCCAGGTTAATATATATAGGACAAAACAACTATGCCTGGCTTTGAGAGGTCCTTAGAACTGAGTTTGTGGGAAACAGCCAACAAATGCTATCTCTCTAGAGTGGCAGAAACTCTAAATGGGAAGGTGGCATTGGCAACAGTGCAGCTCCTGGTGGGATAAGCAAAGACAAGAGGGGAAAGCAGACTGTGGCTCTCTCAGGCCCTCCAATTTTTTTATGTCGGTTCTTAGGGAACTGTCAGAATGTCCAGAATGTGTATTTCACACAAGGGCTATTTTTCATGCAATGTGTGTAATATGTAGCCAGGCCCTCACCCTGGACTGTCTGAGATACTTTGGCTAAGATCAGAATCAGGTTTTTTGGCAGCTCTTGATACTCCCCCCCCCCAGTGTTTGCACTTAAAAGCTGTTCAGAAAATAGGTGAAAAGATAGCAGATTAGTGCCCCCCCACTCCTTTGTTGCTTTTATTCTAGATATTTATGACTTGAGCCATTCTAGGCATTTGATTGGGCTCAGCAAGTTTTCATCTTGCATTCCTTGACAACACAACACTTTGTTCTATACGAACAAAGGAAGGTTTGGAAAAATAAACTTTATTGGGAAGGAAGAAAATTCATTATGCATTTGGGTAGCCTTCCCCCACCCCCAACCCCACCCCAACCCCGTTTTTGTTTTCAGCTCTTTATAGCACATCTAGGCTCTGAGCCAGTCTAATTCAATAGAGACAGCCCCCCAAATAGGGTTTTTTTTTTGGAGTTGGGGTTGGAGGAAGGGAGGGGTGTGTTCAGACCAAGTACTATGAATGCACCCCTGCCAGTCAATCCAAAGAGTTATACTGGCACAGTTGCCCTGGGACAGAAACAATGGGCTGCTTTTTTCCCCTGGCCAGAAATAATGATATGTCAGCATCTGTAAGCACTGAAGTCGGAAGAGGGGTTTTTAAAAGCAATAATTTCAGTTTGGAAACTGAAAGTATAGCAGGTTTTCTCTCCCCTCCAAGCATGCATACAGGCTTGCCAAGAGAATAGTAAACTTCTGTTCCCAAAGCGAGGGTCCAAGTAGGACCAGATTGCAGACTAACTTTGTCTGGGTGGTTTTCTGGGGTTCTTGCTCTTTTTTTCTCTTCTCTTTTCTTCTCTAAGATCTGTTTTTCCTCTCTGCTTTTATCTGCAATTTCTAGGATCCCATGGCTGCGCTCCAAGCATGACTCCATCACACAGCGGAGGTGTTTAATGCATGCTAATGGCCCTGGCTGAGGCTGTGGTGGAGTGGAAACAGACAACACAACTAATGAGCTGTTGTTAGTTATTTTTCAATTACTAGATTTTTAGTGTACCTTCTCCCCCTTTTTCTACTCCCTTGAACCACTGCCAAAAAGGAGACCTAACTTGCCCCAGATTCCCCACTGAGTTTATGCAGATTCCGAAACAGCAGAAGCCAAAGCTTATGCAACCTCCCTTCTCCCTGCTTCCTCCCAGATTCTCTGTGTTTACACCATTAATAATGACATTCTCATGTAAATTTGCCAGGTTTATTTTTCTCTAGTACTTGTTCTTGGGCAACCCCAGTTGGTCTTTGGATTTTTAGTAGCAAAGCAGTCTAATAGCAAATTAAAGCTAGATGTGACAGGGGAGGGGGAGATGTGTGCGCTAGCTGTTCCTTTATTCAAACTGACTTGTATTTAAATCTTTATGCAAGGATTGGGTCCCAGCTATAGCTCACATCCAGCATGCAAAAAAGGTATTTAGTTCCAGAATGGGTAGCATCAAACTTTTGGGTAGAATGAAAGGGCTTCATTGTGGAAACAAGGAAAAAATATCTTCTGACAAGAAAGCAACATAATCATCTCAGAAGCACCATTTTTATTTTTAGATACTTGGGGGAAAGATAGATACACACACACACACACAGACACACACACACACACACACACACACACACACACACACACAGAGAGAGAGAGAGAGAGAGAGAGAGAGAGAGAGAGAGAGAGAGAGAGAGAGAGATGCTAGTTTTGTATGCTGTGAAGGACATACTTGTGGGTTCCTATGTATATGAGGCAAGGAGTGAAGCAAATGTACCATTGTGCACATAGATATAAGGCTCAACTCCCATGAAGTTGAAATGCAAAACAGATTGAGAACTAGATTAAGGGCCAAGCCTAACATCAAAGCATGTTCAAATATTCTATGTACTACTACAAGTAGTCTCTGGGCGGTTTACAATTTGAATTACAGAGTGCAGGCTACACATTGAGGATGTATCCCATCCCACCACCCTTAAAATCTTTCTTCAAAGTCCACTGTGGAACTTTGATGCTGGGCTTGCTTTGTCATATCACACATGGACACACACATGCGTATTTGACGACTACATTACAGGCTTACGTACTGCATGCATAATCCATGTTCTGCCTTATAGACATAGCAGTGAGGTGTGAATGCACCAATTCTGTCCACCTTGCCAGGGTGCTGTTTGGTTCAGTCAATGTGAGAACAACATAGTGGGCCCCATTCATGCATCCTGATGTGGTCCTCTCTCTCATTTTTTAGAAAAACATGTTGATAGATAGCACCTCTAACAAAGTAGAACTGAAAAAAAAAACCTGGAAAGAATATTGTGCCTGTAATTTCCCAAATACAAATTTAAGATGAGTTGCTGTTAAAAGTTAATTCTCAGTCTCTCCATCTTGTTCACTCCATTTGACCTGGGAAGGAAGGCAGGAGCTCCAAGTGTTACTGAAGAATTTCAGCTACAACACCCACTGAAGGTGTCTAAACTCAGAATCATAGTACAGTAAATGACACAGGTAGCTCCAACATTATGAGCTAAACACCTATTGGTTTTCCAGGAACGTATTCCCTCACTGCTTCATGTCTGGGCAAGCATGTTTGCAAATAAAATACATACAGTATCCGTTTATTATTATTATTACGGTCATATGACCCAATTCAGTAAAACAACAGGACAAAGAACAGGAACAGCCATAGTACAAAACGTAAATGTCAGCACAGAAACTACAACCTCCCAAAAGGTACATATAGGTCAGCCTTCTGCCATCAACGTGGCCCTTCTATGGATTGCAGCTAAGAAAAATTTAGCAACCTGAGTTGTTGTATGAGAGTTCTGGTCCGCTAGGCAATATGCAACCAACCACTTATCTGAGTTCCCTTGCAGTCTATGGATCAAGGGATAAATCAGATCCCTCCTGATTTTCTCATAGAAGTTGCAGTGTAGGAGGATGTATGACAGGAACTCTGGGACCCCAGCTCCGCACGGACAAAGTCGTTCTTGTCGGGGGATTCCCTGGAACCTGCCCTGAAGTAAGGCAGAGGGGAGAACATTAAATCTTGCGAGGTTGAATGCTCTGCAAGCTTGGGGAGTTCTGAGTGTGGATAAGTATGATGCAGGTGTTCGATACACTGGGATAATGCCATATGCCTGTGGTGAACAAGTTCTATTCGCCATCGAGGACAGTTCTTGTCTTTCTATATCATGAAGTCGCTGACTAAGAGCGTGCAAGGCCTGTTGTTGTTCTAGTAGTAAAATGGAATCAAGGGGCATTCCAATAGATTTAATTTTGCCTTGGATTATACGCATCCACTTACTAATATATGAGTCGGATAGCAAATAGTAAATATATCCCAGTTGTTCAGCATGAAAGTGGATTCTCAACCAGTATTTTAATGTCTGTATCCATGCTCTCGTCTCAACACGCTCAAAGCCTATTTCTAGATATAAAGCTGCCAGGCCTACACAGCTGGGAACACCTAGGATTCGGCATAAAAAGGTAGATTGTACCTTTTCTATCCCTGAGTTAAGAGCACTAATCCAAACAGGTATTCCATAAAGCAGTTGTGCCCTTGTTTTTGCTTTAAAAACACGGGCAGCAGGGAGAATGTGATGGCCTCCATTGATATAGAAAAAGCAAGTGATGGCTGTCATACTATTAGTAGCCTTGTTCTGTGCATACTCTCGTTGGGCAGTCCAAGTACAGTTATATGTGAAATTCAGTCCTAGGTATTTAAATTATCTTACCTGGTCCAAGGAATTGTTCTGAATTGACCAGCAGAATTTTTTCCAGATCTTGGAGAATACCATAATTTTTGATTTTTGTATATTTACGTTTAGACTGTTGTTGTCACAATAATTTACAAAGGCTGCCAAAAGTCTTTTTAAGCCCAGTTGAGTTTGGGATAAGACTACGGCATCGTCTGTGTATAATAATAGTGGAATATGCTGATTACCAAGTTTAGGGAAATGGCCTTCTACCGTCCTTAGGTGTGCTTCTAGATCGTTAATGTACAGATTAAAGAGATGAGGAGCCAGCACACAGCCTTGCCTGACTCCCCGATTACTCTGAATCTCTTCTGTCAGTTCGCCTTGGTGGCCATAGCGAACATAACAACTAGTATGGGAGTATAAGTTTTGAATAAGAAATAGCAATCTCCTATCTATTGAATATACATACAGTATATACTTCCCAGTGATAATTACTAAATGAAACAAAATAATTTGCAAGCTATTGGAGGCAAGGAGGGCATATGCAATAAGAATCAGATATCTTTCCATTAATAAATTCTCGCTTCTAAGGACATGCTGTATTTACTCATCTGGTGTGACAGAGACAACCTGGTTGTAAATTTTGTTAGGATTTCTAAGGGCGGATGTCCTGCCCCTCCTCTTCTTGTGTGTTCATGAAGCGAGAGGAGAACATTCTACCTGCAGAAGGTTCCTATCCTAACCTCAATATTATTCCTGGTAGCTCGATCTGCCAAGGGATCCTGGATAAATAGCCATGGAAGAGCAAAGACTTTAAGGAGAAAATCCCATGAGGAGTATTTTTTAAATTCAAGCTAGTTTGACAAGTGCTTCTTGGATTCCCATGAAAATTAGGGTGTTCCTTTGTTTCTCACTCAGAAAATAACAGTTTGGGAAGGTCTCCTTCAAGAATCAGGGTGAGGTTTGACTGCATGCTCTGCCTGAGCTTTGAAGGAATTAAGGTGGTTTAGTTTGGGCTCTGAGAACAAAGGGGTTGAGGTGTTTTTCTTTTGGAGTTGTACTACTAGCCATGTTGAACTGATATTTGTACTTATTATTGAGTTCTGTTAGGAGGCAGTTAGGAGGCTGGATTATGGAGAAAGTGAGAGAGTTCCAGAAAAACATCTACTTCTGCTTCATTGACTATGCCAAAGCCTTTGACTGTGTGGACCACAACAAACTATGGCAAGTCCTTAAAGGAATGGGAGTGCCTGACCACCTTATCTGTCTACTAAGAAATCTATATGTGGGACAAGCAGCAACTGTCAGAACTGGATATGGAACAACTGATTGGTTTAAGATTGGGAAAGGAGTACAACAAGGCTGTATACTGTCACCTTGCCTATTTAACTTATATGAAGAGTACATCATGCGAAAGGCAGGTCTGGATGAATCGCAAGCCAGAATTAAGATTGCCGGAAGAAATATCAACAACCTCAGATACGCAGATGATACTACTCTGATAGGAGAAACTGAGGAGGAATTAAAGAACCTCTTAATGAGAGTGAAAGAGGAGAGTGAAAAAATGGGCTGAAGCTCAGCATAAAAAAAACTTAGATCATGGCCACCGGTTCCATCAGCTCCTGGCAAATAGAAGGGGAAGAAATGGAGGCAATGACAGAGTTTATTTTCTTGGGCTCCTTGATCACTGCAGATGGTGACTGCAGCAAGGAAATTAAAAGACACCTGCTTCTTGGGAGGAAAGCAATGGCAAACCTAGGTAGCATTCTAAAGAGCAGAGACATCACTTTGCCAACTAAGGTCAGGATAGTCAAAGCTATGGTTTTTCCAGTAGTGATGTATGGAAGTGAGAGCTGGACTATAAAGAAGGCTGATCACCACAGAATCAATGCTTTTGAGCTGTGGTACTGGAGGAGAGTCTTGAGAGTCCCCTGGACTGCAAGGAGATCAAACCTATCCATCCTGAAAGAAATCAACCCCGAATGTTCAATGGAAGGACAGATTTTGAAGCTGAGGCTCCAGTACTTTGGCCACCTCATGAGGAGAGAGGACTCCTTGGAAAAGTCCCTGATGTTGGGAAAGATTGAAGGCAAAAGGAAAAGAGGACGGCAGAGAATAAGATGGCTGGATGGTGTCATTGATGCAACCAATATGGATTTGACCAAACTCTGGGAAGGCCTGGCGAGCTCTGGTCTATGGGGTCACGAAGAGTTGGACGCGACTGAACAACTAAACAACAACAACAACAGGAGGCAGCTTTATCTATAGCTCAGCAAAAGTGACCATAAATACCCACATTTTCTGCTTTGCGTATGTGGGGCAATGTTTGGGAAGGGCATTTGTGGGAGAAAGATGATTGCTTGCAAGGAATTTTGAGGGGGAAGGGGAATCTAGGGATTATTCCCCCAGTTCTCCTTCGACATTCTTTTCCACTGCTGGCAGACCTCTTCAAAAGTTTGCATTTTAGTTCCCCCTCCCCCTCTGTTATCTCTTAGGAATGGTGTTACACAGAGATGGGGACAAATTAAAAACACGCAAATTGCAATATTTGTTCTGCCAGGAGTGACACTCTTTTGGAGACCACTCTGGCTACTTGTCACCTGGGGGAAAGCTGGGCCTTTGGCTCCCAAGCTAACCCAAACTGAAACCCCATCCTCAACTTCCCTTTAAGGGGATTCCTTCAACCTGGAGGTGGCAGCTTCCTCTCTGCTGCTCTCAACACCACTGGGATCCACCCAGATGCCCCAACCACAAAGAAAGTTGTACCAGAGACCTTAACTCCAAACCTCAATCATAGACAAACACCAACCCACTGTGCATAAACAACAAATAGCTGGGGAGCCTCTGAGTTCCCATTTTTAAGCAGGGAGATGGACTGGAGTGAAAAACTGTATGTATTTGGTCCCCCTGCTTCAAGGCATACTTCTTAATTGCCACAGCCAGCCAATACGAGGCCCCAGAAACCAGTAACCAGCTTTCCCTCAATCGTCACCCATGTCCGAAGCCTGCGTGGAACACACAGCACCCACCATTTCAGATGGATCCCGCCACACATCTCGCCTGCAGCCCTGGCTGCCATTCCAGGCACAACTGGGTGACCATGTGATTTGGCACCACTCCAATTCCAATATGCTGCACTTCAGAACTGGCATTTATTAACTCACTCATTAGATGCCTTTGCACCACACTTCTCTTCTGATGGGCTCAAAGTGGCTTGTACGCTTCATCCTTACAACATTTAGATCCAGCAGAAAGGAGGTGGCCCTGTGAAGACTTCAGTGTGTCTCTCCCAACCCATCACGATGACCCAGGGGTGGGCCATGTGTCTCTTTAAACCATGTTTTCACCCTCCAAAATAGTAATTTTTAAAAGCTGCCAAAAATCCACAGTACTGTCTGCTGTAGAAATTTGGTGGCCAGGCTTCTCAAACACTTCCCTGCATTTATGGAGTTGAGAATGTACCATAGTTGATGTTGCTAAGTCAACAAAAGTTGTTTAGCATTCTTCTTTTCATTCTGAAATGCATTTCTGCATTTTAATTGTTTTAATTAGATGATGAAGCCTTCAGCTGCAGTACTTACTTTCTCACTGTAGACTGTTTAATACTGTCTGTCTGGTAAGTTAGGGACAGTTTGGTCATCAGATCTTATGGGTCTCTGTGGCCTAAGCACAAAACCAGATCATGTTAAAGGAAAGAATAGTCTGCAACTAAGGCGGTTACTTCATGTCCGTTTTGTCTCTGTTAGTGTGGCACTTAGGAGCGGTACAAAAAAAAGTTACTTCACGTCCGTCGCGCAACTACTGAAAATTGTCTCAAACACGCCACCAGAATGGGTGCTAAGCGTGACAATACTGTACCTGGTGCTGGGGCAGGGTTTTCCCTTGTCACTCTTTGTTCCCACTTTCTGTTCCGAGACAAGACACAGTGTAGTAACAACTGTCATGCAACAAAACATTCATTTCTCTCAGAAAACTGGGTCCATTTTTTGTTTTTGTTTTTGTTTTGTTTTTACTTTTCAGAAGTGAAATGTTGAAAAAGAATTTTAAAACCCCCAAAGGGAAAAGGAAGGTAGACAAATTCAGTGTTTGTCACGGTACAAGACTGTGAGGTAACACTTGTCACAAGACAAGTTATCACAACCATGGGAACAATGAAACAGGGACAAAACCACATGATCGCGACCAACGCTGTCACGGTACAAAACTAGTTGTGAAACAAAGAAGGGAGTGAAGTAAAGATGATATAAATACACCAGGCAAACACTTGAAGCAATTCAGGCCCAGAAGTTTGTTTTTGGTGGAAAAGAAAAGCATCAAACAATGTTTATTGACTTAGTAACTTCAAAGAAGTTAAAATAAACATGCCCCAACCTCAACAGTCCCAGAAAGTCCCACGGAAGCTGCTCTGCTGAATTTTGGCACCTTTTGATAATTTGGCTTACAGGCTGCTAAACCAAGCTGAAAACTGGTCCTTGGCCCATCCAGTATCACCTATTCCCCTTCTAACCACTGTACCACATTTGATCTGCTTTCCAAAACAAACAGCAGCAATAACCCCCGCTACTTCATCCAAATCTCCAATGACAGCTCCCCACCCCTGGGAAAAAAATTAGAAGTGCTATCAGAGGAAGGAGAAATGGGACACTCGTATATGTGTTTCTCATACAAGAGTATTTCATGTCACATTTAGTATGAGAAACAGATTTAATCTAGATCTGAGATTGCAATGATATTTAATGTTATGTTTTGTATTTATTTTTTGTGGCTTATTCCCCTTTATGCCACAGCCTTTTGACATAACAAAGTTGATTAAAGAAGCTGTGCTTGTTTAGAAGTGGGGGAAAAACAGCATGGATAGCTCCCAACTCAGCTTGAATTTATGTAAGATGTATCATGACATTAATATCTAATCCGTATTTGCAAAAGGCTACTAAGCATGTAAATCTCCCTTTCTGGAAAGCTGCCAATCTTGAGCCTGAAAATAATGTTTCATGTTTACCATAAAATATGGTATTGAAGATATTAGAGTGATATCCATAAATCTGCCATAATATCTTGAATATATATATACTGGTATATAATGTTAAATATTAATATCCCGTCTTTCCTTCTAAATGTTATACCTAACAATGAAGGTGTCATGATAAATTAAGAATTTATTTATTTATTTATTTATTTATTTATTTATTTATTTAACTTATATGCCGCCCACTACCCAAAGGTCTCTGCTAAAACAATTTAAAATAGTTAAGAGTAAAATATCAATAAATCATCAATAAAAACCTTACACTAAAATCATTATTCTAAAATTGTCATCAGCGGACCCACAATCTATATTATATCAATTAAAAACCTTCTGGAACAAGAAGGTTTTTACCTGGCGCCGGAATGTAATCAGTGTTGGCGCCAGGCGGATCTCGATCGGGAGGGCATTCCATAGCTTGGGAGCAGCTGCCGAGAAGGCCCTGTGTCTACAGGCCATCCCTCTCACCTCCTTGAGGGATGGCTCTTTCAAAAGGGCCCCCTGGCTAGATCTTAATTGCCGGGTAGGTTCGTATGGAAGGAGGCGATCCTTCAGGTATCTAGGTCCTAAGTCGTTTAGGGCTTTGTATGTCAGAACAAACACTTTACAACATCATTTATAATCTGATGCTGAAACACGAAACACTAAGACAGAAGTAAGAAATAACAGAAGGGGGAAACAATAGCAAATTATATGTGGTGCATTAAACAGCTTCTTTTGTGTGACATCTTGGGTTTGTACAGTGCATTGATTAAAAGACAGCTACAGAAGAAAAAGTCCCTTATGTGAGTCATTTGCTGTTAACTCAATCGGCAGATTTAAGCCCACTCGTCCTTATTCCCAGCCCATCTCCTGTTTGTGATGTGGGTTTGCTTGTGAAACAGGGTAATCTTACAGAGTAAGGATTGCATCAAAATCAGATGTGCACACTTCCAACAACTAGAGACATCATATTTGCAGTATTAACATCTAACATTGTTCAAGTATGTGAGGAAGATACTAAATGGTGACTCTTTCATTTTTTAGTTTTCATTTGTTCTCATTTCACAGCAAGCTCGGAAGCCTTATGATGTGCGTGATGTAATTGAACAGTACTCTCAGGGGCATCTCAATATGATGGTGCGGATAAAAGAGCTCCAAAGAAGGTACGCAATGCTATCTGTCAGCCCAAATATATGAAACAGCATAATTCACAGTGATGAATTGCCACTAGTTAAGAGTTGCTGCCTGTATTCTTGATTGTTTGATAGTCATGTGACTTGGCATACAACCCCAGTTGGCAAACCTTTAACAAGCAACAATTCCCTGCTGTGATTTACACTCTTGCAGTTACATGGTGTACGCAAGGAACAGGATTATGACCACTGTGTCAAAACAAATAGTTCCTCTGTTTCTAAAAAGATCCCCTGGGCTAGGAAAAAGGAACACATTCTTTAGAGAGAAATGACTCAAAGCACAGAAATCATTAAAGCATAAATAATGTAAAGTCTCATTATCAGCACAGTTAATTAATATGTCACTCTTCTTTTGTTTCTGTGCAATGCAGTTGTAGACAACTAGTAGCTATCCAAATATTTCTCAAGTATCCCAACCATCCTCACCAGTAGGGCCAGTGCTGAAGTATGATGGGAGTTGCAATCCACATGACACCCTAATAAAATGTTTTCAGCTAGTGACACCCTGGTAATGGATCTAACCATCTGACATTCCTGACTTTACACTCATGAGTATGAGCAGAGGCAACTGAACATCTAAATCAGGGGTATCCAAATGTTTTGCAAGGAGGGCCAGATTTGGTGAGCTGGAAATGGGTGGGGGCCGACCATTCAGCTGCATTGGGCCCCCAGGCCAGACTTTGGACAAGCCTCTACGACATGTAAGGAGGTGAGGAGAATGCTGCAACAATGGAGCCGGGGGGCAGTTAGGCTGGGCAGCGGGTTTGGGGATGGATGGAGGCAAGGGAAGGCATGCAAACCATAAAACTGCAAGCTGCCATCTCTCCCCAGCACGGGGAGAAGCCAGCTGCTGGGGATGTGTGACAAGCTGAGCTGGTGGGGAGAAGAGTCTGCGGGCCACTCAAAATTTGAAAACGGGCCACATTTGGCCCCCAGGCCGGACTTTGGACATGCCTGATCTAAATGAAGTTTTGGGGGAAATGCACTTCCTTTTACTGAGCAGCACATGCATAGATTCTCCACATGATCTTGAAGCTAAAATCATCGTCATTCTGAAACAGTGGCTGAAATCCTATTCCTTTGCATAGTAACTCACAACTAGGTTAGGCTCTCTAAAGCAATGTGCCTTATAGAGGAGTTGACTCACCTTATCCCCACTGATTCAGTCAAGATGCAACATACTACTATAAGCAAGAGGATTTCAGCCCACATGTCCTGGATGTCAGGCTCTGGCTCAAAAGAGGAGCCAACGTAGAGCCTTATGCATTGTCTTACACTTCCACATGGTAAACAGAACAACAGAGGGGCGTTGCTGTCCTCATTGTGTATGGAGGTTACACGCTTTTAGAAGAGCAAAGTGGAGCTGTCTGGTCACTTCAGTTTTGTTTTTAAGCAGTCTTTGTGGCTTCCAGAAGGTCATGATAGCTGTGTATTAGTCCCACTCTTGCAATAGTGCAGCAGTATTCCTGATCAGGTAGAAACTAATCCAAGGGTTAAGGACTGGTGATCTTTGGACAGAGTGGTGATGTATTGAATATTCATTGAATTGTTTATTCTTTTCTGTTTAGGATGGTTAAAGAACAATTCCAAATCCCCTTCTCTGAGAGTTCTAGTTCATAAAAATCTATGCGATAAACCAGCAGCCGTTATGATTTTCTGCACTTCACATTATTGGTGTTATTTGCTCAATCTTGCTAAATTTGCACCCCACCAAAAAAAAAAAAACCCCAAACACTCCTGGTCTTCCTTGCTAACATTGCCACCCGCAAATACCATGCCCTCTGAAAGGGTTAGGGGAAAACATTTGCCCCTGCAAGAATAAAGCAAACAGGAATTTATGTCACTAACGCCAAGGTTTAAAAGGGGAGAAAGATAGAGTTGTTGATGATTCTTCTGTGCTCCTGAATTTGGGAAAAAATGGGATTAGTATTGGATCTTGGCTCACTGACTATCCAGTGCATGCAGATGATGATGATGATGATGATGATGATGATGATGATGATGATGATGATGATGATGATGATGATGATGATGATCCACAGGACAAAATTCTGATGTAGTACATTCTTTCTCCCCTGTCTAGGCTGGATCATTCCTTGGGAAAACCTGGCCTATTTCTTCCAGGTATAAAAATATAGCTTGCATCTGCTGTTAGATTATATGGGTAGCAAAAGGGCTATTTTAATCATAAGGATGGCTGTGCCTAATAAATTTGGCTCATGAAGAAAGAAGATGAATTCATTCCATTCCCCCACCCAAAATAATTTAGTAAATTTTGCTAACTGCATATTCGGGGGGAGGAGGAAGCAGAGAAGAGAGTAAAGCAAAAAAAATATGGAAGAAAGTGACTGTTGGAAGATTTCCCCATTTTTTGTTGATATTTCTTTTAATTAAGGTATCTGAAAAGAATCTAGGATCTTATAGATGCTTACAACATTCTTCCTTCTCAGTCACGCTCCTATAAATTTGCTGAATTTGATGGTCAGTTGTTTTACAGCTAAAATGTATTACCTGTTTATTTATTTATTTATTTATTTATTTATTTATTTATTGCAGTCTTGCTACCGGTTAAAAGTCTGCTAGCTTCTGCTGAAACCAATTTGATCAGTTATCCCCCCCATATTTTAATGGTATCCTTCCTTTTATTTTAGAAAAGGGGGTAGACAAAGGATACTATACTGTAGGAGCCAGACTAATCCGGCTGGAGGATAAGGTAAGTTTTTGTTATTTATTCTTAAGGTGCCTCTTTGCCCTACCTCCTATTGTCTGACAGCAATATTTATTGTATAGGATGTGAATGTTGTGTTTTGGCATATATTTTCTTCAAAATTTTAAAGTCCTAAAAGGGGGGAAAAGACTCATTATTTGGGAGAGCTTTAGGTAAGCTTTTTAAGCAGTTTAAATCCTGTGTGTCACTCATGTCATGTGAGCTATGAAGAAAGCAAGGGCATGGGGATCATGAAAAATGAAAATTAGTTTCTGGACTTTTCTATGTGCATGTCAGTGCATGGTGACTTGCACCTTTAAGGCAAAAGTCACTTGGAAATAGTTTATTTGCACCTTTTCTCTGTCTCCTGTTCCTGTATTCCTATCATTGGGCCTTCTTCAAAGGAAAGACGCCTCACCTTGTGTATGGATGCTCTTCAAAGACCAGACACTGATAGAGAACTATAAAGGTTAACTATTTTTATACCAGAGGGGTCACCAAGTGTTGTATCTGTGAGACTGGTGATAGCCCACTTCCTGCCTGAAGGTATGAAGGTTTAAGAGCTAGGGAGGAGGCATTCTTTTTGTTGGTAGGTTGATCAAAGGAAATTAAGAGCTATTAATTGATTGCAGGCCACAAGCGACCCATTGAGGTGCATAAAACAGACTTGGGGAAGATCCTGCTTTGTTTCAGCTTCAGCCTTTTTGGGGAAGGAGAGATTGTTTCCATGAGGGAGGCAGTGCTTCTTGTCCTGTTGACAGATTCCACCTGACACACAAGGAGGACTTTGTGATCCTTTGGAGAGGTGGCGGGTTTTACCTCACGGAGGGAAACCCAGACGTACTCCATCTCTCTACTTCAGCGTGAATATGAATAGATAAGTTACAGGTTATTATTTTCTGGTGTGGTTTTGAATTTGAATGCTGTAATTCTGTAATCCATATTTGCTCCTACTAGTTTGAGTAATCTGTTCTTGCGACCACATGGAACTTTTTTAAAAAAAAATTGCCGTTAACGCCTTTTCTTCTTCTTTAACAAAATACGAACATCTTTTTAAGCAACTGCCTGGATGGTGAATGAGAGGGAAATGTGGCATTGCAATCCATACCTAACCTTGTCCTATCTACTACAATCTGTAATACTCTTAATGGAAACTGGTATGAGCCTATCATGTTTTCTGCCTTGAATCCCCTGGAGTGTTCATGGTCTCTAATGCTAAAAAAGGGGGTGAAACATTTGCAGCCAAAACTTGTAGCATCTCCCCATGTCTGTTCACCCTGAGTGCTCTCATCTCAGGATTGGTAAGAGGTATTCCCCTCATCCCTGGACCTATAGAACAAGATTCTTTGCTGGTTTTATTTTTATTTTGTTTTTATTGTATTTTAATGTATTGCTGTAAACCACCCGGAGTTCCTTTGGAAGATGGGTGGTATATAGATGTATAAATAAATAAATAGTATATGGCTAAGTGACTACCAGAGGGGTCTTGATGGGGGAACTGTGACAGGGTCTCAAAGGGTCACCCAGTGCCATTACATTACGAGAAAAATCCAAATGCTTCCACAACAACACCAGCTTCATGGCAAAGCAGGAATATTCACAGCATGACTCCTAACCCTATGATTAGAGTGTGTTCTGCAGAGCAAGATTTTGCCTGAAACATGAAATATCTGGATGTCTTCCACTTCTATGAGGATTAATTTTCAGTTGTTGGCTGCTATGCTTGAGATTGTGTTTGGAGAATTTTTGTTTATATATATAGGGAAGAACACTGCCTAGATGTCATAAGCACATCTGATCTCGCCTGATTTCAGAAGCTAAGCAGGGTCAGCGCTGGTTAGTACTTGGATGGGCGACCACCAGGGAATAGCAGGTGCTGTAGGCGCCTGGAGTAGGAACTGACAAGCCACTCCAGTATTCCTGCCAAGAAAACTCCATGGACATGGGGTCACAAAGAGTCAGTCACAACCATAACAATGCAACACCAACACACACACACACACACACACACACACACACACACACACACACACACACACACACACACACACACACACACAGACACAGAGAGAGAGAGAGAGAGAGAGAGAGAGAGAGAGAGAGAGAGAGAGAGAGAGAGAGAGAACATTTTGTAGGACTTTTGCTCAGGATTCAAAAAGTTGTGCACAGACTGTAACTGAGGAGCAAGCTTAGATAATACCACCATACATTGAATAAATGGTGACAAGCAAGTGGAGCCCATTTTAAGAGAACTGAAAAAAGAGGCATGATTGTGTTTTTATTTATTTTTGTTCCACTCCTTCACTGGTCAAACAGGTTTTAAAGATGTTTAAATGGCTGAAAGTTAATGGTTTTTATTTCAGGACTTAAGAGGCAGTAAGTGGAGCAAGAGTGATGACTTGGTGTTAAGGTAATGCTAGTCTCCAGCCAGGGACAGTGTGTGTTCAAGGCCCACATCTTCAGTGATGATTCTCTTCTTGTTGTTGAAATATTCCAAAGGTTTAGATGCCCATGGTAGAAACACAACATCTCCCACATCCTAACCTGGTCCCCAGTCTTCAAGAACTTCCCTTGGGCAAATGCTGTTAAAATGAGCGAGCACAGTCAAAATACACAAATGCAACTTTATCAATGCAAAACCAAACATCTTGAGCTAATCTTAGAAGATAGCAATGTGAACAGAGGTGGTGGGCCACTGTATAATGCCCTCTGTATAACCTTTCCCTCAGTCTATTTTTTTTTTTTTCAGAATGAGGCACAAAATCTTCATTGTATGGCCTCCTATGCTGCGTTATGATGCCCTCCCCACCCCCATGAGGTACTTTAGCTGATTCCTGCAAGGAGTACTGCCAGAATGCAGTAGTGAACCGAGTGTCTCCTGATTAAGTTAGATATTTCTTAAATTTATATTTGTTTTATTTGGAACTAGTACTAGAATCTAGGTCCTTGCAATTTATATATTTGACTTTCCCTGGTGGGATTTTCTCAGAAATCCAACTTGCAACATGTCTTTATCAGAAGCAAGGAAAATCATGTGCCATAGCAAACAGAGGTATTTCATTGCTTGAGGAGCATCTAAAATACACTGTGTAATCATTCAATTTAATAATGGGGTGTAGTCTAGATATTATTTCTCTATAGCACTCTCTGGTTGCTGTGCAAATATCTGGAGCTTACATCACAATGAAAACCTCTTCTGCAAATTAGCTGTGGGAGATTTTGAGGGATTAAAACTTTCTCTTTCCATCCCATGGTTCCCATAGTTCCAAAATGATGCAATGGATTACTCAGTCAATCAGAACATTTTATTGGCATCAGAAAGACAGACAATATAAATAAATAAATTATACATGCAATTAGAAATATATGCCTGGTTGAATTATACCAGGCCTGCACAAGATGTCGACTGCGGGCGACCAGTTGCCTGCAGCTCCGTTGGAAGTCACCTGCCAGGTCCTGGTATTGGGAGGGGAAATCCCCCCCCACTCGCACACCAAGCGCATGTGAGCCCAGGACGCCACTGGGTCCACTTGGCATCTCCGGTGGCACAGGCTGGCCTGCTGGACCCGCTTGCTGTTTCCGGCAGGGCAGTGGTGGTGGCTGCTTGAGTCGGAAGACAATGTCCACAGCTGGCTCTGGCTTCCCTGTGCTCTTGCTGATGGCATTGCTGGGTTTGTGTGAGTCCAGGAGGGCTTTCTGTGGCGAGGCGCTGGTGCAGGGCCGGGCAAGGGAGAACGGAGTCTGCACCACTTTCCTCCTTGGCCGTCCTGGTGGTGGTGGCTCACCCATTCCTGCCACTGGTCTGGGCCTGCTTGTCAATGAAAAGTCAACCACAGGGGATATTTGGGAGGGTCAGGGAGGCCGCGGGCTGTTCAAAGTTGGACAGCCCAGAATTATGCAAGGCCTAAAATGTGAAGCAAGAGGTAATATAATGAATCACAGAGTGACAAAATATGGTGCTGTCCTTATAAAATATTTAAGCATCCTCCATAGACTCTGACCCACCTAGGGGTAAACATCCTCATCCTTGGTATGCAGGGCAGAGAACCCTGCTGGGAACTGGGAACTGTGTTGCTGTGTCAATAAATTGATATATATAGCAGTTTGTCTGGTGTGGGCTTTATACTTGCCTAGCAATAAGTTATGCAAGGTCGCCTCTTCTGATCGATCTGAAAATCTTGCAAGTGACGGCTCCAGATAGGAGACACGGATATCCCTATATATAGTACAGTGGAAAAACATATGTGTCAGGGACTCTAAAGCCCCAGAGTTACAGGGGCAGAGCCATGCTTCCGATGGTTGGGAGCTAAATCTGCCATACAAAATATTCAATAGGGTTATGTTACATCTTGCTAAGGCAAAGGCACACTGTTCTTGGGGATTATCTAAAAAATGCAAATAGCTGGCCAGCTTGTCGTTGTGCAACTGAAGTTGGAAATTCAAAGGTGAGCATACTTTGGGGGTTGCTACAGAGAGATCTTGCTTTTCAATGTTCAATAGTCTACCTTTTAGCAATTTATATGCCTGCACAAACAGTAGGGGCCCCAGATGATCAGGTAAGATACCCATGGTTTGAATCTTTGGAGAGAACAATTTAAGGCCAGGAGAGAGGAAGGAGTCAGAGAGAATTCTTGCTATTAAAGGGTCTTTATGGGATACAAAACAGGTTCTCAGCCAGCACCTAAATTGCCTCAGGTGTGCTTGTGCACTCAGTATGATTAAACCAGCCTCCAGGCACACAGCTGCATATGGCACACAGTGAGGCACAGCAAATATTTTATAAAGGAAGGAAGCCTAAAGTGTTTTCACTGTTGAGTTAAATGCTTCCAATCAGATTGGCATCCCATAAATCAGCTGGGAAATGACTTTGGCTTTAAAAACCTGCAGGGTGGTGGGAATATGTGTATTGCCCCATACATGAAAAAAAAGGTAGAATACTTTGTATGGTCAATTTTACCAAATTGGTGATAATATAGTGGTGTCTAACCCATGAATGACGGTAATGAAAATTTAGACCTAAATACTTGATTTTTTTGACCTGTTGGATTGGTTTCCTATTGAATATCCAGGATTGGGGTTTCCAGATCTTACTGAATACCACTATTTTAGATTTAGTATAGTTAAGGGTCATCTTATTGGTGGTTAGATAATTGATGCATTTTGCAATGAGCCGTCTCAACCCTATCTTAGTGTGTGAAAGTAGTACCATATTATCTGCGTAGAGAAGAATGGGAACCGTCAAATGACCCAATCTAGCACTGTGGCTGTTTGTTTCTAACAGGATAGGAGCAAGATCATTGATATGCAGTTTAAATAAAGTGGGGGCAATGACACAGCCCTGTTTAACCCCTCCGTTAATGGGAGCCTCACTGGACAAGTTGCCATGTCAAGATAGTCGGATGCAACAAGTATTGTCTGTATGTAATTTTGGGATTAAATAAAGCAATCTCCTATCTAGGCCAGCCTCACTTAACTTTACCCACAGCAGCTCTCGATCCACTGAATCAAAGGCAGCTTTTAGATCTAGGAATACAGCATATAGATATGTCCTGGTGTATAACATCTGCTTAGCTATAAGGTGTGCTAGTGCCAGCCAGTGATCCATTGTGGACTTGCCCTCCCGGAAGCCTGCTTGCTCAGGCCCTCATATATTATTATCATTTATCCAAGAGGTGAGTCGATTCAGAAGGTGGTTAGCATAAACTTTGCCCACAACTGAGAGCAGGCTAATTGGTCTGCAGTTACCTGGCAATTTCCTGTTGCCCTTTTTAAAGATGGGATGTATTATGGACTGAGTCCATGTCTTGGGAATAATCCCTGACCTGTCCACAATTGTAAAGAGCATTGCCAGGATGGGTGACTACCAATCAGCATTTGATTTAAATGAATCAGGGGGCAACAGATCAGGGCCAGGTGCCTTCCTCAATTTCAATCCACCTAGTAGCTGCTTAATCTCAGTTTCAGAGACCAGGGGCCACTCTGGCAATCTGTTTACTTTGTTCTCATCACAGGATGAACAGGTCTTACAATCATCAAAGAAAAGTAACAAAAATGCTGTTCCCAGGTGATAGAGAGAACTCCAGAAATTGGATGGATTACTCACAAATCAGATATCCCAAAGTTCATATAGTTATTCATTTAAGTAAGTAACTTAACACTTAAACAATTGAAAGTCAACATACTGTGCTGATCCCTATTGTATTCTGATAAGATGTTGGTCATTTTAAAAAGGGATATTGACATAAATCATACAGACAGTATGGTTCCAAGTGTGACAGGTCTAAGATGTCATTTTAGGAGCCTTGGAAATGGCACCCTAATTGTCCACTTAACAAAAACAGGGTATTTATTTATTTATTTGATTTATATACCACCCATCTGGCAGAAAGCCACTCTGGGCAGTTTACAGCATGAAACAAATTGATTACAAAATACAGATACAAAAATAGAATAAAAAGTAAAAATATCAAAAATGGAAACATAGCTAAAACAACAACATTCATAAAAATAAAAAGTAAATAAGATAAGCTAATGGCAGACGAGTTTAGATCACTAAATCAATAAGGCCACGTATATTAATATGAATCAAGGGTCTTCTCAACTACCCAGGGTATTTTCTACAGAAAAGGAATGGCAAAACTGAAATAAGTGGTCACTCAGCTTTTTGTTAGATTCCCTGAATCTGCCTGATTCTGCCACTGATTCTTACTCTACAGCGTTTATGTGACAGGAATAGCAAGCATCTTTTTGGATGTGGAATATCCTTTTTTGTAATTTAAAAGTTTTGTGTTTTGTTTTATGTTGCACTGAATTATTAATTTCTTGAATCAAAATGCTTATCTGACCTGCTTTTGCTCCTGCCTACAAATGACTCACATTGTTGCGGTTGGTATTAGAGCTTCTTGTGGTTCTGTTCAAAAATTACATTGCAGTCTTCAAAATGAGAATGGGGCCCCCTTTCCAGCATCAGATGCCTGCCATTTGGCTGAACCTTCCCAAACTTCAGCATGAGCAGTTAGCTTTAAATTATGGTCTGTAGCTATTGAGAGATTTCCTTAAATATATTTGAACAATTGTTTCCAACATGATCTAGTTGCTGGCATTAGCTTCCATTTCAATTTGTAATCTGATGCCTCTTTATAACTCACATGGGATTATGAGTTGCCCTATTTTTGGTCTTTCACTTAATATTTAGAATGGGGGGGAATATGGAAGGGGATGGTAAAGGGGGGGGAGCGGACTAACACCCCCGAGTAAAAACTAAGAAAGACAGGAACTGCAAAATAGAAAAAGTGTGCAGAAGACAGCTGTCTTGAATTTTGAAAAATATATCTATTAGATATTTTTTATAATTATATGGCAATTCCTTGTGGTACTTACAGTTACAATCCACATTCACATTAACATAACTATTTCCACATTTATAGACAAACAAGTGATAACATGCTGAGCCAAAGCAACCATGTGGTAACATTTAAGATGGGCAGATATGTTAAGAAAACTGAAACAACAAAGCGGAAGCATTGAGAGCACAATAATAGATGAGGGCAAGTCTGAGCACAACTCAGGTTGGCATAAATCAGTACTTCTTTGCTGAGTAAAATACTTCTTTTGGCTGAAGTGAGACATAATAGAATAGCAATGGGGTTGAGGCAGATGTTCACTTGGTCAGCTCTTGGGGCGGGTTTACCCAAAATGCACAGTGTGGTGTGGTCAAAACACTGGAATACAAAAACATACTCTTGAAGATGGAATAACAGATGTGTATCCACTGCCCTGAGGTGGGCAACTCTGTCAAGGGTACTTGAGGGGTGGGACTACATGCCAGCAGTGGGTGGAGCCAGAACCAAAATGTGTAACTCCACTCCCTCTTGCAAACATACACACTGTCTTTTACAGGGGAGATTAATGGATGACTCACACAAAGGCCAATTAACCTGTTCACTGTCACACTATACATACAGTATATGGGGTGGGTGGGTGTGAAACTGCAGTCAGGCTGCAAGTGACATATATTTCCCAAGGTTTCAGGCTGAGCTTCCCTGCCCTCCTGCCAAAAGTGATCCTTTTTATCTCATGATGCCATGGACCAAAGAGGAGATCTCAGGGACCAGCTGTGTGCAAGAGCTGTGTCCTGTCACTCACTGCAAAGATTAGCACAACTGGAAAACTGTCAAGATTGGGTAGGGTGTAATCCAGGAGACTTTTTGCAATGACTTCACACACAGGTGATTGCATAGGACAGGGAAAATCAGAGCTACTTGATTTTTGCTGTTTGAGGAAGTAGTAGTGCAGCTTCTCTCTGTCTGCCAGGTGGCTCCTAGTCCTGGTGCCGGTTTTCACCTTGAGAGGCCTAAGTGACTTGGCGCCAGGTTGTGTGATGGGCTCCTTTCTCCCACTCTATGTACCCAACCTTAAGAGGTTCTTCAAAGTCCCCCTTCCAAGTGTCCCCAGAAAATGCAGTGAAGTGTGTTTATGCTAGGGAGAGGATCTTGCCATGGTGACAGTGTCCATAAGGAGCCATCTCTGGAGAAAGACTTAGACGGTTACTTCATGTCCACTCTCATCCCGGGAGGAAGTTTGTTGCGTGTTGATGTCAGTCGCGGTCACGTGGTCTTCTTGCAGTTCTGTCCCTGTTTCCGTGTATGCACAGGTGTGATTGATGATACTGGCATGACTGTTACCAAATGTCCTCGTTCTGTGATGAGATGTGAAATTCCATGCCTTTGTTCTCTGTTTTTTTTACACGACCTTGTTTTTCGATCTTTCGATTCTCTGAAGCCTTGACTTCAATGTGTTACAGAGCTAAGTTTGAGGCATTTGTCTTTTAATCTCTCTACACTGCATTGTTGACTCCATTGGGAATATACTGGCGAATGGCACTTCACACTCCTGCCACTAGATGGAGAATGGCATGTTGTGTGATGAGCCTTACCTCACGGGCACTCGTATCAAAACAAGAAGCGAGATGAGGAGATTCCCGAGGCCAGGGAGGGGAATCTCTCATCCCGCTTAGATCGCATTTCGGGGGGCGTGGTTGTGACAAACAATGGACGTGCGGTTAGATTTCTTCGTACCGGTCCCCAGTGAGACAGTGAACAGTGACGAGATGGACGTGAAGTATCAGCCTTAGAGAGTGTTATTTTGTTCACCTATATGTGGTTGGATGAAAACATTGTATTCATCTCGGTCTTCTAAATGATTTCTGGGGTATAGTAGTAGTAGTAGTAGTAGTAGTAGTAGCAGCAGCAGCAGCAGCAGCAGCAGCAGCAGCAGCAGCTACATCTGACCTTCTGAGTCTGAAATTCTGTGTTTGAATCTCAAAATTCATTTTCTGGTGTTACCTTTTTGCAGCCATCTAAAAAGCACAAAATTCTCTGTGTATGCTTTCAAGACAAAATATCTCTTTGTTGGGCATGGTGTTATGAAAAACAGTTGTGGGGAAGGAGTGGCTTGATGTTCAAAGGAAATGATCTGTGTGCCTTGTTTAGGTGTAATCAGGAGGAAGTTGTAGGCATTAAAGCAGCACTCATCAAGTGTTTGATTCACACTGAATGGCCCCTATTTTAGCGGCAACACAATAGTTCATAAAAGGAAATGCTATTTGGAAATACCTACTTGGAGATTCAATTTGTGTCCATTCAGGACAAGATTCACAATGTGTGTTGTGGAGAGAAGTTTCTCTATTATCAAGGGCAGAGATGGAATACATCAGGGCTGACCAACAGGTAGACCATGGGCTAGTGGTAGCCCGTGAAGGGTTCAAAAGTAGCCTGCCAGGCATCAATAAAAATGTGAGGGGATAAGTTCTCTACCCCTCCCTCCCCCATCCCAAGGATCACTACTGCCCCAGCAAAGTTCTGGGTCTGCCAGCCCACTGTCTTAGCTGAGCAGGCAGTTCAAGGGCCATGAGCATGTGCTCGGAATGGATAAAATTCGTAAGTAGAGGTATTAGTGTAGTAGCCCTCAGGCACTTTCAGCCAGAAAAAGTAGACCTTGGCCTGTTCACAGTTAGACAGCCCTGGAATAGATAAACAACCTGATACAGACCCCTTTAAGTGGCTTAATTGTGAATTTATTTTTAATCATTTTAAATGGTTTTTATACTGTATATTAATGCTACATTTGATTTTGTGCTGCTGGAAGAACTTTTGTTAATAGGTACCTACTTACCTACCTACCTACCTATCTACCTAAAATCCATTTATCAGATCAGACCTAGAGTACCGTATGTGATTCACCTCCTCTATCACAGTTTTTGAGGAAGGCATTGAAGGTGAGAAGTGATATTTGGAAACAATTTTGTTTTAGGGAGAAAATTGAAAACGAACCCAGAGTACAGTACTTTTAATTTGGACAAAAGAAGAGTGAGAAATTATAATAAAAACTCTGTATGGAACGTGTCACACAGAAAATGGCTAAATAAATAAATAAATAAATAAATAAATAAAGAAAGAAATAAATAAATAAAAAAAAAAAAGAAAAAGAAAACTTTACCCACTCTACAAAGCACCACTGATGGCCTTACATGTTAGAAGGTAGATTTTAGCTGAAAATTAGAAGCAATTCCTTCAAGTAAGAGCAGTCTGAAAATGAAAACAGTATCCAGAAATGGTGCTTAGAAGGCTTCAGGCTGTGGTTGGACAGCTGTCTATTGGTGTGTTCTTGCCCTGGATTTTCTACATCAAGAAGAACATTGGGCCAAACAATCTATAAAGCACCCGCCAACTTTGTGAGACAGATGAATTGAGATATGCAAATTATATTTCATCACGACATGGGGAGAATAGAGGAAGTAGGATAAGGATGGGAAGATCCAGCAGACTGTTCATCTAGCCTACTTCCTAGAAGCCCCACAGCTGAAATCCAGCAATGTCTAAGGATCTTAAACAGGAACAGCAGGAGGAAAAGACTTGATATAGAGGGTTAGAGCCTTATAGACTGCAGGGTGTATGACTAGGTGTTTCTGGCTTGTCTGTGTTTGTATTTCTGTGTCTGCCTGCCTGCCTGCCTGCCTGTACAAACATGCATGCCAACATGGCCTTTACACAGTGGCTTAGAGAATAACAGCACATGTTAAGCATCTGGGGTTATGATTGTAAGAGAAGAGTTGCAAAGCCTGTTTTCCTTCTTTCTAATAGTCTTGTTCCTTCTCACGTGCATACTGGGCAGGGCATGCCCCCCCCCATTGCAGCCTTGGAATAGCTGCTCCCTGCTGCTGTTTATGTGTGTTTAAGAAGGCAACAGCTGGATCTTCTGTTTATCAAATGTGGTTACAGTGTAGTTTGTTTCCTGTATTTCTTGTTACAATTCGCTTATCTTCGTATTTTCAGGCTCTGATTCAATGTATGCGTGGACAATAATCTTCCTATAGCATGGTTCCCTCCCCTACATTTGGTTTTTTAGTTTTTGCCCCTCTTTGGTGCAGTAAAGTAGCAGCTTTATTTGTCAGCTATTTGGCGTGCACAACATAGAGTGCTTCACAAGACACTGTCTGTTTACCATCTGCTGGCTTTGGAGGGCAAAAATAGCCTTCAGTGTAGGCAACTTAAAGATAGAAATAGATATCCTCAAATGTATCTCCTCTGTTGATCAGAGGTTATTAGTGGGCTTGGCAGCTTGAAAATAGTTCATACTGACTGAACTTCTGATTGTACTCTTCACATGGTGGCATTTTCTACCCCATCCCTTATTAGCAATGGTTTCTTTAGATACCTACAAAAATATTTCTGAGGGTTTTAAGCCTGCTCCACCCTGGGCAGTCCCCAAGGACGGCAAGCTAGTTGGTTGCATAGGAAGGAGCAGAGGCTGTTTCATCTTAAACTTTGAGTGACAGCTTGGAGTATGACTTTGTCTGATGAAAGCCAACATTTTAATTTTATATATTTATTATTTGATTTGTGATTTATTATTAGCTACCTAGAGCACTGTATTTAATTGAAAGGCTGGCTAGCAATGTAAAAGCTACATAAAGAAACTACTAGCATCCTTTTCATCTTTCGCCAGCAAGAACTTGAATGGGTGCGTTGGAAGACATTTCTTTAACAGTAACTGTTACACCATCTTAGAGATCAATCACATGTGAGAAAACAGCCCCAATTATACTGGTGTTTTTCATACCTGTCTTGTACAGACACATTTATTTTCACACCCATGTGGTTTGTGAAGGAGGGAATGCTCCCATTGGTTTTAATCAAATCAATTAATTTCTTCCTATTTGATATGTTATACCTTGGAACTGATTTATTTTATTTAATGTACAGTTTCATAGTACAATGAGAATAATAGAAATGCTTAATGTCTCTTTGTGTTTTTCTTATTATAATTGTTTCTTATTTCTTATTATCTGGTGATGATTTAACAACTATAATAATAATAATAATAATAATAATAATAATAATAATAATAATAATAATAATAATAATAATAATAATAATAATAAATGTTTACCAAAAATGCAGTCATCAAGGTGCTCTGAGATTTCAGAATCCAATGTGACAGACATCTTGTCCACAATACTCCAGACATGACGATAGTATACATGCAAGAAAACAAAGTTCAAATAATCGATGTGGCGATACCAGGAGACCCAAGCATCAGTGGCAAAGAGTTAGAAAAGATAACAAAATATCGGGATTTAGAAATAGAAATTGAAAAGCTATGGAATAAGAAAGCAAGAACATTATCAAAAAATAGCAGTACAGTACACAAAATAGGGAAAACCCTAACAAGATGGATCAATGGGCGGGAGATGGGAGATGGAGAAGAAAAGTTAAATTAAATTAAATTAAAGGTTGCCATATGCCTCCCTGAAAAGCATGGTTTTCAAGGCCTTTCTGAAGGCAGGCAGGGACTGTGCAAGCTGCAGCTCACTCGGGAGGTAGTTCCATAACAAGGGGCCCACAACAGAGAGGCACAGATGCACGTATTTATTTATTTATTTATTATTGAAATATCCCGATCTTCCCAAAACTCTGGGGAATAAGAAAACAAATCAGAAATACATTATCAAAAACAATAGGAGACATAATCAGTAGATCAACAAAATTAATAAAAGCATATTTAAAAAGAACAGCAGATGGATCAATGGGCCTCACCGGAGACAAAAGAAGAAAAAAAAAAGTTAAATTAAATTAAAAAAAAAGGTTGCCAAGCTGCCTGCCTGAATAGGATGGTCTTCAAGGCCTTTCTGCAGAGGCAGGCTGGGAAGGCTGTTCCATAAGGTTGGAGCAGCTCACCCGGTTCGAGGTAGTTCCATGGAACAAGGGGCCCCCGCGACAACAGAGTTGACCGCTGGGCAGATGCCAGGTAATCCGACCTCCGTAGCCGACCTCCGTGCCTCCCTAGGAGTGGGCACCCTGAGTGAGCGTGCCTGTGACATTTGAGTGGGCCTGGCCTCAGCTGACCTCTGGGAGACACGCTCCAATAGGTATTCAGGGCCCAAGCCATGGAGGGCTTTGAAAACCAAAACCAGGACCTTGAACCTTATCCGGAGTGCCACAGCTAGCCAATGCAGGTGGGTAGGATGGGGGGAGGGTGGGGGCCATACTCCGGAGTGATGACACCAGTCCATGATGTTACTTGGAAGTCGACCTGCCAACAATGGGGAGCCCCGAGACAGATGGTCACTGCTCACTGCCGCTGCCCTCAGGCCGAGGCAGACACTTCCAGTCCAAGGGGTTCCGGCAAGGGGTCTAATAGCCAACCGTGTAGGGGCAGGGCACCACCTCTGAGTCTTCAGGGTCCAGGGTTCCCCTCCTCAAAGCCTCAAAACCATATCTCCCAGCCAGAGTTGAACAGTGAATCACCACCTCCGCCGACCGTCGCCTGAGCCATCCCAGGGCGGCCCTCCACTCCAGGAAGTGCATCGGGAGCACTGGTCACGGAAGGGCCTCAGGCCCGGGAGCGCAGTAGGGGAAGCCACCGCGGTTGGAGCATCCAGGGCACCACCACCTCCATCTTCAACCTCCTGGTCGGCATCGCCACCACCGTCTACCACCACCGCCTGGCCGAGGCCGCCACCTCCAGTCCAAGGTGGCTCCCACTAGGGAGCCAGCATGACCACAACCTCCTGGTCAGAACTGCCATCATCCTCTGCCTCCTCCAGGCCATGATGGTCTTCTCCAGGGGACCTCCGCAGTCGCGGTCGCCGCCTCATGGCTGGGCCGCCGCCATCATTCGTCACTGGCTAGGCAAAGCCGCTGCCTCCAACTCCAGGCAGGTTCTCTGGGCCCAAACAAGGGTGGCAGGAATACTGTAGTGGCATGCCAGTTCCTACTCCAGGCTCCTGTGGTCTTATTGTGTTAATTGGTTGTTATTTACATTATTTGATATGTACTCTGTATTGTATTGTTTGCTGTAAGCCACCCAGAGTGGCCAGACAGCCAGAGGAGTAGGGTATGTATAAATAAATAAATAAATAAATAAATAAATAAATAAATAAATAAATAAATAAATATCCTATGCTTGGTAGAGCACAAGACAGCATTTCCTACCACGCTGCAGGAACAATAATCAGGTTTGTCAGGTAATCAATGGAAAAAAGAAAGGAAACCAAGGCATCTGAAAAAATATTCATCTTCTGTGATGTTGCATTAACCAACTGCAATTATCCACAATCCAGGTCCTTCTTCATGAGAGGCTGGTGCACTATTCTACACCAGCAGGTAAAAATATTCCTAAATTTCACTAATATGTTTAATCATTTTATTGCACGCTGTGTCCCAATAAATCTTTTATTTATTTCCAGAAGAGTTCTGGCAATGGTACCAAAGCTCTAGAATGCCTTTTTTCTTGAGAGTTTTATGCTGCTCTGTCATTTCTGTGTTCAGGGATCCTGCTAAATCAGTTTTGTTTTGGCCACTGCCAGCATATAGTGTGAGCTGGGAGGCACCCCCCCACACACACACACCAGCTCAGGTCCTGAGACCAATTTTTGAGGAGCAAAGATGAAGGACTTTCCCTTCTGCTTGAAATGGGTCTGTCAGTTTTAGTCTGGCACACAGTTTACTAAATTCTATATTCTATGCTTACATGTATTCCTTTGTTTGCAGGCCTTTGATTGACTGTGCTTGCAGAAAGGCAGGACACAATTAATTTAAATAAATAAAATAACATTTTAAAGTGAGGTGGGGTTTTTTTGTAGTTAGGATTCCAGAATTATGAAAAGGATCGAAGCAATTTTATTTCCATATTTTGCTGAAGAAATTTGATTTAAACATATAAATGAAATTGCATTCCTGCTTCCTTATATTTCATAACAGGAAGTATTAACAATGGGGCATGGGATAGCTGCTTTGAGAATGGTGCATAGGAATCAGATTTTTTAAATAAATAAATAAATTAAAGCATAACATAGACTTCATGAAACTCGCTTGAAAACTGATTATTCTTTTAATCTTCACCAAATGTGACATATGTATTCAACAAACAGCTATGTTCAGTTTGTATACTCACAGAGCTCTGTATAAATAATGTTCATAAGAGGAGCAGTTTTACTAGTGGAGAAAGATTAATGAGGTCCATTTTATGTAATGTATACATTTATCCATAATAAGCCTGCTTACATGAATACAAAAACATGAAAATCCATTAAAATGTCAAGATTATTTGAATTCAGTAATGAAACGGAATCCTTTGCTTGAAGTTATAGCTCAAAATTATATTGCCCATTCATGAATTTTATGTTTAAGTGGCTGTTTCCAAAAATGTCACAGTAGGAGGGGAGAAAAGTTCATTTTCCTTGGCTGGTTCTCTGTAGCTGTTCCTGTGTTCATTTGGTTTGGCTTAGGCAATGAAATGCTACAGACTGAAATAACTTCTTATGTTGACAACATGTCTCTATAAATGAGAATAAGTAAGGAAAGCAAATTAAGGGCTACTCTACCCATGTGGCAGAATGAAGTGGTAGAATGGACTTTTAGTGTTTTATTCTGGCATGTAGGACCATGTTTTTGACATGGCTCTGTGGAAGAAAGAAAACTCCTTGAAAATGAAAATAAAAACTGGTATAAGGAATAGCAAGCTGCTTCTTGAGTTGAAGAAACAGCCTTTCTCTGTCTTCATTCCCCTGCTGTGTGAACACATGCTGTTGCTTCAGCATAATTCAAATGCAAAAAATAAAAATAAAAATAAAAATAAAAAAATTAAAAATCCCATGATCCATCAGCCTCCTATCCTCTCTGTCCTAACCTTCTTTCCCTACAGACTCCTGGAAAATGTGACATGCTTCCTCCATCTCAATGTTCTTTCATTCAGTTCTGCGCTTCTCTCCTTCCAGTCTGGTTTCCACCTGCTGTCTTCTGCTAAAACTATCTTCAGAGAAATCAGTGATGATGACCTTACTGTAAAAAATGCAATTTCTAATTTTTCAGTCTTTCTGATGAATTTGAGTTATACTTTCTGCCTTTTTTCGGCTAGTTCTCTTTTTATCTGTCTAGTAATTCATTCAGTGTCTCCACAGAAGGAAGCTCTTCACTTGCGGGAACTCCTCAAGACTCCAACCCTGAGTTCGTTAGGGTCTCCATTCTTGGCTTTCTGCTCTTCTGCTCTTGCGTGACTTCATCAACCCCCATGACTTCCACCACCCACCTGCTTGCAGTGCTCTTTCTTGATGTTTACCCTCCCTCCATTAATACATTTCTATATGACATTAGCCTCGAAATGCCACATGAAGAGGGGGTGCGAAAGTGTGTACGGGAGCCATGATACATTTTTTGAAGGACTGAGGCAATCAAAACACCACCCCTTACTCCAGATGCAGTCTCAGAACATCTGAGCTCTGGGCCTCAACTAAGAAACTACCTGGCATTTTTTCCATCTGGCCTAGAACTTTACATCTAAGAAATAACTCCCAGCAACTTCATCTTTTGCCATGTTTTAACCTGTTGGTACAGCTCTGTAGAAGAGGGTTTTTGCCCTTGAAATATTAGCAACTTTTTATTTTTCTAGTAGCCTAAAGGTATCACCTGTTCTACTTTTGTATATGCCTCTGTAATAGTTCTTCTTCAGTTCTTCCTCTGTATTGTTCTATCACAGAAAAAATGAGCAGTGATTTTGCACTTTAAAGTCTAGCTCATTTTATAATGGCGTACACATCTATGAATATCATCAGATGCATGATGAAGATCACACACACACACACACACACACACACACACACACACACACACACACACACACACACGTTCCTGTGGCCACATGAAGCTGAAAGGTCAAGGAGGTGCATGGACAGGACAACAGTCCTGAATAAGAGAGCACTTGTGTAGCAAAGTCTCTAACTGTGTGGACTAGAGATGGGCACGAAACGAACAATTTTTCATTTCCGTTTTCGTTTTTTCATTTCGTTATGCAATAAAACGACAAATGAATTTTGTCTCTAAAATGAAACAAAATGGGAGGAACAAGATGGCCGCAATCAGCAGAGGCGTTAGCTGAAAGCAGTTCCAGCTAACGTCAATGTATCCCAGGTCCCAAGAGGGTATCTCCACTCAAGACGACCCGCTGGGAGCAGAATCCATCCCAGAACCGATCCAGGGCACCCAGGCGTGGTTCCTTCTCCTTCGGGAGAGGTTTGAAACCCCTGGTGCTATTCCTGTGCGGCCGAGACCTTGGGAGATCCTGACGGAAGTTTGAGCTGCCTCTATTCCTCCAGAACAGTGAGTGGCTTTTTTCCATCCGAAAGCCCCTTCAAAAATATTAATTCAAGCAACTTACCGAAAGAATCTGCCTCTATTCAATCATCTTTCCTGTTTTATCTGTTACCATCTGCCTCTCGGAGGACTGCAACTATTGCTTTCACTTTCATATTCATCTAACGGCAGATTTAACCCTAAAGCTCCCGTTCTTCGGACTCTGTTGGCAAAAGTGGGTACAGCACGCCATCTACTGGATTTTTCCATGTTTGCGACTCCACATATATTTCTTGAAAGCAGCAAACCAATTAGAATAAGATTAACCCCTTAAAGACTTTGTAATACTTCTGAGAAGAGGTAATCGATCCTTTTACTACTACAATATAGTAAAAACAATATTCAACAATCTGGATTATCTCGATTAGGCAAAACTCCTGTATAAACAAATCTTCAGCATGAGCAAAACCCCAATTATACAAAGGAAGTCTGTTTTTGTTCCTTTGGCCCATCCAGCAACCATGACCCAGCAATCAAGTCAATTAAGCCAATCTAGTCAAATCCTAGATGCGCTTAATCAGTTGAATCTTACTCAGGTTAAAATGATTTCAGACCAAAGCACTGGGTTTTCCAACTTAAGAGCAGAAATGAAAGAGGGTTTCTCGAATGTGGACGCAAAACTAGAAACTTTTGGTGGTCGTTTACAAGCGTTGGAAGAGAACATGAATGTCACTGACTTTCGCCTTGGAGAAATTGAAGCCACAATGGAATCAACAAGTAGACTGGTTCTTACACAGGAAATCGAAGCCTCTTCCAAAATTCTAAGAATTCAAAACCTCACTGTGGACAAAGATGAAAACCTCTACACCACAGTTGGAGACAGCCTGGCCACCCTACTAGAGGCACCTGTTGAAGACTTTCTTCGAGGTAGACTTGATCTACCGTCAACCAACGGCTTATACCAGAAGAAACAAACTCCCTCCTGAGGTAATAGTCAAATTGGTTAGAAGATACACTCGTGATTGCATCCTCAAGGCTACTCAGGATAAGGAGGTGGAAATCAATAAATCCAAAGTGACAATACTGAAAGATGTCCCTTGGGAGGTTCGCCAACTGCGGAAAGAATATACATTTCTTACCAAACTTTTGCTCAAGCATGACATAAGATATAAGTGGCTCTATCCCCAAGGTCTGTCCTTCCAATGGGAAGGTAAACTACAGAAAATTGAATCCCATCAGAAAGCTAGAGCCTTCGTTGAAAAAAATGCAAGGAAGTTGGGTTACTCCCCCTCTTCTTCTTCATCATCCTCCACTGAAGGTGAGGACACGACCGAACTCAAACCACTACCAAAGATGACAACCGTGACAATCAGACTTCGAAACAAGAGACTTCAAAGCATGACCAAGACTCTTGTGGCGCAGTGGGAGGCGCCAGGCCGAAGCACTATCTTAGGCCAAAATCAGGGAAGAAGAAATATCGTTGGAAGTAGTAAGATGGCTCAAAAATTCTAACATGGAATATCAATGGTTTGAACACCCCAGAAAACGCTGGAAAACTTTCAATTTCCTCCAAAAACAACAATGTTCAATCATCTGCTTACAGGAAACCCACATATTGAGAAAACATGAACATTATTTAATACAAAATGAATTGGGAAAGCTATTTTCCACATCAAACAAAGAAAAGAAGCAAAATGGGGTGGCACTGTATATTAAACCAGAGCTTTCCCCAACCCTTCTGGAAAAAGATGAATCAGGCAGATGGATTCTTGTCCAAGTAAAAATTCAATCTAAAGAAACAACTATCGCTGGTATATACGCCCAACGATAAACATGGAAGACAAACCTTTTTTGAACAACTGGCTCAGAAACTGTTGCAATATGGGAATCATCAGCTTATAATATTGGGAGATTTTAATGCTGTACATATTCCCTCAGTAGACAGGAAAACACCAAAAGGGAAAAAATTCAAGACTTCATCTTCCACACTGCCCAAATTGTTCCTGGACATGTCCGATATTTTAGAACTTCATGACATCTGGAGAAGGAAAAATCCACTAAAAGATGGTTACACCTTTTACTCAAGACAATATGCTTCCTTCTCCCGTATAGATATGTGTTGGGCCACATCTGATCTTCTACTAAATACAAGGGATATAGAAACCTTACCCCGAATGTTATCTGATCACAATGCCATTTTATGGACACTGAAATCTTCAGGTATGCCCAGGCACTGGAAAATTAACTCAACTCTTTGGACTGATAAAGAATTCATTTCAGAGGCTGCTAGAGATCTGAACTTGTATTTTGAAACTAATCTAAATAAGGGTACACCACTCAAAACGGTATGGGATGCCTTTCAACCATACTTCAGAGGATTTGTTGTCCAATACATGGCAAGACGGAATAAAGAGAGGAAAAAGAAATATGAATCAATTCTTAATATGATGAAAAAGCTTGAAATGGACTTAACACAAGACCCCCGTAATGACAAGCTGAACAAAGACCTGGCCTCTTGTAGGCATGAACTCAACCTGATCCTGACTGCAGATATAGCTCACAAAATTAAGCTGGCCAAACTGAATTTTGTGGAAAATGCAAACAAACCAGGTAGATGGTTAGCGTATAGGTTAAAAAAGGTACAATCACAAAAATTCATATTTTCACTCAAAGACAAAACTGGGGAAAATCAGACAGAGCAACTATTAATCCAAAAAATCATAGAGGAATATTACCAAAGATTATTCAAGCCGGAGATGATTGACAAAGATGCTATCTTCCAATATCTTGAACAAGCCAACTTTCCAAAACTTACTGAAGAATAGAGAGCCCAGACGAATGCTCCTATCACAATGATGGAAATAACAGAGGCTATTAATCATCAAAAATTGAATAAAGCCCCGGGACCTGACCAAATACCAGCCATATTTTACAAAAAAATTTCGGAGACAATCTCTGGAAATATGAAAAATCTCTTTACATCTATATTTGAAGGCGAAGATATACCAGATTCCTGGAAATCATCACATACGACACTGATTCCCAAAGAAGGGAAATCCAAAGAATTGATACAGAATTACAGGCCAATTGCTCTCCTAAATGTGGATTACAAAATTTTTGCAACCATTCTGGCTAATAGATGGCGGATGATTTTACCTTCTCTGATATCACACGACCAGACTGGCTTCCTTCCAAAAAGGAATCTCCAATCCAATATCAGAACTTTTCTCAATGTGTTGGAATATTATGAATCTCACCCCGAGAAGCAAGTAGCTTTTGCATTCATCGATGCTGAGAAAGCCTTTGATAATGTATCCTGGTCTTTACTTAAAACTCAATTAGATTACCTTCAGTGTGGCCATAGAATGTTGCGAGCTATTGAACAAATCTACTCTACTCAAAATACCAGGATTGTAGTCAACGGTCACCTTACAGACAAAATTAATATACACAAACGTACTAGGCAAGGATGTCCTCTTTCCCCTCTTTTGTTTATAACTACCCTGGAAGTTCTTCTTCATGTTATAAGGGAAAACCCTGACATTCAAGGCCTACAAAACAAGGGAGAAGTTTACAAGGTACAAGCCTTTGCAGATGATCTGATGGTTATCATGGAGAACCCTCAGACATCCTCCGTAGAACTCCTAAAGACCCTGGAGGCATATTCTAAAATCTCTGGATTAAAGGTGAATAGAGAAAAAACATTGGTTCTAACTAAAAATATGACTCCATTCATGATTGAAAAACTGGTAAATCAATCTGGTTTTCAACATTCAAATAGGGTAAAATACTTGGGTATTACTGTATCTAACCGATGTAACTCTTTACTCAAAGACAATTATGTCAATGTTATAAAAACAATCAAAGCCGACCTCGAAACTTGGTCAAGACTTCAGCTATCCCTAATGGGCAGAATCGCTGCAGTTAAAATGAATGTCTTACCTAAACTGCTTTTTTTATTTCAATCTCTGCCTATATTGCCAAACTTTAAGATCATTTCAGATCTGGAAAAAGTATACGTATATTTATATGGCAAAAGAAAAAGCAAGGATTAAAAATATTTATTTGCAGGATAGAACCAAATTTGGTGGCTTTGCCCTTCCTAATTTGGTACTATACTACAAGGCTGCCGCCATGACTTGGATCAAGGACTGGATCTTGATGACAAATAAAAGAATATTGCAGCTTGAGAGTTATGGTCTTGATAAGGGCTGGCATCACTATTTGTGGCATAGGGGAAATTTACCCACCCTCTTTAAAAAGCACTGGATAAGGAATGCCTTAGTTAAAATATGGCTAATGATCAAAACACAATTTTATCTCAAAGCACCTATGTGGTTATCCCCACTGGGAGCAATTTACAGCTCCCAGGCAAGTGAAATCTCAAATTTTATAACTTATAGATACCTTCTGAATGATGACCTCTCATTGAAACCACTTGGGAAATTAGTATCAGAAGGTTATAATCTGGATTGGTGGAAATATCAACAAATACATTCACACTTCAAAGAGCTTTCCAAAGAGGGTGGTTTTATGACTACTGATACCTCATTTGATAAAATACTCTCTTCTGGTGACTCCAAGCTTCTTAGTAAATTCTATAGCATATTGTTAAATGAAAAATGATTGATACATTGGTTAAAGACTGTATGATAAGATGGGCAGAAAACTTAGGCTATACTATTCATTTAAATAAATGGGACTCCCTGTGGAACACAGTTAAAATCTTCAAATCTATTTCGTTCAAGGAAAATTGTTATAAGATGTTTTATAGATGGCATTTTGCGCCTCATCGGTTATCCAAGATGTATAATTGTTCACCTAAATGTTGGAAATGTAATTATGACTGTGGAACCTTTTATCATATGTGGTGGACTTGTAAAGAAGCTAAGGCGTATTGGAACATGGTAAAACTTTTCTTAGAAAGATCTTTGAAAATTAAAATAGAGTTTAGACCAGAACTATTCTTGTTAAATATAGTAGATATAAATATTTCCTATAATCAGAGATATGTACTTCATCATGTAATTGTTGCTGCAAGAATACTGTACGCGAAACTTTGGAAACAACCAATCACGCCAACAGAGAAGGATCTTCAGGGAAAGATAAGAGAATGTATCGAAATTGATAAACTCTCTGGTTATCTAAAGGGAGACTACGATGAGATTTTTCGGGAAAGATGGCAAGAAGTAACAAATTTATTAGTATTGTGATAACATCTGGCAATTTTAGCAATATGTTAAATTACTATTTCTATTTTGCTTGATATACTCAATGTAAATCTTAAAAACTGTATCCCCCCCTTTCTTTTTTTTCCCTCTCACCCATACTCCTTCCCTTTGTTCCCCCCTTAAAAATCCAATAAAAATTGAAAAAAAAATGAAATGAAACAAAATGAACAGAAACACCAGAAATTTTGTCGTCCGTTTCGTTTTCGTTATGGCAATATATTGAACTGCTTTAAATGCTTTAAAAAATCACAAAAAATTGAAATAAATGGTAACAAAACGGTAACGAAATGAACGAAAATGAAAACGATTTTTTACAAAAATTCACGAAAAATGGAAATGAACCGAAACGGACCCCCCCAAACGACAAACGGAACACCATTTTTTTTATTCGTGCCCATCTCTAGTGTGGACCATGGAAAGCAATGAATCATTCTAAAAGAAATTGGTGTGTTAATACCTGTGATTGTTCTGATGTGTAAGCTACACTGTCTATTCTATGTATATGTAGAACATAACATTAGAAAAGCTAGCCTAGGTTCAGATCAAGGAAGAGTGAAAGTTTGTGGAAGAACCCTCAGTAGTTTAAGATATACAGATGACGTGGTATCAGTGGCAGAAGACACCAAATTTGCAAAATCTGAGTTTGCAAGATTTGCAGCAAAAAGGCAGCCTTTGTGGATTTTACCACCTGTTCCTTAGAATAGCATTATCTGTGCACCACTCATCTAATAGTGCCCTCTGTGGGTTCAGCTCTCCAGTGCTAACTGCCATACTGTGACCTTTATAGGTCCATGGTACCCTCAGATTAGCCCATGCATCCCACAGGCAATCAAAATCGAATAAACAAAAAAAATGGAGCCTCTTTCTGTCCAATAGGCCAATAGGCCATCTAGGGTAGAAGCTCATCTATAGCTCCAAAGTGTTGAGATAAGCTCACTCCACACCTGTGGTTGGAAGGGTGACTTCAGCAATACAAAGCAAAGAAGGCTGAATTGCAGTGGGACTGTGCTTGAAAACGTTGTGTCCCTCCCACCATCATAGATCTGAGACAGGCAGCCAGAAGCTCTAGAGGCCTTGTTTTCTGATTCCTTTCCATATATGTCCATGACGGGAATGAAATTTGCTATGATATATACAGACAGGTACCCTATTGTAGTGACACACTAACAAAAAAATTGTGTATGTTATCTCCCTTGTCACAGTGAGGCAAGGCAACACCACTCTGGGGGCAGCATTTTAGGGGCAACTCCTTATTTATTTACTTTAAAAAAAAACCACAATTTTATCTTAACTGGGGGCTATGCCAAGAACCAATAATTTTGGGAATTGTCATTTTTATTACATGAGGAGAGAAGCCTCCTTCCATCCCACTTTCTTGCTTGATTGCTCAAAGCTAAATAAGTGAAGATAGTCTGTAGATCTTCTCCACTTGCCTAGTAGTAAAATGTCCCATTGAACAAGGTAGAGTTTACTTCTGAACAGACACGTACAGGACTGCACTCTTGAGAAATTGCACCACCTTCAAATCAACTGATAAAACGCCCACTTGATTGGAATATTTGCTTAAAATGTACAAATACCAAAGAGAGACTATTTTAAAAAGGCACTGGTTCTGTTTCTTAAATTAAACACATACTACGTGGCCTTCATTACACTCTTGGAGAATGGCCAGTTCTTGGTGGTTTTTCAAGTCAATGTTGGTAAATAAGGTACAGTTCTCAGTTTAGCTGCAGTGGTGTACACTTGTGGGCTAGACCAAGAATCCTCAAGCATAACATGCAGGTAGATGTTAATGTAAAGATGGGCTTTGTTAGGGATGGGATCAGTGCTCACATGCTGTCTTGTTCTCGGCTATTTTCTCACCATACTGAGATGCCTTCCTGAGTCTTCTGCAAGCTCAGATTTCCTGGCTCCCCACAAAAACTATTCTCTGGTCTCATCCCACCCCCTTTCTCTCACCCCCCCATCCAATTTCCTACACATTGTTCTGGGCATGAAACGGTTACATTTTGCACAGTTTAACGATCTTTCCAGCAAATTCTGCAAAGAAAGATCCTGTTCCACACAAGTGAAGTATAATGGTCTTGCACACCTTGGTGTTTCTTCCACCCTTTCCTACTCAGGAAAGATGTCATTCTAAAACTTGTGCAGTTTGGCATTTCGTCTAGAAAAAAATGAAAAGATGGCCAAAATTACCAAGATTTTATGGGTGCGGGATGGGTGGGAGTGGGGAGTTCCACTAAGAGAAATCTTGCTATTAAAAAAACACCCTCCTCCACAGTTTATCTCTGTTGGTGAGTAGTTGTAAGATCATTCTACTTCAGTACCTTCTTTTGTATTTCCCACCACCTAGAGAGGATGAATATCATAGCCAAAGATATTGCATCCTTCAGGACGTTCTAGTGAGGAAATGCAGAGCTGAGGTGGGTTCTTGCTGGTTCAGCACAATACCACCTGACAGGAAATCAAGAGCCCCTTGTTATTTATTTATTTATTATTTATTTATTAAATTTATATCCTGCTTATCTACAAGTACTCTAAGCGGCTTACACGAGGCTACAATAGCCAGACAAAGTTACAAAAAATATTAAAAATAAGACAAGACAAGACAGATAAATCACGCTATACAAAATTAAAACCAAGTAGCACTTCTCTAGTGAGGGAAACTGATTACGATGGCGGGCGGAAGGGGGGGGAAAGGCAAATTAAACATCGCCAAAGGCCTCCCGAAAAAGATAGGTTTTCAAAGCCTTTCGATCTGCAGAGCGCACTTCACTGGGGATGGAATTCCAGAGGCTGGGGGCCGCCACAGAGAAAGCCCGGGTCCGAGTTTGCATGGCGACCCGGAGCAAGTGCGCTCGAAACGGGACGGGCCAAATCTGATTCCCGAGTCCATGAAAACAGAGCTCAACCCACAGAGGGCACTATTAGATGAGTGGTGTCCTTTAATGTACACAAACAGGTGCACCGTTGCAGTGGCACAGCAACAAACTCTGTGCAACTCTGCCACCAACCTGTGTAACAATAACCCCGCAGATACCATTTTCTCTCTTCAAGTAGTTGTGGGACATTGGCCAAACCCCGGGTGATACAATCCAAATACTCTATAGCTGTGGTTCTCAGTCTGTGGGTGCCCAGATGTTCCTCCACTGTGACTCCCAGAAATCCTTGGCCAGCTCAGCTAATGATGAAGACTTCTGGGAGTTGCAGTCCAGGAACATCTGGGAACCCACAGGTTGAGAACCACTGCACTACAGGTTTCTTAACACCTCAGATTCCCAGCTATACTGATATATGTACAAGTTTTCTAAGTACGGCTGGGTGTGGCTGTGACAAAACCCTGGAAACAGGAGTAATGAATATACAAATCATCAGCCAATCCCAGCAGGAGGGCGGGGAATGGTATGATATAAAAAGGGTGGAGCCTAGTCAGTTGAGGCAGTTCAGTGAGTTGAGTTCAGTTGAGAGTAAGTGCTGGGAGAGAGCACTGTTCTCTGAGAGTTCTGTCAGGCAGTGAGGGCTATACTGTTTACTAGTTATTGAAGACAGGGAGGCTTGTAGAGCTGATTAAATCTATTACAGTATATGTTAAAGGCAACGCATACCATCCTCAGATATTGTTATATTTATTATCTTCTCAATAAACTTTGTTATTATTTTTATATTATTCATCTGAGTCTGTCCCAATTCATGAGGCGACGAGTTTAAAAGGTGGCAGCATTATTAAGTGAATAAAAGGTGGCAGCAGTACCATTTCCATCACAGAATTCAGTTTGTGAAAGGGGTGACATCACAGTGGCACAATGATGGCCCATGGTCCATTCAAAAGGTGTACCTCTCGCTGTTACTGATGGATGAGGGATTCCCCTTCTTCACTCAAACCAATGAGTGCCCTTCATCTGGTCTATATCACCTGTGGCAGTTGCTTTAAATGCAACTTTGAGCTTATGAAAGAAAGAATGTTTAGTGGTGTATGTATGCCCCAGTTCCATGGGTGAAAGAAGAAGGATGGCTTGCTTGGTGGACTCAAAATTCTAATTATCAAGAATATGAACCTTTATTTAAAAACATTGTTTCTCCTAAAATGAGCAAAACCAGAATAAACTCTGCATATGTGCTGTTTTTCTACCATGTGCCAATGTTGCAGAATTCAGTATTTTGCAAGGAACAAGTACTTTTGATTTCAGAATTTCAATTATTTTAGCATAGAATACATATGACCTCAGACACGGCTGCTTCTCCTTTAGCAGCCCTCTCTTAAGCCGCTGTCAGACAAGCCATTTGGCTCTACAGCCCACCATTTATCTACTTATTGATTGTGGATTGTCAAATCAATTCTTACTCACGGCAACCCTTTTCAGAATATTCAGAAGTGGTTCACTATTCCTTTCTTCTGGGTGCATCTTGAGACTGTGCAGCTAGTCCAAAGCCACATAGTCTGGCTCTGCTCACAGACCCAATGAAGAATCAAACTCCCAGCCTCTGGCTCTGGAACCGGATATTTCACTCACCAAGTTATGTGGTACATACATGTATAACCCACCTTTCCCCAGTGATTTCATCTTTCTTCATCCCCATTTTATCATCAGAACAAATTTATGTTGTAGGTCAGACAGACAGACAGACAGACAGAGGTGGAGAAGGGTCCCTCTTTCAAACACCCTCTTTGGGGGTCTCCCGGACAAAGCTCTCCTGTGCAAACTGCACAGTGCGCAGATAGTGCCAAGCAGCAGATTTTTTTCCAGCATCACCTCTGTAGCACGCTTCCCCCTCCTCCTTTCCCCCAGCTAGGGCTTGATGATCATTAGCCCGGAAAAAGGAGGAAAGGGAAGCAGGCAATGGGATTTTTCCCCCAAGAAGCTCCTCCGCTGCAAACTTCCCTCTCCTCCTTTCACCAGGCTAATGATTACCAAGGCTTAGCGTGGGTGGGAGGGGAGCAATAGGCGGAGGTGCTGCTTGGGGGAAATCATCTGCATCACTCTCCTCCTTTCCCCCGAACTAAGGATCTCCAAGCCTTAGTGGGGTGAAAGAGAACTGCTGGTGAGATGGTGCATGGCTTCCTCCTGCTGCTCCCCCTCCATGCACCCCCAGATTGGTGCTGCCCTAGGGCAAATGCACTCTTCCGCCCCCTCCCTAGTTATGCCAGTGGATCCAAGTGCTGTTGTGGGTTTTTCAGGCTTTTTGGTTGTCTTCTAGAAGTTTTTCTTCCTGATGTTTCACCAGTCCCTGTGCCTGACAGCTTCAACAGAAAATAAGAAAGTCTAAAAATCAACAAAGCCTGGTTTCCAGTACTGAAAACTACAACCTGCAAAAGATCAATGATTCTCCCCCAGCTACAATCACCAGTGATCACTCCACACAATAGAACAACTAATGACACCCATCAATGACAGAGACAGATTGTCCCTCCCTTATTGCAGTGAAACTTCTTAATCTCTCCACATCACAATACAATGACTAATAACTATTCTCTTGAATAAGGCAAGTTCCCCCTTTCCCACAACTTTAAAAACCCACAATCTCACTCATTCTCTACCCCAAAGCACAGAGAGGACTCCTAGCTGGTCCCCCTCCCGAGCTCCTTGCCCTCTGAAGATGCTGGCCACAGAGTCTGACAAAACGTCAGGAAGAAAAACTTTCAGAACCCGCAACACATTTCCCTTAGTCTCCTCTAATCACTATTTGTGATCCCGTGTTTTCCTTTTTATATCCTTTTTTTCCCAGTTCAGTAAATCTTTAATGCCACAAATTAAATCAACTACAAAAGCATCAAATTATGGAAGAGCATATTCCTCTCTGTGCTGTAAACTGCCCAGAGTTCCCTATGGGAAAATGAGGTGGTTAATAAGTTCAAATAATAAATAAATAATAAATAAATTTCCCTTTAAAAGAAAAAAGTTGGGTAAAAAATGGACCCTCCTCATACTGGACCCTCAGTAGTTACAAATGGTCAAACATCATTACAGACTCAACATTTTCCTTTGAGACAAATCCCTTTTGCCATCCAAAATGGACTCTCCTCATTCTGGATCCAAAACCTAGATTTCTACTATTCCCATTGCTGCCACCTCAATTCCTGACCTGGCAGTTAAAAAGCTTTGAAAGGCCCCTTCCAAGCCCAAGAAGCCTAGAAGAGCCAAACCAGACAAGCTCTCCAAACCAAAGGGAGATGACTCATCTCCTTCTGCTGACTTAATCTGTATAGGGACTCCGCCTCAAGCCTCCCCAGCCCCAAATCCATCACCTTTTTGACTTCTTTCAACTCTGGATCCACTATGCGGATTCTCCCCACTCCACAGGGCAGATTCCACTGATTCAGACTCAAGCACATGTTCCAGGTCTCCACTTTCAAACCCCATGATCACTCCAGGGGCTTTTTGCCCTCATTGTCCCTCAAGTCTCTTGTCTCTCTTCTAGCCTCTTTGGATCAATGAATGCCTTTAAGACAGTGACAGACTTCAGCCTCTTTGGGAGCTCCATCTCCCTCCTCTGACCCGTCATCTTCTGGCCATTAATTTTCCTTGCATGTCAGGTCCACTTGGCCAACTAATCCAGCCCCAGCAGGCAACTTCTCAGACACTACCTCAAGAGCTGTTCGCATTCGCTCAGACATCATCCACCTTGTGGGCAGAGGATGCTAACCACAGCTCCCTCATCATTATTGGCCATGATGTAATAGGGGGATGCCCTTAGCTTCTCCCCATTCAACACTGCCTTTGGTTCAAGGTGCTGCTTTCTTGGGGTGCCTCCCACTCAGCTGAGATGACTTCGGCTTTGGACACAGGCTTACTCTCCCTCGGATCCAATACCTCATGAATGCAGCCAGCTACAATACAGTAGTCCATTCCTCAGCATACTGCTGTTCATCCCAACCCAGGACAATGGGGGTAACTTCATTCTTTGCAAACCTTCCTCCCACTTGGATCCGACAAGCCTTTCAATATACTTCCTCTGAATTCAGCTGTCCTCCAGCTGCTGCATGAGCCCCCAGCACCATCTCAGTATTCTGCCTCAAGGTCATCATCAGAGGAGTCTGGGACTGGCTCTGGGCTTAATTAGCCATCTGCAGTTGCAACCACCCCAATTCCAAAGTAAGGGACAGAAACCCACCTTCTCCTTCGGAGAATGTCGGGACCGACTTGGAAAGTGTGGTCTGCATGGCATCGTTCCTAAATGTGGCCACCCATAGACCATCGCCCCAGCAGTATGATCATGTATATGATCAGATCTTCTCAGATGCTGCAGCAGTGTTGCACTTGAGTATGGTCCCTTCTTAACTGGCCATGGCCAAGGACTCTTGGAGGAAACCAGCCTCCTTAGCTTCCATTTTCAGACATGTAGAAAGCTTCTACAGGGTGTATGATGAGGGTGCCACTTTCCTTTTGAAGAATCCTGTAAGATGCCATTCCTGGCTTCAATCAGCAGGACTTGTAGATGATGTTCAGTGACAAATTGAAGGTTTCTCCCTTGAGGAGTTCACACCAAAACAAACAACGTTGTGGATGACCAGCAAAAGAAGCAGACCACTGCTAAGATTCTTGGGCTTTTCTCCTAACACCAGGAACACCCATTTAGACAGTCCTGGAAGAGGCCTCCTGTTCCTTCTCCTAGACAATATTTCAACAGGGACAGATAACTTCCACCTCTTCTGCTTCCTACTATTCACATAGAAGCAAGCTACAGAGGTACAGACATTACAGTCCTCCAAACAGCATGAATGTCAGCCCAAGCAGGGGCTTTGACTCACTCAACCCCTCCATCTTCTCCAGCCCAGCCTCCCCTCAGACATATCTCTTTCCTCTGTTGGCTCCCCTACTTCCAGCCTATCTCCAAATCAATCTGACAAGTGAGTCCTTTCCATCATTGCCCATGAATATGCCATAGAATTTCACTCCCCACCACCAGTCAGAAGATTTGTTTTGATACCTCCATCTCACACCCTAAACCAGAACACTCTCTCCCTCCTTCACAAGGATGCTATCCAGCCAGTCCCCCCACATCTCATCAAGAAAGCCATGGTTCAGAAAAAACATGGAGGACTCCAGCCAATTCTCAACCTCCACTACGTCAGCAAATACATTGCCACATGACACCTCTGGAGTCTGTTATTCCCTTGCTTTGTTGCTGGGATTGATTTGGAGTCATAGACCTCAGGGATGATTACATTTCCATCAGGCAGCAGTACCATCATTTTCTCTGTTCCACAGTTGGCTTGTCAACAGCGCCCTGGGTGTTCACCAAATTCATGGCCCCAGTGGCTGCTTTCCTGAGGACCCAAGGCATCATGGTGTGCCCTTACATAGACAACTGGCTGATAGACCGAGAATTTGAGAAACAGGCTTACCCCATGCACTCAGTTGACATTGTCTCTTCTCAAGGACCTTTGCCTCAGGGTCAACTTTGAAAAGTCCCATCTGGCACCTTCCCAAGGTGGGTGCACCTACATCAGTGCAACCTTAAACTCAGTCACAGCAATCTTACGGGATATTCACTCCCTCATTCAGAACTTCATTTCAGGAGCCTGGGTGTCTATTCATTCTACCCAATAACTTCTGGGCTTCAGGTCCTCCATCACATTGCTGATTCCACATCTTCTTCTTCAAGAGCTATGTTCTCATAGAATGTTGGCAATCAGTAGCCTGAACAGCTTTCTATCTAAAGCTGTACATTGGTGATTCCACATGCAAGGCTCAAAATGTGCTCTCTCCAAACTGAGAGAGCACTTTTCATCCCAGTTCAACACCACCCTTCCCAGAGGCTCCAAGTCACTCTCGAACTTGCTGCACAGCTTCTTTGATGGATAGATCTTCTCAACATGTCCATGGGCAGACCTTTCCACCCACTCACATCATCCATCCAGGTTAAAATGGATGTGAGCCTGACTGGCTGGGGTGCCCTCTGCTGCACTAACCATGGCTTATGGTCCTCATCTTAATGTCGGCTTCTTATAAATGAGCTAGAACTCTTTGCAGTCCCCAAAGCCTTCTGAGCCTCCCTGTCCCTCTTGATGGGCAAAGGAGTACAGGTGGCCACAGACAACACAGCTACCATGTACTACATAAACAGGGAGGTACTCATTCCATGCATCTCCTTCTGTTGATTGTGGAATTCTGGGAATGGAGCATGGAGCATAACATCTTTCCAATAGCCATTTACCTAGCTGGCCAGGACAATCAAGCAGCAGAGAACCTCAGCAGATTGAACATAATATATGAGTGGGAGCTGAATCATCACACCTACCTGTCTCTCTGCACCAGGTGGTGGAATCTAGCAATTCGCCTCATTGTCACCTATTGGGATTTTCTACTGTGGTGTCTATGGGAATTGAGATGGTTGGGTATTTGAATGCCAGTACATGCACACTGGGCAGGGGAGAAGACTAATGGTATTTTCCCTTTAAGCTCTAGAGTAGAGATGGGCACGACTCAAAAAAATGGTGTTTCGTTTGTCGTTTAGGAGGTCCATTTCGGTTCATTTTCATTTTTCATGAATTTTTTGCAAAAAAATCATTTTTGTTTCATTATGTAACAAAATGAAAAAATGAAAACGAAAATGAAAAATTGCTGTTTCGTTAGCATTCATTGCAGTTCAATGTATTTGCTGCAATGAAAACGAAACACATGACAAAATTTCTGTTGTTTCGGTTTCGTTTTGTTTCATTTTGGAGACAAAATTCATTTTTCGTTTTGTTATGTAACGAAACGAAAAAATGAAAACAAAAATGAAAAATTGCTCGTTTCGTGCCCATCTCTACTCTAGAGTATTCTAAGGCTCCACAATGCATGCTACAAAGACCCATACTGTATGTGTGGCTTCACAGAGGTCCACTCAAAGGACTTACAGGTAAGTAATCTGCTCTTCTTCGCAGGCCTGTTACTCATTAAGTGGACACTAGAGAATATAGGGTTAACGAAACCTTGGCTAATGTCTTGTCTTATATGAAAGTGACTCAGTGGGTAGAACCTATGTTTTTGCCCTTCATCCTTTTCTTAATGCTAAATATGACTAAAAATTAATTGCTGACCAGGGGTTTGAACTATATGATTAACACATTGCACAATATAATTTTCGTGTTCCCAGCATTTTTTCCAAATTGGCATTGGGTTAGGCAACATTATATTTATAGCTTGCTTTTCTACTTTTGCAACTAAAGTGTGTTTCTTCTTCTCAGGAAGCCTGTGCACATATCATTCACAGTCTCCAGTTCTAATCCTATCCCTGTTTTCACTGGTCTTAAAAAATACAAGCAAGCTCTTTTTCATTTCTGTATTGAATTTCAAACTAAAACACACAATTCAGAATCTATAGAATCATAGTATGGTGAAGTGGGAAGGGCCCTACCATGCCATCAAGTCCAACCCCCTTGCTCCATGCAGGAATACAAATCAAAGGATATCTAAATTCTCCTGAATGCCTCTGTTTTCAGGGCGCTCACCACCTCTTGAGGTAATTGGTTCCATTGCCAGACTGCTCTAACACTTAGGCAGTTTTTCCTGATATTGAGCCAAAAGCTTGGTCCTTCTCTTAACTTGAAAGACCATTGTAACACGCCCTAGATAAAAATTACTTAACTTTATCAAATGGCAGTGCCATAAAGAGAGAAACAATGTTCCAATACACTTTATGACTCTGCAACTGGAAGACTGGTATCACAGGATGTTTTCATTTGTTGATGAATACCTGCTAAGTCAATCTGAAAGCGAACTCTTTTCTGAATTGTAGAACTTGAGGCAAATCCTCAAAGGGAGGGGGAAGAGCAATTAGGAGATATAAGAAGGAATAAGTCTCGTGTGTTGTTATTTTGGTTGTTTGGTTGGTGCTCCCAGTGCTCCTTTGAAGAAGGATCAGCCTAAGATCCTACCAAGGATTTGGTGCTGCTTCCCCAAGTGTGATTTTCTGAACAAGAAACTGCTGCAGAAGTCTAAGCACACCCAAGGGATATGCTACCTGTGGGTCATAGTCACAACATATGGCTGTTTCTGAGAAATGATAATGCATCACCTCCCTATGGGAATGCTACAGCAATATATTCTGAATACAGGGGCTGCACAGGATAGACCCAGATTTTTAAAAGTCTGTAATTCATTGGATCATATAATTTTGGCTTTTAAATAAAGAACTCTTCATTGTCATCATAGAACTGGAAGTGACACTATGATGGATCTTTGTCAAAGGAGGCATAGTGGAGGATCAAACTCCCAACCTTTGGCTGTACATCCAGATACCTAAACAAATGAGCTATTGAATAATTCATAGTTTAGGAAGTGGGATCCTAGTTCTGCTTTCTGTGTGTGCTGGGGCAACATGGTGGGAAATAATAGCTGATGAAGATGGAGGCACACTTTTTATATATACTAGGCCTGTGGAAAAAAGCAAAGTCTGGTTCCCTGCATGTTCTGTGGACATACATCAACATAGTAAGACTCCTTGAATAGATGCATGGATATACCTGGACAGGGCAGACACAATTGTAGACAGACTACTTTACTTAGAAATTGGAACATAAACTTTACAAAGTTTGTGAAAGTTGCCATTCAATCTCAACTAGATCTGGTATTGGAAGCTTAATGTGATTTTGTGCGTGTTTTGCTTTTTAACTCCTTGCCTTTGAAATGACATGTCTGGTGGCTAAGCAATGATTGGATTCTGGATGGGTTTCATAAGCTTAAGTGTTACAGTGACCCCCCCCCGCCATTTCGCGGTTCAGGTACCGCAGTCCCACTACATCGCGGGATTGCAGTACCTGCACCGCGGGGGGACGGGGGCAATCTGGTAGCTCCGCGTGCGCCCCCGCACCTCCGAGAAGCTGTGGGGGGCTGTGCAGTGTGAACGTGTCACTCTTCATCGCCCTCTGGGTGCCTCCGAAAGGCCTCACAGGCGCCCAGGAGGGCTGCGCAGAGCAATCGGGTCACTCTCCGCGCGCGCCCCCGGGCACCTCCAAGGTTTTTGGGACAGGCGCATGATCACCCCACCCCCCCCAGCCCCCCACGCCCGCTTCCGCATATCACGGATTTTCATGGATCACGGGTGGGGTGGTTCCCTAACTCCCGCAATCGGCAGGGGGTTACTGTATAGTCTTTTTGTTTGTTTGTTTGTTTGCTCCTCTGTGCCTCTGCAGGACAAGTGTTCTGCTCTTTCTGGCTTGCTCACAATTTCATAGCTAAACATGGGCATCAGTTCCTCTCAGGGTGTGTCACTGAATGGATTACCAAACCCCCTTGTTTTTATAAATAATTTCAAAATTGCAGGGTACTTAAAAATCAAAAGGAGAAGGCTTTTAAAAAACCCATCATTCCCCTATATTTAGAGTGTTTGCTAGTTGTCAAAAGGATTTTCTGTTGTCTCAGGCCCAAACCATTGAGGTTTACCATTGCTTATATAGCATTTTATCCTGATAATGTTGATCCATTTCTGTATAACCAACATGACTTCTAACACTCTGTTTGATTTTCTAACTTTCTGACATGCCTTAAAATCTGAATAGTATACACTTGAATATTGACTGAATAGTCTATACTTGCCACATGTAAGTGGCAAGAAAAAATCCAGGTCTAATTTTATCCTTACTGGTTAGGGAGAGGTAGTCCCTATTGGCATTATATCTCAGTGAAAGTAATATTTAGCTGTGATGGTGTGTCGGGCGGGTGGTGGAAGTATATGTGTGCATGCATGCTTATGTGCTCATTTTTTGCCCTACAACTCAGTTAGTTTCCTGGTCCAGTTCCATTTCTAAATATAGTTTCTCACATTTACGCAGGAATGTTTGCCTGTGCAAAGTAAATACCTTTCTGTAAGCCTCCTTTCAATGGATAATATTGACTTTTGAAATTTATTCAAGTCTTCTTCACTCCTGAAAACTAATTAAGGAAAAATGAATTATAGCCTGCCCCTTCCTCTCTGGTAATTGGTTAGATTTGTTTTCCCACTAGAAAGAGGTCTTTAATTGATAAGTTGCTCATCAGGAAATGCAGATGTACAACTTTTGTTCTTTTAATTTAAAATGAATATAGTCAGACTGTGATGTCCAAGTGATAGGGAGACAGCCGGGCCCTGGCTCTTTCAGATCTTATCTGCCACCATGAAATCCATTAAGAATGGCCTTCAGCAATTCATTCCTTCTTCAATTTACTTTTACCCTCTGCAAATTGGGAATAACAAAATTGGTATGCCATAAATGGTTGTTATGTGGATTATTCATGTGAGAATGTTTTTTTCTTGAAATGCTTTCAGTGACTAGAATGCTACATTGCATCTTTCTTTCTTCCTGTTAGAAGAAGCACAGAACAATTAATAAATATATCAGATAATTCCCACCCAATACAGGGTAACATCACAAGCATTAGGGGAAACTAGCATCAAATTGACCATAGGAACTATTGAAGGGTATACTTTGGGTGCCTTGAGGGATTAGTTGACTGTTGGTGTAAATTGTAAAAGCGTGGGGTTTAGTGATTTCAGCAAGTGATTTCAGCTCTGTGACATAGTATGCTGGAGACAGCTTCTATGGTAACAAGTCTTTATTCAGGGAGAGAACAAGGCTAAGGACTGGGGCAAGGGAGCTACATTTATAGGAACGAGGACAGGCTAGGAAAAGATACATTTTGGAGGGAACAATTACAAGCAACCACAAAGATGCCTTTTGGCGGAAACCAATAGGATTGAGGAACCAAATGCATCAACTAGAAATAACCAATAGGCCTGTTCCCTTTGGAACAGGAAGGCAGTTACTTCAACATAAGCAATTACAGATAATAGGAATACAGATCAATACACAACACCCCTCCCCCCTGTTGGGCACAGCACACGTAATCCTTAAGATATTGTGGGGCCCTGCAACTTCTAATTGATCTGACTACTGGTGTTGCAGGGGTTTGAGCAGGCAGTGTCTGTGCTGGAGAGTCTACTGTAATAGCTTTGTCTGACACGGAGGGTGTATTAGACAACTCAGTGTCCCTGATCTGTTCCTCGGCACCATGAGGACTTGCAGGAGCAGACTCATTTGCGGAAGCCACTGGTACCTGCATTCCTGGGGCATCTCCTCTCTGGTCTTGCAGCTGTGACTCATTAATGGGGGTAGTGTCACTCTCAGACTGCAATTCCCCCACTCCTGTACCCATTCTACTGAGCGCTCTGTGCCGCAGTTGGTCCACGTGCCTATGCCAGACCCTGCCATCTTCAATGGTCACGTAATAAGAGACTGGCCGTGACACTCTGGTGATCACCCCTGGCACCACAGGGGACCTCTGGCATAATTTCTCACCCAGACCAAATCTTCAGGAGCAAAATACCTTGTAGAGTCGCTCTCTGCCAGTGGAGGTGCTCTAGCATTGCGGTTTGGCATTTTGTCTGGGTGGACATAATCCAGCACTGTTACCAGCCTTCCACCTAGGAGCAGCTCTGCTGACGACTTGCCCGTAGTAGTACATGGCATCGCATGCTGCAAAAACAACATTCGGGCAATGCGCGTTGACCAGTTACCCTCCATCAAGCATGCAATAGATCCTTTGGCTGTCTGCACCATGCGCTCAGCCTGCCCATTGGAGGAGGGGTGAAAGGGAGCTGATGTGACCCCTCTTATGAAATTATCAGCCAAGAATGCCCTGAATTCTTGGGATACAAAGGCTGCTCCATTGTCTGACACGATGGTCTCAGGCAACCCGTGGGTTGCAAACAGCTGTCTCAACACTTTGATGACTGCAGCTGATGACATGCTGGGAACCATAGCTACCTCTAACCCAGTGTTTTTCAACCTTTTTTGGGCAAAGGCACACTTGTTTCATGAAAAAAATCACGAGGCACACCACCATTAGAAAATGGTTGAAAACGGTTTTCTGGAAGTCACATCCGGTTCAACGAGAAGCACTTTTGGGGCCCTTGAGCCAGGTGGATGGCAGGCACCGGCCCTCTTTCTCGTGGCTCCCCGCATCTCCGAGGATAAGGCCGCAACGAACTCCAAGGAAAGGGGTCGCCGCCTCCCCCCACCCCCACCCCGAACGGCGAAGCCCTGCAAGCCAGACCTACAGGGAGACCTTGGCAGAGGCACACAGGCACGCACACATATACACCCCCTAACCGGGGGACGCGTAGCAAGGTGGCATTCATTCCCCGGCTTGCCCGCCCGAAGGCTCCTGGAATGTCTCTGCAGCCGGGGATATGGGGCGGGGGGCGGAGGATGGAGGGAGGGAGGCAGGCAGGCAGGCAGGCAGGCACCTCGGGATGACTTCAGCGCCCTTGGAGCGCCCCCAGCCCCGCCACCGACCGGGGACACACATCCCTGACTGTCCCGCGTGCCTCCGGGCACCTCGCGCCTCCACTCCCGGCGGCCGGGAGATGCCTGGATCCGGGCCATGAGGGCACGTGATCGGCCCCACGCCCAGGCGACCCCCACCCCCCACCCCGTCTCCTCATTTTCCTCCACCCCGTCCCTTTTACCTAAGCCGAGCAGGCTCGTCCAGCTTTGGCTTTTTGGCTTGAGGCTCCTCCGCTGCCATCCTTCGTGCTCCGCCCGTCCCGCCGCTGCTGCCGGTGCCCTTTTGCTTTTTGCCCGAGAATGGCCCACCCGTTCCTTTCAGGGGAGCTGGCAGAGGGCGGGCGGAAAGCAGTAGCGGCGGCGGCGGCGGTGGCGGGGAGGAGGAGGAGGAGGAGGAGGAGGAGGAGGAGGAGGAGGAGGAGGAGGAGGAGGAGAGGAGGAGCCCGGGACAGGAGGCTGGGAAGAGTGCCTGAGCCAGGGAGGGCTTCGCTCCGTCCTGAGAACAAGGGGAGCTGGGATGGGAAAAGGCTCGGGTTGGCTTTAGAACGCGTGCCCTGAGAAGAGGCAAACAGGTCGAGGTTTCAGACATTCGGCGGCGCCCGCCTAAGGGGCGAAAATGTGACATTTTTTTTTTAAATCTTTCGAATTTTTCCGTTTTTCCCACGGCACACCAGGCAACATCTCATGGCACACTAGTGTGACGCGGAACACTGGTTGAAAAACACTGCTCTAACCATTTAGAATACGTATCAACGATAACCAAAAAAACCTTTCCTTGGAATGGCCCAGCAAAATCTAAGTGCAGTCGGCTCCAGGGAGTCCGGGTCTGCTCCCACCAGTGGACTGGTACTCTGGCCACTTCTGGGCACACTTCCTGACATGCCTTGCACGTCCGTACCCATTGTTCAACATCTTGGTCCATCCCAGGCCACCACACATAGCACCAGGCTCGCGACTTCATCCTGACCATTCCTGGGTGCCCCATGTGAAGCATATCCAGAACCCTGTTTCTCAGTGGCACTGGAATGATCACCCTGTCTCCCCACAGGAGACAGCCCTTATGCAGGGATAGCTCATGTTGCCTTGTTGCGTATGGTCTAAATTTTTCTTCCTGCAGGCCACCTGGCCATCCCCTCCCCACCCAAGTGAGCACACAGGAGAGAGCGGTATCTTTCCTCGTTCTCTCAGCGATTTCAGTGGCCATTACAGGGCCCCGGAAGTATTTCCAGCATAATCACTCGTTCCGCTGGGGCAGGATCTGCATCGCTCACACCAGGAAGGGGCAAGCGACTTAGCGCATCAGCGTGGCACAACCTTTTCCCTGGAACATGGGTCAGGGTATACTGGAACCCATTCAGGAATATAGACCATCGTAACATCCTGGGGGAGAGAATCTACGGCGTCTGCTTGTTCGGGTTGAACAATCCCAACAATGGCTTGTGGTCGGTTTCAAGGAAGAAGTGGCGACCGTATAAATAGTCATGGAACTTTTTAATCCCTGCCACTATTGCCAGCGCTTCTTTGTCAATTTGTGCGTAGTTGCGCTCTGTTGGCGACAACGTACGAGAATAGAATGAGATGGGCTTTTCCGACCCATCCATTTCCCTATGGCTCAGCACAGCTCCCAGCCCATACTGAGAGGCATCACATGCCAGGACAAGAGGTTTCGACTCGTCATAATGAGCAAGGATGCTCCTGCTAGTCAGCATGCCCCATAAGGTGTCAAAAGCCTTCTGCTGTGCCTGAGCCCAACACCACACACGCTTTTTTTCCCCAATAGTCTATGCAACGGCTCCACTATTGAAGCTTTCTGAGGTAGGAATGAATGATAAAAATTAATAAGTCCCAGGAATGAGTGTAACTCCGTCTTGTTCTGTGGGCGTGGAGCCTCAGTAATGGCTTTAATTTTAGAGTCAGTGGGGTGGATGCCTGTCGCATCAATTTTAAACCCCAAGAAATCCACAGATGGCACCCCAAAACTGCATTTTTCCTTTTTAAGCTGCAGCCCCACCTCTTTAAATTTGATTAACACAGCACAGATACGCCTAACTAGTTCCTTGGGGTCTTTCCCAGCAATCAGAACATCATCAAAAAATGGCAAGACCCCTGGCAGACCCCTTAACAAGCGCTCCATTAGACCTTGAAAAATCCCTGGGGCCACACAAACTCCAAACATTAACTTGTTTACTCTGAAAGCCCCTTTGTGTGTTACAATAGTCTGTGCTTCCGCAGATTGCGGAGTCACTTGCAGCTGCTGGTAAGCTTGTGCCAGGTCAAGCACAAAATTCCCCCCCCAGCTAGTTTGCCAACAGCTGTGAGACTACTGGAATGGGGTATGAATTTTCCCTGAGTGCCTTGTTGATAGTACATTTGTAGTCTGCACAAATTCTCACTTCCCCATTTGCCTTAAGGGCTGTGATGATAGGAGTCTCCCACTTAGAAGAGTCCACAGGTGAAAGAACTCCCTGTTTGACCAATTTGTCCAGTTCCGCCTCAGTCTTGGGTTGCAGCGCAAATGGCACTTGCCTTGGCTTGAGTCGGATTGGGGCCACCTTGGGGTCCCGCTCAAAGTCAATTGGAGTCCTTGTATAACAACCCAGTTTACCACTGAAGAGTTCGGCAAATTCCTGGTCTAATGCCTTGCCCAACTCTGGGGATGTTTGGACTGAGTGGAGCCCTGATATACTCAGTCCCAAGGCGGGAAACCAGTCAGTACCCAGGAGACTGGGACGACTCCCCTTTGCAATCACCAATTTAAGCACGGCCTGTTTCTCCTGGAATTGTACTCTCACAGCACGCATTCCTAGAATGTGGATGCGGCCGGCCGTGTATGATTGCAAGGTTGCTGGGAATGGTTCCAGAGAGGGGAACTTTCCCCCAGGGAAGAGCCCCCTTGCAGTCTGGTCTGAGACAATGGTGAATCCGGATCCGGAATCCACCTCCATGTTGCACGGTTGACCTTCAATCTTCACTCTGACAGATGTTTTGCCTTGCGCCGGAAACTGCACGGTCTCTCCGTTGATCACTGTGAGATAATTGCAGTCGTCCAGGAGATGAGTCGTGGTGGATGATCTGCGACACGTTGATCTAGGTGGTCCCGTTGTTCCAGCTGCCACCTACCTACAGACCCTGGCGATATGTCCTGTCTTTCCGCATGCCCTGCACGTAGCATCATGGAAACGGCAGCTTTTCCGCTCATGGTTTCCGCCACAGCCTGAGCAAGCGCCTCAGCGATCTTTGGCCCGTGCATCAGCCTGATGCACCAACTTGACACCACAGACTGGGCTCTGGCTTGGACTAGCCTTTGGTTCATCCGTGGCATGGGCAGCCTCTACCCGCAGCTTCGTGGCCTTGCAACTGGCATTGAGCTCTTCCTGCTCATAATTCTCTGTGGCGGTGGCCTCTTTCAAGGCGAAGGCAAGGGTGACATCTTCCTTTGCCACAATGTGCCTTCAGGCTTTTTTGCTGCTGAGCCCCCCAACAAATTGATCCAAGAGAGTGTCTTCAAGATTTGGGAAGCCACAGTGCTGAGCAAGCTCCCGGAGTCCTGCCAGGAATGCAGCCACAGATTATCCGGCTTGCTGCTGCCTTTTCTGAAACTCCATCCGCCAGGCCATCTTGGTTTTGGCAGGTGCCAAGTGGCTTGTCAGTCGGGCGAAAATATCTGTGAGTGATGTCTCACTCAGCTTTGCTGGGGCGAGCAGTGCCTTGGCCAACAAGAAGGTCTCATGCCAACAGCAACTCAGGAATGTGGCCCTTCTTTTGCTGTCATCCGTGATTTCTTGAGCCACTACGAAGAACTCAAAGCGTTCAACATAGTCCTCCCAAGTGTAGGGCTCCGATGGCTGGAAGGGCTCCAATACCCGTGGACGTTCCATTCTCCTGGCGGGCAGGGTCATCTTCTAAGCCGGCAGGTGAGTCTTGTTCTTCCCTGCGATCCGGACTCTGAGTCAGCGTGATGATCCTCTGCTTCTCAGCATTCCGGATCCCATCCTCGTCGCCAGTGTGAAAGCGTGGGGTTTGTGATTTTAGCAAGTGATTTCAGCTCTGTGACATAGTATGCTGGAGACAGCTTCTATGGTAACAACTCTTTATTCAGGGAGAGAACAAGGCTGGCGACTGGGGCAAGGGAGCTACATTTATAGGAACCAGGACAGGCTAGGAAAAGATACATTTTGGAGGGAACAATTACAAGCAACCACAAAGATGCCTTTTGGCGGAAACCAATAGGATTGAGGATCCAAATGCATCAACTAGAAATAACCAATAGGCCTGTTCCCTTTGGAACAGGAAGGCAGTTACTTCAACATTAGTCTGTTTTGCCATATCTATTTTTAATTCTGCTAGAATTTGCTCCTCCGCATACCGGGACGCAGGAGGATTTTTATATGTTTTGTTGTTTTAATAGTTCTATGTTGTTTATGCTTTATATCTGATGTATTCTATTGTTGTTGATTTGGTATGTATTGCTTTTGTTAGCCGCTTAGAGTACTACATGTAGTAGATAAGCGGGATATAAATACAAGAATAAATAAATAAATAAATAAAATAAACATAAGCAATTACAGATAATAGGAATACAGATCAATACACAAAATAAATGTTAAGCAACATAGGAGCCAATAAGCTGGTGTGTGGTGGGCCATTCTTTTGAGTCAGTCATTGATCAGCTGTGTCGTCCTTGAAAATTAATCAGTAGTCTCTGATTTTGGAAAAGGATTGCTATTTCTTTTTATATTTTTACAACAATATTTGACAATGACTGGAGTCATGAGCAGCCAAAACATCAAATAAAACTACCCCATGATCTTCCAAGTTCAAAGCTATACTCAGTATGAGATTAGCTGCAGTAATGAACTATATAAAGATGAACAAACTGAAACTAAACCCAGACAAGACAGAGGAGCTTCTGGACAATCAAAAGGGAGAACAAGGGATAGGGATGCAACCTGTACTGGATGGGATCACTCTCCAATTGAAAAAAGAGGTATGCAGCTTCAGGGTGCTTGTGGACTCTTCCTTGAGCCTAGATGCCCAGGTCACAGCAGTGGCCAGGAGTGCATTTGCACAATTAAAACTAGTACACCACTTGCACCCATTTTTTGAGAAACCTGCTGTGACCACAGTGACACATGCCCTAGTAACATCCTGGCTAGATTACTGTAATGCACTCCAAGGGCTCGGTCCCATGTCCCTTTAAAAGCAGTTTAAATTACTAAATAAACTGAGTCCAAAAATGCCGTCCCCACGGCCACCTGGCTTTTGGAAAAAAAAGAAAAAGAAAACCCCGTAATGATCCCTTACGCGAGGTTTCTGTGACTCACCTACGAGGTAGAGAATTTTTTGCCTCGCTTTGAAAATCCAGCTTTTAAGGAGGCAGACGCCGTGGGACCACGCTGATGATCCGGGTTTCTTTTTCTTTCTTTTTTTGGCCACTCCTGAGGCCGATGGGCTGTGTTTTTGTTAATTGCTTTTCACCTTCGGAGAAACAGGAAGCTCTATTCGTCTGGCAAGCATTAATTTTACCAAGCAAAGTGGTCCGTTTTTTTTTCAATTACTAGTGCCACCTGCTGGCCAAGGGGGCTGAACTGCACTTTAAAATAATAATAAAAACAGCTTTTTACGTGAGAACTCTTGTCCCACATTTAAATCACGTGATGGGATGAAGAGGAAAAGCCGGACCTTGAGAAGTTCAGGATCAAAACCCAGGTGTGACCACAGCCTCTGTGGGACTTCCAATGAAAAGTCTCAGGAAACTTCAATAGGTCCAACATGCAGCAGCCAGATTGCTTACCGGGGCAGGTTACAGAGATCACGTTACACCCTTATTAAATCAGATCCACTGGCTGCCAATCAGCAGTTGGGCAATTTAAAGTGCTGATCTTAACTTACAAAGTACTATACGACCTGAGTCCAAGCTACCTCAAAGATTGAATCTCACAGTACGAACCAGCTCAGGTGCTAAGGTCATCAGGAGATGCCTTTCTTTCCATCCCGCCACCCTCACAGGTACATCTCGTGGGAACACATGAAAGGGCCTTCTCAGTTGTTGCACCCAACCTCTGGAATTCCCTCCCCCTGGAGGCCAGGACTGCCCCATCTCTGCTGTCTTTCCAGAAACAGGCAAAGTCCTTTCTCTTCAGGCAAGCTTTCCCTAAATGATGGACTAACTGTTATGTGTCACAGACTTTGTGTTTACAACCACTTACAACTTTGTGTTTATATACTGGTATCTCCTTGTGTGATTGTATTGTCACTATGTTTTCAATGTTAGTTTCCATCCCTCATAAATTTTACATGAGCCACCATACATGATTGCATTGACTGACTTCATAAATAAAATGTTAGCGCCGTCCCTCATAATGGAATTTTTACTCTTATTCTTTATCTGTTCACATACTCTTTTAGCTTTAATGTTACCTTTTATTGCTGTGAGATGCTCCACAATGCCCTGTTCTCAAACTTGGATATGTCTTAAATGTACAAGAATGTATATTGTCCCTCATATAAGCCGTCTTGGGTCCTTTTCCAAGGAAAAAGGCAGGGTAAAAGTACTCAAAAATCAATAAATGTTGCATTTATGTAAGATTTCTGATGAACAATTCTTTCTGCGTTTAAAACTAACATGCAGTGGATGAGGAGTAGTTATACTACATGTATCAGATGGTTGAGAATAATTTTTCCAGGACTTTGTAAAGGTGACAAAGTAGTGATATTGGCTGGAAATGTTTCAGTCTGTGAGTTCTGTACCAGGTTTCTAGCTGACAATCAATTTTGTTACATTTTCCACATTATCAGGATCCTGAGGGAAGGCAGTTATTACAGAAATTAAGGAGCTACTTTTTAAAATGATGCTTCAGTATTTTATCTGTTATACACTGATGTTATCGAGGCTTGCTGCCTTCCTAATTTTCAGCTATAAACACTTTTTTTTAAAAAAAACTTATGCTGCATGGTCTTGTAATGTCATTGCTATCTAGCTCATTGTTTCTTTAAAGCTTATGTTCTGATTTTTCTATCGCAATGTTCAGATCTATTTTTTAATGAGGAGCTGATGGGCTATGTGATTTGCTAAAATGTTTGCATGAATAAAGCCTTTAACTGAGTTGCTGTTCAGCTGCTTAACACTGATTTAATAAGGAGTGGCTGAGTGAGTTAGCTAGAAGTAAATCATTGAGCAATACATGTATTTAAACACTGCCAACAGAAGTAGAAGCAAGCCTGAGAAACATGTATTCTTATTATGCCTTTGGGTTCCAGAAGTGTATCTATATTAATATGTTTTAGCAAATACAGCAGATACTGTGACACCTGAAAGACTAACAGATTTACTGTGGCATAAACTTTGAGGGTTGGAATCCATTCAGTCTGACAGGCTGTAGTCCTTGGATGTTTATGTCATAATAAATCTGTTAGCAAGCATTTAAGGTGCTTTTGTTCACACTGCTAGTGTTTCCTGTGTATATTAAAGAACAACAGTATCTGCTTTTTTAAAAGTGTTGTAAAGCAGCTCTAATGTGAATTCCTTTCCTTTGTACTGTGCTACTCTGCATCCTTTATAATATTTTTTTGTCTTCTACTCTTCACTTTTCAATTTGAAATAAACCTCCTGGCATTAGTAGTTAGGTTTCGCTTAAACTGTAGATTGCTTCTTAAAAGAAAACAAGAATTTGCTTCTAATTAACAATATTTTTTTTATTAACGTTTGTTCACCAGATGTTTTATTCACTCTTCAACTATCCTATCAGGTTGGAGAAGTTTAGAACCTGGATATAGAAACATAATTACCCTCTGAAATAAAAGTAGGGAGCTGTGTGGCCCACCGGCCATTACAAAAGACAAATGCAAGAACAGGGAATAGGTGATACCTTTATAGGCCATTAATAAGGAAAAATGAAAATGCATACATCAGATTTTTTAAATTTTCTATTAGTGGCTTATAAAATATCACCTATCACCTATTCTTGTATATATATTTAAAAAGTGAGAAGATGCTTATAAACACAAAATGCATGGGAATTGCCTTTATAACTTTTCTGTCTGTCAGGCGTGCAAATGCACAATGAGTATATCATGCAGAAATATGTTTTGAAGCTCACCACAAATGAAAACCATCAAAGCCATGCTGAGGTGTGTCACACAAACCACACACTACAGTACTCACCCACAAAGATGCAAAAAGCCATGTCATAGAGCATCACATGCAAGATCATTTTCAACTTCTTCACTGAGTGGTTAGTGAAGTGTAAAGGTTGGTGAGGTAAGGAAGCATCTGTTGTTGTATAGAGTATTAGAACTGGCAAGGATCATGAATACTTTAATGTACTAGCTACCCACCAGAATATCATTGAGGAAATAGATCTCTAAGTCTTCCAGGAGGCAATATGCCAATATGGAAGCCAGTGGTCTATCTGTTAACAATGGCAGGAAACTGGCAGATGCATGTTGTGATGAGTTTTTCCCCACAGAAAATTGAGGAGATTAATGCCTTACACAAAGAGTAGCTCAGTGGAATGGCACTAAGCCTTAGTCACATGCAGGGCCAGCGCTAGGTTTTTTTGTGCCCTGGGGGGGGGAGCGGCCGGCGGGGGGGGGGCGGGAGGGCAGCGGGGGGGCAGCGGCGGGGGGCGACAGGGGGCGGGGTGGCAGGGGGGCAGATGACGGGGGATGGCGATGGGCACAGGGGGTGGGTGGCGATGGGCATGGGGGGAGGCGGGAGGTGGGCGGGCAGTGACGGGCGGCAGGGCAATGGATGGCGGGGGGCAGCAGCGGGGGGGCAGCAGACTGGCCAGTGCCCCCTCTCCATTTTGGCGCCCTAGGCAACTGCCTAGTTCGCCTTAATGGATGTGCCGGCCCTGGTCACATGACAGTGAGAAAGAAAAGGAACATGCAGTTATCTTGGTAGCTCCACATCGGCCCAGTAAGCTACAATTCAAAGATCATGTAGGTCCAGCTGGGATTTTTCTATCCCAGAACTACATACTCTGCCTGACAACTTGAGGCTAAAGTTTGAGGCTAACTGAATATCTGGAGAAGGTAGTAACCATTCTGGAGAAACTGGTAAACAGGTGGAGACTTGGAATGGGATGACTGCAGTGGTGTGACAGGGAAAATACACTTTCATCTACAAAAAGTAAAAGGTTGAGCCTTTATTTTAGTATTTATTGGCTACCTATAAATTGTCTGCAGACTTTGCTTCAATCATTACTTACTTCAGAGGATGAAAATTGCTTACTTTTTACACTAAATCCCAAATATAGACACATGGTTTATAAACATACTGTGCCATGGCCTACTGCCTGGGAAAGCCATGTGTGAGAACTTTAATTCCATGGTGGGATAAAGTTTATATTATATTTATATTTATATTTATATTTATATTTATATTTAATTTATATTTAAAATTTATATTTTATATCTATAGATAAAAATAGTTAGCCATTAGGTATACATGGCTTGTGTAAGAAGTTCTCCCATTAGGGCAGATTCACCAAAGGAGAAAGAGTTGCAGTAGACAGCCCATTTGAAGCTGTTACAGATCCAAGCTACAACTATCTCAATGAATGGTTTGGGGACTTTAAAGATGACACACCACACCCGAACCCCAAATAGAGATGGGTTTCTGTGTGGCCTCCAGAGAGAATGGCAGAGCTTTCAGGCTTCACTTATTTAAGGTTGTCAGTTAAGCAATCTTCGGTTAATTTGGTAGCTCCCTTAATCATTACAAGCTGTTTTCTCGCTCATTCTACTAGCCCGTGGTTTTGGCAGTCAGGGACGTCCCTCCCATAGGAGGAGATAAGGCAGCTTTTACCATGTCATTGACCAGAGCCAGCCACAGAACATTAGACCGGCTCCTGACTGTCGAAGTTGAAACTGCTTTAAAACAGCAGGGTCAGCCTGCTTGCAAGCAAACTGATATTATCACATTAGTGGTGGCATTTTCTGCAAGCACTAGAACAACAGAGACAGGGTGGGGGTGGGGAGCAGAAACATTTCCTGCATCTTTGCCCCTCTGCCTAACTGTATGATACCTAACTGATTATATATTTTCCTCCTATATTTAGACTGGTAGTTCCTGTTTATAGTAAATTTGGTGAACCATGAAGAAGATGGCAGGGTTTTGCTTTCTTGCCAGTCACCTACAATTTCATTTGCCTTCTTTAATTGGTTGTTGTACCTAACTGTTGCCTCCCGAACTCATCCAAGCCTTTGGGATGGGTCTGGTAAACAGTAAAACCATATATTGTCAAAAGACATCAGTGCGCATTTATGCAAGAATTCTGATGCTCTCTATGCTTATTAAATGAACACGCCTAACTAGTAGCTAAAAGAAACACAGAGAGCTTTGAAGCACTACTTTTTAAATGACACCTCCCAGAATCCCCCAGCCAGCATGGCTCCTTGGAGTGACAGTCCAGAAAAAGACCTGTTCTTACGTCTGCTGCACAAAATATGGTGAGGGCTTAATGCCAATCTAAGGCTAGAATGGGAAAAGCAGAGCTGGTGCCATAACCAAAGGCCAAAGCACAGCTTGGATGTACATGTCAAAAACCCAACTCTTACCACTTCTATTTAAAAGATCTCAAGGTTATCTGAGAAATGAAGAACCAGGATGACAGGAAGGTGGGGGTTCTTCTTCCTTTGCTTTCCATCCATAATCCACCCAAGAGATGGGAGGCCTTTCCAGTAGTAGCAGGGAAGGTGAAGAGATTGACGAGCCATGCCATTGGCTTCTTTGGCAGAACTCTCTATTTAGGAACCACTGTCTTTCTAATAAAAGCAAGAAGTCACTGCTCCTACACCTCAAAGAAACAGATGAACCACTGTCTCTCAGGCAATAAAGAAGCTGATTATCAATCTTTTGCAGGAGCATTTATGTAAACAACCATTCAAAGGGTCTTGACCAATGCTGATAATGCAGTTGTCACCTTCTATGTGCTGTTTCACTCGGTACCTTTGTCCTAGCATGTAGGCTGTGTATATAAATTTGTGGTCTGACTATTGTAATCAGAGTGTCTGAGCAAAAAAGGTAATAATCTACGAAAGTTCAGGCTGAAATCAATTTGTTGGTTTCAAACAGACTCCATTCCTTTTAATTTGGTTCTGTCTGTTTAAAGTTTGTTGAAATGGATGAGCAAAGCTGTCTTATGGTATGCAGACCCTGCTTCTTTAAGAGAGAGGTTTCAATAGCAACTCCTGTCTTCTAAAAAGCAGGAAAAATGTTGTACAGTGCTCCCCTGCTCTTTCACGGTTCACATACCACGGTCCTGCTATATTGTGGGACCGCAGTAACTGGAAAGGGCTTGAGGGAGGGGGATCGCGCACCGCCCACCTGCGCCTCCCAGGAGGTCTGGGCAAGCAGAGCACGATGGCAAAGGGGCTTTCAGCTTCGGATCGCTCCCCGCCATCCCCCGCCCCCTCTGAGATGCCTCGGAGCTGCCGGGGGGGTGCCGGGGAGTGATGCAATCGCTCCCCGCAACCCCCCCTGGGCCCCTCCAAGAAGCCTGGGAGGCGTGCGGGGGGTGGCAGGGGGCGATCGGGTCGCTCTGTGCTGCCACCCGGCCCCCTCTGAGAAGCCTCAGGGGTACATGGGAGGGTGGCGGGGGTGATCGGGTCGCTCCACGCCGCCGCCCCGGACCCCTCCAAGAAGTCTCAGGGCCATGCGGGGGACGGCGGGGTGGCCGCAATCTCCATTGAAATGCATTGTCAATGCATTTCAATGGAGAAATGTTCCCCATTGGGAAGCATTGAGCCAATGTTTTCCAATGAGGAAAATTTTCTCCATTGAAATGCATTGGCAATGCATTTCAGTGGAGACGGCCCCAGACAAGTCTCGGGCGGCGTGGGCGGGTGGCAGCGGGAGGTCAGATCCCCCTGCCGCTGGCGGCACACACTGCCCCAAGACTTCTCGGACAGACACACGATCCCCCACCCCAGCCCAGCCCCCATCCGCATATGGCAGATTTTCATGGATCACGGGTGAGGTGGGTCCCTAACCCCCGCGATTGGTGGGGGGTTACTGTATCATGTGACTTGTGACAAGAAAGGGAAACACCAACTTCTTAATTAGTTGCAATTGCAATTAATGAGTTGCAATGGCAATTAGTAATGGTTCAGCTGTATTTTGGTCAGTAAGGGATAATATCATTCCTTTTCTAGTGTGTCTGTGAAGTTGTAGTTGCCTTTAAATTTGTGAGAATATATTCTCTTTGAAAGGGGGAGGGGAGTATCATATGGTTTGAGTGCCAGTTTCCCTGGGCCTTACGCTCTATTACAAGTGTTTAGGTATTGGTGAAACAGATGGGAGAATAATGTGGTTTGTACGTTAATTAGTGGGATATCTTTTTAAATTACTAAAAGTTCTTCTGTTATTTCTGGAATGTTGGGAAGCTTAAAAATTGTAATTATAATCCTAACTAATGAAGTGATAGATACTGCATATCACAGAATTTGGTTATGAGGTCATACGAAATCTCATTTCATATTCCAAGGTAGAAGAATTTCTTGTGCAAATAACACTGAGTGTGACAAACATCTGAGTCTTGTGAGATAAAAAGTAAGCTAATTACAAACTTCAGCAATGTCACTGTGAATTAGCAGCTAGGTTTCTTGAAAGGCTTACTTTAAGTGGCAAATGAGACATGGCAGAGTTGCCACTAAACTGCCACTTTTAAAACCAGACCGCTAGTAAGGACATGGTTACACTGTGTCATTGATAGTCATTTTTCAGGTCAGTACTTGCATCCTCTTGGGAAAACTTTTATCCATTTTAAACTGTGTTGCATATCACTCAATGGGACTACAGGGGCTTTTGAACTTGCATTTGAGGCTTTGCCCTGCATCTGCCCACACTCATTCTCACTGCCTCTCACTGCCATTTGCTTCTGTGTTATTTTTAGTATTTGTGTTTTTTATTTGTTTCAGAGTGGGATAATGCTAGTTTAGTATTACAGTTTCAAAAAAAAAAGCAAATGGACTTTAAGAGAGAGAGAGAGAGGTGCATGGGAAAGGAGAGGGAGGTGGGAAACTGGCAGCCAAGGCTGGCAGAGGGAAGGTACACTAATGAGTGGAAAACAGAAGCTGACCAGAAAAACTGACAAGCCCAATAGCTTCTAAGCTTGCAGAGAAGGGACAATTTTCTCCTACCCTACCTTTAAGCTTCTAATGGCGATCTCTTCTGATTTTTTTTAACCTAAGCCATGTGCTTTCCCTATGATAAGAGTGTATCCTGTTCTTCTGATTTTCTCTCACTTCAGTTGCAAGCAGGAGGAACGAAGGCCAGGGAGCAAGAACAGAGAGGCTCCAAAATGCAAAAATGATTCATAATACATCACATTCACAATCAAGTTAAAATAAACAATGCCCTCCTGACTCTTTAAAATACTGCACATTCCAAACAAAAAAGACATTTCCCAGCCAACAAATGAGTGCTTAGCTGTGTACATCATGTAAACTGATTTTTAAAAACTTGATTTTAAGCATGCTGAACCTAATGCAAACCCAGACGTATTTCATTGTGTAACCGAACCCTAAGTTACAGTAGAGTGGATGTCATTTTCTCCATGCTGCTTTTTTGCCTCTTGTGTGACAATAGGGAGGAGGCTTTTAAGGAGTGGGGCTCAATTTGATTCTTTAGCCTTTGGTTACTAATCAACCAAGGTCATCCCATGAGTTTCAGGACTGAATGGTGTTTTGAACCCTGGCCTGCCCAGTCCTAATCAAGTACCCTTGATCACGGCTTTCAATTCACTGTCATTTAAGTAAAAAAGCAGATAGAAAATAGTAATAGTCTCAGGATTCTGCTAGCCTTCTTTGAAAACAGTCAGTACCCAAGGAACTTTTGAGACAGCATAATCACGGTTTAAATCTTACAGTGACATGAATTCCTACAGATCTAATTAGTTACACTGGGAGTTGGTAGCATCTATAAATGCTCTCCCAACTGGGACAAGCATTCTGTGCTTTCTGTTGAAAAGGGGGATGGGGAAATTGTCTAGCGAGTTTGGCATTCCTAGTAAATTAAAAACAGTTTGTAGCTATTCTTTTTAAAGAGCAGCAGAAATTCAGCATGGCAAGAATGTAATGGGGGCAGGTGGGGGGAGAGGAAACGAATGATGAGAGGCAACCATGCTTTATATTCAAGTTGGCCAAACAAAAAGGAAGTACTAAAACCATTGCTAATAAAACAGCCAAACTTTCTTATTAAAAAGGACACATAATAATGCCCAGGGCAGAAGAGAATGTTGCATGGTATATTGATCATTCATCCCATTTTCGCAGATGAATCATTTTGGGATGAAACGTGTATGGTTTTAAATTACTAGAGGCCTGTTAGCAACATTAGGTTGGAAAATTCCAACAGATACTACCCTCCCTCCCAAGCATCACATGGAGGAATCACTAGGAGGAATCACCATGTGATTCCGACCATGGAAGAATCACTTCCTAATGTCGCACAACACTGGAGAATCATGGAGCAGAGGATTGGACTTGATGGCCATGTAAGCCCCTTCCAACTTCACTATTCTGGGATTCTATGCCCATGTTGTACTTGTAGTTTTCTTTCTCCTGGTTAGTCTACTCTTTTTTGCTGCTCAAGTTGAAGAAAAGATGGCACATCCTCCCCCCCGTCCCCATATAACCGAAGAGATCTAATGTCAGAAGTCATGTGTTACTCTTATCTTCTAGCAGAGGTGGATGATGGGGACAGGATGTCTCAAAATAACACCCAGAAGGATGCCATTGCTCACCTCCATTTTCTGCTACCTGAGATGCTAGCTGCCGACTGATGAGTGGCAAGATCGGCTCTGAAAAGAATTAAACATTTGTTTAATTCTTTTCAGCTTGTTCTGCCTCTGCTTGACCTCATCCATCTTTCATGCATATCTTGGGAATTTTCACCATCGTGTGATTATATATAACACAAACTTTCTGTAGATTTCTGAAGCTATGAAAGCAGTTATTCTTTTTGAAAACTGCAGTCTTCTACTGATAATTATAATGCAGTGCACAGTTTGAAAAGATTCTGTATCATTAGGTGCCAGCTTCATTCATTCATATAGGCATACATTGATCTTTTTATTATACACTCATGCTTTTAAAGCGAAGGAGAAAGCAATATTAAGTACAACTAAAAGAAGAATGAATCAGCTCAAACATTTTACAATCATAGTAATTACACAATTATGTTTTCTCACATGCATTTGTTTCCATCCAAAGTCAGATATTCTCAAACTTAGTTATTCTCACAATTATTTTTTTAAAAGTACAGTTACTAAGTTACTTCTGAATAAAGCTGACCCCATGACCCCCAGAAAGCCCTGTTGTCAACAGCCCTGCACAGCTCTTGCAAACTCAAGGCTGCAGCTTCCTTCATTAAGCCAACTCATCACTTCTTGCTGCCTTCAAATTTTCCCAGGGTTATTGTCCTTTCCAGTGAGTCTTGACTTCTCATTGTACAATATCCTCAGTTTAGTCATTTTTGCTTCTGGATGAATTCTAGCTTGGTTCTACCTAGAACTTACTTATTTGTGTTTTTGGAAGCCCATCAGCGGTCCCTCAGTATCACATTTCAAATTAGTCATTTTTTTTCGTGTCAGATTTCTTCAGTATCCAGATTTGACATCCGTACACAGTGTTCCAGATTACCATAGTGTAGGATTTCACCTTCATCTCTGGTGACACATCATTGCATTTGAAGATCCTTCCAAGTCCTTTAATCTAAAGCCTCCCTTTTAGGCATCAGTCGTCTGGTTTCTGAATTGATAAAAGGAAATCTTTATCAATTTCAGGGTCTTCATTGTGAATTTTGAAGTTATGCAGTTCTTCTGTAGACCTGCTTTTTTGTCTCATTAATATTCACTCCAAGTCCACATTCACACTCTCTTCTTTCACCTTCATTATAAGACATTTCAAGTCATCATTACTGCTTTATGTTAGTAGTATGCTGTCATCTGCATACGTATCTCGGGTTATTAATACTGACTATTGACATTTCTTCCACCAAATGAAAAGACCATTATTAAAAAATTGAATTAATTGACAATCAGAAAAGGGTAAGAGAGCCAGAGGGGCTGGCATCCAACATATTTTCCAACTTCTTTCAGTTCAACATGTGAATAAATATAGACCATTGGAACATGACTGTATGCCTAGCACTATTTTAAGTCCTACCACTTTGGAAACCAACTTGCTATTCAGTAACAGAGGCTATTATATCTTGGCTGTATCATGGAAAGATAAGACTGACAAGGAAAAATAATGATAGGAGAAATTAAAGGCAGTTGGAAAAGAGTAGACTTAAGAAAAGGAAGAGTGACTCAACAGAGGAAGCTGCAGCCATTCATTCACAAGAGTGAGCGGGGCTTCTAATACTAGAACCATTGAGAGGTCATTAATTCTCATAAGGTAGAAGTATCTTGATGGATTATAACAATAACAAATTAAAATCTAACATAGCATAAACACAATTTCTGCATTTTTAAAAAAAATGTAAGCAGCAGCTGAGGAAACAGGGAGAAAATATTCCTCTCCCATCCCTGCCATGGTCCAGACAAAAATGGCTTCTTCTTTAAACTGCTGTGTGCTTGAGCCAAGGAGCTTCCATTTTTTTTCCTAATGAAGGCCACTCTCCTACTCAAGAGTCATCTCAAGGTTACCTTTCTGTATCTTCCTTTTAACCCTTTAAAACCCAGCCCCTAGACTACTCAATTCCTCAGTAAAATATTTGACTTAACTGCATATTCCTCACCATCATTTCCTAATATAAAGCATCAATCTGCATAACTACATTTGCATTTAATTATCCCTATCTCATTCTGTTGCCACACAGAGTCATAGATTATGATCTCTTCAAAGCATGGTTGGTATAAACAAATGATTTCAGACTGTGGCTGATTCTTTTTTCTATTCCGCTCTTGACAATATATGTTCCTCAAAATATTTTAATTAATAATAGTCAAGTCAAGAGACCTTTATTGGCATTAAAACAACAAACAAGTTGATAGTACAGTTCAAAAGGAAAACCGGAAACAAACAGCTAATAGTGCTGATATAAGCAACTAATAGTGAAAACAGAAGAGGGAGGAGAGGTGGACCCAGGGCCACAAGCTGCTAAAATTCTAGAAGCAAAAGTTGCCATCTCCTCCAGAAAGAAGGTGACATGTGTAGAAAGAAGAAACTCAAGCCTAGTTGAGTCTTCCCACCCCTGCATCCTGCCAAGGAGTGAGGACAGATGTTTCTTATGGAGTCTATCATGAAGTGGGCAGTAGAAAAAAATATGTTCAAGTGTTTCTACACAGTTGATTTGACATGGACAGATCCTCTGAGAATAGGGGATTCCACCAAACCTGCCCAGCAACAAAGCAGAGGGGAAAGAGTTGCATCTAGCAAGTGGGTAAGCTCTACGAGCCTCTGGGCATCTCAGGTGGATGAGAAAAAAGGCTGTCTTTCCCAGGGCAGACTGGGATGTTAAATTGAAGGGGGGAGCATATGGTGTTGGCTTCACTGCACAATTCTTGCCATTCAATGTCCAGTAGCCTATCTTCAATAGTCTTGTAGGCTTCAGGTTGTCTAAGCATGCCAAGCTGTGCAATATCCAATCCCGATTTACCCTGGCAAAATCCTGATTGCTCAGGGCCTAAGATGTTCTCGGTAGCAATCCAAGAAGATAGCTTGTTGCTTATATATTTGGCGTAAACTTTGCCAATTACAGATAACAGACTGATGGGTCGATAATTCCCTGGAGAGTTAGGATCCCCCTTTTTGTGAATGGGAACAATGATAGCAGTTTTCCAGTCTTTAGGTATGAGGTAGAGATGGGCACGAATCAAAAAAATTGCATTTTGTTTGTCGTTTGTCATTTGGAGATTCATTTCCATTTTTGCGAATTTTTCAAAAAAATTCATTTTCATTTTCGTTCGTTTTGTTACCGTTTCATTACCATTTATTTCATTTTTTGTGATTTTTAAAAGGATTTTAAGCAATTCACTCATATTGCAGTAACGGAAAGGAAATGCACGACAAAATTTCCGGTGTTTCTGTTCGTTTCGTTTCATTTTGGAGACAAAATTTGTTTGTCGTTTTGTTACGTAACGAAATGGAAAAAATGAAAACAAGAACGAAAAATTGTTCATTTCGTGCCCATCTCTAGTATGAAGCCATTTATTTCTATTCATTGTTGAAAAGAGAGGGGCAAGTAAAGTGGCCCTCCAGTCTGGATCACATTTTAAAAGGTCTGGAGGGACTTGACTTGAATTGACTTGACTTGAATTAATAATATTTTGATCAAAACTCATATTATTTTGTCACTGTGTTCTATCCCCTGTATCATTCTTATTAGATGTGTTGTTTAATTATTAGTGTCCCACCCCCCATACACCCACTTTCATTTGTTGTCCTTTTTTTGGTCCTTACATAAAAAGCCTAGTGAACTTTTGTACAGGGAACCGAAATGGTGCTATTTCAGTTATTACTGATTGAATCTCCAAAAGCAAATACTGTATAAGACTTGGGAAACTTTTAGAAAGTAGTGCCCAAACTCTTACAAAAGTGTACAGGGCAAAGCTGTTGAATTGTTTTCCTATATTTGTTAGCAGACACAGCGTTAAGTTTTGAAGAGAAGGCAGGCAGGGTTTTAACTGAATACCCGACCCGTCCCTCCTCCCTCCTCCTCCCTCACTTGAGAAATCCCTGAGGTCAGCATTGTAATAAACAGCAGGAAGGGTCCAATTTTCTGCACCTGTGGCCTTGTTTGTCTGTCCTTTTCTATAGGTGAATGAGCACCGAGGACGCAGAAAGGAAGTGAATTCAATAGCTGTGTTTTAAAACTCAGTGTGATAATCAGCAAGCACTCAGGTGAAATAGTGTTAAAACTCTGTTCTTAAGAGAATACTAATAGGGATGGAAAGCAGCTACAAGCCATGCAGATAAGAAATTTAGAGGAAATAAGGAAATAGCTTTGTTCAAGTCAGCCTCTGGCCACTGTGCATTTTCATAGTAATTGGCCTCTTTGAGCTGAGCTGCATTTAGACTGTTACGCCTGATATAAACTTTACACCTGGAATCGCTGGCTAGGAATCAACTATTACAGAACATAATGGTTTATCTTTTTTAAAAAAAATTGTGATTGTTACCAGAAAACAAAAGGGGACAAATCCACTTCTCATTGCATTCAAAGATGAAATGATTAATTGTCATTTGCATTATCATGAGCAAAACTCACAAATTCACAGCTATGTAAAATACTCTTATGAAGCAAAACATGTTTCTCAACAGTTTGTACAGATCTGGGGGTGGAGAATCATGGGAAGGTGATGACAGATACCAAATAGCAAACTGGTTAAATAAACTAAGCCATAGTTATTTATTTATTTTCAATTATTTAAAAAAAAACCCCTACAGTTTACAAATGTGGCAAATTGTGCTTCTGTACCCACAATTCAAAAAGCCAGTCAATGGCCTGTTGTTGTGGTGGTTGTTGTTGTTGTTGTGGTTGTTGTTGTTGTTAAATTTATTTTTATACCGCCCGTCTTCCCAAAAGAACTCCGGGCGGTTAACAAAAGGGATAAAAAGTAATCCAAATATAACAGTCAGGACAAGAAAGTAGAAAAGATTTAAAAACACTTGTTGCACAGTATTGTGGCTGCTCTGCAGAGCAAATGGCAATTTGAATTCTGACACCAGTGGCAGCAATAAAGATGGTCTGTAGCAGCCATTCCCAACTTTTTTTTGCCCCATCCATAAACATAAGATAAAAGGAATATAGGCCAAATCAGGATTGCATAAGTCACATAACGAAACTTATAAGATGGTGTGTGAAGAATAGTTTTCTGTTTGTGGTTCCTTTCAAATGTTCCAAGACTTCACTTGATATACAGGATATACTCTTAAGCATACTACCATTCACAAACTGATACCACGAAAGGGAACATGCCAGAAGCTGACTGCTTTTTTCAGCAGTTAAACCCTTTTCATTCAGACACAGAGCAACTGTTGGGGCTGTGTTTGGACTAATGTGAATGTTGAAGAAAGCTTCAACAATGTACATCCTTTGGGATGCTCTTGGTGATAAACCTGTCTAATTTGCCAGGAACTGGTTGCTTTTCCACATATGAAAGATTTTTTTTTCACAATCAGTATTTCATTCCCTGCAGTCTGAATTCTTTCCAAATTAAAAAAAGCAGGCGGAGCCAACCATTCTCCTTCAAGATAAGCAAGATTAGTCTTTTTAATGTATTTGATATGTTTTAAAATCTTAGGATATTTTGGGTTGCTTATTTCTTCATGGAGAGAGGAATAAAAATTTTGCTTTTAAAAATCATGATTTGAAAACCTTTCTTCAAATTTTGTCACACAGCAAGAGCAGATTATCAGCTACATCTATGCAAAATTTGGCACTAAATTCCTTTTTGTTGTTTGGGCTATCTCCATTTTTAGAACTGCCTTGTAGAATACTGATTTGCTTTGCTGCGAATAACATTTCTGTACAGTTACACAGTAATAATCTGTACAATGACTGTGTTCATTTGGCTATTATCCCTGGTACTGATTTTAAAGGTGAACCCCCTATATCAATAAGCATCCTATAAGGACCTTAGAGCAGGGCTGCCCAAACTTTTTGTAAGGAGGGCCAGATTTTGTGGCTGAGAATGCGTCAGGGGCCAGTTGCTCCCCGACCCTGCCACCCCACTGCAAGTGTCAGTGTTAGTGGACATGGGGCGAAGGAGGGGGAGGGAGGGGTGGGCCAGCCAGCCGCGTGCCACTCAGAATGGCCTGAAGGGCCGGATTTGGCCCCCGGGGCGGACTTTGGGCAGGCCTGCCTTAGAGCCTCTTAAAGAGTTGTGGAATAGGCTGATTCTGTTTCTCCTATTCCAAAGATTCGGTGATACACAACATGGCTGTATTCTGTATGTGTTATTGCATGTATATTAAAGCTAATGTCTTTGTGCAATATTCTTTATTATTTTCTGTTATTAATGACATTCATGCCCCTGCTGTCTTCTGATAAGCCTCTATGGCAATGTACATGTGTATATGTCTTGCCTGTCTACCTGTTCCCCCTCTTTATCTTTGCAACCATCTTCTGAGGTAAATCAGAGGATTACTGTCACTCAGTTCCAGAGGGGCAAAATGAGGACTGATGATTGTATCTCCCAGCAGACCTAGACAACACCTGCTGTCCAATTATGAATGAAGACTATTCACAGTGTCATGTGCATGTGAAATGTTACCAGAGAGAAAATGATACATAGATATTAAAATGTAAATAAATAAATAAATAACTTATAATTTATACAACTTATTTATAAGTTGTATAAATAAATAAAATAAAAGGGATCCAAGTGCTTACAATATTAAAAGAAACAATATTAGAAGCTAAAATAATAAACAATAAACAATTTACAAAGAATTTGGGGAGAAAGGCGGCATAAAAATAAAGTTGATTATTATTATTATTATTATTATTATTATTATTATTATTATTATTATTATTATTATTATTATTATTAATTATATATACTAGTAAAACTAATAGATGAAACAGTAGTAAAACACATTTGAAATAACAACAATAAAAGCACAACAATCCTTGTTTTATGTTTGTTTGGTTTTAAAAGCCTCCTCAGACAGCCTGTCACTAATAAAATGCCTGTCTAGTTTACCGTCCCCTTCTCCGCAAGGCACCCTGTGATTCTACAACTTATCCAAGGTTATAGAGGTGGGGTCTTTTCCTGGAAAATAAGCTCGCAGCCCATCTATCTCATTTAGCTATTCAGCCAGCAGCTCCTTGTGGAGCCAAACAAATATGAATAGATGATGCCATCTTAAGGAGTTATCCTTCTAGCCACAGAGGGATCCACCAAAGTCCTATGGCTACAGGTTGTTTTAATACTGCATAAGTTCAGTCATTTCACAGGTCATACTGATTTTTCGTTCACAAATTGTCTCAGTGTCATTTCTGAACACTTGAAAGCACAAGGATTTGTGCTTTAGGAAGGAAACTGAGCTGCTGAATGAGATGGATGGCCTCTCCCCAATCAAACCAACAAACCATCAAACCAACAAAGATGACCTCCAGTCCTTTTTCTTCCCCTTATTAAAGGGGCACTTTGTCTCAATCACGATTTTGTGATTATTATTCTTTTTGCCTCCGCAAATTATAACAGGCAGAAGTTTAACAGGCAGTTACTCACTGCACCTTCATATTGGTACTCAGTTTGCACCTGTTGCGTTGATGCAACAGCTGTTAAAGGAGGTTAACAGCTTCATTTCACGTTCTGAGTCTCCAGCCTGTCTAGGACTGATTCCTGGTGCAGACGATTGATCCCATTTATTCAGAACAAAATGATATGAAGAAGGAAATAATGTGGACAATTTGCATTTGTTTATAAGGATTTGCTGGCATTGAAGGTTGTGTAAACAAAGGAACTCGGCACGCAAAGACAATCATTAGCTTTGCTTCACCTTCTCTTTCATGACATATAAGGGCTGATAATAAGCAAGCATGGGTTGGAGCTGAGACATTGGATTTCCTTTTCCTCTTCTGGGACTAGACTGGAAGCCACTTCCTTACTTCCCTCCTTCCCAGTCCAGGTATCTATCTCAATTTGCATCCAGAATCCACTCTGAGCCCTAGGAGGAGGAGGAGGATGCTTCATGGGGACAAAAAGAATGTCTTTTTCACTGTATGTTGGGGAGGGTGGGCTTTCTTTTTAAATAAAACTCACAGAGTCAGGATCCTATGTAACTATGCCTGTAACAGTCCATGCTGTACTCTCTTCCGTTGATCTGGAAAAACCAAATCTATATTGTTGAAATGCAAAGCCCTATTGTTTGGAAGAGGCAAATCTCTAGGTTGTGTAATTAGTAGCCAGAGATCACTGGGACAAATACAGGCAAGGATTCCCTAAACTCCAGATTTATAAATGGAATCCTGGTGACAATTTTTAAAAAAGTAATCTGCTGGTATGCACAAGAGAACAAAAGACAGATTAGGACAGAGAGTGCTATTTGAAGTGTGGTTAGGGCAGGAAAGATAGAGGAATATCCAGGATTTATCCAGTAGTATGGAAGAGATACCAGCTACTGGTCACCTAGATGTTTTTAAGTGAAGGTGATCTATGACCATTGAAAGTAGGGGACATTTCTTTTGAACATATGCAGAGTGTGGCTGAAATCCTGTTGGTGTAACTTTATACCACACAACCAGAATAATGTCCTTATCCCACAAAGGACATATTTTATTTAATTTTATTTAATTTAAACAAAAGCCTCCTAACCCCAATCAGTTTTTGAGACTCCCTAAGGCTCTCTTTTTCCCCTGGGGAAGGCTCAGGGGTGTTATCAAGCTTTGGTTCCAAGTCCAAGTCTTTGGAACAAAGTCCTTGAGTCCAGATCTTAAGTTGCGTGTCCTGCCTCCAGAGGTTTGGAACCCAGGACTGAAACTCCAAGGCACACCCTTCCCACCACCTCCACCCACTCCCACTCACCTGCCCCCCCATTTCAGAGAAAGTGGGTCAGTTTCCATTTCTGGAACTTCCCCATTGACCCTGGGCATGTGCCAGCTGATCTGTTGACTGGCACATACATATGCAGAGGCAGCAGGCTGGCTCTCAGAAGAGAAGTTGGCTCATTGTCTCTAAAGATGGTGGCAGTGACCGCAACAGGTAGACTGATGTTGGCCTCAGAGGGGGCAGCGGGCAGTGGAGGCAGGTGACTACATCAGTGAAGCTGTAGGGAATTCACAGTACAACTTGGACAAATGAGTCCAAGTTACAATTCAGGTCCCAAGTAGAGATGGGCACGAAACGAAAAAATGTTTTGTTCCATTATTCGTTGTTCATTTCATTACATAACGAAACAAATAATGAAAATTGTGATGAAATTGGAATCAACCGAACAGAACCACTAAAATTAGGTTTGTTACATTTCATTTTCGTTAATGGTGACGTGCAATGAAATGAGCTGTTTTTAAATGTTAAAAAACATCCTGAATATCCATAAAAACACAGCGATAATTATTTATTCTGCCTGATAATACCTACCGGGGGGTTGGGGTCCTTAAAACGTGCATTTATGTCTTTTCTCAGATTGCTGTATTTTTTTCCTTTAAGGGGAGTTAGGGGACATCAACCCAAAATGGCTCCCGGATGCCTAATATTGATTTCTTGGGTATTAAAACACCCTGGACATCTGTAAAAGTGCATTGATAATTATTTGAAATTATTACCTACCAGGGGGTTGCGGTCCTTAAAACGTTTGTTTTTGTCTTTCTCCCATCGTGATGTATTTTTTCTTTTCCCTTTAAATATGACACAAAATGGATTCCAGCCACAAGATGGATGCAAGCCATGTGATGGGATCATGTAAATTCTTGGACAACTTCAACCAATAGCATGTCCAGGTTGCAGACTGGGCAGGTCTGGCAGCCACAGAGGGCATAAAAAGCTCTGGCAGCCCCCGTCCTCCTTGCAATCTGCGGTGGGTGTTAGGGTGCGATTGCTGTCTCTGCGACTCGTTACTTTAGGCCAGCCAGGCAGGTGTGTGTCTCTGTGTTCCTGCTGGCTGCAGCCTGGCTTTTAGGGGAGAGAAAGAAGAGATTTCTCTTGCAGCCTCCCTGTGTGCGTGCGTACCTCTCGGTGAGTACCCTCCTCTGCCCCGCAGTGCAGTCACTCTGCGGCTGCCTTACGCCCTGGGTAACGCCCACTGCTGCCTTTGCAGCCTCCCTGCCGAGTCCAGTGTGGACTCGGCAAGTGCTTGCAAGTCATGAGTCCTCGCCCTTGGGAATATTTTGGCAACCTCAGGAGTTGGGGAGCTTTTAATAGCCAAAAATTGCCTCAGCTGGTCAGACTGATGGGACTGGGATATCTACCACTGATCCTGCAGCAATTTTTGGCTAGTAAAGGCTTTCCCTTGGGCCTGGAGAGTCTCGGAAACTGGAAGTGGAAAATAAAGCTTTCAATTAAATTTAATTGAATATTATCATTGTGGTCTGATAACGTCCTTTAATTTATGCAGTCAACACAAGGCTATGCTTCACTGTCTTGGAAAAATGGCTGAGAGAGTGAGGAGACACTGTATGATCAGCCCTACTCAAGAGGTATATTTTGGCAAAATGGAAGTCTTTGTTGCCATTGAAACATCTGACCTCATGTGCACAGCTTGGTCTGAACACTGCCATGCACATCAAATCTTATAGATGCACACATGCACAATCTCCGGTGTCAAAGTGATGGCCAATAATAACAGCAGTGAAAGAGCTGGGTTTTTGAACAACCCAACCATAGCATGACGTGACACACAGCAGTGCTGAAATTATGCACACTGAAGCAGATGTGTTATCAGGAGAGTCTGAGTTCTGCTCTGCGAGACATTTGAGATGTCTTGATTTGCAATTATTTCTAATTGTTGTTTATTACTGCTTCAACTGGTATTAATAATCTTCTGGTAAACCTTGCTCATGTGCAACTGATACTCTGTTTCAAGCTAATATGACACCATGCTTTTTCGTTGACCTTAACAAAACACAAAATAGAAGAAAATAAAAACGAGAAAAAAGGGGGGCCTGGGAGGTTTTTTGTGTGAATATACACCAGACTTTAGTGCTTCACTCTTGACATGTAAGTGACTGCTTCTGGAGTATAATGGGGCACCTGTAGCAATGAATGGAATGCAACGGATCAGCTAGCTCCCCTTCCCACAAGCCAGATCATCAGTTTACACGAAAGCTCAGTAGCTGCATGATTCCAAGTACTGTATCAGAAGACATAGGCTAGATTTAGTGGTCGTCTTTTTAGTTTTCACCTACTGTATTCTCAACACCCTGGGTAACTAACAGCAGTTATACATAAAGCAGACCATATATTCCAGTGCATTCTCAAAGGCTTTCACGGCCGGGATCTGATAGTTGTTGTGAGTTTTTCGGGCTGTTTGGCCGTGTTCCTGCTTTATTAGTGTCCTGGCCTTGCATAACAAAGAGAAAATTGAGATACAGTGAACTGGTAAAAGGGGTACAGCAAGTGTTGGATGGGGTTGTACTTCCACAGAAAATTCAGGTGAACAAGGTAGATCAACAGTCAAGAGTGTTTTTTACCAGTTTCAGCCAATTCAAACACTCTCTTGCAGCAATATCATCTTTTTCTGGTCAGTTCTGTGATATGTACATGCTGGGATAACCTTAGTTCACTCATATTTTTTTCTCAAGCAAGAGTTCAAGCTTGACTTGATTGAGTACCCAATTTTCTGCCTTTCTGCTGTTTGTGGAATCTGTAGGACTGTCCTCCAACAGTCAATTGCAAATGAGTTGTTTTTTTTCCACTTTCTTCCTTTCACAATTTTTACTGATTGCTTACACCCCTTTTTTATTTCAAAAGACGAAATGTTTTAGGAAGCATTCAAACATCATATTTGTATGGCTTTTGGTCTCATATATCTTTTCTTCCTCAAGTTGCTTACCCCCAAGGAAAGAGTTCAGAAACTGGAACATAGCTTTCTAGTCTGCATTCTGCAGGTATGGTGACATAAGTTGACCTGAGAGGTTAGAGGGTGTGACGTTCCCCTTTCCCAGACTGTGGTTTTCAGAGGCACAACCGGGTTTATTTCGACATCCCACTGCTGTGCCACTAAATTGTGACGACACCTCCCTTTTACACACTGAATTCTGGGATGGAAATGGTACCGCTGCCACCTTTTATTCACTTAAGAATGCTGCCACCTTTTACACTCGTCGCCTCATGAATTGGGACTGACTCAGAGATATATAATATAAAAATAATGACGAAGTTTATTGAGAAGATAATAACTATAACAATATCTGAGGATGGTATGCGTTGCCTTTAACATATACTGTAACAGATTTAATCAGCTCCACAAGCCTCCCTGTCTTAGATAGCTAGTAAACAGTATAGCCCTCACTGCCTGACAGAACTCTCAGAGAACAGTGCTCTCTCCCAGCACTCACTCTCAACTTAACTTAACTCACTGAACTGCCCCAACTGCCTAGGCTCCACCCTTTTTATATCCTACCATTCCCCGCCCTCCTGCTGGGATTGGCTGATGATTTGTATATTCATCACTCCTGTCTGCAGGGTTTGTCACAATACCTCCCCCCTTATAAAGAAATTTTAAGGGAGTAAACTTACCTCGGTTTGCTCACTTAAAATTCTCTTTTGGAGCCTATTTAACTAATACATACATTCTTCTGTTTATCATATTCAACTATACATATCTATAAACTGTTTTATAATAGGTTCAACTTTCTTACTCTATAATACCATTACATGCAATCATTCTTTCTATATCATTACATTTTAAATAGACTATACTCTTATAACATTAGTTAAAACACTAAATTCAGATACCTGTGAATACCTTATCAATCATCCTAGAATCAATCTATGTTAAGATGAATAAATACATATATTTGTTTTACATATTAAGCTATTTTACTTACCAACATACATACAATTTTTTAACTTATTTTCTAAATATCACATAAACATTTTGATTTATAGTAAGCTCTAATTATACATTACCTTGCATTTTCATTTTCATTTTCATTTACAGTTAACTTACATTAACAACAAAACTAACATTTTATGACATTACATTTCCATACTTTTTTTAAGCAACAACTTCCTCTTACATCAGCAATAAAATAACAATATTACATTATTATTATTTAACCATGGTCCATGTAATCAATGTCTTCCGCCTCTTGCTGCAACGGCTGGACGATGCTACGCCACGGGTGATCACTTCCTCTGGCACATAAATCCAAAGTCCAGTTCACAGTAAATTGATGCCATTTTTCCTTGGGTTCTTGGAATGTGGGATTCAACTCTCTGACACCACTCCTGGTACAGTTCATTAGAGTCCCCTCAAATGCAGCTTGATATTCAAGCGACCACTGTATGACATACGGGTGCTTCATTTTTGTCAGTTCAGTCAGTGGTATTGCAATGGTGCTCAAATCTGGACCAAACCTCCTATGATATCCCGCAAGACCCAAAAAAGATCTCACCTTCTCTTTGTTGGTCTGTCTTGGCCACGGGACCATCGCGTCAACCTTCCTCTGCAGGGGGCCGGTCACGCCTCGTCCCACGTCGTGTCCCAGGTAGTTGATTTCTGGAGTTCCTAGTCGCCATTTGGATTCTCCCTTCGTCTTCTCGGCCTCTCGGATCCGCTGAAGCATGATGTTCACAGGCTGTAGTTGTTTTTCCCAGGTGTCTTTTGCAACTACCGAATCAGGTCTGTCATTAGCATCCTTCACTTCCAAGTAGGGTTTCTGCTTTACACCATTTTCTATTTGCTTTTCAGCTTCCTGCAGTTTTCTAAATTCATTAGCCATCTTATTCTCTTCTTGTATCATTTGTTCCTTGCCCAGAGCCACTTGGTTCTTCATCCCTAAAAGTGCTTTCAAAGGTGAAATTTCATTCTGGAGTTCACCAATAACTGAGGGCTGCAGAATTTTATCTCCTTTCAGCTCTTCTGCTATTGCTTCATTTTGTACCTTTTCAAGTTGTGCTAATTTTTCTTCGTCTCCTTTTAATTTAAAATATTTTCTAGTCTGGAGTTCTCTGCTGGTACACGAAGTTCCTCCCAAGCTTGTATCATTTTCTCCTCTATTATGAACTTTTCAGGGTGTTTGGAACTTAAGAAGTGTGTATTTGATTCCATTAAGTCAAAACATCCCTTCAAACTGTCATCTTGCCATTGTTCTAGACTAAAGTCTGCTGCTGGCCCTTTTATGTCAGCTAATTTGTCTTTTCCTACCATTTCAGATTGCTGAGATTCCCTCTCAAATTCTCCTATGCACATTTGCTTTGTAACTGTGTTGTTTTCACCATTTTGTTCAGCTTGGTGTGTCTGAGCTTGTTTTACTACAAAAGCACTCGGCACATGCTCTAAGACATCTATTCCACTTAAACCTGCTCTTGTGATTTGATCTGAAACTCCTATTCTATGACTGGAGTTCAAACCATATGAGTTATTGCAGTCATCATTTGTAATGTCTGAAGAGACAACTGTTGTGGAGCAAGGGTTTGTTGTCAATTTTGAGGAGGTAGCTAGACTTATGCTGATTGCACTGCCCAATTTTGTCACAGGAGACTGTCTGGGCCAAGTACCGTCTTCATTCTTTACCTCTATTACCACCGCCTGTCTCTGGTAGAGCCCTGCATCTTGTATAGTGCTGTCAAGTTTGCTTAACTGCTCATAAATACTGGTATTACTCATATATCTGCGCCACAACCTAATTTCCTTCCCATCAGGAATATTAAACAGCTTCCGCATCTCTTTTCCAATAGTATCAATGGTATCCGCTTTGCTGAAATAACAGCTTATGAGATTATTAGGATCATTGTTTTGACAGAGCTTCAGTTCCCAAAAATATACTTCGACTTTATAATATTTCACAAATAATCCATATTCTACAACTTTCCTCACAATTGGCTTCTGCCCTTCTACACACCCATACCAATTTACTAATTTATTCCAGGCTTCAGTGGGAACTAAAACATAATCCACTTTATCAATAAGGTACTCTTTCAATATTTGAGTTTCAGAATTTGCAAAAAGTCCCGAGTTGTCAATTGGCCCTGGGAAGAGTTTGGGCTCTCCCACATTATACAGCTGTCAAAGCCCACATATTTCTTCCACTGCTCGAACCACCGGCTATTAATCAAATACCAAAACTCCCCTGGCCGCAAAGGCATCCCCAACAGCGGCTTAAGTTCAGACACCTCAGTATGGGCCATTTTAAAAAAAAAGGTTTTCTTGGTATCTCTCTGGCACTTTAGTGACTGACCTAAATTTTTCTCCTCAGTTGTTCTACTGAAATGTCAATTCTAGTAAATACTAACTCTTTTCCTGTTCTTAGTATTCAATTTTTGGAACTGACTTGAAATCAAATCTTTTTATTACTTTCTTAAGAAAAGGAAAGTTCAGACTGGGTCACAGCTGTTTAAATGGCAACTGTAAAAAATTTCACCTCAGCTCCCAGCTCCTGACTCCTGTTAAGCAACTGTTGCCAAGGGCAAGATTGGCACAGTGCCCAGACTTCAAACTTTCTTTATTTAAAATATTATTTCAGTGTTTAAACTACACAGATTTAAATATATTTCTTCGGCTTTTAATCTGTAACTTTTCTTCTGGCCCTTACAATTTCACTTTCCCTCCAAAAGGGATTCTAATTAGCCAACTCCTGCTCTCACAGAGCTTCTGTCAGTTTTAAATCTCCTCAGACCACTTCAGTTTCTGAGGTAAATTTTTCTGAGGTAAATTTTCTGTCCCTACAGACTCTCACTTTGGAGATTTCTTTCTGTTAAAACCCAGGGTGATTTCAACTTTTACCACAGCCACCCTCAATTCCAGGGCAAACACTTTGGGTCTTTCACCCTCAAAGGAAATTTGTCTCAGCACCTTTTAATTTTCAGGCTGCTGGACAGCACAGAGTTCCGTGACTCTCAGGCAGTTTCCCCAAACAAACCACTGTAGATTTCAGTCTATCCTTTCAGATTTTTCTCTTCCAGGTGTCCTATAATTTGTCAAGTCAGACTCCTTTTCCTTTTGGAGTCCTGACCTCCAGACACTAACAAGGCCCACCAAAGAAAATCCAGATAGCACTACAGGGTCACCCCCAAAGGAAATTTGCCTCAGCACCTTTTAATTTTCAGGCTGCTGGACAGCACAGAGTTCCGTGGTTCTCAGGCAGTTTCTCCCAAACAAACCACTGTAGAATTTTTAGTCTATCCTTACAGATTTTTCTCTTCCAGGTGTCCTATAATTTGTCAAGCCAGACTCCTTTTCCTTTTGGAGTCCTGGCCTCCAGACACTCTAACAGGCCCACCAAAGAAAAATCAGATAGTACTACAGGGTTTTAAGTCTGAATTCCTCTCTCACACACAGGGCTTCCAAGGAACTGAAATCAGCTTCACCTAATTCTCAGTCCTAACCCCTTTTCAGAGGAACTTCCACAGACTACCCACAACACTTGAGGGCTAACTTTTACTAAAGGCTTCTTTTTAAACTTCCAATTTCAATTTCTTCACAGGGTACAGGCTAAATATTTTGAGCTGGTGATTTTTTCCCTCAGGCAAACTGGATATATTCGAGATCCGACCGCTGCCCACCAAATTGTGACGATCCCCCTTTCCAGAGGCTGGGTTTTCCAGAGGCACAACCGGGTTTATTTCGACATCCCACTGCTGTGCCACTAAATTGTGACGACACCTCCCTTTTACACACTGAATTCTGGGATGGAAATGGTACCGCTGCCACCTTTTATTCACTTAAGAATGCTGCCACCTTTTACACTCGTCGCCTCATGAATTGGGACTGACTCAGAGATATATAATATAAAAATAATGATGAAGTTTATTGAGAAGATAATAACTATAACAATATCTGAGGATGGTATGCGTTGCCTTTAACATATACTGTAACAGATTTAATCAGCTCCACAAGCCTCCCTGTCTTAGATAGCTAGTAAACAGTATAGCCCTCACTGCCTGACAGAACTCTCAGAGAACAGTGCTCTCTCCCAGCACTCACTCTCAACTTAACTTAACTCACTGAACTGCCCCAACTGCCTAGGCTCCACCCTTTTTATATCCTACCATTCCCCGCCCTCCTGCTGGGATTGGCTGATGATTTGTATATTCATCACTCCTGTCTGCAGGGTTTGTCACAGAGGGTGTATATGCTTCTCCATGATAAGTCTTACACTTATTCAATCCATCACTTCACCATTTCATTACATCCAAAACAGTCCTTCAAAATATTTCGGCACTCGGGGCTACAACTACATCCCAGGTGCTCTCACTTGTGTTTTCTCCCAGAAACCATTGTACAGATGACATTCTCCTCTTCTGGGAACCTCAACACCGGGTAATTCTACACAAGGGGTGTTTCTTTTGAAATGTGTGTGATATATGCATACATTTCCCTTTTAAATGTGAGCATATTCAATTCTTCTGGGGTAGTGTTCTTCGGTTAGTATTCCAAGATGGCAACTTAAGGACTTTAAGCCTGACCTGATCTTAAAGAAATGGCAAGGCCCTTTTATATGCTCTTTAAAAAAAGAATTTCAGTAGTTTTATGTTATAACATATTGTAAAATTGGTCAGTTTTAGCTGTGTATGGCAGAAGTACAATAAAATAGATTGCTAGCTAATGGTGTTTCAGCAGGTGTTGCTGTTTGCTCTGCATCAATATCTTACAATTGTGGATCCCCCTCCCACCTTGTTGTAAAAAGATTTACTCGTTATGCCTAATTAATTGAACACCAATAAGATATACTTCTGCTTTAAGGCTATGTAGAATAAAAATACAAAATAATACACATGAGTGAGAAAACATTTGGTGTCCTTTAGATTTTTTTGTTTTTATTTTTTGTTTGTTTGTTTTTCTCTCCCCCCCCCAGAACTAATCTGTTGGGACAACAATGGTAAGAGAAAATGGATTCAGCAGTGGTTGGATCCAGACCCAAAGTAAGCCGTCCCTTTCCTAACCCAATACCATCTGCTATCCCATAGTCCCCATTCCTTCTTCCAATTTAACAGGCTACCTGAGCAGAAGCAGATTACACATCTCCTGCGACCAGAGACTTTTGAAATTATACTGGGGGACAAATGAAAAGGGTGGATGGTCACAGGTTGCAAATCCCTGATCTGATGTCACTGAATGGAAATAAAATAGCTGAAATATATACTGTGTCCGAGTGGGTAGCTGGGGAGTTGCCACCGCATCACCATATTTTATACCATGCTCTTGAATTTCAAGGATAATTATTTAGAAGCACCCTTTGGGAAAGGGACTGATATTTCTTCTCTGGGGCTCTTTTGTCTCCCTAGATAGAATCAGAATTCCCAGCATTCCCTGGGAACACAGGTCAGTAAATCAGTCTGTAATATATTAGACCCCATAAAATGCTATTTATGTATGCAACTGCACATTAATAGTTTCTGTGGTCACAGTAATGTCAAATAATTCCAAGGCCATCAGAATAAAAGTTCTCTGTGTGGAGGCCTTTTCTGATGTTTTTCCAAAACTCAGATTTTGCACTTTCCTGAACATTGGTTCTTGGCTTTAAGTGGTATCAAGACACATTTAAAATGTTGTATTGAGAGAAAACACATAGTAAAGTGCTCTTTTTAAAAAACAATGCAGCTAAATGTAGTTCTGACAATAACAGATTTATGGGTGTCCGTCTGACACCCACAGAAGTGATACTAATGGGACACAGACTGTCTCCATATGTTGCCGACTTTTACCCTTTAATTGCCATGCCTGTGTGACATTCAACCCAGGAAACAAGACAGTGGGCTCAAATCCCTCCTTTCTGGGCATATTTTAGCCATCCATAATCTCTCCATAGCTTCCTTGATGCCCTAAGCACATCCGATCTCACCTGATTTCAGAAGCTAAGCAGGGTCGGCCCTGGTTAGTACTTGGATGGGAGACCACCAGGGAATGCCAGGTGCTGTAGGCGCCTGGAGTAGGAACTGACAAACCACTCCAGTATTCCTGCCAAGAAAACTCCACGGACATGAGGTCACAAAGAGTCGGTCACGACTGTAATGACACAACACACACACACAATCTCTCCATAAGAGCTACCTCACAGGATTACCTTAACACCCTGGATTCCATACAGAAAGGATCCAGTAAAAATGTGAAGCATTATGACAACAAACATAGCAAATTCCAGTCGACGTTGAGCACAGACACCACTGAAGATTAGCTCATGAAGATTCTAGTTCTGATTGAGGTCTACCATGGTACAGCAAGCTGATGAAACAGATGGTTGTTCAAAATGGGACCTACATTGACAGCTGTTCCAGCTGCGGCCTTGAGTTGTCAGTGCTTATGATTTAATGGGACTTGGGTCCCATCTGTCACTCGTTTTGGCAGCACCATGCTGGGTAATTTTCCATTAGATCTCCAGTGACCAATTTCAGGCTAGAGTAAAAAGCCATCTGATAGTGTATATCACACATACATTATCCAACACGTGGACGGTCTCAGTGTAGCATTCTTGCGGAAAACACTTGACATATTCTTTGCTTCTCATATTTTTGACAGCAAGTTCCAGGTGGCTGTCTTTATTCCAAGGGGTGGAAAAAGCAGCAACCTAACATTTGGAGTCCAAAGCCCCAGTGGGTGTCTTCCATTGCTCTTCAACATGCACTGGGAGTGTACACCTAGCATGCCATTAAAGCCTGATAGAATAGAATGGCATCAGGACCTAGATTTCAAGTTGCAGAACTACTGCTGCACAAAGGAATGTTATCATGGTTGCTCTGTCTGACTCGCTCTCTCTGTGATTCAGAGTTATTTTTTTAAATGGTTGTTTTTAAATGAGATAGCTTCATGAAGGGTAAACTTCATAGCAGTGACTGTGGGTCCACCCCCCCTTCGGCGGTTTCTTTCTGGTTGGCCATTTGGTTATGGGTGAATCCCAAAAGGCTTGTGGATTAAACACAAAGGGTGGTTTGTAAAGAAACTTGCTGTTGATGGATTAGGGCAGTGTGCCTGTTGTAACCGGACCCACAGTGCAAGTTCATTCATTCGGAGTACGGCGCTCTGACTCGTATTATGCTCCCTCCCAACGCTGCTCTTTGCCATCCAGCCGGTGAAACTTAACACCTCCTGAGATTTTACTGCAGATCGCAGTTCACCAACAATGTGTGTCATGCTGTGAAAAATATAGCTATAAATCAAAGTCAGAGGTAACGTAGAGCACGAGCTTTTCCAAAGGGCCTGCACCAAAGCTGAAACTAAATAGATTTGTGCCGTGTGTGCACAAGAGATGCGGATGGATGTACAGCAAGCAATGCTTGTAGCATAGCAATTCAATTTTCTGTGCCCACTTTTGAAGCATAATGATATAAAACTTTTTAAAATGACTTCTTTTATTTTTAAGAACAAGAAATAGTGAGGATTGCTGTTTGCGGAAAATGTAGAAAAAATCAATGAATCTGCTGATTTTAGTCAACTAACAGATCAATTACACAGGTCTATAAATAGCATATTTTATTTTGCATAATTTATTTTCCATACATTATTCCATTACTGGGGGGGGGGGAGGGACTGTGATAAATTATACATACAGATAATGTACTGAGCGAGCAGATGTGTTGCTGCACTGGGTTTCATCTCCGGGGATGGAGATCCCACACTTAAGTCTGAACAATAAAACAGCAAGACATCTGTGCTTCAGTTGGGGCCGTGATATTTTTAGGAAGGGGATTCATTTTTCTGCTGTTCACCTTTCATGCTATACACACCATCAACTGCTTTTTGTCTTACAAAAGGGACTACAGTGGACCCTTGTATAACAAACGGTTTGTATAACATAACATCTGTACAACATAAAAAATTCCGAGATAGGGGAAATTAGCTTAACAGAATTGTCAATGGGGCGAATCCGTACAACATAAAAATTGTCGCAGTTAGGGATTACTCTGTTTTCAATGCATTCCTATGGGCAATTTGTATAAAGGAAAATTTGCTTAACAGAATTTCATTTGGAATGAATTAATTCCTTTATACTAGGTATGTATGGCAGGAAGGTTAAACTCCACCACTCTATTCTGATTCAGTCCTCGGCTTTTAAGCCTTTAAAAACAAAGAACTTGTTCCAATCTCTGAACTTCTGTTTTCACATTGGTTTTGACACATTAGATCTATTCATGCTAGGGCACAAAATGGGAGGTGAGAAGCAATGGGTTTTCCATCACCAACCTAACCAAGCCCTTAGATGTGTATCCTTTGGGCAGAGTTGCCACTAGGGAACAGGAAACAAAAAGCAGGGAAGAATGTTGCTGTAATATTAGTTTAGCTCTCTGGTTGCAGAGCCAGAGTTTGGGAGTTGTCCTTGACAGGGGCTGGGCTTGATGAACCATAGGGTCCCTCCCAGCTGTACAGGTCTAGGATTATTATTGAAGCATTGCTCTCATTGGCCAACAGCAAAATCATTACTTGAACGGGAGTAGACAGTCATAAGGGATGAGAACCTTGCCAGTAGTGATGGGCAAGAAATGTGAAAATGGTGTTTTGTTTCATTTTTTGTTTCATTTCTTTCCATTTTGTTTAATTTTGTTTGAATCAATGTTTTAAAAAATTGTTTTTCATTTTGTGTCTTTTTTGTTTTTTATTTATTTTTGGTTTTTTGACACTAGTTGGAGCCCTGCCAGCTGATCAGCACTTATTTTATTATTTATTTTGATAAGCACCGAGATTGGCGCTTGTCAAGATAAATAATAAAAAATTTAAAAAACGAAAAATGAAACAGAAAGAAATGAAAATTTCCATTTCATTTAATTTTTAAAGGCACTTTTTTGTTTTGTTAGGAAATGAAACAAAAAACAGAAAACAATACAGAAAATATTTCATTTCATTCTCACAGGGTGGATTTTATTTAAATCAGGATTTAAATCACTAGTCAGTAACACTCGATTTAAATCATGATTTTCTACTTAAAGACTCATTTTTGCTGGAGTTGTTTTAATCTTAATATTTACCACCAGATGAGGGTTCCTTTTTTAAAATAATAACTTTTCAGATTAGTTTTATAGTTATATCAGAAAATTACTGATTTGGTGGTTATATGCCATTAGAAATACATAGATGGATAATTATGAAATCATTGTAAGGTGAACTATCTTCAGTTTAATAGGTTAATCATTCATATTTGGACAACTGTTCTGTTGTACTTTATTGGAAGGAGAAAAATCATCATTACCTTAAATAATAATTTAAACAGTTTTATTTAACTAAAATAATACCATTATTATATATATGCTTGTATTTGCATAAACACCCATGTATTTTAACTGATATGGTTCAAATATCTTTAAAAATTTAAACTGACAGTTTAGATATTCCCAAACTGTGTCTCTTTTATGACCTGCTGATATTACAGGTTTTTCTTCTCAAGTGAGAGAGTGAGAATAATATGATAACCCCCAGGCCGCTATACACATAAAGATCTCAAGATGTAGAGTACTGTGCTCAAACATTTTCACTTTCATTTTACTGCTTGCCCTCCCTCCTCAAAACCAAGCATCTTTGAGAATATCTTCTAGGTAGAAAAATTGCCCCAAATAATCAGAAACCTCTGGGAGATCATAACATTGTGAATGGATTAATACAGCCTAATACTACATAATTAAAAACTAATTTCAACATGAATAAACTTTGTATTATAATGTATCTTAACTAGAACCTGATTTTTGGAGAGATTTTCTCCTCAAAGAGCATTTAAAATTTAAATCAATTTAAATCAAAAGACCAATGTAAATCAAAAAATCTGATTTAAATAAAAATCCAATTTTTTAATTCTTTAAAAATATTGATTTTTATCCACCCTGCATGTCCATCTCTACTTGCCAGTCTAATACTTGCAACTAGAGATGGGCATGAAATGAATTTTTAATTCATTTAGTTATTTGTTATTCATTTCATTATGGAACAAAATGAATAATGAACAGACCCATCAAAGAAAGACAAAATGAAACTGTGATGCCTTTGGGGCATTTGCACATGCCATTTTTTCACTGCCACCAAACATAAACCAATTTGGGACCTGTCACGCCCCAGAATTATTCAAGAAGTTCCCTCAGTTTAAACTAGCGACACAGCTTATTCTGGGAGGGTGAGCTTACTCCCGCCATGCCCCAGCTAAAAAGGGGAGTGTCTCCTCTGAAAACCCTCATTCCAGAAGCCTCGGAACTCTGAGTCCCATAGAGTTCAATCAAGGGAAACTTTCTTGCTCACTGATAAGTCAGTAGCGTGCAGCCTTGGCTAAGGCTCTGGTTAATTAGCAATGACTCCCCTCGCAGGCACAAACAGATTCTAGTTAAAAGATAAAGAAAAAAACTTTATTTTAAAAAGAAAAACAAGCGAAAAACAGGGATCTCTTCTTGTCAGCATTGTTCTGGCAAGAGTTACAGATTCTTGGAGCTTTAACAAAACAAAGGCAAACTTCTAAGACAAATTTGCAAAGTAGATATAAAAACCAATCTTAGGAAAATAGGATGAATATATGGCAACCCAAACGGAAAACAATAAATCTAGCTGATCTATCTAATACTCATATTATGGAAAGGAAAAGATCCTGCTGTTGTCTCTGGCATTCAGCCAGCATCAATACGGAGATCACATGGCTGCATAGTTCTGTGGAGAAGCTCTCTCCCTCTTGTTAGGGCAGACCATTCTTATAGACCTAAAATCTCTTAGGATCTGTCTTTGTTCTTCAGAAATGTAAATTAAGCTCAGGGCAGTGTACCAATTAGCATACTTACGAGTAAAGACTTTCTCCTTTGATAGTGAACAAAAGGCTAGGCATTTCTATTGATCTCAAGTGATCAATCACTGGAATAGGATGTGTATTTGACAGGGAGATCCCTTAGTTGATAGTAGCAACCTGTTGCCATCTGATGTAACCCTTTGAAGCCCAGGGACCATTTGATATATAGGGAAATACATTGTAAAACCCATTTTTATCCATTTGCTATCCCCTCATAAACATCTTTGGTGAAGATAGGCTTTGATATTCAGAAGAGGCAATGTAAGGTCCCTTCCATTTGCTCTTTACAACCACAACAAACATTTTGATGATGAGGAAAACATAACATTTGCTATCCTATTCGACTTTGCATCCACCTGTTAATTACAAAGGAAGTCAGTGTCTCTTTCCCAACAATTTCAAATAGATTATAGCGTGTGACATGACATAGCCAGGAATCAACAGATTATACAGATGATAGGACAGATCAAAAGATGAATTTTCTAGAATTCATCACAGAAACAAAATGGAAATTTCCATTTCATTCACTTCGTTTTTCACTTTCCCAATGCATTCCTATGGGGAAAAGCTGGCGGTTCCCCCCCCCCAATGCAGGGGAAACTGCAGGCTTTTTTCCCACTGAAGCCACTGCCGATCATCTGTAGCGGGGGGCTTTGGCAGGAAAAAAGTATAAAAACCCACCTTTCCCTCACGATTGGGGGGGGGATTAAAAATGTGGTGACCCAGCCCACGAGTGAGCTGGTCAATGTGAGTTTTTTAAAAAGCACCAACCCGACCCGCGGGCCAGCTGGTTGGCACGAATTTTAAAAAGATTTTTTTAAAAAACGTGCTGACCGAACCCATGGGCCAGCTGGTTGGTGTGAGTAAAAAAAAATCTTAAAAGTGATGAACCAGCCCGCAGGCCAGCTGGTCGGTGCAAGTAAAAATTAAAAAATTAAAAAATGCACTGACCCAGCCTGCAGGCCAGCTGTTCAACATGAGTATAAAAAAGCATTTTGGCATTTTGTGCCCATCTCTACTTGCAATTACATAGTCAAATATAACAGAATTTGCTACACCTATGAAGCATGTGAATTTACTATATTTCTAATGTCTGCATTATGTTCAATACAGATTGGATTCCTTCCAGCCTATTCTCTTCCAATCCATTGGCTGAATTCATAACAGGGTATTATCTTTAAGTGATGTTTTCATTTGACATTTCACTTAAGGCATGCTTGTCAGGACAGCGAGAGCATGCACTTACTCTAACTCCTCTCCCCATTTTCCTTCCATAGTTTATTTATTTATGTATTTTTCATTACATGTGGTTGAATTATAAGGAAAATAATGCTTCTGAAGCATGTTCTTTGAAAACATTTCTTTAGGAATTCTATACTGCTATTTAGAGGCAGATAGCTCTCAGTTTGGATTTTAGCACAAATTCACAGTTGGATTACTGGCCAGAGAAAAGTACTCCGAATCTGCTTTTAAAAAGCATTCTTTCGTTAATTTTTCATATAAAGTGGTATCTCAGTTAAAGAATGCCTCAGTTGACAAAAAAAGGTTTTAAAAAAGAAATTATTGGAAATGGGGATGCCTCAGTATAAGAAACATTTTCAATAGAATGCCCCAGTTTGCCTTTTTTTCTGACCTCCAGAATGGATTAATTGGTTTTCACTGCATTCCTGTGGGAAACCATGTTTTGGTTTATGAATTGTTTCTCTTCCGGGAGGCGTTTGGGTGACACCTTTTCTTCCTTTCTTTTTTTCTTTTTTTTGGTCCCGCCATCTGCTGCAGCCGTTTGTTTTATTGCTTATTTTAGTTGTTGTTTTAATTGTTGTCTGTGCATTTATTGTAAACCGCCCGGAGTTCCTTTCAGGAAGACGGGCAGTATATAAGCTGTATAAATAAATAAATAAATAAATAAATAAATAAATAAATAAATAAATAAATAAATATGCAATGGCCTGGATAATGAATTAATTAATGTAATTACTTAAACTGAGGTACCACTGTATTTCTGCACTATAACTATGTTCTAGGGCTGAACTTTGAACTTTCAATAGGCACCAATGTTGAGATTTACTGTTTATGTATAGCAGTAAGAGCAACACAGCCTCCAGTTTTGGGTCCCTTTCACTTGACTTGGTTGCAGGCGGTCATGGTGTGTGCACAGGAGTGGAAAAGCCCTGCACAGAGGGGGACAGAGTTGTGTGGACCCGCATGCCCATGCACCTTAGAAGGAATCTTGAGTAGAAGATTGCAAAAAAGTGCCAAAGAAATATGGAGAGATAAGAATTAAATAGGAATTAAATTAAATAGAAATTCAACTGTGTTGCTCTCTACTATAACAGAGATGAGTTATTGTGTTAATATAATACTTAAGTACTCTGCACATACAAATACAAACATAAAAAGTGGAGATTAATGAAAAACGTTTGGAATGGTTCTGTAACTAAGCAGCTTTGCAGCTAACCCTAAAAGGAAAGGAGAGGCGGGACCAGAGGAAGGAAGGAAGGGATGGATGGATGTGGGTGAGATTGCAGGTTGCATTGTGAATAATATTTATTTTTTATTTATTCTTTAGATTTCTATATCACTCCCAGTAGTGTCATAGGCCCTATTACATATGAACGGGGAACTCACAAATCTATCCACAGCCCTTGTGTGTCCATTGCTTGCAATTTAAAATGTAATGTGAGATGTGAATCTAATTGCAGCAAGGCTGAATCTTTCCAATTCACTTCTCCAGTGTAGCCCTGACTTAATAATGGGACCCAAGCATAAATCAGGCTTAACAGCACTACAGCACAAGCCAAATCACAATTCACCATATCCTGCTGAAATCTTGAATCAAAACAATGTCCTGCCCCATGGATAGATGAAGATTTTTGTTCTTTGTTGCATTTCAGTCTAAAATCTCAGGCTACAGTTCATTGTGTAGGATTTTGTGGAGAAGTGAAATAGAAGCAAGAGGAACCACATACTTGTCAAGAGAAGTGGGCTCTTGTTTCCTGAGAAACTTAGATCTCTAAAAAGACTGACAAGTGATGGATCCTGTGTTGCTACCATTGATTTTACATTTGACTATTTGTATTGTTTTATCCAGAGCCTAGAAAGCACACATTGGCTAGAATAGAATCCAATTGGCAATTTATCTTGGTGTAAGTGACATCATACAAGTCACAGTAGGACATTGCTGCTAATTAATGTGGCACTGGTTTCAAGACTGCATGCATAATCAATACTGTGTTAATTAGCAACCATATACCGCTGCAACAATTTCACTTCAGTGGGCATAAATGGCCAGTTGGATTCTAGCCATAAAGAATAAGTTTGATAATTAATTACTGGCTTTCAGATAATAGGGATAATTCCTTAGCTTCTATGTTTAACTTAATGAGATGCACATTCATTAAATTTGGGACACAACAACTAGTTCGTTTTGACTTCTCATTTCATTATTGTTCTGCCTAAGATTTTGCTGTGAAATGAATTTGAGTTTGCAGCTCTGAGAAGTTTTGTGGTGGAACAGAAACTCTGATTTGCAGACAGCCTGTGGTTTATTTATTTTTATTTTATTTTATTTTTATTCACAGCACTTTGGTAACTCAACATTGATGTGAGTTAAATTAATTCAGGGGCCTGCTTTAGTTAGTAATAGGATTAGATTTAGGCCCACATGTCTAGAGACTGAGAAACATTTCTTTAAACTGCACTTACAGAGCCAGTGGCTGTCTTTTGGGGGGTGGGGAATCAGTGCTTGGAAAATGGAGCTTCTCCTACTCGTCAATTTTATTTGATTCTGATTTGGCAGTAAAGCTGGTATTTACTTAAGGCTGGATGATCTATACCCGGACAAATGAGATGCCTTCTGTTAGAAGGATTTACTTTAACAAGGCCGAGGTCAGGACCTCTGTGAGTTCAGGGCAGGTCCAAAAATGTGTGAACAAACTTGCTGCCTGTTCCATAGGATTAAACACCACCAACTGATTGTATCAGTGTTTCATACTGAGTTTCATGTCTCCATCATGCATAAAATATACATCTGAAAATATCCCCAAGGAGGCTGCCCAGACCAAGGTTTGAATTTCAGACTTAGGGGAATGATGAGATTCTAAGTACTATATACATGCCTAGCCATCGTGATGTATCGTGTACTTATGGCTAGGCTATGCTACTAGACAGCAGTGCTTAGAAAAATCTACCATCCTCCAATCCATTCTCAGGCTTAGTTTTAAAACGTTAAATAGTAAAACCCCACATGCTGCCACACAATGATTAATTTCCACAACAGCATTGTCTAACATTATTTTCTACTTGAGAGTGATGGGTAGGGGGCATACCCCTCCATTCCCCGCTTCTCAAACTGAATAGTTCTTAATTGTCCCTTTCAAAGGAGAAAGGCAGGGTAAAAATACTTTTAAATTCTCAAAAATAAATAAATAAATAAATAAATAAATAAATAAATAAATAAATAAATAAATAAATAAATAAAAGCAACAGCTGATGTTATTTGGACTTCCTAAAGTAGCCCACCTTACCATTTTTTCTGCAGATCAGCTGCACTTAAGCTACAGAAAGAGTTTAAAGTGTTTTCCAGCATTTTAATGGTATCCTTCTTTAATGTTCAGACAAGAGGGGTTGTTTTCCAAATACTAAGTAACATAGGCCTTCCCCATTGCTTCCCCTCTTCCTTTTTAAATCCTTCTGCTGCCATGGTGAAGGGTGACATCACTCCCAGTGAATTCTAGAGCCGCCCCCCCCAGGCTTTTGCATCACTAGGGTCAGCCATTGGGTGGGAAGGCTCACGCATCATAATGCTGTCTTGTTACACCAACACACTTTCCTTTTCAGGCACTTGTCTGAATAAGTGGGTGTATCCGCGAAAGCTCATTTTGAAATGTAATAGGTGCTGCAGTGGTTGTTGGGGGGGGTGTTTGTTTGTTTTGCTTTTATTTCTCTGGATTTTCCAGGCATTATGCAAGGTTCCCCAGAGTTGGATAGAGTTGGACTAGGTGTAATGGTGCTGCCTACCACAATAGCAAAAAGAACAAAAAGCATGGACAGATAACATGCAGGGGAAGCAGTTTGTCTGATTTGCTAGTATTTGAAACATGACCCGGGGGGTGGGGGTGAAAATTAGGTTGTAGAGGAAAGTGGAAAGTTTGGGAGTATAGTTCCAGCCATGAACTGCAAGCAAGATTGTAATGAATGGAACGGACAGACTCACACCAGTAAGTTTGTCATCTTTATGCTAATATGCTTATTAATCAGCTTTTCAGAGTGGCATTCTTATTGATACAATGACTCCTGTTTGACCTGCCTCTACTTTTTCTCTGGGGAAAGAAACAGGGTGTCTTGATGTCTCAGCAAATCTCTGAGCGAGACAAAGCACCTTGAAAGCCTAATAAGATAATCAAATTGGGCTCTGAAAGGGGAAACAGAAACATTTTAAACATGGCTCTCAGAATGGCTTCTTGCCTATCACAGCTGTTGTGCAAATCACAAAAGGTAAGTAGCTTAATAGAGAGTCCTGTGCTCCTGGGGGAGGGGCACATGAGGTGAATGGCGTGATGGTGATTCATTAGATCCTTAGTAAAAAAAAGGAGGGCTCAGCCTCCAGTCCTTCAGCTCTGGCTTGTTAACCTTATTAGAAATGGAAGAACAGCTCAGAGCTGAGAGAAAGCAGAGCTTGTTTGCAAATACCCTGATTTAATATTCCTGATCCAAATGCCACCATTGTTGGCGGAGTATTTTATTACCACTGTCGGAATGTGCAAGTCTTTAATCACCATGTTTGTTAATACCCTATTTATTGCGATCACTTGCTGAATGTTAAATATGCTAAATGCCACATGTGAAAGTACTTAGTGTAATCAGGTAATACATTAGCAAGGTGCTGCTTAGCTGTCACCTCTACAGAAAATGGAGATATTCCAAGCTAAGTACTGAAAAGTTGAAGGGGGATTGGAAGGGTCAGAGTAAATGGAAGATTTTATTGGGCTGGTAAACGGTGCTCCCTAATTGGCTCTGCAGTGCTTATGCTGTTTTACAAACAAACAAAAAATTAAGGCAAGTGTGGATTGGATATTGCTTGTGTCATCATAAGTGTTGACTCAAAAATAAAAAAAATACAGGGCAGATTTGGGGATGGAAAATATTAATATAGCATTAAACTATGTGTTTAAAATTCATTTGATTTCTGAATGAGTTTGAACAGGTGAAAAGTTGAATGAGTACATAAAGTAACCCTAAATTACTTAAATCTAAATACACTAATACTTTGGCTTACAAGGATAATTCGTACCAGAAACATGCTTGTAAACCAAAGCATTTGTATATCAGAGCAAATTTCCCCATAAAAAATAATGGAAACTCAGATGATTTGTTCTGGAGTGCCATAGACCACATACTGTGCATCTAAAATACCAAAGCTCACAAAAGAAGTTGACCAGAGGTCCACGTCCACACTACCGAATCTGCTCTGTTTGAGACTGACAACTGGATTTCACTCTTTTTTTAATGTAACAATAATAAAATGCATTTTGTAGCCATCTGCACACTTGACTAGCTTCCATATGACTAGAAATGGTTTGAAAAATAAGAATTTGTTTGAAAACAAATTAAAGAAAATTATAAAGAAAAATAAAACAAACCCCTAACCTACACACTCTTTTGAAAATGTTCCTGGCTGGTACAAGGGAGGCCTCCTTCCTCAGTTCTCCTCCTTTTGAGGCTTGCCTGAGATGAAACATTCCAGATAATCATCCACAATCCAGTGTGGGGGGAGAGTCACCACTGGTTCACTTGTGATCATGTGGCCTGCTCCAGTGCTTGTATTACAAGACATTACTCATTGACCAAGGCAAAATTTAGAAGAAATATTTGCTTGTCTTGCAAAACGTTCTTAAACCAAGGTACTTGTAAACCAATGTATTACTGTATTGTTTTGCACAGCTTTATAAAGCTCTGAAGAAGTGTTCCCAAATCTTTCTCAGTGAAGTACGTACTGGAAAACCTGATAAATTGGTTTTGCTAAACTAACCTCATGTTCAGTAGGACAGGGGCTTCAAACCTAGTAGTTGAATAGTTCATCCTTTGCCTTTCTCTTAAATTTCAGCAGGAACCAATAAAGCATGAGTGGGGCACAGAATGCATCTATAAGTGATGCTTTAAATTATGATTTACTTGAATTCTGAATTGAATTACAAAGGGAAATCTGTTCACTGCCAAGCTATCTAAATCACATGGCTGTTGGCATCCTGACAGCCAGGTGGTTTTGACAGCTCCACAGCCACAGTGTTTTTTCCATTCTAATTCAAGTTTTTCATAATTCATGGTGAAATTACCCCTCACCTGCTCAGCCCCCTGCTGGCTCGGGGCCGCTGCTTCCCCCCCCCCAACCTCACCACAGCTGGGTGGGCAGCAGCTTCAAAATTGTCGCCCAGTCTTCCTTCAGCCAATGGGGTGAATTGAGTCTGGGCAAAGTCAGGTGGCTGGCTGTGAAACCTTTCCTGCACTTTAAGGCTTTGCAACCAGCCACCCTACTTTGCTCCCCACCAAAATGGATGCCCTTCGCTCATCACTCGCCACAGTGGACGAAGGGCAGCCAGTTTAGTGGGGAGCAAAAGTGTGTGGCTGGTGGTAAAAGACCCATCGGGGTGGCTGCTCCAGCCCAGCAAAGCAGGGGAAGAGCTTACCCCCTTTACTGGATTGGGGAAAAACCCCTCAATCAAACAGCAGGGAAGGCTGCTTTTGGAGGAGCACCAACAGCCAGGTGATTTTGGCAGCTCTGCAGCCTTGGCTGCTGGTTGATTGAAGGTGGTTTCCCATCAACCCAGCAAAGGGGGGATGCTCTTCCCCTGCTTTGATGGGTTGGGACAGGCCTCCAATGCATTGAAAACCAATTTTCAAAACCTTCCACGGCTTGGGACCAGAGTACCTGTTGGAGCGTATCTCCCAGAGGTCAACTGGGGTCAGGCCCACGGGAATGGCGCAGGGGTGGCCACACCCAGGGAGGTGCGGAAATCGCTCATGTGTAACCACACCTTCTCTGTGGTGGGCCCCACACTGTGGAATCATCTCCCTAGTGAGCTGCGCCTAGCACAGTCCCTGCCCACCTTTAAAAAAGCCCTGAAAACCCATCTTTTCAAAGAGGCATATGGCAACCTTTTTATTTAATTTTTTTTTGCCGCCCGCGCCATCTCTTGTGGAGAGTATTGTCCCTCCTATTTTATTAGTCCTTTCTCGCCTTTTGTATTTTTTCTTGTTGTCTTGTTTTAATTGTAAACTGCCCAGAGTTCCGTCTGGAAGATGTGCGGTATAAAAATATAATAAATAAATAAATAAATAAATAAATAAATAAATAAATAAATAAACCTGTTCCCTTATTTTGCCAATTTTTCAGACCTTCAGAATGGATTAATTGGTTTTCAGTGCATTGCTATGTGTTTTGAATTATGAAAACTCTATTGGAACAAATTAATTTTGTAATTCAAGGCATTATTTGTATCTCAAAACTGTGGGCCATTCTTGCTTGTGATGTTGGTTATTGTGCAGCAGGACAAATTAACGAAATGTGTGTTTCCTCTAAAGTGGAAGCTCTTATATTTTCCATTATAAAAACTTAAAACAGTGCTTCTCAGTCATTAAGCTTTGAACATCATTTCCCAAAATTCCCAAGCTACGTAGCCAATGGTCAGGGATTTGGGGAGAGGAATTCTAAAACAACTGAAGGATCAAAGGCTGAGGGATACTACCTGACGAGCATCCATATCCTTCAATGCAAAGATTTAGTCTTGTGAAGACAGACAAAAGCGGTGATCACCTTAGCCAAATGTTTCTGAGTTACTGCTCATGAATTTCAGCCCCCTTTTTTGGTTCACTTGATGCATGGCCAGTAGTGACTGTAAGATTTTTAACCTATTTTGGAATGAGGAACCAGATGTGTAGATGCTATTTTTGGAACAAGCTGCCAGCTAGTTTTGACCCAGTCACTGTCAATGTATTAGGCTGAGATCACACTACAGAAATGCCCCCCCCCACACACACACACATTTTCTTATGGTTTCTGCCTCCTGTAGAGTCACATGTTGTGGTCATGTAGCATATGTCCTGTGATAGTGGTTCATACCTTTTAAACTGTTCCATCGTTTTAACGGTCATCAGTCCAAAGGGTGACTGCAGCCAAGAAATCAGAAAACATCAGGGACTAGGAAAGGCAGAAATGAAGGAACTATAAGAAATTCATCAAGTGTGAGGATGTGTCACTGGAGAGAGAGAACTAGAGCAAGAACACACACAGTCTTGCATTTCCAGTCACCCTGTATAGGTGTGAAAGCTAGACAATTAAGAAAACTAATAAACTAATAGGGAAAAATGATACATTTGAAATATGATGTTGGAGGAGGGTTTAGGACAGTGGTTCCCAACCTGGGGGTCAGGACCCCTTTGGGGATTGAATGACCATTTCACAGGGGCCGCCATGAGCCAGTGAAGAAAAAGGCACAAACGGCTTGGGTCTGGAGGAGGATGGGGAGGAAAGGGGGGGAAGAGTGAGTGACAGCTTGATAGGTTGGAGGGGTTGTCAGTCAATGGCACCAGAGGCTGTGATTGGCTGAGGGTGCCTGTAGAGGGAAGTTCTCAATGGCACCTGCAGCAGTGGCCTGCCAAAAGGGGGCTTGTGGCCTCTTCCAAGCAGGTCAAGGGGTCACCACAAGATGAGGAACTGTATTAAAGGGTCACAGCATTAGAAAGGTTGGGGGCCACTGGTTTAGCAGATATCCTGGAAGATGAACAAATAGCTCCTATATAAGATCAAGCCTGTACTATCTTTGGAGGCAGAAATGCTGAAGATGAGGCTACTTTGTTCACATCATGAGAAGGCAGGATTCCCTGGAAAAGACAACAAGGTGGAGAAAGGTGGAAGGCAGGAAGAAAAGAGAATGATCAAGTACAAAATGAACTGACTTTCTAAAGTTTCCACGGGCTTGCAATTACAAGCTCATTCATAGGGTTGCCATGGGTTGCCATAAGCAGGAGGCAACTTGATAGCAAATAGAAACAACATGTTAGTTAGACTGATGTGGATATGATGTACAACAACTTCTAGAGAACAACCCAGATTTAAGCCCTATAGCAAGTATGCCGGTGATAACTTTTCATCCTGAAAAAGGAACCACACTATGTTTCAGTAAAATGCACTGTGAAATCCGACACATGCATGAAGTGTTCATGCTTTCCTGAATGTGCAAACGGCACTAGGAAATAGTGTTGTGAAATTAATTTCACTCTTTGCTTTGAAAGTCTTAAAATGAAGAAGGAAAAGCCCTGATACTTTATGTTAATGTGTTGTTTCTCAGGACCAATAATAAAGCAAAGTACTGTAAAGTGTTGTGCTTATATACCACCCCATAGTGGTATATAAGCACTCTCTTGGTGGTTTACAATTTAATTATGCAGGCTACACATTGCCCCCAACCCCCAGCAAGCTGGGTACTCATTTTACCGACCTTGGAAGGATAGAAGGCTGAGTCAATAATGAGGCTGCTACCTGGGATTGAACCCCAGGTTGCGAACACAATTTTGCCTGCAATACAGGCATTTAATCACTGTGCCACGAGTAGTACCAAAATTCAACATGTCAATATGAGATGAACCTAAATCTTCCAGAAATGCTCTCCGTATTGCAAACTTCCCGAGCTCTGTTTGCCCCAAGCCTGGCATGATAAAGATCAGTAAGGACAGATAATGTGAAGAGCTTCATCAGAGGCTGAGGGCTTATCTTTCCAGCTTAGAAGATCCTGGAATCATCCGAGTATGATCAGAACTGATTTCCCCCCCTAGGAAAGCTCAGAAATAGAAAATCCTATGAGACACCATGTAAGGGAAGTGGCCTGTAAAGGTATCATCTGCAGTCTAATCTTGCATTTGTATTTTGTATTGGCCACATAGCTTCCCACCCCCCCCTTTTTTAATTCAATGGCATGTAAGAGAGTTCATTGCCCAAATTAAATGGTAAAATGCTTAGTTTTGAATTATGCAGGAGCATCTGACCATTAAAGATGATATCCTATAGCTTCTAAAGACTTTCCTACAAGTTTTGTTTACTTCTGACCCCTTTCCATTCAGATAGTTTTGGAAATGGAGATCTGGCAGCACAGACAACATTCTGATGACAGAGACTGCTGGATTCAGGGTAGCAGTAGCCTTTGGATATGTTTAATAATGGTTGGATTTAGGCCTTGGCTGTAAGTTGGTAGCTACTAGAGATGGGCATGAAACAAACTTTTGGTTTGTAACAAAATGAAATGAAATGAAAAACAAACTGCCCCCTCCAAGAAAAATGAAGCAAAACGAAACGGAAATTTCCGTTTCATTTCGGTTCATTTTTCGTTCCAGTGGTGTCTCCTACCTGGGGTGGTCCTGGTCTAGTCCTCCTGGCTGTAGTATGGGCAGCAGGAGAGGGGGGGGAATAAAGCCAATGGGCCCATGCTACCGCTGGTAGGCAGGTCATGTGGTCAGCAGTAAAAAAAAATTAAAAAATTAAATAAAAATAAAAAATAAAAATAAAATTAAAAATTACCTGATCCGGCCCATGGCCCAGCGAACCAGCCCGTGAGCACCGGTCGCCAAAACAGCCCGTGGGCTTGCAGGAGAAAAAAATGGGGAAAAAATAATAAGAACAAAAAACCCCGATCGGGCTGCAGGCAGCCAAACCAGCCTGTGAGCACCGGAACCAACCTGTGGGCTGCCAAAGTGGCCCACGGGCTGGCAGGAGAAAAATGTTTAAAAGAATAAAAACAAAAAACCCTGATCAGGCTGCGGGCCACCGATCTGGCCCACAAGCACTGGAACTGAACCGCGGGCCCCGAACCAGCCCGCGGGCCGGCAGGAGGGAAAAAGGCCAATGGGCCCGCGCTACAGCTGGTAGGCGGGCCACATGGTTGGCAGTAAAAATAAATAAATACATAAATAAATAAAAAAATTAAAAAAATTAAAAAAACATGATCCGGCCCATGTGCCAGCAGGATTAAAAAATATATTAAAAAATAAAAAAATAAAAAACCCAACCAGTGGTGTTCAAAAAAAAAAATGAAACCCGAATTAAAATGAATTATGAAATGATTTTTTTTTAAAAATTGTTTCATAATTAACAAAATGAAACAAACCAGAAAATGAACTGAGCTGAAACGAATCACCATTTTTTGGTTCGTGCCCATCTGTAGTAGCTACATTGTTAAATGACTTGAAACTGTGATGAACATTGCTTTTGTAGCACTATTTTGAAGCATGTTATGTTCTGCTCTGGACTATGTGTGCAGAGAAGGATTTCGTTCATAAGCAAGAATGAAATCACAGTGTATCCAAGGCTAGTGAGTGAAGACTTTATTCATTCATTCATTTAATTTATATCCTGCTTTTTCCCTCATGGGACTCAAGGTGATTTACCAGATAGGCTGAAAAATGGGTACAATGTTTAAAAATCTGTACAGTTTGGTGTTCAAACAGTATGAGAAGATTAAAACCGTAAGATTAATATACAGTATATCCATAATTCATGCTATTTAAACCCTATTTACATCACTGGGGGTGGGGGTGGGGGAAGATGTAGCAAAACATCACCTGCCATCAAAAGAGCCTAATCAGTAACCCAAAGGGCTGCCTACGTGCAAATATTTTGGCCTGCTGACAGAAGTGCACTGAGAAGGGGGTAGGCAGCCTGAGTCTGAGAAATACATCTGTGCATAGCTCCTAACCACTCGAAATGGAAAGAAGTTTCCTTGGAAGTCTGATAGAAATAATCGGAAGCTTTCTGAAGCAGTCCTCCAATTACTTTGAAAAACGGATGTTGTTCAGGGGTTGTGGCTAGGAAAGTGAATCACTTTAGCAGTTTATTTTGTTTCTGGGATAGAAATACTGAGGATAAGGGTAGGATACATGGCAATGCATGATGAACTATGTACAAGATGGAGATTCTCTTCCTCTCCATTTCATCTTGCCTGTCTGCTATCAGCTGCTCTGGAATTAATGAAACTGCCTCTCTTGGAAATGTATGTATATATTTATTTTATTTATATACCACTCCATCTAGCCCATGAACTACTCTGGGCGGTGCATAGCAAAATAAAAAAAATGCAAAATACAATACATTTTGCCTACAAATCATAAATTTATAAGATAACACTTGATTTACACAATACAATAGTATCATTTCACATAAATCAATAACATCAGGATAATCAACATGGGGAAAGAGATAAGAAAGAATTAAAAATGGCAAATAAAACATCACGACATAAGAAGAGATCAAAAGCAGAGGCAAGTAGATGTGGTGTCGTCAGGCATCCCAATTGGAGTTTTCAAAAATCAGGGAAAGCTGGTATGAAACACCAAGATTTTAATATGTGTTTGAATGTTTGTGGTGAGGGCCAGGCAGATTTCAGGGGGCAGCTGGTTCCGGAGTCAAGGGGCAACTACCAAGAAGCCCTGAATTGTTGTTACAGCTTTCCAGGCCTCCTTCAGAATTGGTGCTTTCAAATGCCCACTCTGGGATGAACTAATGATTCTGGCAGTTCTTTGTGGGAGGAGAGTCACTCTAACAGATATCAATGTCCTAAACTGTTTAGGGCTTTGTACGTTATCATCAAAACCTTGACATCAGCACAGAAGCACAGAAGCAGCCAGTGTAGGCGCAATATGATATTACGACATTAATAGTTTGGCTGCTGTATTCTGCACTAGCTGAAGTCTCCGCATGAACCTCATAGGCAGCCCTACAGTTTTGAATTTTTAGCTATGTAGTTGCTGTTTATCTGGTGGTAAACAAAGGAATGTCAAATGAACTGTAATTCTCAGTCTTTAATAATCTAGCTCTCATAATGAATTGCTAAACTTTAGGATGTGTTCAAATTGGAGACGGGCATGAAACAAACTTTTAGTTTGTTTTGTTATTCATTATTCATTTTGTTACATAATGAAACGAATAACGAACTGCCCCCTCTAAGAGAAACAAAACAAAACAAAACAAAATGGAAATTTTTGTTTTGTTTTGTTTTGTTTCGTTTGCCAGTTCTCCTACCTGGTGCAGCTGGTGGACAGTCCTTCCTGGTCTGGTCGGTCCTCGTGGCTGCAGGGAGGGGGATTGGGGGGGTGAAGCTGACCGGCCGCGCTACAGCTGGTAGGCGCCACGTGGTCGGCAGTAAAAAAAGTACAATAAAAAGACAATAATAAAAAAAGATCCGGCCCGCGAGCACCGGACACGACCTGAGGGCTGCCGAACCAGCCCGCGGGCCAGCAAAAGTAAAAACAAAAAAGCCGAATGGCCTGCACTACAGCCGGTAGGTGGGCCACACAAAAATATAATATAATATAATATAATATAATATAATATAATATAATATAATATAATATAATATAATATAATATAATATAAAAAGGTCCGATCTAGCACGTGCGCCCCAGTACCTGCCCGTAAGCACCGGACCCAACTCGTGGGTCATTGAACTGGCCCATGGGCCAGAAAAAAAGGATACAGCACATGGGCCCTGGTACTGGACCGTGAGCACTGGACCCAACCTTATGGTCACTGAACCGGGCTGCAGGCCGCGGAACAGACCCACAGGCTGGCAAAAGTAAAAAAAAAAAAAAGCCAACCAGCCTGCACTGCAGCTGGTAGGCGGGCCACGTGGTCAGCAATAAAAAATAAAAATAAAATAAAATAAAAATAATCTGGCAGGATTTAAAATAATAATAATAATAAATAATAAAAAAAAACCGTTAGTGGGGTTCAAAAAGAAAAAAGAAAAACATGAACCCGAACTAAAATGAATTACGAAATGATTTTTTTCTAAAAATTCATTTCGTAATTAATGAACCCGAACCCGACGGAAAACGAAACGAAATGAAACAAATTGCCATTTTTTCGGTTCGTACCCACCTCTACTTCAAATGCACTGGACAGTCAATTAAAACAATTAGAGAAAATGCAGTGGCTTATCTGTGCATGTTAGACAGCATAGCAGGTCTGGCAATAGGTCTACCTGCAGTAAATCCACAGATACTTAAAATTATAAGAGAGAAATCTAGTGACTGTCAATGTTAGTGGGTACATGATCTTGTGGCTCATTCATGACAGAAGTCTGCTCTTGCGAAAAATAACTTCAATTCAACATAACCAGTTTATCGTGAACAACAACTTCAACTGGGTCTGCAAACTCTGTTTATACTCCAATTAACAATTTGAATGTCTATAACAGGAGCCTGATAATCTTTTACCATGGATGGTGTATTCCAAACCTCTCCCCATTTTGTGTAACGGTTTCCCAGCTCCCCAACATAGTGTCCCACAACACGGATATTGTGCCCATTTTCCCTCCTGGGACACCTTCATGCCTGGCTCTCGGAAGTGGTTTTCTTCCCTCCTCCAGGGACTCTTGCTCCACGGGTGGATGACCACCATCCATTCTAACAGTTCTATCTCCCTCTGAGGCCACCCTTGGCTCTCTTTTTCTCCCCTCTTTAACTCTCATCTGCCCCCCCCCATTAGAGGACTTCCGGGGTATCTTCCTATTCTTTCTCCACTCTATCTCCTCCAATGACAATTTAATCCACAGTCTCTTTTTGGGATTTTCTATCACTATCGAACTCCATCCTGGTGGAGATTCCTCCTCCTGTCTGCTTTTTTTTCTTTATTTCCTGCACCTTTTTCAATTTTCTCTAACTCCTTCCCCCCAATTCCGTCTCTTCTCCTGCATCAGAAAACCCTCAACTATTGCTGGGTCCTCTCTTGCCATCTCTCCTTCCTTTCCTGTTATTTTCGCTTCCTCCTTTTGAATATTCAAAGTATCCATTTAAGGTAATATAACGTATTTACCATCTCGTAACCTTCAGCCGAGGATGATGGATGGACTGACTCACTCCCATCGGTGTTTCTGTCTTGGGGTTGGAAGCACAGGCAAGCAAGCAGTCAATACTGATCGCAAATTTGTTGACACATATTTGGTCAAAAATTACTGACTATATAAAGAGATGCCAAAGTAAGACATCATATTTTAACCCATAATATTTGTAAGTCATATTCAGTGCTATTGGTACTTATTACTGGCTGCCACTTAGGGTCTTCTCGGCTGCTGCACCCAGACTCTGGAGCTCTCTCCCACTGGAGGCCAGGAAACTGCCCCATCTCTGATGTTTTTCCAGAAGCAGGCAAAGACCTTCCTCTTCAGGCAAACTTTCCCTGAATGAGGGACTACCTATGATGTGTTTTTCATATGAATCCACCATACATATCTACACAGACTTTGTGTTTATAACCACTTATAACCTTGTGTTTATATCTCTCGTGTGATTGCAGTGACATTACATTATCAATTGTTAATTTTAATGTTGCCATCTAATGCTCTAAAATACCCCTCAAATTCTTGTTTCTCAAACTGAATATGTCTCAATATCCATCCCAGAGGAGGGCGACCAGGATGGTTGAAGATCTGGAAGAAATGTCTATGAAGAATGGCTTAGGGAGCTGGGCATGTTTAGTCATACAAAAAGAATGTTGAGCGGGTATATGATAGCCATGTTTAAATACTGTATTTCAAAGGATGTCATATCAAAGAGGGGACAGGTTTTTTTCCCATGGCTTCAAAGACTAGGACTCAGAGCAAACTACAGGAAGAGATTCCATTTGAACATTAGGAAGAACTTCCTGATGGTTAGAGCTGTTCAGCCATGGAATAAGCTGCTATGGAGGGTGGTGGAGTTTCCTTCTTTGGAGGATTTTAAACAGAGGCTGGATGGCCATCTGTCAGGAGTACTTTGATGGGAGTTCCTATATGGCAGGGGGTTGGACTGGATGGCCCTTGAGGTCTCTTCCAACTCTATGACTCTATGATTCTATGGATGCAAAAGGAATGATGCCATTGCAATCTCAGAAGGTGCCTGGTATTGAGTAGGCCTGTGAGGCAGGCTGTACAGTTCTATACGAAATAGGTAAAATGAGAGTCACCAATTAGCTCTTTATGGAGCACTGCTTACTGACGTTGGGGCTCCTGATAGTCTTAGATAATGACTCCCAGAATCCAAAGGAAAAAGATATGTTGTTAACCATTTTAATGAAAGGTCGGGGCTATTGTAGCCTAATATTGTTTATCCAGCTAGCTAGATAGCTTTTGAACTTGGTTTCCAAAGGGAGTTGTAGATGTTTCCTTTTTTCAGAGGGGAAAAGTAGCATGCCAAATACCCTCTCCAATGAGTCAGTCAAACTAAAAAAGTGTTAATAACGCCAAGTTAACAAATGTTTTCGCTTTTGTCACCAGTAGGCAGATTTCTTCATGGCCAGAACTGGGCCAGGCAGGGCATGTGCCCTGGGTGCACTCCTGGGAGGGGAGTGCCCAAATAGTTTTTGTACTATTACTGGGGGGGGGGGTTACAGAATCCATGTTTTTCCCGGGTAACACAGGCCCTAATTGTGGGCCTGGATTTCTTGGAGTTCAGAATTCTCTAGTAATTCCCACAGCCAGAATTCTGGGGGCTTTAGGAAAGGCGTTCAAGTCCTCACTGGAGTTTTCTATTAGTTATATCTGAGGAATGAAAGCTCTCTCAGCCATTTTGTTCCTGTAAAGATGACCAAGGAACGACTAAGCTTTTCAGTAGATTGTCATCCTATCAGGCTCAGTAACTGTGTTTCTCAAGAAATGATAAGTTTTTATATATACTGGTATTTGTCCTACTGTTTGTGACAAATTTTTTTGCTGATTTTCATATTATTTCCACTAATGGTTCTTAATTCTTACTTTCAAAAAATAAATACAGTGCATGTGTTTACAAGTTTATCCAGGGCCGGTGCGTCCATTAAGGTGAACTAGGCAGTTGCCTAGGGCACCAAATGGACAGGGGGCGCCACCCCACCACCACCACCGCTGGCTAGCCTGCTGCCCCCTGCCACCCCCCGTCACTGGCCACTGCCGTCGCCGCCTGCCCCCTGCCGCCGCTGACCCCCCGCTGCCCCCCGCTGCCGCCGCCGCCCCGCTGCCGCCGCCGCCCGCCACCCCGCCCGCCGCTAGGGCACAAGAAACCCTAGCGCCGGCCCCGAGTTTATCATTACACCATCTTTCACTCTTCCCACTCTTAATGCAATTGATGAAGTTTGCACACACATGCTGTCAGTCACGTGCATACAGTTGCTGAAATCCTGTCACTTTGTTGCACAGGTGGAGGGGAAATGGCATAACATTCAATAGCTTCTAGCCAGCAATTAATGCGACTCCACCAGGATTTTCAGATACCCAGTGTGATGCAGGACAGTAGCTATCAAACTTGGGGTCTCCAGATGTTCTTGGACTAAAACTCCCAGAAGCCTTCACCACTCACTTGTGCAAGCAGGATTTCTGGGACCTGTCGTCCATGAACATCTGAAGTCTGAGAACCACAGGTATAGAGGGCAGAGTGTTGGACTAGGACTCAAGAGAACAGGGTTCAAATCTCCACTTGGCCATGGAAGCTCACTGGGGGAGTGGAATTGGTAAAACTACACCTTAAGTACTGTATCTCACTTTGAAAACCATATTAGGCTCACTTTAAGCTGGTTCTGACTTGTTGGTGCATACCTAACTAGGATGCTCATGAGAGCATATGCCTGCACTCAAAAATCACAGTGTAGTCTTGTTAATTGCCAGCAAGATGGTACTGAAAGTGATGTTTGCCTTCCATGTGTGTAACAAAAAAAGGATATCAGCCACTTTCTGATCCAGCCATATTGCTGCTGTAACAGGAACCTGCAACCTTCATGGGCTTGTAGATGGGGAGAAGAGTAAGAGTAGGTCACACACACAAAAGAAGGTGAGGAAGAGAGGTACAGTATCTCCCAACACCACAAGCAGACTCTCTCTTGCAAATTGGGAGCACTCAACAGTATCTTGGTAGCACTGGCAGAAGGGAAGAAAAGGCAGAGGAAAGACAAAACAAGGGAAAGAAAGAGATGTGTGTACATGAGGGTGCATGTATTCAACAAATTAGCTATGTGTAGGATCTCTGATGGTCTCCCTTCACTTCCAGTTCATAAAGAAGCAGAGAGAGTGCTGCAGCAGTGAGTGCCTCCACCTCTTCTTCCTCCCCATTCCTTGTCTGGGGAAAATACCACAACATTTAGTCAAGAGTGCCCAAATGTTCCAAATCTTATGAAACTTTGGGGGGCAGAATGAGAGCTTCATCAGTGAAGAACAGAAAGTTTTGTTACACAACAAAACCCCGGATTCCTTCCAGCCTCTTTCTTCTTTCTGTCTTGTCTGATTTTCTTTCTAACTAATTAGCCAGCCCTCTCTCCTTCTTTCCTTATCTTCATTCGTGTAGCAGCCTCACCTTAACTGACCGATGCTTCCTTTCATTCTCCCTCCTCAGTCGATAAGCTTGCCTAACTTATTGGCTTCCCAGCCCGGTGCAATTGGAGAGGTAGGTTCACCACCACCAAATCTGCTAAATAGGTAAGAACAGCAATGCCTCAATAGACTGTATATACCGAACACTTTTGTGCGTGCTATGAAAAACGGGGATTCATTCATGTCTTCCTATCAGCTGTCTGTTACGACAGCTGACATCAGGCAGACCAGCAGAAGTAAGTTCTTTAAGGGTGAGAAAAATGGGCAGAGAAGAGGCAGTGGCAGAGAAAGGGGGAGGGGCTGTGCACCATAGGAGAGAAATGTAGTTAAGTTGACACTGTTGTGTAAGCACTTAAAAAGCACCTTCTTGGGACAGTTTTAAACTATCATATAAACAATGATTGCAGATTCAATGGAGACAGAGAGCTAGGGAGCACTATAAAGAAATTTGCATCTTCCAAACTTGCATCTGGAACAGTGCTGTATTCCAAGTGATTGCAATCTCATTTATCCAGTGCTCTTAGCACTAATACCTCATCTTTGGATTCATCTGCACAACTCTTGGAGATGCCATCCGGATGGCAATGTGGACCAGCATTTGCCCACTTCCTGGGGCTCACTTTCATAAGAACATAAGAAGAGCCATGCTGGATCAGGCCAAAGGCCCATCTAGTCCAGCTTCCTGTATCTCACAGCGGCCCCACCAGATGCGTTTGGGAGCGCATGAGACTAGATATCTGTCTCCTGATACCACTCCCCTGCATCTGGCCCTTGAAGTACCCTGGTTTAAAGCCTAGAGATTACACATCTCCATCATGGTTTGTAACCCGTGATGGACTTTTCCTCTAGGAATCTGTCCAATCCCCTTTTGAAGGCATCCAGGCCAGATGCCATCACCACATCCTGTGGCAGGGAGTTCCATAGACTTACAATGCGCTGGGTGAAAAAATATTTTCTTTTGTCAGTTCTTACTCTCCCAGCACTCAATTTGAGTGTATGTCCCCTAGTTCTGGTATTTTGAGAGAGGGAGAAGAGCTTCCCTCTATCCACTTTACTCATACCCTGCATTATTTTGTATGTCTCAATCATATCCCCCCTCAAGCGCCTTTTTTCCAGACTAAAGAGGCCCAATTGTTTTAGCCTTTCTTCATAAGGGAGGTGCCCCAGCCCAGTAATCATTTTAGTCGCTCTCTTCTGCACCTTTTCCAGTTCCACTATGTCTTTCTTGAGATGCGGTGACCAGAATTGTACACAATACTCCAGGTGGGGCCTTACTATTGTTTTGTATAACGGCATTATAATGTTGGCTGTTTTATTTTCAATCCCCTTTTTGATAATCCCTAGCATGGAATTGGCCTTCTTCACTGCTGCCACACATTGGGGAGACACCTTCATGCAGCTGTCCACCAACACTCCAAGATCTCTTTCCTGATCCGTCACGGATAACTCAGAACCCATGAGTTGATAGATGAAGTTTGGATTTTTTGCCCCAATATGCATTACTTTACATTTGGTTACATTAAAACGCATTTGCCATTTCTCAGCCCACTCCCCCAGTTTGGAGAGATCCTTCTGGAGTTCTTCACAATCTTCTCTGGTTTTTACCACACGGAAAAGTTTTGTGTCATCTGCAAACTTGGCCACCTCACTGTTTATCCCTGTCTCCAGGTCATTTATGAACAGATTGAAAAGCACCGGTCCCAGGACCGAGCCCTGGGGCACACCGCTTTTCACTTCTCTCCATTGTGAAAATTTCCCATTGACACCTACTCTTTGTTTCCGGGATCTCAACCAGTTCTCAATCCATAAGAGGACCTGCCCTCTTATCCCCTGACTATGCAATTTTCTCAGCAGCCTTTGGTGAGGGACTGTGTCAAAAGCCTTTTGAAAATCCAGATAGACTATATCCACCGGTTCACCCAAATCCACGTGCCTGTTGACCTTTTCAAAAAATTCTAAAAGGTTTGTAAGACAAGATTTACCCTTACAGAAGCCATGCTGATTTTCTCTCAGCAAGGTTTGTTCTTTTATGTGTTTTAAGATTTTCTCTTGGATGAGGCCTTCCACCATCTTCCCTGGGACAGATGTAAGGCTAACCGGCCTGTAGTTTCCTGGGTCCCCCTCCTTCCTTTTTAAAAATTGGTGTGACATCTGCTATCCTCCAGTCCTCCGGCACTGTGGCCGTTTTAAGAGACAAGTTGCATATAACCGTTAAGAGATCTGCAATTTCATTTCTCAGTTCCCTAATAACCCTTGGGTGGATGCCATCTGGGCCCGGTGACTTGTTAATCCTCAATTTATCAATTAGTCCTAAAACATCCTCTCTTTTAACCTGTATTTGATTTAATTCTTTAGTCAAGAGGGGCGGCTCAGGCAGCGGAATCCGCTCAAGATCCTCTGTCGTGAAGACAGACGCAAAGAACTCGTTCAATTTCTCTGCAATGTCCAAGTCCTCCTTAACCTCCCCTTTTCCTCCCTCACCATCCAGAGGCCCAATTGGTTCTCTGGCAGGTTTTCTACTTCTAACATATTTAAAGAAGCTTTTATTATTACCCTTTATATTGCTAGCCATGCGTTCCTCAAAGTCTTTCTTTGCCTCCCTTATCATCTTTTTACATTTCTTTTGCCAGAGTTTGTGTTCCTTTTTATTTTCCTCATTTGGGGATGATCTCCATTTACAGAAGGACCTCTCCTTGTGCTTTAGAGCCTCTCTAACTCCACTCGTTAACCATGCCGGTGTCCTCTTGGACTTAAATGAGCTCTTCTTTCTTTGTGGTATGCACTTGTGCTGGGCCTCTATTATTGTTGTTTTAAACAGGCTCCATGCACTCTGAAGAGATTGGATTCTTCTAACCCTCCCCTTCAGTTTCTCTCTAACTAGTTTCCTCATCTGAGGGAAGTTTGCCCTTCGAAAATCAAGGGTTTTTATGTCTGATTTGGTTGACACTCTTCCTCCGACATGCATGGCAAAGGTAATTGCAGCATGGTCACTGTTCCCCAGAGGCTCAGTGACATTCACATCCCTGACGAGGTCCTGAGTATCACACAATATTAGATCTAGAGTTGCCTGTTCTCGGGTGGGCTCCATGACAAGTTGCTCTAAGGCACAGTCATTCAGCAAGTCGAGAAACCCAGTTTCTCTTTCTTGCCCAGAGCTCGCATTGGCCCAGTCAATGTGGGGATAATTAAAGTCCCCCATGATTACTATCCTATCCCTCTTAGCCACCTCCATGATTTCTCTCCTCATTTCAAGGTCCCCCTCAAGTTTTTGATCTGGTGGACGATAGAATACTCCAACTATCACATCACTCTTTGGACCTGGTAGGTTAACCCACAGTGATTCTATGGCGGAGTCAGACCCTCTGTCAATCTCCATTCTGCTGGATTTCAATGGAGTACTACTTGAGCAAGTCTCTGTAGTTGAAACTGTTTTATTTGGTTACTGTGGGCTGATTCTCTTTGGGGTTGACTGACTGGGGTGGGTACAGAGATCACATTATACCCCTATGGTCTCATGGGAACCCATGAAAGGGCCTTCTTGGATGCTGCACCCAGACTCTGGAACTCCCTCCCACTAGAGGCCAGGACTGCCTCATTTCTGTTGTCTTTCCAGAAACAGGCAAAGACCTTGCTCTTCAGGAAAGCTTTCTCAGAATGATGGACTACCTATTATGTCTCTTTTACAGTATACGAATCATTGGGATTATGTAGACTTTGTGTTTATAACTACTTATAACCTTATGTGTTTACACTGACACTATGTTTTCAATATTAGTTTCCATCACTCCTAACTTTTACATGGAAATTTACTCTCTTTTTAACTGCGCACATTTTCTTGTAGCTTTAATGGAATGTTGTCTGTTAATGCTGTAAGATGTCCCTCAATTCCCTGTTCTCAGTGCCTGAACATGTCTTAATTGTACTGGACTGTATATTAGCCCTCATTACTGTAAGCCACCTTGGGTCCTTTTCCAAGGAGAAAGGTGGGTAAAAAATACTCTAAAAATAAATAAATAAATAAATAATATTTGATACTGTCTTTATGTTCCACTGTTGAAGATTTGCCTTGGTTTCTATGATGTTATTTTACTGTACCCTTCATTAATCTGAGAAGCCGGTAATATGTTTCCTTATTGTACCATTAATACATTTATTAAATAAGAAAAGGATGAGAAGGGATTATGCCCATGCATTTCAAAGATGCTAGTGTAATTGGTTGTCTTTAATTTCCCCCCATAGGCTGCCTCTTTTCTCTCTCTTGCTGCTTATGCATCAAAAGGGAGACCCTTGGGAGACATCTGCCACTACTTAAAGTTATGGTTATGGAAGTAGAACCTTCTCGTCAGTTTAAAGGTGGCCATCCCTTTGATGGATGTGCTCAGCCTTCATCCGGTTTGATTGCTGTTGTTCAGCTCTTGTTCAGATCTGTGTGTGAACAAGAATGTCCTGACCTGAGATCCTTTTTAATACAGCAGGGATCCTTGATATAAACCATCAAAGGAAACCTTTGATCTTTTGACTATCTTTTAGACGTCTGCAGCACAATGCAGGAACTATAATGGGGCGGGGGGGGACACAACCCAAGTGCTCCTTTCATTCAGCTCCACTTGCCAGCAAAAGGAATAATCAGCACAGAAAAGAACCCTTATTTTAAAAAATGAAGGTTTTTTGTTTTGCAGGGAGTCATCACCAAAGAAATGTGTGTGCCACTGTTTGCATCTGATAAAGGCAATATGTTTCTTACATTAGTGCCGACTTTTAAATTAACATTGGAGTTGTTTTGATCATAATTTTTTTACATAAAAGCACAATTTAATGACTAGAATGCACAGGCAGGAATCTGTTACACATCTCAGACAAATTAAATGCCAAGGCTGTTACATGAGAACCATGTTAAGGACCTATTCCAGTCCTAGAGATCTAAGGGAAGGCCACTTCCTGTATGCTTTTCCAGTGGACCGTCATATCTTCTGGCTCTGTTTGTTTGTGTTTCCTATTATTCTTGCCTTGTGTCACAGACACTTTACGACAGTACAGCAGTTCTAAGTGCATTTCCTTGGCCGTCAGCTGAGATGAACTTTTGAGTAACGATGCATAGAATTGCACTGTGGTTCAGTTATGTTGATTTTAAAAGGTCTGAGTTGCTAAAAAGGGGATTATTTATAAGAAATTATTATTACTACAAATGCTTATAACCCTGCAAACGGTAAGCCATGGCTTTCAAAGAGGATGGTCCCAATACCAAATTCTATGCAATGTCTAAATCCAAAGCATGTTTTTATTTCATTGTAACCATTATTTACAGTGGTACCCTGACTTAAGAGCAGCTCGACTTATGAGCAATTCGACTTAAGAGTGGAAAACTGTTGGCATTTTAACTGCGTTTTAAATTTTAGACATGGTCTGCTCGACTTACAATTTTTGTTCCTTTTTTAGATTTTTTTAATTTATTTTTTCAATTTTTTAGATAGGTACCCCAACTTAAGAGTAGTTTGATTTAAGAGCATGCTTTTGGAATGGATTAAATTCGTAAGTTGAGGTACCACTGTATTTCTCATGTGATTCATGCAAAACTCCTTGATTCTTCTGTTACAATATATATGAAAAATAAATTAAAATATAGTGGATCCATGGATAAAACTCAGTCTAAAAAGCAGGACAAGGGACAGCAGATTTTTAGGTGCGCTGGGTTGATTTGGAGAAGAGACACTGTTCTATTACTGCCCCCAAACATCTTTGAAAAGGGCATAGATCTCCAGTACAACTATTCCAACTTAAAAAAAAAAAAGCTCCCCCTGCACATGTATGCTAGTCGTGACTGACTCTAGGGGCAGTGCTCATCTGCATATTCAAGCTGAAGAGCCAGTGTTGTCCAAGTCCATGGCCACATGGGTGGCATGGCTACAAGGAAACACTGTTGTACCTTCCCGCTTTTTACGGCCGTACCTATTTATCTACTTGCATTTACATGCTTTTGAACGGCTAGGTTGGCAGGAGCTGGGGTTCTCAGCAGGGGCTCACTCCGCTGTGTGGCACCCGGGATTCGAACTGCCAAGCTGCCAACTTTGCAGTCGACAGTTTTCAGATGCCTTAGTCCACTGAGCCACCACACCCCCTCCCCCCCCAACTTTAACACTTTCTTAATTTCATCCCAAGACATAAAAGGGGGGAAAAGAGAATTTAGTTGTGAATACCTTTGAGGATGAAGATCAGCACTTTCCTCCTTAAACAGACTGTCTTGCCTGGCCAGTTTATTACTATCATTCAAGACTGTGGGTCCAAGACAAATCTTTGAATGTTACTTTCCAAAAGGAATTGTTAAATTGTTTTTTTAAAAGGTAAAGTTTGCCAAATGCCTCTTTATTATTAGATCTTTAGCGCTTTTATGAAGGCAGGCAAGGACTGTGCTCGGCGCAACTCTAGCGAGCAGGTATACAAAGAACATCTGAATAATGGCTAACCAGGGCTAAATGTGTTTTCACTTGTGAGAACTGGTGGAGAACTTTTGGCTCTCCAGATGTGATTTGGATCCAACTCGAGTCAGTCCTACCAAGCATGGATAATAGCCATGAATGACAAGTGCTGTAGTCCAACAAGGACTGAAACAGCACAAGTTCAACATATCTGGTAAGATTTTGAAAAGCCTGTGATGAAATCAGGGAAAAAAATTAAAATCTATGAATGCAAAATTCAGTTGAATGAATTCTGGAAGATTTAGGACTATATCTGCATTTGGCAATATGACAAAAAATTCTTCTAAATGCTTCCATAACATATTATGACAAAATGGTGGTGGATTATACATGGGAAAGGGAAAATATTGACACCTTGGATTGCCCCTCTTTACTTCTTTAAAGGATATAAAGAGGTTCCATTGCAACAAGGAATGTGATAGTCAGCAAGCTATTATCTGAAGTCAGCAAGCTATCATCAAGCCTCTAGACCAGTGGTTTCCAACCTTGGATAGCCCAAGTATTCTTTGTCTGCAACTCTTGGAAACCCTGAGCAGAACAGCTGATGGTGAAGGCTTCTTAGAGATGCAGTCCCCGAACAGTTGGGCTTCCCAACATTGGGAGCCACTGCATTTATAAGGATTTCTATAGGGTAATCTGTAGGGGTTGGGGAAACTAACTCACTTTATTATAGTCACAGACCAGCAAAATCAGTAGACATACAGAGAGAATTACTATTGTCAAGGTTCAGGCAAAGGCACCAGGACCCAATCCAGGACCAGGTTGCAGTACAAGATTACCATCATCTGACCACCAAGAATGCAGTCTACCAGGCTATTAGTTCAAGTCCAGATGAGCAGTAACCAAGTTCAAGGGGTTAGGCAAACCAGAGTCAGGCAGGCCAAGAGTAAGGAACCAGTGCAGCAAGGATCAGCAGGATACAGGAGCTGGGGTACTGCTTTCGTTACTTCATGTCCTTCTTTACTCCATGACTAGTTTTGTACAGTGACTGCGTTGGTCGCAATCACGTGGTTTTGTCCCTGTTTCAGTGTTCCCATGATTGTGATAACTTGTCTCGCGACCAAGTCTTACCTCACGGTCTTGTACCGTGACACATACTGAATTTGTCTAGCTTCCTTTTTCCTTTTGGGGGCGGGCTTAATTTTTTTTTCAATATTTTGCGTCTGAAAAGTTTAAAAAAATGGACACAAATTTCAGAGAGAAACGAATGTTTTGTTGCATGACAGTCATCATTACTACATGGTGGCTTGTCTCAGAACAGAAAGCAGGAACAAAGAGTGACAAGGGAAAACCCTACCCCAGCACCAGGTACAGTATTGTCATGCTTAGCACCCCTTCCGGGGGTGTGGTTGAGACAAATTTCAGTAGTTGTGCAATGGACATGAAGTAACTTTTTTTGTAGCGCTCCTAAGCGCAACACTAAGAGACAAAATGGACGTGAAGTAACTGCCATACCTGAGTAGAGGAATTTAGGCCGAGCAGGGGGTCATGAGCGTTTTTGCTGAGATCAAAGTTTGCAGGGAGAAGCCAGATCCTATATAGCCCAGGTGAGACTCCTGAGGAGCTAAGTACCTGTTGCAGGGAGTGGGCTCAATCCTGTGAGATTCTAGTGCCAATTTCTCTCACAGGAGCGGAGCGCACTAAGGCTCAAGCACGGCCCAGATCCTGACAGCTATATAAAATATTATCATATATAGTATATTTTGGGATGAGTAGTGAATATAAATATGGGGCAGTAAAAAGTCCATGATTGTTAAATTTGTTATAAATCAATGGAGAACAATGGTTTTTCTGATATTCTTAAATGCTGTAGGTCAAAATCTATTAGTCTTTGAACAACAAGGGGACTTCTAGTAGTCACAACTGTCCACAGCTTCAACTGAAAGTCTTAGCTTAAGTAATTTCTTCTCCATCTCTTTTGACCATTGAGTAATATAACTATATGACTGCAATAAACAAAGATAGAAGGTCTCAATCGATGCCTTGCATTCTGCTGATTGAATACACAATTCCAAGTAAATAACAGCACTTCTGACACGAGATGGAAGGCACAAAAGTTGCAAGAGAGTTACTGACACAGAATTTTGATGACACTTTTAATATAGGGAGCTACTTTAAAAAAAAACATAGTGGAAATTCTTGCCAAACATCTGGCATCTGTCACTCTTGAACTAGTTGAGAACAATCCATCCATGTTACACTGACAGAAACTGTGGCATTGGTCTCTTGAGATGTGGGAGAATTTTGTCAGGATGATGTTTTACTATGAATATCCCTAACACTTACTCTTCCAACCATCATGAACCGGAATAAAATTGCTTTCCAAAATGCACACTTTTTATTGGTTTTGAAAATAATATAATTTATATATAATGAGAAACGTGACAATGATTTGTTAAAACAGGATTATCAAATTGTTGATTACTTTACCTGCCCTGGCCCATGTTGATGGAGCTGGTTGTTATGAGGTTGGGTTTTGTCAATAGAGATGACTGTTTTATACCCTGAGGGGAGGGGGAAGCACCATTAGTAGCCGCCTACAGTTTCTACTTGAGACCCATAAGGTATATTATCTATTCATTCTGGATTAGAGATGGGCACGAAACAAAAAATGGTGTTTTGGTTTTTCGTTTGTCATTGAGAGGTCTGTTTCGGTTCGTTTCCGTTTGTCGGGACTTTTTTGAAAAATTTCGTTACCATTTTTTGTTTTTTCGTTTGTCGTTTCTCCCCACTTTTTGCGCAATTTTTAAATTTCTGTGCACAGGCATCCCCCAACAGCCTAGACCAGAGGAAAAATACTAAAAAAAAAATGGATGCTGGCAGAGACACAGTATAGACTACTGGTATGCAGGGAGGCTGCAAAGGCAGCGGCAGGCGTTGCCCAGGGTGCAAGGCAGCCGCAGAGTGACTGCACTGCGGGGCAGGGGAGGGTACTCACCGAGAGGTACGCAGCACACATGCACACAGGGAGGCTGCAGAACTAAAGCTAGAGTCGCAGAGACAGCAATCCCACCCTAACTCCCACCAGAGACTGCAAGGAGGACGGGGGCTGCCAGAGATTTTTATGCACTCTGTGGCTGCCAGACCTGCCCACCCAGTCTGCAACCTGGGCATGCTATTGGTTGAACATGATCCCACATCACATGGCTTGCCTCCATTTTGTGGCTGGTGACGACATCCATTTTAAAGGAAAAAGAAAAATACATCGCAATGGGAGAAGACAAAAACAAACGTTTTAAGGACTCCAACCCTCTGGTAGGTATTATCAGACAATATAAATAATTATCGCTGCGTTTTTACGGATGTCCAGTAGATATGGGCACGACTCGGCAAAATTGTTGTTTCCGTTTTCGGTTATCGTTTCCGTTACGTAACGGAAACGGTAACGATAATTAAGCCGTCAGAACTCGAACCGAAAAAAGAAAAATTTGGTCGGGTTTTTTGTTTCTGTTTGTGTCATCGCGGCGATCACGCAATGTGAAGCACAGAAAAAGTTTTTAAAAGTTTTTTATAGAACCCCCGACTCCCGGCCAAAAAAGCAGGCGAAAATATGATTGCCTGAGGCTTTGCCACCTACCAGAGGGGTGGTTTCTGGGGGTCCCCGTCCTCGTCGTCTCCATTTGCCATGCGGTGGGGGGATCCAAAATGGCGACCGCAATTTTTCTTTTGAAATCGTGGTCAAAAAACACACCAAATCACCACAGAAACATGTGAAATTTATTTATTTTAAATGCCTAAATTTTAATAGTAGCAGCAGCAGTGGGTTTTTTTATAGCAATAAAACGTCGTATTGATTTTATTTTATTTTATTTTATTTTATTTTATTTTATTTTATATTTTTTTAGACCTGCCCATTTGGGCTGGGCATGGGATGGGACCATGCAAATTGTTTGAACCATTCCACCAATGGCATCGTTTTTGACTGACACTTCTGGATGTCTCGGAGGGCATAAAAAGCCGAGGCACCTTCCAGAAATCGCAGTCTGGTGTATGGATGTGGTTGAGGGATGACGGCTGGCTGCTAGTGCTCATGGTGGCTTGTCTCAGAACAGAAAGCAGGAACAAAGAGTGACAAGGGAAAACCCTACCCCAGCACCAGGTACAGTATTGTCATGCTTAGCACCCCTTCCGGGGGTGTGGTTGAGACAAATTTCAGTAGTTGTGCAATGGACATGAAGTAACTTTTTTTGTAGCGCTCCTAAGCGCAACACTAAGAGACAAAATGGACGTGAAGTAACTGCCATACCTGAGTAGCAGGAATCTAGGCCGAGCAGGGGGTCATGAGCGTTTTTGCTGAGATCAAAGTTTGCAGGGAGAAGCCAGATCCTATATAGCCCAGGTGAGACTCCTGAGGAGCTAAGTACCTGTTGCAGGGAGTGGGCTCAATCCTGTGAGATTCTAGTGCCAATTTCTCTCACAGGAGCGGAGCGCACTAAGGCTCAAGCACGGCCCAGATCCTGACAGCTATATAAAATATTATCATATATAGTATATTTTGGGATGAGTAGTGAATATAAATATGGGGCAGTAAAAAGTCCATGATTGTTAAATTTGTTATAAATCAAGGGAGAACAATGGTTTTTCTGATATTCTTAAATGCTGTAGGTCAAAATCTATTAGTCTTTGAACAACAAGGGGACTTCTGGTAGTCACAACTGTCCACAGCTTCAACTGAAAGTCTTAGCTTAAGTAATTTCTTCTCCATCTCTTTTGACCATTGAGTAATATAACTATATGACTGCAATAAACAAAGATAGAAGGTCTCAATCGATGCCTTACATTCTGCTGATTGAATACACAATTCCAAGTAAATAACAGCACTTCTGACACGAGATGGAAGGCACAAAAGTTGCAAGAGAGTTACTGACACAGAATTTTGATGACACTTTTAATATAGGGAGCTACTTAAAAAAAAAAACCATAGTGGAAATTCTTGCCAAACATCTGGCATCTGTCACTCTTGAACTAGTTGAGAACAATCCATCCATGTTACACTGACAGAAACTGGGGCATTGGTCTCTTGAGATGTGGGAGAATTTTGTCAGGATGATGTTTTACTATGAATATCCCTAACACTTACTCTTCCAACCATCATGACCCGGAATAAAATTGCTTTCCAAAATGCACACTTTTTATTGGTTTTGAAAATAATATAATTTATATATAATGAGAAACGTGACAATGATTTGTTAAAACAGGATTATCAAATTGTTGATTACTTTACCTGCCCTGGCCCATGTTGATGGAGCTGGTTGTTATGAGGTTGGGTTTTGTCAATAGAGATGACTGTTTTATACCCTGAGGGGAGGGGGAAGCACCATTAGTAGCCGCCTACAGTTTCGACTTGAGACCCATAAGGTATATTATCTATTCATTCTGGATTAGAGATGGGCACGAAACAAAAAAATGGTGTTTTGGTTTTTTGTTTGTCGTTGAGAGGTCTGTTTCGGTTCGCTTCCATTTGTCGGGACTTTTTTGAAAAAACTCGTTACCATTTTTTGTTTTTTCGTTTGTCGTTTCTACCCACTTTTTGCGCGATTTTTAAAGCATTTCTGTGCACAGGCATCCCCCAACAGCCCAGACCAGAGGAAAAATACTAAAAAAAATGGATGCTGGCAGAGACACAGTATAGACTACTGGTATGCAGGGAGGCTGCAAAGGCAGCGGCGGGCGTTGCCCAGGGTACAAGGCAGCCGCAGAGTGACTGCACTGCGGGGCAGGGGAGGGTACTCACCGAGAGGTACGCAGCACACATGCACACAGGGAGGCTGCAGAACTGAAGCTAGAGTCGCAGAGACAGCAATCCCACCCTAACTCCCACTGGAGACTGCAAGGAGGACGGGGGCTGCCAGAGATTTTTATGCCCTCTGTGGCTGCCAGACCTGCCCGCCCAGTCTACAACCTGGGCATGCTATTGGTTGAACATGATCCCACATCACATGGCTTGCCTCCATTTTGTGGCTGGTGGCGACATCCATTTTAAAGGGAAAAGAAAAATACATCGCGATGGGAGAAGACAAAAACAAACGTTTTAAGGACTCCAACCCCTCGGTAGGTATTATCAGACAATATAAATAATTATCGCTGCGTTTTTACGGATGTCCAGTAGACATGGGCACGATTCGGCGAAATTGTTGTTTCCGATTTCGGTTATCGTTTCCGTTACGTAACGGAAACGGTAACGATAATTAAGCCGTCAGAACTCAAACTCGAACCGAAAAAAGAAAAATTTGGTCGGGTTTTTCATTTCTGTTTGTGGCATCGCGGCAATCGCGCAATGTGAAGCACAGAAAAAGTTTTTAAAAGTTTTTTATAGAACCCCCGACTCCCGGCCAAAAAAGCAGGTGAAAATATGACTGCCTGAGGCTTTGCCACCTACCAGAGGGGTGGTTTCTGGGGGTCCCCGGCCTTTCCCCCCCCTTCTCCTGTCCTGGGCTGATTGCACCAGGCTGGGGGGGGGGTCATCCTCGTCGTCTCGCCATGCCATGTGGTGGGGGGATCCAAAATGGTGACCGCAATTTTTCTTTTGAAATCGTGGTCAAAAAACACACCAAATCACCACAGAAACATGTGAAATTTATTTATTTTAAATGCCTGAATTTTAATAGTAGCAGCAGCAGTGGGTTTTTTTTTATAGCAATAAAACATCGTATTGATTTTATTTTATTTTTTTTTATTTTTTTAGACCTGCCCATTTGGGCTGGGCATGGGATGGGACCATGCAAATTGTTTGAACCATTCCACCAATGGCATCGTTTTTGACTGATACTTCTGGATGTCTCGGAGGGCATAAAAAGCCGAGGCACCTTCCAGAAATCGCAGTCTGGTGTATGGATGTGGTTGAGGGATGACGGCTGGCTGCTAGTGCTGGTGTGATCCGCTCGAGATTGAGGAGGGAGGCTGGAGGCTTTAGGATTTAAGTTAGGCAGGCAGGGAGGGAACTGAATTTAGAAAACAATTTCCTTGATTCCCTGCAGCTTTGTCTGCTGAAGGGAATAGCAGTTTATTCTTTATTTCTTCTCTGGCAGTTTGAGGATTTTTTTCTGATATTGGATAAAGGGGGAGGATCGACTGGGAGTGGGAGGTGTGGATTTATTTTAAAAACATATTATATACTACCATTTATTTTATATTTTCCCAACTTCAGTTTGCTTGCACACACACACATTTGGGGTGCAAGCCAAGAACAGAACCTCTATCCTAAGTGATATCCTAACTGCCCACTCGCCCGTCCGCCCGCGCCGCCGCCCGCCTGCAGCCCGCGTCGCCGCCCGCCCACTCTCCTGCCCACGGCTGCTGCCCACCCATGGCCCCCCGCCACCGCCACCCACCCGCAACTCTCCCCCGCCGCCCGCCCCCGCCCCGCCCGCCGCCTAGGGCGCAAAACACCTAGCCCCGGCCCTGATTGTGGGACGCCCCTATGCTCTGGGAAGTCAAACCCCGCTAAATCATGGTGGAAATGACAAACGACAAACGACAAATGAAACGACAATTTTTTGAAAAATTTCGCGACAAACGGAAACGACCCGAAATGGACCCGTTCCGACAAATGAAAACTCGAAACGTCATTTTTTCTGGTCGTACCCATGTCTACGAGAAGGTAAGTTTCCATCCTGGTGGAAGGAAAGGAGGGAAGGAACCAATCTTAACTTCCAAGGGAGGGTGTTACAGTGTGCAGAAGCAAAGGAAAAGGTCTCCTTTGGTTCCTTGCCAGACACACTTGTGAGAGAAGTGAAACAAGAAAAGACAATCCTCTGAGGGTCTTATTCTTAATATATGTGAGGGCTCCTACAGAGAGAGGTGATCTTTCATAACCTGGGCCTAAGCCATAAACTTGTACTGTATATTTTTCTCACAAGAGCCACCCCAGGGACATGGCCTTTTCTTTAGATTAGCCTTTCTTCTGGAATTTTTAGCTAAGGGTTTATAGAGGCATAGAGAGATTCCAGGCAAAGATTACATGTAATCTTCTGGAAATTCATGAATACATTTTTAGGTAAGTAGACACCATACACTAGGAAACAAATGTAGATTTGTTGCCTGCTTCATCGTTTGTATGCTGTTTTTAAGGGTTTTGTTACTATGCTACTTTGTCTTCAGTTGATTTTACTGTGTATTTAAAGTCTCAGTAGATTCTAAGAGAAGAGTTTTGTGGAGGATAAAAGGCGAAATTTATGTCTTAAAGTTTAAAAAATGCCAAGACATTTGTAAATGTTGCAGGGTACAAAGGGTTGTAAATACCTGAGAAACAGGCTGAAAGTGAATTTGTTTCTCTTGTGAATCTTTTGAATACTGTATTCTGAATATGTTGTTTGATTGGTGGGTGTTCATATGTGTTAGGCAGTTGGAATTTATCATCACATCCCTCAATATTGTAACATGATAAACAATGTGAAAACTATAAGACCTCTGATTCACAGCAGAAAAAAGTAAATTTCCCAGTAACTTTTAATTAGTTTCCCCCATCGGATGACAATCTTAAAGTTGGCACAATTTTTTTCTCCCAATATCAAAATCTAAGGTGCATAGTTTGAAAATAGATTGTATTTCAGTCTTTTAAACAAAACATTGCACCAGCTGAAGCAAGACAATCTACTTGTGTAAAAATAGTTATTTTAAAATCCATTCTTCTAATTTAGGATGATTTAGAAATGCAACACTGAAGTCAGAAGCAACATTTGTGCCTGCATGCATGCATACACACACATACATACACCTTTATCTAAACCAGGCAACACCTTATCCAGTCCCATGGTCATCCCTGCTGGTGACAGCTTTGTTACAAAAGTGAGCAGTATATCTTTAAAATTATGAAACAAGAGTGGCGTGATTTGTTTTGCAGAGGGTGGAGTAAGAATGAGGGTAAGGCTTGAGGTGTGGTTTTTCTTTCTACACAGTGCATGTAAGGTCACGGACTGGCTGGCTCCACTCAGATTACTGCCCTCCTGTCTGCAGACAAGATTTTCAATAACTGTTCCAGGGGACTGTTTCCTAAAAATTGCATGCACTGGAGAATGGCCCATCTTCAGGATAATGTGACAGGTTTGTGTAAACTTACCGCAGAAAAGAAACATTCAGTTCATTCTCAGACTATTATTAGTCATTATTGAGGTCATAGACAGGAGATGTATGCCATAATTAAAAGAGAAGATAATAAAAAGATCTTATTTGCTGTTTTTTTTTTTAAAGTAAGAATGGACTTGCAGGGTTGCTCCAAGTCTAGCATTCGGTTTCCAACAATAGTAAGCCAGCTGCCTTGAGAAACTCACAAGTAGGGCATTAAAAATAATAGTATCCTGTTGCATTTTCTCTCCCGCTTTCTGTTTGCAGACAACCTTTTGCAAATCACATTTGCAGATCCTGCTTTTCACACTTCAAAACTTGGGTACAAATTGGGTTGGTGACATCCACATTTTTGGTATGTGCTTTGGGGCTAGCCGAAGAATGGAAACCTGGGCTGGTGGAAGATTCCAGAAAACTGGAGGAAGGGGTGTTCAGTGAGTGGATGTCCTCTCAGGAAAGGTGCCTCTACCTGCTTCTGGAGCATTCCCCACTTTTCTCTGCATCAATGCCCACATGCATGGCAGGTTTCCTCAGCTATCGCGGAAGCATTTGTGAGATAGCACATGTAGCACAGAATATGTCCTATATGGACAAAACATTTTCAGAAGTTTTTAATTTATTGATATTCATAGATACTATTTAGAGAAGATTGGATGTGCCCAGAACAGTGAAGGCTCCTGTTTTTAGGAATATTTCATGCCCTCTTAATGTGCCCTCTCCCTAGTTGTTCCACTTATTTTCTTTCTCCTGTTTCCTAACAAGAAAGCTATTTTTCGTATTTCTCATAGCATTTTTTCAAGTCTGCTGCCACATTCAAGGCTCTGAATTCCATCTTCTCTAGTACTGGGAAAGCTGTAATGGTCAATAGGCGATACCAGTCTCTTTCTGAGTCTGTCAACAACAATCACCAGAAGGAGAGAGGGTGAGGAGAGAGGGCAAGGACATTACCTTTCTTTCCCCTTGTGCACTTCCTCAGACTGATAGTGAAAAGGCAAGAAGATAGGAGGCAATAGAGCAGTGGTTCCCAGCCTTAGGTAACCTTGTTATCCTTGGACTGCAGTTCCCAGAAACCTTCACCACCATTGCAACAGAGGACAGAGAGGGAACTTTTTGTTTGGTCTTGGGGGCCAATTCTCCAGCTGACATACCCAACCCGAAAATGGCCAGAGATAACAAAACAACAATTTTTTATCCACTTCCAGATTTGTTTTTGGAGTTGCAAACCCAAAGCAAACAAACAAACAAATCCCCCAAAGCCCTGCCCCAAAGCCCCAACTCCTAGAGGCATCTAGAAGCAGGTGGCAACCCCCTTAATTTTTCATCAGAATTTTAAAATTTTACATTGGCGGATTCTGATGACTCTGCATGGGGCCTGTTAAGTCACACTTGCCCGCATGAGCTGGAGTTGATCTGTGGTGCCACCTGACCCGTATGCTTCTTGGACCACACACCATAACTTACATGTCCAAAGATATAACTGTGCCAAGCACGCCCCAGACCTTTCAGTGCTTGGCTTATTAATATTTAGCTCAGGTGCATGGCATAATTTTACTTTTTTAAAAAAATACATTCTTATACATTACCATATTTGGTAATTGCCAAGCACAGAAGAAAGCATCCTTGTATTTTACAAGTTACGAAAACATTGTTTGCAGTTAATTCTTCCCTCAGAGCTTAAAGCTCTTAAAGTGCCAGGTGGGTTATTGTGGTTTCTTCTTCAAATTTAAGGTGTTTTCATTCCTCTAGTTTTTCCCCTCCTTTGTGTGTCATCATTTTCAAATCAACCTCTAACTGTGTGGGTTATTTTCCAGCAGTATGGTTCTGTTGGGATATTTCCTCACTCCCTCTCCCACCTGGAGTGGCTGTAGAAGCTTCTGTCTTGAGGCAATGTTTCCAGGTAGTTAGGTGGGAACTCACTTTGATGAGCTCACTTAGATATGGGCAAAACAGTCACCATAGATTGTTGACATGTTTTTCATGTTTGATTTAAAATCAGACAGGATCATGGTGGAGCCCTTTACTGTGGCACAACCTACATCTCAGATATGATTGGCTTGCTATTTTTCGCAGAACTAGGCCACTAATCTGTAAACACACACACACACACACACACACACACACACACACACACACACACACACACACACACACACACACACACACACACACACACACACACACACACACACACCAGAAACCAACTGTGCTAAATTTCCTGAGAATTTTCTTTTGAGTAATTCCAGAACCCAGACAAAAAATTCCCCTCCTCAGTTTGTGTTTTGCCAGCCAAAAATGGTGTGAAGAATTTAGGTTGCAAAATCTGGACCTGATTTTACTTTTATATGCCATCATTTAAATACAGTTAAAAGAAACAGTTCAGCTTGATCCTACTTCTCCTTAATCTATTGCTTTTGCCCATCCCTAGTATGAACTAAAATTATAATTTTATTATTGAGTTGATTTTTAAAGGCTCCTTTTTTTTTTTTTTGAATTGCCTCCAAATTATTGAATAAATGCATCTAGATCACTGGTTCTCAGCCTGTGGGTCCCCAGATGTTCCTGGACTGCGACTCCCAGAAGCCTCCACCAGTCACTGTGCTGGAAGTGGTTTCTGGGAGTTGCAGTTCAGGAACATCTGGGGACGCCCAGGTTGAGAACCACTGATCTAGAGCAATGGTCCCCGACCTTGTGTCCCTAGATATTCTTACAACTGTCAAAAAATCCTGTGCAGCACACCAGGGAGTTTTAACTCAGGAACATCTGGGGACCCAATATTAGAAACCACTGCTCTAGAGAATGTTGGATAACATTTTCTTTCTGGTAGAAGGAAATCCCACTGTCTGCTGACCTTTGTGGGATTGCTAGAAGCGTGCCAATGTGCAGAAGAAAAACCCTCCAGTCTACCATGTTCCCAGCATTGCTGGAACCCCCACCTTGGTGTTTTCTCAATTCACAGGAAGGGGTTTTTGGTTGGTTTGTTTTTAATTTGCTGAAATCCAGAAGCACAGAAATAGGATTTAAAAGGCTAGACAAGGATTTGGAATGGAGTGGCACCAAAAAGGCAAAGGGCTGTTCACACACTCTACATGTGTGCACAGACTAGGTTAAGGGGCCAACGAACAGCTCTAATTTTATATTGTACAGCCACATATTTGTTGTCAGGATTGGAAAAATATAATTCTGAGCATCTGAGTTGGACGTGAAGGACAAGGGAATTAAAAATGAACATGAGGAGACTGGACTTATACTATGGGGTACAGGCCCATCTTAAGCCTTGTATCTCATTTTCACTTTGAATCCAATCCAGATATGACAACTGCATGCAGTTTTTACAAGACTAAACATCAGGCCTGCCAGCAGAATTTCTTCTTTTGCATTTGCCTTTTTCCCCCTTTTCAAAAGTATGAACACATTTTCTAGCTGCTTGAACAGTTTCAATCTAGTATAGTCTTTTCTCTTTCTCTGAGACCTATCTGCGTTACATTGGCATCACACCTCGAAAATGACCTGTGAAAGAAGTCTCTAAATATCTGTGGAAGGTCAACTAAAAGTCAGCTACTGAAATACACCTGTGCCTCTGAGCTCCAGTTCTACTCAAAATGTCACCACCATAAATTCTAGGCTCTGCTAAGCACAAGAGTCGGGAATCTTGGAACAGTACCCATGTCTTTATAGCTGGGAAGGCCGGAGCCCAAGGTCTTTCGGGTCCCAGGCTGGCCCCATTGCCTTCCTGAACTATCACTCTTTGGTCCTTGGTGCCTCCTGGCCTTATTATGCATATACAGTGAAACCTTGACTTACATGCTGCTTAACTTGCAGCATATTTGACTTACAGCAAGAAGGGGCCTGTTTGACTTGAGTTGCAGGCTTTGACTTACAGCTCAGAGCCCTGGCACAAGGCACCGGAATCGGGCGGCAGCCATGACCCAGCATCACGGCTACCGCCTCCAAACTGCTCCTGCTTTCTTCCTCTCCTCTGGCAGTGGCAGCTTCGGCGAGGCCAGCTCTGGGCACCCGGAGCTGGTCCTCGGCCTCACCAAAGCCGCTGCTGCTGCCGGAGGAGAAGAAGGGCCGGGAGCTCAGGGCTGGCCTCACTGGTTAGACAGTCAGCTCAGTCTTGTAAAAAATCTGGCTGCAGAATTCTGGTCCACAATGGAAGCATTTTAGTTGGAGAGCTGTACAGTTGTGGGACTCTAATGGTAAGCATAGAGTTGTTCAGAACTTAGAACGTCAGGTTAAAAATCAGTAAAACTTAAATGTTAGACATTGTTGCTATGAATATTAAAAAGTGGAGGCGTATAACTTGTGGACCATAATTCCACTGCCTCCTCTTCTCTTTGAAGAGACATTTCATTTACATCCCGGGAAGTAATCTCCTATCCCAGTCAAATCTGTGTTAAATTGCTGTTTTGGGGGGTCTTTTTCATCGTCTGGAACAGATTAATCCACTTTCCCATTACTTTCTATGGGAAAAGTTTGTTTGACTTAAGTCATGTTTGACTTATATCTAGACCTCTGGAACGGATTAATGACGTAAGTCAAGGTTCCACTGTACTCTTAAGGCTGGGTGTACATGGACCACAGGCAAAAATAGTCCCCCTTCTCTTGTGCCTCCTAGGTTTACTCCAACAGGCTCTTGTCTGATTCTTCTTGAAGTCCCTCCCCACTCAGTTCTTTCCCAGGCTGCTGGTTTTCTTGTCTGGTTGCCTGCCCTTCCCATGGATCTGTTCCAACACGCCATCTCACCTCAGCCCCTGTCTTGTCAGGGCTTGCATTAGCTTCACATGTGTAATTAGGTGCTTATTGCCCAGTACTGGCGTTGGTTCACTATTTCCCATGCCCTATCTATTTCATTGCATTACACACAGCAGTAGTTCTTAACCAACCTTCTTTCCTTTGATGGACAACTTCAGCCTTGTTTGCTTGTTCCCCAATCCACCCTGTCTCAAAACAGCTTTCATCTTCATTCTCACCAGAACAATGGTTTTTAAAAAGCAATATGCAGAGTTAAATAAAAATATTCTTGATTGCAATAAAGCCTCTTCACTAGCCACTAAATGGAGCTTGCAAATGATCGGTACTATACAGACTCAGACTGAGAATTTCTGCTCCTGAGTTCATATCCATCTTGTTAGTAGAGAAATGGAATTTTGTTTCATTCACTCAACACTCTGCTTGTCACATAGTGGCACAGCCAATCCTTAATTTGTGCCAGGGGTACCTGGGCCCAGCTTTGGCATTTTTTCCACTCTAAGGCCTTGCTTAACCTGAGAGGGAGATGAATAGAAGTGCTCCTGGAAGTCTTCTGGAGTGTTTCCTTGACATTTTTAAATAGAGGAGGAACAAATTATCAGGAAAGACCTTAGGAAAAGGACTTTTCAGGAGCCAGGGCAATCATTGGCCATACTAACTGAGGGTTCTGACAGTTCTGGTCCAGAAAAGTAACATTTTCAAGCTCATCACCAGGAACTGGAGGAAAGGCCTTTGCATACAGACTGAGCCCTGGAATTCCTTTTCCAAGAAATCAAGTCCTAATTGAGTCCGCCCTTCCTCTCTCCCCATATGTGGGCACTTCTGCCTCTAATTATTTAGGTCCTCCGCAATAATAGAGATTACCCCAGCAAGCACTAGATGATTTCTTAAATACCTCACTTACCTTGTAAACCCTATTTAGTGTTGCTATAATAAGTTCTGACTTGACAGCGCAGAACCACTTTCATTTTTAGTGGTGATTTATTCCAGTCTAGTGCATCAGCATTCACTGTTCATTCTACCACACGTACAGATAAGGCTAATTCATGTCATTGTGCATCTTACTGATTGTGTGAGGGGCTTGGTGAATATCACTGTTGTCTTGAGGAACTTCTTTATCACACATTAAAGGAAAATAGTTTAACATCTGTGAACATCTAGAAAGTTGGGCCCAGGAATAAATTATGTGTCTCCATCTACCTATAATGCAAGTGTTAAGTGACAACTGCGTTTAGACTTTCTAATTCGACAATTGTCTGCAGCATTTGTAATCAGAAATCTCTCAACAAAAACCTGCTGTGCTTCATAAGCTCCGTCTTGCATGAAACTAAGTGGAATTTTCCCAGGATGTGTGTTTCTTGTGGATGCTTGTTGCATCTTGTCAGAGCCTATGGTGGAGGTTAGTGAAGCGCATGATAACATCAAACCCTACAAACCTAGAGCCATGGGAATGTTTTTCTGCATGAATATTTTAGTATACAAAAGCTGCTTAATTAAAATGAGCTCACAGCAAATGACCATGAAATCCTTACACATTGCTTGTTCATTTCAGTGAGATGAGCATGCTTACAGTATTTTCAAACAAATGTTAACAGGCTTGTACATGATTTTTCTTTTAATTTAAAAAAGTGTTATATTTATTATTTGAACACTAATGGGGTGAGGGGGGAATCTACCAAATTCAGGCTTGAATTTGTTAAAAAAATTATTTATTTATTTATTTATTTATTTATTTATTTATTTATTTATTTATTTATTTATTTATTTATTATATTTCTATACCACCCATCTTCCAATGGAACTCCGGGCAGTTCCCAACAATATAATACTACAATAGTGTCAAAGTCAGAGTAAAAACATTTTAAAAAACACAGCAAAGATGGCAGCAAATATTTATCAGGGAAAGGGAAAAAAACGACATACTTTGATGGTCGCCAAATGCCTCTCTAAAAAGCAATGTTTTAAGAGCTTTTTTGAAGGCCAGCAGGGATGGAGCAAGGCGCAACTCACTAGGCAGGTAGTTCCAATGCGCTGGGGACGGCCACCAAAGAAGGATCTGAACCAGCTAAAAGCTGTACCTCCAATCCCCACCTCAGAAAGCCAACCCAGCAAGATGGTCAATGGTATCAAAGGCTGCTGACAAGTCCAGGAGAACCAACAAGGTAGAACATCCCCTGTCAGCCCCCCTGAGGAGGTCATCTTGCAGCGCGACCAGGGCAGTCTCAGACCCCCGACGCAGCCTGAACCCAGACTGGAATGGATCCAGGACTCGCTCCTCCTCCAGAAAAGTCTGGAGGCGAACGGCAGCAACCCTCTCAATAACCTGCCCAGGAAGGGATGTGAACTTCAGAAACCCAAATTCAAATGCCATCCCACCCCTATTCAGTCAGGGCATTGATGGGAAACCTCCAGAGTTCTTCTATTAGTGGTATCAGTGATTCACAGACCGAGCGGGTGGCAGGGTCACCCTCATGTTTCCGAGGGGGGCACCCCCACTCTGAGCACATGCTGCCTGTGCTTGGTGGTTTCATGTTGATATGATGAGCAAGAGAGACCAAACTTCCTTTGGTCTACAACCCCCCATTTTAATAATTGTACTTCAAGACACCAGAAGTCGGTGAGGTGTCTTGCTACACAAGAGCCAGAACACCTGGGCAGCTATTGCATGATAGGAAAAGAAAAAGGGAAATCCCACCCATGGGTTTAAGTACTGGGAGGGAGAAGAGGAGGAAGTCAGCAGTGTGCAAGTGCATAACTGTTGCCTGGATACCAGCCTGCCCCAAGAATAATTATCCAGTCAGCAACCACACACTTAAAAGTGCTGACTGGGGCATTTCTTTTCTGTGTTGGCCTCTCCCAGCACTAATACCATGGACTATAATTCTCCTTCTGCTTTTATTACTGTGCTGTGGCTGGGGACATTTTCAGCTAGCAAACTACTTTGCTAGCCATTGCTGGTTAATAGTTTTGAGTCACCTACCTAGAACTGGGTTTCTTTCCTTTATTTACATAAGTCTTTAATTAATCTGTCTTCAAATTTAAACCTACCTTGGCTCAATGGCAAAGACAACTTGTGTTGATACCTGTACGTCTGTGGTTGCATTTCTTGTGCCCACGTGTATCAAATTAATTTAGCAATATTTTCTGAGTAATTTCTGGGATTTGTGTTCCTTGTTAAAGGGCAGGAATCTTAAGAGTAAGGCATTACAGGTTTGTAACAGTCAGAAAGTAGACTTAAAACTATGAAGGAGCTAGGCAAATATAGCAAAAAGGAATAACATGATTTACTTTTCATCTATAATTACATTTTTAAAATTAAAACACCAGTGTGAGTTAGTTTTTAATGGAAAGGTTAAAAAAACCCTTTAAAATAAAGCAAACTTATTTTGAGGTTCAAAAAGGCATAATTATTGTAAATATTTTAAGGATCTAACACATCCACCCCATGATTTGAGGAAAAAGTGAATGTGTTGGTGTCTGGTTGAATTGGAAACAGCTGTGGAAAGTTTGGAGGTATGGAAAATTTCTGTTTCTAAATTAAGTTTAAATGTGAGGAGAAGGCAGGGAGAAAAGACTATTTCTGCTTGAAAAATCTTGCAGTGGAATGTTTTCATTCTGATTCAGAATCGTGGAGATGATGATATATTTGAATATTCCAACTATTTCATCCCTGTGACTCTCAGTAAACCTTCCAAACATCATGCAAAGGATGTCAGATTTACTTTTCCTGCCAGCTCCAAACTCAAGGAGGAAATATGCCATCAAAAAGACTACTACTCCCATCAAGTATTTCCCCCTTATGATTATCAACACTGCTTGTCTATTTCCCCTCTTTCCCAGTACACACAGGTGCCCAGGTGAAAAGCTCCATTTGTTCACTCTGCCTCTCTGTGGTTAGGGAACAATATCAAGGGTTCAGCTAGAGTTGGGGGCAAGATTCTGGTCTATTCCCCTTGAGAGACTGCTTCCCGCTGGTAATGCCTGACTGACAACATCACTAATTTCTTTATGACATTTCTATCTTGCCCCTAAGTTGAGGAAGGCAGGCATGCAGTTCTCATGGTTTAATTCAAACAAATAATGAAGAAAATGCTGTGTACAAGGCATGGACAATTTACACTGAATCCCAAACCAGAGTCAAGAACACCTTTAATTAAAGAGGCCAGATGTTGGAACACCAGGATAGTGTTATCATTTCAGATTAAAACCTTAAGTACTCCTTAAAGAGTACAGTTTTGCGAGAACACAGCTAATCAGAACTTCAGATAAGCACATTAAATTTACGGGTGTGTTGCAGCACTATAGTCTAATGGATAATCTGGCATCACTGAAGCTCTTGATCAGCAGAAAGAAGAGAGACGGAGCTAAGGCTATGAAGCTGAGATCCTACAGCGCCACTGTGCTTTGTGAAAGCAGTCAAATGTGTTGTCCCTGTTGCAAAAAAAAACAAAAAAAACTAACCAGTTTTACACACCAGCAAACAGCTTTTAGTGAATGAGTCAGCAGTATGCTCAGTAGTCATCCTGGTGCCACCAGCCTTTTAGGAACCCACTGAACTTAAAATAGGTTAAATAATATTTAATAATATTTAAAATAATTAACATAATTCCTTATAAGCTGGGAGCTATGAATAGACAAGTGATCTAGTTCAAATAAGCTCTTTCTCCTGCTACTGAAACTTTTAGCTGCACCCAAATCTTCAAGCAACTGGTTGGAAGAAAATAGGGAGTTTTTCAAAGTTGTATCCATGCCAAGCATACCCTTCTTTGTTAAGCATTTCATAAATATCACCATAGTTCGTTGTACTTGAAAACATATATTTATCCTTATAGATACCAACATTTCCAGGCCATGTATTATTCTTCTTATTCTAATGCACACACATGCCAGGTTTTTTGTCCATGGATAATCCAATAACAGTGTGCCTCCTAAGACAAATTTAATTTGTTCCACGGGTCAATTCATTTTATGAAAATCCTTCTTAATAGGCACAGTTTCCCATAGAAATGCATTGAAAACCAGTTAATCTGCTCTGGAGGAATGGAATACAGTCTCCTCCTGCTACATTGCGGTTCATATACTGCGGTCCCAGTATACTGTGTGACTGCAGTATATGAAGGCAAAAGCTCCTGGGGCAAGCTCTGTGGGACTGTTTGAGGGCACCTGCACTTACTTGAAGCCTGGCACTGCCTGTTGGGGGCCCCAGAAGTGACTTCCGGTTTGCTGGGAACCAGGCCTACAGTAAGTGTAAGAGGTCCCAAACAGGTCCCCCAGTCCTAAACCAGCATCCACAAAATGCAGATTTCCCTTTCTTGTGGGTTGGGTCAGGTTCCTAACCCCAGCAATAAACGGTGGACTACTGTACATTAGTTTTCAATGCATGCCTATGCATTTGAGAAGGCTGTCCCAAATCCACCTCAATCAGCCAACAGCCTCCATGCATTCCGACAGACAGCTAATTTTGACAGCTGTCTATGAAGGGCTGTGTGGAGCAAACTTCTGTGGCCTGTTGATTGAGGCTGTTTACCCCCAACCCAGCAAAGGAGGGAAGCTTTTCCCCTTCTTTGCTGAGTTGGGGCAGGGAAAACTTCCCCCCTCTTGCTGGCTGTCCCAACCCAGGGGGGAGCAGGTGAGGGGTGACAGGCCCACTCATCCTCTTCTTGCATTGGGGCAGCCTCCCTTTTTTCACCCGGGTCTCTGTGCCAACCAGAACTGGGGCTACAAACAAGCCCACAAACCACTGCCACCATCCCTTTCACTCGACTCTGTGCACGGAGCTCGGTGACGGGGAGGGAGCGGCTTGTGGGATTGTTTATACGCCCAGTTCATTCTGCAGCCATGGCACTACTGGAGCTACAAACGAGCCCACAAGCCGCCACCACTGCCCCCCTTCGTCGAGGTCTCTGCACTAAAATGGCTTGGCACAGAGACTCAGGTGAAGGGGTGGCAGCAGCTTTGATCCTGGCTTTCCAAACTGTGTAACACCCACGGATCAGATGCTAGACAGTCAGGGAAGCCTGGATGAAAGACCAGGCTATTCAATTTTGTGCCCCCATAACCCCCTCGGGTTGTAAGGCGTGCAAAATTCAAAAGCCTGCCCTGTAAGATGATTTTTTCCCAAGACATCCGGTAGGCAAACTGTCATCTTGCAAAAAAAATGCTTAAAAGCTGATCAGGGATTTGAACCCAGATCTCCTGTGTCCCAGACAATACTATTATGCCACATTAGGTATCAAAAAAACCCCTAAAATATTGTATCTATTTGACTATACAGTGGAACTTCAGTTTAAATAATTAATTCGTTCTCCAGGCCATTTTGTATTGCGAAAAATTCTTAAACCGTAATGTGGTTTCCCATAGGAATGCATTGAAAATCAATTCAACCTGTTCCAGAAGTCAGAAAAAAGGCAAACCGGGGCATTCCATTTAAAACTTTCTTAAACCAACGCATCCCCATTCTTTTTGTCATGCAAACATTACACATCAACTTTTAAAGCCTTATGAAAAAAAATAATAAACTGGGGCATTCCATTGGGAAAAAATTCTTAAACTAAGGCATCCCCATTTCCAATATTTTTTTCTTTAACTGAGTTTTTCTTTAACTGAGGCATTTTTAAACTAAGATGTCATTGTATTTTAAAAGATAGTTCATTACCTCCCTAAGGACAACTATCACATGATATATTTACTCCAAAATCAAAAGGTTATTACAGAAATGGATTCCCTCAAGACTCTATATTGGCTACTGGAATTTTAGCAAACAGATTTTTGTGACATCATAGGGTCTTATATGGGAAAGCATCAATTTGGCTTTATTAGAAAAAGACAAATTGTTACCTCAGTCAGAAGTATATTTAATATCACACTGCCAGCAAGAATAGATAAATACCTTTTGCTATGGCATCATTTGAGGCAATGAAAGCTTTTGATAAGCTAGAATGAATGTTTTCTTACAAAGATAAGTGAAAAGTGGAGTTAGGATTCTCCTTTCTTACAGACCATATATTCTAATAATAAAGCAAAATTAGAATTAATGGTATAGATTCTCTTTAATAATAAACTATGGAACTAAATGGGGATTACCCTGTAATGAGGACAAACAGAAGCAGTTCAGAGGGTTGTAGGGACTGCTGTATTTTTAATTAAGCTATTTGAAGAATAATTGAAATTGAAATTTCAATTGAAATAAGTTAACCCAACAAGTTTCAAATGCATTTGAAACATTTTATCCTTTTCCTTAAAGTTGTAGCCTAAACTGCAAAAGTTCTTGCTCCAATGGTGAAGTTGTTAAATTTGGATCATATTAGCCAGAAATGATTGGCATGAAAATATATAAATTGTCAACTGATGGTCTACATAAAACTGCTTTGGGCTTCTTAGCTGTAGTTTGTATGAATATTTGGAAAAACCTATATAGCAAAACTCTCTTTAAAAGAGCAGAGACATTTTTCTTGCTTTTTGGGCAAAAAAGGGCTTGGGCCATGAGATTAATGGAAAAACTGAGTACGTGTTTTGAACAATGAACAAAGCCATCAACAGTAAATTCTTTCTTAGATAATGTCAGTATTCAGTGTTAAAACTGTCAAAAAAACAAAAGCTAAAAAGTATGTTGGGCACCATGGCGGGCACTCAGGCTCTGGCGGTGGCTTCTGCTGCTGGGTTTGGTCTGCCTGCGGGGCTCCGGGATAGCAGCAGTGGTGGCTCCTCTGGCCCGATTGCAGGTGGTGTCTTGCCATAGCCAGGCCACTGCTTTGGGATGCTCTGTCTCAACTTGGCTATGGCAAGAGGCTGGCTTGTGTGCTAGGAAGCTGCAGGCTCCAGTCCCCTGTGTGCCACCTGAATGGGAAAACTCTGGTCAGACCAGAGGGGCTGCTGCTATCCCGGAGCCCCGGAGCCAGACTGAGCCCAGGAGCAGAAGCTGCAGATAGAGCCTTTGAGCCTGCTATGGCACCCAAGTTCAGCTTCTGCTGCTGGGCTCGATCTGGCTGCAGGACTCCGGGACAGTGGTGGCAGCTCCTCTGGCCTGCTCATAGCTTTTCCCATTGGGGGCACATGGGGGACCACAGCCTGCCACCCGGAGATGAGACCTCGGCGCCCTTGCCTCTGGGTAGCCCACTCCACTTCTATGAGGGCACCATGACCAGAGCACAGATGAGCCTGGGGATCACTGCACTGCTGCCTCCAGGCATCCTCGATTCTGGGCCACTCAGAGCCAACCTAGTGGAAAGTGCTGCTGCTGCTCCTGCCATCACTGTGCTCCCCATGGAAGGGAAGGAGAAAGAGGTGAGCAGGGGGTGGGATGAAGGAAGGAGAGGTATTCTTTGCATGCTGCCACTGCCAGCAGCACCACTGAGCCCCTTGGAAGAAGCCCTTGGCCTGCACAACTGGCAGCCCCTAGCTTCTCAACAGCGGTGGTGGTGCTGGCTTTTCATCCGCTAGGGTGGAGCAGGCTTTTTGCCGACCATCAGGCAAAGGGCTGGGTGGGTGTCACTTCAATTCTGGGGCTGCAGCGGGTCAGCCATGATGCTCATGTATCAAAAACATTGCTTGTTGATCAAGGCAAAAATCTTCAGATTTTTTTTTCTCATTGATCAAAATGTTTGGTAACCACGTTACTCGTTAACCAAGGTACCACTGCATGTTATGTTCTCTTTCCTCCCATACTAAGTTTTGGAAAGACTTATTAATCCCTATCCCTGCAGTTTCTAATTTTCAATGGGGGGGGGGGAGGGGGACAAGGAAAGTTGAGTTTCTTTTCCATGTTTGCTAATAGTGTCTGCCTACAGACTTCAAGTCTAGAAATCTTTAGCTGTTCCCCTTTGACTTGTGTCTGATGAATCCAGAGACTTAATTGTAGTCTTACATACTTTGGTTTAATGTAGGAGAACTAAGAGGTTATGGAACTAGGAGGTCTTCACATAGGATTGAAAGAGAGATTTATATCAATTCATGTGTATTGTAGACACGTTCTTTGAGTGATCTGGATCTGTCTGCACTAGAGCTGTGGCTTTAAAAAAGGAATTGCATTTTTTCCAAGTTTGTTTAGTTAGTTAGTTATTTTATTATTTATTATTATTCTTTTAAAAAGGACCCAAGGTAGCTCACATCATTAAAAGACAATATTTAAAGCTCAAGACAGCAAGTATACACATACTGAAAAAGATCAAATAATTGCCTCACTGAGAAATGGTAAACAAAAGTCAACACCAGAAACACATTCAAAGCAGTAAGGTACAACAGTCTATTTAAATATGCAGGCAGCCAGTCACTAAGGGAAAGCTTGCCTAAAAACAAAGAACTTTGCTTGCAAAGGGATACAAAAACGGGCCAGCCTGGCCTCTTGTGGGAGAGAGTTCCAACGTTTGGGAGAAGCAACAGAGAAGGCCCTTTCCTGTATCCCCACCAAACATGCCTGTGGAGATGGCAAGACCAAAAGAGAGACTTTTCCTGATGATATTGAAAAACAGGCAGATTCAAAAAAGGAGGCGCAGTCCTTGAGATACCCTGCTCCAGAGCCATTTAGGGCTTTATATGTTGGAATAATCCATTTTAATTGTGCCTGGAAAAAGATCAGCAGCCAGTGGAGCTGCTGGAACAGGGGGTTATGTGATCCCATGAACAGCCTTAGTTAGCAAACTAGCTGCTGCATTTTGGACCCTCTGAAGTTTCCTGATACTACATATAGGCAGCCCGCATAGAGTGCATCACAGTAATCCAGCCAGGATGAAACAAATTGACATTTCTGCCAGATGGTCAGTATACCAATCAAGTCAGTCAGTCATTTACCGTGGCCAAGTCAGACCTCTCCAGGAAAAGGTTCCGCTGGCACACTAGTGTCAATTGTGCAAATTCACTCCTGGCCATGTCCAAAATCTGGATATCCTGGCTCAAAGACAAATCCAGGAGCACCTCCACACTGGGCACCTGTGTTTTCAGAGGGAGCGTAACCCCATCCAGCCCAGGTTGTATCCCTATTCTTTGATCTGCCTTTAGGCTGACCATAAACACCTCTGTCTTGTCTGGATTAAATTTCAATTTATCCACCACCATCCAGTCCTTTACTGACACCAGCCAATACAAAAACCCACCCACCCCCCCCAAAAAGAGCTGGTATAACAAAGGCAGGCTTTGCTAATGAGCTGAAATGGCTCCATTTCCTAGGACTGTCTTAGTGGCAAGGAAATGTTTTTGTGAAACTCTTTAAAGTGACTTATTAAAATGGATACTTAGATGTTATTCTGTTCAGTCAATTAGATGCAGAGGAGAGTGGTTGTGGTTTTATGCAGAGAATTTCAGCAAGTACTGTACACTTTTTTTTCTCACTCTTTACCTACAAGGTGCATTTGCCAGGTGAGTGGTTTTCTTAGCCTGCAGCTGGAAATCCAATGAGTTTTAAGCATTCAGCGAAAATGCCAGCCACATGGATCAAAATTGCTGCCAGTTCTTCACACACCGAGAAAGCTCAGAAGACTGAATTGTTGGTAAAGGCTGAAGAACATTGGAGAGACGTTTAAAAATAAATGGGCCTATAATTGTTTTATGGTACCATTAACTCTGAGCTTTTTAACATCATTAACTAAGGAATGAAAATGCTACCAGTGTTCAGGGCTATAAATTAAGCCAAGAAAACCTTTCTGTTTACTGAAACAGTTAGAAAGGCTGCCAAGGCAGATCGCTAAGAGAGAGAAAGCATGCAGAAAAAAATTGAAGTACTTCTATACTTCCCACTGGTCAGGGCCAGCCAAATTCTTTCAGGAAATTGAAACATGTTTGCTTTTGTAGCGACAGGGCTTTCAGATTGGAAAAAAATGGCTTGGGTATGTTTCCCATGTGTCTGACAACTTTGGAAATGGCAGAACAGTCACCAAGTGGTTTGTTATCTGTCTGGATAAATGAAGAAGGACTGCTGACAGCTTTATTGAACCATTAATGTTGGAGTAAAAGTATGATGGTTCACATAGCAGTTGTTTGGAAAGTGAGAAGGATTTGGGGGGAAATTCCTTCATTCCTATAAATAACTGGCCCATTTCTCCATATTTCACATTTCATGTTCAGCAGGCATCTATTTTACATGTAGTGGTGCAGCTGAGATGCAGTAATAACTGGGGTAAAATTCCATCACTTGGGGCCACAGTGTAGACTTATGTGAAGATGCTATAACTGTTCTGTTTTCGCTCCCCTCCCTTATAATGTCCTCTTCACAGCCACTGCTCAGGTCAGATTAGACCAGGGTTGGCAAACCTATGGCACAGGTGCCAAAGGGGGCACTCGGAGCCCTTTCTGTGGGCACCCAACATTGCCCCTTAACAGCCACCTGTATTCAGGCTAAATTGCTGTATTGGCACTTTGTGAAAAAAATGTGGGTTTTGAATTACAGTTTGGGCACTCGGTCTCTAAAAGGTTTGCCATAACTGGATTAGACAATACAGATAACACATTATTAAAAGCAGAAAGCATGGCAATGTTTTGATATGATTCCCTCCATGTGTTCTGCCTGAACAGCCAAACTTGCAAATAAAATTTCTGTTTACTCTTGCTGACAAATCACAAAATAAAGCAAACTGAATTGCAAGTTGCGGAACTTAAAAAAAGGTTTTGCTTTGTTCGGGAGACATTTTTGACATTTAAGAAATCCTTGCTTCTAAAAACATGTTGTCTCAATTGTCTGTTAATCCTGGTTTTATGTTTTCAGCTATCCAAGATATTTTCCACAGTTATTCCCCATGGGTTCTGATCTCATATGTTCATAAGCGAAATTTTGAATTTCTGCACAAAGTGCATCTCATTACAATCTAGAACAGGCATGTCCAAACTTCAGCCCTCCAGATGTTTTGGACTACAACTCCCACAGTCCTTTTTCATTGGCAATACAGACTTGGAATTCTTCGAGTTGTGGTCCAAAACATCAGGAGGAATGAAGTTTGGACATACCTGATCTAGAACATTTGCAAACCAGCCTCCATTTCACCATCCAGCCTTGCAGGCAGTGGCCAGTTTTTAACCTCCAGACAGATGTGAACTTTGCCCATTCACTCAGAGCAGGAACAGCTCTGAGCAGCTATGATGATGGTTCCTGTAGTCTTTAAAAGGTTGTCCATCTCATTGTCTGAAAAGGTAGCAATGGCGGGCTTCCTGTTGTCTTGCCAACTCCCACACACATCCCTTGCAGTCCACTTGGATGCTCTCTAAATAGTGTCCTAAATCAAAGCAGGAATTACTTACTTTAATCTTGACTATCAACTGTAAATGACCAGAGAGGAAAAGAAACTCACTATAGCAAAACTATAAGGCCTCATATTCCTCTCCACTTCCCAATTTGATGGGTGAGTGCCAGATGTTCTGTGGCCACCCACAAGAGGCAGCATTTCACCAGCCAGAGAGGAATCCTCAGGGCTTCCTAGGATACTACTAAACATTGATTTAGATACATACAGAGCTCAAATTACCATACAGGAAAACCTTCCAATTTATAAACACGATATACAAGTGTGTAATGCCAACCCCTGCAACTGGTGAGCAATGTTAAACATTTTAATTGGCCAAATTTCAGTGAGTGCTCCTTCTGTGTTTATTCAGTCTTTGTCCCAATCCATCACGTTTCACATCAGTCTGCAATTTTTAAAAATGTGTTTAAAATGTTCATTTTCATATGCAGTTTTACTGAATGCACACTTTTGTATGCAATTCCCACCAATATAAACATTGCTGTAGGCAACTTTCCTTAATGTATACATCTTTATATATACTGAGGTGAGAACTGTATCATAGAATTTTAGGAATTTTGCAGGCCAGAGGATAATTGTGTTCCCATTTGCATATTTCTCTGGTAAGTATGAATAAGCATGAATTATTTAAAAATGCAAGCCTAATTAAAATTTAGCCTTGGTGTATTTCTAGCCTACTAACAAAAATAGCTTTCTATGAAGCTATGTATTCGAGACTGTCTGTTCCTTTGCCTATGTCCTGCTAGCTTGATGAAAATGAAGAGTCTCTGTGTGGATGAAATGGTAGAGTAGAGATTGGCATACATTTTAAAAATGAATTGCAAAATCCATTCAAAAATTACTAATTCATCAATTCATATCCATATGAATTTTGGTTCATTGATTCCTTGGGATATAAAATGGCCACCAAGGCACCTAGAGATAACAAATTTGCAGGAAAACTTTCTCTGACCCTTCTCTACAAATCCCAACGAGCTTGGGGAAAAATGAATACAGTGGACCCTCATATAACAAATGGTTTGTATAACATAAAATCTGTACAACATAAAAAATTCCAGAGATAGGAGAAACTTGCTTAACAGAATCATCTATGGGGCAAATCCGTACAACATAAAAATGGTCAAGATTAGGGATTACTCCATTTTCAATGCATTCCTATGGGAAATTTGTATAAAAGAAAATTTGCTTAACATAATTTCATTTGGAACGAATTAATTTCTTTATACAAGGTACCACTGTATATGGCTCCTGGGTTATGCAGCCAGAAATAGGTTCCCTGCAGGAAAGTCCCCCCCCCCCCAGGAACCAAACATGCAGAAAATCTTCCTATGGCTCTCCTCTACAATCCCTCTCAGTTTGATGAAGATGGCATTTCCCCAAGCCAGTTGCTAAAGGTACTGTGGGTGTAGAATTCAGATGTCTGAATCCCAATCTTTCCCAAACTTGGAGGGTGGTAGAGGAGAGTCGTGGTAGGCTTGCAAATTTTGTGTCTTTAGGTGCCTGGGAGGGAATTTCTTGGGGTGGCTATTTGGGGTGCATATCTCAGACACCTGGAACCCAAACATTGCTCATCCTGCAGGCCTTGAAGAACAGAGTCAAAATTACTTTTCTGCAATTTTGGTGTACTGTCTCTAAGTGCCTTGGAGGCCATTATATAGGGTTTTAAAATGAAAGAGAAATTTACAAATCAATTTGTCGATTTGTAAGTAAAAATCATAAATTAATTGTTTTGTGATTCATTCACCTTAAAGAATTACAAATCAAAGCAAATCACAATTTTTCAAATTCGTCCCCATTTCTAGGGTAGAGATTATTCTACATATTAGAGCAGAGATAGATCTAGGCAAGCTCTGGGTGTTCAAAGTTGTTTTCCAGCCTCAAGATCTTCAGGAGGCAGCACATTGGACCAGATGTGATGAGGAGGTCACTTTCACTTTAATTTTGGTCTGGTTTAAGGATTTCTGATTTCACAAAAGGAACAAAAATGATTTTCTATTAAAAGAAGTTGCAGGAGTCATGGAAGTATATCCCATAAGGCCAAGAAAATGGGGTGAGGGGTGTTTTCATGGCTGCAGGAGCAGTCTCCATGATTCCTACTTTTGAACTAGGTTTGAAGACAACCCAGGACTGTACAAATAAGTGGTCTCTACTTGAACCAAAGTGGTATCACACCACTCACACGTTATTTTAACGAGGTGTGAGAGAAATATGTTGAAACTGAACCCTGGAGGTGACTGACAAAGGCTAGGACATATTCAGACCAACTCAAATCTTCCTCAAGGGATGAAGGTGAAAATGCCCCCAAATGCCTAAATTGGAACATGATGAAAACAAACCATACAAATGTAGTAAAACAATGATATTCAAAAGACCTGAGAGTTTGTGCAGAACATGCACACAGCAGAGACATCTGGAGAACAACAGCACACATAAGTGTTTTTTGTGCTAATGTTAGAAGTCTCCAAACCAAAATGGAAGGATTGTGGTCATGGTGGAAAGCATAGCGAAAATGTCAACCCTATGTGCGGCTTCTGTTAAAATTTAAAAAGCCAACATCATATTTGGCATTATGCAAAAAGCTATTGAAAATCTTCCTTTTTTATTATCAGAGCATTGCATAATATAAAATAATGGATATATATGAAATATATGTAAAATTAAAAACAAATAAAATGTTGGGATAATTAAATTGTTTTTTGTTTATTTTTTATTTTTTTGTGTTGTATTTATTTTTTTATTTTTATTTTTATTTTTATTTTTTAAGCAGAAGTGGACTCTTTCAATAATGTTATCTCAGCCATTTTGTAGATCTTCTCTTGTACACGTAGGTGATAAATTGCATGCTCATACTGCAAGTGCTACATTTGTTGAATTGCTGCAGAAATACAGAAGATTTGTCTTGCATCAAAGCAGCCCCATTGAACCTGGTTGTTCTTTGATCTTCCTACTTTGCTTCTAAGTCCATTAAGTGACTTCCAGATGGTCTAGCTGGAGTCTTGTCCTGGTGAGAAACATGCTTCAGCATTTGTTACGGCAAGCTGTGCTGTTTTTGTTCTTTGTAGGTTTAGCCTCACCTCTTCTGGTTTAATGTTTAGAGCTTGAGATGTGTGCAAAAAATTGTCCTTAATTTTAAATGTCATATAGTGGTTTGGTGGATGGGTTTGGTACTGTATTATCTTTCGCACACCCGCACAGAGGGGGTGGAGGCAAGCACAAGTACACACGCATGCACCTTTGAGGGAGCCTTGCTTCATGCAACCAGTAATAATCCTGCATGATTCATTAAGAGCTACATCCACTTATTTGGCATGTGCTGATTTATGCCATATGGTACTAGTATATTGTGCTGTGGAGCAGCATGGAGACAAAGCTGTTGTTTAAACTGTTGTGGATGTGCAACCCAGTCTGACCCAGTCAGTTTCCCAAGTATATTCTTTATGGCAGCATTTTTCTATTTGGAGTTTAGACAATGTTTTTTGTTGATCAGTGTTCAATCCAAAGTGACATCCAAATGCTTTAAGGTAGGGTAATGTTCCAAAATCTTGCTTTCTCGTCTAACTCAGAGCTTCCTGTCTGCTTCTCTGTTATTTAAGTGGAAAGCAAACACCTGTGTTTTTTAAGGTTTTGGTTTCAGCAGTTTGTTTTGATAATCTGAGGAAATATATTAAAATATAGAAGTTAGCTGGTGCTTGATGAACTCAAATGTTTCCACTTGAACTATCAAGGTAATATCATCAGCATAGTTGAAATTTCTGGTGTACTGTATGGGAATATTGGTGGGTAATTGGTGTAAATGTTTAACTGTAATGGTGCCAGTATGCTACCTTTGATTTCTTCAGCAACAGTGTCTCACTTGAAACTCAACGAAGAATATGTGATTCTGAAGGAGAACAACAACCATTTCTCTTAGTCATAATCTTTAGTAAAGAAGTAGAACTTTTTGAGCAGCAGTTGATTTAATATTTGAGCCATACAGTGTTACTATTGAAAATTAAAATGCCAGTCTCCTGTGGTGTGGCAGTGCTCTTATCTGGTTACCACACCTGAAAAAGGATATTGCAGTGCTAGAAAAGGCACAGGAAAAAGCAACCAGAATGACCAAGGGATTGAACCAACTCTTGTTTGAGAAAAGATTAAGGCCCTTGGAGCTTAGAGAAAAGATAAGCATACTTGATACACACTCAGACTATAAATTAACACTACCATAAATATTGATTACTGTCAATTGTTTTGTTACTTTGGAAGAGAATTTGAGAAAATCATGGTAGAATTAGTTATCAGTGGCCAATAATCATGATGGATATAGTCTAGAGATGGGCTTTTTGTTTTGGAAGAGGTCAACTTCCAAAACAAAACATGGGAGCCCTGGTGGCGGTTGGTACCGGAGGAACGAAATCTACCAATTCCTTACCTTGCACTGGGGTCATGTGGGGCTAAACTCCAATAAAGAAGAAGCCTCTGACATCTTTCCTTTTCCCTGGTACTGGCCAATCAGACAGGGAGGCTGGGTGATGCATTTCCCTGCACAGCTCCTGATTGGCCAAAACCAGGGAAAATGAAAGATGACATCGGAGGCTTCTTCCTTGTTGGAGTTTAGCCCCACAGAACCTCAGTGCAAGATAAGGGATTGGTTGATTTTGTTCCTCCATTCCAAATGCCAGCTGGGCTCCCGCATTTCATTTCGGAAGCTGACCACTTCTGAAACGAAAACTCCATCTCTAATATATTTTCTTCCAGTACCCAAGACAATATCCATTTGTAATTCAGATATTAAAGAGCAGAAGCTTTGGTCTTTTTGCTTGTGGTCTTCCATCAAATAACAGGGTGACTGTTTCGTCAACAAACTGTTTGATTAGATAGTCCCTTCTTGTGCTCCTAGGCCCTTTTGACTTTGCCTAGTCAGCAGAAAGACTGCTGTACTTCACATTCAATTCTGGCTGTTGCTATTGTTGTCGAAGAACCTTTCTTAGTCTGAAGCCCTCACAGGGATTATGGAGTTGTAATCTCTATGTCTGTATTTGGCCAAATCTGACTGTTTCTGTTATCATCATAACAGTGATTGTTGTTAAGGGGCAAGGTTGTGTTGGATGTATAAATAGGCACAAAATGCTTTGGTGTTTCATTTTATTTTTCCTTTCATTTTTATTGTTTGTTTTGTTTAGAATGAAATGATTTTTTTAAAAAAATTCATTTTGTTTTTTGTTTTTTTATTTTCATTTTCATTTTTATTTTTATTTTTTATTTTATGATGAACAGCTGGCCCGCGGGCCAGGTCGGTGCATTTTTTAATTTTTAATTTTTAATTTCTTTTATCTTGCGCTGACCAGCTGGCCTGCGGGCTGGGTTGGTGCTTTTAATTTAAAAAAAATTATTATTATTGCGCCGACCAGCTGGACCATCGGCCAGCAACCTTCAGCTGCTCTTGTCTGCTTTCAGCAAAGCCACGAAGCCAGAACGGCGGAGAACAACGGGGAGGGATTCTTTCAGCCGCCTACTTTGGAGGCCAGTTTTTCCAAAACAGGAGACCAGTTCCACCAACCCAGTGGAGACAGAGTCCACGCGTGTGGGGAACAACGGGGAGGGATTCTTTCAGCCGCCTACTTTGGAGGCCAGTTTTTCCAAAACAGGAGACCAGTTCTACCAACCCAGTGGAGACAGAGTCCACAATGGGAACGGCAGGGAACAATGGGGAGGGATTGTTTCCGGACTGGTACTTTTATCTCTCAACAAAGCTTTCAGGGAGGAGACCAGTTCCACCAACCCAGTGGAGACTGAGTCCGCACCAACCCAGAACGGCGGGGAACAACGGGGAGGGATTCTTTCAGGAGAGGCCAGTTTTTCCAAAACAGGAGACCAGTTCCACCAACCCAGTGGAGACAGAGTCCACGCACGCACGTGGCAAAGCCACGAAGCCAGAACGGCGGGGAACAATGGGGAGGGATTATTTCAGCCACCTACTTTGGAGGCCACCAAGCCAGAGTTTTGACTGCCCAGTGGAGAAACAGTCCACCCAGGAAAGACACAAAAAACCAGAGTGCAAATGTTAGGGAGGGATAGTTTCTTCCACCTTTGAAAGCCGGAATGCTAGTTGGAAGGAATCTCCCCTCCTTCTGCAAAGGGATTTCCGAACCTGGACTGTAACCAGTGGGAGTAAACCCCCCCATGTTGGAGGACAGAGTACCCCAATTCTAAACCAAATAGTTGATGATGACTGTTCCTGTTAAAGTTGGTCTCCTCAAATGATTTTCCGCCTAGAGGTGGGGGCAGCCAGGGTTGCTGCCTGGGAAAGTCAAGGAGAGTGGCCGACAGGGTGCATGTCGGCTCGGAGGCTGAACATGAAGCACTGAAACACTGATAGGCTGAAGGAGAAGCACCTGGAAGGTCTCCTCCAAGCTGGGAGTCCTGGGAGCCTGACAGGCAGAGGGGTGGGCAGGCAGCCAGGCAGGCAGGGAAGCAGGCAGTCTGGCTTACAGGTAGGAAGGCAGGCTTGCAGGGTACCCACCCAGGCTAGGGAAGGCACAAAGCCAAAGTGCCAGAAGGGAGAATTGTTTCTGCCTTTGGAGGCAGAGTTTCTCCACCCCAGGAGACCGAGTTTTGTCAACCCAGGAGACAGAGTGGATGCAGGAGAACAGGGCTATTTCTTCAAGGCTGTAAGGAGAGCTAGGCCCCTGCTAATCAGTCTTTGAGGTAGGTTGTTGTAAAGTGCATCTCGACCACTTTGTAATCGAGGAAGGCAGGTATTAGGGTGTACTACACTCAGACCAGCCATGGCCAACGGGGAAATATTGCGCCTACACTGACCCTAGAAAAAAATATTCCTGGGCTGCTATAAAGACCAGGGAAGCCCTATAAAAACAGGCCTAATTATGTAGCCCTTATTAGATCCATACATGCAGCGGAACTACAGGCATTCAGGCAGACAAAGGTGGAAGGCAGGCAGGCAGGCGAAGCCTTCAGGCAGGCAGTCATATAGACAGAGCAGACAGCCAGGCATAACTGCGTTGCACTGGTGGAATGTTAGGATGGGAGGCATACAGGCATTGATAGATTGGGTTAGGGTTAGGGTTAGGGGAAGTTGCACGGCTGCAACCCCAACAGTCTTGTCCGGTTCAAAATTATAAACCTTGAGTGGTCCTCCCTGGTTCGGAGCCAGGCAAGGGCTAGACAAATTGGGCCTACACAGACCCTTTGAAATGACACATTGAGTGGACCTCCATGGTTTGGAGCCAGGCAAGGGCTAGAGAAATTGGCCCTAAAGATAGAGATTCCCTTCAAATGACACATTGAGTGGTCCTTCCTGGTTTGGAGCCAGGCAAGGGCTAGAAAAATTGGGCCTACGGATACAGTATGATTCGCTTCAAATGACACATTGAGTGGTCCTCCCTAGTTTTGAGCCAGGCAAAGCCTAGAAAAATTGGGCAATAATCGAACCTTTCAAATTGAGTGGGAATGCAGGAAGGCAGAGAGACAGGAAGGCAGGTAGGCAGGCATGCAGGCAGTTAGGCAGGTAGGCACAGGGCCAGCCAGGCAGGTAGACTGGTAGGCAGGCAGGCAGGGTGACAGGAAGATGGGCTTGCAGGGAGGAAGCCAAGCTGGGAGGCAGGCATAATTGCAGGCAAGCAGGCATAAGTTTTGCTCTGGTAGTGCATGTTGGAGCAAGGGAGGCCTGTTTGGAAGGAACCTGTGGAAGAACGACTGTGGGCCTAGGTCTTGGAGTGTTGGATGAAAGTCAAACTGTCCATGGTCTCCGGGTCTAGACGAGAGCGGCGCGGCCTCAGGACATCTCCCATGTGGGAGAACACATGCTCACTCTGGACACTGGTGGGTGGGATGAACAAGAGGTCCAACGCCAGAGTCGAAAGAGCAGGCCAGATGTCTGCCTTTCTGGCCCAGTAGTTGAGTGGGTCCAAGGTGAGGGGTTGGAGGGGCTCAGCCATGTACTCCCTCACCATGGTCAGAGTGGGGTCTGGTTCTTCTTCCTCCCTTGCCTCCACTGAGGAGGAGACTGCCATGGCTAGGGCAGAGGCCAGGTAGTTGGCTGCTGGTACAGAACCTGGTCTCTGGGTGTACACTCCTGGGGATTACTTCGCCAGAAAGATCCAGAGAAGGAGATTTGAAGAGGATCCTGCAGAGAATAGCAGAGTTAACTGTGAATGAGAGAAAAATAGTTTAAATGGGAGAGGAGGAATATTGTTACAGGACTTAATTCATATGAACTACAGGGATGAAAAGAGGATCTAGATAGGAGTCTGAATTAAGTGAGGGGAGAAGGAAGAAGTCTCTGAGCTCTTCTGCATTGGTCTGGCTTCCGTGCACCCTCAGGAACGCCTGGGCCTGATTTGAGACAGCCCTGCGGACTTGATGGCATAGCTCTGTCTTCTAGTTCAGGTCGGCAGCGCTGCCCACCAGGGAACCCTTGGCACGAGGGTCGCACAGGCATGCCATCTGGTACACCTTTTCCCTCCTCAGTGGGCTAAGGCGGGTATCCACACCGGTCAACAGCCTGTCTGCCAAGGCCCTGCACTTTGGGAGAAGAAGAAGGCGTTGGCGAAGGGCATTTACCAGGGGGAGTACGTGGCCCAGGCTGGCGGTGTAGTTGCTGAGGACGTGGGTGGTCTCCTCAAAAGGCTGCAGGATACCCACCATCTGGGAGAGAGGGCGAGCCACTTGAAAAAGATACAAATAAGGGAACAAAGAGGAAATCAACAAGGTGAAGAAGATTTATGTCAGAAGTAAAAAATCTCTGAAAATACAAAAGAAAGAGGAGGCTAAATGAAGGGAAAGAACATTAAAAATGGAGAAGGCTCCAGGCCTAGATTTAATGATTTAATGCAGTTTCAAGAGAAAAGAATGGAGAAATTATTTAATGATATAATGCAAAAAACATGGAAGGAGACAGAAATTATCCCTATTAAAAAGCAAGGTAAAGCAATGTCCAACACCCTTCCCTCAGGCAGGACGGGGGTGGTTGACATGACGTATTCCACCACTTGCCTCTGCTCCACCAGGTGCTTGACCATTTCGTAGGTGGAGTTCCACTGGGTGGTAACGTGCTCTTGTCGGCCCATCTCCGCCTGCTTCTCACGCATCATCCTGGATGCCTTGACGCTGCGTGAGAAGTGCCTGACTATTTTCCTGCACTTGTCCAGCAAGGCCTTGGTCTCCAGGGTCCCCTCACACCAGGAGTCCTTCGGTGCACCCAGCCCAATTGCATTGCCCACCACTGGATGCAGTTTGTGTGCTGCACACACGATGCCCTGGAACCCTGCCCTTTCAACCGCGTTGATCATGTTACGGCCTGCGTCAGTGACCATGAATCCACGATTGACCTGCCCCTCAGTTCCCTATCCCCACTCTCGCAGTGCTGTCTTGAGGACCTCAGCAATGTGGATGCCTTTGGCAAGAAAAAGATATAAAGGTGGAATCTAAAAGATTTAATAAAGAGGAGAGATTTTGTCACAAAGATATAATCAAAAAAGATATGCATGAATTAATGTCAAGGAGGGCAATAAATAAATTAAAAGCTGTCCTCCATGCTTTGTGCCTGGAGAAGCACCACCCTGTACCCTCTTGGGGTGCTCCCTTGTGGCTCCCCCTGCAGCTGTTCTTGGGATGCCCTAGTGTCAAGGACCTCCTTGGGTTGCCACCAATGAGCCATCAGACAGAGGTATCCGTGGTGCCCACCGGTCCAGAGGTCGGAAGTGAAGTGGATCTTCCTTCCTCTGGCCGCCTGCAGCAGGGCCCGGACCATGTCCCTGACGGACTCAAAAAGGGAGGGAATCACCCGCCTGCTGAAGGTACGACGGGATGGAGGCTCGTACCATGGAGCCACGTGCTTCATCAGGTGCCTGAAGCCCGATGACTCCACAAAGGAGAGGGGCAACCCGTTCATGGCCACCATTTCACCAACCATGCGAGTGGTGGTCTCCTGTGCCTTGGCCCTATTACATTGGCTGACAAAACTCCCACACAGCGGCACCACTTCCTTCAGAGTGGCCTGCCTCTTCCCACTCTCAGTGGAGCTGTCTCTGGAGTCCTCCTTCCCCAATACTGCTTCCCCCCTCTTTCTCCCTGAGGAACCAGGGCCTGACACTGTCCCAGGCAGAGTCCCAGGGTGCCTTCGCATGAGGTGGCTACGCAAGTCACTTGAGGAGAGGTGTTTGGGGTCATTCCCCCTGCGCACGACCACCCCGCATTTCTTGCACACCACAAGCCTCGTCTGCCGGGCTGTTCTCAAAATGCTCCCAGAGAGAGCCTCGAGGCTTATGGAAAGTACTGCCCCCTCTGGTACTGCCTGGCGCTGCTGTGCTGGTGGTGGTGTGGCTTGTGCCCTGCTGGGACAATTGACTGCTGCTGTCACTGGTGATACACTGGTCCTGGGTGGAAAGAGGGCTGCTCCTTCCATCACTGCCTGAACCCTGCCTTTCGTCTGTTCCTGCCAACAGGTCCTCAGAATCCGGCAGATGCAGATGAACAGAGCTTTCTGATTCTGAGCACTCATCTTCCTCCCGATACAAGGGGGTGTGTGAGTGTGAGACCTTGGTGATGGGGATCACATGCAGTCATCCATGCTTCCCTCAGTGACAGAAGATGGTCCGGTGGTGCTGGTTGTGCAGGTGCTGCTTGGAGAGGGAGTGGCAGCAATATCACTATCTGCACTACTTCCTGTGCCTTCCTTCAGAAATGTGCCCCTATTTATTTTAGTGGGGGTCCCCCTGCTCTTCCCTCTGGCTCTGCCAACCCTCCTCATTTTTTTATTTCTCAAAGTTATAGAAATATATTTTCTTATTATATTTGTGTTAAGTAAACAAACTATTCTAATAAACTTATCCTTTTCACCCACAAGCTTACTCTCAACACTGTGTTCTTTTGTACAAGCTTTAAATGTTGCCCTGCTGGCCCTTGATATAATTTTCTAAATTCTGATTTCAACCTGATCCACTGAAATGGAGGAAAACTTAGGAAGCAAATGGTAGTATTAGAAAATAAATGAAACTAAAAATAAGCCTGAAGTGAAACGAGAGTAGGGGTACTCTGAGATGCCTCCCCAAAAAGATATTGGTGTGTAAATAAAATATAGTTCAGTAGTTATCAAGGCAACAACTAAGAATGGTGTGGCGCAGCTAAATGTATGAATGAAATGAAATATAAAAGTGTCTCTTCTTGCTCTCAGGTCAGGCTGTAAAACTTAGGAAGGAAATGGTACGGTAGTATTTGAAAATAAATGAAATGAAACTATTAAATCCAGACCAGAAGTCCAGAAGAAAACTCTTCTTCCCTTCTTCAGCAATCAGTCAGCAAAACTGCAGTGCATGCAGGCCAGGCACAGTCAGAGAATAAAATTAAAATAGTTTTCTAAATTCTAATTCAACTTGATCCACTGAAATGGAATGTGCCTGCCTGTGTGTGCAAGTGCACACACAACACAACAAGTGTATGTATGTAAACAAACAAACAATGAGCTGGAGTAATGAATAAATAATATTGTAAAATATTTATATTGTCCCCTTTTGGAGGAGGTTCAGTTTCTTGCACCCCCCAAATTGTGGGTGGGTGTGTGCAAGCAAATTAGGCTCTCCCAGCCTGTAATTGAACTGGTGGTGTGTCACTGGAATTTGTACAGCTGGACAGGTGGCTTCAGCCACTCCCCAAAAATAAGCCTGAAGTGAAAATAGAGTAGTGGTACTATGTCTCCCAAGAAAGATATTGGGGTGTAAGTACAATATAATTTAGTAGTTGTAGTCAGGGAATAAAATGAAAATAATTTTCTAAATTCTTCTGATCCACTTAAATGGAATATGGCTGTGTTCAAGTGCACACACAACACAACAAGTTTAAAAACAAACAATAAAGTAAATAATTAGTAAACTAAATAATATTGTAAAATAGTCTCCACTTGGATAGAGGTTCTGTTCTTGGCTTGCACCCCAAATGTGTGTGTGTGCAAGCAAATTGAAGTTGGGAAAAATAGAAAATAAATGGTAGTATATTATATATTTTAAAATAAATCCACACCTCCCACTCCCAGTCGACCCTCCCCCTTTATCCAATATCAGAAAAATCCTTCCTCTCCCCACAAACAGCCAGAGAAGAGAACAAAGAAAAAACTCTGTTTCCCTTTGCCAGATAAAGCTGCAGGGAATCAAAGAAATTATTTTCTAATAAAATCAATTCCCTCCCTGCCTGCCTAACTTAAAAGCCTAAAGCCTCCCTCCACCCAGGCCTCAGTCGGATAGCCAGCAGCAGCTACAGTCCTCCCTCAAACACATCCAAGACCCGACTGCGATTTCTGGAAGGTGACTCAGCTTTTTATGCCCTCCGAGACATCCAGAAGTGTCAGTGAAAACCTAGCCATGCCATTGGTGGAATTGTTCAAAAAAATTGCATGGTCCCATCCCATGCCCAGCCCAAATGGGCAGGTATAAAATAAAATAAAATAAAATAAAATAAAATAAAATAAAATAAAATAAGATCAATATGACGTTTTATTGCTATAAAAAAACCCACTGCTGCTACTATTAAAATTCAGACATTTAAGATAAATAAATTTCACATGTTTCTGTTGTGATTTGGTGTGTTTTTTGACCACAATTTCAAAAGAAAAATTGAGGTCGCCATTTTGGATCCCCCCCCACCGCGAGACGACAAGGATGACCCCCCAGCCTGGTGCAAGCAGCCCAGGACAGGAGAGGAGGGGGGAAGGCCGGGGTCCCCCCCCCAGAAACCACCCCTCTGGTAGGTGGCAAAGCCTCAGGCAGGCATATTTTTGCCTGCTTTTTCAGCCAGGAGTCGGGTTTTTTTAAAAAAAACTTTTAGAAACTTTTTCTGTGCTTCACATCGCGTGATCGCCGCGATGCCACAAACGGAAACGGAAAACCCGACCAAATTTTTCTTTTTTCGGTTCGCGTTCGAGTTGTAACGGCTTAATTACCGTTACCGTTTCCGTTACTTCCGGAAACGAAAAACCGAAAACGGAAACGAAGGTTTCGCCGCTCCGTGCCCATGTCTAATTATTATTTTTTTACTTCTTTTATCTTGCACCGACCAGCTGGCCCACAGGCCAGGTCGGCACATTTTTTTTCTTTTTTCTTTTTTTAGTCTCACTCTGACCAGCTGGCCTGCAGGCCTGGTCGGTGTGTTTTTTTTTATTTTTTATCCCCCACCCAATCACACTCAATCGGGTGGGGGAAAGGGCGGGCTTTTTAAACTTTTTCCCCCACCGAAAGCCCCATGCTCTAGCTTGGGCATGTTTGGGTGAACTGCTGGCTTTTTCCCATAGGAATGCATTGCTTCAATGCATTCCTATGGGAAAACGAAAAATGAAGTGAACAGAAATTTCCATTTTGTTTTGTTCTTTTTTCTTTGATGGTCCATTCGTTATTCGTTTTGTTCCATAATAAAAATGTTCATTTCGTGCCCATCTCTAGATGGATGATAACACCTCTCTCCGTTTATTAGCACCCAATCAGCCTTAAAGACTACGTGTTCACAAAAGAAAAAACAGAACCACAAACCAAATTTTTTCAAATAGGAATTCAGTTCATATTACCAAATTTGAGAGATTGGAAAATGTAGAAGAATTCTGTCAATCTCACAAACAAATTTTCAAAACAAAATAGCAAAATATAGAAAAATACAGCTGATGGGAAGAGTGATGACCTCCTTTTAGTTTATGTAAAGAGCAGCCCAAAATGACCTCCTGTCCCTTGTAGGAGAACTTGAAGTCTTAATGAAATCAGAAGAAATCTGGAATCAGGCAAAACAGGAGGCCGGAACCAAACAAGAATGGTACCTTTATCTCCAGCTTTCTTGATAATTACAGCTGCCACAGTGCCCAGGGAATAATTCACTGAAGCTAAGGTGCTTGTAAGTACCACAGTGGAACTCCCATTTGACGAGGTGTAGCCGATCATTTTTTTTCTGCTTGACTGTTGTTTGTATATTCCTCATTGATAATTCTGCAGGACACCTGACAGGACAATTTTTCCAGTTTCTTCACACAGGCTCAACCTCATCTTACAGGAGCTTGAGCCCCTACTACCAATCCTGTTTCAGAACCCACATTTAGAACAGGGCTTTTTTTAGACTGACTAAAAAAGTACCACACCCATGCAGCTCCACAAGTCTCACGTTTAGTCCATGTGACTACTGATATTTATGGTGTGCCATCTGTTTTATTGTTGATATTTATGCAAATCAAGTATCTTCAGTATCACAAGATTCCTCAGTGATGTCAATGCTCTCTATTGTCTTAGTTGTAATGTGCTATTTTGTTTTGTGCAAAGAGATCTGTGATTGGATTAAACATTTACCTCATATTGCTCACTACCTTGTGATGAAACAGAACACTAGTCAGTCTGTCTTGCAGAGTCTGTACCATAAAACTGGCTGGATCTGGTTCTTCAGACTTTAAAGTAGGAGGTGGGGCGTGCTTTTGAGCCCTGCCTAAGGATACTGAACTTGGCACCTTCTCTGTGCAACATGTGTTCTACTACAGAGATTCAACCTTTTTTTCCAGAATGGCCATATAAATGTAGAGGCTGGTGGTTTTGTGTTTTGGCTAGTTTTTTCACTGTTGGATTGACTAATGTGAGTTTTCCATAGGCTCTTAATCCTCTCCCCCCCCAATTATTGTAACTGCAAACTTCTTTTTCCTCCCCAGTTCCTCCTATCCCTGGTGGCTTGGGCTTGACGTTTTCTTTCAGCATGGCTAAACAGCTGTTTTCATCCCTCCCTTTGGCACAGGTAACTGCCAAATCAGATATATTAAACGACACAAGAAGGAAATAAAAATAAAAATAAAAAAATATTTGAAGTTCATGTCAGGCAAATGTATGAATGTATTGACTGGCACCGTATCCTGTACTATGAGTGAGCCACGTGCCATGGGTGTGTTCAAGTGTGGAGAGAGAGAAAACCCATGTTGGTTTTGGAAGTTCTCTGTTTATATAGATGCGTTTTTGGCCTGTGTGGGCCGGAAGGGAAAAGATGACCTGAAGAGCCAAGCACAGAGCCCAGTTAAAACATTTACACAGCTGAGACCACGAATCTCTTCGAGATGTAGAAAAAACATTTGGAACTGTGGAGCGTTTCTGAGCCAAGCAGTGCCAAACGAGTTTGGAGAATTGAGAAAAGGTTTTATTTTTCATACTTGCCTCTTACAAGAATGTCTTCTGGCTATCTTTCAAAAATTATCTGTTGAGTAGAAGTGAGCAACCAATGCCCTATAGGTCAATCAAACCAAACCTCCTGGTCACTGATCCAGAGGTGAAATCAGTGTCTGCAAAGAAAAATATCTTTTGGCCGAGAAATTTGCTAGCTTCAAAAATGTGTTATTTAGCATTTTGTTCTAAAAGTGGCTCTGGTTGCTAGCTAGGATTCTGTATGAGGAAAGTGTGAAAATGGTACAACAGCTATGTGATGTTGATATCTCAGCTATAGAGTATCACACATTTGAGGTCTGAAGCCAAGTCCCTTCAAGATTGGGATAGAAGCTGGTGGAAGGTTGGGTCAAACCAACAAGTTAGAGTGAGGGACAGTTAGGCATAAGCAGGGCTTGAGAATCAAACAAGATTGTTAAGGGAAACAATTACTACTTGGAACGGACCTATTTGAACTGAAGCAGTCAAGATTTCTTCAGGAAAATGGCCTCAGAAATTAGACTTGCAAAGTAAGCTTGTGTTTACCTTCCAGTGTTCCATTATAATGCAAAGCAAAGCTCAGTACACTATTAAGAAAACAAAGCAAAATATACATTATAACAAATAGAGAGCTTTCGCTTCTTGAGAAATCATTGGTTTTAAATGTGTGTTAGGTTGATACTTAGTCTGACCTTGAGACATGATTTCTGTCCAAAGCAGGAGCCAGAATCAGAGATGGTAATAAAAAGCAAAAAAATGGGCCGCTTATATGCTGCCCCATAATGTCTAAAACACTCTCTGGGTGGTTTACAATATAATTATGTAGGCTGCACGCTGCCCTCACCCCAGCAAGCTGGATTCTCGTTTTACTAACCTGGGAAAGATGGAAGGTTGAGTCAACCTTGAGCCCGCTACTTGAGCCTGGGTTTGAACCACTACCACCACCATCACCACCACCACCATGATGCATTAAAAGTTATTATATTTTAATGTGAGGCTTCATTGACAATCCGCTTCATCAGAGATATGGGAAAAACAAAAACCTGGATGAAATACCAAATATACATGTACAACATTCTAAATACTGTATTCATTGGCTATAAAATTATTGGGTATTTGGTTACACCTCACATGCAGTGGTTAATGGCCTATGTTTGGAATTAGGTTTAAAACATTCCTCTATAAGACAGAGAACAAATATTGAGCATGAGCAAAAGGGGATAAGAGGTGGGGGTAGGGGAAAGGGGGTAGTGGTGTGTGAAGACTACTAAAAACCCCAGATCGGGGAAGTATATAACAAGGAACTTATGTGTTAATGTAGGAAATATTGACAGTTTGAGCCTTGTGATGAGAGATGGAGTTGGTAGTTAAGAAAACAACAGTAGCAACAGATAACTGCATAAGCATTACATTTAGTGATGTCTTAAGAAGCCTTGGCTTATATTCAATCCATATATAATGGATTGGATATAATGTGTATACATTTTATCTCAGCTGTTTCCCTCTGAATTCTTGATTTGCAATGATTCTGTTAAAATTGTGACTTTGAAAGCACCCTTCCTCTTTAGTTTTTAACTGGCTTCACCCTTGCCGTGTTTTCTCCCACTTCCCTTCTGCTCATGCTTGTCAGTTGTTTTCTGTCTCTGTAAGAGGGATATCTGTGCACGTCCCATTGTCTTGAAGGGGTAGAGCCTGCCTTACAATGGCAGCTAGATTGGGCAGCTTCCAGAGAGGTATGGGGAGAGGGAGGGAGGGAGAGAGAGAGAGATGGAGAGACAGATGGAATAAAAATGTTAGCCATCTGCCCCTTAGAGCCTCTACTGACACAGGCAAATATAGACAGCAAAAATCCTGTTAAAGCTCAAGCTGTTCCTTAAGGATAAAAATAGTTCAGTACAACTAAAGATTAAGACACTATTTTGTTCCTTGGCCGGTACTTGATTATTATTGTTTATATTTATGTTTTTTTTTAAATGGTTTTCCTGTTGTTACAGATGAATTCTGGTAAATATTTATCCTTTGCACTTGCTGTAAACGTATCCTTTGGTCTCCTGGGAATGGTAGAGTTCCAGCTGTGCAAAAGATCTCCAGCATTTCAAAAAGCAGCAAGAATCCTAAGCATAGTCCAAGGAGCAGGAGAGGAGAGGCTGGTGGTGTGCTTCAAAAGGAGGCTGCATGTAGCTCTGCTGCTCTTGGACCCCAAAGGATGTTTAACTTGGCTGAAGCTAAAAAGCTACAGGGCACCGAATTTCAGACAGGAAAGGGGGTGGGATTTTTGCCACTTAAGAAACCTGAGTACATACCCCTGCTCCTGCTTCCACTTATGGAGGGAAGACTGACTATGGAGAAGTATTTATTTATTTATTTTGTTTGTTTGTTTGTTTGTTTATATTTGCACTTTTAATAGAAACATTAGTCTACTCTGCTCTCCAGTTTCTTTTTGCAGAATGGCTAAAACACTATGTCAAGTAGAGATAGGGATACAAATATGAAGCACTGTATGGTACCACAAGTGCTAGGGAGGCCTGGATTCCTCCCCCTAGAACTGACTGGTCCCCTTACTGTTTGCCCATCACTGTTGGGATTGTGCCAGTCATGGAAGCCCAGCACTTTTCTGCATCTCAGCACAGCCAACCACTCTGGATGAGGAGGTGGGACAACAACCTCTGCTTTTGAGTAGTCAGCTAGGCAGGGAAGTGTTCGCCAGGCGACTTCCATGATTGGTACAATCCCAACAATACATGCACACCCTGAGGCGAGCAGTTAAGGGAGCAGTCGGTTATGGGGAGGAGGGGCCAGACCTCCCTAGCACCCTGTGGTGCTGTGTTTCATATTTGTATCTCCAGGGGTACAAATACTAAGCACCCATCTCTGATATCAGACACACAAAAATAAAAAACAACTACAACGGGCAAAACACTGTGGCCCCTCAAAGACTGACTACTGTATTCTAATCTGAGCTTGCATAGAGCAAGTACACTTCCTCAGACATAAAGTGTTAGAATATAGAGGCTGACTGTCATATTATACATAGCCCCACATCCAGGCGGGGATACAGATAATGGACAAAGTGAAAATGATTCATTAGTAACAGTATGGGCTATCAGGCTATGAATGATTTTATTTATTGGTCCATAACATAACACAGATTTCTAGTATGCCGCATTTGCCAACTATGCTATTTTTAATTTATAGACCAGGCATGTCCAAACTTCAGCCCTCCAGATGTTTTGGACCACAACTCCCACAGTCATTTGCCATTGGAAATACAGGTTTGTAATTCTGGGCAGAGATGGGCACAAAATGGAAAAATTCTGTTCCGTTTCTGTTCTGTTCGTGGCCCATCTCCCTCCGTTTCTGTTTCCGTTTCCTACGTTTTTTAAAAAAATTTGTTTCCGTTTTTCTTTTTTCAGAAATGGGGGTCTTACTTCGCCGTGCTGGATGACAGCGCCCTGTCATCCGGCGTGGGAAAGATCCCTCTCTCCACTCTCCACCTCGATGCATGGCAGCCCTGTGGGCTGTCATTTCCGGAGATCGCTGGACAGGGGGCTCTGATCCGGCCTCCGCGTGCGGAGACCGGATTGCAGGCCCCTCCCACCACCCGCCACCACAAGAATGACAGCCCGCCGGGCTGTCATTTCTGGGGTGGAGAGCTGGACACAGGGCTCCGATCCGGCCTCTGTGTGCAGAGACCGGATTGCAGGCCCCCCGCCGCCCGCCACCATGCATCTCTGGAGGGCGGAGAGGGGGCCTGCAATCCAGTCTCCACGCGCGGAGGGTGGATCGGATGGCCGTGTCCAGCTCTCCGGCCCAGAAATGACAGCCCACAGGGCTGTCATTCTCCAGGCGGCGGGCGATGGGAGGGGACTGCAATCCAGTCTCCATGCGCGGAGGCCAGATTGGAGCCCCGTGTCCAGCGATCTCCGCCCTGGAAATGACAGCCCGGCGGGCTGCCATGCATCGAGGCAGAGGGTGGAGAGAGGGGGCTGGGATCTGGCATCCGCACACAGAGACTGGATGGCAGCCCGTTCTCAACTCTGCCCCTAACTGGACCAGGAAGCCGGAAGCCGGAAGACTGGACCAGGCAGGAAGGCCAGCTGCACCAGCAGGTAGGAGGACTCATTCTCATCACGTGGCCAGGCCAGTAACAGAAATGAACAGGACTAAGAAAATTTTCTTGGTTCTGTTCGGTTGAAGCCTGGCCCGTCTAAATGGTCATTAGTCGTACCGTTACGTAACGGAGAATGGTAACGGAGAACGGAAACGAAAAAATGGTTGTTTCGTGCCCATCTTTAATTCTGGGAGTTGTGGTCCAAAACATCAGGAGGGCTGAAGTTTGGACATGAATAGTTGATAAATGCGGCAACTAGAAATCTGTGTTATGTCTCACAGTTGGTAATGTCTTCAAACCCTTGATTGATATTAAGTTCTTTTAAGTGGATCTCCAGCATCCACTGATACCTTATCCTAGCTGTTTCACTTTCTAGTCTTGGTTTGTAGTGGTCCCCCCCCCCATAAAAAACCCCACAGGGTTTTGTGTATTGCCATTCTTGATGTCAGATTTATGTCCATTAATTCTTTTGCTCAGAGATTGTTCTGTTTCTCTTGCATACAGTACAAAAGTGAATTGTTGAGAGATTCTTCCTCCCACTTGTACTCTTGCCAAAGGATGATACAGAGCACATTAGCAGAGAAGCAAGTAAATAGGTTCCTGATGCTGTGTATGAAATTGTTGGAGTGTGTAATTGTGCTGCCAGAATAAATGTGGGAATGGAGCTGGCATCTGGGTTTGTAGTATGGTTTATATGATTGTTGCATAGTGTGTTTGCTTGAGTTGAGGGGGTTGCCTGTAACCAAGCACAGGCCTGCCACCACTGGTGTAACTGGGGAGCGGCAGAAGAGTGCATTTGCCCCAGGGCGCACAGCAATCTGGGGGCGTCTGGAGGGGGAGCAGGAGGAGGAAGCCATGCACCATTCTGCCAGCAGTCCTCCTTTCACCCTGCTAAGACTTGGCAATCCTTAGTCGGGGGAAAGGAGGAGAGGGAAGCAGGTGATGTTTTTCTTTCCAAGCAGCACCTGCATCAATTGTAGTATCCCTCCTCCTTCCCCCCACCCCCATTAAGGCTTGAGGATAATTAGCCCAGGGAAAAGAGGTGAGGGAAGCATGCGACAGAAGTGCCACTTGGGTAAAAAATTCCATTGCCTGCTTCCCTCTCCTCCTTTCCCTGAGCTAACAATCGCCAAGCCTCAGTCAGGGGAAAGGAGGAGGAAGAAGCATGCTACAGAGGTGATGCTTAAAAAAACATTGCACCCCATCCTGCCCATGCACTGTGTGGTTTGCACAGGAGAGCCTTGTCCGGGATCCCCCCAAAGAGGGTGTGTGAAAGAGGGATGCTTCTCCCCCTCCCCTGCTGTTACCCCAGGATCAGGCACCCTTTGCTCGGTGGGTGAGATGCAGTTGGTGGGCAAGAGGGGTGCAAAAACTGAGTTTGTCCCTGGGCGCTCCAAACTTTAGCTACACCTCTGCCTGCCACCAAGGGCTTGGGTAGTTATTCTTGTCATGAATAGGTTGAAGATGTGAGTACACATGTGAGTAGTCTCAGTTGTGGACTTAAGATGACAACTGGTGCTGTTCTTGATAGGCAGGGCTGTGGGCAGTGGGGACTGGACCCCACTGCCCATAGCACTCCCTGTCCAAAACAGCCCCCTAGGAGGAGGAGTGGCAGGGGAGAAAGGAGCAGTCAGGCAGGGAATTTACTTCTGCCTGGCTGCTCCTTTCCTCCTACACCCCTGCCTCCCAGCTGAGATTGAGCTGTCAAAATCAGTTGGAAGGCGCTAGTGCCATGGGAGGGTTCATTTCATTTCATTTTGTTTTGTAAGTAACAAAACGTTTTTGAAAATTTTCATTATTTACAATACTAAACAAAATGTATGTTGGGGGGGGCAAAACGGAGTGAAATGAAACACAATTTTTCCATTTTTGTGCCCTTCCCTAATTAGAACTCAGGGCAGGGAGTGTCAGGGAAAGTTGCAGGCAGGCCCTGATTCTTCTTGTGCCTTACCACTGCCTGACTCTGTCATCCACTGTGTCTTAGAGGAGAAGGGCTGAAACAGGGAGGCTGCTGCATTTCATGTTTTGCGGGCTTCTAATTGGGTTGTTGCCACTTTAACTGTTGTTGCTCTATACACCTGGGATTTATATTTGGGAAGGTACTTGAAATTCTCATACATTCCTCTAAACCTGAGCAAGAAATAGAAAGAAATCTTGTTTTAAAATCCCCAGGAATCTATAGGATGGAACTGTGACAGCTAAGGTAGTAACAAACTGCTATAATATGCTATTTTGTGCTATGTTACATTACAAGCCATCAAGTTGGAACAAACTTATTCTAACAGGCCCTTCATTCTAAGTGGCATATATAATGAGGGGTTTTACCAGCCCTCCATTCCTGGCAAATGTCCTAGTCCATCACACTACCCACTACGCCATTCTGGGTACCTAGTTAATTCTCATAGGGATCCTGTTTGCTTCTGGCAGGATCTCTACATAAGATATTCTCCTCCATCATCTGGGAACAGGAAAAGCTGGAACTCCACCAAACAAGTTTTGGTCTTGCAGGATTTGGGATAAAGTGTGCACTATCCAGAAAGTTGATATGCAAATTTCAAGTTGTCAAGTTGTTTATCTACCTCAATGTCTGGATAGACATTATACAAATATCCTTGTATCATCTGCCTAGAAAAAGATAAGAAGATGAAAGGAGCAAACTGGGAACTGATGCGGATGTCCTCTCATGTCACTTAACTCTTGCTAAGCATTTGCGCAACACCATCCTCTTCCCAGCTGTTGTGTTGTGGGTGCGGAGATGATCCTGTGGTCTCCTCCAAAACAATTGCCATTGTGGAGATAGCCAGTGACCTGCATCTGAGTGTCAGAGTCCTTGGTATGAGATAATCATCCCCTTACGGGCACATGCACAGAGCAAAAGGGCACAGCAACTGGTCCTCCCGTTGCCCACTTCAATGGGAGGGGGAAGGGTGAGCGTGACATTTGGCTGTCCAGCAGCACAGAGGAAGGCGGTGGATCAAAGATTGAAAAAGCAGTGTGTGGTAGAGTGTGTGTGTGGGGGGGAGTTGTTCCTTGCTGCTGGCAGCTTTTTATTTTAGTGCCTCACAACTAGAAACATGGGTGGAGATGTTTCCTTTGGTAGCCCAGTTTCTCTGTAATGTATGATGTTTGGCAGAGAGAGGGTTTGCGTAATTAAATATAGACTATCTGTTGACTTAGAAAAGCCTTTACGTCATTCCAGGGATGGTGCTGTGGTTCCACTCGTAACCAAAAGATAGTATTTCTTTCCAAATGAGGCTTTGTAGCATGAGAATTGTAAGCACCGGGCAGCAGTCCAACTGATGATGGTAGGAGTCAGTTTTGACCAAACCAAGCAAGCTGTGCTGGAAAATACTGCAAAAGCAATGGATCAACCGACGCGGTGTATTTGTGTGCCATTTGTGGCCAACGGGTTTCCAAAGATGAATATTAGGACTTCCAGAAATATTCAGGAAGAAGAGTTGAGCCTTAAAAGATTTAAATAGACAGTGTGAGAACTGAAAACCCATTTGAAAATGGTTTTACAACTGTCTTATGTAACCGTGTACAGTTCATTTTCACACCCTCACACACGAACATGCAAAGATTTTTCAATTTCTGACTCATTTGAGGAACTCTGGTGAGCTACCGAAAAAGCAAACATTTTGCAAACATCTATCCAAAAGCAGCACCAAAAGTATCCCAAAACAACCCCCAATAAATACTATGCATAAGTTTGTTAGTCTCTGTGCTAAAAGAAAGAAAGAAAAGTTTGCATTTAAGGAAATCCTGAATCTCCAGGAAAATTAAAACTGGATTAAATTGAGCTATTTTAGTATGTTTGCCTCATTTTGGAGCCCTGATACTGTGGGTGAGTTCGCTCTATCTGCCGACAACTGGACAATATATTTTTGAAGCAGCCTACCCTATTACATCCCATCCAAGTCTTTTGCTCAAGCACCAGGGCTGCCCTCTTTTTGGAGTGAGCCAAATGGTGCAGAGCAGAAGGGTCACCTTAAATGCTCCCTTTTAAGATCGCTCTCTGGAAGCCATCCAGTAAAGTCTTTGTTTCCTCCCCTGATTGCACCCTCTGACTCTTCATAGGAGTATGGTTGTGCCAGGCCAGAGGAAGAGCCAGACGCTACCTTTTGGGGGGGGTACCAATATCTCAGCAATGACCAGTGCCCTTCTTTGATCCCCTCCCTTCCCTTGTGGGCCTCTAAACAGGCAACTGCTCATTTCCAAGCTGTCCCAGGGTTTAGAAAGTTTATTTTTCTTTCAAAGTAAAGCTGAAATTAGGGCAGTATCAGGTATGCTACATATGGTCAGGGCCCATTGGCACCAGTGCCCTCCCCTGCCAGTGTGATGGGAGTTTGTCAGGAATAATCTGGAGCATCCCACTCGAGATAGGTTAACTGTATATGAAATGGAGCAAACTCCATCCTCCACCTCACCAAGTATTGGAGGCCTTAGTGAGTCTTGGCCTTGCTGTGGTTACCATCTGTCAACCATATCTCTATTTACTTGTCATACCTTGCTCTCGCTCTCTCTGAAAGTGACCTTTATGGTTAGAAATATATGGATTGAATCAAATCTACCTAGTCCAGCATGGCTGGTAATCACTCTCCAAGGTTGGAGGCAGAAGATTGTCCAGCCCTACCTGGAGATGGAAGGGACTGAATCGATGGCCTTCTCCACAGAGAACATAACTCCTTGCCCTTGAGCTACTGACCCCCCCTTTGTCCTCTTTTGACGTTTCAAAACCTGCTCAGTGGACAAGGGATGGCTAGGGTGTGGCCTGCGTCACTGCACAGTGAACTTTGTGGATTTGTAGGGATTTGTGCTCAAGTCTCCAAACCTCATCAGAATCGCCACAAGTTAGGCTGATTAATGAAACTGTGAAAAACCTCCTTAATATACAAATAAGATAAGCAATTAACAACTGAACCAAATTTGGCTCTGCTGTTAATTGAAACAGTTTGCTGGCTGCCACCCTAAAAGCGTGCTAGAACGGCAGCCTGTGTAAAATGAAATGACACCAAGATTTATTTATTTTTTAGCATACTGAAGAACACAAACTCGCTCCTCTGCTGTGTGTGATTTGTGCTCCTTAACGTCTGCTTAGAAGTAATGGTTTTAAGCCAGTTTGTTTCATCAAAGACCACAGGGCCAGGGAAAACCAGTCTGTTTTCCAAATGAGTGCCATTAAACACTGTTAGATTTGCATACAGAGCTACCTTAAATGTTAGGCAGTGCAGCTAAGATTCCTTGGGAAACCAGGTCCTTTGAAAATCCTTAATTGCTTCTTTTCAACAGCAAGAGCTATATGTATAACTCCCTCTAGCATGAATGTTCTCTTTATTTGGATCTTGGCCATAGGCGGACATTGTATTGTGTAATATGATCTCATTGATGCAACAAACACAATGTCTAAAACCAGCAGGTATCATCATCATCATCATCATCATCATCATCACATCACCACCACCCACCACCACCACCACAGACACAGCAAACAATATACCTATGCTGGATTTTGTAATACAAATCACTAGTCAAACACTTCCCAAGCGTTTAGGACTATGTGATGTATCGGTGAATTATGCAAGCAGATCCCAGTAAGGTGGCTTTCTGCAGCTGACTGATGGTGACTTTGTCAACTCCAATTTCTTTTAAATACAGTGGTACCTCGGATAACAACGGTAATTCGTTCTCCGAGGTTAGTCGTTATCTGAAACACGTTGTTATCCAAAATGCGGTTTCCCATAGGAATGAATGGGAAACCGTTTAATCCATTCTGGAACCTAGGAAAAAGGCACAGACACCTGGTTGTTTGCTCAAAACTCTTTATAAAGTGCACTTTAAAGGTACAGATGCAATGCCACCCAGGATAACTCTTTTTTACTGATGCATGCTGGAAATTCGTTATCCGAGGCAGTCCATAGGGAAAATTAGTTATCTGAGGCAGACCTATACCTAGAAATTGTGATTCGTTATCCGAGGCAGCCCATAGGGAAAATTCATTATCAGAGGCAGTCCTATACCCTGAAATTTGCAGTTGTTATCCGAATTATTCGTTATCCGGGGCAGTTGTTATCCGAGGTACCACTGTACTTGGTTAGCTCTTTAGGCACCGGACCCAGTGTGACGATTACCTCTGGGATCATCTGTACTGGTTTATGCCAGAGTCTCTGAAGTTCAATTTTCAGATCCTGATATTGGGTAATTTTTTCAAGTTGTTTCTCTGTGACTCTACTATCACCTGGTATAGCAGTATCAATGATCCACACTTTTTTTTCTTCTCCACAATCTTCTTCTTCTTCTTCTTCTTCCTTTATTATTATTATTATTATTATTATTATTATTATTATTATTATTATTATTATTATTATTATTATTATTATTAATAATAATAATAATTAATTAATAATTAATAATTAATAATTAATAATTAATAATTAATAATAATAATAATTTACCAGGCACCGACAATCAAAATTATATAAAAATTACTGGTATTATATAACAGAAACAGGTTTTAACCAAAAACCTAAGTATCTGTTAAATATCAATGTAGTATATATTCTGATCCTAATATTGCCATTGTTTATAGCTCTCCTAGGGTTTTCCAGGTTAAAAAAAAAGTACTCAGAAATAGTTGGCTGCCTTTTCCTTTTGGTGGTGCTCTGGACGGTGAAGCTTTCCCATGGCCCTACAAGTGCCAGGACATGTAACGCCACCAGCCACACCTGCTCTGGGTGATCTCCTCTGAATCCTCTCCCGTAGGCACAGTGGAGGGTCAAATCCTCAGCCCAGCCTGCTGAGCTATAGCAGCTCTAAGAAAAAAATAAATCAATATGGTTCTTATCATAGGGAATAAGCCTTCAGTTCCTTCCTTCTTGCCTTTTCTGCTTTGGAGTAAGAGTGAGGGCTGCAACCGAACGCTGTCAGCTCTGTTGGACTGTTGTTCCCGATAAGCCCTTGGAAGGCTGATTGGGAAGGAGTAGTCATTTCCAAGCGAAGGCAAGTCTAATCAAGTTTTAAAGTCAGCCTCAGCAAGCCCCATTCATTCTTAACCTAATAATAAGCCTCCATTATCCCATTTTGAGAGCTCTATTCAAGCCTCGCCTCTGAGGTTAAAAGTGCCCCACGTCACTTAATTAAGGTACACAGTCACAAAGGAAAAATGCTGCATCTTTGTGCGAACACTCAGCACTTGGATAATTAGCTTATATATGGCTCTGAAGCCAAGGCAGATTTGAATTTTTTACCCCTGGCATGCGTTCATAACTGCAATCGTGCCACACAATTTCTCGTTCCTCCTTGACTGGGGGATTGTTCTGAAGATTATTTCAGTGACAATGATAAATGTGTGCCCAGCACTCCAACGGGGAGCCTGAGGGCCTTTGCCTGGTAAGTTATTGTGAGCTGAGCGAACTTGCAGCTCCCTTGAGGCATAGAAAAGAAGGGGGTGTTGAGTGCAACACCAGCCACTGTGAGAAGTGGGTCATATGAAGCCTCTGTGTTGCCCAGGCCAATGTAAATACCGGGGGCCTGACCTACTGCATTTACTTCATCCACAGGGGAAAAATACTTATTTCTTCTCATTCAGGTTGCTAAACCCTGAGGATCCTGAGCTATGGAGTACAAACCTGCATGTCAAGATTTGGCTATAGGTTTCCATAGATCCAGTCTGGCCTTGGCAATGGATCATCCTGATTATTCCACCGTGTCATTTGCATTGTAGAAAATGCCTTTCTGGAGCATAACTACCCAAGAAATATTATTCCATTAGACATTTGGATAGTGGCAGGAAAAAGTGGGAGCATTTCTTGTTGTTTTGCATAGGAAGCTGTAATGAAATAGGGTCGGATCAATATTTTCATGGTTGACACAGCATAGAAAGTTTAGGATCAGGGGTCCTCAAAGTTTTCAAACAGCGGGCCGGTCCACCACTACTCAGACACTACTGGGGGTCGGATCACAGTCTAAAAGCAGCTGCGGAGGCTGGCTTGCTCACAAAACAAGGGGTAGGTGGGGGGTTGCAATTGGTCCCAGGGGCCGGATTCAGGGCCTTGGGGGGGGCGCATCCGGCCCCGGGGCCTTAGGTTGAGGACCCCTGGTTTAGGATAATTTGTGACTTTTAGGTCTAGGTCAAAGTTGCTTATGGGAAGAGCGGAGATTTGAGTCCTCCCTCCTCTTTCTTCTTCCTCATCACGAGGCAGAGGGATAAACAAGTTGTGAAATTTAGCTTAACATCTCCTGCCCTGTCTTTATGCACAAAGTAGGAATTCTGGTTTAAAAACATATATGCTTTGCTAAGCAAATTGCTCAGGTTTTGGAGTTGACTTGTTTAGAATCCAGTTGATTTCTTTTAAACCTCGTAGTCTTGGTTCACAAAACAAACCAAGAATCTCCTAAGACTAAGTGAACTTCAGAGCTTCTCCAGGTAGCAGTACAAACCCACAAAGTGTGCAGGCCAGCATGGAACAATGCAGGGCTACGGTTCACACAAGCAGATCCGGCACTGGTACAGAGCAGAACAGAGCAACGCAAAACAAAACATACCAACATTTAATGGTTACTTTAAAAAAAAAAAATCACCTCCAGGAAGCCAGTGTTTTTTGTTTTGCTTTGTTGAGGGTAGTTCTCAGCCTTGCATTGTAGGGTCACTGGGATGCAATACCAGTATTGGGAGTGCAAAGAAATTTGGAGGTCATTGTGATTAGGCTCTAAATCCTGGTTCATTCCTGTTTCCAATCCCTTGGGAGAAAAGGAAAGAGGAGAGAGTGCAGGCTTCTTTGTTTGTGTCCACAGCACTCAATCATGGTTTGATGCTATACAAGAGTGCTCATGTAGCCTTGGAATCAAGGCTACTTCCCAGAAGTTCACAGTGTGTATTCATAGGAGATATACTTACATGTCAAAAATGAGACAAGCATCAACCTGATATACTATAAGACAACCCATGCAGTCTTCTGTATGTTGCATAGGTTCTGCCAGATGATTTTAGGAATGATGCATCAGACCATGTCTTAAGAGACGAAAGCCAGCCCTATCACTTTTCAAGGCTGCTTAAATATACTGATTTAATCATATTGCTCAGAGACCACAACTCGTATTTTCACCATGCCTACTGGGACATTTCATGGATGCCACAGGCAATCCCGATAGTAATAGGTTATCCATTAAAGGTGGTGGAGTGGGGTGGGGGGAGAGAAAGTGACTTCTGAAGCCCAATTTATAGGGAAACTTGTTGCCTTTTTACAATGATAGCAATTGTGTGGCATCAAATTAATTCAAATAGATATAATAGTCCAAATTTAGCAGATGTCTAAAGTATAAGGAAACTAGCCTTTTGATTGTTGCCCTATGTACGCCAGCAGATCATCACAGAGCTTTAAAGAGGAACTTAACAGATATTAGATTGTGATGGACATAAAAGAGACCAAGGTTTCGCAACACAGCTGCACCTGGGCCCAAATGTTACATTTGTAAAAGCTGCTCACCAGATTTAGATATTTGCTGAACAGAGGGAGGCAAGAAGAGATGCATACACTGCCCTCAATATCTCATGTGCAGTCTCTACTTTCAGCATGAATTCAAAGGAAGATGAAACCTCCTCATTGGTGGATTTTTTTTATTAAGGGCAAGTAAATCACCAGCACCTTATTGTAACTCTTTTTGCTTCCTTCTGCACTCTCGTATTGTACCTGACCCTCAGATAAGTGTGCAAGGTCTGCTTGCAGCAGACTTTATGTTGCTAGGTTAATGTGGTGTTTGTATCTTGAGATATTAACTTGACCTTTAAGTAATAAAGCATTAAAAAAGAAGTGAAAAAAATAGAAGCAAAAAATTACAGAAATCTCTTGAGTAAATGGATTCCCAGGCAGCAGCTGAATGACATAATCCACAGAAATGTTCCTCTGAACATGCTAAAGGGGTTGTGCCCTTCTTCTCATTTATTCATTTATTTGTTGGGCTTTTCTCTTGAAAAAAGAAAGTCTCGTATAAACAGAGTTATCAAATCAATGATTAAAAGCACTTGAATAACCTACTTTTCAGAATATACACTGTAACAGCGAAACATTTTAAATTCAGCAGATAGCATTTGTGAGCTGGTGGGAAAATATTATGTGTATGTAACACTGTTGCTCGAGGTTGTGCATTGTTGTAATGTTTCAAGTAGAGATGGGCATGAAACAGAAAATTTGTGTTTCATTTCATTTCATTACTCATTGTGTTCCGTTTCATTTTGTTCATAAATGACTTTTTAATATAATTTTTGTAACAAAAAGAAAAGAGTTACAAAACAATTCGGAAGCTGCTGCCACCCAGGTGGTTTTTTTTTTTGACAGGTGGGGCTGTCCCCAATGGCATAGCCCTACCTGTCAAAAAACCCCACCTGGGTGGCGTCAGCTTCCACAGCCCAACCAATCAAAACAACCCAGCCAGGAGGTGGAGCAGCACCAGAGAACAGAGCAGGCAGCAGTAAACATTGGAATTTACCACTCCCTGCTCCGTTCTCCCATGCTGCCCCACCTCTCAGCTGGGTTTTTTTGACAGGTCAGGCTGTGGGCAGTGGGGGCTTGGGAGAGAGGGGAGCACAAGAGAACAGAGCAGGCAGCAGTAAAAACTTTGGCAATGGCAAGAACCAAGCGGGGAAACAGATGCCAGATCTCACTGCAGCCCCTTTCCTGAAGCAAGATCCGGTGACAGCTCCCCAGTTCGGTTTCATTTTGGTTCATGATGACAAGCTGTCTGCCACTACGTTTCATTTCAAAATGTTTCAAACCCTTACAAAACAATGAAACAGTGTGTCATTTTTGTAAGGTGCCCATCCCTAGTTTCAAGTCTGTGTAGTGATGGCTGCTAGGTGACAGATTCTAAAAAAGAGAGTCATAGTTGCTTTGATATTCATTGATGGTTAATGCACTCTTTGAACTTGACATGACTCAAGTTCTGGACTGCATTTAAAAAGAAGATAAACTTTTCTGACCTGCATGTTGATTTTGGGAGTCCTTCAAGAGTTGTTGTTTTTGTTGCTGCTGCTGTGGTTATTATTATTGGTGCACAAAAGCACATTAATTTTTGATTAAGAATTTTAATTCTGACTTGTGGCAACCCTATGAATGAGCCAACTCCAAAACATCCTGCCCTCAACTGCCCTGCACAGTTCTTGCAAACTCAAGTCTGTGGCTTCCTTTGGGCAGCCAGTCTATCTTTTTAATTTTTTTATTAAATTTTAAACTACATACAAACAACATAAGAAAATGAAAATAAAAAAATACAACAAACAATATAAGTGCACCCCCATCCCACGGGCCCATCCATGCATTCTTATTCGTTGCTCGATCTTCTATTCTTCTAGTAATCTTCTTAAAGTTCTCTTCTCCAGAATTGTTGTGAGATATTTGTGGACTCTTTCCCTTTTCCTTCGACTAATACATAATCTAAAAATTTACCCCAGATATCGTAGAAAATGTCTTTTTTCATTTCTCCTCGTTTAACCTTTAAACTGCAGGACAGTTTATCGTTTATAGCTATATCCCAAAGTTCATTATACCAGTCTTCCATCTTGAATTCTAGTTTTGACTTCCAATTTTTTGCTATAATTAATCTAGCAGCTGTCATAAAATTTTCTATTAGTTCCTTTGTTGTAACATCATAATCTTTACTTGTTAACAATGATAATAATGCTATCTCTGGATTACAATCTATATCCATCTTAATCATATTACTTAGCTCTAAAAACACTTTTTTCCAGAACCTTTGGACTATTTCACATTCCCACCAAAGATGCAAGTAAGTACCAAGCTCTTTTTCACATTTCCAACATATCTTAGAGTAAGCAGGATTCATTCTATTTAGTCTAACTGGGGTTAAATACCATCTAGAAACCAATTTAAAGTAGTTTTCTTTTATCCTGACCGATAATGATCTCGAAATTCTCATATTCCAAATTTTCTTCCAGTCTTCTTTCTCTATCTGTACATTAAGATCTTGGTTCCAAACTTCTCTCAAGGTGTTTAACTCCTTCATTTCTAATAATTCCCCTAGTATTTTATATATTTACGTGTTATTCCTTTCTCTGAATTTTCCTGTTCAGACTCAAGCGATAATAGGAAATGTTCAAATTTTGTGCACTCTCTGATTTGATTATTTCTTTTTCCCCAGTCCTTCATCCATTTTCCTAGTTGAATATAATTTAAATATGTTAAATCACTGGGTTGCCAGTCTGTCTCACATTTGGTCTTCCTCTTTTCCTGCTACCTTCCACCTTCCCTGGCATTGTTATATTTTTCAGTGAATTTAGCCTTCTCATGACGTGCCCAGAGTAGGACAGCCTCAGCTTCAATCTGTTTTCAGGCTTGGTTTTATCATGGGTTCATCTTTCTGGCAGTCCAGGGTATCCACAAAGCTCTCTTCCAGCATCACATTTCAACCTAATCATCCCCCTCCCCCCCGGTGAGCTTTCTCAACTGTCCATTTTCATACCCATACATGGAGATCAGACATAGAAGAGTGTGAGTGGTTTGGTTTCCATTGACACATCCTTATACTTGATGACCTTTCCTAATTATTTCATTGCTGCTCTTCCAAGTCTCACTCGTCTTCTGGTTTCTTGGCTGCGGTCTCCATTTGGATCAATTATTGAAACATGGTATACAAAATCTCTAACTACTTCAGTTTATTGTCAACATCAACATTGTGTTGTTCTTCTGTACAGTAGTTACCTGCAGTTAACTGCTTCTTTCCCTTCCCTAAAGTCATTGCTGCTTTCTGACAGTAAAATGGCATATGCACTATTGAATTATTGATGTTTCTTCCACCAATTTGCATTACATCGTCATCTGATTCTGGCTTCTGCTACGATATGTTCTGCATACAAATTGAACAGAAAAGGGGTTATAATACACCCTTGCCTATAGGGAACTTAGCTTCTTGCATCAGGACAATCAAATGATGAGGCACACCCATTTCAGGACAACTCATAGTTTTTCATGATCTACACAGTCAAAGTCTTTGCTGTTGTTTATAAAATTTAGATTGTTCTTCTCAAGTTCTCTCCAGCAACCAGCAGATATTTGTAATATCCTCTTGAGTGCTTCTTCCTTTTCACAATCCAGCTTGAACATTGATAATTTCTCACTCCATGTAAGGTAAATGCCTTTGTTGACGCACTTTGAGTATCACTTTGTTTGCTTGGGACATTAAAGCAATAATCCCATTGTTATTGTACATGTTGGCTTCTCCTTTCTTAGGGACTGGAAGGTATATTGAGCATTTCCAGTCTGTGAGTCACAGGCTTGTTTCCTATATTTGGAATTATTAGCAAGATACAATTAAGGTATTTACAGAAGTGGAACCAATTTTCCAGAATGCAAAAATGCACACAACTCCCAGAGCCAGTGGGGCAGAAATTTGGAAAATGTTTGTTTTAATTTGCAAAAGGAAATAAGAAAAGGTCCCTATCCCTTTGCATGTGTGGCAAAAATAAGCAAAAGGCAGAACAGAACATGGGCAAGTGTGGTAAATATAATTTATGGTAGGTTGTAAGTGCATTTGAACTGGATTTAGGGCCTTTGGCTGCAGTAAAAATAGTATTAGGATATGACAGTAATAATTTCTGTCAATTTCTGAAGAAATTTCTAAGTAATTTCTGAAAATAATTCCCATATGAACTAAAAATATTCTCTTCTGCAAAATAATATTCCTTTAATTAGTACTTATAGTAGATGACTGTTTTGTTCTGCACCAAAGCCTGGTGTACTGACCTACCAGGAAGATTTTAGAAATAGACATTCCCAATGGAACCCAAAGGCAGGGACTTTCATTGATTAATAAACTATTTTAGGTGAAACTACAGAAAATGGATTTCTGATAGAGCTACTTGAACAAACCATTATTTGCGTTCCCCTCTGCCATCTGATGTACTGTTGCAACCATGCAGAGGTGAACTGGCAGTTGTTTTGCTCTTATTACAGTATAACCGTATTAAGAGTTCTGTTTAAAATAAGAATGGGGGGGTGATGTGCCTCTAGCCATGTCTTAGAGCCTTTTCACACGACCCCTAAGATCCGCTGACCACTTAAATTCGGACCAGAGTTCTTGGGGGTTTGTCGCTGTTCCTGTGTTCCCACCCCCTCCGCACTCCTGGCTGCTGGCTGCGTGAGAGGAGGGAGAAAAAAAGAAAGAAAAGAATGCTGGCTTACCTCCATTCTGCCGGTCTCGCTCTGTTCCCGGCAGCATTCAGATCTCTTAAAAGGGCGGGGGGGGCAAAAAAACAACAAACATAAGCCAAGAGAGCCCGGCACTTTCTACGTTAGATCCGCATCAAGGATTTTTCACCCCCGGAGAGCAGGTACCTGAAAAGTGCACTGGGACGCGCTTACGTGGGCGTGGTCGCACTTAATTATCTGTAAACTCCGGAGCTGGTGGGGAAACAATTTTAAGCTCCAGAGCTGGGAGCCATTTGCCGCGGAGTTTAGGGGTCGTGTGAAAAGGCTCTTAGTGAATCCCTTACTATTCCCCTGACCCTGGAAGCAGAAATAAACTTTTTAAAAAACTTATAGACCCTTTTATTTTTCCCTGCCATTCCATTCACGACAATAATGTTTTGCAGGTGCTTCCTTTCACTTCATTATTATACCCTGGGATTTTCGTGTCCCCCTTTAAACCTACCACTCTGACGGTTTGCTCCATTTAACATATTTAAATTATAACTTAAAGGTGCATCCTGTTTACCATGTCATAATTGCCTCCCGGACTAAACAAGCCATTTTTGGATGCTTTCCAATCTATTGTAGTCTATCAAAATGGAGTGTGGCGCGTTAGGAAGTTCAGAAGGAGAGGCAAGCAGCCGGTAGTAAAAGTTAAAAAGCTCACACTTCAATCAGAGTTGTCCACAAAACTGGAAGAGGGGTTTTTAATCCATCTTGGAAAACAATAAAGAATGCAACTTGTCTCCTGACTCAAGTGCTTGGGAATGCTCATAATCCAAGCTGACACTTCAAACAAATGGCATTGGTCCTGCTTTTATAGGAAAGTCTTCCTAGCCTGAGCAGAACATCAAGGTCCTTGGGGCACTGGATGGTTTTGTGGAAAGAACAGCAGCTTGGAAGCATTGTTGTGGTGTTGGACGAAACAAGCGAGCTAAGAAATGCCCAGTCCAAATCCCATTCCCACCATGACATGCTGGTTAGTTCATTGGTTTGGTTGGGAGTTTGATTCCTTAGTGGGCTTCCCTGACAGGGCTTCCTTGACAGCTCTGCCGTTCTAGAAATGTTCTATTATCCCCAGAATGTTTTTGTTTTGTTTTGTTTTGTTTTGTTTTGTTTGCAACTCAATTCCTGTCAAATTCCTACCACCTACACCAGTGGTGGCCAACTTTTGGCACTGCAGATGTTTTGGGCCACAACTCCCAGAATTCCAAGTCTGTATTGACACTTACAAAGGACTGTAAGAGTTGTGGTCCAAAACATCTGGAGGGCCGAATGTTTGCCACCACTGACCTACGCCATCTTCACTTTGCTGATCTTGGAAGGAGGCAAGACTGAGTCAACTTTGAGCAGGCTGCCCAAACCCATTGGGATCAAACCCAGGTCGCGTGAACAGGGGCTTGACTGCAGTACTGCCGTTTAGCCTCTGTGCCACGAGACCCCTTATCACGATAGGTCATAGATTTGTTTTTGCCATAAAGTGCCCTTCATGGACATTTTAAAATCCCTCTTAGAACCTCTTAGACAAGTCAATGACAATTAGCAGCTTAAACCTGATACATCATAAAGGCCATGATCAGGAGATGAGGAGTCTGTGGCCCAGCTCCCATCTCAGCTCTGATTACAGTTCAGAGCAAATCAAGAGTTTAGCCTGAACCAACCAACCAACCAACCCCCCGTAATGTGAGTATAACATGTGTGGTTGTTCATAAAAGGCCATTTGAGATTCTCCATCTTACCTGCAAGGCAGAAATGTAGTTGGTAGCCTGACTTTCTCTGGATAGGGAATGGCTGTCACAGTGGTGGTTGAACACTGAAAAATTAGACAGGCACATACTTTCTTCAGCCCCCTGGCAAGGTAAGTGGACGGATCTTGAATCTCCTCCATAACTGCCCTTGAAATTCTTTTTAAGGAAGTGATTTTTCTGTCACATCAAATGTGAATCATCAAAATTATCACAGGATCGGTTTTCAGCACAGAATTAAGACTATGACCCACCTGGCTGTACTTAGTGAGAGTGATGCACAAGAGGAGAAAGAGAAATAAACAAGGCCGGTCTTCTCCTTAGCAAATTCTGATTGTTTCCTGCCAGCATCCAAAGGCTGGCTTTATCAGCGACGAAGGTTATAACTACATAGCCATTTGGCTTTGCTGCAGCTTGATTTGAAGCCTATTTGATGCCTCTGTTCAGATGTGATGACTAGACAGAGACTGTGGATTGCTTCAGTGCCAGTATCCACATTGCTCCCTCAATCTAAAATCCCTCCGTCCTCCCCTCTGCCAAACCCTGGCTCTCCCTTTTTGGTTTACTGTAAAGCTGGTGGACTATTTCAAGTATTGCATGGCACTAGAGGGAAAGAAAGTTCTCCATAATGTGCAAACACATACATGTCATGGAAACATATATTAGTGTGCTGTGGTTTATTAGCATTGTTTCTGTTTCATATTTACTTTTATATGCTTTTTTGTACACTCTACTAGTATGTCAGGGTTATCTAGTGTTAAATTCAGTTTTTTTAAAAAAGCAAAACTTTAGGACAACTGTATGGCTGTTCATTGTGGTTCATGGTTCGTCAAGATTGACAAACCACAAACCACAAATCTACTCTGAAAGAAAACTTGTCCGCTCTTGGCAGGGGTGGTGACAGCCACTTCCCTTTGTCTTAAGGGAAGCTGCTTCTGCCATCATGGAAAGGGATATCTGAGTCTCCCTTAGATTCTAAGGGAAACTTTTGCAAGATGGCAGCAGAGATCTGGACACCAGTGGCAGCAGCAACAAAGGTACAGAGGTGATCGGTGAGTGTTTTCAAGGAGAGCGGAGGGAATCTTTTTTTTTTTTAATTTATTATTTATTTATTTATTTATTTTTATATTTATACCCCGCTTATCTTTCTTTCGAAACTCTAAGCGGCTTACATGACGAGCAAGCGCCAATGAACATGGAACAATAATATATAACACAACAAGTAAATAATCACTAAAAACCATTGCATCTAAAACCAACAATGATAACTATAAACCAAGCGTTGCACAAAGTATAGCCGCTTGGACATTAAGATGGCGGGACCTTCAAAAAAAAAAAAAAAAAAGGGAGAAAGAGAGATCAGGGTTCGCCAAAGGCCTCTCGAATAAATAAGTTTTTACCGCTTTTGAAAGGCCTGCAGGGACTCTGCAGAGCGCACTTCGCTGGGGATGGAGTTCCATAAGGACGGGGCTGCCACAGAGAAGGCCCGGTTCCGGGTAACCGACTTCCGGGCCTCTCGTGGGGTGGCAACCCGTGGCGAGTCTTCCGAACTGGTCGGGCCGAGATGGATCGCTGAGCGATACGCTCTGCCAGGTAGTCCGGACCCAAGCCATGGAGGGTTTTATAAACTAAAACCAAGACCTTGAATCTAATCCGGGCCGCAACGGGCAACCAGTGCAAGCGGACCAGGACTGGGGTGATGTGATCATAACGGGCCGCCGCATTCTGGACCCGCTGCAAGCGCAGAAGAGTCAAGGGCAACCCCATGTAGAGGGCGTTGCAGTAGTCCAGCCTCGAGATCACCAGCGCCTGGACCACTGTACTCAGAGAGTCACCATCCAGGTACGGGCGGATCTGGGCGATTTGGCGTAGATGGTAATACGCGGCCCTGGTAACCGACGCCACCTGGGCCTCCATGGTCAGCGCCGGGTCCAGGACCACGCCCAGATTCCGCACCCTCTCCACAGGCCGGAGGGAAACTCCCCCAGAGAGGGAAAAGGGCCAGCCACTCCCAGAGGCCGGCGAACCCCCAAAGAACATGAACTCCGTCTTCCCGGGGTTGAGCTTAAGCCTGTTCGCCCCGGTCCAGGCCAGCACGGCGTCCAGGCACCCATCAAGGATCCTCACAGCTTCCACTGCAGAGGTGGAAAAGGAGAGATAGAGCTGCGTGTCATCAGCGTACTGATGACTGCACACTCCAAAACTCCTTTTTAAAGACAACCATGGGCTGTCAACAAAAAACACACAAATGGGGTAGAATACAAATGGGAAATATTCTTCTATTCATTCATTCATTCATTCATTCGATTTATATACCATCCATCTAGCAACGAGGCCACTCTGGGTGGTTTACAACAATTCAATATAAAAACCCAATACAATATATAGTGGTACCTTCTATAAAGGAATTACTTCGTTCCAAATGAAATTATGTTAAGCAAATTTTCCTTTATACAAATTTCCCATAGGAATGCATTGAAAAAGGAGTAATCCCATTTTTATGTTGTACGGATTCTCCCCATAGGCAATTATGTTAAGCAAATTTCCCCTATCTCCGGAATTTTTTAATTTGTACAGATTTTATGTTATACAAACTGTTTGTTATTCGAGGGTCCACTGTACAATAAAAATATAGCAAAGTGAAAATAATACAACTTAATAGTACATACTAGAACATAATTAAATCAATAATCAAATCAATATAATCCCTCATAAAGCCGAAGAGTAAGAGCAAGTTAAGAGCAAGTGGGGACAGATAGTAGTCGTTAGTATCCAGAGAAAGCAATTTGTATTTGTTGGGGTCTCCAGCCCTGAAAAATATGAAAGGATGAATATTAAATGAATTAGAAATATTCATCAAATATTTTGATTCATTTTTATTTGTCCCCATCTCTAATTGCAAGGTTGGGTGATCCCACTGTCCAAAATATCCCATCCACTTTAGTATGTCATCAAAAGTATATAAAATGCAAATGTCATCCTTTTTGCAAGTGTAGCAAATCTCATAGTATTTGACAATACAGTCGCCCCCTGCTATTTCGCAGTTCAGGTACTGCAGTCCCACTAGATTGCGGGATTGCAGTACCTGCGCCTCGGGCCGTGGGGGCAGGGGGCAATCACATTGCCCCGTGCCACTGCCCCGTGCTCCTCCGAGAAGCCTCGGGGCCGTGCGGGGGGACGGTGGGGGGCAATCACATAGCCACGTGCCGCTGTCCCCCCACTCCTCTGAGAAGCCTCAGGGCCACTTGGGGGGCGGTGGGGGGTGATCGCATCACCCCGCGCCGCCGCCCCACGCTCCTCCAAAAAGCCTCAGGCCGTGCAGGGGCCTGGCAGTGGGCAATGTGATCGCCCACACTGCCCTCCCACACAGCCCAAGGCTTCTTGGGAAAGCACGGGATGGCGTGTTGGGCGCTGCCCCGCAATCTTTTCAATGGAGAAATTTTCCCCATTGGAATGCATTGAGCAAATGTATTCCAATGGGGGAAATTTTCTCCATTGAAATGCATTGAGCCAATGCATTTCAATGGAGACGGCCCTGGACAAGAAGACTGGAGACGGCCCTGGAGGTCAAGAAGTCCACTGGCGACACCTCAAGAGTTCTTGGACCGGCGTGCACTGGCAGTGGCAGGGGAATCTGATTGCCCCACCCCACCCCACCCGCTTCCGCATATCGTGGATTTTCAGGCATCGTGGTTTGGGTGGGTCCCTAAGCCCCGCAATAGGTGGGGGTTACTGTATAGTCATAACATACAGTAATTTCTGGAGAGAAAATGGGGGAAAATATTCTTCCTTTCTTCTGTGGAGAACTCTCTCTGCCTGTGACTTTTTACAAAAAAGAATTAGTGTTGGATTTTTACACACTCACCCTTTTTGAAAAAAGCTATAAGCAAATGCAGAATTTTAGTTTTCATGCATGCAGCACCTTTCATGTACAAGAATCTAGTCTAATATTTTGTGCAGAGGAGGGCAAATAGTTTGATCTTTAGAAAAACAAATGCTTATTAAAATGGCAAATCCATTATTTTATACAGACACTGGGCAGGCCTTCATATACCAAAAGACTTTTGCAGAGTAGGACTTCAACCATGACTTCTAGAATTCCCCCCAAGTGTCATTCAGTAGTAGGTGTAATAGACATCTTGTTATTCCATTGTTTTCTGCATTAGAAAAGAGAGCTTTATCCTGTGTACAATGAAGTTTTATCTTATGTAGACTGGAAAACCGTGACTCTGAAAGCTCCATTGAAGTTGTTTTGGGTACAGGAAATTCCTCCCGATTTTGGACCAATCCGTCCAAAGTCCCCCTCCCCTGTGCCATTCAGTGGGAGGTATAATAAACATATTGTTGTTTTACTGTTTTGTTCACAGTAAAAGAATTCTGTACTATGGATGATTCACAGTCAACTCCTGCATTATGCAAATTAGAAAATGGGCCTTTGAAAGCTCCCGCTGAAATTGCTTTTGTCCAAGAAACCTCTCTAAAGTTCCCTCCAAAGTTGCATTGAGTGGTCACTCAATGGCAGGCATGATAGACAGGTTGTTCTGCTTCTGTCTGTCCAGAAAAGGGAACTCAACCCTGTGTAGGATGCACTTTTAATTTGCACAGTTCAGAAAAAAGGCATTTTTAAAGCCAACCTAAAATTGTTTTTTTTTTCCTTTCAGAAAATCCCTTCCTATTTTGTGCAGACTATTCCCAGTCCTTTGCAACAGTCCTGTGGAATTTGCAGCGGGACTGCTTGGTTCCACACAGCCCTTAGCATTTTTTGCTGAGAAAAACAGTGGGAAAAACCAAAGGGTGGGAAGAGAGAGGGAGAGGGATTCCAGGCATCTCACTCTGGTAGTTGCAGCTGGGAATCTTAGAAGAGCCTAGCAGCGTGCAGTAAGGAATCTCAGTGTGATGAGACTGGGAGATTTACATAGAATTAAATATTTTTCATATATTCGTTACATCCGTTCCTCTCTCAGATAGCAAGACAGCTTGGGCAATTCACCATAGCTATTTCTGCCAATATGATAAAAAATCATATAATCTTTCCAGCTTCCCTCCAGTACTATTCCAGAAAATGGGTATTCAAATAACCTCCCCCTGCTTCTATATCCAGTGAGTGGTGGAAGACTGAACCATGGGCAATGGAACCATTCTTAAAGTGGCCAGTGGGTTCTGCCCTTAATGTCTGTGTGTCAGCAGATATGAAATGGTAGCTTGTGTGCATCAAGTTTTAGGCATGTGGGCTCCCTGCATGGACCAGGACTAAAACTCAGATAGGGCAAGACTGCCAATTTTGTAAAGAAGCAATCTCTAGGGCTGATTAGGTGTGCATCATCGAGGGCTGTGTCTATGGGCAGAATCATGGTCAACCTTCTGTGTGGAAAAGTTTTTTTTTTTGAACCCAGCTTAGTGCAGAAGACTTGACTGTACTTATTCCAAGTTGGGTCTGCAAAACTGGAGTGTTAGGAGATGTCTAAGACAGACTAACTCTACAAGCTGCCCAATAAAGGCATCCCAAGCACAGCAAGGGAGATCCCAACATCCCTCTAGATCAGTGGTGGTGCACCTTCGGCACTCCAGACGTTTTGGACCACAACCCCCAGAATTCCGAGCCTAGATTGCCAATGACAAAGGACTGTGGGATTTATGGTCCAAAACATTTGGAGATCCAAAGATCCACCACCACTGCTCTAGATAACTGTCCATTGTTAAATAATAACTGCCTTTACTGCTAAAATGTTTCTCCTGCTGTTCAACTGATGCTTAACATGTTATGACTTAAAGAGACTGGATCACAGCCTGCTGTCAGGAGTAATGGCGGAAAGTCTGAACAGTTTGGCAGTGTTCCGTTCCCTCTGGTTATCCCGTCTTGGTTCTTCTCAAGATAAACACACACAGTTCCTTCAGCCTTCCTTCACAAGATAGGCTCCCCTACCCTTAAACATCATCACTGCCTTCCTCTGGCTCTTCTTCCATATGTCTACCTCCAATTTATCTATTCTGTGGTCTACTTGCTGCAGAATCAAGGCAGACTGTTACTTCTTGTAATATGGAAGGAGTAGTTCTACTAGTGTAGATTGAAACTGCAGCCCTGCAGCCCTGTCACCCTCCTCACTTAATATTCAGCTTGTGATCCACTACCTTTCCAAGATCTTTTCCACATGTACTGCTTCTACGGGATCTTGTGCAGGTATCCTTCATCCTTATACCTGGGATTTTTAATTTTTTTTTCATGATTTGATGGTTTGTGTGTCTGCTTGACCTCAATGCAGAACTCGGCCTTTGTCTGTTTTTATGTTTCATTTTTTTATTTGGAGCCCAATTTTCCATTCTGTCTAGATCATGTTGATTCTGCTGCTGACAGTCCTCTCAAGTGTTAATTGTATCTCTCAGCTGGATACCGTCTACAATTTGATAAGGATCCCCCCCCCAATCTTTTCTCTACATCATTGATTAAAAATGTGTTGATGAAACCCAGGCACCCCACCTGGACCAGTAACAAACGCTTTTAAAGTATACTTTTCCAACCAGCTGGGAATCCACTTGTTGACATCATTCCCACAATCCATTAGGCTAGTAATCAACTTTTTAAAACGGAGAAGAAAAAAAGAAATTAAAATTAATCTGGCAAGATTTATTGCCTGACAGCTCTGTGCTGGCTTCTGTTATTCATTCCATATATTATCACGAAGAAGATGCTTATAAGCTGTCCCTTTGTAATCTGCTTTAAAATCTGCATGGGTACTAAAATCATACTGTGCTCAAGCTTCTTGAGTGTTTCCTTCCCACCTTGGCAGTCTCAATTCAAATTACAGAGCAGCCCCCTTGGGTGCTGTTTTAAGAGAGATGTAGGTAAGGCCATGACGGGGTTAAATTGGAAGAGATTCTGGCTCCTGGATTTCATTAAGCGCACCCACGCACATGCAAACATGCACACGCACAATTGTAGCATCACTAGGATCTGTATGCAAGGATGGAATTTCATAACAAACATGCTAGATCCACAGGAAGGTTTCTTTTCCAGGCCTCTGGGCCAGTTCATTTACTACTAGAATACGATTTTTTAGAAAAGACCTACTTAGCTGACACCTAATTTAATTATTTTAAAGAGCTGCATTAGAAGTCAAGTACAGTAGTCTGTTGAAATGCAAATGGCCCTTTGAATCTGAAGCTTTCCTCTCTTCTGTGTGCCATCAGGCACTGCAGTTGGGATACCCAGTGTGGTGGAGTGGATAGCGCGATGGACTAGGATTCAGGAGACATGGGTTTGATCCCTCGTGTTGCCAAGAAAACTTCCTGGGGAGGGTGGAACAGCTAAAACCACTCCTTAAATATTTCACTTGCTTATTAGGGCCACTCTAAGTTGGTTCTGACTTGGTGGCACATATGACATATGTAGAAGGTGGTTTGGCAATGCTGTTATTCTCTTGGCAAGCTGGATACATGATATTATCTCATCTTGATGGATAAACAGCCAGAGCCATAAGAACACAGTGCATTAAAAAGTTCATAAAAAGAAACTTTGGTTTAGGGTAATAATCTACTTTAACTGAGATATGAAAGCCATTCCGGTCACAAGATTGTTTTGCCGTTCCCCTTGCCTTGTGGTTTTTCATCCTCTTCTGTTGCTCAGGTGCCCTTTCTATAATTTCCCATCTGACAAGTATGAAATGTCACCCAACAGTACTAAAAGTGTTCTGCTTATATGCACAAATAGGATTTGGAGTGGAAGCACTTCCTGTGATGAGAGCAATAATGAAGTGGTATGGAACTGTTCGGGCTTATTGTGGCTTTCTCTGAATTTCCTGTTGGGTTGCCTACATGTATAATTTTGGTTTCTAATGCAACCACCAAAAGACATAGGGCCAAACATTTCCACTTGGAATTGACTAGATCTGCTGCATGTCAGATGGGGTGCATTTTATCTCCTCATCAGTGCAGTGCTCATGCAGAACAAATTTGAAGAAGGGTGGACATGTATTTTTACAGTGTGAATTTCAATTTTTAAAAAAACCTTCCCACCCACCTATGTAATAATGTTTTGTATTATGTAACAACTGCCCAAAATGCCATGTCAATAGTTAGGAAACCAATGAGCCCTATTGAGGTTAATGGAGCTTAGTTCTGGGCAAGATGGTGGTTTGGACTTCAGTGTTCCCACGGGAATAAGTGTCTTTGAACAGATAAAGTCAATTCTAGTGTATTTATCTAGGGAGGGAAAGGAAAGGAGGGAGCAGTGATCCAATGGCAGGGAGAGTAGAGAGACAGAGAGAAAAGACTGACAGGAATCCAGTTGTTTTCTGGTTGGATGGTAAGTGTTTAAGTGTTCAAAAAAAAAAGTCAGATTCTGGAATTTTATGTTACTTTAGTGTCTGAATGGTAGTGAGCTCAAGAGGTTCTTCTGTAGACCATCTTGATGGGTGACATTGATGCCATCAACATTCAGGTTGTGTAAAGCTTGGCATTCCTTTCTCCTACAGGCCACAAGGACACGAGACTGCAAAGCAATATCAAACCACCTCCAACAGTTTTGAATTAGGGACACAGAAGCAATATCCTATGAATATAAACCAGAGTTGTATTGGTTTGGTTTTGAAAGATTTACGGTAATCTTCCATTGCGCTCTTCAGATGCTAAAGTAATCAGCCTGTATCTAGGCACACAATCCTTATGTGGTAGAACATATTCTATCTCTTTTGCTGGTTTTGTTGTTTTGTGTATTCTGATATCTTTTTTCCCCGTTGTTGTTAACCGCCCAGAGTTCCCTTGGGAAGACGGGCAGTATAAAAATAAATGAATGAATAAATAAATAAATATGCCTCTTTTAAAAACTGTTTTGCATTGGCAACTCACAAGTCTTCTGGGATAGATTCATACTGGGGACATGATAAAATATTACTGTAATTGGATGTAAAAGAGTTTCACATCTGGGGTCAGTGACAAACTCATGCAGTGGGTCGAGTCAATTCTTCTATTGTCTCAAAATGCCTCTAGCAGCTGCAGTAGAGGACAGTATGGGTATTCCACCGAGCAGTTGTGGGATAAGTGTGACTCATTTGTTTCTTTAAGATTCTCCTTGCTGCAGTGGGAGTGTCTCAGGAACCATGCAAATGCCTTCTTCCTTGGCACACAATGCCTGCCATATTCAAGGATGCATAAGCTGGTGAGAAATCCCGAGTCCACCAAACTTTGAATACCTCTGCCTCCATTTATTAAGAACTGAAAATTATGGGAATTTTCTGATCTGCCCCTTTCTCAGTAATATGGGTGGAGATCCTAGAAGCTGATCTTCTTGGCTGTTTTTTATTGAACCAAACTGGGATGAACAACTGTAAAGGATGGGGGAGTTGTACCCACCCCATTTTCCCCTGCCACTCAGACCATCACAGATTACTTGCAAAAAAATAATAATTTGTGAAATGATTGCAAACAGTATTTAACCAATCAATGGTGGTGGCACTTGAAAGCTGATTATTCATTTAATTGATGATGATGATGATTCGTTTTCAATGTAGAATCTAGCAATGCTCTCCAGAGGCTGAGCTAAAGTGTGAAATATAAACATTCCCCTTTGCATTAGCTGTCAACATGAAACTTGTGTTTCCCATTACTTCTGCTACTATCTTTCTTTTACCTATTTCCTCATGCCATTTATCAGTCTTTAAATCCTCACTTTTGAGCAGGGGGAAAGAAAAGCTCTAAAACTGATAACTTGGAGCAAGACAAACATGCACTGATTGCTCTCTTGCTTCTACTTAAATGCAAAAGGGTTTTGATTGTTTGTTTTTTACTGGTGATGCTAGAGAACAGAATAAAAGATGTCTGGGGTTGGGGCATTTCCAAGGAAGCACTTAAAACGCTGAAAGGATATTCCATTTTGACAGAGGGGGAATAGCTTAATATCACAAATGCTTTATACATAGGCACAGATTATTTTATTTGTTAGAAATACAAACCCCTTTTCCTGTTTACAGGTACACTGAAGCTTTCTTTCTTTCTTTCTTTCTTATTCAGAGATTTACATGATCATTGCTATTTTCCAAAATTTGAACACAAAAGGAAGCAGATATTGTTTTAAGTCTTTCCAATCCCCCCCCCGCCGCCTTCTTTGCCCCTTTCCACCTGTTGGGATGTTTCCACCGCAGAATAACAAACGGTCCCTTAGGAGAAGCCTCAGCTGTTGGGAGTGGAAAATAAAAACAATGTTCATAAATAGAGGCCAGCAGTGAGGTTCACCACAGTATTTTGCTACCATGAAATCAAACTCCTGCAGTTGCCACATGTCCACCGGTTTCTTTGGCTTGTGAGTTCTTTATCAAGACCCAGACAGATGGAGATAGTGACCCACTGATTCTATGTTGATGCAGTTATTCAACTCTGCATTCATTGGGTTTTTTTCATCAGCAGTCAAATTATCACCTTGGTCCAACTTTACATCACTAGAGCTTTATATATAACAGAGGTTCTTACCTTGATGGATTGACCATAATACTAGTGAAGCTAGGGCTTTATCTACATATCCAAAATGTTTCTCAGGTTTCGGTCATTCATCTCAGGTTGCTTTTTGGGGGGGTTCAGACAATGCATGTTCTACCTCACATTCCCCTCCAAACATGCTGAATCGGCAGCAAACCTTACCAGCTGCTGACCTACTGCTTCCACATTCTGTCCCGCATTAGTTTGGGTCTTGGTCCTGAGTTAACCCATGTTCTTAGAATATTACTTTGTATCTTGCCATTTTAAAAAACCTTTTGGCTGCTACTATTTTTAATCCCCCATTCTTTTTTACATGTATTGAGCAGTGTGTCAATTCCTCCATATGCTGATGGACAACCTGTGTATGGTTTTCCAGCAAGGGTGTAGAATCTATGGAAGACTGGGAAGAAAGTAAAAGGAGAATCTATGGAATCATGAAAGGATCCTCATGGTTTCATTGGTTTTTAATGGGGATCCACCAATAAATCATCAACCCCATTGATGCCTGCAGACTACTCTGGAGAAATTATGGATCCATTGGCACATGGCTCTTCAGTGGTATGCAATGGAAGGAAGTGAAAAGTGGATCTTTGACATCAAGAAAGTATTCTCATGATTTTATAGGATTTTAGGGTGGATTCTTGCAAAACCACCAAGAAATTATTAACCCCACTGAAGTCCAGAGACTACATGAGAACAATCAGAGAAGAGAGAACAGTGCAGCTTGAAACACACAGAGACCTCGGTCCCCAATGGTTGTGCATCACAATGGGCAATGCACCGCAGTGTGGCTTCTTGCCAATATCAGAAGAGAAGGCGGCAGCACCTCAATCTGTGTTTGGACAGCACTGACATTTCATTGTCAAATCAATCTCCCCATATTGATTTTATTTTAAAAGCAGGGCAGGGGTGACAAGAAATGACATCGGTGAAACCCGCATGTTGCACGATAGGTATGTGAGCGAAGCACGGCTGATCATTTCCCATTCAACAATGCTAGACTGACCATAGAGCTCTGAACTCTTGCCACACTATATTGGTCAGGTGACACAATCGCATAACAAACCGCAAATCATAAAATGTGAGAACGTGGAAAGGCATTTTGGTTGTGTGAATATAGCCTAGGTTGAGGCAAAAAGTGTGGCTTCTCTTTCGACAGTGTTTCAAGAGTTATTTCCAAGGACAGCCACTCTATCTAGCTGCTCTTGAAATGTGCAGTCTGGCTGCCATGTTACATCTCTTTTCCTTGTATTTCTTTCTGCTAAGAGATCAGATTCCCCACCCTGGATCCTCTGAAAGTCTTTTCCTCTTCCCTCCCTTTAGGAAGTTTAGCTCCTGTTTGTATTGTTGCTCTCACAAACCTTATGGGGACATTACACTATCTATAGACCAGAAACCTTAAATTAATCACCATATGCCTCTGTTAATTTGGCAGACATGCTAATTTCAGCTGCATTAGATTGGCAGCTATCCTCCAAGTAAGAAATGGAACAATTGCCTTAAGTCAGGGGTATTCAAAATTTTTAAACAGGGGGGCTGGTTCATTGTCCCTCAGACACTGTTGGGAGCCGCAATATAGTTTGAAAAAAAATGAACAAATTGCTATGCACACTGCACATATTTTTGTAGTGCACAAAAAAAAACCAGGAAAAAGAATGCAGTATTTTAAATGAAGAACAATTGTAGATCCAACTGGCACCAGTTCTGACCTTTTCATTTTCTTCCTCCTTCTGGTACTTTAAGCTCATTCAGACTCTTCCCTCCTTTCTCTCCCTCTCATCCCACCCCCAAAATAAAAATGGGGGCTTCCCTCTTTCCTCCTTTTACCCACGAGGATCCCCCCTTAAACATTCCAAGGGGAGAAATCAAGCCCCCCCCCCAAGAGAGAAGGAGGAAGGCACTGAAGGGAGAGACCCAGAGGAGGAAAGGGGGCAGGGGAAGGAGCCCAACCTGGAAGTCCCCCTCCACACCTTCAACTATCTTGGACACCAAGAGGAAGAGGAGAATGAAAGCTTCTTGTCTTCCTTCCTCTCCTTTGGGGTCCTCCTGGAGCCCTCCTTTCCGTCTTTCCTCAGCCCCCCTTCAAGCCAACCCAAATGTCAACACACAAACAGACACACCACCACCACCGCCAACAACAACAACAACTGTCCAGCCCCAAATGGCCCTGCACCACTCACCCGCTGTCACCCTCCATCTAAGTTGGGGGTGGGTGGGTTCTGCAATGGGGGTGGGTGGGTTCTGCAATGGCCAGTGGGCTGGATTCAGGACTCTGGTGAGCCAAATTCATCCCACAGGCTATAGTTGAGGACCCCTGCCTTAAGTGTTTGCCCTAACATCATAATAATTCTCCAGTTGAGAGGCTTTCTTGAACAGGGAAAAGAGGTTCATATGTCTATAGAGATGTGAATCCCGATCAATCACATGTTTGAATTTTCTAGTCAAAAAGCAAGCTTGCCTCTGGACAGGGGTCTTGCATTGTTATTTTTCTCCATAGTACAACACTAACCTTTTTAAAAAAATCATATACAGTATTTTTAGAAAAAAATACTGTATATGATTAATGAAACATATGGTATGGCCCTTATGCAAGTATTTTTGTGAAACAGAGGTCAGGCCTATATGTAAATTCTGAATATAAATGTTCACACAGGTAACACAAGTGAGGGGAAGAAGTTTGAATTTGCAAGAAAGAATCGGGGTGGGGAAATAATGGAAAACTGTTTATCTTCCCATTATTTTCCCTCTGCAAACTGGGTGTTTCTCATCTAGTTCGGCTTATTTCCAGTCTCAGGGCCCAGTTGAATCTCACCTGCCAGTTTCTGTGATGTCATATTAGCATTACAAGGAAATGTTTGCCTTGTAACGTATAGTTCCAATCTTAGCTGCACGGCCAGAGAGATCAGGGCATAAGGCATGTCCTTACATACCAAAGGTCTCATCATTCCATTTAGAATATGCTTTGTTGTTATGTTTTAACAAGGCACATTTTATGCTAGCAGGACCCTTCCAGCAACAGAGGGGACAACTGTGAATAGCACACATGTTGCACATACCATCAAAAGTAACTGAAGCATTACAAAGGTATTGAAATATTATTAAAGGCGCCTCTAAAGACATTTGTTGTAAGCAGCAACTGGGATCAACCCTTAGACATGTCTAAAACATGTGTCATTTATTTTAAAGCATATTCCCTGGTGATAATAGCTTCTCAGAAGCTTGTCTTGAGAAGAGGTTCCTTCTCTCTCTCTCTCTCTCTCTCTCTCTCTCTCTCTCTCTCTCTCTCTCTCTCTCTCTCTCTCTCTCTCTCATCTCAGCAAAGACCAGATCAGAAAGAAAGAGACAATTCGGCTGCAACCTACTGATTAAAGCGTCATGAACAGATTAACGGGAATGGGGGGAGGGGGTTAAAGACAGGAGCCAGGGCTGTAAAACCAGCAATTTCTGTGTCTGTGGCAAAATGCAAATTCTGCAGCCCAGCCCAGGGAGCTAGCATATGGTGTGAGCTAAAAATAATTTTTAATTTAATTACTGTTTTCTTAAATGGGGAGCTTCAAGAGCACTGTTTCTTAAATCCCAGGGTGTCATTTGCTCACTTAGCTTCTGAGCAGCAGTCTTATGTTTTTATCATGGAGTAAGAGCCGCCAGCTGCTGCTTCTGCCAAGGTCACATGTTTCACCTATTCTCCACCCTCAGTTGGAGCACTCAGTGGCTGAAGCAATTCTCAGTGAGCATGGTTAGTAATATGGAGGACAGGGTGAAAAAGGGAGGTGTGTGCTGACAACAGTGGACCTAAACATGGATTTGGCACCCAATTATTGGTTTCTGGTTTAAGTTAAAATTGTAATCCCCTCAGACTAGCTCTTTTGATCTTCAGGCTGGGAGACAGCTACTGACAAAAATCTGCCAACCCCCCCGCCGCCCAGTGCTGTTGCAGGTCAGGTTCTTGAAAGGCAAATAAATAATCAAGCAACAGATCTGGGATGCAGCACTCCAGATGGAGACTAGGCCCCAGTTCTACATTATATGCAGCCAGGTTGTACAGCAAAACTTTTACCTCAGCGGATTGACATTTTAGCTGAGAATTTAACTAAATGTGCACAGCTTTCACCCTAGCCTTTTCAGGTTGTTACCTTCAGTGTTACTAGAAGGGAAATTATCTGTGTATCCTGCACTCCCACAGCCCCCACACTTATCAATCAAGCAAGGTCGATGCTATCAAACATATATGATTATACAGTACTGCTAATTTTATAAGGATGCCCAGTGCTCATATATTTATTCAATTTTCTGAAAAAAATCCAGGCAGACACATGTTTTATTTCTTCCTAGTTCTCTCTGGTCTCCTCAAACAAAGTGAAGTGACAAAATTCTATCCAATAGTCAACTACTCCACTAATCGTGTTAGAAATGACACACAGCTATAATACACATATTTGTTGTCTGTACGTGATATTCCTGAGGCTTTCTTGTGTTTGTAAATTGTAGATATTTTGTCGGTTTGGTTTGGTTTGGTTTGGTTTGGTTTTCTAATGGCTGACCAGTGGTGAAGACAAAAAAATGATTTTATTTCACTGGATTTAAGCAACATGCAGTTTCCTCCCCCCCCCAATGGATTTATGAAACAAGACTTTTTCATTGGCATGCCATTTTACCACATATAGATTATTTAAATATAGCACGTTGGTGCTTTAGGGTAGAACTGTTTTCTTATGGATAGCCATATTTTAACTAAGGCATTCCTTATCCAATGGTTTTTGAAAAGGGTAGGTATATTACCCTTATACCATACGTAATGATGCCAACCCCTGTCCAAATCGTGACTCTCAAGCTGCAGAATTCTATTATTTGTCATCAAAATCCAGTCTTTGATCCAAGTTATAGCAGCAGCCTTATAGTACAGCACCAAGTTGGGCAGGGCAAAACCACCAGTTTTAGTTCTGTCCTGTAGATAGACATTTCTAATCCTTGCTTTTTTCTTTTGCCATATAAACACACGTATACTTTTTTCCAGGTCTGAAATAATCTTAAAGTTAGGTAATATAGGTAAATATTGAAATAAAAAGAGCAATTTAGGTAAGACAGTCATTTTAACTGCAGCAATTCTGCCCGTTAAAGATAACTGAAGTCTTGACCAAGTTTCCAGGTCAGGATTGATTGCTTTTATACCATTAACATAGTTATCTTTAAGTAAAGTGTTGCAACGGTTGGACACAATAATACCCAGATATTTTGCTTTACTAGCATGTTGGAAACCCGACTGGTTAACCAGTTTTCCAATCACAAGTGGGGTCATATTTTTTGTGAGCAACAGTGTTTTTTCTCTATTTAGGCCTGAAATTTTAGAATAGGCCTCCGAGATCTTTAGTAGTTCTGGAAGAGAGGTCTGAGGGTCCTCCATAATAACCAACAAATCGTCCGTGAAGGCTTGCACCTTATAGACTTCTCCTTTGCTTTGTAGACCTTGAATACCTGGGGTATTTCTTATAACATGGAGTATTAATTCTAAAGTTAAAATAAAGAGCAAAGGAGAAAGAGGGCATCCTTGCCTAGTACCTTTATGTATCTTGACTGTGTCTGTAAGGTAGCCATTAACTACAATCCTAGTGTTTTGGGCGGAGTAAATTTGTTCTATAGCTCATAGCATTCTGTGGCCACACTGTAAAAAATCTAACTGAGTTCTGAGTAAAGACCAAGATACATTGTCGAATGCTTTCTCGGTGTCGATGAATGTGAAGGCTACTTGCTTCACAGGGTGGCATTCATAGTACTCCAACATGTCAAGGAAAGTTCTAATGTTGGATTGGAGGCGTCTTTTTGGAAGAAAACCATTTTGATCAGGGGATATCAGAGACGGTAGAATCATCCACCATCTATTTGCCAAGATGGTTGCAAATATTTTATAATCCACATTTAGGAGAGCAATTGGCCTGTAGTTCTGTATCAGGTCTCTGGGTTTCCCTTCTTTAGGAATCAATGTTGTATGAGATGATTTCCATGAATCTGGTATATCTTCGCCCTCTAAAATAGATGTAAAGATTTTTCATATTTCCAGAGATTATCTCAGAATTTTTTTTGTAAAATTGTGCTGGTATCGAATCGGGTCCGGGGGTTTGTTCATTTTTTGGTGGTTAATAGCCTCTGTTATTTCCATCATTGTAATAGGGGCATTCGTCAAAACTCTCTGTTCTTCAGTAAGTTTTGGAAAGTTGGCTTGTTCTAGGTATTGTTTACATACATAGACGTGTTGTGCTAGGTGTGCACTTGAACACACAGGCAGGCACATTCCACTTCAGTGCATCAAGTTGAATTCAGAAATTAGAAACTTATACCAAGGACCAGGAGGGCAACATTGAAAGCTTGTACAAAAGAACACAGTGTGAGAGTAAGCTTGTGGGTCAAAAGGATAAGTTTATTAGAATACTTTGTTACATATACTTAACACAAATATAAAAAGAAAACATTTCTAATACTTTTTGAGAAATAAAAAAAATGAGGAGCAGGGGCAGAGCCAGAGGGAAGGGAAGGGGTACCCCCACTAAAATAAATAGGGGCACATTTCTGAAGGAAGGCACAGGAAGTTTTAGTGCAGATAGTGTTATTGCTGCCACTCCCTCTCCAAGCAGCAGCTGCACAACCAAAACGACTGTACAATCTTCTGTCACTGAGGGAAGCATGGATGACTGCATGCGAGGCCCAACGCCACCAGGCTTTGACATGGACCCCCCTTTTATCAGGAGGAAGACGAGGACTTGGAATCAGAAACGAGCTCTTTGCATCTACATATCCCGGATTCTGAGGACCTGTTGGCAGGATCAGACAAAAGGCAGGCTTCAGGCAGTGATGGAAGGAGCAGCCCTCTTTCCACCCAGAGTACCACCAGTGACAGCAGCAGTCAATTGTCCCAGCAGGGTACAAGCCACATGACCACCAGCACAGCAGCGGCAGGCAGTACCAGAGGGGGCAATACTTTCCATAAGCCTCGCAGCTCTCTCTGGGAGCATTTCGATAACAGCCCGGAAGACTCAAGGCTTGTGGTGTGCAAGAAATGCGGGGTGGTCATGCACAGGGGGAATGACCCCAAACACCTCTCCTCAAGTGCCTTGCGTAGCCACCTCATGCGAAGGCACCCTGGGACTCTGCCTGGGACAGTGTCAGGCCCTGGTTCCTCAGGGAGGAAGAGAGGGGAAGCAGGCATGGGGACGGACTCCAGAGACAGCTCCGCTGAGAGTGGGAAGACGCAGGCCACTCTGCAGGAAGTGGTGCCGCTGTGTGGGAGTTTTGTCAGCCAACAAAATAGGGCCAAGGCACAGGAGACAACCACCCGCGTGGTTGGTGAAATGGTTGCCATGAACGGGTTGCCCCTCTCCTTTGTGGAGTCATCGGGCTTCAGGCACCTGATGAAGCACGTGGCTCCATGGTACAAGCCTCCATCCTGGCGTACCTTCAGCAGGCGGGTGATTCCCTCCCTCTTTGAATCCGTCAGGGACATGGTCCGGGCCCTGCTGCAGGTGGCCAGAGGAAGGAAGATCCACTTCACTTCCGACCTCTGGACCGGTGGGCACCACGGATACCTCTCTCTGACGGCTCATTGGTGGCAACCCAAGGAGGTCCATGACACCAGGGCATTCCAAGAACAGCTGCAGGGGGAGCCACAAGGGAGCACCCCAAGAGGGTACAGGGTAGTGCTTCTCCAGGCACAAAGCATGGAGGATAGTGCCAAAGGCATCCACATTCCTGAGGTCCTCAAGACGGCACTGCGAGAGTGGGCACCCGAGGGGGAGGTCAATCGCGGATTCATGGTTACTGACGCAGGCCGTAACATGATCAACACGGTTGATAGGGCAGGGCTATGTGGCATCGTGTGCGCAGCACACAAACTGCACCTAGTGGTGGGCGATGCCATTGGGCTGGGAGCACCAAAGGACTCCTGGGATGAGGGGACCCTGGAGACCAAGGCCTTGCTGGACAAGTGCAGGAAAATAGTTGGGCACTTCTCACACAGCGTCAAGGCATCCAGGATGATGCGTGAGAGGCAGGCGGAGACGGGCCGACCAGAGTATGTCCTGATCCAGGACATGACCACCCGGTGGAACTCCACCCACGAAATGGTCAAGTGCCTGGTGGAGCAGAGGCAAGTGGTGGAATACATCACGTCAACCACCCCTGTCCTGCCTGAGGGAAGAGTGTTGGACATTGGTGCTACCGAGTGGCTTTCCCTCTCCCAGATGGTGGGTATCCTGCAGCCTTTTGAGGAGACCACCCACATCCTCAGCAACTACACCGCCAGCCTGGGCAACCTACTCCCCCTGGTAAATGTCCTTCGCCAACGCCTAGAGGCCAGTATCCGGGAAGAGGCCGATCTTCTCCCAAAGTGCAGGGCCTTGGCAGACAGGCTGTTGACTGGCGTGGATACCCACTTTAGCCCACTGAGGAGGGAAAAGGTGTACCAGATGGCATGCCTGTGTGATCCTCGTGTCAAGGGTTCCCTGACGGGCAGCGCTGCCAACCTAAAGTCCTGGAAGATGGAGCTATGCTGTCAAGTCCGCAAGGCTGCCTCAAATCAGGCCCAGGTGTTCCCGAGGGCTCACGGAAGCCAGAGCAATGCAGAAGAGGAATCCTCACAAGGGTCCTCTTCCTCCTCTACTGCAGGAGTGTACACCCAGAGACCAGGTTCCGTACCAGCAGCCAACTACCTGGCCTCTGCCCTAGCCATGGCATTCTCCTCCTCAGTGGAGGCAAGGGAGGAAGAAGAACCAGACCCCGCTCTGACCATGGTGAGGGAGTACATGGCCGAGCCCCTCCAACCCCTCACCTTGGACCCACTCCACTACTGGGCCAGAAAGGCAGACATCTGGCCCGCTCTTTCGACTCTGGCGTTGGACCTCTTGTCCATCCCACCCACCAGTGTCCAGAGTGGGCGTGTCTTCTCCCACATGGGAGATGTCCTGAGGCCGCACCGCTCTCGTCTGGACCCGGAGACCGTGGAAAGGTTGACTTTCAACTGCTTCAACCTTTCCACGTTGGGATTACCCCAACACTCCAAGACCTAAGCCCACAGTCGTTCTTCCTCCAGTTCCTTCCAAACAGGCCTCCGTTGCTCTAACATGCACTACGAGAGCAACACTTATGCCTGCCTGCCTGCAATTTTGCCTGCCTCCCAGCTTGGCTTCCTCCCCACAAGCCCAACTTCCTGCCAACCTGCCTGCCTGCCTGCCTACCAGCCTACCTGCCTGCCTGGACCTGTGCCTACCTGCCTGCCTGCCTGCCTTCCTGCATCCCCACTCAATTTGAAGGGTTCGATTACTGCCCAATTTTTCTAGCCCTTGCCTGGCTCCAAACCAGGGAGGACCACTCAATGTGTCATTTGAAGGGAATCATACTCTATCTGTAGGCCCAATTTTTCTAGCCCTTGCCTGGCTCCAAACCAGGGAGGACTACTCAATGTGTCATTTGGAAGGGTCTGTGTAGGCCCAATTTTTCTAATGTTTATAATTTTGAACCGGACAAGACTGTTGGGGTTGCAGCTCTGCAACTTCCCCTAACCCTAACCCTAACCAAATCTAAACAATGCCTGTATGCCTCCCACCTGAACATTCCACCAGCGCAACACATTATGCCTGGCTGTCTGCTCTGTCTATTTGACTGCCTGCCCTGCCTGAATGCTTCGCCTGCCTGCCTGCCTTCCACTTTTGTCTGCCTGAATGCCTGTAATTCCGCTGCATGTATGGATGGATATATTAAGGGCTACATAATTAGCCCAGTTTTTATAGGGCTTCCCTGGTCTTTGTAGCAGCCCAGGAATATTTTTTTTCTAGGGTCAGTGTAGGCCCAATATTTCCCCGTTGGCCATGGCTGGTCTGAGTGTACTACACCCCAAAACCTGCCTTCCTCGATGCGTTCCTCCCTTCCCTGGGGTTTTGGAGCCACTCTGCTTACAAAGTGGTCAGGATGCACTTTACAACAACCTACCTCAAAGACTGATAAGCAGGGGCCTAGCTGCCCTTACAGCCTTGAAGAAATAGCCCTGTTCTCCTGCATCCACTCTGTCTCCTGGGTTGACAAAACTCGGTCTCCTGGGGTGGAGAAACTCTGCCTCCAAAGGCAGAAACAATTCTCCCTTCTGGCACTTTGGCTTTGTGCCTTCCCTAGCCTGGGTGTGTACCAGCCTGGCTGGCTGCCTGCCCGCCCCTCTGCCTACCTGCCTGCCTGACAGGCTCCCGGGACTCCCGGCTTGGACAAGGTCTTCCAGGTGCTTCTCCTTCAGCCTATCAGTGGTTCAGTGCTTCAAGTTCAGCCTCTGAGCTGACATGCGCCCTGTCGGCCACTCTCCTCGACTTCCCCAGGCAGCAACCCTGGCTGCCGCCGCCTCTAGGCAGAAAAATCACTTGAGGATACCAACTTTAACAGTCACAGTTATCATCAAGTATTTTGTTTAGAATTGAGGTACTCTGTCTTCCAACATGGGGGGAGTTCACTCCCACCAGTTACAGTCCAGGTTGGGAAATCCCTTTGCAGAAGGAGGGGAGATTTCTTCCAACTAGCATTCCAGCTTCCAAAGGCAGAAGAAACAATCCCTCCCTAACATTTGCACTCTGGCTTCATGGCTTTCCAGGGTGGACTGTGTCTCGACTGGGTAGGCAAAACTCTGGCCTTGTGGCCTCCAAAACTCTGGCTTCATGGCTTTCCTGGGTGGACTGTGTCTCCACTAGGTAGGCAAAACTCTGGCTTTGTGGCCTCCAAAACTCTGGCTTCATGGCCTCCAAAACTCTGGCTTCGTGGCTTTCCTGGGTGGACTGTGCCTCAACTGGGTAGGCAAAACGCTGGCCTAGTGGCCTCCAAAACTCTGGCTTCGTGGCCTCCAAAACTCTGGCTTCGTGGCCTCTAAAACTCTGGCTTCGTGGCCGCCAAAACTCTGGCTTCGTGGCTTTCCTGGGTGGACTGTGTCTCCTCTGGGTAGGAAAAACTCTGGCTTTGTGGACGCCAAAATTGGAAGGGAGGGGCTGAAGAAGAGGGACTCCCACCTAAGCCTTTTTATCTTAATTGTTAGGTGCATCTGTTTTTTGTTTTTGTTTGCCATTAGTTGTAGGTGGTAGGGACCCACAATGGAACTGAGAGAACAGGAAGGGGGGAGGGCAATGGAGGGGGCAGCCATTGAAATTGTGCTGGGTAGGGGAAGGTATGGTGGTAGGAGTGGAACATGCCTGCGTAGGAGAAGAGGTGTTAGATATCTTACATCTGTCCCCTCTTCTGGTCCCACTTCTAGCCAGAAGGAATCAGGTGACCATGTCAGCGAGCCCATGAGCCACACGGTGCTGTTGTTAAATGCCAGGTCAGTACAAAATAAGACCGCCCTCATCCAGGATGTTATTTTGGATGAGGGTGCTGACCTGGCATGTATTACTGAGACCTGGGTGGGAGAGGAGGGTGGAGTCCCCCTTTCCCAGCTATGCCCACCTGGGTACTCAGTTCAGCACCAGTGTCACCCGGTGGGCCGGGGAGGTGGAGTTGCTATAGTCTACAGGAGTTCCATCTCCTTGACCAGGCTTCCTGTCTCCTTGGGAAAAGGTCTGGAGGGCCTGTATTGTGTGTTGGGCTCACGAGACAGATTAGGGATTCTGTTGGTGTACTGCCCACCCTGCTGCGTACCAACAGTCTCCCTGCCTGAGCTGACAGAGGTGGTCTCGGACCTGGTGTTGAGGACCCCCAGACTGTTGGTACTGGGGGACCTCAACATCCATGCCGAGGCTACCTTAACTGGAGCAGCTCAGGACTTCATGGCCACCATGACAACCATGGGGCTGTCTCAACATGTCATGGGCCCAACACACCAGAAGGGCCACACTCTGGACCTAGTTTTCTCAACGGGACTGGGGGATGGTGGTTTGGATGTGGAGGGGATGGCTTTGACTCCATTGTCATGGTCAGACCACTTCCTGGTCAAGTTTAGGCTATTAGCTACTCCAACCCTCTGCAAGGGTGGGGGATCCATTAAGTTGATCCACCCTCAGAGACTAATGGATCCGGATGGTTTCCTGAAAGCTCTGGGGGATTATCCAGCTGACATGATCGGCGCTCCTGTCGAAGCTCAGGTCACCTTATGGAACAGGGAGATGACCCGGGCAGTTGACATGATCGCACCTAAGCACCCTCTCCCCCTACGCAGAGCCCAGACAGCCCCTTGGTATACATCTGAGTTGAGGGCAATGAAGCGGGAGGGGAGACGGATGGTGCGCAAGTGGAGAAAATATTGCGGTGAGTCCGATCAAACACGGCTTAGAGCCCACTATCGGGCCTATTCCATGGCTATACGGTTGGCGAAAAGGCAGTATTTCGCCAACCGTATTGCTTCCTCACAGTGCCGTCCAGCGGAGCTGTTTCGGGTGGTCCGGGAACTTCTTCAGCCAGGAGATAGGGTGGAGGCCCAGTACCATTCGGTGGCACGCTGTGATGAGTTTGCTGTTCACTTTGAGGGAAAAATTGCTCAGATTCGCAGTGAACTGGACTCCACTATTGATACAGTATCAAGGGATGTGTCCAGTGCACCGTGCTTAGGTCCAGTTTTATTGGATGAGTTTCACTTATTGAGACCTGAGGATGTGGACAGGGTGCTTGGATCTGTCTGTGCTACCACCACGCCACTCGACCGTTGCCCTTCTTGGCTAATTGAAAGATCTGCCAGGGGGGTTCGCACCTGGGTCCAGGAGGTTGTTAATGCATCCTTAAGAGAGGGAGTGGTCCCCACCACCTTGAAAGAGGTGGTGATTAGACCACTCCTAAAAAAACCAAACCTGGACCCAGGGCTGGTGGTTAACTACCGTCCAGTAGCGAACCTCCCTTATTTGGGCAAGGTGTTGGAGCGGGTGGTGGCCGGGCAACTCCAGGCACTGCTGGATGAAACGGATTTTCTGGATCCATTTCAATCTGGTTTCAGGCCAGGTTTTGGTACAGAGACTGCCTTGGTCGCCCTGTATGATGACCTCTGCCGGGAGAGAGACAGGGGGAGTGCAACCCTGTTGATACTCCTGGACCTCTCAGCGGCTTTCGACACCATCGACCATGGTGTCCTTCTGGATAGGCTGGCCAGGTTGGGGGTTGGAGGCAGTGCTTTGCGGTGGTTCCAATCCTTCCTGGCTGACCATGTCCAGAAGGTGGTGCTGGGGGACAGTTGCTCTGCCCCGTGGCATTTATGTCATGGGGTTCCTCAGGGCTCTATACTGTCTCCCATGCTGTTCAACATTTACATGGAACCGCTAGGAGAGGTCATCAGGAGGTTTGGGCTGAGGAGTCAGCAATATGCTGATGATACTCAGCTCTACCTCTCGTTCTCCACCAATCCAGGTGAGGCGGTTTCTGTGCTGAACTCGTGTCTGGGCCAGATAATGGACTGGATGAGGGTTAACAAATTGAAACTCAATCCAGACAAGACGGAAGTGCTGTTAATGGGTGCTTCGCCGGACAGGTTAGAGGGCCATCTTCCTGTCCTGGATGGGGTTGCACTCTCCCTAAGGGACAGGGTCCGCAGCTTGGGGGTGCTCCTGGACCCCAGTCTAACTCTGGAAGCCCAGGTGGACTCGGTGGCCAGGGGCGTCTTCCTTCAGCTGCGGAAAATATACCAGCTTCGCCCTTACCTAGACGAGCAGAGCCTCATGACAGTTACGCATGCACTGGTAACATCCCGTATTGATTACTGCAATGCGCTCTACGTGGGGCTGCCTTTGAAGACGGTCCGGAGATTGCAACTGGTTCAGAATCGTGCGGCGCGGCTGGTAAGTGGTGGAGCCGCCAGGGATCACATCACGCCGTTTCTGCGTAACCTGCATTGGTTACCAGTTGCTGCCCGAGCTCAATTCAAAGTGCTTGTTCTCACATATAAAGCCCTAAACGACTTAGGACCTAGATACCTGAAGGACCCCCTCCTTCCATACGAACCTACCCGGCGATTAAGATCGAGCCAGGGGGGCCTTTTAAAAGAGCCATCCCTCAAGGAGGTGAGAGGGGTGGCTTGTAGACAAAGGGCCTTCTTGGCAGCTGCTCCCAAGTTATGGAATGCCCTCCCTATCGAGATCCGCCTGGCGCCAACACTGATTACATTTCGGCGCCAGGTAAAAACCTTCCTGTTCCAAATTTTTTTAACTAATGATTGTGGGTCCTGATGGCAATTTTAGTGGTGTTTTTAATGTATCGTATTTATTTATTGCATTTACATGTTTTTATTATTCTAATTTTATTGTATTTTGATGTTTTAATTGTCCATTTTGATTGTGAGCTGCCCAGAGACCTTTGGGTAGTGGGCGGCATACAAGCTATATAAATAAATAATAGATAAATAAACTAGGGCAGGGTTGGGCAACTGTCGGCCCTCCAAATGTTTTGGACCACAACTCCCACAGTCCTTTGTCAGTGGCAATCTAGGCTCAGAATTCTGGGAGTTGTGGCCCAGAAAGATCTGGAGGACTGTCAGTTGCCCACCCCTGCACTAGGGGTAGCACATTGGCACAGTTGGCACAAGGGCGTTATCCAGTATAGTGCTTGGCAAGCAATTGCAGAACCAGTCACTCATCTGTTTACCTCTGTGGTTGTACAACGGATTGCACAAGCTGTTACACAATAGCGTAGCCAGTGGAAATCCATTAGCTGGGAGTTTTGCTTCTCTGGGATTATGTTGTCTTTGGGTGTCGTGTTTTGCCTTTTGGCTTCCTTGCAGCAGTTCGGCTTCCTCCTAATAGCACTCCAGATAGGGTTAAAAGATCTGGGCAAGAAACAGAAAAGAAAAGATCTGTTCCTACCATTTTCCTTCTTCGTCATGAATGCTTCCTTCTAACCTTGCAATAGCATTACTATATAGATGCACATCAGGTTAGGTCAATCCTTCTAGGGCTAGAGTTTCATTCAGTGTGACCTATGAAGTTATATATAGCTTAGGTCTAGGCAGTATTTCCCAACTTGGGGATCATGACCCCCAAAGTGTTTTCTGTAGTGGGATGGTGGGAATCACAGGTGACCTTATATGTATTATAGCCCTAGCCAAATAATTTCTTGGGTCCTTTTCCAAGGAGAAAGGTGGGGTAAAATATTTTAAATGAAATAAAATAAAATAAAATAAAATAAAATATTCCTTGATCTTTAAGAGCAGAATATTAAAGTTAGTGTCCATGTATATGTCTGAGAAACGGGACCTTTAGGCGAATCCTCTCCTTTCTGAGGATGGATGACTGGGACTATTTTTTACCATAAAAGAATTGCCAGCATAAAGATATAATTGCTGCCACTTCCACAGGGATTTTAAAAGGCATAAAAGAGATTTTAACTGTGAGGGATGGTTTCCAGAAAGCTATTCTATGTAGTTCCAGTATTGCTGTAAAGATAAATCATAATTAAGGACAGCGAAGAAAAGGAAATAGAGAAATTTGCTTCATATTGGCCCATGGCCTTCTTTCACCCTTTATAGGGACATGGGCATCTGTCTGGTACTGAATGAGAGACTCCGGCTCTCTGGCCCAGTATTTTTGGATGGTGATTGGCACCACTTCTCCAGGGTTTTCAGGCACAACATATTTCCAGACTTGTCCTGGGATGTCAGAAACTGGACACTGCACTTTTTTGTGCACAAAGTGTGTGCTCTACCACTGAACTGCAAACACATCCAGTTTAGGTCTTTCTCAAATGCACTGGCCAATTTTGTTAGGAAAGCTGTCTGGAAAAGGTCCCAGTGGAAGAATCCCATGGAACAGATTTTAAAACTGAAGAGTAGATCTGGCAAACATTTCAACAAGTGGCACCACCTGTCCCTTGTGGATTCCTACTCCACCCATCACCCCTAGCATCCACAGGGGATTCCGCTGCTGACTCAGAACCACAAGAGAAGGAGGCTGAGGGCTTTCATTGTAGTGTGTGATGTTTGGGCACATCATGTGTGCAGGGGTGCCCTCCATGGCTTTCACTCTGATACAGACATCTCCTGTCTGTATCAAGCTGCCTGTGCAAGAAACAGAAGCCATGCTAAGCAGTATTGCACTTCTTTCTGGCTAGGCTAGGTGGCTAGATACAAGTTACTATAATTTTTCAGAATGATGAAGAGGCTGGTAGGAAGTGGCACCATAACCATGAATGCACCAATTCATCCCAATACAACATATAGCATTTAAAAAATAACTTGAACAATGACTTTTGTCTTCATTCTCAGGGGTTTGGAAGTTGGGAGAGACCTCTTTGTCTTCAGCCTTGGGTAATAATGATTTTTGGCCAATACTCCTGTCAGAAGAAGAGAGAAGGAACATGCCCAGTGGTGGAAATGGCATGGTTAGTTAAGTGACTTCATCACCCTCTAAATGCATGAGTTGGCTGCCTGCACAGGGTAGGCCAGCAATCCATAAACCATTCTACTGCAGGACGATTAGTGAAAAATCATTTATAAATACCACCATAAACAAGCTTCCTCATTCCTCCATTTCTAAAATTGAATGGAATTTTTGTTAATAACATAAGATACACTGACGACACTGTCCTGCTTGCAACAAGTCTGGCAGATTTGCTAGGTTTATTGGATTATGTTGCTGCAGAAAGCAGTGCCATGGGATTGTGACTTAACATGAAGAAGACAAAATGGATGGTTATCAGTAAAAAACAAAATGGTTCACAGACCCTTCTCAAGATTGGCAGTGATATAATAGAGAGTGTATCATCTTATAAATACGTGGGATGCTTTGTCAAAGGTAACTGGGATCCTTCATGTGAAATTCATTGTAGAATTGAACAAGCTAGAAATTCCTTCCAGAAAATGAGGAAAGTCTTGACAAACCAGGACTTATCCATCAGACTTCGTACTCAAACACTTTGATCCTATGTATTCTGTATACTTCTCTATGGTGTTGAAACGTGGACCCTTACAGACACATTATGCAGGAAGCTGGAAGCATTCTAAATGTGGACATACAGATGAATTCTGAAGATACCTTGGACAGCCAGAGTCACTAAGGTGGCTGTATTACAGCGCATAAATAAAAAGCTAGAAATCCTCAATACTGTAAAAAGAAGAAAATTCCCGTATTTTGGGCACAGAATGAGCAATAAGAAATACCATCTGCTGCAAGTTACACTTCAAGGAAAAATAGATGGGAAGTGTGCCCCGGGACATAGAAGAACATTCTGGCTTAAGAACTTAAGCCAATAGTCCGCAGTGAGCACAGCTGCTCTGTTTAGAATAGCCGTAGACAGAAACCAGTTCAGGTTACTGATGGCCAACGTTCTACTACGAGGACATGGCACTTGAAGAGGATGGTGCCTATGCCTGGGGGGGATATATATATATATATATATATATATTATTCATCACATCTTCACCCTCCAGTTTATTCATGGAGTGTAAGGGGATTGGAATTATGATGGCGAGCCTATCGGTGGAGCTGGGGTGTGATGGGGGGGATCCTTTGTTGGGGGCCCCGAGCCCGGACTTTGGAATCAGGACGGTGCTGTTGTATTTGTGATAATTAGATCTGGCACTTTGCCATCCTCAATGCCAAGTGTTCGCACAACGTAGTAACTTTCATTAACCATCAGAGCCTTGATTTCCTGGCCTCCTCCCCCCCTAACTCCTAACTCCCAGGTGGTTTACATCTCTCCTGGCGCTTTGCCCGTTTTGTTATTTATTTATTGTCTATTTGTTAGTTAAGATTTGTTCTATCATTATTATTATTATTATTATCCCACTGTTTATTTATAGTTCGCTAATTGATTGTAATTTTTTATTGTATTATTTGTAAATCTTGTTGGGAGTGTTTATACTAATTAGGTTGTGTTAGGTTTCCCCCGCCATGTCCGCAGGGACTCATATACCAACTGTGACGGGCCGTGGGCGGTACGCTTGTAGCCGGGGGGTTCGTCAGATCAGAAGAACCCGGGTCAGGCATCTTGTGCCTGTCCCGCGTTCTGACCCCTCGGCTCCCTGCCACGTATCCGGGAGTCACTCCTCCAGTGCCTCCAACCTCTCCTGCATTCTGTTCAACGCCAGGTCAGTCCATAATAAAATCCCCATCATATATGATACCATCCAAGATGGGCGGGCTGACCTGGCTCTCATTACCGAGACCTGGGTGGGTGCAGAGGGGGGGGCTTCGCTCTCCCTGCTGTGCCCGCCCGGGTATCTGGTTCAGGGTGTGGGAAGGCTGGAGGGTCAGAAGGGAGGTGGGGTCGCCATCGTCCATCGGGATTCTCTTTATGTTTGCAGGGCCTCGACATTGGTTAGCCAGGGTTTAGAGTGCCTTCACCTGTTGGTGGGACAGCGGGACAGATTCGGTATTGTGCTGGGTTACCGTGCTCCCCGCAACCCAGCACAATCCCTCCCAGAGCTCTCCGAGTTCATCGGGGCTGCACTAAATGTGCATGCCGGCGGTGAACTTTCTGGGGCAGCTCTCGAGTTCATGGAATCCATGGCTTCCATGGGTCTGTCCCAGCATGTTGTATGCCCTACTCACAGGTCTGGCCACACCCTGGATCTGGTCTTTTCCTCCATGTCGGGGAGTTCGAGTCTGGAGGTTGGGGGCATTGTCCCCCTCCCTGTGTCATGGTCAGACCACCACCTGCTTACTTTCCCTTTGGCGATTCCGGCCCCTACTCGCGGGGACCATCGGCCTCCTGTTTTGGCCCATCCCCGAAGACTCATGGACCCTCGTCGGTTCCAGGAAGTCTTTGGGGCGTTTCCTGGAGAACTGACTGGCGCGCCGGCCGAGGCTGTGGCCAACCATTAGTTTGATACAGCTGCCCAGACCATCGACCGGATCGCCCCTAAGCGTCTTCTCCGGTGCCGAGCTCGGCCCTCGCCGTGGTTTACGACTGAGCTCCGAGCAATGAAGCAGGTGAGGAGAAGACTAGAGCGCAGCTGGAGAAGAACCCGGACGGTTACTAGTAAGGCTGCTGTTGTATCCCAGACTAGGCGCTATTCCAACGCGATCAGGGAGGCCCATAGATCTTTTGTCTCCCTGAGAATTGGTGAGGCCTCGAACCGCCAAGCGGAGCTCTTCCGTGTGGTTCGGGACCTCACCAATCCTAGTCTGGCCAGGCCTCCTCCTACTGAGTTCAGTAGTGAGAATTTCGCAGCTTTTTTTTGTTCTAAAATTGAGGCCATCCGGGCCGGCTTCGACTCCGGTTGCAGTAGCACTGCCCCGGCATCTCCAGTTGCTGGGCTGCCTTCGTCGCCTCGGTTGGATGTGCTTGGGCCTGTTTCTGCTGTCGAGGCCTCCAAGGCTATGGCTCACTGCCGACCGGCGTCCACTCCTTTCGATCCCTGCCCAGCCTGGCTCATTAAATCTGCCAGCGGGACTATGGCCGAATGGGCCTCGGCTATTGCTACCGCCTCCTTCAGCGAGGGGGTCTTTCCCTCCCGCTTGAAGGAGACGGTGGTAAAGCCCATTCTTAAAAAATCTGGCCTACCCTCAGACGATCTAACCAACTATCGTCCAATTGCCAACGTCCCGTTTATGGGCAAGGTGATCGAGAGGGTGGCGGCGGTTCGGTTGCAGTCATACCTGGAGGATCGGCAGTGCCTCGATCCTTGCCAGTCCGGGTTCAGGCCTCGTCGGGGGACCGAAACAGCTTTGGTCGCACTGCAAGACGACCTAATCCGGGCGGCTGACAGGGGTTGCTCTACCCTGTTGGTTCTCCTGGATTTGTCAGCGGCCTTTGATTCCGTCGACCACGGTATCCTGTTGGATCGGCTCTCCGAGGTTGGTATCGGAGGCACTGCTCGTAGTTGGCTCCGATCCTTCCTGGAGGACCGTCCACAGTATGGGGGAGTTGTCGGCTCCTTGGATACTCCCTTGTGGGGTTCCACAGGGGTCGTCGCTGTCCCCTATGCTGTTCAACATCTACGTAAGGCCGCTGGCTGGGGTCGTTAGGAGATTTGGAGTCTGCTGTCATCAGTATGCTGATGACATGCAGCTCTATCTCTCCTTTTCCACCTCTGCAGTGGAAGCTGTGGGGACCCTTGATGAGTGCCTGGGCGCGGTCCTGGCCTGGACCGGGGCGAACAGGCTTAAGCTCAACCCCGAGAAGACGGAGGTTATGTTCTTTGGGAGCTCACCATCTGGGTACGGTGGCCCTCTTCCGCAGCTGGGGGGGGTCTCCCTCCAGCCTGTGGAGAGGGTGCGGAATCTGGGTGTGGTCCTGGACCCGGCGCTGACCATGGAGGCTCAGGTGGCGTCGGTGACCAGGGCCGCTTATTTCCATCTTTGCCAGATCACCCAGATCCGCCCGTACCTGGATGTTGACTCTCTGAGAACAGTGGTCCAAGCACTGGTGATCTCGAGGCTGGACTACTGTAACGCGCTCTACATGGGGTTGCCCTTGACTCTTCTCCGGAGTCTGCAGCGGGTACAGAATGCGGCAGCCAGGCTGGTGGTTGGTGCGCGTCGTTATGACCATATCACCCCAGTCCTGGCTCGCCTGCATTGGTTGCCCGTTGCAGCCCGGATTAGATTCAAGGTCTTGGTTTTAGTTTATAAAACCCTCCATGGCTTGGGACCGGAATACCTGTCAGAGCGTATCGTCCAGCGATCCATCTCGGCCCGCCCAGTTCGGCAGGTGCGAGCGCACTCGCTTCGGGTTGCCACCCCTCGAGAGGCCCGGAAGGCGGTTACCCGGAACCGGGCCTTCTCTGTGGCAGCCCCATCCATATGGAATGCCATCCCTAGTGAAGTGCGCTCTGCAGAGTCCCTGCAGGCCTTTCGAAAATCCTTAAAGACCTTTCTTTTTCGAGAGGCCTTCGGCGAATTTTAATTCCCCCCCCCCCTTTTCTACTCCGCCATCGCTTATTATTACGACCACTGGTGCCTCCAATTTTATTTGTTAGGATTTACGTCTTTGACGTGCTGGGATGCATTGGAGGCCTTTGGATTCTCGTATTTTAGGATTTTAGGATTTTAGGATCTAATAGGATAAATGTTTTAATTTGTTTGTATTGTGATATCTGTTGTTGTTAACCGCTTAGAGTCCCATTGTGGAGATAAGCGGGATACAAATATAATAATAAATAATAAATAAATAAATAAATAAATAAATAAATAAATAAGAAGAAGAAGCTTCCTTGTGGCAAAATGCATCCACCCACATAAGAGGCTTCCTGCAGTGGATCAGCTTGCTTCCTTGCTATAGAGAGATAATTAATTCTGCTATCTATGCTGAAGAGTTTCAAACAGTCATTAGTAAAGAAGTTAATGTGACTATTAAATATAAATAAAGTGTGTTAAGTATTTCCAAGCTCCCATCCCCTCCTCTCCCACACACATCTCCACCCACAAAAGACCTCTGGCCTTGACTGTGTTGGGGACAACATGGCCAGTTTCTCCAATTGGCATGCGGACAACCATTAGCCACTCAAATCTCCTGCCCTCAAAGGAGTCTGCCTGTCACGTCTCTGCCAACCCCACTGCCCTGAGCATGCCTCCTTCCACTGGAAAGTCACATAGAGAACAATAACTTACTCAGAAACACAGGATGTGGGCTTTGAGGGTGGGTAATAACATTCTTAAAAGCCAACCATTTTAGATGTGTTAAATGTGCCTTCATTTCAATCGGCACCACACACGTTTTTCTTGATCTAGTAACCATAATGAGCACAGAAAAGAGAAAGACCCAGAGAACTTTTTGACTTGTTTTGGGGCCTAGTATCCATTTTAATTTAGAAATGAAAAGCATCCCAGCAATTGTCAGCTTAGAAAACACTGTTGTATTCTCTGCCATATTGTCAGCCTGAAAATGGCTTCGGGTCCCTGGGGGCAGATAAGGAGCGTGTCTATGCATGGTGTGTTGTTACAGTTGTGACCGACTCTTCGTGACCCCATGTCCATGGAGTTTTCTTGATCCTTTTTAAAAAGTTTCTGTTTGAATCTCCTTCTTCTAGTAATGATTGATTGCCTTTTTTTCCTGTGCACTGTGGGGAGGTTAGTCCTGATCCAGCATACATGGGGAAACTATCACAAAAACTGTGAATTTGCAGGATTGAGGGCAACTCAAATAAATGTGGGCCTTATTTATTTAATGGGATTTCAAGTTAGGAGAATGAAGACCAGATGTTTGCCGTGGATACTTTTTCGACGATACGCAGATGTGCAAGGGATTGCCATGAATACAGAAGCTGCATGTGTTTTGCTTCTATCGTTAGGAAAATCTTCAGTTGTTACTGCCATGGTATTTATTTGTAGGGGGTTATGAGATATTTGTTTTTTAAAAAATCTGTATTTAGTCAGGTGAAAAGGGATGTCAAGCCTCCGACGGCCTGCTCTGAGAAAGTCCAAATTTTTGGTGCCTCAATTGAGAAAAGTGTCAAATAGAGAGGGCGGGGGGGCGGTCTAATTCAAAACAAGCATAGTTAAGGAAGCAAGGAAGGAAGCCTGGGGTGCTGAGGCATCAAAGGCAAGCATATAACCAAAACTAGTGTGTGGAATCAGGGTGCTCAAGTCGCAGGCATCAGTACAGCGTTGGAAGGACCAGACCCGGGTACATGGTAAGTCAGGGAGCAGTCACCCTTTTCAGCTGTAACTTGGAAAAGAAGTCAGGAATCTGAGCTGACCATACCTTTGAGAGGAGTTCTTCTAATGAAGGAACAAACTATGAGGTCAGCTGGATAAAAGGACTAACCTAGTGGGTGGCTTGCAGGTGAACTAGTTAGCACTAGCATTCAGACTTGTGGAAGAGTAGGTGCAGGAGCTCAGATGCTCCATTTTCACTCCTTCTGAGAAGCTCGCAGGCAAGGCAGGAGCCCAGGAGCAACCTCTGTGAAAGTGGCAATGAAGGTGTGGCTTTCCAGACACTCTTGGATTGCCATTCCCATCAGCCTGGGTCATCAATAGAGATGGGCACAAATCGAAAAAAAATGGCATTTCGGTTTTTCATTTTTTGTTGAGGGGTCCATTTTGGTTCATTTTCGTTTTTTGTGAATTTTTGAAAAAATTGTTTTTGTTTATTCATTTTTCGTTTTTCATTTTTACCCACTTTTTGCACAATTTTTAAAGCATTTCTGTGTGCGGGTGTCCCCCAATGCCCCAGACCAGAGGGAAAACACTAAAAAATGATGCTGGCAGAGACACAGTATAGACTAGTATGCAGGGAGGCTGCAAAGGCAGAGGCGGGCGTTGCCCAGGGTGCAAGGCAGCCACAGAGTGACTGCACTGCAGGGCAGGGGAGGGTACTCACTGAGAGGTACACATGCACGCACACAGGAGGCTGCAGGACTGAAGCTAGAGAGAAATCTCTTCTTTCTCTCCCCTAAGAGCCAGGCTGCCACTGCCTAGATGCCCTAAGCACATCCGATCTCGCTTGATTTTGGAAGCTAAGCAGGGTCGGCCCTGGTTAGTACTTGGATGGGAGACCACCAGGGAATACCAGGTACTGTAGGTGCCTGGAGTAGGAACTGGCAAGCCACTCCAGTACTCCTGCCAAGAAAACTCCATGGACATGGAGTCACGTAGAGTCAGTCACGACTGTAACGACACAACACACACACACATAAGAGCCAGGCTGCAGCCGGCAGGAACACAGAGACATACACCTGCCTGCCTGGCTTAAAGTGAAAATAATGAGTCAACAGAGACAGCAATCCCACCCTAACTCCCACCGGAGACTGCAAGGAGGATGGGGGCTGCCAGAGCTTTTTATGCCCTCTGTGACTGCCAGACCTGCCCAGTCTGCAACCTGGACATGCTATTGGTTGAAGTTGTCCAAGAATTTACATGTTCCCATCACATGGCTTGCCTCCATTTTGTGGCTGGCGACATCCATTTTGTCATCCTTAAAGGGAAAAGAAAAATACATCGCAATGGGAGAAGACAAAAACAAACGTTTTAAGGACCCCAACCCCCCCAGTAGGTATTATCAGACAGTATAAATAATTATTGCTGCATTTTTATGGATGTCCAGGGCGTTTTTTAACATTTAAAACAGGTCATTTCATTGTGCGTCACCATTAATGAAAAACAAAATGTAACGAACCTAATTTTCGTGGTTCTTTTCAGTTCGTTCCAATTTCATCACAATGTTCGTTCTTCATTTTGTTACGTAACAAAATGTATAACGGAAACAAAAAAAGGTTCGTTTCGTGCCCATCTCTAGTCATCAACACAGGCTAAGCCCTATGTGGACGTCACCACCCTGCAACACTGGGCAGGCGACACAACCTCTTTCCCTGGCAAGTGTAACAGAGCCACCCTTTCTCACCCCAATATTTCATCTTTTCATCACACTTAAAATCTACCAGCCAGAGCATCCTAAAGAAAACAGATCAGGAGTCTAACCACCCCATTTTCTGAAAAGCAGTAGATGGACTGGAGATGAACCACAGCGTGGATCTATATGGGATGTTCTTCCATCCTCCCTGGCCACACCTGGGAAGTAAGGAAGTGCCAGAACCAAGGTTCCATTCAGGCCTCCATTTAACACTTCAGAAAATGGCCCTCTGCAGTTCAAACTAATTAGGAGTCTGTCTGCTTCTCCTCAAACCCCATAGCCTAAATTCTTGGCAGAATGGAAAGGGACTTATCTTTTGTAAGAGGAGCAAAGCTGCCACATTTAAATGGAGTAGCTGCAAAGAGCTTGAGGCGTGGTTGTGTGTGTGACATGATTATCCCCATGTTTCTTGAGATCTATTGTTCTGAAAATGGCAGACAGCACAGAGAAGGCCCTTGGTTTCAGAAAGATAGGCTTAGTTCTTTGTATGGAAGGGGAGTCCTGAAATTGGGAATGTGTGTGTGTGTGATTCCGTTTTTGGCACAATGGCACATATCAGAAATGGCTGCATCTTCTAAAAATAGGTTCCGTGTCTAGGACATTATGATGCCTTAAAACCTGGTTAAGGCTATTTGAAAAACAAAACATGGTAGTGTTGGAAGAACAGCCATCTTACACTTCCATCCTTGCCCCATGTCACCTCATGTCATCTGGACTGGTCGTCCTGCCTATCTTCCATGCTCTGCCTATAGTTTACCACAGCCCTGCCAATCCCACAAGGGGAGAATGGATAACAGGTATTGTTACACAACTGGCTGCTATCTCTCTTCAACAGTCCTGGCAAGATGGGTGGTATATATATACCACCCATCTTTCCAGAGGAACTCCGGGCGGTTTACAAAGGAGGCTAAGCAAACAATATAAAATCAATAGAACAATCGAGACACACATGCAACACACACAGGAAAAAAACCAACAAAATAGTTGGAAGAAACATTGGCAAGATGGCAGCTCTGAGGGAGGGGGGAGTTAAAGGTCGCCAAATGCCTCTCTAAAAAGCAAGGTTTTGAGTGCTTTTTTAAAGGTGGGCAAGGGACTGTGCAAGGTGCAACTCACTCGGAAGATGGTTCTAAAGCAAGGGGGCGGCCACTGAGAAGGTGCAGTTATGAGTTACTGATTTCCGCGCCTCCCTGGGCATGGACACTCGGAATGAGAGTGCCTGCAACATTCTAGTGGGCTGGGCCTCAGTTTATTGTTGGAAGATACGCTCCGACAGGTACTCAGGTCCCAGGCTGTGGAGGGTTTTGTAAACCAAAACCAGGACCTTGAACCTTATCTGGAGCACATTGGGCAACCAGTGCAGTCGAACCAGAACTGGGGTGATACGATCATATCAATGTGCACCTACCACCAGTCTGGCTGCTGCATTCTGTACCCGCTGAAGTCTCTGGACAAGGGTCAAGGGCAAACCCACGTAGAGAGCATTGCAGTAATCAATCCTCGAGATCACGAGATCACTATCTGTCAAAAAAGAAAAAAAGCTGAAATCACGAATTTTATTAAAGCAACAATCTGTTCTCTAGGACAAAGTTATTGGAAAGCCCCAGGTAAAATATGTCCTAGGATGAGATGTTGCCCTTATCAGCCATTCAACCTCATGTCGCAGTGTTCTGAATTTCTGATACAATTCCTTTTTACTACAGAATAAGTACAGAGACTCAGAGACAAGAGCTACAAGTTCCCCGAACCCTCTAAGTTTTTCATTAACTGGCACTTAAAGTCTCTGTAAATCACTCTGAGACATTGTTGTAGGAGCAAGAATTAAAGCATTTATTTAACTGCAATTACATGAAGTTACAAATTACATATGTGGCTTTCTTTACTATACACATACTTAGCAACCAGCAGAACAGCAAACACACAACTGACACCAGCAGACTAAAGAGCAAGAAAGAAAGCTCAGCAGTAAGCCAGAAGGAATTATTGGTTAGTGCTGGATAGACAATCATTTCAGCCCTAAAAAAAGTCTTTCCCAGTCACTTCAACCATAGAAAACATGCAAAGTTGCAAATAAAACTCCAGTACTTCACTCCCTCCTTCTCTCTTCCACTCTTAGCATCTTCACAAATGTAAAACTTGTTTGTGTCTTCCTGAAGCTCGTGGTAAAATGTCTTTGCATGTTATGGGTTAAAGAAAAAAAACATGGTTACCGAGAAGACAAACCGGTTCTACCAAAGATGTGTCTGTCGGTTTGAAAGATGCGTCATTATTGCTTTTGGCTGGGAGCCAAAAGCTGGCAGCAAGAACTTGTCATAATGTGGCAAGCAAATAGTTTAATCACGGCAAATATTTACCTTAGCCTCAAAGCTGAGATGGTTGTCACATACTTGTTCCTGCCAAAACATCTGAGCCTGTGTCAGGACTGCCTTTGTTTAATGTCATCATTAGAACTGGTGAAATAAAGCTGCTTAATGCTTCTGCGTGACAATGAAACAATCCGTGATCTTCCCAAATCTTAAAAACAAAACAAAACGATAAGACAGACCCATCCTTCCGGCATTGTCCTGACTAGATGGTGTCTCCTGCGTCCATGAGAACTCACACATGATCTATGAGGTCTTAACGTCTAAGCATCATTCCTGAATATCAGTGTCTTGAATCTCAGAGTTCCTGCTGAGCCAACCTGACAGAAAGATGGCTAAGCATATACCGTATATACTCGAGTATAAGTCGACCCGAGTATAAGCCAGGGTCCCTAATTTAAACCCCCAAACCTGGGAAAATTTATTGACTCAAGTATAAGCCTAGGGTGGGAAATGCAGCAGGGCCTGGCAACTCCTCCTTTGTGAGCTGGGTGTGTGTGTGATGTTTAAAATGACTTTTAGCCACCAAGGCAAGTGCTTGGCTTGGTGGCTAAAAGTCATTTTAAACATTGTACACCACTCCCCTGCAACATGGGGGGAGGGGGTCAGGAGAAGTGGCGCACAATGTTTAAAATGACTTTTAGCCACTGACCAAAACTTGCCTCAGTGGCTAAAAGTATTGACCCGAATATAAGCCGAGGGCCCCCTTTTTCAGCCCAAAATTAGGGCTGAAAAACTAGGCTTACACTCGAGTATATACAGTATATTCATATATCTGGTTTAAGAATTACAGTCTATATGGAATGGATGATACACGCCTAGTTACAGACATAGCCTTCTTTCTCAAACCAGCAGTGGTATCCCAGAAATTATGAGGCAGTACAAAACTTAACACTCTTAGTTCAAAGGTTACTGTTACATGAGCCATAATATAGAATTTTGTAAAGCAAGGAGAGAAGGAGCAAGTGGAAGAGAAAGAGCTTTATGTTCTTGTGGAGCCCATTGATGGATAATAAACAATAGCCTCTAAGCCCCACCAGACTGTTTGGGATTACAAACCATTTTAAAGGGTTGAATATGGCCCATTGTTTAAGTCATAAAGCCTATACTAAGGACTTTAACTGTTTTCATCTCATTTGTAGAAAAACTGGACTTCCAGTAATCTCTAACAGAATTTTCCACATATTCACACAAAAAAGACAAATTCCTGGTTTTCTTATAAATGACAAGCAGATTTCTGCCACAACATGCTATAACTGTAATAGGAGATAGTTTTTCCAAGAACCACTCTTGAAGCAGTCCAAATCATGGTCCCATTCAAAAAGACACAGTTCAGTGACATTTATGTCAGGAACGCTAGTGATGGCACCTTGTGGAAATAGTAGTGGGTTCAAAAAAACTGCAGCTTTTCATGTGGCCCAGCTTTGTGTGCTCCACTTCCATACAAAGGCCAGCTTTTTACATGACCAGTGTTCCTGTTGCTGAAGGCTTTCAGTGCTTCAGCAATAGCCATTTTGTTTGTTTCATAGACTCATAGAATAGTGAAGTTGGAAGGGGCTTATAAGACCTTCAAGTCTTCTCTATGCAGGAATATAAATCAAAGGATATCTGCCAGGTGGTTGCCCAAATTTCTCTTGAATGCCTCCAGTGTTGGAGCACTTACCACCTCTTGAGGCAATTAGTTCCATTGTTATGTTGCTCTAACAGTTAGGCTGGGTTCTCTTAACTTGAGCCCAAAGGCTTGGTTCTCTTAACTGGGATTATTGAGAGCAGATCCTGCCCCTCCTCTGTATCAGAGCCCTTCATATATTTGAAAAGGTGCTACCATATCGACCTTCAGTCTCCTTGTCTCTAAGTTAAACATGCCCAGTTCTTTCAGTCTTTCAATATACAAATAATAAGCAGAGATCATGAAATCACAGAGGGAACATGGGTCTCCCAAAGGCAACACCTTTCCTTTGCGGCTGCCCAGCTCTGCCAAGACTCAAGAGGTTTTCTCTTATTCTGGCCAAAACCCATTGTGCAGAACTGGCTTTCTTTCTTTTATTAGCTTCTGCACATGTAGACTGGGAATTATGCTAATTGTCTTTCAGTTAAGCACCGGGCTGGTGGGGCATATGTGACTTCTAAAAACATCTACTCTTCCATGTTATGTCAAAAAGCCATAGCGGTATCTAGAAAGGATGTGACTTTCTCAAAGTGCAAAACTACAATTTTCTATTAAGTGGGCAAAAGTATATTTTCACAATCACAAATGATCAAATCCATAACTGATTGAACAAGTTATATCATACCACTAAATCTAGTTGAATGGATATGTATGTTGAACATGTGATACCAGTATTCTAGAACGCAAAATACCTTGAATAGTCAAGGATCTGTCATTTTGTTGTTCACCTATGGACTAGGTGACATTGATTGCAGCTGTTCCACACAATCATTATGTTCACAGTTGCCATGGCCAAATTCATCAGCTGATGGTCTGACCTGAGTCAGAGTGAACAATCTGAAATTTAATCCAAGCAAGACAAAGATGTTCCAGGTCAATTAAAATCGAGGAACATGGATTTGGGCTCTGTTGGACAGGATTATACTCACCTCGAAAATTCAGGTGCATAGTCTAGGCATTCTTCTCGATTCCTTTCTGAACCTGGCTCTCCCTATCTTGGCAGTGACCAAAAGTGCATTTGCACTATTAAATGAGTGTGCCAGTTCTGCCCATTACATTGACATATGCCTATTGTTTCAGTTACTGCCATGTGGGGCCACCTCTGAAGACTTTTCAGAAACTTCAGCTGGTGCAAAATGGTGCAGCCAGACTGCAATACATACCATTGCAACATCTCCACTTGCTGACAGATTGTTTGGGGGCCTTCTTCAAAGTGCTGGTCATGACCTTTATGGCTCAGGTCCAAACTATCTGAAGGGCTATATATCCTTGTAGAAGCCCTCCAGTGTATTAACAGCCTCAAGGGAGGATTTAAATTTAAAGTTTTGCACTCCACTTTGGTTACTTGTTAGGCAATGGGATAAATGCATGTACATCTGTACGTATGTATTCATTCCATCTGATGAATCTCTATGTACTTTGCTTCAGGTAATAAACGTACAGTCTACCGCTGGGGCTATACTCAAAGTCTTGCCAAGAGCTTGTGATTTCCTGGCACAAGGCTTCAAGAGCTCAGGGTCATTTCCATGTCATGACACAGTGGCAGAATGGTATTTTCTGGAGGAAGACAACACGTTGTCAGTGAAAGAGGAATGTTAATGTGCATACTAATCGAGAACATAGAAAGGGTCCTGCTATCTCTTCCAGAAAACACATCCTGCTTTGGCCATCTCCAGTAACACAGTCAGTAATAACCCATAATGCTATTTTGCCACTTGGCATGACTATTTAGGGCGTAAGAAATATGAAATCCTTGCACGACCATGTTTGACAAATGTTGGCCAACATACTATTTGCTTTGCAATCACCAGACACAACAAGGTAAAATAAGGACATCTCCATTTGTCTTTCAATTTCCATTTATTCTTGGGGTTCTGTCAAACTCTTTAGTTTTTCAAACATATTGTTCTTTGTGGTTTAATTTTCTCTGGACTTTTTATTTCTTTTGAGCATTACTGAATTGGAGGGGGGAAATTTGCCTTCCAAATAGCAAGCAGGACAAGGCAAAGGTTCAATCAAAACATGTATTGTTTCCACATGGTGTCTTGTAAGTTTGGGCAATAAATCTGCACCAGTATCTGTACAATTACTGTTCTCAGTAATATTAGAGGTGTCAAATGTTTGAGCTTCTGATTATTTAAAAGTGATCACAATATTTTCTCTTCTCCTTATGAGTTGCTTTAAAACAGAATTTCCAACTGCACCAGTGCATCGTCAGGTCTGCTCCTCCCTCAAACAGCGCAGACAAATCTTGAGACTGAATGGTTGCTGTAGTGTCCTATAAACCGCAGTCCACAGTGTAACTGTGTTACCCAGTGTGGTGTAGTGGGTCTAGTGATGGGCTAAGACAAAGGAAACCCAACATTTCTTAAACCTTTCATAAACTGTGTTCTGCCCCATGGCGCAGTGGTTAAATGACTGTACTGCAGGTAAAACTGCTCACAACCTGGTGTTCAATCCCAGGTAGCAGGCTCATGGTTGGCTCAGCCTTCTGTCCTTCTGAGGTTGGTAACATAAGTACCCATCTTGCTGGTAGGGGGCAATGTGTAGCCTGCATACTGTAATTAAAAACTGTAAACCACCCAGAGACTACATGAAGTGGTATGGGGCAGTATATAAGCAAAACACTTTGCTTTCTGTGATACTACATAGATTTACATTCACTTACAGTCACTTCTTGGTCTTTAGGCTAAGATCAAGTGACATTTCCATTCTTAATACACCAATAGGCGCAACCTGTCTACATTTTCTCTTTATCTCCAACTGTAGAGATTCCCCCCACCCCGCCAACTTCATGTCTTGTGTCCAACTGCATGCTAAAAATGGTTCTGTCTCCTGGTATTGGCAAGGCACAGCTGCAGTCATGAGCAGTGGCTAATTGAAGAATTCAAAATTATGGAAAGGCTGCAGTTTTATGTATATATGGATATGCAAAGGACATACCACTTTAGTGGCCTGCCAACCAATTTACATGGCACTTTGTGAATGGTAGTGAGCAGAAGAGGATAGCCATTAGACCAGGAGCAGGCAAATTGCAGCCCACGGGCTACATGCAGCCCACCACAGATTTTTTTCTGGCCGGCCTTTTGAGCGCCGGTTAGTTGATGGTGTGGTGTTCCCTTGGAGATGTTGCAGTGGGACTCGAGCTCCCCCTGGGCAGCGGGAGGCAAAGCGCAAGCGGCAGCTCCTTCCTGCCTCTCGTCATCCCTACCGTGTTCTCTCTGAAAGGGAAGGCGGGGGGTCAGCTGGAAGGAGGCGGTGCTGAGGGAAGAACCGCCATGTGCCTTGCTTGGTGGCCCCATGGCTTGTTGCAAGCAGCTGCAGCAGAGTTGCTAGCGGGTCCCCACATTGAGCCTCTCCAGCGCACAGGGGCTGGACAGGAGAGTGGACCTTCCGGCTTTGGAGAGACCAGGAAATCACATCATTAAAAAAACTGAGGCCTCTTATGTGCTGCTTATCAAAGATATGAGATTTTATATTTAACATGTTTTAATGTATATTTAATAAGAAAAGAGACAAAAAAAACAGAAAGGAGAAGGAAATCTTTGGTGATAATGCAAAGCATAGGCTGGAAATAAGACCAGAAATGTTGAATCTTCCTTGCTTGACATAGATAAGACTATTTCACATAAAGAAAATAGTTCCTCGGCAGCCCAGTTAACATATGAAAAGCAAAACTCAAGATCTCAATCTGGTCCTGAAGGAGTATTAGATAGTCTTCCAGTTGCCCAATTCTGAAGTAAGGAATGCTATGGAGGAAGCAGCAGACACATAAATTAGATTTCATATGGAACACCAGGCTGAGGCTCCAGGAGTCAAGTTGTGTTTGTGTTCAGTATTATTTACTGTCTTCTAAAGGGACTTGTTTATAAATTGTGAATAAAGGGAGAAGTGCTTCCCTCAATCATATGTTTTGTAGAAATGGTATATCAATCGCACCTTGCGAAAAAGCTCTTGGGATGTCTGTGAAAATTCTCATTCATCCAGATGAGGTTATCAAGAAGGTTTGGCAACCAGACTTACATAAGAGCATAAGAAGAGCCATGCTGGATCAGGCCAAAGGCCCATCTAGTCCAGTTTCCTGTATCTCACAGTGGCCCCACCAAATACATCCAGGAACGCACAAGACTAGATATCTGTCTCTTGATACCACTCCCCTGTATCTGGTCCTTGAAGTACCCTGGTTTTAAGCCTGGAGATTACACATCTCCATCATGGTTTGCAACCTGTGATGGACTTCTCCTCCAGGAATCTGTCCAATCCCCTTTTGAAGGCATCCAGGCCAGACGCCATCACCACATCCTGTAGCAGGGAGTTCCACAGACTAAAAACACGCTGGGTAAAAAAAAATTTCTTTTGTCTGTTCTCACTCTCCCAGCCCTCAGTTTGAGTGGATGTCCCCTAGTTCTGGTATTTTGTGAGAGGGAGAAGAGCGTCCCTCTATCCACTTTGCTCGTGCCATGCATTATTTTGTACGTCTCAAGCATATTCCCCCCCATCAGGCACCTTTTTTCCAGACTTCTTTTCTTGTAGAATCCAAACGTTTTGCTACTTATCCAAGTAGCTTTGTCATTCTGTGGGAAGTTGGTGTGGTGAACCCATACAGAGCCCCCAATTGTTTCATGGACCATTGACCTGTACACGCCTTCTTACTCTCGCTGCCACCATTCCGGGTCACCCAGTTGAAATAACCCAGTCCCAGTCAAGTTGTAATGTTAATAAAGTAAAATAAAGTGTATTGAATTCAACAAGTTATCTCAGTTTAAGGCTTTCTTGCACACTTTTAATTGAAAGTTCCTCTAAGCAGATTACACTTCAATTCTGTCCTTTTACTATTTTCAAACCTGTCTCATCTTCTTATATCTTTTCCTTAACTTTCTTATCTTAACTTTTCTTAACCTTATCTAACTCTCAGTCCCTCGTGCTGAGCCTTTTAAACAAGTGGGCTCCTCATCCACACTCCCTAATTGGATCACAGCATTAATCCTTTACATCCTCCTGCACAAACATATTTGACTAGAGATGGGCATTTTTCATTTCTTCCCCTGTTTAAATTTGTTTCGTATTTCGTTTTGTTTTGTTTTGCATTTTTTATTTTTAGTTTTTTACACTGTTAGGGCCATGGTTGCGTGTTTTTTTTCTTCCGCTGACCAGCTGGCCCATGGGGAGGCCCATGGGTGCTTTTTTCTTTGTTTTTTACCTTAGCACTGACCAGCTGGCCCGGTGGCTGGGTCGGCACTTTGTTTTCTTTTGTTTTGTTTATCTCCTGCCAACCAGCTGACCCGCAGGCTGGATTGGCGTATTATTATTTTTTTAATCTCCCGCCAACCAGCTGGCCCACGGGCTGGGTCGGCACATTGTTGTTGTTGTTGTTGTTGTTGCTGCTGCTGCTGCTGCTGCTGCTGTAGTTTTCTTTTCTCTTTTTTTAAAATCTCCCACTGACCAGCTGGCCCACAGGCTGGGTTGGTGCGGGTTTTTTGTTTTTTGTTTTTTGTTTTTTTAAATCTCCCATTGACCAGCTGGCCCACGGGATGGGTTGGCACATCTTGTTTGTTTGTTTGTTTGTTTGTTTGTTTCATCTCACACCAAACAGCTGGCCCGCAGGCCGGAGTGGCGCATTTTAAAAAAAAAAAAATCTCCTGCTGTGAGGAGAGAGAGAACACTTCTGAACTTAAGGAAAGTGAGCCATCTGGTGAAGCATCCAGTCAAGAAAGAGAAGAAAGAGAAATGAATAAGGATCTGAACATGAGTACACATAAGATGCAAAGAATGAATGTAGACCAGCAGGGTGAAGACGGAGCACTGTCAACAGGGAGGGGGAGAGAGACAGAGTGGGATGCACGAAGCGTTTTGGGTTGCAGAGGAAACCGATGACGGTTGGGTGGAGGGTGAGGAGAAGAAGGACCATTGGAGCCAGGCAGTTAGGGATGTGGGGACCCAGACGGAAGGTGTTGAGGGGAGAGGATATGCCGGGAGATACCGGGTGAGAGAACCTGAGGAACTCTCTTGGTCAGTCCAAGTAAAACCCTTAAGATGGCCTGAGACGTCGGAGAAATATAACGCGGAATGGCGGAAGAGACGTCTGAGCAATCCCGTAGCCCAATGGGCCAAACATCCTTGTTGCGGGACCCAATGTTTGGGTCGGGGTATGAGCACTCCCCCACCTTATTAGTCAGAGAACAAGAGTTAGGCCAGTTGCCTGTTAATGTCATTGATGAAGAGCCTTTATTTGAAGAATTAAATGTTAAACCATTTCTCTGTTATCGTGAAACTTCGAAGAAAGAGCCTACACCCACAGTCTTTCAGATGCTGTCAGAAATAAAAATCCCTTTGATGTTTAGTTAAACATTGACTCTCGACTCTTTTGTGGATCGGAACTGCCCGGTGAGAGAACCTAACCCTCACACCTGCCAACCAGCTGGACAGCGTACCGTCAGTGCTTTTTTTTTTTAACCCGTGGCAGCGAGCCATTTTACAGAGGAAACGAAACGGTTCGTTTTAATGAAAAAAAGTTTGCTTTGTTTCATCCGTAATGAAATGCTGCTTTTTCATTTCGTTTCATTACGTAACGAAATGACAAAACAGCATTTCATTTTTCTTTTTGTGCCCATCCCTACATTTGACTATGGAGGGGTAAATGCCACATTTGGCTTGAGGCTTTTGATTTACGTTGGTTTCACACCACCCTGGTCTGAATAGGCACCTTAGGAGGACAGTGGCCTGAATAGGCTCATTAGATGGGCAATGGCCTTGGGTATGTCAAAGTCCCACCTATTCAGCCCTTCCCAACCTACCCTAGTAAGGAGAAATCTAGCATGAAAGTTTAGATAATGACACGCACACTTCTACTTGCCCTGTAACCGTGCAAGTGTGCAATGCAACTTCATATTCTTTCTGTCACTGGGCAGATTTTCTTTCCATTCATTCAAAATGACATTCATTTCCCCTTTTGCTATTTCTTTAAGAAGAACAAATCTGAATTGTATGCTGTTTTGAATGGCATTTTTAGAAGAATGGCTGAAAAACACTTTGTTGTAGTTTTTTTATAATGTTCATATTATACCATTTATCAATATCTTTAAGAGGGTATCATGCTTTCATCCTCAAAACACATATGTGAGATTCTGTTTTGCTGAAGGCTGGCTTGCCATGAACCAAGTGAGGCAGTCATCTCAGGTGACATATTCAGGCACCAACCATGGCAAATTCTCATTTATTTCCAGTGCTATTTGTTTACAGTTTATGTTTTGGTTTTTACATCTGTGTTTAAAACATGGTCATCTGCAGAATCCCTTGCATCTTGTTTTCTAATAGGTAACAATGTAGAATTCTAGCCCGTGTGTGTGTGTGTGTGTGTGTGTGTGTGTGTGTGTGTGTGTGTGTGTGTGTGTGTGTGTGTGTGTGTGTGTGTGTGTGTGTGTGTGTGTGTGTGTGTGTGTGTGTGTGTGTGTGTTTAAGAGGTGGAGTGTTACTTCAATGTGTTTTGTGTATATGTGTTGCCCATTTCTTCACACGTTTTTCAAAGGAAGTTGCACTAAAATCAATGGGGCTTACTCTGAAAGAGTGTATGGCACTGCTGCCTTAATTTGTCATTGCCTAAGCATTCAAGAAGCACATTGGATGGGTTATTTAGCACATGAAACAATATAAGGCCGGGTTATTTTCAGGCTGCAAAACTTGGCCCTCTGACAGCCAGCTTGGATGGCCATACAAAATGAGCTTAAGCAGATTGGCACCAAAAAGTAGGCAAAAATAGGCCTCTGTCCGTAGTGTCAGCTTGAGCCAGGCTGCTGTTTTGTTTAGTGTCTGTAAAGCCGGTTTTCTTAATTAAACCAGCTTTCAATTTCCCCCTCCCCTTTGTTTTATTTATTTTTTTCAAAACGAGGATGAGGAAATGAGAAACTCAAAGAGATTCCTGTCCACTGTGTGTACACTGCTGTAGCAACTTTTTGCATAGCCATTGTGTGCTCACTTGGCTGTTGTCTTGTTTAAAATGAAACCAATGCCTGTTGGTAGATTGCATACCATGGATGTGTTATTTCAAAAAATGGGAAAGAAGAAAGAAATGAGCAAGGCTTGATCAAGACAGATCCATGGCACATTTAAGAACCAGGTTGACAACATTGCTAGGCAGTGTAAGAATTGGGGCCAAAGAGATATACCATGAATTCTCAATATGCGGTCATTTAATTTGAAAGGCAAATGGCAAGGGATCTGCTTCTTTGATTCAGTTATCCTCTTTCGGGGGGCGGGGGAGGCAGAAATGGGCTAAAATATGAGTGAAAGCTTGCTTCCTTGTAAAGGACACAAATATTTCTGGTTTCGTTAGGACATACGTTTCTCAGCAAAGAGAAATTGTAGAAATTTTTGTTATCACTTAAGACAAGTGAGGAACTCTTTAATTTAATGGAAGTTTTAAATGTATGCTTAACATTTCATTTGGACTGCAAAGCTGGGCTTGGACTGTACCTGGTAATAATTTAGGATACTTCATAGTGGTAGCATTTTTTGTGAATGTTCTCTTCATTTGAACCACCACTTTCATTGCAGTTAGCAAGAAGAACTGATGGGTTTTTTTCATACCAGCCCCTTTGTTTAAAATGGAAAGGAAAATATTTCTCATGATCCTGAATTTCAGAGTTTCCATTTAAGTTTCTTCACCCTAGTCCTCATTAAGTATAAAAGAACCCTTGCAAGGTGCTGGGGAAAAGCTGAGACGTAGGGCAACGGGAAATCAATCTACTTCAAACATAGAGTACAGGAGGAAGAAAACTCATAATCAGAGCAATACAAAAAATGCATAGCTCATTTACCAGCCAATTCAAAGAGGAACAAAGTAGCCCCAAATTAGAAAAGGAAAAGCAACAATATAAGTTCAGTGCCACCCAGACAGCACAAAACAGAGGTCCTTTGTGTCAGGGCAGCACAATGTTGAAAATGGAAGGAAGCCCCCAGCCACAGGCAGGCACCCAGTCACCAAAATGACCGATCAAAACAGTGAGAGAAAATGTCTGCGCAGATTCTCAGACCTCCAGGTGAAGTTATTCAGGAGTTGAGTTGTGGCAACTGGACTGGACTTCTTTTCTTGTGGGATCAAAATGTTTTGCTACTCATCTGAGTAGCTTCATCGGTCTGTGAAAAGTTGGTGGGTTTTATAGTTCACCTTGGTTTCACACACCCCTGGTCTGAATAGGCTCATTAGATTGGTCCGGACAGGCTTGCTAGATGGACAATGACCTAAGGCAGTGGTGGCGAGCCTTTGGCACTCCAGATGTATTGAACCACAACTCCTAGAATCCCAAGCCTGTATTGCCAAGGACAAACGACTGTGGGAGTTGTGGTCCAGAACATCTGGAGTGCTAAAGGTTTGCCACCACTGGCCTAGGGTGTGTGAAAGTTGCACCTATGCAGCCCTTCCCAACACCCATTAAGTATTGGTCGTTAGCAGTGGCCTTCCTGGTGGAGGTGTGAAGTGCTTCTGATTTGTCTGGGGATTGATGAAAGAGCAGCATGATAAGTGGCAGACAGATTGTGCCTGAGTCCCCCACCTCTGTTGAGAGAGGGATTTGCACCTGGATTACCCAAAGTTCATGCCACTAAGAACCACAGTGAGGCTCAATAGCCTCTGTAAGATGAACACTGCTGTTCTGCTTTCTCTATTTTGCTTGTAATTGAAATGAATGCAAGAGTTCTCCAGTTATTAAAGTCTTTGGCTTCTGGGGGGGGTAGGAATGTATATTTAATAGCTCTAGTCTGTGGGATAGTTTTGTTTTAGACTTCTATTAACATATTCTTGTTAGGATTTTGATAAATTCAGTCTGTGTAATTTGATATAGCTCTACTACTATTCCATCTTCCCCTGGTGATTTATTTATCTCAAATGCTTTGAGAATAGCTTTCACTGCAGGCTCCTTGTCAAAGAATACTTCCGTGAAATAATCTGTCATCTTTTTATTCATTTATTGAGCTTGTAGACCACCCAACTTAGTAAAATACGATTCAGGGTGGTTTGCATAATTAAGTAAAGCATACAAAGTAAAATAATTTAAAATGCATGGACGACACAGAGTGAAAACAAAAACATGGAGGTGACCAAGGATTGCCATCTCTGGCTTTGTATGTCTTCTATACACATGTAGTTTTTCAATCTATTTTTTCCTTTTTCCATTTAGTATATTTTAATAACTATATTTTTAGAACTGTAGTTGAGCATCTTGTTCTAAATTTCCATTCGATTTCTTGGATGTTATGGATGCAAGGTTTGTTTTGGCCTTTTGTTGCTGTCTTCTATTTCTTTGCATCGATCATTATAATTCTCCTTGTCCTCGTGTGAAAACTGAAATATTTTATTTAGGATTCTGATCCTATATCACTACTTTTCCTTTTGTCCATAATCAACACAATAAGAATTTCATCTGACCTATTAAGACTTTTTCTGACTAAAAGGTCTTTTTGCATTCTTCACTGATAATAATATCATTGGTTTCAATTCTCACTTCTTCTGGACCAGCTGGGTTTAGTAAAACAAATAGGTTTTTTACATGATCATTACATTTCTCTGGGGTATTATTTAAATTATGTTGGGCACTTTAATTGTTTTAATGTTCTTCTGCAGTTTTATTCTGATAATTTAGATTAAGAGCTCATGATACGTATCATCTATAGTCTGCTCCTTGCCTCGTTTTTGTAGAGAAAAATATCCATCTTCTGCTTCCATTTTTTTTAAATTTGTGTCTTAGCCATCTGATTGCAATTGTCTGTTAAGCTGTATGAAACATGTCTGCAATAAACAAAATGTTGGTTTGGTAGAATTTTTATGAATCACTGTCCTGATTCATTTCTGCCTCCTATGCCAAATCCTCTGCTATTTGTTTCTGCTATATTATCTGCTTTCATATACCATTTCCTCATGATCCTGTTTCATTTTCTTTCAGTGTGTGATTCATTTCATCTTGCTACCTTGCATGAAAGTTTTCAATGTCTTTTCTTCAGCATCTGTAAATGAAGGAAATACTTTAATAATGGTTATATAGCTAGGCTTTCCATGGAGTCTGCCTGATATTATTCGAACATACTTCACTTTATACCCCCCACCCTTATTGCTTGTGCTACATATCATCTTGCTTTGAAAGACACACAATTCCTTCTGAGTTTATCATTTCCTAAAACCCTTGTGATCATCTAATTAAAAATATCCAAATCCAACCCACATTAGTTCATTTACACCAAGTAGTATAAAATTTAAATTACTCATTTCTGGTTTATGAGTTCAAATTTACCTTGATTCATATTTTTTTTTACATTACAAATTCCAATTATAAATCTCACACAGCACCAGCCCTTACTTTTGCCTCAGCAGGTTAGATATTTGGCTTTGTATTTAAATGCTTTGCTGTAACTAAGAATTGTAAACCAAAAACATTTCATTTATTCGGTACTATTTTTTTGGCTTTCAATGTCGTCTTTTCATTATGTAAATCAACTTGGGCCCTTTTTAAGGAGAAAGACGGGCAAGAAATATTTTAAAGACATAAATTAATATTTGGCAAAAAGTGGACACAACTGATGTCAACCTGATCAAAGCATTTTTAAATCATCCTGCTGGCTGAATAAATAGACAGTTTCTCACTGAAAAGACACTGTGCCACAGCTGTCTGCCCTGCATTGAGCTTTACATCATATTGTCACTAAGTTTAGTATGTGCCTAATTCATTACAAATTGTGGGGTAAATGGCCAATAAAGTCACCCCCTGAGTGCCTTCTTACTTAAGAAGTTTGGCGGTTGGGCTTTGTCTTTCTCATATCAAAGATATAACCTTTTCAGAAGTGGTTACTATTGACAATGCAGTACTAACAAGAGTTAGCATGAATTGCACTGCCATTGGCTATGAATGATCCCGCACCAATGTCTCTTTCCAGTACTTTTGCTGCATCCGCTAAATAAAAAAATGGGGAACCAGGTGGCTTACACCTGAATGGTAATTCCTAATGATGCAGGATCATAATTCCTAATGATGCAGGATCATTTGTACCTTGGCCAAAGGTACAAATGCAGGATCAAAATATTTATTTATTTCATTTTGTGTGTGTTTGTGTCTTCATCTTATACACTGCCCCCATTAGTGCCAAGTCACTTCTCTGGGTAGCTTACAATAAACATGACACAAAACCAGAAATGAAAATAAAAACATGAAAAACAATTAGCAAATTTTCACAGATGATGCAGACCAATAATATGGAAACTAAAGTAGATGGGGGGGGATGGGTGACCAACTAGGGTCAGTGTGAAAAAATGTCCCTGAAGAGCCATGTCTTAAATTGCTTCCTAAATATCTTCAGGGAGGGGATTAGGTATAAAGTATGGACTTTTACTGCCTTACCCCTCCGAAAATAAAATTACAACTTTTTAGAGTGGGCATAAATCCATATAAAGTCAAGAAAAACTTCAAACAGTTACTGTTGTGAAGAAGGGAAGCCCCAGAGGGTCTAGCTGGGAATAGACCCTCTAGTCTAGACTAGGAGAGCCAGACTTGGCCACCAAGTCTCGTGTTTGCCATCCCTGCTTGGAATAGAAGTGACCCAACACTTTTGAAACTTTTTCCACAGGAAAATATGTGTGTGAGAGCAACTGAGCTTGGGCAGTCATGAAGAGTCTACCTCCACACTCCACTGACCATGCAGTGGCCATGACAACAAAAAGTACATATCCACAAAGTAAATCAATCAAACGCAACATTCACACAAGCCAAAATGATAAGAATTGAAATGATTCAGGATTGGTACATTTTGAAACAACTATGCCAGTCAGGTAGGCCAAAAAAAAAAAAAAAAAACCAAATTGGCTGGCCAAATGAATCAATGTTACCTGTGTGTCATGCGAATGCAAATTATAAAACTAATTAAATAATAGCAGGTTCAGTAAGATTATTTTGTAATTCTGAAACATGTAATTCTGAAACAGAAAAATGCAAGCTCAAAAGATACCATTTTTGTTTCCTTTGTGTATGTCATAAATTTGAACCAGTATAACCAACTTTGATTTTTTTAAATGCTAATGTTTTATTTTTATGCAAACATGAGCAGGTACCTGTCATTCTTCAGCTACTCAAATAAACCATATAGATGTAATCAACTAAAATTGTAGCCTTCTATATGTCTACACAGAAGTAAATTGTATGGGGATTAATTTTCAGGAAAATTTATGTAGGTGTCCATCTGAAGAGTTCTTTAATCCAGTAGTAGCCTCTTTTTGATGACCCTGTGGAAGGATAGAAAGAACTGTTGCATATTTTCTAGAGTTTTAATCCAGCCAGTAGATATTTAATTCCAAAAGCCACGATAACAGGACAGCCTATAGGTCTGCAAAAAAAAAAAAAAAAGAATCATTTAGACTCAGGCATGGGACAAATTTCTCTTCCTCGCCCCACAGTTTACCCCCAAAGGAGATATCTATGGTGACAAATAACAAAGGCTGGAGAGGAGGAAACAGAACTCTTATATCTGTTGATTTAAAAAGGAAACATAGATGGAAACCCAAACAAATGAAAATGTGTTCAAAGCAAAAGCATATATGTTCCAGGTCACCAGGGTTCCAACACCTAACCTAAGAGTGGGTGTGTATGTTTAGGATAAAGGAAGGGAGGGCAGGAAAATGATGGATTTTCATAGATAAGTTTAGTGGAATAAAAATAAACAAGAATGAATAGGAAACTAACGTAAGATAAGATTACATGGACCACACATTATTTCCTCACCCCCATTTTAATATGGATTCTATATGTCAAGAGTAGATGTTCTTCACACAAGTTAAGATAAGTCAAGCATTATATAGTAAATCCATTCATTATTACATTTCAGTTTGATCATAATTAGAGGCAAGTGATTTATTTATGTGTGGGGTGAGGGTGGGGTGGGGTGTCATGATTGAACTGCCAGTCTCTTTGCCTCTTTGCCCTTGGTCCCACCTCAGTTGGTTCTGAGAGGTCAGAACTGCTGGCTGCCTTACCTCTGCTTATACCGCCAACGCTGGTGGTCAGAGGGTGCCAGCGCAGCCAATCCTTCAGGGCAGCTAAGGATTTGGTGGTTCCACTCTTCACTCAGGACTGGCTCCTCGTTCTGAGCAACTTGCTACTCAACTTTAAACTGAGCTGCTCCCATGCTGCCCTGACCTGCTTGCTGTTTGTTAGTTAAATTGGTTGTTGAAGTAACCAATGCCTAGTCTCCAGATCACCACCAGAAGCTGCTTTAATAGGTAGATACTGTCTGCGCAGGCCTTGGTGGTTCAGAATGCTATGCTTCATTCTTGTATAGGATCAGAAAGGAAAGTGTGCAACCAGCATCTGCTAGTGTGGCTGAACAATGCAATGTCTTTCAACTCACTGGCCAAAGCACAGGGAGGTGTGCAATTGGAAGCATGTGCCTTGCATGTTTTCTTGACACAACAGTGAGAAGAAGAAGAAAAGCAAACAAAAACTGAAAACTGTGGGACAAAAGTGAAAACTATGTGAGGACACATGGCTTAGTGGATCAAAAAGTGTAGAAGACCGGTGGAGGAGTCCTTATTTTAGCTATCTTTTCAACTCAAGAACAATTTAAACCTTCTTAATACAACAGTATACTAAATGGTAGCTTGAGGCCTCCTTCCAAGGAATAATCTCTGTTGAATTCAGAGGGGCTTTGTAGTCCTAAATAGGTTGGTTCTCACTGTTGCTCATTTTAGCAGCATGAAACGCATCATACACAAGAGGGCCTTTTCAGTGTTTCCTCCCAGGCTTTGGAATGCACTGCCCTGATAAACCCGTTTGGCTCCCTCCCTCGTCTTTCTGTCACAAGGCAAAAAGTGCCCTGTTCTGGAGGATGTTTAAGCAGTACCGTGTTTTATGAACGTGTTGATTAATTTACGGATTTTTATTTTTTTTGAATTGTTTTCTATCTTGGTTTTGATCTTGATATACTGTATACTTATTTGTTTTTAATAAGATATGTATATATTATCTTCTAAATTGTTTGTTATTTTATTGTTTTAATTTTTGTGAGCTACCAATGGGGAGAAAAGCAGTATAAATAAATAAATAAATGAATAAATAAATAAATAAATAATAAATAAATAAATAAATAAATAAAATTAACTTCAATGGTATATAATATATATTTGAAGATAATGTGATTTCAGATGTTACTATACCTGCCACACATTTTATACTGTTCATCCTTGTAAGCTTACTTGTGAGTAAAAAAATACATCTAAAATAGAATTTAAAATAGATTTTTAAGATGGTTTAGACTGAGAGGTCTCCTAACAAGTTGAACAATTTTGTTTCTCCCGTTGTCTAGCCAAAAGCTCTAAAATGTAGCCCCAAATTTTATTTTAAAAAACTCCGTTACAACTTAATAACACTAGGTGGTGAATTTTTGCTAGCTTTATTTGAAACTCTCCTGATTTACCATAGAATACACTCATATTTCACCTGAAGAAAAACTGCTAAATTTACTTCAAATTTCACTTGACACTAAACTTTGGAGAGTTTAACATTGCTATTATTTTTTTAAAAAAATCTGAATCTTCTATCACACTACACAAATTCAAATCTGAAAGCTCAAACTAGAGTTCCAATCTTTCTTGAAAGAGCAGAAGTGTCATGTGTAAAATGTGTTGTAAGTATTTCAGTGTGATGAGGAGCAGCTGTCCATTGCTGCCCGCCAGTGGACAGCTGCCAAGCTCACCTGTCTCCACGGAGTCTGCAAAGAGAGTATCGGGTCTCCTTGAACAATTATGGGCCTGACTGCCTGGTTTTTACGAAACAATTGGGCTAGATCCATTGTTCAGTGATGGCACCCTTTCCTTTAACTGATGTTTTGAGCAAGAATACAGAAGTCAAAAGATTCTGAAAATTAGGGACTGGTCATCAATTGATTGCTTTCAGGGGAATGGTTGCCTAGTGCAACAGTCAGTGATAGGTGAGTTACCACCAGCTTGCCTTATATGAGGTTTGGGTAGTTTTTCCTCAGGAAAGTTCAAGATATCTGAGAGAACCTGCTCTCGTCTAATGTTCCCACAGCAGCAGGGAGAAGAGGAATGCTATCATTAGGAAAAAGCTTTGTAGGCCCCTTTCTAAAACCCTGGCTGTGCTCCCACTGATAAATATAGAAATTGTAGTGTTAAGCACTTTTTGGAACAGTTTATTAGATGTATCAGGTATAATGGTTCTGTATTCCGGAAGCAATAGATTTTAACACAAATGTTTAGAATTGCTCCGGTCTTCAAGATTAGACCTGCATCACTTTCCCAATATTTCCAGAAAAGAGCTTCTCCCTCGCCTGCCCCCCTCAAAAGATTAAGTTTGCTTGAAAAAAAGGAGTAGGGGGACATTATGTTCTTAAGATGCACTTAAAAGTATGGTGTGAATGCAGAAATAAGATTAATATCTGTTTCGGAGAGCTGATCTTCAAAAGACACAGTAACTGAAAGAGAAACTCAGACTATAATGCAGTTGTGCCATAAAAATTATCAGCATAATTACCAATAAAAATAATCTGTATGTCCTGGTTGGAGTAGAGTCTATGTGATTCTGTTCTGTGGTGACGTACTTGTGTAGCCTCTGTGTGTGGTGACTGAACAAAACCCTTGACTTGGGTGAGGCAACATATAAAGTGAAACCAAAATGTGGTAGTGACTCTAGCTAATCTCAGTTTTCAAAACCTGCTCAATCATCTTTATTCCAGGTGTTTTCTTATTTTCCATTTTCCCTTAGCAGATGACTGACAGCTTGGCTCTGGCACTTATGCTAAACAATGTAAAGCATTATCTCATTGGAAAGCTTGAAATAACTCAATCAGGTGCAAGCCCCAAACAGGTGTCTGAAAATGTGTACTAGAGAGGTATGCACTATCAGAGCCAAGATTCGTCGAGGTGCCTTGTCAAGTGGACACATGCTAAGGGGAACAAATTGTGCTTTATTTAAGGATATACCTGTTTTGTTGGTGTGAGTGAGAGAGGTGTGTCTGTCTTTCTGCCTGTGTCTAACAAGATAACTTTTTAATACATTTGTGTGTTGGCCTTTGGAAATCTACGGAGGCACTAATGAGCATTGGCTCCAATTCTCTGCCAAATGTACATTCAGTTTTGTTGCCATGTAAATGTGCACTGTCGTGGCATCCTTATGAATAGTGTATCATTGCAGCTACAGCACTGCAGTGGTTGTACTTCTTGACAGCTGTTTGAAGATGTTGCTTAGTGATCATTGTTCTATTCCTGGATAGTTAAAACTGGGGTGGGGCTGGGGGTTCTACAGGGCACCATTGCATCCCCCCCCACCATGCTGTTTAACATCTATATATTAAAAGGATGTACCTGACCTAAAGGAGGAGACTCATAATTTTGGAGTGGTGTAGAATTTGGAGTCTGCCGCTAGAAGCACAGGCTACTCAGTGGTTCAGAATATTAATCATTCAACTCAGTGAGACAAGGTAACTAGGACATCTCATTGACAATGCATACAGGTAAAAGACATTTCAGTTTTTATGAGACTGGGCCAGGATGGTGCAATTCTTTTTGGTGTGCTCTTGTTTAAAACCTTTTAAAGTAACCATTTCCCTTCCAGCAAAAATGCTTAAGCCATTATCAGTCCTCACTCCCATTAGAAATCATTAGAACAGTGTGAAATTACATCAAAAGAGAAATAGCAGGGAATAGCCCTTACCAAAGCCCTAACATGTACTTGACAACAATATCCAGAAATGCTTTCTAATCATCTGGGAGAGCCTTAAGCTATTTTCTGTCTGTCTGATCCCATTTCTCTGCCTTTAGTGCTATTAATGTTGTGTCAGGTGGCTCTTTTTATTTCCAGATCATTTCTAACATAGTATATTGAGTAAAGAGAGATGGCAGCTGAACAAGCTCTTCAAGAATAGGGCTGTAGCTGCTGCTTCTTCTTCTTCTTCTTCTTCTTCTTCTTCTTCTTCTTCTTCTTCTTCTTCTTCTTCTTCTTCTTCTTCTTCTTCTTCTTCTTCTTCTTCTTCTTCTTGCTTTTTGCATTTTTTAGGAGTTAAGTTAACCATTTATACCCAGAGGTGGGGAAATTCCCCTTAGGCTAAAAGGGCAGTGGATGGACAGCAAGAGATTTTAAAGCTCTGTGGGCGTGCATGCATGCATGGATGCATGCGCGCACGCACACAGAGCAACAATGCTGTTGTAAATGTGGCTGTTCTCTATGGTATGGGTGGTGGTGGTGATATACCATCTCTCACTTGTTTCCTGTGTTCTTAAAGTGCTGGCAATTCTGATAGGGGAGAGATGCAATGGGCGTGGGTGTGGGGAGTGAGTCTGGCAGTGCTTGTGGGGAAGTGGAATATGTTTCCAAACATAAAACATATTTTAAAATATTACTGGGGGGTGGCTACAGCAGTAATCCTTCAGTACTTTGAACCCTTGGGAAAGATGATGTGCTCAGGGTCCTTCTCCCTGGCAGAAATGTGACAATATGTGGAAACTGAGGTTCCACCACTTTTGACATTGGACTGAGTGTTGATGGCTTGAGGGTCAAGATTCTGCCAAGACAAGCATTCAGCCCAGGGTTAAAACTTGTCTACAGCATTATTTGACATCCTAAATTGGCATAGGCTATTACAATATTTTCCTAATGTAATGGAGACTGCAGTTAAATCTTTGAAATGTCAAACCTTCAAACCTTGTCTTTGCCCCTTGACCCCAACTAGATTCTACTGAATCCCTTTGGCCCTGGCAGGCATGCTGCAGCTGTGAATAGAGGTAGAAATGGGGAGATGCCTGTGGCAAAAGCATGGAAGTCTTGGTCCTGCTCATGGCTGTGATCCATAAGAGATGAAATGTGGGCATAATGAGCCATACCCATTAGCTTCAGCTAGGATAAACCCTTATATATCATCAGAATGGAAGACAGAATAAATTAATGATCTGTATAAGATTGCATATGCTACTTTATGTGAAGAAATGGAAAATTAGAAATGGCACATAGCACAGAAATCCTACTTGCATTGTGCATCCATTGTACACTGTCTTGCAAGAATAACATAATAAACTAATGCATGTGAAACTTTTAGCACAAAGGACACGTTAACCTCAAGATGGACATTTCTATATTTCATGAAAACTTCGCAGGAGATGATCTGAGTTACTAACCATTGGAAACAGATAAGACAAGGTTAAGGGCCAAATCAAAGATCATGCTACATGTCTCATCTTAAATTGCAGCTGCATATTAAACTTAATATATCTGATTGTATGGTAGTCTCATAACTAAGACAATGCTTTCCATCTCATGGAATTCTGTATGCATTTTCAGCTGAGCACAAGTGAGGCTGTTTTTTCCAGGTATCTCTGATAACATGGGGGAAATCAGAACTGGAGAGTGCAAGGCTGGACTACACATTCCTCTCCACTCTGACACAACTGAATGCCACAGCAGGGCCAACAATTTTAGCTATATATTAGTTCAGCTCACCAACACAGAAACTTATGAGTCTCTTTGCATGGAGTTCTTCCATAGGTTGATGAGATTGTTAAATTATCTTTGCACAGCTTCCATTATATTAAAAATAGCTATCATAATAAGTTGTACTATTATTCAGCTGGATAGAAATTAACTACTAATTATTTGTTTGACAATATTAATGTTACTAAACAGTGTTTGACTTACCTACTTTTTAAAGGATTGATTATATTTCAAACATGTGTATCACCACCACCACCATCTCAGAGTTGATTATTTGTGATATAACGGAAGCGTGAGATAATTTCTTGACATTGATTTTTAGAAATCTACACTTCAAAGTAATTTAAGAAATGGGGTAGGGTAGAGATTAACAAAGAATTGCTTGCACTATAGCAATACTATAAATCCAAGGATATGAAGATGAATCCCACATAGTTGAAATAGCACAATAAATTTTATGCAGTGTACCCACAATCCACAAGTGCAAATATGAGGAAGTGATAAACTATATGCATTGCTTTTTGGTTCTACAACAGGTCACACAAATCGACCAAAAACTGAATGACATCTTGAATGCTCTTCAGATTCAATTCGGCAAGCAGTCATCAGAGTGGACATCATCTGCCACCACCCCAAGGACCAGGCGGTTAAGATCTTCAGCTGATTCTCCCCCAATGAGCCGTAAGATGTAAAATGAGCTGAGCAATACTGGATCGTCTTCTCATTCTTCCACAAGTTACTATAGCTGTTGTTGAGATCCAAGTCTGAAAATGGTTAAATGGTTCTGTGAACGAGGATAAGGCAAATTCCCAGTTGTTTTTCCTTTTAAACTAGATGCCTTCATTATTATTTTTTTAAAAACTCATCACATGGATTAAACAAGAATTGGCAATATTCTTGCAGGACAAAAACTTTTGTGGGAACCTGGGGGCTTCAACCAAGGAGAAAAATTAGTCAGCACCATATGTTAAAATAGGTGGATGAAGTGTTTTAAAAAGATGTATCAAGGGCAGGCTCTAGTCTAGTGTGGGAATGGTAACTTCTGATCTAGATGCTGTTTGCCTTGTTTAGCAGCCCCATAAAATTTGTGACTAGAGATGGGCACGAATAAAAAAATGGCATTTCGTTTGTCGTTTGTTGTTTAGGGGTCCGTTTCAGTTCGTTTCTGTTTTTCGCAAATTTTTGCAAAAATTTCGTTTTCGTTTGTTTGTTTCATTACCATTTTGTTACCATTTATTTCAATTTTTGTGATTTTTTTAGCTTTTAAAGCAGTTCAATGTATTGCCATAACGAAAATGAAATGGACGACAAAATTTCTGGTCTTTCTGTTCATTTCGTTTCATTTTAGAGATAAAATTCATTTGTCATTTTGTTGCTTAACAAAACAAAAAAATGAAAACGGAAATGAAAAATTGTTTATTTCGTGCCCATCTCTATTTGTGACTCATCTGCAAAAAGAAAATGCCCATTTTACCTGCTTCGGGGTGTTTTCCGCCCTATTCAAATATATTGTAGCAATAACTCCAGGCACTGAAAGCAGATGCCAGCACCTTGTTACAAACTATGGTCTGGATTCCCTCCCCTTCCCCCAGTAAGAGGTATTAGTGGTACAATCACCATGCATGTTACCTGGATCCTAACCTAACATATAATTAAGGTGCAGCCTAATCAAAATTCATTGGAGGTTTTGATTTTTCAGATTTGCACCATACAGATTGAACCATTTAAGGTCAGGACTCACACCCAGCAGAAGAAAAGAGTGGAGACTTAAGGCAACCCCTTTTAGAGTTTTCTAAGGAGAGAGTACTCAGAAGTGATTTCTCTGTCCCTTCTTCTGGAGTCACCCCAGGACTGCAACTGCATCAAGTTCATATAGGCCGGCACTTCTGGGATACACAGTAAGGACCTGAATTCCCCACTTCTGGTTTTGCACCCAAACGGCAAAATCACTGAATTGCTTCAAGTCAGTTTTATTCCTTAATGACATGAAGTTCCCCTTTATCCTGGCCAATGCGCACAATATATATGAAATGCTAATTTTCAGAAGAAAGAAAGAGTGATAAACACATATACACAAATTTCAAGTCCTGTAGTTTGATTCAGCAGGTTGTTGACAGCCAAGCCACACTGAGGGAGAATTTGCAGGACAATACAGGGTATCTTGCAAGGAAGCTGAACAGCAGAAGAGTTATGCTTCTTCTACCCAAAATCAACTGATACATAAGATAAAAACAGACTGAAACAGAGTGTAATGGTTGGCAATTTATACTTTGAATAAAAACAGTTTTGTATATATCAGTGGTAGATATTTGTTTTGAAACAGTTATTTTCTGTGAAATGGATCCAAATAATCACATTTCTTCAACACTGATTTTTCTGCAAGTCAACGAAAATATGTTTAGCATGATTATTGTAATCCATAACTATGCATTTCCTTACACATTGAAAAGACAGAATTGAAATAATGCATCACATTTGCACACATACCTAGAATTGTATGTTTTCCACTTTATTCAAAACCACTGACCAAAAGTTAGATTCAACTCACTGTTTCCTATTGAACACCTAGTTGGCCATCTGGGCCAACTGCACATCATCCTCCCATTCAAAAAAATAGTAGTTTAATTGGAGTATTTCATAAAAGCATTGCACATGCATTGATTCTTATTTGTGTGTCACTCTCCCTACTGAATGCACAAATACAGCACCCTAATTGCTCTTGGACATTCCAGGGCAAGTTGTCTTGTCTGCATAATTAAAACCAACATTTTTCTAGGCCTTCAACAGTACATATAATTAGCTGAAACAATAATCAGTGGGGGCATTTTTGCTTGAACTTGGGTTACCACACACAATCCCAGAATTTGCAGTTCAAAGAGTTAACACCAGTGATGCTCAGAAAGGCTTGAGGGCCTACTGCCACTTGGGGGCTGAGCTATATACTGTACAGCTATCCACCTTCCTTCAAGTGTGCAGAATGAGCCCTTCCTTTGCAATTGGTTTGGGTAATCTAAGCATTTCTGAAGAAAGTTTGTCTTCCAAGAATTTTCATTTTGCTCACAGAACATTAGCTTAACAGTCAACACACTTTACATCTCCCAGAGAGTCCTGGCTAGTGAAAGGTGTCAAAATACATTGAATAAATAGCCTGCATAGATAAAAGAAACTGAAGTGGGCTGCCCTGTCATTTCTCTCCAGCCATCCCCTTTGACTTTCCAAACTGTACCTTTTGGAAGTAGTGTTGGCATCAAGAGCTAAGGTCAGCAAGGAGACAAAGATCTTGCTGTGGTTGACCCAAAGCTCTTGCTTTTAAAGGCCTGGACACTGTATCTCAATGCTGCATCGACGTTTTGCTCCAACGCATGACACAAAAAGGTTTCCATGACCTTTTGGCTCAGTACTCTTGAAGCCACTGAACCAAGAGCTGCTCTAAAGCACATTCTCCATGAGGCTCACATTAATAGATGGTCATACCCTGCCAGCCGTCTCTGCCTGTTCATTCCTTCTGATTTGGGGGCAAAATGGCAATCAGGAGGACTCGTCTTCAGAAAACTTCTGTGCCAGGCCCAGGACTCAATAGATAAAGTATTTGAGCTTGAGAGATAAAGACTTGTGATTTTCTGACCAAAATTCCCAAAATTTGGTGCAATCGCAAATTGATTCCAGTTGTGATGCTTCAGATAGAGCCTGTATCTAATGGCAGCAAAAGAAAATCCACAGGAATTAAGTCTTGAGACCAAATTAATCTTCATGTGTGACAACACTGCTACATATTTGCAATAAACAATGTTTAATTTTTGTAAATAGACATGATATAAATGGACTCCAACAGCTCTAGTAGCTATTTGAAATTAAGTAATCTTGTAAATAGAGTAAATTGCTGCACTTTGACTGTATATTGAATATACTGGCTGAAGTACTGTAGTTTCTTTGAAATGTCTGCATACAATTGCCTGTATAACAAAACAACCTTACCTTGCACTTTAGAAAATAATTTAAATGTACGAATATTGGTAAATATTGTAAATAGCATGTGTCAGTTTAGATAATATGTTTTGTTTATTAAATCCTCTTTAGAGATTTATTTTTGGCTTCGAGTTCTTCACTGAAATAATTGCCTGGCTGTTGTCTACATTCATCCCTTGGTGATTATCGTCATTAAACAATAACTTGCTTAATGTAAATGTATCATTACACATGTGAATAGATGGTCCATATTGCCTCAAGCCAACCGTAGTCTTTGAGATAGCCCATGACTGGAAAAGAGATTGTTTGAATTGCTCAATATCACAGGGCGAGTGTCTCTTTGCTCTGGGATTATGCAGGTAATCTTAGGGTGTGACCACACAGAAACCTGTCCAGGTTAATGCACTCTTTTCTCTACTGCACCCTGACATTTAAATCACTGCCAGAGTTCACAGAGCAATGTGTGACGATCCTGGAAGGGATCACATCACAGCACAGCCTCTCTCTTCTTCCTCATCTTTCTCTGCCACTATCTTCACCCTCTTACCCACTTATTTTCTTGGCATTCAGATTCCTTCTCTCTTGTTTTAAGGTTTAGCAAGTGAAATAACACTGGTTTGACAAAATATGGTAAGCATCTGTATGAGTGCTGTATAGGTTTAGTCCTGTAATAGTAAACTGGGTGATGGGGTCAAAAAATGCAGTTTACAATTTGTATTCCTTTCCAAACTCAGGCAAATGGAGTAGGGTTCAAGATGCTTTTGTCAGCATTCAAGTCCCTCTTCCTCCTTCATTATGATATTCTTACTGTTGTTATCATAAACATTTGGATTAGTGCTGTATCTGTCCACCACTTTATCAGTTTACGCAGCACATTGCAGATGGAGTCCTTACCAGAAGAAGCAGAAGGCAGGTAAAAAAATGTTGAGTTCACTCTCACACCATGTCCTGTTCTGTGCTTTATCGGTGATGGCATCTGGAGAGACGTAACAGCAGCCATAAGGGAACAAAATGATACTGCATATTAATGCCAAAAGATTAGGCTTACTTGCACTGCGCTCAAATGTCACATAGGTAAAAGTTCCTTCCGCATGTGTGTGCTAGTCATGTCCAACTCTAGGGGCAGTGCTTCTTTCCATTTCCAAGCCACAGAATCAGTGTGGTGCAAGTCCATGGCCATGTGGCCAGCATGGCTGAAAACATTTCTGTGCACGGAACACTGTTTTACCTTCCCACTCTTTATGGCACTACCTATTTATCTACTTGCATTTACATGCTTTCGAACTGCTAGGTTGGCAGGAGCTGGGGTTAACAGCGGGAGCTCACTCTGCTGCCTGGCACCCGGGATTCGAACCACCGAGCTGCCAACTTTGCAGCCAACAGTTTCGGCACTCTAGCCCACTGAGCAACCAGGCCCCTTAATGTCACATAGTCTATAGAATTAATATGAAAAAGAACAATGGAAAAGTACAGTACAAACAGAAGGATCAATTTCATTGTCATTTCTTCTTTGCTTTGGTTTTAAAAACACTGAAATACTGTTTCAATCACCCCTCTTCGACATTAATGTGTTTTCAGCTCTATGTATAGGTCATGTGTTCACTCTGTTAGTTCACACTATTTGAAGATCAGGCATACCTGTAGAATCATCCATTCATATCTGCCGCCTAAATCAGGGATTGCTATATGTAGCACTTCAGCAAGATAATGTCTATTCTCACATTAAAAAGGTATGGTGTGAGAGATTCTACAGTAATTCCAGTCACTCTGTTGGATAAACTACATATGCACATTCTGAATTGCTTCTCCTGAGGAATCTAAGATACAGTGCAGACTGAAAAAGTACAACTTAGTTAGATAACAGAGTGCCAAGTGATTATGCAAACAGATAATGGTAACAGATATTGAAAAACCTGAATAAAAAACAGCTGGAATGAAGATTAAGATAGCTGAACTTGAAATTGTTCAGGAATACTAGTCATGACTTAAATCCCATTAATTTCAATATAAATGAAGTACAAACTTTATCTGAATCCAGCTCTCTAATTTATATGAGACTACTGTAGCTTTTACTCAATCCCACTTGAGTTCTCAACTGTCACAAACTAAACACAGCCACAAGCAAGACAATCAGAGGGCTACTCCGCAAGCTTAGGCTCCAATTGGACTTTGACTGTTTTTTCTGAACAGCATCCTTCCACACCCAAAGCTGATGCGCAGTTGCATGATTACTCACTGCACTGGAAAATGCCAAATGTCATTTATTACAAAAGGGAAGCAGGACACTATAGTAATCTGGTTATCCTACACATGTGAAGTGATATACAAACCAACAACAACAACAATAACAACAACAATAACAAATTTATTGATTAGCCCAACAGGCCATATCAAATACAGAAGAAGAAAAAAGAAACAGTTAAGAACACAGTTAAAACAGTTAAAAAAAACAGTTAAAATAGCAAGATTAAAAATTTCTCATTCATATGTCAGCATCTCCCCTACAGGGAACACCAATTTGATCTATGAAGGTGGATCTTACCCTGGCAGCCTTACAAAATTTGCAACACCACGGACAACCTGCACTTTAGAACTGTTGAGCAGGAAATCAAGCTGAAAGTGTTTGTTCCAGTGGACAATTTTGACCATCAATTTTGATAAATGTGATTGTCTTAGAGCTGTATAAAGCTCACAATCAAATAAAATGTGAGCCATATCCTCTATGTGGGCAGCACCACATATGCAGGTTCTGTCTTGATAGGGTAAGTTGTGAAAGCGCCCATATCTATTCATGGACTCCAATAGATCAAATCTCGCTCTGGTATAGGTTCTTAGAACATAAGAACATAAGAAGAGCCATGCTGGATCAGGCAAAGGCCCATCTAGTCCAGCTTCCTGTATCTCACAGCAGCCCCACCAGATGTGTTTGGGAGCGCATGAGACTAGATATCTGTCTCCTGATACCAGTCCCCTGCATCTGGCCCTTGAAGTACCCTGGTTTGTAACCTGTGATGGACTTTTCCTCCAGGAATCTGTCCAATCCCCTTTTGAAGGCATCCAGGCCAGATGCCATCACCACATCCTGTGGCAGGGAGATCTATAGACTTACAACGTGCTGGGTGAAAAAATATTTTCTTTTGTCAGTTCTTACTCTCCCAGCCTTCAATTTGAGTGTATGTCCCCTAGTTCTGGTATTTTGGGAGAGAGAGAAGAGCTTCCCTCTATCCACTTTACTCATACCCTGCATTATTTTGTATGTCTCAATCATATCCCCCCTCAAGCGCCTTTTTTCCAGACTAAAGAGGCCCAAATGTTTTAGCCTTTCTTCATAAGGGAGGTGCCCCGGCCCAGTAATCATTTTAGTCGCTCTCTTCTGCACCTTTTCCAGTTCCACTATGTCTTTCTTGAGATGCGGTGACTAGAATTGTACACAATACTCCAGGTGGGGCCTTACTATTGTTTTGTATAATGGCATTATAATGTTGGCTGTTTTATTTTCAATCCCCTTTTTGATAATCCCTAGCATGGAATTGGCCTTCTTCACCGCTGCCACACACTGGGGAGACACCTTCATGGAGCTGTCCACCAACACACCAAGATCTCTTTCCTGATCCGTCACGGATAACTCAGGGAGTGTGGTAGACTGATTGTTAAGTACTTTTTGCACTGGAAGACCTGTTTATTTTTTGCTAGCCAGCTTAGTGCTTTATTGTTAGAGAGGAGCTCCATTTCCTGTTGGGCACTAAGATCTTGTACTCTTTGTTTAAAAATAACTTTGGCTAAGTGACCATTGGAAAGCAATCTTTGGACTGACAACCTGGAGAAGGCAATCATAATACCGATTTGTCTGGCCCATGAGTTGGGGAGGGTGGAAGCGACTTGTTCAATTAGCCAAAGCTTGGGAAGTCTATATTGGCTCATTGACTGGACCTTCAGCCAGAATGCAAATGCTCTGGTTACTGTATGGCTGGCAAGAGCAAATATACCTGTTTCTGCCCTTACGGCATATGCGGCCGTATTTTTGTCTGTCCCTAATAAGTTTCTTAGGAAGTTGGTCTGTACTAATTCAAGCAAAGGTGCTTTATTGAGGCCCCAAATTTCTGCTCCGTAGGTCAGCATGGGCACAATTTTGGCTTTACAAACACTCAGTATTGGGATGAGGGAGCCAGGGCAAGTATAACTAACTATAACTAATCCCTCCCTGGCCCCCAGTCACAACGGCAGAGATGGTAGCAATTATTAAATCTTTGCAACCCAATAAGGCCCCAGGGGAAGACTGCCTGCCCCCCCCCCAATTATTCAAGTCTCACATTGATTGGTGGGCACCTCTGTAAGCAGGCCTGTTTTCAAATATAGATTCCACCGGCAATATTCCAGCTGGCTGGGAAGTAGCTATTGTCATCTCCTTGTATAAGAAAGGTGATAAAAGTGATCCAAGAAATTACAGGCCCATCAGCTTAATTAGCATAGTGGCTAAGATGTATGCTAAACATCTATGGAATAAACTGGCTGACTGGACCACGGAAAGAAATATTTTAGTGGAAGAGCAAGCGGGATTTAGAGCAGGCAGATCAACAATGGACAACTGCTTTGTCCTTCAACATCTGGTAACCAGGCAAATTTCTAAGAGTAAACAGCTGTATACTGCATTTATTGACCTCAGCGCTGCCTTTGACTCCATAAACAGAGAACTACTATGGAGGAAACTGGCCAGTCTAAACATTGAACCCAGACTCCTGGCTCTGATTAAGGCCCGTATGCTAATACACAATTGAAAGTCCGTATTGGTGCAAACTGTACTTTATCTAAGATAATTACCACGCACAAAGATGTCATACAGGGCTGCATTTTAGCACCCATACTTTTAAATCTTTATATTAATGACCTGCCAGGTTATTTAGACCAGTGTTTTTCAACCTTTTTTGGGCAAAGGCACACTTGTTTCATGAAAAAAATCACGCTGCATTTTAGAAAATGTTAAAAATTTAACTCTGTGCCTTTTATAATAATTTTATTTTTCCCACGGCAATGACCTGCCAGGTTATTTGAAAAACACTGATTTAGACGATGCCAGGCTACACATGCTAAAAATCCACAACAAATTTATAAACATCTTGATGTACGCTGATGACATGGTATTATTGGCCCACTCACAGATCGGACTAAGGAGAGCGTTACAAAAGTTACATCTATACTGTGTTAACAACTCCTTGGTTATCAACAAAACTAAATCAAAAGTGATGGTTTTCAGTAAATGTAACAAAATACGCAATTGGTATGTCAGTGGTGAGCCCATTGAGCAGGTTGGCTGGTTTACTTACCTAGGAATCACATTCAATCACACAGGATCCTGGTCAAACCACTTTAAAAGAATTGCCATAAAGGCAGAGACAAGCATATACAATCCAGGAAATAACGTCACTGACCATGAGTCCAGTTAGTGTAAAGAAATGACTTATGGGCAAAAAAATTAAAACGGACTGATAAAGAAACGTAGAACAACTAACTGTACTTACATCTTACAATGTTCCTCTATAGAGGCATTATTTAAGGCGTATTTAAGGTTCTTTTTCAAGCCAACTATAAGAAGCAGTATTAAAGCAAGCTGAAAAGCAAGCAACAATATTCTGGAGTAGACTTTAATACACCCTTAGTATCTTAATGGCCATAAGCAACATTTGCTGCATAATCAGGCATATTTTAGACCCTCCTGCTCAAACGAAATTGGAGAGGGAAGCTTACAGAGGAAAGCTTAATGTGTTCAATATAGCTGGTGATATTTTAAAGAGAACTCTTTGCAGGTCATTTGTCTCAGAGGACTGACCACAGCAACTACATCAAAAGAGGTCAATCAATGGGAAGAGCATAATGCAGTGGAAGAGCATAGGTGCATCCTGGTTACAGGTCCAATGTGAGATCAAGACATCTACAGTAAATATTTCTGACAGAACGGCCTAAGACATTGGAGAGTGGCCGACACATGAAGAAGACAATATGGGCCATTTGGTAAGAATCCATTTCAGGCCGTTTCTTTGGGTCCTAATGACACTGAATTTAATTATTCTTCTAACAAAATCTCCAAAAATGGAAAGTCAGGGTAGATGACTTAGTTATTAACTTCTGATGATCATTAAGAAATGAATTTATCTGAAAGAATAAATACTGGTTGTCTGATACTTCTGTTTAAATTTTGCTGCATACTATATGACAGTGATGGCGAACCTTTTAGAGACTGAGTGCCCAAAGTGCAATTCAAAACCCACTAATATTTTTGCAAAGTGCCAATACAGCAATTTAACCTGTATACAGGTGGCTATGAAGGGGCAATGTCGGGTGCCCACAGAAAGGGCTCCGAGTGCCACCTTTGGCACCCATGCCATAGGTTCGCCATCACTGTTATATGACATTCAGAAAGCACATAAGGGGAAAAAACAACAACTGAATGAATAGAAAAGTACCAAACATGCTTGCATAATCAGTATCTTCCTATTTACATTGTCCCTGTCTGTGACACCAGACAACAGTACACTAATTGCTATTTATGAACAGAAAAATCACTAAGTTAAGAAAGGTGGAAAGCTCAGGTTCCATCTAGGAACTAGAGTCTGAGAATGCAATAATGTGTAGTATTTAAAAGGATTACAACAAACCCCGAAGGGATTATTGTCTAGCCTCCCTTGTTTAGGAAGTAATGTTTACCATAAACAGATCATGTCTGAAAAATTATCATAATTTCACCTACTTCTTCCCACACATACAAAGCTTGTGGAATGGAATGTTTTATTTACTGAAGTACAGGGACCAATTTGAAAGACATATCTTGTTTTTATTACTAACTTCATTGAAAAGAAGACATTCATAATTTACAAGTTTGTTGTTGCATTGTATTTTAATTTTTAAAATGTCTAAATTTAGGTGCAACACTTTTCCATCAAAAAAAAAAACTTTCCACAAGCCATTTGTTACAGTTTCTATATAAATGTAAATATTTTATCTCTTAAGAATTTTATAAATGTTAAAAAAACAGACCAACAACAAAACAGATAGATAGACAATCCTAAATAATATAGATGTGACAAGAGACAGCAAATGAACGATCAGAAGTATTATAAATAGTAACCCTCAAGAATGAAAAAATTGTAGTTTCATAGCAGGTTTGCTTATTCACAATTGTCACAAGCGATCACATTCACAAGAACAGCAAGTAAATAGTTCCAACAGCACTTAAGAACGCAAAAAGCAGCTTATACACACTATCTTATTGTGATCTTGCAATATTCAAGCAACACGGGCCTGTATTATCATAGTGGAAAGTGGGTGACAAAGCTAAGAAAAGACAGCTCATGCAAGGCCACCCACTAACTCTGGCCAATGTAACAGGTAAGAATCAATCTGAGCTTAATTCACCACTTAGTCATTTAGTTCTCACACTGCATCAGGTCCTGACCAAGCCCCTAATATTGATGGGGAAACTGCTTCTGATAGACCTGAGTGATTGACTTCTCATTTGCTAAATAATATTTGACATCTCTGCAGCAACAATTAACATTTGTATGGCAGGAGGTGCTCATGGTTAATGCCATCCTGAAGTAAGAATTACTGTATATTATTACTTTCCCTATACAATGCATTATAGGGAGTGAGATACTGAGCCAGCAGGTTCCTTACGGCTAGAAGTCCCAGTGGCTGAAGTAAAGTCCAAATGAAGGATTCCTAAACTCAGAGCCTACACTCTTAAACTGGCAGTTCTTAAAACAGTCAGACATAAAACAGCCAAATTGCTGTCTTGCCTAAAACAATCTCATTTGCCAAAATACTTATTACACCGTGTTGGGCCTTAGGTTCCTCTATTTCTCTCAGAACAGAACAGATGGACATCCTGCAATCATTGCTCAACTTTAGACCATGTTGCCATTTGGGGTGCTAGTGTGATATTCAGCCATTGTGGTAAACAGTCACTGTCAAACATAAAAGAGCCAAATGTCATCTTGTCTAAAAGAAGCTCATTTACCAAAATACTGATTATGTTGAGTCTTCATGTAAGATTTAAACCAAAAGCAGAGTCTGTGATCTGTGATTAATGCCAACCCTTTATAAAAGATTTTGCAGTCGACTACTACTGTGTCTTCAATCAGGAGTACTTTTTCTCATTTTAATGAAGAAACTATCATCTGAAGAGGAAAAAATCTATGGCAGATGTTTGTCTCAAGTGTTTCATTTCCTCTGCATGTTTTTATCCACCACAACACTGTCACGCTCCCTATTATAACTGTTTTTCCCAAATGTAACAGCTCACCAACTCACTGCTATTTCTAATACAAATGTAACAGAAATCCAAACTTCTTATGAAATCAAAATAATTACCAATTACAATATTTACCCTATAATCATGCAATTATATGGTGGTCTTGTATACTATTACATTATGCAAAAGTGTAGCTTATAAAACACTAATTCTAAAAGGTGTAGCATAATGCAATTCTGCATATAGTATTTAGCAATGGAGTTAGAAGACAAACCATTATTACTATCACTATGATTATTATTTCCCTTTATAAGCTACAATTTTGGTGCTTAGTACAGAAAATCACATTAGAATGGCCCATTAAATCAATGGGGAATGGGTAAACCAATTCCACTGATTCAGATTAGCACAGTAGATTAGAGTAGGGACATTTGAATCAATGAAACTATGGAGGAGATGTCTCACTATATGCCCCCTATGGATTGGTTGCACTATGACTACTTATTACTGTCAATCCTAAACAAACGAATAAAATGTTATTTTTTTTTCTCTGCATGTTGCCAAGCCTGCAGAAAGAGGTCACCGACTTCAGTGGGCAGATCAGAGTTTATCATGCATGGCCTACCTACGTTAGCAAAACAGGATAGCTAATATTCTCTCTCTCTCTCTCTCTCTCTCTCTCTCTCTCTCTCTCTCTCTGTGTGTGTGTGTGTGTGTGTGTGTGTGTGTGTGTGTGTGTGTGTGTGTGTGTGTGTGTGTGTGTGTGTGTAAAGTGGCTGTAACATGGATTTAAACACAAACACAACAGGTGCTTGGAAAGGTAAACAACTGCCTGACCATGAAGGCTGGAAACACAAGATTTAAACTGCTTCCCCCCCTTGCCCCCACCCCACATTTCAGTTTTATTTTTCTTCTTTATCTGTCTCCAGCAGCCACTGGCAGCTGACCTTTAAAGCTCTAGAGAGGGGTGTCAGCAGGTGATTTACTAACAGCTGTGCCAGGCGACAAAATAGAGAAGGTCAAGGGTCACCCCACAGTGGATCCAGGCAGTGAATACAAGAGCAGGATTTAATTAAATAAAGATGCATTGCCCTTTTTATTGGTGGGTTTGTGCATGAACACACGTGCACGCACACGCACGCACACACACACACATTCTGTTTCTGCAGTCTGCACCTGGACATTTCTCCTTGGATACCTCCCCTTCCCTCCCCGCCTACCACATAACACAAAAACACCCATTTCTCCCCATGGACAATGCACACTGGAATCTTACACTTGCCACCAAGCTCTGAAATGCATAGGAACAGGTGGTGAGCAGTCCATAAACAGATGAGAATAGCAGCTGACAGCTTAGAGCATTCCTTCATGAACCTCAATATTCATGAGGTGCTTTCTGGTGTCATTCTCCCCACCCCCACCCCACCCCCAATAAGTAATAGGCTTTTCTCCTCTGGAGGCTCCTCTTTCTGTACAGGTCAAAACTAGTCTTTCTTGGCTCTTTGTCTTTATCATAAACGGATGAAGGTTGTGTCAGGTCCCACAGAACATTTTCTACTGGTTTCCAAAATTATTTGCTAAAGCAAGTTGGTTTTGAATGCCCAAAATTAGGGTTGAAGGACTCCCCACTCCATGTCAAATGATACTGTTTTTATTTTTTTAAAAAAGTTTCATTGAAAATGCAGGGCCCCATGAGCCACCTGTGCATTTGGTGCACATGACATAGGTTGTAAAATGCATACACACAAGGAAATGGTTTTTGACACACTTCGTTTCTCACATGGAACTTTTTGTGCAATCGCGCACGTCCAAATTCAATCAGATAGCCCCCTATAGGTTCAAAGTGCTAAGCTGTGCTCAGAGTGCTATACAGGATAAAGCCAATTTGAGTGCTGAGACCTAAAAGCAGAGTAAATCTTGATGACCTGAAAAAATGGCTGGCAGGGATCCGTCTGTTCAAGGGCTAATCTGACTGGTTTTTAGGCCAGATGATATGATTAGCATTGTTTTGACACTAACAACAGACTGTCTTCATAAATATGTGCCTTATTTATTTATTTATTTATTTATTTATTTATTTATTTATTTATTTATTTATTTATTTACCAATGACTCCATTACTGTTTAGCCTCAGAAATCAGACTTGCAAGTTAAGCACTCTGTGAAGATTCCCAGTCATGCACATGTGGTTATCCAAAAGCTGAATCAGGGCAAGTGGATTTCTTTTCTTTTGAGATCAAAATGTTTCACTACTCATCCAAGTAGCTTCATCAGTCTAAGGAAAAGTGTGAGGCCTCCAGTTTATAGGTCACCTTGGTTTCATACCACCCTGGTCCAAATAGACTTGTGAGGAGAACTAGCCTATTCAGGTCAGGGTGCTGCGAAACCAAAGTGAACTATATATTGGAGGCCTCGCACCAACTTTCCTTAGAATGGAAATGGAATTACTTGGATGAGTAGTAAAACATTTCAGTCCCACAAGAAAAGAAGTCCAGTTGCCATGACTCAACTTCTGGATGAGTTAAGCACTTGTTTATCTTTCGAATGACCAGTCATGAAGCAAACCACACTGAGATGCAAGAAACACGTGTTTAAAAAAGCACATGCACTTTTAAGCACTTAATTAAGGGATGACAGATTCTAACAGGTACTGAATATACAGTACTTGGTTTTACCCTAAATGCCAAACTCACTGTTGTTTCCCTTAGACTTTTCTTTGATGAGCACATTTTATCTGTGAAGTATAGTCACTGCTGGCAGATTTTGTCCCCTTAAGTGTATCCCAAATATATCTCACTATTCAGTCTGTTGGAACTAACATAATTTTAAAACAATTAAGGAGCAAAAATGCAATATTCACACGAACATATAATTTCTGAGGCCATGTGGCTTGTTGCAGCAAAAATAAACAAGGCAGCTGGAAGAAATGCAGCAGAAAGCACATGAGCCAAATTGAAACATTAGGCATCTAAAAGTTCTGACGAATCAAATGAGCCTTTCCTGATCCTCAAAAGGCAACAGCAGATTCTGTACCAGGTAACTTCCTGCAAGGAGATCACTCTGACATCTAGGCTCCTCAATAACTCAATTCAGCCAGCAGACAGTGGGGGAAGGAAGGCCTTTGGCCTTATCCCTTCCCATGAAATCCTGCCTTCTCCTTCTGGGTTTCCTCTCCTGGCTTTCCTTTATGATCCTAACTGTATGTATGCACAAGGCAAGAGCATTGGTTGGCTCACAGATTCCCTTCTTTTTCACTAAGGTTTGTAATTTTGTTGCCTGGGGCCTTGTGACTAAATACTACCTGATCATAAGAAGTTAAGATGAGGAAGAGGACAGTTCTTGTCCCATCTACTTAGGTCTCGTAACTGCATTTACTTTTCTCCCCTTATCATTCATTCCCTACTGTTTAATCAAATGTGAGTGTTGCATACTTAATTCCATGCCACCAGAGATCCCTCCAAGAAACAGACATTTCTTTCATTTCATCACAGACCTCCCCAGAGATGAATGGGTGTTTCAAACCCAAATAATTGATGGAAATAATGGCATGATGATAATGAAAGCTTAGAGTTCATTTACTCTACAACAGCAGCTAGGAGTGAGCCATCCTTTATTACAGAATCTCTTCTATGGCACTATTTATATCTCTGAACATCTGCTCCAGCAGTGGGATTGCTTGCTGTAAACATTTCACATATTGTGAATGGAGGCAGAGGATTATTTACTTAATTGTTTTCTCCTGAGTAGCCAAAGCAAGGAGCAATTGTTTTAGTTGTCTCTCCTCTCTCTCTCTCTCTCTCTCTCTCTCTCTCTCTCTCTCTCTCTCTCTCTCTCTCTCTCTCTCTCTCAGTATAAGGGTGTGACTACACTGTTGAATTAAATCAAGAGCTGGTTCAGTTTTTTTAAAGAGAATGTTACAATATAATGAGGTTTTGTATTGGTGTGTGTATCCTTGTGGAAGCTGGCTTTCTCCAACCATCGGGAACTCTGTGAAGCCAAGCAGGGGGTGCTGTCCTGCATTCCAGCGAGGGAAAGTTTCCAGGACATGGTATCAATCTAGGGAAGAGAGCAAAGCAGATTCACTGCAACAAGACAGGAAGCCACCCCCACACTGTGGCAGAGAAGGCAGCTTCAGGGCTCCCTTGGCTGGTGTGACAGTGGCGTCCCAAAGGTGTTCCCTAAGAAGGACCCAAGACAATCTACAACAATGAAAAGATAGTACTTCAACGAACAATGAGTATATAATACTGAAAAGATCAAATAAATTGAATACTATAAAATACTAAAAATACTAAAAACCGTAAGCAACGCTAAAAACACATTCAAAGCAGCAAGGCATGACAATCTTACATACCCTACTCAGCAGCTAGTCACTCAGGGAAAGCTTGTCAGAAGAGAAAGGTCTTCACTAACTTGGAGAAGGACAGTAAAGATGGGGCCAGATTTGCTTTCCCATGGGAGGGAGTTCTTGAGTCTTGGAAGGACCAAGAGAAAGGCCTTTCCTGATGATCTTCACACTTGAGCAGGCTCATAAAAGAGGAAACTGTTCTTGATAGCTTGGGCCCAAACCATTTAGGGTTTTATAGTTTAGAACCATCATCTTGAGTTCTGTCTAGTCGGTTCCTGACAGGAAAGAAAGTCATTGCTAAAATATGTTGATGCTTATGGCAGGAGTATTTCTCCTATGGATGGATGGAGCAAAAGTTCACTTTCAGTAGCAGGATAATGACTCAATATTCACTGCTCCAACATTGTCAAAACCCAGGGGCAGATGGTCCCATAAGGCTGTTGCAATGTTTGTTAAGTAATATCACCAGAGAAAATAAGGAGGCACTTTTAATTCAGTTTTTCACATTGATTTGCAAGTTTGGGAGGGGAAATTGATGCTCAGAATCCCCTTGACCAGACATTCTCAAACTTTTCTTTTGTAATGGTCATAAATACAATATGAAAAAAATTATAGGCTGAATCAGGATTATATGTGATGTAGAAGAAACTATATAACTGTAAGGTGAAGAACAGTTTCCAGTCTGTGCCTCCTTTCAAATGTGCCATGCCCCCCAAATGCAGAACCAACCATGTTTATACTCCCCTAAGCTCCGCCTCGCAAATGACTGCAAGGTCCAGACCTTAAAAATGTTTACCCACCAGCTCCGGACTTTGCAGACAATTAAGTGCTTCCCCACCCACAGCAAGACCAAACAGCAGTTTTCTTGTACCTGCTTTTGGATGTGACAAAATTTTGATTAAGGATGTTTGTTTTGTTCTTTTTTTGCGCCCCGCCCCTTTACTGAATGCTGCCCGGAACAAAACGGAGGTAAACCGGCATTCTTTTCATTCTTTTTCTCCCTCCCTCAGGCAGCCAGCAACCAGGAAGTGCAAAGGGGGTCAGAGCAGAACCCAAGATCTCTGGTCCCAGCTTAAGGGCTAGCGGATCTTACAGCCAACAAGTTATGTTTGTTTTTACAAAGTAACACACGAAAATGCAAATCAGGCAGAACCCACCTCCCAGCTGGCTACAATCTTACAGCCAAATAGACACTGCTGTCATGTATCACCAAATATCTTCCAACATATACAGTAATAGCCCTATGAAAGTGGTCTCAAACATTCCTATCATTAACAGCCTTGTGCAGGTCTTGCAGGCTCAAAACTTCCTTTTTTGAGTCCATCCCTCTTATATTTGGTCTGACTTTTTTCTTTCTGCCTTCAACATTTTCGCATTATTGTCTTGTCTTTTCATGATATGGCCAAGCCTGTTTAGTCATTTTGGTCTCTAGAGAAAATTCAGGCTTGATGGAAACTAGGGCTCATTTATTTGTCTTTCTGATGGTCCACTAAAGCTCTTTTCCAACATTATATTTTGAATGAATCAACCCCCCCATTCTTTACTGTCTAATTTTTACATGCATACACAGTAATGGAGAATGGGCTGACATTGCAAAGAACAGTATGTGCCTGCCCCTGAAAACAGCAATCCTCCTGATATCTTGTCTTCAAAGATATAGATTTTCTCTGCCTTAATTTAATTGGGTTTTTCCAGAGTTCTGCCTGCAATTTCTTCCTGTCCTTTTTGTTTCATTACAGGTGGAAAGGGAATATCACTTTGCATGGAAATTCATGCGTATTTTGGCAGGCACTTTTCCTGACATAGACACTTTTAAAGGCCTCTTAGTGTGTGCCTTTTGGACCTCTTTCCCCATGGCGTGATACCGTCATGCAGAATTCTCTGGCTGCTTCATTGGCTGCTTCTAGTGCAGATGGGGAATCTAAGAGCAATGATGACGAGACATTGGGGGCTATCTTTGACTACGCACAACAGGAGCAAGTGAGAACACAGGGAGCTGCTCCTTCTCTTGGCAGATACATGACTCTGAAAACACCCTTCCACATTAGAACCATTTTAACATTTCTGTTATAGAGAATAAGATTGGTATCACAAGAGCATGTGTTGGTTGCGGTTGTTAATAATTGTCTCATTGGACTTGACTGTAGACCCATAAATTCAGGTGCTTGTATTTCATTTGCATGCAACAGCTAATGTCTCATGGCCTGAGTCTCTTCCAATTTCCTAGCCACTTATATGGTGTGTTGTCAAGGGTCTGACATTCCTGCAGAGATTGATAGCAGCCCCCAGATCTCTTTTCCTCCTGTTCACATTGAAAGAAACAGGTCAAATAATACCATCTGCTACCTCTGGGATTCTTACACATGCATTTCAGTGCCTGTTGCAGACATGATATCATGTCTAGAATGTCAATCAGCAGGTTTCAAGGGCCACATGACCAGTATTTAAAGAAATATAACCACCAGGGCTCTATGGTATGGTAGAACATGTGCATGCGATTTGGCTTTTCATATAAATTTACCAAAATTCTTCCCACGTTTTCACTGAACTTCCTTTTATTGACTATCAGTATAATCTCTCTGTAATTAGCCTTGGGCAGGGTTTACCACTCTTTGGGATAACCTCCCAAGCAATAAGCCACATGCCCAGAAAGAACCCTGGTTTCAAGGAGATCCTATCCTGGCACACTAGCGACCTCCTAGCCTTACCCCATCGACCAGCTGTGCCCAAATCAGAAAGACTTGGCTTCCTCTGGGATTTTGTCCCTTGAACTCTTCATGATTTGATGATATCCTAGTCCAGTGGTTATCAACCTGTGGGTCCCCAGATGTTCCTGGACTGCAACTCCCAGAAATCCTGACCAGCTCATCTAGTCATGAAGAATTCTGGGAGTTGCAGCCCAGGAACATCTGGGGACCCACAGGTTGAGAACTACGGTCCTAGACTTAACGACTGAACGTACTCTCTATCAATAGTGTGTGGGCAGGTGACTTGAATGAGAAAAGGAGGCCATTGCTTGTTTTTCTCACACATTTTCTCCCACTGACAGGCATGTAGGGTTTTCTTTCTCATACATGTACATTAGCAGGCAAACAGGCAGGCATTTCGCTCTTGTTCTGTTCTGTCTTCACACAAGCATTCTCTTACTTAATTGGCTAATCACTAGCAAGCAATTGATTCAAATTCCCCAAGCAGAGAAACTGACCGGAGTCCATCCTGTCAGTCCAGCAGCTGCAACCATCTCCACAGTTTAAGTACAGCAGAGGGGAGTGTGCTCGGTCCTTTCTCCATCTTTCCCCATGTTGGTCCCTCTATATCTGAGGCTATTGATATGGATGGAGAAATTGGTGTAGTGAGGCTTTCATCTTAGCAGGGCCCTTGTTTACATCATCACAGCCACCAAGCCTGGGCAGGAGGGGAAAATTTGCTCTCTCTCTCTCTCTCTCACTCTCTCTCACTCTTACTCTCACTCACTCACTCACACACACACACACACACACACACACACACTCATCCAACAATGCAAAAGGAAGAGGGAGAGGCTTCAGAAAGAAATTGCCCCCTTTCTCTACCACCTTGGGCTTGAGGAGGAGGGACACTGGTCCTTCTCACTTACTCGTGCTGTCCTTGTTGGTAATTTGGTCATCCAGCAGGCAGATATAGAGTACAGTAGTCTCCCGCCACAACATGGTTCATATATTACAGTCTCAGTATATCACGTTTTTTTTTCCTTGAGAGAAGCAGGCTTCCAAAGAAAGGTTTTTAACTCCCCTCCTGGCACCTCAGCAAACAGACCTTGAGCTCCTGGCTGCAAGGTTTGCTGAGGTGTCGGTTAAAAACCTCTCTTTGGAAGTGAAATGCAGACACCTTAGCAAACTGACCTTGGGCTACTCCTGCGGCTCCGCTTGCAAAGAGAGGTTTATAACCCCCTCCTGACACCTCAGCAAACAGACCTTGAGCTCCTGGCAGCAAGGTTTCCTGAGGTGTAAGGAGGGGGTTAAAAAAGCAGCCGGCAAGAGCAGCCCGAGGTCATTTTACTCAGGTGTCTGCATTTGGCGGATTTTCCTTTATTGTGGGTGGATCAGGTTTAGATTCCACAGCTTACTGTTTGTCTCCAGATTCAGTCCCTCACTTATCTTGACATAAGAGAACAGCACCGACTCGCCAAAGGGAAGGTTCCCCTGTTCGACAGGGACACTGATGAAGGGAAGGGTGAGGCTGTCTCCTGATCCTGATAACCTTGGTTGCTTTCAAGGATCAGGACTGGAGATGTAAAATGTCCAGATATGTTGAAGCCATGGAGGGGAAAGCTTTGAAGGAAAAATGGAAAAATTGAAGAAAAAAAGTTTTCCCATCTCCCCCTCGCGCCCAACACACATATATTCCAGAAATTTTACATTTTAAGAATGCTGTTATCTGCACAACCCTCCATCTCTTGCTCTCAGGCTCATACCTGCTTATCCTGCCTGAAAGCATGGGGACTTAATCAGAACGGGGATGGGCAAAAGGGTGTCTTTATGTATTTCCTCTCCTTCTCCACCAGCCCTCACTCCAATGAGACAGTCATGAGAATGAATTTGTTCTCAGTTTTTCACACTTATTTTTGATCCCCCAGTTATAATTTTTAGACTCAATCAAGATGTAGATTGAAATTTTCTCCCAGCTGCCACCCCTCCCCCCCCAATTGTTGCTTTGGCCATCTGAAACGACTGAGGATGGGGTTATTCCTACCCTGTAGGGTCCCTCATACTCACCTTCTCTAATTGGGTGAGGACTGAGCAGCAACAGAGTACCATTAGCCATGTCCTCCAAATGGGCTTCACTTCCTCAAACCCAAGAGGGAGGACAAAGAGGGATCTGCTGGCATGTCTATGCTCCATGATCGCTTCACAGCTGAGGTGGAGAGGGAGCTCCCCTGATTTGTAACTCTCTGCTGCCCAAGTACAGATATGGAAATCTTCAGAATAATGGCAGTGGCCTATCTGCCAGACACTCCCACCCCTGTTACAGAATCCCCCATATTTATGCCTTCTCATTTTGCTGGCCAAGGATTACAAATGGGAATGAGTCTGTGAAAATTCTCAGTCATCCAGTTGAGGATATCCGGAAGTTAAGTCATGGCAACTGGACTTCTTTTACTGTGAGATCGAAATGTTTCACTACTCATCTAAGTAGCTTCGTCAGGCTATCAAAGCTACTTGAATGAGGAGCAAAACATGTTCCGAAAATGGGGGTGAGGTTAAGAAAACTATAATGGCCTGAGGATCCTGGAGACATGAACAGTCTGGTGTATTTGCATCTATTAAACAGAATGGAAAAGTGTTAGAGATGTTCCTACAATGACCAATATTTACTCTCCATATTTCTTGCCAATACTGTCTTGCACCGAATCCTTGTGCATTGGGACTCCTACACAAGCAAAATCAATTCCATGCTTCAGTGCAGAAACCTGTCTCTTTGCTGGCACTGACATGCACAGCGAGAATGTAGCATCCTCTTCAAAGGCTAAAAAAAAAAAAACCTATTGTGCTATCACCCTGCCTCCTTTCTTGCATATCACATGGTGTCCAGGGAGCCTGGTCTTCCACTTGTCCACTTGTAACCCTCCCATGTAACCCAGGGCTTCTTCCAACTTCTTCTTGCCACAGACATATAAACTAACAAACAGTAAGAAAGAAAAAACAGAAGTCTCCATCGTGCCTTTTGAATCACCACCTACATTTTAGAAATACTGCAGCAATTCCTTAATTTGCAAGCTGAAAAGAAACTACTCTTGTCAAACATTGCTGCTACTAGACGTCCAGAATCGTACAGGTTCACCCACATTTTGTCTGACTTGCCAGTGCTAATTGTAACTAACAGATAAAGTGGCTGGGTACATCTTGGTCATGTGAGTAGCCACACACCTGAATGCATAACCAAAATGTACGGTGGTGCCTTGTCAGTTAGCCCCATTTAGCAGACAGCAAATTAAGAACTATTTATGGGGTCACAAAGGGTCAGTCACGACTGTAACGATGCAACATACATACATTTTCTTTTACACGAGCTAAAGATCTAAGAATGTACCAGTAACTTATATTGGTATTTTAATCATGGTGCTGCTCTGTGCGTAAAAACAGATACATTCGCAAGATGGAGGATCTCTATTCCACAATAACAAACATTATAGACATATGGAAGCAAGCCACCAATGCTGCGGAAAGAAGAGATATAGTTGCAGAAGGCTGGGTTTTGCCACATGACTGGCAAAACCAATATAAATTATGCAGAACAACAAACAGTGCATGCTACATTTCCACCACAAATGTGGGTTATCCTGACACAAAAAGTAAATATTTATTCATTTCGTTGAGGGTTTTTTTTAGACCATAGCAACTGCCCAGTGTGCATTTTTAAACAGACATAGATCATAAGAATACAACCAATTACTACTGGTGCTGGTAACAAGAGTTCTCTCAATCCCTGTAATTATCCTGATGCTATAATTATCTCTGACTTTGATAAGCTCCAATTAATAAGCTTCAGACATGGACTATATGGTTCACTCCACTTTTCTCTCTGTTTCATCTCTTTCCTTACTTATCTGAGTTAAAGCTTGTAATTTCTGCATTTCTCTGGGCATGAAGCTTGCTGAATACTGTCATTGTCCAGTGGGAATAGTGACTGGTACCAGCTCGCCCTTTACAAGCTGCTTTGGTTATCCCAACACAAACGACAAAGAACGCTAGCCTTTGTAAGTTTTTGTTCATACCCTAAAAGATTTCTGATCCACTCTTTTCCACCTCCTTATGGCGAACAAGCTACAGTATTAGTGTTGGGGTTGGTTCACACATGCACTTATCTCAAAGACTAAACAGAGTGAGTCATCAATGTGTAAAGTAGGCTCTTAAAACTTTGGAGTTTAAGGCCACATCTGATTACCTTTATGTGTAATTTAGAATATTTCTGCATCACCCACTCACTGAGTGCTCTGTGCCATTTATAGTAAAACCATAAACAATTCCAGGCAAAAGGGAAAATAAGATGGATGAAATCCACAATAATAAAACAGGAGAACTTTCTAAAATTAAACCTTGCCCTTATAACCACTACAATCTTGATAGAATCATATAGTTTTTTTTACCCAGACTTTACAGAAGTTAATTTTGGAAATGGGAACTTTATGGGAGCATATGCTGGCTGACCCTGAAAGTTGTATTCCAAACAGTAACATTCCCAAGATTTTGGCTTGAAATGTTTTGTCTAAAAATTGAATTATTCCATCAAGCTTTTACTGACTGATGCTGATCTGTCACTTCTAGAATCATGGGCTTGCCTACAGACTGTAACACATGTACTCTTTTGATACTTAGACATGCAGTATTTAGCACTGTGTAGGATTTCAAAATATATAATGTGAGTTCAAATTCAAAGCCAGGCCATCAATCTGGATCTGAAGATATGGGTCTCTGGACTGTTCCCACCGACTACCAGTAGACACACTACTTTCCAATCAGAAAAAGGAAAACCAGAAGAGAAACACAAAAACCAGCATCAGCAACAAAGGGGAGGTGTTTCATGGTAGCGGTAACTCTCTTCTCTGTGTATTTCTTTTGTGTGGTCTTCTGACAAGACAGAAGATGATGTAAAATAGCAGCTTTATGCAGAGACCTGGAAAGGGAACATATCTCAAGGCAATAAGGAGGGGTACCCATGGCACTGAAACAGCCAAGAGAACAGGTTATCCATCTTGAGATATAAGAGAATGTGTTGCCTTTAAAAAGAAATAAGCAAGCCTTTTCTGTTTTTATGCAAACCACAGGCTTGAGCTGATTAGTGATATAGCTTTATATTAATCTTGCAAGTTTGGTTTGGCTCAGGTATAAGGACTGAATTTAATTAACTGGTGTGACACTGTCTCTTAGGAGTCAAACAAAATTATGGGTGTAGTGTGAATTTAATTCATGAAAAGCATTTGTTTCTCCCCTCCGTATATTACATTTAGTTACACTTTGTGGTTGGTCATTGGAAGGTAAAGAGGGCTTTTTTCATTGCCAAGGCATGTGTTTCTGAGGAATCCCATCACTGGAAGAAAAACATGTTAATCACAGGAAAATTCCTGTAATAACTAAGTTGATAATTAGTCTGTAAACCAGGCATACCCAAACTTCAGCCCTCCTGATGTTTTGGACCACAACTCCCAGAATTCTAAGCTTAGGTTGCCAATGGTAAAGGACTGTGGGAGTTGCAGTCCAAAACATCTGGAGGGCCGAAGTTTGGACATGCCTGCTGTAAACCTTTGGCCAGAAATTTCCACTTCCCATTGCAGCTCAGCCACAAATCATTGGGTGTTTTTAACAATTAAGTGATGCTATCAATCCATAAAAATAAACAAAAACAACAACTACAAAACCCTCTAATTTATGAATGTGGGGTATTGTGCTTCTGTACCCACAATTCCAAATGCCAGGAAACATCTCAGGTACATAATGTTATGCCTGCCTTACCAAAGGAAACCAAGCTTTGCTTAGCAAAGGGCAGCCCAAACAATGACAATACCAGTGGCAGCAGTCAAGATGGTCTCCAGGATACCCTCTTGTGCTCACTAACACTCACAATGTGATACCAAGAAAGCGAAAATCCCAGAAGCTGACTTCTTTTTTCATCAGTTAACTACTACTTCTTTCCCAAACCCAAAGCAATGGTCATGTCTTGTTTTTCATCAAATAGATTCTTTGTCCAAAAACAGAAATACTGGTCTTTCCAGTTTATTTGATCTCTTTGAAATCTGGAAATGTTTAAGGCCCCTTCTTTGTTGATGCTACAGAAGGACCTCACTGTGAGAGGTTCTTTGGTGTATTTTAGGCAACAGTCAGGTATGTTTGCTCCTCTGGAATATGTTTAATTAAAAAAACCACTTGGGAAAAACAAAACAAAAAATCCCAGTTCCTTGGGTATGCCAGAAGTGATCCTTCTGGATCCAGATCTTAAACTAGTTCTCTGATAGTACTGAGTATCCACCTTATTCTGACCATTTCATTTGTTCTCTCATCTGACAGAGGCATTCTACTGATAGCTCCACCTTGCACCACTAGGGCCTTTTTGTACCACTCCAGGCACAGCTGTTTCAATGCCAAGAATTCTTTGCTCTCTGGCTATCCCTTTTGATGCTGCCAGTGGAGCTCCAATTTCAGCAAAGAATGTAATGGTTGTCTGGTAAGTGTGTAACTCATAATAGAAGCTTTGTCCCAGGAACACTTCAAAACTTCTAGGCTCTCATACAGGGATGCAGCTTACTGACTTTCAATATATATATATATATATAGGGGACATGTTAGATCTAGATAGGGAGACTAAGATTCTGGGCTAATTTTAAGAGTTTGCTTACAATGCCCTGCCAACTGTAATTTGTATACTAAGTCCAGTGGAATCTGGCATATAAAAAGAAAGCTGTGTTTGGCTTCTGTATGTTAAACTGAAGGCTGCCTTCTTGAGACCACCTTTTTTTTGGTGGGGGGGACAGGTTCTATTACATGTACAGCCCCAGAAACATAAGATCACTATCAGTCGGCATTGGAACATTTAATCTGAGGATACCCATTATGTAACATTATTATATCTACAAACAGACTTCTCCCTTCCCTTCGTCTCAGAGTACCTCTTCCACTCCCACTCACCCAAATTGCAAAAAAGGTTGGAGCAACTTACTTGAATGTGACTATGGTGCAAGGGAGCAGGAACAGATCTCAAAAACCAGGCAAAGGGACCTTTCACATAGGCATGTGTACTTGATTTTCAGGAATCCCCTTTCCACTTTCCTCTACACCAGTGGTTCCCAACCTGTGGGTCCCCAGATGTTCTTGGATTGCAACTCCCAGAAATCCCTCCCAGCACAGCGAGTGGTAGAGCCTTCTGGGAGCTGCAGTCCAGGGACATCTGGGGACCCACAGGTTGAGAACCACTGCTCTACACCATACCCTCATGCACTCATTGTATTCCTCTTACCCTCTATTAGCATTTAGTTGGGCAGGTAGAGGCCGAGAAGGGATGCAGCTTGGGGCTAGGCAGCATATGCTCCCATTTGGGGGTAGCTGGTCATGATGCCATGAGGAAGACGGGCAGGGAAGTCTGATTCCAGCAGCCTATTTAAGAGGACATAGATCTGGAACAAGCTCAGAACATGATCTCTCCCATAGATCGAAAAGATCAGAGTGGCAGAACTGACAGATGTTACGTAGGTAGAAAATACCCATCATATCTTTACAGTCTGTGCATTCTCTAACTCAAATGGGTAGGAAATAGTAATCAAAGACAAGGAACATAATATTTGATATATGGAACAATTTGTAGAGAATCTACTTTCCAAGCTAATGCTACCATTTGTCTTGCCATCTGTCGTGCACACACTCTGCCAGAGCCACCCAGAGAGCACAAGAGACAGCAAGGATCCAAAAGCATGGTGGTGGAGGAGGAGGAGGAGGAGGAGGAGGAGGAGGAGGAGGAGGATCAAAGAGTGGCATGGGTGAAGATTTTTTTCACAGTGATGCCCACTCCTGCTGCTAACCCCAGATTTTGTCATCTTTTCCAGACTGCTCGGAAAAGCATCTGATTATCTTCTTGTCACATACCCTGAAACTGTCCATACTTCCCAATGACTCCTTTTCACTTTCTTACTGAGTTTGTAAAATATAGTATTTTAGAAGTTTTGCTCAGGTCTCTTATTTCTGTTACTACTATTTGGGGGAATTACAGGTTCTTCGTGTTGAAATGCATACATGTGGTAACAATTGTCTGCTCACTTGAGTTAAGTAAAACAATGTCATTAATACAGAAAACAACACACGTGTGCACACACATACACACACACAAAAACTTTTTTAGAAGTGTCAAATAAAATACAAGCTTGTACTTTATCTGGAACTTGAGTCATGGCAACTGGACTTCTTTTTCTTGAGAGATTGAAACATTTCGCTGTTCATCCAAACAGCTTTGTCAGTCTGAAAAAGGCTAGTTGCGAGTCCTCCATTTTATAGCTCACTTTGACCTCTTGTCACCCTGGTCTGAAATAGGCTCATAAGATGAACAATGGCCTGAATAGGCTTGGTAGGTAGACAACAGTCTCAATAACCTTAAGGTGAACAATGGCCAGAAGTGCTAAAACCCATAAAGTATGGGTTGTTAGCTATGGCATTGGTGGTGAAGTCATTAAGTATTTTTATTTGCCTGGGTATTGTTGAAATCACAGCCTGATAATTGGCAGATAGACTGTGCCTAAGCCCCCCATCTCTGTTGAGAGAGGGGTCTTCAATGCTCACATGAATGGCTTCCCTGACTCCTCTCTCAAACCATCTATTTTCTCTGTCTAATATGTCTACCTCCTTATCTTTGAATAAGTGCCCTTTGTCATTCAAGTGGAGGTGTATTGCTGATTCTGGTCCTGAGCTGTTACCCCCTCCTATGTTGAGTCATTCTTCTACTTAATAGCTGTTTTGTAGAGGTCTCCACACTCCTCACAACATTGGACCACATATGCTATATTGCTCCTTTTTTGTTTTGGTATCGGGTTCTTTTGGTGGATGAGTCTCTGCCTTACTGTGTTTCTGGGTTTGAAATAAACAAGGATGTGGTGTTTGCCAAAATCTTTTTAAGCTTCTCAGACAGTCCAGCCATGTAGGAAATGACCAGGTTCTTCCGTCGGGGCTGGGTCTCAGGCTGATCCCTTGTTCTTCTGGGTCAGCACACGGCTTTGTTGAAGGCCCACTTTGGATATCCACAGGCCTTAAGTGCTGTCTTCAGGTGCCTATGTTCCTTCTTCTTGGCTTCTGTGGAGGTGGGGATGCTCTCTGCTCTGTGGCTTAAGGTCCTGATGACTCCTAGTTTGTGCTGTAATGGATGGTGGGAGTCAAACAGTAAGTACTGATCTGTGTGGGTGGGTTTCCTGTAAACTTCTACTCCCAGGCCACGGTCAGGTCTGATGATGACTGCACAATCCAGGAAAGCCAGCCTGTTGTCTTGGGTGTCTTCCCTAGTGAACCTAATATTAGGGTCCACCGCATTGATGTGGTCTGTGAAGGCCTGTACTTCCTGAGTCTTGATTTTCACCCAGGTATCATCTACATACCTGAACCAGTGAGATGGTGTTGTCACTGGGAAGGTGTTGAGTGCCTTCTTCTCCACTTCTTCCATGTATAGGTTCGCAACAATTGGTGACACTGGGGAACTCATGGCACAACCATGCTTCTGTTTGTACAAGTCCCATCTGTACAGGAAATATGTGGTGTTCAAACAGAGGGCATATCTGGCCTGGGTTGAGGCTGGTTCTGCAGGTGAGAGTGCAGTCTTCTCTTAGTCTTCTCTTTACAGTTGTTAGGGTATCGGTGGTGGGAATGCTGGTAAAGAGTGATGTAACATCAAAGAATACCATGGTTTTGTCAGCTCCCTGACTTTAGAAACAAACTCCTCTGAATTGTGCACATGGTGGTCCGTGAGTCCAACCAGTGGGGCTAGGATAGTCGCCAGGTATTTTGCAATGTTGTAAGTCACTGAATTATACTATTGACTATGGGCCTGAGGGAGATCCTTGCTTGTGGATCTTGGGAAGTCTGTAAAAGCAGGGGACAGTCTGTCCAGGATATAACTGGTGGGAAGTCATTTGTGTTACCCTTCTCCAAGATTATTATGCATTCCATTACTTTTTTCTTGTAGTTGCTGATGGGGTCTCTTTTTAGCTTTTCATATGTGTGTCGGTCATCTAAAACTGAGATAACCTTTTCGTGGTAGTCCACAGTATTGAGGATGACAGTGCATCTTCCTTTGTCCACAGGCAAAATGGTGATGTTCTCATCCCTGCTGAGGGATGTCAGAGAACTTCTCTCCTGGCTGTTGAGGTTGGATGGTGGTGTTTGAACACTGGAGAGTACAGCAGAGACTTGTACTTTATGTTAGGCCACAGGTGTCGACCGTTAGCTAAAAGAACAGAGTGATTAACAAAACAGTACGAGTAAAGCAAATCAGCTATTTTGCTTTGCCATAGTACCAGTGTATTAAGCATGCTGCACTGGGTATTAAGGAGGCTGGAGATCTCTTTTACAAGTATCTCCAACCTACCTGCCCACTTCCCCTGCTTAAATGAGACCTAGTGGTGCCTAGAACTTGCCGTGTTAACTGCACAGTTTTGTGTGACTCATCCTTGCAGCTTCCCAAGCACTGCTCCCTCAAGGGTAAAAAGTAAAGGTAAAGGTTCCCCCACACACATGTGTGTGCTAGTCGTGTCTGATTCTAGGGGCTTTGTTTATCTCCATATTTAAGCCAAATAGCCAGTGTTGTGCAAGTCTATGGCCATGTGGCCAGCATGGCTGCAAAGAAACACTGTTTTTACCTTCCCGCTTTGTTATGGCGATACCTATTTATCTACTTGCATTTACATGCTTTCCAACTGCTAGGTTGGCAGGAGCTGGGGTGATCAGCGGGAGCTCACTCCGCTGCCTGGCACCCGGGATTCGAACCACTGAGCTGCTGACTTTGTAGCTGACAGTTTTCAGTGTTAATTAGGGGGAAATGATCCCAGGCATGAAGTGAAGCATGGCAGTAAAAGGATATATTCGAGGGTGGGGGGGAGAGAGAAAATGGTTATTTTTACTCACAACTTTCTGTTCTAATTTTCCTCACCTCTAAGGACATACTGACCTAACAGTCAATTTGCCCTCATGAAATTACAGCTGCAAGGGGTAATCAAAATATTTTAAATAAACAAAATAAACGTAAGAAATTATCTCAACTTCCCATTATCTGTCTTCATGTAGATAATGACAAACAGGAGACAAGAATCAAATCTTCTGACTGAACATGTTTTCAGATTATCCCCCCTGACCCCAAAGAGATACACCTTTTTTCATTTTGAATGCCTGGATAGGATCCATGTGCTTAAAATATACAACTGAAGTCAACAGATCAGATACTAGTACTTTTGTATTCACAGCTCTTTTCTTGTTCAAGACTCTCAGATTTCGCTAGTTCTGCAGGATACTTCGGGGCCTATAAAATCTGTTGAATTTGGGATTTGCTTGGCCATATACAAAAGAAATTAATAGGGCATTGTCTACACCATGCACTTAAACAGGCTTCAAAACTCTTTAACTGCCACTGTTGCAAGAACAAGGTGGAGATGGAGTGGAGGAGTGCAACAAAAAAAGCTTACGAGCCATTCCAACCAATCATGTTGATGATCGCCAGCTTCTGTGGCTGGTTTCTTTGGATGTGACATCTGGAAAGCCAAGGGGCGTGCTCTCTAATAGTCAGCAGAAGCAGCAGTCATGTGTGTGTGTGTGTTGTGTCATTAAAGTCCAGTCGTGACGGACCCTTCGTGACTCCGTGTCCATGGAGTTTTCTTGGCAGGAACACTGGAGTGGCTTGCCAGTTTCTACTCCCATAATGGCAGCCTAAAGTGGAAGGGTCTATGACAAGGGGATGTATAAAGATCAAAAGATGTATGCACACTCTGCTCAGTAGCTTCTGAAAGAACATCCTACAGATCTGCACCATTTTTGCATTGTCACAAGAAGGTTATTCTTCAAAGAATCATTTGCATTCTTGTCCAAATCATGCACACAAGCCAGGAATCCAAGGGGTCATTCTTTTGGTCAGCAGAGGAAACTTCCTCTGCTCCTTAAGAAAAAAAGGGGGTGCCTGGGTTTCTATTAATCACAGGAAGAACTTGGGTTTGCAAGAACCAGGTGCATATTGCAGCAAATTTCTCAAAGTGTACACAATTTTGTGTGATAAACAGCAAATGCTTTTTGTTGGCTTTCTCTAGGCTTTCTCCATCAGGGCCTTGCTCTGTGTTCTGTCTTGCCAAAGGGGCTCGGCATCCCTACTTCTGCTCCAGCCCCAGCTTTCCATTTCAAGGATGTTGGTTCCTGCGCAGGAGATGAGCCAAAGTGTAGAGTCAAATAGAGCTTGGCAGAGTCCTACGGAAGAACAACTGTAAACATCCAAAGCTGTAGTTCGGTTTACCTCCAGAGCAGATGCTGGCAGATATGGATTTACTCTCTCTTGAGCTGGGTGATGGGGTTTCACCGGGCGGGTGGAGGGTGGGGGGAGAGGGGCTGAAGAATCCCGGCAGCTGCCCTGACAGTTGCTGTGCTACCACTCTGTGCTTTGTTGAGGATCGTTGAGGAATGAACACACCCACAAACTCTTTAGTTTCTCATATGGGTATTTATGAGGTGATACATTAGTGCTGATCTGCTTAACTGCTCAGAAGAAAGGCCCTGTTGCCTTAAATTCATCTCTGAATCCCATACTTATGTTTGCAGCCTACTTATTATTACAGAGATTCAGGCACCATTATCCACTGAAAACAATCCAATCTGGTACAACTAATAGCAACAGATAGCAGCTATGAGATCAAATGCAAGAGTGTACCCCCCCCCCAGGTTGGCATTTTTAGCAGCAGATGAGTACAGCAGAAAGAGTTACAGGATTTGTCTGTGTATAAGACTATACTTGTGTCTAAAATTGTTAGATTAAAATTTGAGGGTTGTCTTAAAGACACAAGTAAACCAAGGAGAGAACTGCAGGGTCATTTTAGGTTAGAAAATTGGGGACCATCTTATATATGGGTACATCTTATGGACAAGAAAAATATGATATATACCAATGCCCTGATTCTGGTCAGGAAAGGAAAGGATGACATTTCCAAGCATGGAAGTTCTGACTGCAGTTTGCATTTGGATCAAGGAAGTGCAGACTAGATGCATTCTTTTTTTTTTTTTTACAACTTCTCTCCGCTCTTCCTCTGACTTGTGGCAAGGTCTACGAGGGTTAATAATCTCCCAAATGGTCATGGGAAATAACATTCTCAGTGCAGAGTAGTCCCCAGCAATTTTGGCTTCTTGGACAAATGTTGCGGTTTCCAAATCAGTTGTGAATTCTATGTCTGAAGGAGTGGGGTGGTGCCATAAAAGCTCATCAAAATATACCCATCTTTAATGTATAACAGTTTTCCCTCCTCCTCCTCCTCCTCCTCCTCCTTATTTTTTATTATCATCATCATCATCATCATCATCATCATCATCATCATCATCATCATCATCATCATCATCATCATCATCCTTTGGGTTTTGCCCAATATGCTTCCACAGACTAACAAGACTACCTCTTCTAAATCTAAAACATCTGTGCAGAAAAAGGATGAGAGCATGTGTCCTCACCCCTCAACCCCCCCCCAAAAAAAGAGAAATGTCATGCTCTCCAAAAAAGGGAAATGAAGACAGCCAAATGCCTTCTCATTTATTTGCTTAACACTCTCCATCAGATTCATCTCTAAGTTTAAGTAACCTAAATTTAGGTGCCCCTAGGGCAAAGCCACTCCACTTACAATCCTGACTGAGGGACGGACCGACAGCAACAGAATTCTAACAGCCAACAGGCAGTATAAAATAGACCACACATACACACAAGCTTCTTTTCCCCCTCAGGAAACCAATACCACATCAATTTCTCCCTGTAAGGTGCCTGCCCTTGTTTTAGAACACAAATGGTTTAAGGAGAACTCCATTTTCTACTTTCTTCCCTTTTGCCCAAAGCTTTGCTTCAGTGCTACAGTGGACATCCCTGATAAGACAGGCTTCCCACAGTTACCAGCTTTCTTCCAAAAAGTTAGAGTCCTGGGGCGACATCCAGCAAAGTGTTCCAGAGGATCTGCAGGCCTGCACAGCACTCAGCAGTGATCACTCTCCAAAATCACCTACAGCAGGGGTGGCGAACACGCGTGATGCAAAATAAATGTGTCTCTTTGCGTTTCCCAACAAGAGGAGTCGAGCCCTGGCTGAGACCACCCCCACCCCCTGCACCTGAGGGTCCTGCGGTGGGGGGGGGCACTGGCCTTGCTGCGCTCTGGCCCGTCTCTTTTTGACAGGCCGCCTACCAGCTGGCCTCTGTGATCCGAGCAAAGGAGGAGGAGGAGGGCTGAGGAGGAGCATTCTAAAATCTCTTTCCCTTTTTATTTTTAAAAGCCCCTTTGGCTGCTTCCCTCCCTCCTAAGGACGGAAAGAGCCGAAGTTTGGCACGCGCAGCGGGTTCGGGGTGGTGGTGGTGGTTGCAGCGGCGGTGGCGGGAAAGGTGGCTTCTTGGCGGGGGGCGGATGGTGCCGGCTGCGCGTGTGGCGCGCAGAGTGATCCCGCCGCGAGTTTGTGCAAAGGAGGAGGAGGAGGGCTGAGGAGGAGGTGTTTAATATATTATTGTTAAAATTATATGCTTTTGTGTGAGTGTTTGTCTGTTTTGGCAGGTCACTGCGTGGTGTGGCTCTCTGACTCTCACAGTTTAAAATTTTGGCTCTTTTGGTCGAACTTGTTCGCCACCCCTGACCTACAGCATCAGGGGTATCTTTGATAGACTTCTAGGAGGATCTTGATAGATAAGTTTATCCCCTGAAAGTAGAATTTTTGATAAGCATGGCTCACCTGACTGAGACACAAGGGGCTGAAGAAAGGCTGGTGGCTTGTAGTCTGCATCTCCATTGGAGCACGGCAAAGTCCTATGTGTTGCTTAGATCATTTGTTAGGCTGTCTTCTGGACAGACCATAACTTCAGTTTGAAATTATACCGTTAAAAAAAATCCTTGCACAAAGAAAATTAGATGCCAGGAAGAAACGTTCTCGCTCCCCTTGGCATACTTCTTGTGGGAATCATGGAGGAATATGACTGTAGCCAAGAGTTGACCTATTACCCCATTTAGCAGATTTTTACTACAGATTAGGCATGCTCCCCACTGCCTCTTTATGCCATCACGTAGGTTGGGCTCCAAGGTTTTTGTTGTTGGTTTTTAAAAAGAAAGTCTTTAGCCCTTGCAGAAGTGACGGCATAGGGCACTGATGGCAAGCCTTTTAGAGACCAAGTGCCCGAACTGCAATTCAAAATCCACTAATTTTTCGCAAAGTGCCAAGACAGCAATTTAACCTAAATACAGGTGGCTGTGAAGGTGCGATGTTGGGTGCCCACAGAAAGAGCTCCGAGTGCCACTTTTGGCACCCATACCAAAGGTTCACCAACACTGGCATAGGGCAACATGTCTAGTTTTCACCAATCATTTTGTGAGAAATAATAAATAAAAACTCATCTCCCAATCTCTGGGAAAATGTTACAATAGCAGGGAAGCCTGGTCTTGATAGGTATCAGACTTATCACATGTAAACCTGTCATGATTGCTCTGCTCTGTGTTGCCTCAACAGGATATTGGCCATTGTGATGAAAAGTAAAATATGCGGGAGAACATTATATCAGCATAGTTTCTAATCATAATGACCTCTTCACATTCCTCCCTATTTTATCTTGAAATTAACCCCATGTAGAAGCTTTGGCTGAAAGGTATTGATACCAAGTAAGTTTTAACTTTAAGCAGAAATTTGAAGTGGGTCTCCCTTTTCCAAATTCATCAGCTCATTATGTAAATGTAAATATAATGATAAAGCTGAAACACCCTGGTAGAAAAACAATGCAGTAATCCCTCTGCTTCATTTCCATAATATGCAACATTTTATAAATGCAAATTATATGCACACAGATTTGCATAACATGAAAATTGGATTATCCAGGTCCTGTCAACTGGAATGTCACCACATTCCCACAATCTGAAGCCGTTTATGCCAGACACAGATAACCTTACGAGAACTAGACTTTAAAAATCATTAAATGAAGACAAGCTATTTTTGAGAAACCCAGAGAGTGTTTTGCAAAGAACAGAATTCCTTCAACGATGACCATATGTCAGATATCTCTGTTACTGTGAACAGAATAATGTTCTTAGATAACTGTGTTAGATCACCATAATGAGCAACCTGCCATTACATCCTGAACATTCAAGATCTTTCTTTAATTTAATTCAGAATGGATTTCACTACCAGCAAAAAACGTATCTTGCAAAGATGTCAAGTGTCCTTGGCCTGAGTAGAAACAACAAATTATTCCCCAGTGGAGGGTAGGTACACAGCAGGTACACAGCAGCAGGTTTTGCCAACACAGGCTCTCCCCTCCCTCCTTCAAGTACCACCTGGTCCAGCCTAAGTACCACAGGACTGTTTAAGGGTTGTGTGGTTGGCTGTTTTATTATTTCCATTTATATAGTGCCCCATTAGTGTTGTCACTCTTTGGGTGGTTTGGTTTGCAAATCAAGGAAAATGATTTTTCACTTTCTCTTTCCCATATTAATATTCAATATGCAGGAAGGAAATAAGATCTATTTATACAGAATTATATATTCTTTCTCTCTCTTTCTTTACACACACATATGTTTGACCCTACATCTACCTTATGCAATACTGTGCTGCCTTTATGGCATCAGGTAGTTCTGCCAACTATGCAGCTTGCCTACAAATCAATAGCTTTAACCCACTCTTATAACAAACAACCTAAAAAAGCAGTTTGTTACTCCTTTGTAAACAGAAACGGTTAGTCAATTAATTCTGGCTGGGCTTCTTGACCTGGCAAGGGACACCGAGCAGCTGTCTCTTGATCTGTAGGATTCGTGTCAAAATTGCTCCTAGAATCTCCTTCCTTAGCACCTACCCACCAATTGCTCTTTCTACTTTTTGGGTTTACGATGGAAGGGTTTTAAAAGATTCAGCCTGAGGTTGTATCAGAAGTCATTATAAATGCTTGGAAGCCTTTATAATGGAAAGGGCTTGGATTGCGCTCCGTTCGCAGTTTATTTTCCCATGCCAGGTTTCGCAAGAGTACAGGTGTTTGCCTCTAGTTTCTTGGACCCTCTCCAAGCATTGGATGATGGAATTACACTTTTGCAGCCCTTACCCACCCCAGCCTAGTGTGTGGTGTGCATGTGTCAGCGTGGTGGTGTTTGGTTGCAAATATTATTGAGAAACATTACAATTTGGAGTCACTGAAATTCCATAAGATATTGTGAAATTTTAAACTGCATGAACAACCTTGAGAGAGAGAGAGAGAGAGAGAGAGAGAGAGAGAGAGAGAGAGAGAGAGAGAGAGAGAGAGAGAGAGAGAGAGAGAGAGAGAGTTGGGAAAACTTTTCCAAAGTACAACTAAATTGCCAGGTACACCAACCCTTTGAACTAAGTACCTAGAAGTAAAAGCACTGAGACATTATGTAGCTTCTTGAGGAATCTCAGTAGAATGCAGACTGCACATGCCCCCTCAGTTGCCTAAGTACTCAATTTACCATCCTTGGAAGGATGGAAGCCTGAGTCAGCCTTAAGCCACTACCTGAGTCATGAGCAGTGTCAACTGCAGTACTGAAGTTCAACCACTGTATCACAAGGCTGCATAAGGGGAATCACCAGTGACTTCTTGCATAATCAAAGAATGTTGACCAATGTTTTATGTGTATACTAAGTTTCAGCACAATAGTGCTAGGCACTATACTTTTTATGGAGAGTACCTTTGATATGGGTAATGAGATAGAGTCTAGCTGGACATTTCATGGCTCCTTACACTTTAATTATACCCTTTGCACTGAGGACTACACAACATGATTGCAAATAGATGAACATCATTTGTGTGTCTGTGTGTGTCCCACCATCCCCACATCACCCAGTATAACTGAAAGTGATTAAGCACTTCTGTAATAAATGCCTCCTCTGGAAGCAAGCACTGAAAGTTTACACAATTAGGAATCCATGGGATGGGGTGGCCCTATGGTTGACTACCCATGTATTAAATATTGTGAAGGTAAAAAGCCAGAATAGCAGCAGTGCCTTTTGATTGGTAGTGTGAGGAGCTGTCCAACTGGACATATCCCCATGACTGGATGGAGTGAAACTCGGACTGTTGGGTTCGTGAACTCATGTCCCTTGTAAATCACAGGCACAAGGAACACTTCAGTCTCCAATGATTTCTGATGATTCAAAATCTGCAGACTGGCTCCCTCAGTACCGGCTCGTAATAGTTCATCTCGTGTGTGACTCTTAATAAGACAACAACTGGATGTGGTGCTGAGCTGGGAGCAGATCGGTCTGTAGGCAGCATTAGAGCAAGGTAGTAATTGAGTCAAATAATAATGTTGTTGGTTCAGCATCTGGATCAAGAATACAGCAAAATGGGAGTGCAAAAGGAGGGACAGCAGAAACACCTGGGGGAAAGTGAGACATAAACAGAGTTATAACAATTTTGTCTCCCAGGCTAAACGGCACTCATTATCTGTCATCCATTCCATCCTAATGTATTCATACACACACACTCCAAGGAAAAGGAGGAGAAAAAGAAAATGGACACCCCCCCAAAAAATGAACGAGTTTATGGGTTTGTTTTATTTTTTAAGGAAAGCAGCTAGCACCAGGAAGCGTCGCCATTTATTTTCCTAGGATCAGTATATTCACCTCTGGAATTCGGTACCCGTTAAATTTTGGCACCTTAAGACAAAGCCTCATTTCTTCATTCTTGTCACTGCCTATAGACACAACCACAAGGTCAGTTTCCATCAGCCAAAACCCAAGGCCTGACCTGGAAGTATTTGTGCCCCTTGACAGGCCACACAAGACAAGGGCTACCTTGGTAGAGCACGCTATGCTGGGAATGTAGTGGGCCACACTGCCTCTACTTTCTCCATTTTGAGAATAATAATCACTATCTCAACACATTTTAAAGAGAACTGTAACTGCAGCATGCAACACATATGCACACATACAAAAGTGCTTGGGGATATAATTAAATCTTTATCCTGTGTTAATTTCCTGATCAGAATCAACCCTCTTCCATCTGTTTTCCTACCTGCAAGGGAAAATATGAAGGAATTATTCCTTTCCCCCATTCCCTGCAGAGGGAAAAACACTTAACAGGAGACATATTTGGACTCCCCTCAAATCTTCAATGGAAAGAGCATACAGAAAACAAAACAACAAGTTTATAAATGCATGCATACATTCACACGCACCCATACTGTACCGCTCTAACTGGCCATGTTGTTATCTTTTTAAAAAATAATATTCCCAAGCTCTGTGAGAAACACTTGTAGTTAGTAGAGTAGGTCTTCCTGATTGTGTGGCATAGTCTGAAATGTTTGTTCTTTTAAAAGCTCATGGTTCTCACTCAGGGAACCACATCAGCCTATCACAGAGACTGTCAAATGTGATTGATCTGAAAATCTACATCGTCTCAAGCTTGACCCTTGTCAATATCTGCCTCTTTCTTCAGCTCACTCACTACATTATCCCTCATCCGTTGCTTCATGGACTCTTTGGGGCTAGTTGCGTCACCCGTTTGGCTTAGGGCCAGTTACCAGGTTCTCCCGCTACCTGCTCAAGTCTAGTCTTTCCTCTGTCTATGTTCCCCTCAGAGTGATCTCCAGCCTTGAGCCGGACAGATGATTAAATATTTGACTTCCTCCTCTAGCAAAGAAACTAATCCTAGGCAAAGAAAACTGACCAGAATCAGTCTGTGCTTGCTGTCTCCGGCCCCACTGCATTCTTCCTCTGGCTTGGACTCTAGCCCTTGTGACCTTTGGTCAGAAAACAGCAAAAACTCTGAGATAAATTGGAGGTGGCCAATGGAGAAGCTCTGGGAAACTACTGGAACCTAGTTTAAGAAACAGTGATATAACGACAATGACATCACATTTTAATCTGTTTCTCATTCCACCATTTACTGGAGATTATGTTCAACGATATCTCTCTCTCTCTCTCACACACACACACACACAGAGAGATTTCCATCCTTTTAGATTCAGAGGACATAATAAGATTTTCCCTGTGACTCCAGTTATTTTTGTCACTTACTGTTGAGTATTGTCTACTCCTGAATGCCAAATTAGTTAGTATAACACATAGGCTTATCTGTGTATTTATTTGGAAGTAAGTTTCACTGACTTCCATTTCACTTCCTCCCAAATGAGGGTTCAGAGATCTGTGGTCTCTTTAACTATGGATGACATGGCCAAACCACTTTTCATTGTCAAGACCTGAGGGGACAACATGGGTGGATTTTTTTTTCAATTGCAGATTTATCCCTGTGGGTTCATTGTACTGAACAGAGTTCCATTCAGTCCTTAAGGAAGGGGTATCAGCTCACCATAATCTGTCCACAATTTAGTCATGCATCAGCTCTGTGGACCTCTAGCAGTACATTCTTAAGGGTTTTTCTTCTCACTCTTGTCTTAATAGCTGCATACAGCAGCCGGTGGCCCTCCCTGCCATTAAAAAAAAGGCTGACAGATCTACAATGGATGCAAAGCACTCTGAACACCCTACAAATAATCATGTGCCATCAAAACATTTCTAATTTCTGACAAACACTTTTAAGGGTTTTTTTAGGCATATAAAAGTAGTTTGGCATTCTGTTCTTCTGGGGGTACCCTGGGACTGTGTCGCTTGACAAAAGAGGCTGCCTCCTTTCCTCCCAAGGCACAGCTCGGAATCAAGCTCTGAGCACTGACTCTGAGCTATCTGGCCAGCAAACACTCTCAAGCATTGTATCAACTATAGTAATGACTTCCCCGTTGCTACTGATAGGCGTTCTCCCCTAACCTCTTGTAAGGCGGTTACTTCACATCCTACCTTGTGTTTGTACCGTGACAACGTTGTTCGCGGTCACATGGTTTTGTCCCTGTTCAGTCCCTGTTTCCGTTTACTCACAGGCATGATTACTAGTCTCTTGACAACTGTTACTTCACGGTCTTCTTCCATGACAAATTCTGAATTTGTCTTCCTTTCTTAACCCTTTTTTTAATATTGTAAATAAAAGTTTTTCAATATTTTGATTTACTGGTCTTGCGGGATTTACACGGCAGTTCTACAGAATTTTCAGTACTTTCTTTAATAAACATTTGCACTGCATGGTGTTTCCCATAGAGAAACTAATGTTGAATGCCGCTTCGGCCGCTGACCGCTAGGTGGACACTGGTTGTTGCTTGACAGTTGTTACTACACGGTCCCTTGTCTCGGAACAGGAACCGGGAACAAACCATGAGAAGAGAATTCCCCAGCCCAGGGGCAGGTACGGCTTGTCACACTCTGTTCCTGGTTCTGGGGGCGTGGTCAAGACAACTTTTTGCTGTCACGCTATGGACGTGAAGTAAGTTTTTTTGTACCGGTCCCAAGCGGGACAGCAAGGAGGGACGAATGGGGTGTGAAGTAACCTCCTAAGACTGCCCTTGAAGGAAACAAAGGAGGAAAAGAACCCCAAACCTTTTAATGCTTTCAAGGAAAATTGGGTTTCAGGATCAAGAGCGTTCATGGGGGTGGGGGTGGGGGTGGGGGCCAGAGAGTCAAGAAGGATTAATTCCCCAGTCTGCCTGCCAACCCTCCCATTCTCTCCACCACTTGTCCTCCCAATCTATTGTTGAACACAAGACAACACATGTTAGCCAAGGTAGCATCCAGTTCAGACTCGAATCACAGACCGCCGCATGGGGGGAAATGGTTGTCATCCGTTACAAAATGGGGAAGGAGGTGAACGGCATACATTAAGAAAACTGAGAAAGCCCTGCCTCTGTGCCACTCTTTCTTATTTGCAGAAATAGGACGGAATACTTGTAATGCTGTTTTCTCCAAACTACTATGCCTCCTTGGTACAGCCTCTCTCTCTCTGTCTCTGTCTCTCTCATTCCTCTCTCCACCTGGCTTATCTATGAGAGCCCTTGTTGGATGTGGTCACTTGCAGCATTAGGGTTATCTGTGGGCCACTTGCTGAATATAGGTCCATTGATGTGGGGGAAAGAACGTGTAAATGTTTTTACGATTTGCTCCCCCTTCCTTCCCTCCTCCTGCCTGCTAATTCAAACATCCAGGGAGAGAGAATGAATCAGTCTCTTTTTCTGGATAAATGGCAGAACTTATTCCCAACCCGGTTTTGTAGCTACTGGCTTTGTGGGATTCATGCTGCAAGGATACAGCTTTTTTTTTCCCCACCGCTGTTCGCTTTATTTATACATCCATATATGAAACACTGAGGTGGCAGTTGCACAGAATGTCCTGGTGCTTCCCGGTCCTGTTCAGGCACGTAATGAGCTACCGTTCAGTAAAAGTAGCACAAACATGGTAATGTGAAGCATCAGTCCGACTCCTTCCCACCTTTTCCATGCTCCCCTTCCCATTAGAGGAATGTGTGCCTCTTGGTTATAACAGTTCTGCCACCTGGCAAGAGTGAGCTATAACCATTCCCTCAACACAGAAACCTAAATGCCAGGTCATGTGCTAGCTTTCTATTTGCAGGGATGATTACTTTTTATTTATTTTTAAATTACTAATAGCCCTTATGTTGCACGACTGCATGGTACTACTAGAAGCATGAAAGAATATTGAATTGTGTAAGCCAGTCCCCATCTTCAGTCCAAAGAGGGACATCCTGGGTGTAAATGTATCACTTCAATGAGAAAATGAGAAGTGTGAATTGAAATATGAGGGCCACTTTAAACATTTTTTTAAAATGTGCACTTCAAATTGCACGCCCTGGGTTAGTGAAGACCTATCTTCATCCCATATTTTATATTTAATTTTCTTCCCTCTCCTCAATTTTTCAAAAGTAATTCCAGTAATTTGGAATCTGGGTACAGAAATATGTGACATGATGACCTATTATCATTTTCAACAACTACATGTATTTGGGGAAACCCATGGGAACTGGTCATGAGACGCCATCTTGAGTATGAGCACAATGTCAAGAATCACCTACAGGTCAATGCTTATGATTTGTGCAGTTGAAAACATGCATGCCATAAGGGTGCATTCACCCAAATGGTGCAGTGTCTGCAACACTCAGTTACTTCAATGGGCTTTTCACAAGAGTTGCCTTTTTTGTCCAGAATCCTCCTTGCATTGTATCCCTCAGATGCACGGACTGAACCAAGATCAGGAAAGAGAGTGCAGCAGAGAAGCCAAAGCAAAGCTTCCCCACAAAGGCTTAACCGACAGAAGCCCTGATCAGCTGTCCGGTTCACAGGTAAATTAACTGCACAAGGAGTACTGTTCTACCCACCTCCTTCCTCTCCTGTTTTGGAGGCTTTTTATGCATGGATAGTATAAGGCAGAAACCTCTGTGTCAGATGAAGCCTTGATTTCCAACGCTTCTAGCTCACATGGAGAGTTGCCACAAAGGCTGCTACTTCAGCTCTGACATTTGCCACATACAGTACAGAAGGATGGTGCTAGTGGCAGCTGAGGAGGTGAGGTTAGGATGATTCTCCTCCTCCTCCCGTGTTTAATCTACAGTACCACTGGATCACTGTGATAGGGCTAGAGCAAAGGAAGCTTTGAGTTGTGGCCTTGGACCACCGTTACACTTAAATGTGCAGACAGAGGAACCTTAATTTTTCTGAACTTCATTCCATGCCTTCACTTACCTTAGTCCTGATCTGTGGAAGGCACAACTAGACTCCACAGTGTGCACAAAGTGGATTGTTATATTCTACAGAGGGAGTAGTTAATGGAAGGCAGCTCATTTAAGGCCTCCCACTATGCTGTATAGCACAGACTGGACTGTAACCCAGACCTCACAAGTAGCAAACAGGTCTTAGCCAAGGGGACCACACAAGCTTGCATGTTGTGACTCCTTTTGTAAGAGGTCTCCCACAGGTATGTATACTGAATTTTTCTCTGGCATATATGTATTCTCCCTGCTCCCCTCCCTTTTTCTCCCATATGGAGAAGTAGATATAAAATGTAGTGGGTTTCCTCAACTTGTGGACATTTCCGTACCAAAAAACAACATGGGGAAATCAGCTAGAACAGGGGTGGGCCATGGAGCCATTTTGCAGCCCCACCCCACACCCCCTGCATGTTCACTGCAAATTTGGGGGGGGGGGGGTTTAAGGAAAAAGATTTGCTCAGAAAGTCCCCTTGTGTACTGTAGGGGATATGGAGGGCAATTCTGTCATGCTTTCAGCTCCCCTCCCTGTACTTCTGAGCCCTCTCATACCACACTTTTTTTTAAAAATATGGGAATCACTAGAGGGCAAAGGGGAGGTTTACATGATAAAGCCCAATTTAAAAACTTTTGATTCAATTAATAAAACCTACTATTTTGTTGAAATAATAATTTTAAAAATCAGTTAAGAAAATACGCAAATAAGCAACTTAGAACATACCCTTCCCCTTCTAATTCCACCTCTTTGGAAGTGCGTCCCTCGGGATATAGGAAGATCCCTGCTGGAATTGCCCACAAGTAAGTGAGAAGTTCTCTTCATAGTGTGCTAGCTTTATAGTGCAAGGATTTTAAAATGGAGACAAACTTTAAACACGAAACAATCCTGACACAGCTACCCAGCACCTATAACTATTTTGAACATCGATGCCAACTTTTTTGATCAAACTGAAATGTCCCAATAAAAAACAAAGGAGCAGAGCATCTTAATGGGAGTGTTGTGTGGATTCAGACTATTATGGCCCTTGGACAGAAGTTAAGCTGAAACTACTACTCTGTTTTCCATGAGCACTTTTGGCAGGGTCGGGTAATGCCCTCCATACCTTTGGTCTTGCTGCCTGGGTTACCCATTTGAAAAAATCCATGACCAGGAGAAGCAAGAGCAGGGAAATGGTGTAGAAACCGTCACTTTGCTCCCGGCAGACACAAGGGTTTCAAAGACAGTTTATAAGTAAAAGTAACCCTACTTGCAAAAGAGAAATGTTGAAAAACTACAGCAAAGATGTTCTGAATTCTGACTAGTGATGCACACCAACTGCTGGGTAGGTGTTTGGCACAGTTCCTTTCCCAGGCAAACAGCTGATCTGCAGTTTGGTGCCCCACCCCTTTAGGTGGGCATCCACTCAGCAGCCTGTCCTGCCTCCAAGTGGGTGTTGCCTCCAAGTGGATACCCGCTGGACGGAGCATGGCACTGAACTGTGGATTGGCTCAGGAAACGAATCACAATGAACGACTGAACCAGCAGTTCATGTCCATCTCTAAGTCTCACTTTTTCAGCTACCTCGAGTTATGGACACCCCAAGTTATGAAAAATTCAAGTTACAAATCCACAGATATAGGAAAAATCTGAGTTACAAAAAAGCCTTCTTTGAGTTACGAAAAGGAAAAGGAAAGGATTTATTCCTTTTCAAAATGGCTCCTGCTTGTTTGCAATAGCAATACTGCTATCGTGTGGCCACCCGACTCCAGCGCTGGAATTAGGAAGAAGAAGCCATTTTGAAAAGCAAAGCTGAGAACTGGGGCTTTTTTGTTTTTCAATGAACTTTCAAATTGCCTGTTTTAGAAATATTTGGCATGATTTTGGGGACTTTTTGGGACTTCTTTGGTGGAACCACTTTAAGTAATTATAGGGTATGTTGCTCATCTTCTGTTTGCTTTCCTGTTACTGTTCTTTTTGCTTTCTGGGGGTATGATTTTCCACTTGGAGTGGATCATTCCATTTCCAATGCATTTCTATGAAAAACTCTTGTTTTGAGTTATGAAAATTTTGAGTTATAAAATGCATTCAAAATGGATTAATTTTGTAATTAGAGGTACCACTGTACTTTTTTTTGTAAAAATTAATTGCAGTGTTTGAAAATTGATTAACTGTCATTATGTATTGCAATGGAAATCAAGTAACTTGTTATGTTAACTCATGTACTACTCACTGTTTTTAATAAAAAAAAACTTAATAAGAGAATTTATTTACAAAACACATAAGATGGTATAAAATGTAGACTAATCTAAATGCCTGTAAAATGTCTTAAATACCCTTTAAAGGTAAAATCTGGATGTAAACTGAAGCCACTACTTACTAGACCAAGTAACTTTGTTCATACTTCTGTCACATTAGGATGTAAGTTTGTTGTACACTCATCACACACCCCAAGGTAACAATAATTTTCAAGTCACTACTTTAATTTGTGATTTTTACTTCTTTGTTCTGATACCTTTATATGCATTTGTACCATCTACAGTGAGTTTTTTATCCATCAAATTTAGAAGTCTACACCTGAAAATTAAAGTGGCATTTTTTTTGTTGCTCCACTTTGGACTTAGAGGACGCACTTCTGTTCTGAGAATGAGTATCCACTTCTAGACTGACATATGGAAAAATCGTATATTGTCATATCCATTATAGCTAAAATTCATGCAAAATGACAGGTTACTATATTCTACTTCAAGCATTAATCAATCCCCAAGCAACTGTACCATGTAATAGCAGGAGGGAGAGGTCCTTTTTACCTATTATTAGTCATCTTTAGCAGGGTGTGACTATGCAGCTGGGAAAAATATAATTTAATCTACTGTATATTCAGGTTACCAAATGGGGCTTTGCTGGGTGGATAGCAGTAGCCATCCAAACAACAATCTGCAAGAGTCAACAGTGGAGAAACAAAAAGCTCCATTTGCTTGTAGCTCCAAGAGCAGACTCTGTCTTAAGAAGTTAACAAAGTGTTCATTGGCAATTTCCACCTCTCTCTTTCTCTCTTTTACTAAGTGCTCTAAAGTGACCTAACAAAAGTGTCTTCCGGTGCTGAGCTGAAACCAAGCTTCCTTCCAAGCTATGTGTCCACATGCCCACCCAGAGTTCTATCGGGGTGACACACAAGCAGCTGGCAGCTGTTTACTTCTTATTTCAAATTAAGCCCCGCCTACCTCATGCACATGGGAAAGAGGCTCCCGCACAGCAGGAGAGAAAAGCAGAGGGATTGGATGAAACCAAACTGTTGGTTTGTAGTTACTTGGTGCCAAAGAAAACATATTTTATAAGCTTTCTTGACAATAACAATAATCTGTTATTCTTTCAGTGAAGCACTGCAGTTTAGAATCCAACTATTTGCCAAGCTCATTGACCCAGTTCCTGACCCACTGTGAAGTGTAAAACTTGTGCAAGGTAGAGGGATACTACAGCGAACCCAGTATTATGCAAGATATCAAATAAAAATAATCTTGTAACAGCCAATAGGAAATAGCATGAGAAGTTTCCCCCATAATATCATAGACCTCAATCCACTTCATGCATACTGGGAAGTATTCAGACTGAATTCAGACCAGGGTGGTGCAAAACCATGATGAATTATAAATTGGAAGCCTCAAACCAACTTTCCTCAGACTGATGAAGTTGCTTGGATGAGTAGCAAAATGTTTTGATTGCTAGGACTCAGCTTCCAGATAACCTCAACTAGATGTACATATATTACATATATTAGACAGAAAGGATAGGTGGTTTGAGAAAGGGGTCAGGGAAGCCATTCATGTGAGTATTGAAAACCTCTCTCTCAGCAAAGGTGGGGGGCCCAGGCTCAGTCTATCTGCTACTTATCAGGCACTGATTTCAACAATCCCCAGAAAAATAAAAATACTTCACACTTTCACCACTATTTCTAACAACTCATACTTTATGGGTTTCAGCACCTTAGGCCAGCGGTTCTCAAACTTGCGTCCTCAGATGTTCCTGGACAACAGCTCCAAGAAATCCTGGCTAGCATAGCTAGTAGTGAAGGTTTTTGAGAGTTTTAGTCTAAAAATCTCTGAGGATCCAAAGTTTGAGAACCACTGCCTTAAGCCATTGTTCACCTAATGGCCTATGGAGACTGTTGTCCACCTGACAAGCCTACTCAGGTCATTGTTCATCTTATGAGCCTATTTCAGATCAGGGTGACAGGAGGTCAAAGTGAGCTATAAAAATGGAGGGCTCGCAACTAGCTTTCCTATGTGGTCATGAGCAGGCTCCACAGTCACAGGGTGACCCCAGAAGAAAGGGTCTTTATCTGGGAACCCCTGAAGAAAGCTGACACAAGTGACACTTGGCTTGATGACACCTTATCATTATTACATACAGTACATAAAATGCTCACACAGCATCTTTCTGTCGCCTGTATATCTGTGGCACTTTTTAAAAATAAATGCCACACCCATGGCTACAGCTGTCATTACTCATCGCAGGGTGGACTGGTTTGCTTTTTCTTCTTCCAGGGACGGATGAGTCACTGGACCAGCGGAGTGAACATATTTGACCCAAAGTGGCCCCAGGGCATCCCAAGCTATATCATTTGAGCTCCTGTTAGAGACATCTATTTCTTTCATGCAGGGAGGTGCACTCTGGTTTAGTCTGTTCCCAGCATGCACAACCACTGGGAACACACTAAAAACTGAGCCTTGCCCTAAGACTACTACATTTACTTCAGCCACCATCCAGATTCACATACACATATATATAGGAGCAAAACCACACAAGTGATTAAGCTTTAGGGCATGTCCAGACTGGCCCTTTTCGCCCACCAGATGCAGTCTAAATAGGTTCAGTTGAGGTCAGGGGGAGGGAGGAACGATATATCACTCAGCACTACCCTCACATCCAAATGGCACATCAACAAAGAGCAACCCTGTTCCTGGTATCCTGAAGTGGCAGCTTTGTGCCAAGCTGGAGCATGGGAGAAAGAAAAGTGGGGTGGGTTCAAGCACAGCTTCACCAGCCAAAAGCAGAGACAGAAATTCTTCCACCCTTTCTGCTGCCCTTTGACTACACCAAGTTTGGAGGGGCAGAGAGAAAACAGTGGGACATAGGAAGAAGGGAGTGTGCCATCTCCCACCACTCCTTGATCTCACCTGTGGAGACAAAAGGAATCCCACTTTTGCAACTTGTACATGCACACAAACAAATACAGGAGAAACAGGGTCAGCTTGGAGGCCACAAAGCAGATTAAAAAGGAAACCGGTCCTGTGCAAACAAGAGGCCTCTCTAACAGGATGCCCATGTAATAATGAAAGAGGCTCTTAAGATCCTACAATGGATACACACTGACCTCTCAGTTTGGTCCTTGCCTCCCAGCCTCGCTTGACTTTTCTGCCTATCTTTTGCGTGCAGTTACAACAAACTCCCCACAAAAGAGGAAGAAACCAATGAGTCCTTCATTGCTCTCTTTAAGCGTTCAATCTGCCAATAACCTGAAGCAGCTTCTTTCTTCCACACTTCACAATACCAGGATATCCAAACTGGAAGGAGCCTTGGAAGGTTTGACAATGGCAAGGCTGGAGTTTTAGTCCCTTCCCAGCAACTAAACTAAAAGGCACCAACCCACACCCCCAAAAAGATAAAAGCCCCAGATAGAGGCCACCAAAAGGAGCAGGTTGGGATGCCCTGGGGGCTGCTGCAAAAAAAAGGAGTGGACCAATCCACCCCATCATATTTCCATGCTCTTATTTCTGAGATTAAACATGGATTAGACTGGGCTTCATCCTAACATTAAATGCAGCCCAGCCCCTGGCCTCTGCAGTTGCACTCCTAAATTCCCTGGTTGCACAAGGTGACTCTCTCTCTCTCTCTCTCTCTCTCTCTCTCTCTCTCTCTCTCTCTCTCTCTCTCTCTCTCTCTCTCTGTGTGTGTGTGTGTGTGTGTGTGTGTGTGTGTGTGTGTGTGTGTGTGTGTGTGTGTATATATATATATATGCATGTTAGGGTGGATTCGGGTTTCTTCCCGTGTAGAAATCTGGTTGTTTTGTCACTGACGTTTCGGAGGTCTCACTCGTCATCTTCAGGCTTGTTCTGGCTTCTTTCTTCTTGAAGCAAAGCGTGGTCTCAGTTGAAGTCCTTCTATAAATACCTGGGGGGTGTGGTTTGCTTGCTTTGTTGCTGATTGCAGGTTCCATTGTTCCTTTGTTCTTTTGTGATCTGCTGTGTGGCTGAGGCTGTTAGGGATTAACTGCTGGTGGCTGTTTAGATGGCTGTTTAGATGCTGGTGGGTTAGATGGCTGGTGGGTTCTGGCAGTATCCTGGGCTTTGGTGGAGTGGGGTCCTGTGTCTTGTGAATTCATTTTGGTCTGGCTATGTCTGTGGTCTCCCAATGTTTTTTTGGGTGTGTGAGTGTGCTCCATGTGGTGGCTGGAGTGGGGTGCCGCAGACCACAGACACGTAAACCAAAATGAATTCACAAGACACAGGACCCCACTCCACCAAAGCCCAGGATACTGCCCCTAAGCCATCTATCTAAACATTTACCAGCAGTTAAGCCACCATCAAAGGAACAGATTCACACAAGCAAACACATATTTATAGAAGGACTTCAGGCTTCAAGAAAAAGAAGCCAGACACCAGCCTGAAGATGACGATTGAGACCTCGTCGAAACGCACCAGATGTCTAGGGAAACCCATGTCCAGAATCTGGCCAAATATCCGACCTTCGGGAGGAAACCTTCCAGCTGACCAGAACCTAAATAAGTCCGAAGAGCCACCATCTTATGTGACATTGCATTCCTACGCAGGGAGGAACAAAATGTCATCCCCACAAGCACCAACTGAAATTCCACTCAAAAACCCCATCCAGCGAAAGGATCCTGAAAACAGAACTAGCCCTAATCAGAAGCGAACTACACAGGAAAAGATACCTACTAGATCAAACCAACAGAGACCTACTCACTCTCCACCTCAAACTCAGCAACAAAATCCACCCAACACTCTGGAACAAATCCAAGCAACTGGCCACCTGGAGAGCTGAAACAGAGACCTCCCACAAGACAGACACACACACCAACAAACTCCAAAACTGGAAAAACAGAAGCCCAACCCCCAAATTTCACAACATATCAGACAGGACACTCACCATCGCTGAGACCAAAGTCCTTTCCAAAGGATTCAACTTTGCACCAGACACATCCCCACCGTCATTGGAGTGGCAGCCAGCCTAACCAAAATCAACCCAGATGAAGACAAAATCAGACTCAAGAAGGGACCAATGTCCTCTGCTCTCAAACCACCCAGAAGCAATTTACACAATGAAGAACAAAAAGCCCTCTCAACCTGAGGAAAGACAACAACATAATCATTCTCCCAGCAGACAAAGGCAATGCCACAGTGGTGATGAACACATCCGACTACCAAGCCAAATTATCAACCTACTACAAGACCCTGAGAACACAGACCCACCACCTACCTGGAAAAAACCACAAAGCCAAAATAAAAGCCTCTCCCTTAGTGAAGAAATTATCATCCCCAGAGAGAAATCATCCAGATGCCCCAAGCTCTACGGCCTCCCAAGATTCAAAAGAAGGAACACCTCTCAGACCCATAGTCAGCTCCATGGCTCACCTCTACAAAACCTAAATTTCTTGCCAAACAACTCCAGCCCTAGCAGAATCCATCACTTCAGATCCTTCCACTTCAATTATAAAGAAACAAGACCTACAACCCAATGACCTCTCAGTTTGTTTCGCTCTTCACCAAGTGCCCATTCAAGAAGCCTTGACAGCTATCCACAACAAATACAACCCCCAAACACATCCTAGATCTGACCAACCACTGCCTAACCAACACATACTTCATCCACAATGGACAAAGATACAAACAGAACTCACCCCTCTCACCGGTCATCGCAAAATATGGAACACTTTGAAACCAACGGAAGAAAACATAAACCCAAACTCTGGCTCAGATATGTTGATGACACCTTTGTTATCTTTAAACTGAACAACTTCCTCAATCTCAACAGCCTACACCCCAAAATACAATTCACTATGGAAATAGAAGCCAACAACCAACTTTCTTCCTGGACAATCTACAAAAAACCCGACGGCTCCTTAGGACATACCATCTACCAGAAAAAACACATACAAACCGATAAATGCACAATCACACCACCACCCTGCACAGATCAACTCCGTAGCAAAAACCCTCATCTCCAGAACCAAACGTTTGACAAAGACCACCTAAAAACTGAATTACACACTCTCTCGAATGTTTTAATTGCGTCCCTTCCAAAAAAACACCATCACCAAACTAATCCAAAAGGAAACACCCCCAAGAACCAAGAAACAGAAGAGAACAACACCCCCTCCTCCCTTAATCAAAGGCATACAAAATCAGCAAAATTCTCCACAAACACAATATCAAGACAGCCTTTTGCCACCAAAAAAAATAGCCAACATCTTAAGAAACCCCAAAGACAAGATTGAGCTAGAAAACCAAGGAGTCTACAAATACCATGCAAAGTCTGTCAGCCACATACATCGGACAAACAAACAGGAGAATAAGCAAACACAAGAACGCAGTCAAAAAAGAAGAAAAATCTTCCTCTCTCTTCCAGCACATAAAAACAACAGGTCATGAAATTGACTTTGAAAGAACCAAACTCATCTCCAAAACTGAACACTTCAACAGTCGAATAATCATGGAAGCCATTGAAATAAGAAACACCCAAACAACATGAATAAACGTGATGACACCTCCCGCTTGCCTGACATCTGGAAACTAGCCCTGGTCAACAGACGAGCCTCTGTCACAAAGACTGACACCAGGTCCAAAAGGACACAAGATGCCACCACCTTCCATCCACACCAAACACAAACCCAGACCCTTCCCACAGATGAAACGAAACCACCATCCAATAACAAAACCACGGTGCACCTTCTCTCTCTCTCTCCCCACTCCAGTCACCACATGGAGCACACTCACACACCCCAAAAAAACATTGGGAGACCACAGACACGTAGCCAGACCAAAATGAATTCACAAGACACAGGACCCCACTCTGTGGATACTGCCAGAATCTGTGCCATCTAACCCACCAGCATGTAAACAGCCATCTAAACAGCCATCAGCAGTTAATCCCTTAACCTTCCCTCAGCCACACAGCAGATCACAAAAGAACAAAGGAACAAAGGAACCTACAATCAGCAACAGAGCAAGCAAACCACACCCCCAGCAGTATTTATAGAAGGACTTCAACTGAGACCACACTTTGCTTCAAGAAGAAAGAAGCCAGAACACCAGCCTGAAGATGGGAGTTGAGACCTCGTCAATGTGCCTCCTTGACAACCAGATTTCTGGGGAAGAAACCCGAATCCACCCTAACATGCATACCTATACCCGTCTACGAAAACAAATATCCGCTCTGGGAGGAAACCTTCCAGCTGACAGAACCTTATTAAACTTCCGAAGAGCCACCATCTTATGTGACATTGCATTCCTACGCAACTGCTGAGACAAAAATGTGATCCCCACAAGCTTCCAACTGAAATTCCACTCAAACCCCCATCCAGCGATTTCCTGAAAAGAACAGAACTAGCCCTAATCAGAAGCGAACTACACAGGAAAAGATACCTACTAGATCAAACCAACAGAGACCTACTCACTCTCCACCTCAAACTCAGCAACAAAATCCACCCAACACTCTGGAACAAATCCAAGCAACTGGCCACCTGGAGTCCAGCTGAAACAGAGACCTCCCACAAGACAGACACACACACCAACAAACTCCACAAACTGGAAAAACGCCAGAAGCCCAACCCCCCACACAACAGCCCATGAAACAAACAGTTCACAACATATCAGACAGGACACTCACCATCGGAGACCAAAGTCCTTTCCAAAGGATTCAACTTTGCAATCGCCCAGACACATCCCCACCGAAAACATCATATGCGGAGTGGAAGCCAGCCTAACCAAAATCAACCCAGATGAAGCCAACAAAATCAGACTCAAGTCACCAATGTCCTCTGCTCCAGCAAACCACCCAGAAGCAATTTACACAATGAAGAACAAAAGCCCTCTCCAACCTGAGGAAAGACAACAACATAATCATTCTCCCAGCAGACAAAGGCAATGCCACAGTGGTGATGAACACATCCGACTACCAAGCCAAATTATCCAACCTACTACAAGACCCTGCTTACATACCTTTGAACACAGACCCCACCACCTACCTGGAAAAAACCACCAAAGCCAAAATAAAAGCCTCTCCCTTAAGTGAAGAAATCAAGCCAAGCATCATCCCCAGAGAGAAATCATCCAGATGCCCCAAGCTCTACGGCCTCCCCAAGATTCACAAAGAAGGAACACCTCTCAGACCCATAGTCAGCTCCATAGGCTCACCTCTACAAAACCTCGCCAAATTTCTTGCCAAACAACTCCAGCCCTATGCAGAATCCATCACTTCACCTACAAAACTGACCCTTCATAGAAATTATAAAGAAACAAGACCTACAACCCAATGACCTACTCGTGAGCTTCGATGTTGTTTCGCTCTTCACACAAGTGCCCATTCAAGAAGCCTTGACAGCTATCCACAACAAATACAACCCCCAAACACATCCTAGATCTGACCAACCACTGCCTAACCAACACATACTTCATCCACAATGGACAAAGATACAAACAGATAGAAGGAGCACCCATGGGATCACCCTCTCACGGTCATCGCAAACCTATATATGGAACACTTTGAAACCAACGCGTTACAGAAGTCCGAACATAAACCCAAACTCTGGCTCAGATATGTTGATGACACCTTTGTTATCTGGCCACACGGGAAAGATAAACTGAACAACTTCCTCACACATCTCAACAGCCTACACCCCAAAATACAATTCACTATGGAAATAGAAGCCAACAACCAACTTCCCTTCCTGGACGTCCTAATCTACAAAAAAACCCGACGGCTCCTTAGGACATACCATCTACCAGAAAAAAACACATACAAACCGCTTTAAATGCACAATCACACCACCACCCTGCACAGATCAACTCCGTAGCAAAAACCCTCATCTCCAGAACCAAACGCCTCGCTGACAAAGACCACCTAAAAACTGAATTACACACTCTCTCGAATGTTTTAATTGCGAACGGATTCCAAAAAAACACCATCACCAAACTAATCCAAAAGGAAACACCCCCAAGAACCAAGAAACAGAAGAGAACAACGGCACCGCCCTCCTCCCTTACATCAAAGGCACCACAGACAAAATCAGCAAAATTCTCCACAAACACAATATCAAGACAGCCTTTTGCACCGACCAAAAAATAGCCAACATCTTAAGAAACCCCAAAGACAAGATTGAGCTAGAAAACCAAGGAGTCTACGAAATACCATGCAAAGTCTGTCCAGCCACATACATCGGACAAACAAACAGGAGAATAAGCGCACGCATCGCAGAACACAAGAACGCAGTCAAAAAAGAAGAAAAATCTTCCTCTCTCTTCCAGCACATAAAAACAACAGGTCATGAAATTGACTTTGAAAGAACCAAACTCATCTCCAAAACTGAACACTTCAACAGTGAAAATCATGCCTTGAAATAGAGAAACACCCAAACAACATGAATAAACGTGATGACACCTCCCGGCCTGACATCTGGAAACTAGCCCTGGTCAACAGACGAGCCTCTGTCACAAAGACTGACACCAGGTCCAAAAGGACACAAGATGCCACCACCTTCCATCCACACCAAACACAAACCCAGACCCTTCCCACAGATGAAACCCACCATCCAATAACAAAACCACGACTGTTCTACTGGGCCAGTCACCACATGGAGCTGGTGGGAGACCACAGACATCCAGACCAAAATGAATTCACAAGACACAGGACCCCACTCCACCAAAGCCCAGGATACTGCCAGAACCTACCAGCCATCTAACCCACCAGCATGCCATCTAAACAGCCATCAGCAGTTAATCCCTTAACGATCGCCTCAGCCACACAGCAGATCACAAAAGAACAAAGGAACAAAGGCAATCAGCAACAGAGCAAGCAAACCACACACCCCCAGCAGTATTTATTTTGAGACCACACTTTGCTTCAAGAAGAAAGAAAAACACCAGCCTGAAGATGACACCACGCCGCCAGAACAACCAGATTTCTACACGGGAAGAAACCCCGAAAATAGCTATTTTAAAACTGCCTGAATTTTTACAGTAGCAGCAGTGGGTTTTTCTTGCAACAAAACTTCTCCATTGATTTTATTTTATTTTATTTTTATTTTTATTTTTTTACACCAACTCCACCCTTCCACAAAGCAAAGTCTCCCTGCACTGCTGCCTAGCTCTGTGGCTTGGGTCTCTGGCTGCGGAGCCATAGGCTGGGAGTTCAATTCCCCAATGTGCCTCCTTGAGAAGGACTGGACCTGATGGTCCATAAGGTCCCCTTCCAGCTCTGAAATCCATACATTATTATTTTCATTATCTCTGACAAGGGGCATTCTTCGCTTCAGATCCTGGCAGACCTGCTCACTGGAAGTCAAACCCATCTGATTTCCAGAGCAAATGTTGCCAAGTAGAAGTCCACCACACCAGCCGCTCCTGTTGGATCACTGTTTAACAATGGAAACATACAAAAGATGGATCCAGCGCATGTTAAATTAAATTACCACATGGGACAAGTCCTTCTCCGTTGGCCCAGGACCTTGGCCTGAAGCTCACAGGAGAGAATAAAGAGAGCTTGCGGCAAGAGCCACCTTTTACAACTGCCAAGCAAGCCTGGGAGCCTCACAGTTGCCAGAGGGAAGGATATACCATTTGCCATTTGGATGTGAGGACCATGGCAAATGGCAAATACCTCCTTACCGCCCAACCTCAAGTGATGCTCCCAACCTCAAGTGACCCATTTAGACTTCATCAGCCCGCATCAAAGGGGCCACTGCAGTTACACCCACTAATTCAATAGCCCAGAAAAGGCTGCCTCAGTCACCTCCCTGCAAAGTTAGCCTGCTTCAGCTCTAACATCTGTAAACATCTGTTTCTGATCTGAGACATCAGTCTGGTAACTAGACATGGGCACGACTTGGCGAAATTCTCGTTTCCGTTTCCGTTCCTCGTTTCCGTTACGTAACGGAAACGGTAACGACAATTACTCCGCCAGAACTCGAACTCGAACTGATAAAAGAAAAATTGGGTCTGATTTGTCGTTGTCATTCCTGGCATCGCAGCATCGCGCGATGCCAAGCGGCACAGAAAAAAAGTTTTAAAAATAAAAAACCCGATTCCTGGCCAAAAAAGCAGGCGAAAATATGCCTGCCTGAGTGAGGGCACCTACCAGAAGGGTGGTTTCTGGGGGGGTCTCCGGCCTCCTCCCCTCTCCTGTCCTGGGCTGCTCTGGTGGGGGGCATCCTCGTCATCTCGCCAACTCGCCATGCCATGCGGTGCGGGCGGGGGATCCAAAATGGGGCAACCGCAATATTTATTTTGAAATCGTGGTCCAAAAACACACCAAAGCACCACAGAAACATGCGAAAATAGCTATTTTAAAACTGCCTGAATTTTTACAGTAGCAGCAGTGGGTTTTTCTTGCAACAAAACTTCTCCATTGATTTTATTTTATTTTATTTTTATTTTTATTTTTTTTACACCTGCGCAATGATGGGCTGGCCATGGGAGTGGACCATGCAAATTTTTGGAGCCATTCCACCAATTGCATGGCCACTTGGCCAGGTTTTGACCGAGACTTCTGGGATGTGCCTGTCGGGCATAAAAAGCCCACTAACCCTAGCCCGAACCCGAACCCGAACCCGAACCCGAACCCTAACCCATACGCCAGTACACTGTCCTTCTTAGTGGGTCAGAGAGGCACCCAGAGGTGCACCCACTAACCCCTAACCTTACCCGTAACCCGAGGTGCCTTGCGCTAACCCTGACCCTAAGCCAGATCTGTGTACTCGCATTGCACTACACGCAAGTACACTTCCCTTCTTAGTGAGCCAGAGGGCGCCTATAGGGGTCCTGTCTCACTTTGTTCCCAGCCCAAGTGCTCCGTACACCAGTATGCCAGTATGCTGTCCTTCTTAGTGAGTCACAGTAGAGGTGCCTCTGCCTGCCACTGCAACTTGGTATGCATATCCAATTGGCTATGCGTACCCTTTTGTAGCGGGCCAGAGGAGGCACCCACTCCAGAGAGGTGCCTCCAGGAGCCCACTACCCCCCCCAAACCAGTACTAACGACAGACGAAAAAACGACAAACGAAATGACAAAATTTTGAGAAATTTCACGACAAACGGAAATGAGCCAAAACGGGCCGGCTCTCTGTGGCTGTTACACCTACCCAGTCTGCAACCTGGGCATGCTATTGGTTGAAATTGTCCAAGAATCTACATGATCCCATCACATGGCTTGCATCCATCTTGTGGCTGGAATCTATTTTGTGTCATCCTTAAAGGGAAAAGAAAAAATACATCGCGATGGGAGAAAGACAAAAACAAATGTTTTAAAGACCCCAACCCCCGGGTAGATAATAATTTCAAATAATTATCACTGCATTTTTACAGATGTCCAGGGTGTTTTAATACCCAAGAAATCAATATTAGGCATCTGGGAGCCATTTTGGGTCGATGTCCCCTAACTCCCCTTAAAGGGGAAAAAATACAGCGATCTGAGAAAAGACATAAATGCATGTTTTAAGGAACCCAACCCCCCTGGTAGGTATTATCAGGCAGAATAAATAATCATCGCTGGGTTTTTATGGATATTCTGGATGTTTTTTAACATTTAAAAACAGCTCATTTCATTGTGTGTCGCCATTAACAAAAATGAAACGTAACAAACCTAATTTTCGTGGTTCTGTTCAGTTCGTTCCAATTTCATCACAATTTTCATTATTCGTTTCATTATGTAATGAAACAAATAACGAATAACAGAACAAAAAAATATTTCATTTCGTGCCCATCTCTATTCTATACATTTTACAGAACCAGCATTTTGAGGCCCATAAAGGCATCACTACATCTTGCAGTTGGGAATCAGTCTCCTGTGGTGGCCCTGGGCTTTATGAAAGCTACCACACCCAGGTCACAAGCCTACATTCTCTAGAAACAGCACATACGTTCTTTAGTACACCACCTTGCACCCACAATTCAGCGACTGTTTTGAAAAACTGGGGGCTTCCTTTGTCTTCTTAACAATAGCACTAATGATAGCAAATAAGACATCATTTTCTCCCCTTCTTCCAGTTCTACATCCTTTCTGAAATGAGACAACCAGAACTACATGCACAGTAACCCAAACATGGCTGCACAATAGGTTGATATAATGTCCCAGCAACACTAATCATTTAATCCTTAGCCCTAATTATGTCTAGTACATCATTTATTTTAACAACTTATGTGCATTGACTAATGATTTAATTCGTTCTCCGAGGCAATGCGTTATCTGAAAAAAATTTGTTATCCGAAATGCATTTTCCCATTGAAATGAATGGGAAAACAATTAATCCATTCTAGAGGTCTGCAAAAGGCAAAAAAGCTGGGGGGTGGTCAGACCTCTTTATAAAGTGCACTTTAAAGGCATGCAGTGCTGGAACAAACACACACTGCAGTGCAAAGCAAACATGGAGAAAATGAAAGCAGCAAGCCTAGCTCAGCCTTTTCCCACCCAAAGTGCAAAGAAAAGCAGTTCAAAGATTAATAAAAGCTAGCTTCCTACCTTTCCAAGTCCAAATCCCTCAGCAAAAAAATGTCCAGAATGGCTCCAAAAACACCATGAAAAACAATGTTCTAAATCCTCCCTCCCCTCCACAAACTACAGGGGCTGCAATGCATCCTGGGTACACTATTTTTTGCAAGGCATTTTGAAACATTCATTATCCGAGGCAGCCCTATACTCGGAAATTTCTATTCATTATCCAAAAAAAAAACATTATCAGTGGCATTCGTTATCTGAGGTATTACTGTACTTTACATGCTCTTTTCTAACTCTTTCACTTACTCTAAAGAGATTATTCATGTGTTCTTCATAGCCTAATACGTTTTCACTTTAGTGTGATGCAGAAACATGGCAAATACATTGATAGAACAGTGTTGGCAAATCTATGGCACAGGTGCCAAATGTGGCACACGGAGCCCTTTCTGTGGGAACACAACATCACCCCCTCACAGCCATGGCCCTTCCCATTTGCCTGGAGCAAGCCACTGTGCTCTGTGGAGAGAGACAGGCAAAGGGGAGGCAAAGGTTTGTGGGTTCATTCATAGCCCCCATTTACTCTCCAGCCACGCTGCTTTTGGAATGCCCACAGCAGTGTGGTCTGGAGAATAAACTGGGGCTATGAATGAGCCCACTAGCCGCCACCACTTCCCCTGGCTTTCCCGAAGGTGTGAGTACTGGATGGGGTGCTACTTTTGGGGAAAGCGGGGATTGAAAAGGAGTTTTTTAAAAAAATTCCTGAGGTCATAGCGAGAGTGCTATGGCTGTGGGAAATTCAAAAGCCTGCTCTTCAGTCCTTGCTTTCCCGAAGGTAGCACCTGAAGCATTTGTAACCTTGGGTGCCACTGTATTCCAATGGCCGTATTGGCACTTTGCAAAAAATAAGTGGGTTTTTAAATCGTAGTTTGGGCACTCAGTCTCTAAAAGGTTTGCCATCCCTGTGATAGAAGAATGGCCAAGAGCAGTGAAACAAGGCATTCCTTTGAAGGAGTCATGATGGTTCTTCCTCAGCAAGTCTTATTCTTCTACTTGTTTAATAATCCTATAATAAGAGGATCATTCTGAGTGTTTAAAACGTTTGTGTCCACTTAAAAACACATTGCCACAAAAGGAATTAAAACAAGCAAAAAGGCATGGTGGAATTTTATTTCCTACAACCAATAGATCTAGCTTCATAATAATAATATTGTCTTTTTTAAAAACCCAACACCACTGGGATCCTATTGCATTTAGAGTGGTCGAAGTTTTACCATGCTTCTCCTTAATTATGCAGAAAACTAAAATCATGGCATTTATTTGAATTATCTAAACACAATTCCTACCTTCTCACTCTTTGAAAGGGTCCATCACTCTGCAGCAGACAGGGTAGCCATACACAAAAGAGACAGGTCTGCAGCGGCATTCACTGTCCTGCAGAAGGGGGTGGTGATTAACAAGTGTAGTTTGCATGAAATCTACTGTCTGGGATCTCAGTGAAAAGCTGGGCTAGGAAAGAGCCCTATAGCCTTTAAGAACAACCGCCAATTATATTGGGCTATATACAATCAACTGATCTAGTTTAGAGCATTTTAAAGCTCAAAGAAGGATTAGACAAATTCCTGGAGACTCATCCTTCACAAAAAGCCATGACAGCTTAGTGGAGCCTACATGTCAAAAAACAATATATCTTGGCTTAAAATGGGGAAAGGTGGCTTCTGATGTCACATTTTTTCTTTCTTTTTTTGATCAGATGTCCCATAACCATCATGGACGCTGGCCATGAATTCTTGTAACTGTATGGAAGAAAACCATTCCTCACTCTACACCAGCCATGTCCAAAGTCCGGCCCGGGGGCCAAATTCGCCCCACCAGGCCATTTTGATTGGCTCGCAGATGGCTGGTCCCCCCTCCCCCTCCCCCTCCTGTTGCTCCTGCTTGACGTACCACTGGCCCCAAACCAGCCCTGAATCACAAGGGCTCCCATGACTGGCCATGGTGGTATGGTGGTGCAGCTTGGCCAGTGGGAGCATCGGGGGGGTCAGTGGGCCAGGCAGAGAGACGGTAGGTGGGTGCTGCTGAGCCATGCAGTGGCTCCTCCTCCCCCACCCACCTGGGCACAGGCCAGCACATTCCTTTCTCGGGCCCGAGCGCGCGCTGGATTCAGTCGCCTCAGTGGCAGCGCAACCACCTCAGCCTCTGTGGCCTGAGCAAGCACAGGGGGAGCAGAGCATGGGGGTGGGTTCCACCCCTGGTGTCGCTGCAGCCGCACTGGAGCCCCATGAGCCTCGCCAAGCATGGGGGGGAGCAGAGCATGGAGCCCTACCAAGGCTTTGCTTCCATCTCCAACCAGGGCCCGGCTCCTGCTGGCCGCCTCCTCCTCTTTGGCGGAAAAGGGGAGGTTGCCAGTGCTAGTGGCGGTGCAGAGGCATGCCTTGGTTCCTGCGCCCTTGGCAAGGGTGAGGGGGTGACAGGGCTGCCACCCAGGCCGTCTCATTCCTTGCCAATGCCCACTGCAGCGCCCGCGGGATGAAGCTGAAGAAGCAGACGACGGCTTGCAAGGAGTCAGTGGGTGGGGCTTGCAAGGGGTCAGTGGGTGGGGCTTGCATGGGGTCAGTGGGTGGGGCTTGCACGGGGTCAGCGGGTGGGGCTTGCAGTTGGGGTCAGGGTCAGGGAGCAGCCGTCCCCCCACGCATTCTCAGCCACCAAATCTGGCCCTCCTTACAAAAAGTTTGGACACCCCTGCTCTACACCCTTCTGATCTCTGCATGCCACGTGTTCTTTTCATGCCCTGCTGAAGGGTTTCATAGAGGCACCTGGAAACCAAGATGCTGTACCGGATGCTGCTTGACAGATATGTCAAGGAAGTGGTTTTGTCCTCCTGTGCAGGTGCAGAACAGACCTTAGTGCTGGACCCTTATCTGTTGTGCAGAGCACCCACAGTTTGGTCCAGAGCTTGGTAAAGCACAACTCAAACGATAATAGGTATACCAGAAAGTGGGGGAATGATTTGATGATTACTAATAGCATGCCTGGGGCAGTTAACCTTGTACTGTATCCCCCTTAGTCTACTTGCTATAAAATTTTTATACCACCCTTTACTGAGAACTCCCAGAGTAATTTACATTTTTAAAGCTAGCAATAAAATAAAATCTAAAAAAATTGAAGCTCATAAAACACATAAGCTAAAAGGCAGCTCTTAAAGGTCAAATCAAAGCCCTGAATAAAACTATAATTATGGCTAAAAACCCAGGGAATGTTTTTTTAAATTCTTGGCCTGGAACCAAAATCAGATAAACCTCTCTGAGAGAAATCTTCCTACAACTGGGGTACCATCACAAACAAGGTTCCCGGTGTAGTAGACACCCACCATGCCTCAAACAGTGAGGCACTTACAAACTTTTACTGAAGTTCTTAATATACTGGATGGAATATAAAGACATAAGGTGCCCATATAAGGCAGCATTTGTAACCCTGCTTGACCATCATCCAACTTTGAGAAGTGTGTATTCTTGCAGTGGAAGAAATGTTCTATGAACACCATGTTCTAGAAACCTCCATTTTTGAAATTTTCTCAACTCATGATGCAGAAGAGAACAAAAGGAAAACATTTCACCAGCCTTGATCCAAGTCATTTCATCAGTCAGATAAGGTGTTTTTGCCATTGGCTTTGGAAAAATTACAAGCTTGTGTACATCACTAAATATGATTTCGACATGCAATTATCAAATTGTTGGATTAAAACCTGTGTTAATCATTGTTAGTGTTTTGATTTTATTACTACAAACATTTTAACATGCCACCCCCTCAACTTCAGGGTTAGATCCAGACAACATAGATACCTGATCTAATTCCAGAGAGAAAAGGGTTCAGCATGGCTGTAAACCAAACATGCAGCTTTGCACACGGATAACAGGATTTGGAGCAGTAAATTATGTTAGCTACTGTTCAGTTGGACTTCCGAAAAGGCTTTTTCATAAAGAACCACATCAAAAGCAGCTATGAAAAATCCCTAGTCATGGAATAAGAACAGAGTTGTTCTTATTGACAAGTAAAAGTTACAAGAACAGGAAGCAGAAAACAGAAATAAATGAACCTCTCTCACAATGAAGGGAGGTGAACAATATAGTCTCCTACGTGTATGTAGTGGGACAGGTCCCTTTCAATTCCTCATACATGACCCAGAGTTAGGGTGATTAGTGAAGTGGCCAAATTTACATATAATACCTTATTGGTGGTTAATGCAAACCAGGAAAACAACAAGTTCTAAAAGGGACTTCCTAAGCTGGTGAAGTGGGCATTAAAATGGCAAGTACAGTTCAATGTGAACAATTTGCTAGACTGTAACCAATCCAAGATGCACACCCAAAGGTGATTAAGGAGGAACATGACAGAGGTATATAAAATTATCATATCATGGTGATTATGAATTATACTTGATGTGGAGAAAACATTCCATTATCTGACTCCTGAGGGATCAGGACAAGTGAAACGTAGAAATTTCCTCATGCAAAACATAGTTAAACTATGGAACTCACAATTAGACATGGGCACGACTTGGCAAAATTGTCATTTCCGTTTTCGGATATCGTTTCCGTTACGTAACGGAAACGGTAACGACAATTAAGCTGACAGAACTCGAACTCGAACCGAAAAAAGAAAAACTGGGTCTGATTTGTCGTTGTCGTTCCTGGCATCATGCAGCGATCGCGCGATGCCAAGCGGCACAGAAAAAAATTTAAAAAAAAAAAAACCCCGATTCCCGGCCAAAAAAGCAGGCAAAAATATGCCTGCCTGAAGGCACCTACCAGAGGGGTGGTTTCTGGGGGTCCCCAGCCTTCCCCCCCTCCTGTCCTGGGCTGCTGGTACCGGGCTGGGAGGGGGCATCCTCGGCGTCTCCATTTGCCATGCGGTGCGGGGGGATCCAAAATGGCGTCCGCAATTTTTTTTTTAAATCGTGGTCCAAAAAACCACCAAAGCACCACAGAAACATGCAAAAATTAGCTATTTTAAATGCTTGAATTTTTACAGTAGCAGCAGTGGGTTTTTTATAGCAGTAAAAGGTCGCACTGATTTTATTTTATTTTATTTTATTTTTATTTTTATTTTTTTACACCTGCGCAATGATGGGCTGGCCATGGGATGGGACCATGCAAATTTTTGGACCCATTCTACCAATTGCATGGCCAGGTTTTGACTGACACTTCTGGATGTGCAAGAGGGCATAAAAAGCCGAGGCACTCCCAGAAGAGTGGCAGTCCGGGCTTGGATATGGGTGGGAGAGGGCTGTGTGTAGCTGGCTGCTGTTCTAGACTAGGTTCGATTTTGCGGAGCCTTTAGATTTCAGTTAGGCAGGCAGGGAGGGAGGGAATTGATTCAATTGAATTTTTAGGAAATAATAATAATTCCTTTCATTCTCTGTCTGCTGTGGGGAATAGCAACACAGTTTATTCTTTCTTATTCTCCTGCAGTTTGTTAGGATTTCTTTTCTGATAGTGCTTCAAAGGGGGGGAGGTTTGAGTGGGAGAGGAGGTGTGGATTTATTTTAAAAATTTCATTTGCTTGGGTGGCAAGCCAAGGTCCTTTCATACCCTGCCTGCAGCTCTGCTGTGGGTGCACTGCCCACTTTGTTTGCAATAAAAATTGCAATTGCTTTATTCGATGCAGTCTTGTGTAGCAAGTCAGTTTAAAGTGTTTTCCGCCTGCTCTGGGTCATTGCGGGACCCGCGCCCGCTGCCCGCGCGCCCGCCCCTCCCCCAGCCACTGCCGCCACCCGCCCATGGCCCCCTGCCACCCCGCCCGGCGCCTAGGGCGCAAAAACACCTAGCGCCGGTGGGACGCTACTCGCTGGGACGTCAAATCGCGCGAAATCATGGCGGCGGTAACGACAAACGACAAGACGAAACAACAATTTTTAAAAAAAATTCGCAAAAAGCGGAAACGACTCGAAACGGACCCGTCCCGAAAAACGACAACTCGAAAAAAATTTTTTCTGGTTGTGCCCATCTCTACTCACGATCACAAAATGTTTTCATGACTGCCAAAATGGGGAGCTTTTAAAGGGGGCTGGGCAAATTCATGGAGAATAAGGCATAAATGGCTACAGTGGTTCCCCAGGTGACAAATGCTTCGGGTTATGAAAATTTAGGAAATTTTTCAATGGAATGCCCTGAGTTACATTTTTTTTCTGTTAGGCATTGCGAAAAAAGTGTACCCAGGACTATGTGTTGTGTTATTTTGAGGGAGAGTACATTTACACTGTTATCAAGCCGTATACTCACTGCTTTTACATTGTAGCCAAGTGTCATGTCCTCAGTGTTGTCACATGAAAAGATACACTGTACTAAAATATTTACAAAATGTGAGGGAGTGTACTCACTTCTGTGATGTACTGTAGGCCTCAATTCTTCTTACATACTACCAGCAGAGGTCTCTCTTCTGCTGCCCTATTAATTTATATATATATATATTTTAATTCGTTCCAAATAAAATTATGTTAAGCAAATTTTCCTTTATACAAATTCCCATAGGAATGCATTGAAAACAGAGTGATCCCATTTTTATGTTGTACGGATTTTCCCCATAGGTGATTATGTTAAGCAAATTTCTCCTATCTCCAGAATTTTTATAGATATAGATAGATAGATAGATAGATAGATAGATAGATAGATAGATAGATAGATAGATAGATAGATAGATAGATAGATAGATATAAAATTTATATTAATAGGGCAGCAGAAGAGAGATAAACACAAATACATATTCAGAAAAATATAATAATTCTGTAGTATTCTAGAAGTAATAATATATGAGGCAGTGGTACTATTCTCCTGGTATGTCAATGCGAAGCTTAGTAAATGGGACTTTATTGTTTATTGTTTATTGTTTATTGTTCTGGTCAGTAACTACTAGGATGACAGAGAGGCCACTGTTGTTGGCTCTGAATTAACACTACTCACAATCCTCTTGCATAGGGCCTACAGTGGCATAACTAAAGTTAAGTCATCACTGAAGGAATCTGTTGCTTCATGAGTTGCACAACTTGGTAGACGACAGACAGAGTCTGCGGCAGTGGTTCTCCACCCGTGGGTCCCCAGATGTTCCTGGACTGCAACTCTCAGAAGCCTCCACCACTCGCTGTGCTGGAAGGGATTTCTGGGAGTTGCAGTTCAGGAACATCTGGGGACCCACAGGTTGAGAACCACTGGTCTACGGTAACATCTTAGCCTGAGGCATTTTGCCTCCAAAGGCGACAACATTAGTGTTGTGCCAGGGTAACTACTATACAAGATGATTTTGGCCATTCAATTTGTTCTTATTATTGAACACACTGAACAAGTACAATGGGAATCTGTCAGGCCCCTTTCTGTTGATGCTTTTCATCAACTTACAATTCCATTGGATACTGTTCCATATGACCTCCCACCTCCATTCCATTCCTGCTTGCAGACCTTCATGTTTTCACTGCAGAATGTCAAACTATTTTTTGTCCCTTCCCCCTTTCCCCAAGTTGGCTTCCACCAGTGATGGGGACTCAACTTGTTCTGCTCACTGTCAAGTCACACTTAAACATTTTTATTTATTTTCTATACTAAACAAAATAAAACAAATCTTTTCCAACTTAAAAGAACATATTTTATCTTTACTTACATCTATTTCTATCTAATACAAAAGTCAGTGATAGCAAAATACAATACAGTGGTACCTTGTACAAAGGAATTAATTCATTCCAAATGAAATTATGTTAAGCAAATTTTCCTTTATACAAATTGTGATTTCTCATAGGAATGCATTGAAAATGGATTAATCTGTTCCAATGCATAGAAAAATGACACAAACTTCTGTGTGTTTTTTTTTTCAAAAAACATTTATTAAAGTGTTCCCTTCAGAAGAAGAAGAAACACAGCACAAGAAGGCATGCAACACAACCTTTTTACACAAAAACTCACACTCCCACCATGCACACACAACTGCAGTAAGCACATCTTAAAATCCCACAATAAAATCTGCAAACATAATCTTCAGGTGAAAAAAAACCAAAATTAGAAACCATTTAACTAAATTTAATGACACAACACACACACACACACACACACACACACACACACACACACACACACACACACACACACACACACACACACACACACACACACACACACACGGGAAACCACTGCTCTACTTACAAAAGTTTTTACTTATGACCTTGTGCTCAGAACGGATAAAATTCATAAGTAGAGGTTTTAGTGTAGTAGCCCTTGGGCACTTTGGGCCAGAAAAAGTAGACATATATATATATGGAACACTTTGAAACCAACGCGTTACAGAAGTCCGAACATAAACCCAAACTCTGGCTCAGATATGTTGACGACACCTTTGTTATCTGGCCACACGGGAAAGATAAACTGAACAACTTCCTCACACATCTCAACAGCCTACACCCCAAAATACAATTCACTATGGAAATAGAAGCCAACAACCAACTTCCCTTCCTGGACGTCCTAATCTACAAAAACCCGACGGCTCCTTAGGACATACCATCTACCAGAAAAAACACATACTAACCGCTACTTAAATGCACAATCACACCACCACCCTGCACAGATCAACTCCGTAGCAAAACCCTCATCTCCAGAACCAAACGCCTCGCTGACAAAGACCACCTAAAAACTGAATTACACACTCTCTCGAATGTTTTAATTGCGAACGGATTCCAAAAAAACACCATCACCAAACTAATCCAAAAGGAAACACCCCCAAGAACCAAGAAACAGAAGAGAACAACGGCACCGCCCTCCTCCCTTACATCAAAGGCACCACAGACAAAATCAGCAAAATTCTCCACAAACACAATATCAAGACAGCCTTTTGCACCGACCAAAAAATAGCCAACATTTTAAGAAACCCCAAAGACAAGATTGAGCTAGAAAACCAAGGAGTCTACGAAATACCATGCAAAGTCTGTCCAGCCACATACATCGGACAGACAAACAGGAGAATAAGCGCACGCATCGCAGAACACAAGAACGCAGTCAAAAAAGAAGAAAAATCTTCCTCTCTCTTCCAGCACATAAAAACAACAGGTCATGAAATTGACTTTGAAAGAACCAAACTCATCTCCAAAACTGAACACTTCAACAGTCGAATAATCATGGAAGCCATTGAAATAGAGAAACACCCAAACAACATGAATAAACGTGATGACACCTCCCGCTTGCCTGACATCTGAAACTAGCCCTGGTCAACAGACGAGCCTCTGTCACAAAGACTGACACCAGGTCCAAAAGGACACAAGATGCCACCACCTTCCATCCACACCAAACACAAACCCAGACCCTTCCCACAGATGAAACGAAACCACCATCCAATAACAAAACCACGACTGCACCATCTACTGCGACACCCCACTCCAGTCACCACATGGAGCACACTCACACACCCCAAAAAAACATTGGGAGACCACAGACACGTAGCCAGACCAAAATGAATTCACAAGACACAGGACCCCACTCCACCAAAGCCCAGGATACTGCCAGAACCTACCAGCCATCTAACCCACCAGCATGTAAACAGCCATCTAAACAGCCATCAGCAGTTAATCCCTTAACGATCGCCTCAGCCACACAGCAGATCACAAAAGAACAAAGGAACAAAGCAACCTGCAATCAGCAACAGAGCAAGCAAACCACACCCCCCCAGCAGTATTTATAGAAGGACTTCAACTGAGACCACACTTTGCTTCAAGAAGAAAGAAGCCAGAACACCAGCCTGAAGATGACGAGTGAGACCTCGTCGAAACGTCACCAGAACAACCAGATTTCTACACGGGAAGAAACCCGAATCCACCCTAACATGCATACCTATACCCGTGAAAATCTACGAAAACAAATATCCGACCTCTACGGGGAGGAAACCTTCCAGCTGACCAGAACCTACGAGAAACTAGAAGTCCGAAGAGCCACCATCTTATGTGACATTGCATTCCTACGCAACTGCCGAGACAAAAATGTGATCCCCACAAGCTTCCAACTGAAATTCCACTCAAAAACCCCATCCAGCGAAAGGATCCTGAAAAGAACAGAACTAGCCCTAATCAGAAGCGAACTACACAGGAAAAGATACCTACTAGATCAAACCAACAGAGATCTACTCACTCTCCACCTCAAACTCAGCAACAAAATCCACCCAACACTCTGGAACAAATCCAAGCAACTCGCCGCCTGGAGAGCTGAAACAGAGACCTCCCACAAGACAGACACACACACCAACAAACTCCACAAACTGGAAAACGCCAGAAGCCCAACCCCCCCCACACTACAACCCATGAAACAAACAGTTCACAACATATCAGACAGGACACTCACCATCGCAGAGACCAAAGTCCTTTCCAAAGGATTCAACTTTGCAGTCGCCCCCAGACACATCCCCACCGAAAACATCATATGCGGAGTGGAAGCCAGCCTAACCAAAATCAACCCAGATGAAGCCAACAAAATCAGACTCAAGTCACCAATGTCCTCTGCTCCAGCAAACCACCCAGAAGCAATTTACACAAAGAAGAACAAAAGCCCTCACCAACCTGAGGAAAGACCACAACATAATCATTCTCCCAGCAGACAAAGGCAATGCCACAGTGGTGATGAACACATCCGACTACCAAGCCAAATTATCCAACCTACTACAAGACCCTGCTTACATACCTTTGAACACAGACCCCACCACCTACCTGGAAAAAACCACCAAAGCCAAAATAAAAGCCTCTCCCTTAAGTGAAGAAATCAAGCCAAGCATCATCCCCAGAGAGAAATCATCCAGATGCCCCAAGCTCTACGGCCTCCCCAAGATTCACAAAGAAGGAACACCTCTCAGACCCATAGTCAGCTCCATAGGCTCACCTCTACAAAACCTCGCCAAATTTCTTGCCAAACAACTCCAGCCCTATGCAGAATCCATCACTTCATACGTACAAAACTCGTTCCACTTCATAGAAATTATAAAGAAACAAGACCTACAACCCAATGACCTACTCGTGAGCTTCGATGTTGTTTCGCTCTTCACACAAGTGCCCATTCAAGAAGCCTTGACAGCTATCCACAACAAATACAACCCCCAAGCACATCCTAGATCTGACCAACCACTGCCTAACCAACACATACTTCATCCACAATGGACAAAGATACAAACAGATAGAAGGAGCACCCATGGGATCACCCCTCTCACCGGTCATCGCAAACCTATATATGGAACACTTTGAAACCAACGCGTTACAGAAGTCCGAACATAAACCCAAACTCTGGCTCAGATATGTTGACGACACCTTTGTTATCTGGCCACACGGGAAAGATAAACTGAACAACTTCCTCACACATCTCAACAGCCTACACCCCAAAATACAATTCACTATGGAAATAGAAGCCAACAACCAACTTCCCTTCCTGGACGTCCTAATCTACAAAAAAACCCGACGGCTCCTTAGGACATACCATCTACCAGAAAAAAACACATACTAACCGCTACTTAAATGCACAATCACACCACCACCCTGCACAGATCAACTCCGTAGCAAAACCCTCATCTCCAGAACCAAACGCCTCGCTGACAAAGACCACCTAAAAACTGAATTACACACTCTCTCGAATGTTTTAATTGCGAACGGATTCCAAAAAACACCATCACCAAACTAATCCAAAAGGAAACACCCCCAAGAACCAAGAAACAGAAGAGAACAACGGCACCGCCCTCCTCCCTTACATCAAAGGCACCACAGACAAAATCAGCAAAATTCTCCACAAACACAATATCAAGACAGCCTTTTGCACCGACCAAAAAATAGCCAACATTTTAAGAAACCCCAAAGACAAGATTGAGCTAGAAAACCAAGGAGTCTACGAAATACCATGCAAAGTCTGTCCAGCCACATACATCGGACAGACAAACAGGAGAATAAGCGCACGCATCGCAGAACACAAGAACGCAGTCAAAAAAGAAGAAAAATCTTCCTCTCTCTTCCAGCACATAAAAACAACAGGTCATGAAATTGACTTTGAAAGAACCAAACTCATCTCCAAAACTGAACACTTCAACAGTCGAATAATCATGGAAGCCATTGAAATAGAGAAACACCCAAACAACATGAATAAACGTGATGACACCTCCCGCTTGCCTGACATCTGGAAACTAGCCCTGGTCAACAGACGAGCCTCTGTCACAAAGACTGACACCAGGTCCAAAAGGACACAAGATGCCACCACCTTCCATCCACACCAAACACAAACCCAGACCCTTCCCACAGATGAAACGAAACCACCATCCAATAACAAAACCACGACTGCACCATCTACTGCGACACCCCACTCCAGTCACCACATGGAGCACACTCACACACCCCAAAAACATTGGGAGACCACAGACACGTAGCCAGACCAAAATGAATTCACAAGACACAGGACCCCACTCCACCAAAGCCCAGGATACTGCCAGAACCTACCAGCCATCTAACCCACCAGCATGTAAACAGCCATCTAAACAGCCATCAGCAGTTAATCCCTTAACGATCGCCTCAGCCACACAGCAGATCACAAAAGAACAAAGGAACAAAGCAACCTGCAATCAGCAACAGAGCAAGCAAACCACACACCCCCAGCAGTATTTATAGAAGGACTTCAACTGAGACCACACTTTGCTTCAAGAAGAAAGAAGCCAGAACACCAGCCTGAAGATGACGAGTGAGACCTCGTCGAAACGTCGCCAGAACAACCAGATTTCTACACGGGAAGAAACCCGAATCCACCCTAACATGCATATATATATATATATATATATATATATATATATATATATATATATATATATATATATATATATATATATATGTGTCTACTTTTTCTGGCCCAAAGTGCCCAAGGGCTACTACACTAACACACACACACACACACACACACACACACACACACACACACACACACACACACACACAGAGAGAGCCACACACAATTCATGAAAAACAGATAAAATTTATATCACACATTTAAACTAAGCACCTAACAAAATCTGCAAGTAAACATAAACTAGGAAGCATTTAAATCCCCCTCCCCACAAGCATGTAAAAAAATCAACTAGAAATTAAATTATTCCTACCTTTCCTATAGACTGGGAAATCTCTCAGACCTCTACCTAGTAGAGGGTTGTTCTTTTTTTTTAATCGCGACCATTTTCCATTGTACAGATTCACCCCATAGGCGATTCCGTTAAGCAAATTTCCACTCTCTCTGGAAATTTTTTCCATTGTACAGATCTTCCATTAAACAAACTGCTCGTTATACGAGGGTCCACTGTATTGAACTAGCCTGTCTGATCTTACCTTTATACTCAGTCCTGATATTTAATTCTTCAATTAGCTAAACAATTTAGGATATCATTTAGCTGACATAATATATAATACAGGTCATCAACCATGATGCTGCCTCTCTTCTCTCCCCTCCAAGGAGTCTTACCCTTCTTATGGTCCCTTTTATCTAGAGGAATTCAGCCTGATAAATTACGTGTGTTATCAAGTTGTCTTGCTGGCCATAACCAGAACTGAAACTCCTGTCAAGTCACACTTAAGTTGCACTAGTAACTCAACTCGGACTCAACTCGGGGTTGTTGTTTTTAAATGACTCAACTTGTGACTTGGAATTCAGCCTCCCATCCTTTTTTTTTTCCTGGGGGAAAAGCTTGCTTTTAATAATGATTGAGACTTGGTGTCAAGGACTTGAATCTTGGTACCTTGGCCTTGGAACTCAGACCTAAAGATGCACCAACATCCCTGGCTTCCACAACCAAGTGGGCCTTCCACCTCTTATGGGACATTAAAATCCTACTATTTAGAACAAGGCCTTTGTTCTTTCTTCAACAATACCCTTCTTTTCTCCCATGAGCAGGATCCAAATGTGAATAATAAACAGATAAAAGGAACAAAGGTGTACCAAAGTTTCAGAACACAAAATCATAAAATGCACAAGTCAAACCAAGGCACATCCAGTGAAAACACTTTCCCAACAAGCAAAGACAGAAGCTTTGCAGAAAGCCAGCCTAACCTTCCTAAAGTAAGGAATTCCAGATTTTAGGAGAAATCGAAGAGATCTTGTGAACCATTACTCATTTTATAGAGTTTAGGATCTTTATTTTAAAGAAAGCCCCATTGAGCCCCTAGACTTTTGTTTGGTAAACGCAGAGGGGAGCCTCAGCCTCAGCCCCACTCCTGTGTCACTGCTTTTCATAGGATGATGGGGGAATCTGGAGAGCCTTCTGCACATGAATAGGCTCCACACATGAACAAGAACCCTGGAAAATCTGGGTTCTTGCTTGTATGTACAGCCTACACACAAGGTCACGCACAAGTAGGATACGTTGTCCTCTTCACACTCCTATGTTATCTCATGAACAAAGTGACATCAGAGCAGGGTGGGGCTCTGGCAACCCTGCTGATGGAGTCAAGGATTTTATCCAATGAACAGGGATAAAGGTACTGTACTAGACTATAGGAATTCCCAAACGGCCCTCTGGGAACTCCCTGGGAAGAACCCAGAACTGTTAAATGCATTTCATTCTGTAGCACTGACCTTTGGGCATACTGGACCCCCATAGCAGCAGAGAGTCTGCTGCTCTTCCCACCATCACTATTTGATAGGATGAGATGGTGTTGGAGAGCGCAACAGCCAACTTCACACAGGTGCTAATCAATATTTTCCCTACCATAGCATACTGCTGTTATCAATGCAACCATGCATTTGCATGGTACAGTACTTACTACCTGTGGCACCCCCCTGTTCCACTATTCTCACAGTTGTATGAACAATTGCATGGAAGCCCACATCTATGTGCTGCCATGACTTGACAACTATGTGCTGCCGTGACATGACAACTGGCAGTCGCTATAGTGAACTATGCCATCCACCTCCACTAACTATACGTGTCTCCATGTTTGTTCTGCGCCATCCGTGAACTCTGCCTTTGCGAGATACAGCTATTTTCAGGTCACTGTATGTTACAGTCAGTGCTCTTTTTACTTTTGCACTATAAGTCCTTCTGATGCTGTGTGAAAATGTCCTTAGGAAAGCAAGACAGAAGAGAACCGGGGCACCAACCAGAATTTAAATAACATGCCTAAAGGACAGATAACAAGCTTGAACTGCAGGAAAGTGGTTCTCCCTTTGTCTTCCAGTCCGGCGCCATGACCACCCTTCCCCCACCCCCGAAACAGATCTGCACAAGATTAAAGAAATACGTTTCAAAGGCACACAAAAAACAGCAAAGCAGTCAAAGAGACTTCTTTAATTACTACACTGAGAAGACTCCTCCATCCATTCCTAGATTTTACTTGCCACTCCCCATCCTTGGGAAAGCCTCAGTCTGCCAGAGGGAAACTCCCACGTTGACAGATTGTTACTTATTACCTAGCTTAGGAAAGATGGTGGGAGGAGGAATATCTGGGAGTAATGAAAGCTTTTAAAAAATACATCCTGATCCTGTGTGTTTACTTGAAAATTGGTCTAGCTGTGTTCCATCCATACACCTTCCTCCCAAGCAAATGTGCCTAGAACTATCGTCTCAGTCATGGGCTTATTATATTCTCTTACTTCTGAGAGCAAAACAGGAGATATAGATCTTATTTAAAAAATCATTTATATACGGTGCTTTGAAGTGTTCAGTGAGTATCCCACATGCTACCCCATTACAACCTAACAGCAATTCTCTAAACGGGGCTGATGCTACCATGTTTTGCAAAAGTGGGTGTGGTTGACCCTTAAGTTTGCTTGAGGCCATCCAGTGAGCATATACACCAGATGCAAGCTTCTGAAGCAAGAATTTACAGCTTGGTGGTTCAACCGTTCAGCCACCACATATGTGCACCCGTTTCAATATCTGTGAATGTTTTCATGTTAGGATTCTTCCTTTCCCCCACCCCACCCCAATTCTCTATTATTCCAAAGTCTTTAAAGAGAGTATTTAAAACAAAAGGCTTTTTTAGTCCACACAACTAGCTAGGTGTGTCTGAAAGCTCACAGTCAGAGCATCTACACAACAACCGTTAAAAACATAGTGTGGTGGCTATGGGGCGTGGTGGCTCAGTGGACTAAGGCTCCGAAAACAGTTGGCTGCAAAGTTGGCAGCTTGGCGGTTCAAATCCCGGGTGCCATGCAGCGGAGTGAGCTCCTGCTGATAACCCCAGCTCCTTCCAACCTAGCAATTTGAAAGCATGAAAATGCAAGTAGATACATAGGTACTGCCGTAAAAAGTGGGAAGGTAAAGCAGTGTTTCCTTGCAGCCATGCTGGCCACATGGCCATGGACTTGCACAACACTGGCTCTTCAACTCGAATACAGAGATGAGCACCAACCCTAGAGTCGGACACGACTAGCACACGTGTGGGCAGGGGGGGGATCTTTACCTTTTACCTTTAAGGTTGGTTCTAATCACAGAGTTATCCAGCCAGCTCTCATATGGAGTTTATGCATAAGAATCTCCCTGCTGAACATTTTTTTTATCTTTCCCAATTTCTGAGCTCACATTGCTTTTAATATTAGCAAGATGGAAGCAAAGCCAGTTAAAATGGTAGCGATCCAGCTGCTTAAACAAGCAAGCATAGTATTTCCTACACAAAGGCCAGTCACCCATCAACAGCAAAGGCAGTGTATCTTTTCTCCTTCTGTGGTGTTCTGATTTAAAAGACTGGGCAATTTCAAACACGTCTTTCGCACTTCAAGGAAAGCCACATTCAACCAAATATTTCACTGTTTATTTACTCTTACACTCACCACCGCCATCACCGCCACCACTACCGCCACCCATGCCTATTCCTTGTTTCCAATCTTTCTGATTATGAGGTAGGAGAGGCAACAGCTGCAGGGAAATATTATTGCATCAATCTGAATCTACATTGCTTTCCAGATGTCCTTTGTGTATTTCACAGTGGTTTCTTCAAAACACTACCAGTAGGAGGGAAAGGAGTAGATATGTTCTGCTTTGGCTTTAATTCACAAGGAGATTGCACTCAGAGAAGGTGCCAGAGGGAGGAGAACCAAGAGATCAATGGGTCCATTTTGCATATGAATTCCAATTGAAGGGTCTCAAGCAAGGTTATCAAGGGAAGAAACCTCACAGAGCAGGTGCCAGCTGAAAGGATAACAACCTCAATCAGATCGAAATAGTTTTGTGCATTTCTATGAGACCATTAATTCCCCAAATGCCACTATTTGCAAGATAGGTGGCATGGAAATGAAAGAAATAAAATATTGTGTGGATGACAAGAAAATTATGGACCTTTTTCTCAGAGATACTTTGTTTCTCTCTTCTTCCTAAGAATGTAAAGCATTGGAAATATTGGTTCATGTCTTAAATTGGAAATCATCATCTGATGAATAGAACACTTTAATCTTGTGTATGGTCTGCTCACTTAGGGTAGAGATGAAGAGGCTCCACAGATGGAGTTCAGTGTGCTCTTTAGTCAAAAGTAGGTCACACTCCAGTTCACTGGGACTTAGGCCAAGGCAAGTGCTCCTTATCAGCAGGTGTGCTTTCCAGATGTTGTATGAACTCAGGTGTGGTGAGAATCCTCACATAGAAGGTAGATAGACTCTGTCACCTTCTACCTTATCAGCTTGAAGGGGAAAGTTGAGGAGGCAGGGAGGGTGTCAATGAATACACATGAAACTGGACCAGGATGTTGCATCAACCTTTGGTGGGGTTGAAAGCACAGGAGAGTTACTTGCCCCTCACAGACAACAATGGGGCTTCTAAGGGAAGACGATAAGTTGGGGCAACTGGAATGTTATGGATACCTCAGACCATACTACACTCTTGCATAGACGGTCCTCTAAACCACAGGTGGCTTGTGAGAACAAAAAAACGCAGCCTCCCTGGGGAGGGAATCTCACTGAAATCAATGGGACGGTGGATGGATTAAGGATCCTTAAAGAGAGAGGACATGGGTTCTTGGGTGGACGAAAGTTCTCCTTCCACAATAAAATGCTACCAGCTGTTTTCGACGGTCCGTTCAGGACGTTAAACCCGACCATTCCCTCGCCACCAGCGCTGTTACTCGAGGGGATGATGGGACCTCTAGTCCCCTGGCTCTGGAGAGAGGACGGGGGGGGTGGGCTGTCAGGGAAAGTGCTTTAGCGTGCGACAGGGCGTTTTGGGGGCTTTGAAATCTTGCCACGAAAGAGCAGCCGTTCTTCCTTTCCATCCGACATTCCCCCACCCCCCCACCCCACCCCGCCCGTAACTGCATAGACATAAAAAAATCCCATTAAAAACGGGAGGACGGGGGGCAGGGCAAGGCGGCGGGGTTGGTTGCGCAGCCCACGGGCGCCTGTTGTTGACTCCCACTTACGCCCACCAGCTACGGCGCCCACCGGCGAGAGCGCTGCTTTTTCCGGCCCCGACAGAAACCGCCGCCGCCGCCGGAGCAGCAGCAGCAGGAACCCGGCCAAGGCGAGGGAGGGCCGCGCGCCCGAGGCTTACATTCAAACGGCACGCCCGACCAATGAGCGGGGAGGCCAGTCCTCCTGCAAGGCAACGCCGAGCGTCGGCGGCGGCACCGCCCGCCCCCCCAAAAAAAGAGAGCAGATCCACCTTAAAAGAAAGAAAGAAAAAAAAATCGCCTGGCGGAGCTTCGCGCTGGTCTGTTTAACTCTCATTTTGCAGACTCATTGGTTCCTCCGGCGCCACTCCGGTTTACAGTCAGTGACGCAGCCGACACAAGAGGAGGAGGAGGAGGAGGAGGAGGAGGAGGAGGAGGAGGGCGGGGTGGGGGTGGGGGTGAGGGACGAGGAGCCAAGAAGGATACGGCGGCGATCCTAAGCGCCTTTACTCGAACGTAAAGACGCCCTGGGTTCAGCGAGGCTTGTGAGTCCCGATGCCTAGGATTGGGACGGCCAAGATGCTGAACGCGGACCGTCTCTCCACGCTGGCGTCGGCGTCCGTCTGCCCGAATTCCGGGAGGCTGGTCTCGTGTGTACGCGAGGAAGGGACGGTCCCCCGGGGCGCGAGCGACCCCCCACCCCTCGAATACAGGGCACGTTGGCCGAGGCTAGAGGGACATCCCGCGGAGGTTTAGTGGCGCAGAAGACGCGTTGCAACTTACTTAACGAATTGAGAAGGTGGCGCGCACAAAGGTTGGCAACAAAGTAAAACTGAAGGAAGAATGTTAATTCCCCTACAATACACACTCGGGTTGCCACGCCACAGTGTTAGGGAGAAACATGATGTTGGGCGCACTTGCGTGGAGGACCGATTATTTACGACTCCTCGGAGTAAACAGGCGTCGGCTCTGGGTGTAGGGCCGTGTTGTAGGGCTTCTAAGCGCCTTATACACACACCGCCCGATCCGAGGTATCTTTCTGCGGAAGAGAGTCCCCAACGGTGTCAGCCGCGGGCTCTTAAATCCGGGGTCTAAATGCGAAATCATCGTCAAATCGACCTGAAGATTTTGCGATGTTTTGTTTTTTTTTTTTTTTAAAATGTGCCCCTTTTCAACCAACACGAGATCAAAACACCGACACTTCCAAGCAGTGAAGTGGACGGACGTGGGGGGTGGGGGGTGGGGGGGGGCGGAGGAAAAGGAGCGGCTGCCACTTGGCTCCAATCTAAACGCCATGATTGTTGCTGCGCTTTCCTTGGTGGCGGTGGCGGGGAGGGGCGTACGGCAGCCTTTCGGGTCGGCCGACTGCCCCCCCCCCCCCCCCCCCCCCCCCCCCTCTCCCGCATTTTTGCCATTTCTTTTCTTGGCTTTTTAAGAGGTGAGGAGAGGGAAAATTTGCCGCTCTCTCTCCCCCCCCTTCCCCCTCCATCTTGAAGCGGCTGGGGAGCAAAAGCCAGGGTCAAAAGAACCCACTTCGGGTTTCTCTTGCGCACAACCTCGCAAATTGGGGCTGAAGGGGGTGGGGGTGGGGGTGGGGGTGGGGGTGATGCTAAAGGTGGCTTTGTTTCGCCTCTTCTTGCCGAAGCCTGGAAAACGGGACCTTCCGTTTTGTCTTTCGAGTTCGTGTTTGTCCTCCTCGCAAACGAGAAGTCGCCTGGGCGCGGATCGCGGTGAAAACAGCCCCGCCCCCCCAACACACACACACACACACACACACACACACACACACACACACACACACACACACACACACACACACACACACACACACACACACACACACACACACAAAACCCCCTCCGTCTCGCTCTCACACACACACACACACACACTCCGTCTCACACACACACACACACACACCACACACATCGGCCTCCGTCTCGCTCACACACACACACACACACACACACACACACACACACACACACACACACACACACACACCGGCCTCCGTCTCGCTCGCTCACACACACACACACACACACACACACACCGGCCTCCGTCTCGCTCACACACACACACACACACACACACACACACACACACACACACACACACACACACACACACACACACACACACACACACACACACACACACACACACACATTCTCCTTCGACCCCGCGCCCCTCCCGAGGTCTGCCCGGGCTCCCTCCGGAGTGAGCGGCCCAAGGCTGCCGCCTGCCTCGCGCCTTTTGTCTTTTCGCCGGGCGTCGTGTTTACTCGCAAATCAAAAGCCATCCCAGCCCCGAGATCAATGGCGCCTAAGGGTGTCGCCTTCGAGCTTCTGAGAGCGGAGCTCTCAGCAACCGAGAAAACGGGCTGCGGGGCGGGGGGGCGCGGAACGGGACTGGGAGGGGGGGGGTGAATTAGGCGAAGAGTCTCCAAACAAGCGCTGGAAGGCACGCTTTGATGAATTACATCTGACGTCTGGAATAGATAGGTGGGAATTCTTTCCCTCTGTATGCTTCGTGATGGGTAGGACTTCAGAGGACTCTTGCCTTAGGTGACAGCCTTTTTTTTTTTTAAATTTTGTTGTTTTAATTAAAAGGGGCCATTGGTAATAAAGCGGGATCTGTACCCTTAGAGCTCTCCCTTTTTTAAAAAAACCTCCGATCACCAGCCCCTGGTCCAGGATGTCTTCTCCTCGCTTCTCCCCTAGTAGTGCGAGACACAGCGGGTGGTTTCAAAAATTAACCACTTCTTCTGGGGCTGGCGGACGCTGTGTTTTCCTCCTTTAATTTTTTATTTTTATTTTTTGGTGACCGGGCCCACAAGGGCTAAATACCGTGTCGATCCCTGGACAAAAATGTGTGCCCTTAAGAGTCTTGGAAAATATGTGTGCGCGTTTGAAGAGACGATGCCTCACAGCCCGAGTCTCCGCTACTCCCCCCCCCGCAAAAAAAAACCCCAATAAAAGAGGAAGAAAAAAGGGATCTTTTCGTTCCTCTCCTTCTGAAGTTGACTGTGGAAAGGAGGAGTCACAAACGCGGCAGGGCAGTAAGGAGGTGCTGCTGATCCACCATTCAAGAGAGAGAGAGAGAGGAGGGGAAAAAAGCTAGGGGGGAAAGGGCTGAATGATTCCTCTGAGTGCAGAGGGGGAGGGGGATAGCCATAGTATAGTAAAAAATCGTTCTGAGTTAGTAGTCAAGTCCACCTAGTAAACGGGAGGAAGCGCGTGTGATCCATTCCCCCGTAAACACAAAAGGGCAGCAACCTTTATTTATTTCGGTAAGGTATTAATATTGCGCCCCATCCTTCAACGACCTCAGGGGTGGTGGTGACTCAGGACAAGGTGTGTGTGTGTGTGTGTGTGTGTGTGTGTGTGTGTGTGTGTGTGTGTGTGTGTGTGTGTGTGTGTGTGTGTGTGTGTGTGTGTTGCTCTCCCTCCCCTCCCGTTTTAACCTCAGAACAACCTGGGGGGGGAAAGAGATCAGGCTGAGGAGGGAGAAAGGAGACCCAAAACCACTTTAGTGAGGCCGAGGAGCGGTTGCCAAAGATCAAGCCAGGGGTTGAGAATATGAATATGTTGTCTTCCGTAGTTCTTTCTGGTTTTGGAATGCCCCGTCAAGTGGCCGGATCAAAGGTGATAGAAACAGACCTCTGGGCTGCGCACCGGGCAAAGCGTGGCAGGATCTGCAGGGGCAATCAGTAGGCACACCCAAGGTGCCCTTTGGGTTTGGGGGAAGTGATCCAGGTGATGGCATGTTTTTTACTAAGTCCCACTTGTCCTTACAAAGCAAGGTGGACAGGATCTTAGCCCCTACCAACCAATCTGTGCTTACATTCAGGGGACAGTAGCATTTGCTGATGATTGTACATGAAGATTCACAGAGAGAGAGAGGGGGGAGGAGAGAGAGGAGAGAGAGAGGAGAGACAGAGAGAGAGAGAGAGAGAGAGAGAGAGAGAGAGCGCGTAGAAGGAAGTTAGTAGAGAGAAAATGTTACTAAGGCTGTAGTGTTGCTCCTACCATTATTATTTTTTCATCTATACACCCTTCCTTCTCTCCCTCCCTATCTCTGTCTCTCTCTTTCCAACAACAGTTCAGACAGGGCAACAATCAATATAAAAAGCACAGTTTAAACCACAAAGCACAAGTAATAAAATAGTGATTTGCAAATGTCTGCTAAAATGCAGTAATACAGATAATTATAAACAGCAATAGAAGACCTTTCAAATGTCTTTTTGCTGAAATGATATGCCTCAATGACAAGGGGGGGCATAGATGGATCTCTAATATAAAAGAGTCCTAGAACCAAACTGTACCACCAAGTAGCACCAGGAGTGGTAATCCTACAGGCCACAGTATGCTAGAGCATCACATGCAGAATTGTTTGCACAAGGTGATGTCACCATCAGTAAAGTGCCTCACTGTTTTGTCCACATTTGCATACCTCATCTTGTTTTGTAATGAGAATAGGACAGCATACAGAGGGACATCCCATTTTATCTTAAGAACCTGCAATGTTAAGTTAAGGTGCAAGGTAAATGGGACTTTCCCAGTAAAGCTGCTTCCTTCCGGCCAGTGCACATGGTGGTGGATAGAGAGGAATACAGTTGCCACGGAGAGTAAAGATAAAGCCAGTCTTTCTGTGCTGCTTTATCTTTTTAGCATAAGTTTGATCTGGAACAATCAAGCAGATGAAGCTTCACATAGGATAGATGCAATTTGTTCATCTCTGATAATGAATAAGGACAGAGAGGGAGGAGGGGTTGGTTATCCTTCCAGTCATGTGTGAAGGTGCCATTCAGAGTTTCTATCTTCAGACACACCACCTCAGCATTCTACGAGGTCCTAGTATTGCATGTACCCATTCGATCGTAGCATTACATTTGATGTAGCAGAATTGCTGTTGGTGATACCACAGCCAACAGCTATTCACACATGCAAATCAGCCTTTGCAGTGGTCAGAATACATGGGTGTGTGTGAATCAGTCCCAAGTTATCTTGGGACAGAAGCCATTTTGATCACAGGGCTCTGGACTAGTTACTTTGCAGAGGTACTGCTGGAGTTATAGAATAATCTGAGGATTGTGCTTTATGGCTTCAGCAGTGCAAAAAGCCATTAACATATAGGCAAGAGATTGAACAACTAGTTTTATGGTGTACTCAAAATAATCTTGAATTAAATACATGCAAAACTGTTGAAATGGTGGTGGATTTTAGGAGGTCTCGTTCTATACAGCCACCTCTTATGATATCAAATAACTTAGTGTCAATAGTGGAGTCCTTTAAATTTTTAGGTACTATTATATCTCAAGATTTAAAATGGTCATCTAATATTGAAAGTATTATTAAGAAAGCACAACAAAGAATGTTTTTTCTGCGTCAACTTAGGAAGTTTAGACTGCCAAAAGAACTGTTGATTCAATTCTATAGAGGTGTTATTGAATCTATTATCTGTTCCTCTATAACTGTCTGGTTTAGCTCTGCGACTAAGCATGACAGATATAGACTTCAAAGGATAATTGGAACTGCAGAGAAAATTATTGCTACTAATTTGCCATCTATTGTGGAATTGTATACCACACGAGCTAAAAAGAGGGCGATGAAAATATATACAGATTCCACGCATCCTGGACATAATCTGTTTCAATTGTTACCCTCAGGGCGACGTTTTAGGGCATTGCATACTAGGACAACTAGATATAGAGATAGTTTCTTTCCAAGTGCTATCAAACTGTTGAATAATTAATTTTTACATTTCTTCTTCCTTTTTAAATAATAGGTTATATTGTAGTATTGTACTGTGTTTTTATTGTTGACTATATGATTCTTATATTTCCTTTTATATAGAGAGAGCATTTTTACCAAAACAAATTCTGGGTGTGTCTAACCACACTTGGCCAATAAAAGTATTCTATTCTATTCTATATGACCATTGGTCAGATGGTGCAGTATAAAAATCAAATAAATAAATAAATAAACTAAGACAGAAATTATGTCTTTTTTTTCCTTTTCACCCCCACCCCCAACCCCCCCAGTTTTTTTGGGGGGGTACTCAGAAAGACCCCAGTCTCACCTCTAGCCTTGTGTTGGTTACTTGTCTTTGAGTTGCTTTGTGAAGTACTTCAGTGTTCCCTTGTGTGGCAGGGCAGTTTCCTCAAACTAGAGTCAAAACCAGAAAGGAAAAAAGACAACATGTTTCATCTGAATGTTACCTGCCCACTTAGGATTGCACACTGCTTCAAACAGGATGCCCAAAGCTTTTAACTTAATATGGGCAATTTACGTCCAGTGCAAAAATGTTTGCAATGCCTAAATTCCACTTCCTTCTCAGTCTTCTCTGATTCATGGTGAATCGGGCACAGTTGGGTGCTTACGACTGAGAAATGTGGATGTGAACTGTTTTTAGAAATGTGTAAGATTTTGTAAAAATATTCTCCCTCCCCCAAAAAAAGGTTTTATCATTCAGGATGGATAAAAAAAAATCAATGATTTTTATTTTAAAAATAACATCAAGTTAAATCACCATTTAAATTTAAAAATGTTTTGTAATTTAAATTGTCCCAAATAATTTGAGTTTTAACATTTTAAATCAATTCCACCCTGTTACCATCTCATGGATACTTCCAAAGCCACAAATACTGCTTGTACATACAGTATCCTGAAGTGGGAGATGCGTGTCTGGCTTACAGGTTTCCAAAGGGAGGTCCCAGATATTTCTTCTTAGCCTACCCATTTCTGAGCAGTGTGCCTTAAAGGAAACTATGAAAAGGCCCTGACAAATGAAGGGTTCCTATATAATTACACATTAAGGTGGGGTAATTTGGCCACACCTATCGGCTGGGTGTCCTTGGATCATTTAGGCACTGGAGATGCAGACAGGTAGCAATTAACTTCCCTCAGACATGGCCTGCCCAGGAACTCCCCAGGAGTCATCTCCTCTCATGACAAGCACTTTTAGGTCTGCATGTTCTCCAAACAAGCCCTTGAAGTATGCTACACGTCTTCATGTGGATAGACGTGTCCCTTCTTCTCATGGTTTTGGCACCTGCTGCTCCTTTCATGGGAAGACACATTGCTGGCAAAGCATCTCTAAGCCTCGGCAGGGCAGCCAAGGGTATTTCAGGGAAACATTTAACTGGGGAAGGCCCTGTGCCCCAGCTCCTTGGCACACTTGTAACACCGAGCACACACCACTAGCTGGCAGAAGCCTTACCAAAACAGACGGGGTAGAAAATTGCTGACGCAGTGGCTCAGCGGGCTGGGATTTTGGGAGCTACAATCCAAACCGGTAACTTCCGAAGACTCCAGCTGTCATCATTCTCCTCTCAACAATGCTCCCACAAGACAAGTTTCCTAGTGAATGGATCAGGCCCATCTTGCTTTTACAAAAATCATCATGTGCCATCAAGTCACTTCTGACTTATGGTCACCTTTTGCAGGGTTTTCTAGGTATCAACATAGGTTAGGCATGCCCAAACTTTGGCCCTCCAGATGTTTTGGACCACAGCTCCCACAGGCCTTTGCCCTTGGCAATCTAAGCTTAGAATTCTGGGAGTTGTGGTCCAAAATATCAGGAGGGCCAAAGTTTGGACATGCCTGACATAGGTAATCCACCCTTCCCTTCTTCTGAGGGGCACCCTGAGGAGTGTGCAGCTTGCCCAAGGCCACACAAGGTGGCTGACTGTATGCATGGGTGGCAGTGTAGAGATTGGACCTCCACAGCCAAAATAGCTCCTTTAACCACAGTCAAAATCTGCTACGTTGGTTTTTACCATCTCACCAGAGGTCAAGCTAGAGCAAAATGTTCATGTTGCCTGCTTTTAAAGACACATAAGCAGAGCCCATAGGGTCATGTGGGCTGCCCTAGTGCCCTAACCACCAAACAGGTGGACTGACACCACCAGCAAGAGGGGTGCAATCCATCCTAGCACAGGCATAGCCCTACAAATGAGGGCACGAGCGCAGAGCTCAAGATAGGATGTTCCTCTCTTTGAGGCCATATCAGAGATCCTAGGACCTAGGGTGCCCTCAGGAAAATATGTCTCCTCATTTTCATCTCCTTCTCTCCAGTGCAGCTGAATCAAATGTGGGACAGAGGGAGAACTGAATCAGAAAAGGGAACCTCTCCCTGCCCCTCACCATGGGTCAGACCCACTGCCCTACTGCTGTTGGGAAGTGAAGAAGACCCATGGCAAGGGAAGGGCCATGAGGCCTTCGTTCCAATCCCTTTGCTGTTGCATTTGCTGAGCGAGTGCTTTGGGCAGCAGATTCTGTGGTGGGCCTTTCTTTCTGCATAAGTATTTGACAATTTAGTTTCACTTCTGGGCTTTCTAGAAAAAAATAATATAAAGTTTCTCTTCTATGTCCTATTTACCTGTACATGCACATTAGTTAAAACTACATTTGGAGGGCTGACACTCATTAAAATAAGGCCTTTTTCTCAGCACCCTCTACATTTGGGGATGGCTCTTCAGAGCTTCAGGTTTTGGAGCAGAAGACTCTTTGCAGACGAACCCTTCCCGTGCCTATCTGCTAACAGTTCCCAGTTACAAGCTGGCTCCCAAAGGTACTCTGCCAACCATGCTTTCAACTCCAGATGTGCAGAGGGCTAAAAAAAAAATCCTGTGGGATGGACAGACCTCTACGCATGTCCTGTACATTTTGGAGTTGCAAACATTTGGAAAAATACCCGGATGTGTAGAGGCATTTTGAATTGTGCCTCATGGTCACAATCCTGTGTCCACTACAAATGTACAGTGGTACCTTGTATAAAGGAATTAATTCATTCCAAATGAAATTATGTTAAGCAAATTTTCCTTTATACAAATTTCCAATGGGAAATGCATTGAAAATGGAGTAATCCCTAATCTTGACCATTTTTATGTTGTACGGATTTGCCCCATAGACGATTATGTTAAGCACATTTCCCCTATCTCCGGAATTTTTTATGTTGTACAGATTTTATGTTCTACAAACTGTTTGTTATATAAGGGCCCACTGTACAGGCATACCTTGGTTTGCAAACGCCTCCATTAAAAAAAAATTGGTTCATGAAACAAAATCCATTGAAAACAATGCCTCCATTTACAATTTCCCCCTGAAAAACCTTGATTTATGATCCCCCCAGACATCTTTTCCCAGGATGCATTCCCCCCCCCGTGTTTCTGGTTTATGAAATTTCCACATTACAAAACGTCCTGGAGAACACATTCATTTTTTTAAACCCAGGTATGATTGTACGTAAAAAGTGGCAGCCACAAAGGGTTGTATTCCTGAAAGGTTCTTGAATGGGGATGTCTGTGGTGTGAAAGTACCTTTACTTCTCACTGCACTGTTTAGTGCTTTACCCACTTTCATCCCACCCCCTCTGGCTATTTGTTTTGGAGGAGGAAGAGAAGGAAATGTTTTGATCTATATGTGTAGGGGGTGGCTCAAATTCCTCATTGTACCTGGACCTACAAAACACACAACAGAGGAGTCACTTTATATATATATTTATATATTTATATATGGCAGTTTTCTTTATTGATTGCTTGATGTAGAACAATATCAATTGGCAACTGTTTTCATACATTACAAAAAAAATATTAAATTGGCTCAGTCTGCAATCATTTTAGCACAGCCATATTAACAAAACAACACCCCTTCAAAAAAAAAATCCCACACACACACTAAAAAAAAAACCCTACCAAAGAGAGCATTTACAAATGCACAAACACAGACGCCACTTTGGCTTTATGGGAAAATATCTTCTAGATTTTTTAAAAAAATCTTTAACATAAATAAGTTAGTATAATTTTTCAGTGTCTTTACAAAGTTATGTACACAGGTATATTTCAAACTTTAAAAAAAACATACCGGCAATGTAAAAAAAAAATACTGTTTAAAGATGTCATTTTCCTTTTTTTTACCCACCCATGAACATCAGATAAGTGAGTGAGATGAACAGATATTGAAGTTCAGGGTTTTATTAATTTCCCCTCCATTTCTATTCAAAACATGAATTTTAAATTATTTTTGAAATCATTTAAAGTAATGTTATATATGACAAAAATATATTAGGAGAGGACATTTAAAGGGTTCCAGAAGCAGAGCCCTTTATACAGCTACATAGTAGAAACAAAGCTCCTATATAAAATTTAAGACAACATGGCCATCAGTGATTCTCTTGAACAATCCGCATTCAAATGAACCTGCTCCTCCACTGGTCCCGTTCATTTTAGTGGGGCTTAGCACAGAAAACATCCCACTGTAAGTTGTCCTTAATGAGCAGAAATTTCACCAACAGATTCCATCAAACTGCTGCGGCCAGTGTTAGCATGCTTTAAAAAAAAAATTAAAAGGGGCAATACATCTTTAAGGAATAATTAAACATATATGCTGCTTCACTTCATACAAATCTCTGCCTGCTGGGTTTTTGGAAGCAGATTTTAAACCCATCACCCTTTATCATCTCCACCCCCTCCAACAAACAAAAAGATGGGGTGGGGAGGAGATAGAGATTTATGTGCTACATAATGTAAAAACTATATACACAGGTAGTACAATGAAGCAAATGAGGAAAAACCTAATTGCAGAATGCTACATCCAATGCTTTACGAGGCAGTTCTTTTTAAGAGTGCCTAATCTTAGTGTTATTCAATTACAAATTTGTTTTCTTTCAGTGCTTGTAAGGAGTTCTCCATCCCATGGAGAATCAGCAATAACATTTTGTTTTATTTCATAGATAAAACTCTGCATCTTCCTTGCTTCATAAACCCGATGCCTCCAAAGAACAAGGAAACAAAAGTTCTTCATTCTGAAATGAAGGAAGAGAGTGGTCGTAAGTTGGAGAGAAAGGCAAATGCTGGTTTCGTTATTAGAATACCAAGCATCACAAATGGCTACAAAAACAAGAACAAGAACAAAAAAAAACCCACCCACCAGCCCAGTGCTTTTTCCTGAAGGTGGAGCACAGCTCCCCTCTGGGTACAGTGGAGCAAAGGCTGGTGAGCAACTCAATCAAAGACTGCAAGGTGCAAATACTATGTGCAAGTAAGCAACCATCGTATGCTATAGTTTACTGTATCAGCCAGCCATTTATTTGTTTACACATACATACATACATACATACATACATACATACATACATACATACATACATACATACATACATACATGCCATTCCAATCAAGAGAACCAAGTTGGTCAGGTAAACAGTGTTTTGTCAGGTTCTGGTTTTTCAGAAGCCCCCAGATTTGGCTAAGCAACACCCATGTCAACTGCTGAAGGATTCAGCCTTCATTCTGGCCGCAAATCAGGTTTCTGTTCATTTACTGACCTATCAGCTGTACTCCTAACCTTGAGACTTCTTAAGTCTGCCAGAGGTACAAGCAGCATGTCCTGTACTGCCAAGGGAATCGCAGTGCACATGTTGAAAGGAATGACAGAAGACTCATTTTTTTAAAAAAAAAAGTACTTATCCCATGTATCTATTTCTTGCTCTGTGCCAATAAGTTGTTTCCTGATTATGGTAACCCTATGAATTCCATCATCTCCAAAAAGGCCCTTTGTTCATACTCACCTTTTGTCCCAGTGAGCTGAAGGCCAGGTATGGGAGAGCCCTCCTCCCCTATTTTATCCTCAAAATCACCCACTGAGATAGGTCAGGCTAAGAATGAGAAATATATAGATAGAAGGAGAGAGAGAGAATGAGAGAGAGAGAGAGAGAGACAGAGACAGAGACAGAGACAGAGACAGAGACAGAGACAGAGACAGAGAGACAGAGAGAGACAGTGAAACTGGCCCGATGTCACCCAATGGGTTTCATGGCACAGTGAGTATTTGAACCTGGATCTTCCAGGTCTCTAGCCTGTATACCGCACTGGCCATCAAGAGTGGGACAGGGGTCCCACATTAGCTGTGTTCTCCTGAGTCCTAGCACTTGTCCCATTCAGGACACCTGGCATCTCTCTTATTAAAATTTGGCAGGACTCTCCAAAGGTGGGGCACACTGGCATTTTCAAGAGACAGTGCAAAATGGGGACAAGACACAGTTTTCAGGGGGTGGGGGTGGGGGGCAGGGGAAAATACTGAAAGCAAGGTGATAGCCAGGCCTGTCCTTCCCTCCTCCCTTCTCGACTGCAATTGGTCCAAAGGCAGGCGGTCATTTCCCTTCCCAGCGCCCTAGTAAACAGTCCATAGTAGCTGAACTTGCACACGTGTCCCTACTCACTCTGGAACCTAGTTCCAAATTTAATCTCTTGTGCTGGTTTGTAAAGCATGTTTGTCCACTTTCCTCCAGCACTCCTGCTCTGGAAACCTCAACCCCAGAGGCTGTATTTCCCTAATGCCTGCCCTTAATTAAGAGTGGCTCCTCTGCACATCGCTTCACATCGCTGCTACTACAAACGTTGCCATTCAGAACACAAAAGTGAGCTCTCAAGGGGTTCTGAGAAAAGACCGCATCAACCTACAAGCACTTTATGGTTAAAAAACGGCCCACACATAGAAACTAAATCAGACTACAGTATATATTGGCTAATGTTAGTGAGGGGAGGGGGAAAAAACCCCTCAGAGTTGTTTGCAGACTTCCATCCACATGGCCCCTTAATATTCAACCAAACTGCTTCTTGCAGTCAAGAGCAGAATAAAACACTGACCCCCCCCAAAAAAAAAAGCATCTTCAGTACAAGTGGGGCCAACACAGCACCCAGCAATTGCAAAATCCAATTACTCCCCAGAAAGTCTTACAGAGTTCTTGGGGTGGTATTCCCTGCATGAGTGCAGCCTTTGTTGACATCATGTTTTACTGAATTTGGTGACACTTCATTTTCAAATTAAACTGGCTCCCAATGAAATCTGTGGAGTCTACTTGTGTGTCAATTTGGATCAGGCTGCGGGCATGGCTTCAGGCCAAGTGTCCTAATCACCAAGTATCCTCCCATGTAACGGAGCTCCACTAACCAGATGCCTGAAGTTGGCCACCAGGCTTCACTTTTTAAACAGCTCTCTAGGCAAATGCAGGATCGATCCTTCCTTTCCTGCCACCTACACCGATTTTACTAAATGTGAGTAGGAAAAGGAAACCCACCTAATAAACAGTTTACGTCTGACGTCGCCTTGGGCTGGATTTCTTGGGCGTTTGTTCCACTGAGCTGGCACTGGAAGAGCCTTCTGAAATCACCTCTTCTTCTGTCGTGTTGGCTCTTTTGTTTCGAGGAGAGGAGTCTGGGAGAAGGGAATACACTTAATACTTATATATGTGTGTGTATTTGTGTGTGTGTGTGTGTTTGTGTGTCCTCCAAACATCACCTGGGACTGCTAAATACGGGCAGGACAATTGCAGGAAAGTGGGGGAAAAATACATCCCAGAAGGCAGTTCTTGAATCATCTACCTTTTGCATGGAAAAGGGGTGGCAGCAGCAAAGCTAATCATGGCTATTTCTTACATCAGGCACAAGACCATTCGGATTAGTGGCATGAAGCAACCCCAGGTCACTTAATTAAGGAACCCAACAACAAGCAACCTGTTGCCCTGATCCCTCACCTCTGCTATTCCCATAAGGGGAAGGCAGTGATTTTCAAACCACTTATTTGAGAATATTTGCCCTGGCCTCAGCTGGGCTTCAATCAGAAAAAAAAAACCATAGGGAATAAACATTAGAAGCTTAACTTGCAGTTTTCTGGTCCTCTAACACTTGGCTCAAAAACACCCTCTTTCGGAAAGCCAGCCCTGTGGATTTCAAAGGAGCAACTCACCTTTGCCTGGCAATTTTGGACTAAAATCTTCAGCTCTATTTCACCTTTTGAGATGGCACCTCCATTACATGGGACGCCACCAACACCCCAACTATTTAGGTGACTGCAGCCTAGAAGAAACTGAAGAACCAATGGCTGGAGCTGGTAGAATGACAATGCTACCAGTGCTTAAAGCAACTGGTAGATAACACCAAGTTTTAAAGTAATATATTTACTTCCAAATACTGTACAACCTTTGGTTCCAAATTAAAATGCAACAACAACAGCAAAAATAACTTGCGCTGCTAATCACTGGTATATTTCACACACACACACACACACACACACACACACACACACACACACACACACACACACACACACAAACCTGAGATGAGATCATTGAGTGACAACCAGGCTAGGAGAGCTGCATAAAGCCTCCACTTACAGAAGAAGTCTACCTCTGTCTCCCAGTTGACTGGCTCAAGACAACAGGAAAAAGTTTTCCCCCTTCTTGCAGTGTCTAAGTGGCTGCTTTCAGCGACAGAACGTGGTACCAGGAGAAACCGTTGGTCTCGGATGGGAGGGTGGGTGCGCGTTTGCTTCCTACAGGGCTGGCTTCTCACGAGAAGATCTCCCTCCTTCCCCCCCCTCCCCACGAGCCTAAAACAACTCAAGGGGGGATGGAGGGCTTGGAGGAGGAGGAGGAAGAGCAGCGGCAGCAAGTCCCTTACCATCCGAGGCGGGCCGCTTCCTCGGCCCTGCGTTCTGGCCGCCGAACTCGGCCGGCGCTCCGGCCGCCTCTGCCTTCTGCCCGGGACCCAGCCCGTCCTCCTCGGCGGCATCGGCGTCGTCCTCGTCATCCGCGGTTCCCTGAGAGCGCCTGAAGCCCGCCGAGGGGCAGCTGCCGTGGACCCCCGAGCCCCCCGGGGGCCGCTTGTGGCCGGCGGCTTTGGCCGTGGCTAGCCTGGGGGGTCTGCTGTAGAAGTCGGGCAGGGCATCCTTGCCCACCGCTTGCCACTCGTACCGGCCTTCCAGGGGCTGGTAGCGGTGGAAATCGAAATTCCACTTCCTCCGGCTGGCCTCTTCCAGGTCCCGGCTGTGCTTCTGCAACTCCCGGGCTAACTCTTCGTGGTCGACGGGGCCGAAGAGGTTCCGACAAGCCGAGGGCTTGGGGTAGTCCGCCTGCCGGGCTTCCATCCTCTCCAGGGTCGGGCTCCCATTCGAAATGCGTACGTGGGACATCGCCCGAGCCGCCCCCAGCTTTCTGTGCTGTCCACGGTGGTTGAAGTGGAGTCTTTAAAAAAAATAATAATAGCGATCGAGACACCCCGCGGGTCGGCTCCCCTCGCCTCCCCCCCCCACCCCACCCCCAGATCGTGCGCAGAGAAGGGTTAAAAACACGCGCGCGCGCGCGCGCAACACCCACCACTCGACCGTAACCGAGAGGAAAAGTTCAAAACAACACAGATCCCCCAAAGGTCCGCCGTCCTACCGCCCGCGGCCGCCGCCAAATCCTTGCATAAGCCAAGAGGCGGGGAGGGGGCAGGCGAGGAGGTGGGGAAAACAAGAGGGCGAGAACGAGAGAAACACCCTGATCTATTTGCCACCGATTGCGCCCGATTACGGATCAAGTGTGCCAGCGGCGGGCAGGGGAAAAAAAAAAAGAGAAGATCCAGGGTTAGGGGCGGAGGAAAAAAATAATCTAAAAGCAGAAGCTGCTTTTAAACAAATATCTCTAAGGCTCGCCCCCTTCCCCCCGCGCGCGCCACCCTCCCCGCTTCCTTGGCAAATCCGAACGGAGACGGCTCGCTCCCCGGTGCGCAACCCGACGTTTACAAAGAGCGCTCTGGCAAAGGCTCGTCCGATGTCAAAGCTTTGCGGTGGAATTTTTTCTCTCTTCCCCCCTCTCTTTTTTTTTTTAAGGTTCGGGGGTGGGTGGAAAAAACAAGGAGGGGAAAAGAGGAAGGGCAGAGGAAGGGGTGGTTAAAAAAAAAAAAGAAAGACGAGCCTCTTTTCACACAGTTGCCCAATATGGCGATTGAAGGGAGGCTGACGGAGAAGAAAGTGATTGACACGGGCCGTCTATTTAAACAGAGGCGGCGCGCCATTGGTTCGAGCCGCGGGCACCGCCCCGGACGACGCGCCTGGCTCCGGCGGAGGGGAGCCGTTTTTTAAAGGTGGCCCGGGAAGGGCGAGCGGGCGCGCCGGCGGGCTGGCTACCTATAGCTCGCTCGGGTGTTGCGCGGCGGAGAGGATTCCTCGACGCCGAAGTGAAAGAGAAACTTGCCGGCGGCTGGGGAGGAGGAGGGGGGGGGAGAGAGTGGTGCGGGAAGCGCGGCCTACGGCCAGCGCCACAGACTGCCCGGCTCGGCAAGTGCTCCCGAAGGTCTCCTCCAGAAATTCTCCTTATTTCCGCGGGATAAAACGGGGGCCGGTTGGATGGGGCCGGCCTGCTTCCCGGCGCCCGCACCGTCACGAGCCTTTCCCACGGCAATTCCAGCCACACCCACACGCACACGCACACACGCGCACACACACACACACACACACACACACACACACACACACACACACACACACACACACACACACACACACACACACACACACACACACACACACACACACACACACACACAGTGGCTTCCCCTTCTCCTTTCGTGCCTCGCAACGCGGGGCGGCATCGTGGCAGCTTTGGGGAAGTGGGTTCCCTTCCTAGACCAAAAGAGACGCCTCCCTGGGGCCACACCAAAAGCAAAAAAGCAAAAAGTATTCTGCTTATATACCGCCCCATACCACTTCAAGTAGTCTCTGGGCGGTTTACAGTTTAATTACAGTATGCAGGCTACACATTGCCCCCCCCAGTAAGCTGGGTTCTCCTTTTACCGACCTCAGAAGGATGGAAGGCGAGTCAACACCTGGGATCGAACCCCAGGTCCTCAGCACAATTTTACCTGCAGTACAGGCATTTAACCACTGCGCCTGGAGGCTTCCACCACCACCACTGAAGACATTTCGCTGATAGGAAAAAAGGTGGGATGAACACCAAACAGCCTTTTACTAGGTCCGGAAAGTGTGTTTCAAGTTTTAACTGAAAAAAAGTATGCATCCATTTTCAGGAGGAGGGTGGTGGACTAGCTGCTGGCTACAACATGAATCACTCCCCCTACTGATTTATGCTCTTGGCTCTTCACACTTTTCTGTGTGAAAAGTGTGTGATACCTTGACACCTTTCGCTTATCACTTAGGTATATTTTGTCAGAAGGATGATTAGACATGCATGACTGGAGAAGCTGTAGCTCTTCAGATGTTGGACAACAACCCACAACATCCTAGCCCACTGGTGTCCCAAAAGGCCTGGCAAGTTCCCACCTTTATTTATTTATTTATTTTACTATTTTTACCCTGCCTTTCTCCTTGGGAAAGGACCCAAGGTGGCTTACATATTGAAGGACAATATACCTTTAAGACATATTTAAGAACCTTTAAGACATATTCAGGTTTAAGAACAGTAAATTTGAAGAAGCATCTTACAACATTAAAAGGTAGTATTAAAGCTAAAAACAGCATGCGAAGAATTAAAACAAAAAAAAAAATCCCTTATGAGAGATGGAACTAACATGGAAAAAACAGGTATTATGAATTCAGTTTGAGCAATGATGCATGACAATCTATCTAAAAGTCACACACTAGGTAGTCTGTCATTCAGGAAAGCTTTTCTGAAGAGAAAGTTCTTTGTTTCTAGAAAGACATCAGAGAAGGGGGCAGTGCTGGCCTCCAGTGTGTGTGGGTGGGTGTGTGGGGGTGTTCCAGAGTATAGGAGCAGCAACAGAGAAGGCCCTTTAATGTGTTTGTATCAGATGCACTTGTGAACGTGGCAGGATGGAGAGAAAGGCCTCTCCTGATGACCTTAGCACCCTAGCCGGCTCATACTGCGCACTTCGATCTTTGAGGTAGTTTGGACCCAGGCCATTTTCGTGCTTTGTAGGTTAAAACCAACATTTTGAATTGTTTAGTTTCAGTTTGTTCATCCTCATTCATAGGCATCCAGTTCTGTTTTCTAAAGAGAAATTGTATTCCAGCAATACATGTTTACGTATGTGGAAGTTCATTTGAGGAATATGATGCTATGAGCAGCAATGCTGCATCTTCAGAGTGGTGCAGGGGAGACTTAAGGTATGGTGTGTGTAGGGGAAGGGAGCAAAATGCTTCCCCAAATGGGGAATCACAGGATGCAGGTTCTCCAGACTAGGAGCAATTCTGCTGCGCCTCTGCATCAGGCAAAATGGCAAGGTGCATTCACACCTGATGCAGAGCTTTGGAGAATCACCTGGCCTCCTCCCAACAAAAGGGCTGATTAAAGGAAGCAAGGGTGAAACGGGGACTCTTTCAAAGACGCAGCAGCCCTTTAGTGATGTTCCCAAGAAGACACTTGACTACAAAAATGCAAACCACAATTCATTCTTTCCCTTCTTGCAAGATTCTGTCCAGTTGTGACAGTTGAGGGAGGAATTTCCTTGTTATATCTTAACTCTCTTGTTTGCAACAAAAGTAATGTTTTTACTTTCTGGCACAGTGAAATTAGAACACATCATTCTTGCCTTCTGGAAACATAAGTTAGGAATTCAGTGGAAGGATAATTGGAAATATTGTTATGGAGTTGATATAGAGATTAACAGAAGTGCACAGTCTTTTTACACTTCAGAAGGAAACTTGAGTGTTCTCAGTCAAGAGGAAAGGCTGATTCATATATTTCATTACTCTACAGCCCGGTTCACACATATCTGCTCTTGATCTGGGAGTTGAGTCATGGCTACTGGACTTCTTTTTGAGAGATAGAAACGTTTCACTGCTCTTCCAAACAGCTTCATCAGCTGTTGATATTTTTTCACCAACATTTTTTCAGAGGTCAACTGGGACCAGGCCCACGACGATGGCGCAGGCGCGCTCACTTAGGGTGGCCCCACCCAGAGAGGTGCGGAAATTGCTTACGCGCTCCCTAGTTACGCGCTCCCTAGCCCACCTTTAAAAAACCCTTGAAAACTCATCTCTTCAAGGAGGCATTTGGCGACCTTCCTATTTAATTTTTTTTTGTTGCCGCCCACGCCATCCTTTGTGGAGGGTATTGTACCCCCCTATTTTTACTGGGAGTCTGCCTCTGATTCTCATCTTTGTCTGTTGCTGTTTGTTTTTAAGTGTATACCGCCCTGAGTTCTGTTTCGGAAGATAGGGCGGTATATAAATGTAATAAATAAATAAATAAATAAATAAATAAATAAATAAATAAATAAATCTTGTTACTAGACATTAAACACATTTCAAAAGTTACCACTACGTTTTATCATTGAATATTCAAGCACAGAGTGATACACCCACATAAATCTTTGAATAATCATACCTTCAGAACATAGAGGGTGAATTGGCTCAGTTAAAGTTTGTTGCATTTGGAAGGAAGGAAGGAAGGTAAGGTTTGGGGTCAGCCTCATGGATGTACTGTATTATGTCAGGAAATGAATGACAGTGTTCAGTCTTATTAATTCTGCAAATCCTTTCAGCCACCTTCAAGGCCATCATCATAGTAGACATTTATCCAGAAAGAGATGGCATGGTGATTCAAGTCTTTGGTTGGCCATATGTAGTACCTAAGACCAAAATAAAACCCCATTGGGCTTCCTAGGAAAAATGCCAAAAGACATCCCTTGTGCTCTTGGAGAAGGGGCAATTTTGTCACATTTTGGAAGGCCATATCCTAAGGCTCTCCACACATACTCCATGTTGTTTGTTTAACACACACACACACTTTTGACTCTAAAGGGCACCAGGGGGCTCCCTTAACTCTTTATTTTGTAGAACATTAGAGAAGATTGTGAAAGTGGCCCTGCATGGCAGATCCTAACATTGTTGTTGCAAAACAGGACAACCATTTTGCAAATGGCAAAGTGACAAGGCTCAGTGAAACCTACATTGCCCAGAACCTGGTAGAGCTGGAACCTAAGTGACAAAACACACATACAAAATAAATATTCCTTTGAACCCATTTTCTCCTGCAACAAAAAACCCATTTCACAGAAGGCAAGTTACCTCATTTCCTCCGAATAAATTCCTTGGTAGTTAATTTCCCGAAACTGACAAGAAAATTGTCTCCGAGTGAGTTTTTCCCAGATCCATTACCCAAATAAATAATTATTCAATTAACTGCCAAACCATTTCCGCTCTGCAAGTCAACACACCCCACATCAAACTTTCCCCCCTCACCGGAACACCCGTTCAGATACTTCCCCCCCCCGAATAATCACATGCTTGCACTCTCAGTATCATCCACTCCCAAACACACACTGTTTTAGAATCCATGACTCATAATCACTCCGTTTACCCTCTTTCTCACTTGCAGGTGCACCCACAGACTCCATTCATTCATACCTGTATTACAAGTGCACATAACCATGTGTGTCCTGTTTCCTGATTTTGAACATACACCTCCTTGCTTCAGTTCTCCCTCTTCTTGACAGTCTTCCTTGTCTCTCACTCACCCTGCAGTCCTTTAGCCTCAACCTGCCTTACTCTGCCTCCATCACTCGACTCAAACATAGTTCTGTTTCTCACTCACCCGCATCTGCATGCACAGACACAGACAAACTGCCACCCCATGTCCACCTGCACCTGCTTCCTTCAACATGCAAAGAGACCTGTTTCTCATCCATCTCTTTTCTCTCCGCCCACCAACATGCTTGATTCATCTCAGTCCCCAGCTTCTCTTCATTCCTGCTGCCACATCTTGCTGAGGGTGGGCTTGTGGCTGTCCAAACAGAAGAGAAGTGTGGTGGTGGGAATACCCAGCAAAGGCCCAGAGCCGGTACAACCAGCAGGGAAGTGGAACAGCAGTATAAAGAGATAATTTTGACATCCCTCCCACCTCAAAAAAGTAATTTGCACAGAGCCAGTCTAGGGGCTGTGAAGGGATGAAACAAATATCATGTCACCAACATTTGGGCAAGACTGTCTCTGTTCCTTCTTGTTGATATTTGGGAGGCTGTAGAAATTCTGAACAAGAAGCTCCTGGAACTGGCATAATTGGTTGCAAGGCGAGACGTGCTGATCATTGAGGTTGCCTTTGAGTAGTCTTGTCTCATTGACTAGCTGTGTTCTAACTTTTTTATTTTAAAAGGAGGGACCTTGCTGTTGCCTTTCTGGTTACATCCAGTCTACCTCCCACAATATAGACTGCAGAGGGCTTCAGAGTCGTCAGCCAGTATGAAGGAGGTTGTTTGTGGGGTGAAGGATAAGCTGTCAGAACTGCACAACACCTACTTTGGTCCTTTCCTGTGTTTCCAGGCCTAATTTCAAGTACAGGTTGTTACTTTAAAGCTTTAAACAGTTCAGGGAAGTTGTTTGAAGCAACCATATACACCTGTACAAACCTGCCTGGGCTTTAAGATTAGAGGTTCTGGTTAAGCCCTCTGTTTTCCAGCTAAGGTCTGTTGAGGGGAATGGGTGTATACAAACATGTGGCTTTCTTAGATGTGGCTACATCCAGATATTATTATCTTCCACAGAAAGTGGTTTGTCCTCCCTGTTTTCAAAGTGGGCTTCAAAGTCAGGGATCTTCCAGTCTCCTTTTAGTTGGATGATGATGATGCACATCCATTTTTGTTTATTTGCTTGCTTGCTTGCTTAGTTTTAACTAACAAAGTTTTTATTTTATGTCATCTTATGGTGTCCTTTTCAATATTTCATTTTATATTTCTCTCCTCTTTTACTTTACTATTTTATGACATGTTATCATATTTTAACAACCTAGAAAGGCCCTTTTCAATCCTTCCAAAGGGGGAGTTATCAGAATAAAATAATTCAAAAACTGCCCTCATTGCATTAGATCTGTTACATGCACCTAGACAGCCAAGTCACAATTTAATGTGAGAAGGGACCAAGTGATGTGAACAAGCTAGAATCTGAAGTCAATCATGGTTCTTTAAGGAATTATGCAAGTCTTCACAAAAAGTGTTATTACTGGGTTTTAAACAGATAATGTGTATACAAAGTAGCTGTCTGGACAGCTCTATGATTTAGGTATCTGGCTATGGAGCCAGCAGTTGGGAGATCAAGCCCTCTCTGTGCCTCCTGTGAAGTAGAGCCAGCCGGTGTGGTTATTATGGGAAGAAGAAGGGGGTGGTAAACCACCTCTTGAGTATTTTCTGCCTGGAACACCTGAAAAACACCCATTTCAGTCAGTTTCCCTCCCCCTCCTTTATTATGTTGATTTATTTGTTTTTATAGTCACATGGTATATATACCACTGGGTCCATTTGTATGGCTGTCAGTTCCACTGGTAATACTGTACTGTTTCTGGGTGTCTACTGCCCTAACATTTTATTTTTTTAAAAAAAAAATCTTAAATGGTACATTGCTAAACAGCATATACATTTGTGTGTAACTATGTCAGCCCATAAGCTGCCTAGATGCCCTAAGCACATCCAGTCTCTCCTGATTTTGGAAGCTAAGCAGGGTCAGCCCTGGTTAGTACTTGGATAGGAGACCACCAGGGAATACCAGGTGCTGTAGGCGCCTGGAGTAGGAACTGGCAAACCACTCCAGTATTCCTGCCAAGAAAACTCCATGGACATGGGGTAACGAAGAGTCAGCCACGACTGTAATGACACAACACACACAACACATACATGTAAGCCAATAGAAGACAACATTGGAGTTTGATTTATAACAGGCCATGAAACATCACCAGTTGTTACATTTTGGGTGCTTTATTTCTCAAAGGATACTAGGAGAAAAAGTTAGCTGGCCTAATGAATCAGTGTGAACAGAAATGTATAAAACAATTTAAATAATGGCAGAATCAAGATAACTGGGCTTATTTTGTCATGTGTGACTGCACCCTAAGGCAATTCATGAAAATAATAAAACTATCCTTTCCTAAAACGTACAATATATCAGCAATGTAGCATTGTTCCAGAGCATATACAGAGTGCAGACTAAATAACAAAGAACATAACTATCTCATTAGAGAACTAAGCCAAAGTAATGGTTTTTATGCCCATCCTCCACCTTTCTAGATCTTTTGAGAGTAGTCTACCAAACAGATTTTCAGTTACCCCAAACCTTCCAGACAGAAGTAACTGTTCATCCGAGTAACCTCACTCATCTAGCTATTATACCCACCTCATTTCAGTTCAGTTGAAGCCAATTTTAATTAATTAAGGTACCAGGCAAAGGAACATCACCAAATAACACCATCTGCTAGTTGTCTTCTAATTAACAAGCAGTTGTTCTCACACACAAGTAAGCCAACATGCCTAAATTTTATAGGACAACCAAAACCTATTGCCAGTTTCTCAATGTGAATCCTCTTCTCGAACTGCTCTGTGCCTCCTTTATGTGCTCCAAACAGCTAAAGCAGGTTTCAAAATGAAGTTACAAGGTATGAAAACAAATAAAGGCTAACATTAAAGACTAGCACTAATACACTTAATAAAGCTGCATCTAACATGCATATTCCTCATGTGAATTCAATCTGTACCTAAGAAGCGGATACAGTGATCCCCCACTTATTGCTGGGGTTAGGGACCCAACCCAACCCACAATAATTGAAAATCCACGATATGCAGACGCAGGTCCGGCCGGGCCTGAGGGGCCTAGCTGGGGGCTCTTGTATTTACCCCCACCCTGGCGCTGCCCTGAACGGGCCTGCAAGGGCCTTCTGGAGGCCCCAAATGGGCCTTCCTGCAAACCAGAAGGGACTTGCAGATTGCCTAAAATCATTTCTGAGGCCTCTGACAGGCCTAGAAAGGCCCTCAGAGGCCTCAGAAATGATTTTTGGTGATCCGGAACTCACTTCCAGTTTACTGGAAGTCACTTCCAGTTAGCAGGAAGGCCCTCGCAGGCCCGTTTGGGGCAGCACCAATCCTGGGGTAAGTAGGGAGGCCTGAAACAGGCCTTTCTCGCCTTACCCCAGGGGCCTTTTTTCATATACTGTGGTCCCGCGATATAGCGGGACCGCAGTATATGAACTGCGAAAGGGCGGGGGACCACTGTACTGTAAACTATTTTAGCAAACAGAGGTAATTTTTAAGAAATATAACCATACAAGTTAGAGGAAGGTACTAAAGAGGCACTTGTTTGAAGTAGGGTATACAAAATCTGAAAATCCAGCAGGTGAGGATGCACGTAAAGGAATAGAATATTGGAATCCTGACAGTTCAGTTACATTGACTCCGTTCCCTACCTTTCACCATCATTCCTCACCAACTTCAAAGGTGAAATCTGTAGACATAAATTCCATCTCAGTAAAGACTAGTTATGATTCCTCAAGCCACACCGCTGCCAATTAATAACTTTTCAGCCTCATGTTAATCATGTGAACCTAACAAGTGCCCAGCATCTGACCAATTAGCCATGGGAAACTCTGCAATTTGTTTATTGTAAATGTTAATAAGTTTTTTCATCTTATTAGTATTTCTTAAGACTTATCTTCAGGAGGTACAAGCTAACAATACGAAGCCAACCACACTCAGCCTGCACATTTCAAACAGTCTTAAAGGTTTCTAAGTGAGGTCTCATCTTTCCCCATTTCAGTGAGATAGGGACAATGGCAGTTCATTAGGAAGGTCACTAATCAGATGTTATGAACTTCAGAAAGGTTTGGGAGAAAAATAACACATGGATAAATATGGGACGTGCTAATTTTGTGGGAGACCTAACTAAGGTAGAGGTAGGTTAAAACCAAATACAAGACCCTACTACATTTCAGAAATGATGGTCAATTCCTGGTTTTGCTGTGGGGCCACTGCTACACAAGCTATCTTTATGTACAATAATGAAAGTGGGGCATTTTCCACACACTTAAATGCATGCAATGGAATTTGTTGGTGTGTCGTTACAGTCGTGACCCTATGTCCGTGGAGTATTTCTTGGCAGGAATACTGGAGTAGCTTGCTAGTTCCTACTCCAGGAACCTACAGCACCGGGTATTCCTTGGTGGTCACCCATCCAAGTACTAGCCAGGCCTGACCCTGCTTAGCTTCCGAAATCAGGTGAGTTCAGATGTGCTTAGGGCATCTAGGCAGCGCATTGGAATCTAGCCCCAGCCAAAAAGAAAGGAAGGGAGGAACAAGTGTCAAGGCTTTGTATTTCATGCTAACTTGCCTGGCTTGTAGGCCTAATTTACATAAAAGCAGCAATCTCTTAGGTTAAGGGAAAGCCCCTTACTGCAGAAAACCACAGCAGTCTAGATTGAAAGATAAAACAGCCTAGCTGAGAACACTAATGGTCTACATAATTCTATGTGAAGGACACTATAACAATATGTTATAACATATTATAACATTTTTTTGCAAGCTATCCCTCTTATATTCATACATGGTCTAATTCCCATATGTCCAACAGTTGTGGAGTAACAAAAGAAAAGTTTCACTATAGATTGGTTTGGTATACTGTACTTCAGAGAAACAAATCTTTCTCTCCCTGCATCACTGTCCAAAGTCTGAAGTGAGATATTGCATTGCTGTCTTGCCTGCAACACATTATTTTGAGAGAGACAAACATTACTGAAGTTGCTGTTTTATAAAAGTAATGGCAACCATTAGAAACATTGTTCAAAATTGTAGTGCTGTTAGTCACAGGCAGTGCATCTAGTAATTATGCTTGAAACATTGCATGGAGCAGAGTCATCGGACAAGAACAAGGGCTATTTTTCCTCTATTTTTGGATTTTCAAAAGGGTTTTTGAGAATATGATTAACCTTCTTTTCCAAAAGGCTGATTTTTCTGCCTAGAAGGAGGATTTCTTTTCATGTAAAAGCTTTCAAATAACCTCCCCTATGTGCAGACTGAAGGTCACAGAGACCAGGAAATGCTGGAGGTGATTCTGCACAACCTATAGCAAGACCCAATGTTGTCAACACCGACTGTCAGCTCATGTTGTACCACTGCAAGCACAGAACACAGGCAGCTTCTTCAGTACATTCTTATTTGCATAACTGCTGTTTTGTACAGGTGCCTACAAACTTATATTTGTTTGTGGGAATTCCTGTCTCCTCATGGTAACAGTCTACAAAAGTAATTTGGTTAACAGTCAGTGATCTGATCCAGTTTATTCTCTGTCAATTGGTCTGACCTCCTGTTCCAACAGAAACAAAGTGAAGAACATGTGTGTTCATTCTTTAATTATTTTCTTCTTTTGAAAAGTGAAATTATTTACTTTTAGTTTTCCAGTCTGAATTGCCTTCAAAGGAAACAGCATCTCATATTTTCCTGTATTTAGTGTTCCATATTTATTTGTTTGGTGAAAGCCTAGCTGTTGAGGTTTTGGAGGGAAGGCTCCTAGCATGACCTATCAAGAGACTGCCACAGTTTTTTCGTCTTCTCTCTCTCTCTCTCTCTCTCTCTCTCTCTCTCTCTCTCTCTCTCTCTCTCTCTCTCTCTCTCTCTCTCTCTCTCTCAGATGTTCTGTGTTAGGAAATAGGTGGAAGGTAGAACTGATAGAAAACCTCAAGAGGATAACAAGTGAAAGAAGGCATTCCCTAGCCACCCACTTATTTGGCTGAAAGTATGATTTCACTTGCTCCAAAAGAGACAGTAATGAAACTACCACTATTACTAACCTAAAGAAAGTTGTATTTGACCTAGATAACTATAATAACTACCCGCTTGTTGCTCCTACTCTTTTCATGATCCAGAGGTTAGAGTGAGTGATTAGTCTGTCTGTATTTTGGATCAGATTTCTAGCTGAAACTGCCTTCCTCCCCCTCTCCCCAGCCCAAAAAAAGGATAGCCTGTACTGGGAGGAAACAAGGAAGTTAAACTGAATTATTTTGCTGGTTCTGTTAGCAGCATGCAGTACCATCAAGCCTAGCACAGAAGCTGTTCTTGATTGGGAAATTGTGATACCTTATTGTGTGCATGAGAGAGAGATAATCTCTCTCCTACCTAGAGGGCCAAGTCCAGAAGTGTTAGTGAAATAAGCAGGGAGAGAAACCCTTTTTGGATTTATGTTGTAACTAGCCAGAATCTTGGCTTAACTGCCCGGGAGGGATTAAGATCAAAGAAGCAAGCCTAGAGAGATAGCAGGAAATGACTTGGCAAGATTCCAAGGAAAGAGTAAGACCAAAGAAGCTTCCTCCTTCTACAGTATGTCAAGGGCAGCAAGACTGCTGGAGTTCTGAGCCATGTCCGAGTACATTCAGTGCCATCTATCCTTCAGAAAGGTCTGGTGGGTGAAACTTACAGAGATATGAGTAGTTGAGGATGCGATTAGGGTATTAATTTTGATGTTTTGGAAAAGTCTGGCTTAGGCAGATGTCTTTCCAGTTGTGTTGTAACATTAAGCTGATTCCCAGGGGAAGTGATTTCCTCCAGTTTTTACACTCTATATTTCTGACCAAGTCTGACCAAATTGCATATCTATCTACCTCTGTTAGGATTTGTATGTTTTAAAGAGGAAGATCTGTGTATCTGTTTTTAAGATGACAAGGTCAACAACCAAGTGACTTACCTCCTAGGAATCACAACTGAGCTAAACAAGAGACAAATGCTACCTCTCCTTTTCCAAGAAAGAGACTATCAGTGAGGGGACTTTGGGTGGGGATCAAAACCATGTAATCAAGGGAGCTCCAAACTTTGGCCCTCCAGATGTTTTGGACCACAACTCCCAGAATTCCAAGCCTCTATTGCCAGTGCCAAAGGACTATGGGAGTTGTGGTCCAAAACATCTGGAGGGCCAAAGTTTGGACACCACTGCCAGTGTAATCCTCTGTTCTGGGAGTTCTACCTGATAGACCTTACAGACACCTAAATGTGGCTCACCTGGGAGACAGGCTTAAAGTGAAAGGCCTTGAGGCCTAAGTAGGTCTAGCTTCACCCTAGCTTCTTGTTCAGAAAGAAAGCTCCCACATTGCACCGAGGAAGGAACAGTTTGCTTGAGCACAGCCAGGCCTCAAACCTTCCCACTTTAGGCCTCTCTCCAAGGTTAGCCACATTTAGGTGCCTCTCTCCTGGTAGAGAGCTTTTGAGCTGTGGTGCTGGAGGAGAGTCTTGAGAGTCCCCTGGAATGCAAGGAGATCAAACCTATCCATCCTGAAAGAAATCAACCTTGAATGTTCACTGGAAGGACAGATTTTGAAGCTGAGGCTCCATTACTTTGGCCACCTCATGAAGAGAGAGGAGTCCTAGGAGAAGTCCCTGATGTTGGGAAAGATGGAAGGCAAAAGGAAAAGAGGACGACAGAGAATGAAATGGTTGGACGTGTTATCGATGCAACCAATATGGATTTGCCAAAACTCCGGGAGGCAGTGGAAGATAGGAAGGCCTGGCGAGCTCTGGTCCATGGGGTCACGAAGAGTCGGACACAACTGAACGACTGAACAACAACAACTCCTGGTAGAACTCACCAAATGGAGAATTATAGGATGTGTAGTCCAAAACATCTGACAGTCCCCTCCGTAAAGCCTGAAGTTTTTGGGAACCATACTAGGAAGAGGAGCAAACTGTATTATCTCAGAGTTCTGCAGGTTGATATTTGGAGGTTGGTCTGGACAAGTCCATGGCCCACTCTCTGAGGATATTTAAGCCCAGCTCCTAAAAAGTGAGGATGAGAGGGGCTTGAAAAGTTTGTGGGCTGCTAGCTTCTCCATCCAAATATCAGGCTGGGTAATCAGCCTTGAGAAAGTGCTGTTTGAAGGTGCGGGTTCAAGCCCAGGATAGTTATATTGCAGGGACCCCAGTGGTCTGTTTGTCAGAGTATTTTGCAATTTGTTCTGCTAATGGCAGCAAATACTTATTGAACAATTACATAGATAGAAGCAGAATCAGACAAAGCCAGAGCTTATTTGAAACAGCAAAACCAGCTATATTACATATATACACAGATAAGTTACATGGAGATAAAGCAACAGCATAACATCATTTCATCATACACATGGCATACATACTGTAATTAGCACATGGCATAGAGAGACAAAAATGGGTACCTTACTCACAAAGGCCCAATGAACACTGATTAACAGAGGACTTATATACATCTGGTAACATATTGCCTCATGGCTGTTGCAGCACCTTGCATCAGCCAAACAAATTTAAGCCCATTTTTCACCTGCAGTGTAATAGAAAAAACCCTTTAGACTGAAACACTGTGACTTACCACATTTGCAGACTCCATCTTAAAAATCAATTAAATACATATAGACCATTTATTTATACACCTGTCTAATACATAGTTTCACTAACTGACACTGTTTCATCTCACATGATCAAATATTTTAGCAAGAAGTCACTAACTGAGATTTTTAATAGAGGACATAGTGTTTTGAGTACTGTAATCTCTATTACAAAAGCTTGTAAAATAATGCTTAAAAGTAACATTATCCTTGTTACTAAGATCAATTATGATATGTTACTCGTGGCACAGTGGTTAAATGCCTGTTCTGCAGGTAAAATTGTGCTCACGACCTGGGTTCAATCCCTGGTAGCAGGCTCAAGGTTCACTCAGCCTTCCATTCTCCCGAGGTCGGTAAAATGAGTACCCAGCTTGCTGGGGGGGGGGGCAATGTGTAGCCTGCACACTGTAATTAAAAAATTGTAAACCGCCCAGAGACTACTTGTAGTGGTATGGGGCGATATATAAGCAGAACACTTTTTGCTTTTAATGACAACAAAACTAACATGGGAGTGGCAATGGAGTCCATAGCAACCTTTGCTATTGTTAGAAACACTGCTTTGGGACAATTTTGGTTTTCTTTTTTTCCTTTAAAACATTTTTGGAAAGTAATGTGTTAATAGTGCATATTGTTACTTTTGAGTAATATTATTTTAGCAAGTTGGAAAACAATAATAACAGTATGTTACATTTTAAAGGAATACTTCCATACACTGCTCAATCTGTTTGTGATACAGTGGACCCTCGCATAACAAACGGTTTGTATAACATAAAATCTGTACAACATAAAAAATTCCGGAGATAGGGGAAATCTGCTTAACAGAATCGCCTATGTGGTGAATCTGTACAACATAAAAATGGACGTGATTAGGGATTACTGTTTTCAATGCATTCCTATGGGAAATTTGTATAAAGGAAAAATTGCTTAACAGAATTTCATTTGGAACGAATTAATTCCTTTATACAACGTACCACTGTACAGACACACAGCTTGCCCTTTCTAGCTGGAGCAGGAGAGGCAAGGGAAGTGGACTGGACGAGAATTAACACATTGACTGGAACTCACCATAAAGTGCCAGGTGCACAATCTAAGCCTGCTTTGAAATTCATCTTTGACAATCAGCAGGCTTTGCTTCTTTGGGGACCATGAAGTGATATATCAACCATAGTCCCTACTGAACAGAGATGATCTGCCTACACCCTCCTAGGTTGTGATAATTTACAATAATGTCTGCAGGATTTTTTCTTGAGACGATAGATACAACAATTTTATGTTATAATCTGCATGTGTTGTACACATCATTTCTGCACAGTGCATTTGCCTGTGTACATTTAAAAAATAAGTTTAGGGTTTTTGAGGTACAAGACCCTACCTTACCCCAGCTGGGGACACACACACAGGAACTTGAGGGTTAGATTACTCTGAAATGCCTTACATGGGGCTGCTGCTGCAGTCAGATAAGATAACATTATATCTAGGCTGCTGTCCAGAACCAGGGAAAAGGTATGGTATTTTGCTTGTACTGAAATGACTCCACTGCCTCTAAGTATGTTTGGAAGGAATATTTGTAGTGCTTTTCTTCCTGCACTATAAAACATTGCATGGCATGATTTTGGTATGTATTGGACTCCCCCACTGTCAACAAACACCCAGGACCCATCTTTACTCCCATCCAGCGGCTCCAGGTCAGGACTTTCAGTCTTGATTCTGTTTTTGTTCTGGTAGGAAGTAGGATGGGGTGTTTTGACAGAGAGAGCTTTCAAACATTATAGTAATGTAGTAGTAGTAATTACCTTTGTAGTAATTACCGTATATACTCGAGGATAAGTCGAGCCCCCTAATTTAAACCCCAAAAATTGGGGAAATGTATTGACTTGAGTATAAGTCTAGGGTGGGAAATGCAGCAGGGCCTGGCAGCTCTTCCTTTGTGAGCTGGGGGAGTGGTGTGTGATGTTTAAAATAACTTTTAGCCACTGATGCAAGTGCTTCGGTCAGCATCGTGTGCTGCTCCCCTGTGATGCGGGGGGGGGGGTCATGAGAAGCGGCATGCAATGTTTAAAATGACTTTTAGCCACAGATGACTTGCCTCAGTGGCTAAAAGTATTGACCCGAATATAAGCCGAGGACCCCTTTTTTCAGCCCAAAATTAGGGCTGAAGAACTAGGCTTATATTCTAGTATACTGTATACAGTAAATAACATTTTGCTGATTGATTCTTTTGAATGAACTGATTTTTCTTACCTATGTTATTTTTATACATATTTGTGAAAACAAACATAATAGAAACCACACACACACACACACACACACACACACACACACACACACACACACACACACACACACACACACACACACACACACACACCATTCTGATATTATTGGAACTTTCCTGTGTATGTATTTGCCATGATACCAGTTGACTCCACATTAATGCATTTTCCCCAGCAAAGAGACACACATATATTTCCAGCCCAGAAGAAAATTAAAATTTAAGCTGCACAAAGATTTGTACTCTATCTGTTTTGGTTCTGAAACCCATTAAGGTCTTCAAACATTTTAAGGGATGCTGTTGCTTTTAAATGCTAAAGCAAAGACATCACATGGCCATTCCACCTTAAGTAATTTCCCACTGCTTGGGGAAAAGTTGTACCTGCAGCGACCTTGCAAAGTGTTTTGTTTACTGTCCGCCCCCAGTCGCCCATCTCTGTAGCAAATAAAGAGTGAAGAGGAAGTTGCCTAGCATAGTAGCAGTGAGATGTGGATGGAGGATGGGGTACTGCATAGCTGCCAGGTAGAGTTTTCCAAATACCAAAGTGCCACCCTCTTACAAAACAGAGAGGCTGCAACCAAGCAAGATTCAGAAGGCAGCTTTTTACCTTAACAGAGACATGAGGTGCTCTTGAAAGCCAGCTTAAAACAATTTGTTAAAAGTGCTGGCTGGAAATGACAAATGGTTTGATTATCCTTAAACCGCCCCCTCTCCCCAGGCAAGCATTTGGAATTTCCTCTTCCTTCTTTACATCCCCATGAACCCATTAAAACATTTTGTTTTTTGCTGTTTTGTTTTCCAAGGATAAAATGAATTGAGTTGAAGAGAAAGTGAGGAAGCAACCCAGTTTTAAACATGGTTAAATGAAAATGCACTGATTTGGGTCCATTGCATCTTCTGAACAATGGAGATGATCCAGGCCAATTTCTGACTGTTTATAGTAACAGTCCCACTCCTTGGATCTCTAAGGATACCAAGCACTGCTTGAGGATTATCCCGATTCATAGGAGCCTGTATGACTGACAAGTGTATTTTATTAGAGTTACTGGAGACTAGCCAGCATTATTCAAATCAGTCATGGCTGTTAGCATAACAAATTACCACAGCCATTACCAGTAGAAACTCATAAACTCTTGTGATACATCCACGGGTTCATGATGAAATGCTCTCCCAGGCTAGGGCAGCATTGGCACCAGCCCCAAGAGTTTAGTCCTTGATTTAATGCCCATACTGAAACGGTGTCTTTTACCACGGCCCCCACCATACATATGCATGAATTTTAAGAATCTGGACATGGCTGAGGAAATGATAATGTCCACAAATCCTGCATAGGTCCAGTTCTTTTGCTTTTGCTTTCTTTTTCCTTTCCTTTTAAATGCCTGTTGCAGGTAAAACTGTGCTTTTCAATCCCTGGTAGCAGGCTCAAGGTTCACTCAGCCTTCCATCCTTCCGAGGGTACCCAGCTTGCTGGGGGCTAGCCTGCAAATTAAAATCAGAGACTACTTGTAGTGGTATGGGGCGGTATATAAGCAGAATCACAGCTGCCAATTAGGGTGAAATGTTGTCCAGAAGGTATCTAGGAAATTTACCTACCTGACATGGTATGTTTCTACAGAAGATTTGAGGGTGAGGGTGGGGTTGATTTCTGGTTCATTTGTAATACTTTATCTCCTTTAGGTCCAGAAGCAGCCATTGAGGTAAGATGGTTAATACATAACTATTTATTAATTGCTATCTTTCAAGGAGGGTCACTGCCTAGATGCCCTAAGCACATCCAATCTCACCTTATTTTGGAAGCTAAGCAGGGTTGGCCCTGGATAGTACTTGGATGGGAGACCACCAGGAAATACCAGGTGCTCTAGGCACCTGGAGTAGGAGCTGGAAAACCACTGCCAAGAAAACTCCATGGACATGGGGTCATGACTGTAACGACACAACACACACACACACAGGAGGGTCAACTCCCACAACCCCTCACCAGCAGCTATTCTGGCAAGTGCTGCTCAGAGTTGTAGGCCTAAATAACATCTGGACAGTTACAGCTGTGTATCAGGTGGCAGTAACAGCAGGCCTCAGCCAGACTACAAATTCACTGAGGTTCCTTTCAGCTTCCAGACATAAGACTAGTTTCCTCCACCTTTAGGTCTTCTAAGAGTCAGTCTTCAAGCACCAAGAACAGGTACTTCTGTGTTGTGTGTTTGAGAGTGCAGGCATCCAAATCTCCACACAAAAGTTAGCCTCCCTGAGGTAAAACCTTGTTTTACTCCTCCCAGGTTTGGGTTGCAGCCCCAGAGTAACATGCCTGAATGAGCCAGACGGAGCTTTTCACCTTCAAATCCCCTTATACCGTATTAGGAAACAACCAAAAATACGGCTAACCTGTTCCATTTAACGGGAGCACTGTAAAGACTGAGCAACATTTTCTTTTTCTTTTTCTTTTTAAATAAGCTTCGTATAGCATGTTCTGCGTGGAGAGTTTTGCTTTAACTCTTAGCAAAAAAATGAATCTTACTACAGTGTAATGAGATTAAATAGTTGCGCGCCCCCCACCCTCAATCCTGGTAAACAAGTTTCTCAAAAGGTTAGATTACATCCAGCCAGGATGACACACATTTCTTTTTCGGCTGTGCTCGAACTTGGAACCTTTCTGGGAAGAGGTTGTTATTTTCTGCCAGTGTTTTCTCAAGTTCAATTCTTGAGGTTACCAAGTGATGACATGTTCTGAAAGCAATGCCTTTCTGGCACAAGCTGCATGTCTGTGAAAGGGACACTGGCCCTGTTCTTAAGAGCTGTTCATTAAATAAAAACACCCAGTGTCATATGTTATGTTTCCTTGAAATATTTCAAGCCTTCAATGCATGAAATTAGAGGATGCCTGTAAATATTTTTTACTAGAACTCAAAAACTAGGTTTTACATAATGGAGTGTTGTGTGCAATCACAGAAGACCATGAAGAAGAAAAGTAGTGGGTTTTTAAAAATCTTTCAGGAAATCATACTTTTGGGTAAAGAGAAGCATCTTATTTATGAAGTAGTACTGCAAGACTGAAAATGCCCTTTCTGCAATGAACACAAAATAACTTTGCCACCACCATGGCAAATAATGTAACCAACTCCAAAATGTTTCTGTGTGGTTTATTTTGGATTGGAGGAAAGTCTTCCTGTTAGCCAACACTCAAGAAATCATCAACACAAACACTAGGAAGAAAACTGGTTGGCTATTTTCTATATGCAGGGAGCTAGCACAAGCAGAGAAACAATTCAGACATATGACCCCTTATCAGTGATGTAAAGTGATGTTATTTAGGAAGAGTATGCCTCTTGGCTTTCTTGATAGTAAAACCAAATGTTGGTTAAAACTATAACTCTTAACACTTTAATGTTTTCATTGTAGGACATTTTGCTGCCTGAATCAAAGGATAAAATGGCACCCCCTTGCTGCCCCCATGTAATGAAGCTGATTGATTTGACAATTGCATCTTAATTCAGCACTAGTAGTGGGATAGCAATTACAACCCAACTCTATACCACTTTAATCACCAGACTTGTTTGGAATGCCTTCAATAAATTGTGTGGCCTTCTCCCAATGTCCAGAGTAGAGATGTGAAGGCACGCAAAATATAAAAGGAAAACTTGGGGGGGGGGCTCTTTTTATTTCCATTTTTTTCCCTGAAGCCTTTTGGGTTTTTTTCTGAAAAAAAAAAAAAATGGTTATGGAATGTTTTATTTTAACATGATGAATAAAACATTTTAAGACAGGGTATTCTAATATTTTCCAAATCATTTCTAAAAAAATATGCATAGTATCAGAATACAGTGGTACCTTGACTTACGAATAATCCATTCCGAATGCATGCTCTTAAGTCGAACTACTCTTAAGTTGGGGTACCTATCTAGAAATTTTAAACAAATAGTTAAAAAATAAAAAAATAAAAAAAAATGTTTAAAAAACAGACTCAGACCCCAGCAGCAGCAACTCACTGCCGGTCTGCCATCCTATGCATCCATGTTTTGGAGAAAACCTCATCAAATTGTGTTGTTCCTGTGTTAAACATTTTAAATACCCACCAGCTTTTCTAAGATTGATGTATAGCCATACTTCCAAACTGCTCCGGTTTGTTTCGTAAGCAAACAAATTGAAAATTCCAGACAACTGAAATCTAGTTTCTGTCATACTACATTTCCTCAAGACGGAGTCTGAGCACTATTTTGAAGATGTCAGGCATAATCCTTCCATAAGATTTTATGAGAAGCCCCTTAATTTCAGCAGAACTACTTAGGAGAATTTCTACAAGATTAGTGCCCTTGGTGTTTAATGAGTGGTTTCTTTTATTCTATTCCTGTTGAGGTCATTACAACCAAGGCTGGAGAAAACCCGGCTGAAACAACTGCATTTTCTGGGTAAGCATTGGTATCAGCCCTTGGCAGGTGATCAGAATATGCTGTTCCATCATGTTAATGTTTTGTATTTTATAAGAAAAGTAAACAACCATAAAACCCAGTGCCTGAATCCAAGCAGAGTCATGCTGTCTAGGCCAAAACTGATTAGGAAATACAGTATCAAAATCACTGGACTGAAGAGTTTGTGGAATAAAATCTGAGAACAGTGGCAGTGTAGGGTGACAGCAATTACCATTCAAACTGTCCACCCACACAGATCTTACTTTTCATCTGAAACTGTTGTGTTCTTGGATAGCAGTTGTGTGTAGCCTTCTCCCTTCACCCCAAATCTAGTGTTCAACTGCTTTCGGGGGGAAGGGGGTCAACAGAATTCTTCCTCTGTGCCTAGAGAACTGGATCTTGCCTCTTTTTTTGAGCTGTCCCATTCCTTTCTGGAACAGTGAGAGGGCTCTTGGGCTTTTGGCACGCTAATGTCAAATGTGTACTTCTAACGATCACATTGTGTAGACCACATGGATGTGTCATTCGCTACTAAATGGAGCTGTGGCCAGTATTATCTGAGGCGACAACCCTGCAATATATTAGGTGGGTTGAGACATTTAAAAGGATGGGAAAATAGCACCTGTTTTTGTCTTATCTTTTAAAAACAGTTTCCTAACTGACCTAGTGCTGTTCTAATGCACTGGAGATAGGTGCAACACGTATAGTAGATATACCATGCTAGGCTGCATTGGTGTTCAATATGCCACTTTATTTAACAAAATACCAGAAAAGCCACTGCAGTGAGCTGAATAACTACCGCAGGAAAAGGCATGAAACAGAGGTGTTCCTACTCCATGGGCTCTACCCCCTCAAGGCAGTACAGTCTCAGCAGATTCCTAGCCAAGGAGAAAGCGGGAGGGAAGCTACCTGACTTGTTTCTCCAAATGTTACCTCAACATTTTCCTCTTGTGCCAGTACCACCAGCGCATGGCTGCCACCTTATTCATGAGTAAACCAGACAAACTTGCATGCCAGTAAACGGATTAAACCTTGCTCATGAGTAAACTAACTAAATCTTGTTTACAAGTCAATTGGTGATCCAGAGACATGTGTGAACCCTTGTCACAGAAGAAAAAACATCTCTAGGCCACTCCCCATCTCCCCATCTGGAAAGGCTGTACAGGTGTGGCCTTACTATTGTTTTGTATAATGGCATTATAATGTTGGTTGTTTTATTTTCAATCCCCTTTTTGATAATCCCTAGCATGGAATTGGCCTTCTTCACCGTTGCCGCACACTGGGTAGACACCTTCATTGAGCTGTCCACCAACACACCAAGATCTCTTTCCCAATCCATCACGGATAGCTCAGAGCCCATGAGTTGATAGATAAAGTTTGGATTTTTTTGCCCCACTATGCATTACTTTACATTTTGCTACATTAAAATGCATTTGCCATTTCAGAGTCCATTCCCCCATTTTGGAGAGATCCTTCTGGAGCTCTTCACAATCTTCTCTGGTTTTTACCACCTGGAAAAGTTACGTGTCATCTGCAAACTTGGCCACCTCACTCTTTATCCCTGTCTCCAGGTCATTTATGAACAGATTGAAAAGCACCGGTCCCAGAACAGATCCCTGGGGCATACCACTTCACCTCTCTCCATTGTGAAAAAATCCCATTGAAACCTACTCTTTGTTTCCTGGATCTCAACCAGTTCTCAACCCGTAAGAGGACCTGCCCTCTTATCCCGTTTGTGCAATTTTCTCAGTAGCCTTTGGTGACGGACTGTGTCAAATCCAGATAGACAATATCCACCGGTTCACCCAAATCCACTTGCCTGTTGACCTTTTCAAAGAATTCGAAAAGGTTTGTCAGGCAAGATTTACCCTTATAGAAACCATGCTGATTTTCTCTCAGCAAGGTTTGTTCTTCTATGTGTTTTAAGATTTTTCTTGGATGAGGCTTTCCACCATTTTCCCTGTGACAGACGTAAGGCTAACCAGCCTGTAGTTTCCCGGGTCCCCCCTCCTTCCTTTTTTAAAAATTGGTGTGACATCCATTATCCTCCAGTCCTCTGGCACTGTGGCCGTTTTAAGAGACAAGTTGAATATTACTGTTAAGAGATCCGCAATTTCATTTCTCAGTTCCCTAATAACCCTTAGGTGGATGCCATCTGGGGCCGGTGACTTGTTGATCTTCAATTTATCAATTAGTCCTAAAACATCCTCTCTTTTAACCTGTATTTGATTTAATTCTTTACTCAAGAGGGGCTGTTCGGGCAGCGGAATCTGGCCAAAGTCTTCTGTCATGAAGACAGATGCAAAGAACTCATTTAATTTCTCTGCAATTTCCAAGTCCTCCTTTACCTTTCTCCCACACCATCCAGAGGGCCAACTAGTTCTCTGGCAGGTTTTCTACTTCTAACATATTTAAAGAAGCTTTTATTATTTTCCTTTATATTGCTAGCCATGCGTCCCTCAAACTCTTTCTTTGACTATCTTATCATCTTCTTACATTTCTTTTGCCAGAGTTTGTGTTCCTTTTTATTTTCTTCATTTGGAGAGGATTTCCATTTACAGAAAGACCTCTCCTTTCGCTTTAGAGCCTCTCTAATTCCACTCATTAACCATGCCGGCATCCTCTTGGACTTAGATGAGCTCTTCTTTCTTTGTGGTATGCACTTGTGCTGGGCCTCTATTGCCGTTGTTTTAAACAGGCTCCATTCACTCTGGAGAGATTGGATTCTTTGTACTAACTAGTTTCCTCATCCGAGGGAAGTTTGCCCTTCAGAAATAAAGTTATTTTTAATTTGCTTGGCACTCTTCCTCCAACATGCATGGCAAAGGAGATTGCAGCATGGTCACTGTTTCCCAGAGGCTCAGTGACATTCACATCCCTGACCAGGTCCTGAGTATCACACAGTATTAGATCCAGAGTTGCCTGTTCTCAGGTGGGCTACATGACAAGTTGCTCTAAGGCACAGTCATTCAGCATGTTGAGCAACCCAGTTTCTCTTTCTTGCCCCGAGCTCGCATTGGCCCAGTCAATGTGGGGATAATTGAAGTCCTCCATGATTACTATCCTATCCCTCTTAGACACCTCCATGATTTGTCTCCTCATGTCAAAGTCCCCCTCAAGTTTTTGATCTGGTGGATGATAGCATACCCCAACTATCACATCACTCCTTCGACCTGGTAGTTTAACCCACAGTGATTCTGTAGTGGAGTCATACCCGCCATCAATCTCCATTCTGCTGGATTTTGCCCCTTCTTTGACATAGATGGCCACTCCCCCTCCAACCCGCCCCTCTCTATCCCTTCTATAGAGTTTATAGCCTGGGATTGCTGTTCTCCGTATCCCCCCAGGTTTCTGTTATGGCTATTATATCAATGTTATCCCTAGCTGCCAAATGTTCAAGATCTCCCATCTTTGCTCGGAGGCTTCGAGCATTTGCGTAGAAGCACCTGTACAGTGGGTCGCCCAAGAACAGCTGCTTCTTTTCTCCCCCCCCAGCTTTTAATTTCCACTTGGTGGTTCTCTACCCTCTCCAACCTCATTCCACAGAGATGAGGTGTTCTGAGCCGGATACCACTCAGTTCCTTTCAGCTTTCCCCAGTTATCAGTTTAAAAGCTGCTCTGCAGCCTTTTTGATGTTGAGTGCCAGCAATCAATATATCAACCTATTGATATATGACAGGCTCCCCCCCTTCTGACTTTTAGGAAATGTGCGCACTCTGAGGTTTTCAAACAGGCCTTTAAGAATATGCTGTCTTTATGCCATTCTCAAGAACCCACATGCTAGAATTTATATTTGTTTGCCTTTGTCTCTGGGTTTTTGTTTGTTTGTTTTTGCTTTTTTGTTTCCAGATTGTTATTATTTGTGTGGTTTCTGTTTGGTGGTGGGTACGTACTTCTGTTTTTATTAACTGCCCAGAATAATGCTGAATCAGGGTTTCTCTGCATGCATGCATGCATCCATCCATCCATCCAAGTGGTCACTTAGAAAACCATAGCATACCCATACCCCATACACATTCACACCTGGCTATTTATTGCCCCCTAGTGGTTAATTTAAATACATTCCTGTGTTTATTCTAACATTCTGAACTGCATTATGTTGCATATCTTCCAGTATTTCACAGTGAAAATCGGGGTACATTTTTCATTCCCCCATTGAAAGAGAACTTCTCTGCCCCCCTCCTATGCTGCTAAACAAAGACAATGGCTGTGTTTAAACTACTATATGTAATATTAATTTATTTTGAATTTTCCGGTCTTTCAAAACCAGGGAGACAATGATTCTTTTAATCTGGAATGACAGTATTAGAAGATCCCATGCAGCCGTTTCATGGAGTTGCATTTCAAAAACATATTTATAACACCCTTCAACTGGAAATCTTCCCAGAATTCTCTCTTTCATGTTAATAACGTAACAGGATGATGTCAACTAGACCTCTTCTACCCCTGCTGATATAGACAAACAGCTAATATTGCCACTCTGCAGCTTGAGAGGAAAACAGCAAGGCCCTTGTGCAACATCTGAGTGCAGCTCAGGACACTGAGGTAATGTTCTCAGGTGGATGAGGTATCTCTGCAAGTATAGACAATTACTTTGAATCCATCTTTCCTGTGATGTCATCAGATTTGGTTTTCACTAGGTTAAAACTAATTATCAGTGGCTGGGGAGGAATGCACATTCAAATAGGCATTGCATCAGCAGCAACAAAACATCATGCAGAGTGGGTTGTGCATCCAGAAAATACATCCCATCCCATGGACTATAAGGACTACCATTTGCCTTTGGATCCACAGCAGATGCATGCCTACAGTCTTTAAAAGCAAAGACATCTAACGCACTCACAGATTGTTTTGTTTTGTTTGCAGACATCTAAAGACACAGGACAAGAAAAGCAGAAAACTATGGAAATAAAGGGACTGGTTTTTAACCCTCCCTAGAGCTGTTCTCTTTTATACACAACCTGTACGTGTGAGCCATGTACAGACACCAAAGCCTGCCTTAAGTCTTCTAGCCCTAAGTTGCTTATAGTTCTCTGTACCTAAAAAGAGAGAGAAACCAGAAGTGACACAGGCTAAATGATGCTTTTCAGAAGGTAGTTAAAACTCATGGGAAAATGAGGAATCAAGTGGGCATCACCAATCTGTGCAAACCAATGAAAAACTCAATATAAATGTTTAATAAAGACAAGAGATGTACCGTTGGATATTTTTGGGGAGAGAAAATTCTGATGCTATGTCTTTCTATAGAAAATATTCCACACTTTACCTACATTTATCCATAGACATGCCCCAAGTTTTGCTCAGACAATAACAACACTCACCCAAACAGCCCAGTGCCGCACTAGGACAATCACAATAATCATGCCACAGGCCCACCTCATCTCCATGGAAAAAAACAAAACAACTCCCCCAAAACACTATTTTGTAAAAAAAGAGAGAGAGAGAGAGAGAGAGAGAGAGAGAGAGAAATTGACACACACACACACACACACACTAAAGCAGGGACAAACAAAGAAAAAACACAGCCCCATCTCCCTGAAGCCAATAAAAGCAAGCAGCACAGTCGGCAGGCAGGCAGCGATCCAAGAGAGAGTGCACTAGGCTCAGAACACATTAAACCCATAAGGAATGGCTGAAGCAAAGAACATTCCACACCAAGTTCCAGGATTTTTACAGATTCAAAATTCCCACTCTCCCCAGACTTTCTGATCAACTACTGATAGCCCTTGCAATGCTATTGGATAAAAATGTTTCCAGGAGATTTTGCAAAGGGTGAAAGGGACACCTAAAGGTCTTGTGAAAGAAGGAGCATGAAAGAAACATGAAACTTTCACATACCCCCCCCACCCTTTTGTAAACATGAATCATTCATGTTTGAGGCTATTTTTCCACAATCACATGAATTACTCAAGAGAGCATCTGTTCACTTTGGGGGTCACTCCTAGTAGGTATCCTTAGTCTAAACTCATCCACCCCGCACCAGCTTGATGCTGTCAATAGATCCTCTTTCTCCCTTTATGTTGGTGTGACTGTGCTTTTGTTCCAAGCATCCAAGCAGGCAGGAGAAAGTTGATGACAAGAGAGGTGCACCATGGAAGGACAAGCTACATACACACACTGCATGCCTAGCACACCAGAAGTCAAGAGTCTGAGGAACAGTCAAGGTCAGATGAGTAACTGCTGGGGACATACATCATAGCACTTCTCAGGAAGTGCCAGAGGGAAAGTCTAGCAAGCTGCAAGCACAGACATGTAACATGGTAAGTGCCCTGGCTGTCTGACCACGAAGAGCAGATGCACACATCATACATGCATGTCACCTTCCTCTCCTCTCTTTCCATACCATTAAAGCCTCCAAAGCATAGGTTGGTGAGACTGAAGATGAATCCTACCCTTTGTAAAAAGAGAAGCCAAAGGGATGTTCAGCGTGTCCAGATCGGCAACTCTCTTCCACTCCTGTGACTGGCAGCTTGAGCTGATCTTACGCTGGTTATTTCAGGACTCCTTCTAAAGACATTGGCTTGTTCATCTCTGTTGTCTTAGTCATGTAAAGGTCAAGGTCAAGGTTTCCCCTGACAGCCAAGGGCAGTTCTCTCTCTCTCTCTCTCTCTCTCCTCTCTGTATGTTCATCTCTGTTTGTAATCTGAAGAGCCAGTGTTTGCCCATAGACATATTTCCGTGGTCATGTCGCTATTGACCTATTGATCTACTCAGATTGTTATGTGCTTTTGAACTGCTAGGTTGGCCGGAGATGGGGCAAGCAATGGGAGCTCCCCCCATCACACTTAGTCCAATGTTCTTATGCCATTCATTTCCCACCCACCCAAGAGGGATCATTTAGGGATCATGACTTATGTCTAGTTAAGAAAAGAGGAACAAAATAAGGAAGGTGCATAAGGGAACTAGCAATATGTTTACTGGGCTGGGAGACCTCCCTTATGAAGAAAGGCTAGAACATTTGGGGCTCTTTAGTGTGGAAAAAAGGAGCCTGAGGGGGGGATATGATTGAGATGTAAAAAATAATGCAGGGCATGAGTCAAATGGATAGAGGGATCCTCCCCCTCACAAAATACCAGAACTAGGGGACATCCACTCAAATTGAGGGCTGGGAGAGTAAGACCAGAAAAGAGAAAATATTTTTTCACCCAGCGCATTGTTAGTCTGTGGAACTCCCTGCCAAAGGATGTGGTAATGGCACCTGGCCTGGATGCCTTCAAAAGGGGATTGGACAGATTCCTGGAGGAAAAGTCCATCACAGATTACAAACCGTGATGGAGATGTATAATCTCCAGGCTTAAAACTGGGGTACTTTAAGGACCAGATGCAGGGGAGTGGTATCAGGAGACAGATATGTAGTCTCGTGCGCTCCTAAGCGCATCTCGTGGGGCCACAGGGAGACACAGGAAGCTGGACGAGATGGGCCGTTGGCCTGATCCAGCATGGGTCTTCTTATGTTCTTATATACTTATGTTCTTCTGAGCCTGCACTTGCCATTCTAATAGCCCCCTGGTGGCCACGCCAACCATGGTTTCTGACCCTCAAGTCTCTGGCAATGAGGATATCCACCTCCGCCAAACACCAGACCTGATCTCACTGAATGAAGGCCGGCTTCTACATGCCGACCTTCCATCCCTCCACCCCACAGTGTGGCTAGCCACCTCTCGTTGCAACAAGTCAGAAAGCCAGAAGCCCTCCACCACCACCTTGTATTCTTACAAATAGAAAGCATTTGTTTGCCTTTACTGTGGACCGAGGTTTCCCCGCTGCTCTTACTAATATCCAGACTCTACTTGACTTCCTCCTCCTTCTCTCCAATAGAGGCTTGACCGTCTCCATGTTCAAGATCTATATTGCGGCCATTACCAGCCAGCTCACTCAGAAGCAGCTATGCTGTTCCAGCACCTGACAATAAAACAATTTCTTAAGGGCCTAAAAAATCTCCGCCCCATTCAGAACTGTCCAGTTCCACAATGGTCCCTTACCACTTTCTTAAGATATTGACTCATTTTCCATTCAAACCTATGGATTGAGTTTTGTTACATATGTTGTCCTTAAAGACATTACATTAGCACAGAGGGCCTCGGAACTTGCTGCCCTACATGCCGACCTGCCATTTCTACAATTTCATCCAAAAAAAGTCACACTCTATCCAGGCATTTCCTTTCTCCCTAAAGTAGTTTCCGACTTCCATATAACTCAGCCACTGGTCTTCCCCGCCTTCTTTCCATCTCCATCCAAGGATGTGGGATGTGGCCTTCATACACTCAATGCTAGGAGAGCTCTACTATTTTATACCTCCAGAACAGCTGGCCTCAGAAAGTGTCAGGGCCTCTTTGTGCGAATCTCTGAACCATCCATAGGCCTTCCTGTAACCCCTCAGACTTTCTCTAAATGGATTTCGGAGGTCATCCATCTATCATATGACCTATGTGGAACACCACTGCCTGAGGTGCCTACAATGAAGTAATGAGAGTAAAAGCCATAGATATCGCCCTCTGCGACGCTTTTGATGGCATCCCTGGAAAGTAGAATATTCACTTCTTCCCAAAGTTGTATAGAAGGGGTTGTTAGCACTACATGACACAATGGTGGTATTTCCTGAAATTCTATGGTGGATCCTCTCTATGATGGTAAGCACACAGGAATCAGACATGATTTCGGACCATTTGGGGAGAAAGGGTTGCAGTCGAACATCTGCATTCAGCAGTGGTTGTTTTGAGTGGATGTCAGGAAGATTGCTTTTGCTTCCTGTCAAGTTGATGAGCAGGTTGGGTCTGATGAGGTCTGGCCCGTATGATAGTAGGTTGGAGTGTGGTACTGTTGTTGGTAGTGAGTCTGAGGGCGCACTTGCTGAGTGGAGTAATTATGATGCCATTGGTCGGGTCTGGTTGCCCTGGTATAAGTAAGAGTGAGCCATCTTCCTCTTTTTAAAGATGATGTCAAGCAATTCATCTGTGGTAGCAGCAAAGAGGCGTTCTCCATCGAAGGGGGAGTCCTCAATCCTGTTCTGGGCATCATCCATTATAGTTTCAGTGTGGAGCCATGCACGCCTGTGAAGGTAGACACCTGTAGCTATTTGTTTGGCTGCCATATCAGCAACATGCCTAGCAGCAATGGTTTCATAGTCAATTAATGACATGACCTCATTACGATATGATAATGCCTTGGCTTTTTGTTCATCAAGCAGAGACTTGAAGAATGGAAGGAGTTTCTACATAATGTGCCGTGTATGTGCTTCCATGGCACATAGATTATTAGAAGTTCTGAGAGAGAAGGAGGCTAGCGAGTAGTGCCTCCTGCCGATGATATCTAGCTTTCTGCCTTCCTTATTACTAGGAGTAGTTGTCAAGCTACTCTTGGCCCTGTCCTGTGTCAGACAATAAGAGAATTTGGTAAGAGGTGTGTGGAAAGATGGAAAGAAAAGTGGTTTCCTCACCATGAGTCCTGTAGAGATGATCTGTATGCCTGGGCATGTGGCATGGAGGAAGGTGTATTAAATGCAGACTTAGATCTTTTAAGAAGAGATGGTATAAAGCCAAGACGCAGAGGAGGGGCCCGATTTTTTTTCAGATGACCAAATAAATTGCAGGTGTCATCTGTATCTGGCTGCTCAACTTGGAGACCCATTACTTTAGCAACCTTGTTAATGGTTTGTGAGTATAATCTAAGATCTTCCTCTGGAGATGGTGACTGGTTGTCGGCTACATCAGAGTCAGGCATTGCAAGGTTAGGAGGGGACAATGGAGGAGAGAGTTGTAAATCATTTTCTGACCCATAGTCTTCAGATGGAATAGGGCAGTCCATTGAAGCTGGCGAGTCTGGTGCCATTTGCACAGTCAGTTGCCGAGCTGGAGGCTCTCGGTGTCTAGAGGTTTTTTTTATCCTGCCTTTCTCCTTGGAAAAGGACCCAAGGTGGCTTACAGTAATGAGGGATAATGTACAGTCCAGTACAATTAAGACATGTTCAAGTATTGAGAACAAGGAATTGAGGGACATCTTACAGCATTAATAGGGTGTTTATACACAACCCCTAAGCTCCGCTGCAAATGGCTCCCAGCTCCGGAGCTTAAAAATGTTTCCCCACCAGCTCCGGAGCTAACAGAAAATTGTGTGACCACGCCCACTTTAGCACGTCCCAGCACACTTTTCTTGTACCTGCTCTGGGAGAGTGAAAAATTTTGATGTGGAGAGTGCCGGGCTCTCCTTGCTTCTTTTTGTTGTTTTTTTTTTTTTTGCCTCCCGCCCTTTTAAGAGGAACCAGGAAGTAACCGGCACTCGGAGCAACTTCCACCAGCACCGGAGGTAAGGCTTTATTCTTTTGTCCCTTTTTAAGGCTTTTTTTCCTCCCTCCCCTCACGCAGACAGAAGCAAGGAAGTGCGGAGTGGTGGGGAGGAAGGAAGAGTGACAAACCCTCAAGATCTCTGGTCCGAATTTAAGGGACCAGCGGATCTTAGGGGTCGTGTAAAAAGGCCCATAGACAACCTTACATTAAAGCTACAAGAGAACATGAGCAGTTAAAAGGAGAGTAAAGTTCCATGTAAAGTTATAAGTAATGGAAACTAACATTGAAAACATAGTAAAAACATAGTTGTCTTTGTTTTGATGTCGAGGTCTGTTCTCTAACCTAGGGCTCAATCACACATGAGAAAGGAACCCCAGTTATGCCATTTCTTTTCATCCCTCTATTGTATAACTACATTTTCTTCTGCAGTTGTGTAGTGTGTATGTATATTATATTAGCAGGAGTGCTTGAAATCTGTTTAACTGCACCACTATATTTCTTTGTATTTGAAACATTATAGCAGGCTACACTGCTCTTTAATTTTGTATTGATTCATTTTTGCTACTGTTTCTTGGGTAAATATAATAACCCTTGCCCTTTTTCTCTTTAATTAGAAAATGATATTAGAGTGGTACAGCCTTCTCTCTCCCTCGCCCTTTTCTTTCCCCTTTTTACTTATTTTTCCTTATTTCATATATCTCTCCTTTCAGTTCTTGGCTTTAATTTATGATTTCCCTTTTGAATAGTGCTAGGCGGAGGAAGTAGGTTTTAAAAGACTTGAAAAGTATAGGCAAGAACAGGGTTAAAAGAGACACAGATAGAGGAGATGTTAATGCAATGCTCTTTGTTAAAAAATCAAAGCAAGAAATACCCCTTTCTGTGTTCAAGGCTTATTTCACCCGTGGGAGAGGGAGTGGTCTGTTTTGAGCAATATATTCATTTTGTTTTTGTGGCAGCAACAGCTGCTACTACCAATTTATCAACATCTCCTTTTAAAAAAAAAGTTAAAGGGCACAAGTGTAGTGGCCATAAAGTGGCCATAGTGCCCCAAAACCCAGCTCCTTCACAAAAGAATTATATCAACAGCACGTTTCACACATGCTGAAATAATGAGAAATGAAGTGATACATGATCAGTACCAGTGCTCCCTCTCTAAGCTTTATAGTGGTGCAGTGCAATATTGGTGCTATGCACCCATAGTTAGTGTTGCCACCCTTTAGTTCCAGCCACAGCTACAACTTTGCGCACGCAGGACTGGTTTTCAGATCAATGCTGGTGGAAAGAACGTTGATTAGTACATTTTAGGACAATTCTCCCAGTGGGGAGGAAATAAACCAATTGCTGGCGCAAATGAATCACTGTTAATTCTGCATCATGATTATGAAAAATTCTGATTTTATTTACAGCAAAAAAGAAAAAAGAAAAATAGAGGTATAACTGGGGTTCTTTTGGCTGGTGAGATTGAGCTCCTAGTTTGATTTGCTTGCAAAATTAGAGCTAAATCAGGACTAAAATCAGCTTAATTTGCTTCATCAAAGACAACCTGGATTTGGAGAGCTACTACTCACTGAACTACTTTGTCCAAGAAGCATATTTCATATTTGCAACAGTGAGATCATTAATAAAATCTTAAAAAACCAAGAAAGTTATTTAAAGGAGTGCCTGCAAAACCTCTTCCTTCAAGGCAGGTGAGCCATTCCCTCCCTCAAGCAGACCCTAATAATTTCCAGGACACAGTCATGCACTTTCCTGTGGTTAAAAGTAATTAACAGAAGATGGGCAAGAGACAAGTGCAGATAGCCTACCTAGCCCTTCTAAGAATCTTGCTTGCATCTTGTGGCTGCAATCTTGTTGGAGTATCAGATTTGGTGCTTACAGGGTTAAAGTCAAATCTGTTGCCATGCGCAGTGAAATGTTGGAGAGGAGATAAAAACTCCAGGTTCTTTCAGTTAGTGAGAGGGAGTTTCAAAGGGAGTGTTAGTTAGTGATTTCAGCTGTGTTTTTTTCTGTGCTAGCGTGTGTGTTGCAAGACGCTGAAATGCCGGCTTGTAGTCTGGGTGTAAATATATGAGTTAAGTGTAAATAAACTAGGCAGTAACTTATCTCAGACTGTCAGACTGATTTATTCTTGTACACTGGCAGAAGACCGAAGTCCGCTGTGCTGAATCTCCAGAAGAGAGAGCTACTCTGCTGACCCCTGTGTGTGAAGATTGTAAGATAAACAGAGACACGCAAGGGAGGTGTGCTGGACCAGCTAAGATTCTCTCCCAGCTGTATGCTGGGGAGAATTTTTTTGCTCAACGGCCGCTCAAAGCTAACAAGGGTTATGGCCCAGAGATAAGAACAGTATAGATAATTTGCCAGTGTCAAGAAAGCAGTACAGGAGTTATATGTGCGTGGTGAGAAGAGGGCTAAGGCAGAGAATGGAAGCCTGGAAGCCAAGTAACGCAGAAAACCTGACTGCAAGCAGTTTTTGCTGGGCTTGAGTCTCTGTCTGGAGACAGAGAAAAAAAGGTTGGGATCTCTTTTCTTCTACAAGTCGGTACCAGGGCAAATAAGAGGTCGCCTCAACTGGAAGTCTACACTTGGAGCTTCGAGGCTGTCTTGCTTAAAGGAGACGTGAGTAGCAGTCCCAGAGAACCCATTGCTGTTGCTGAATAGCAGAAGGGGGGGATTGAAGCCCAAGATGGAGGCAGGACAGGAAAGTTTTACTGTGCCATTCCAACATCTCAATTCTGAGAACTATCTGGACTGGAGTGTCCGAGTTCAGGCTTGGCTGGAAGCCAGGAATTTGCTGGACTGTTTAAGTAATTTACCTACCGATCCAGCTCAGCTGCCCCAATCAGCCACAGCTGCTCAAAGAGCTGAAGCACTAGCCTCAGTGCGAAGGAATGCAAAAGCCAGGGCTATGTTGATTATGAGTTTAGACTCTAATCAGTTAGTTTATGTACAAAGTCTGAGAAATGCTAAAGATATATGGGACAGTCTTGAGAGAGTACATCGCAGAACGACCCCAGGTGCAAAGGTCCATTTGTACAGAAAGCTATTTGGGATGAAACTAAAGCCTGGGGGAGATATCAGAGAACATATTGCTGCAATGGTGTCTATTTTCAACCAGTTACGTTCTCTGAATATGGCTTTCACAGAAGACCAACAAGTTTGTGTTCTTCTGAGCTCTTTAGACAAAAGTTATAACACGCTGTGTTTAACTATGGAGGCTTTACCTCAGGACAATTTCAATATGTCCTATGTGTCGGGACGTCTTGTCCATGAACAGCAACTGAGAGCCAATGAAGGTGGGCAAAGCAAAGGGAATGCAGGCTGCTTATCCCCAAGAGAGGGGGAAGTGAAAGTCTACGCAGCTGCAAGGAAATGTTTCAGGTGTCAATCACCAAGCCATGTTTTGAAAAATTGCCCGCAGTCTCCAAACTCCAAGGTTAACTCCCATAGCAACCAGATAAGAGACAGTCCACAGTGTGGGATGCCGAGGCAAGCTGCAGCTGAGAGAGGCAAGCGCGGATATAGAAGAAGAAGAGAAAACATGTCGGTGTCTATGGCAATGTTTAAGAAACAATCTTCAAGCAACTGTGTTTTCATTTTAGATAGTGGAGCCTCGCATCATCTAGCGCCACCTGGTGTTCAGAATGAGAATTGCAGGAAACTTTCTCAACCAAAGAACATTACAATGGCTAATGGGCAGAAAGAGTCTCTGAACACTGCTGCAACAGTGTATATTGAATGTTTGAATACTACTGTTGATGTTTTTGTTCTAAATGGCATGACACGTGGTATTTTGTCTATATCAGCTCTAGTTAGAGATGGTTTTTCTGTATTGTTTGAAAATAACATATGTTCTGTTTCTAGGAATGGGAAGCTGCTGATACAAGTGCACTGTAAGGATGGTTTGTATGCAGTGAGTGCAAAAGCAGTTCCAGAGGGATACAGCAATGCAAATGCAGTGCAGGCGCAATGTGCCAACATTCCCAAACACAACAGCTGTGCCCATTTACTCCATCGTAGAATGTGTCATTTAAACTGGGGGTATTTAAAGAAAATGCCTGAATGTGTTGAAGGGTGCAATGTGAAACCATGTTCTAGATTTTTAGATTGTAGGCCATGCAAAGCTGCAAAGGTCAAGAGATGTAGTTATCCTAAGTCAACCAGGGTATCTACAGAACCTTTTCAACTTGTACATGTTGATATTTGTGGACCAATGCCAACTGTTTCTTTGGGAAATGCTAAGTTTATTCTTTCAGTAGTTGATGATTTTTCCAGAAATGGTTGGGTATTTCCTCTGAAAACCAAGGGTGAAGCAGCTCAGAAACTGAAGGATTGGATAGTGGCAGTGGAGTGTGATTTTTCCACAAAGGTTAGACAAATTCAATCAGACAGAGGAGCTGAATTTACAAATACAACACTTCAGAATTTTCTAAAACATAAGGGCATAGCACATAGATTGACAAATTCATATTCTCCCGAGGAAAATGGCGTTGCGGAAAGGAGAAACCGAACCCTGCAGGAAGCGGTTGACGCTATGTTGAGGGATTCGGGTTTACCAAAAAGTTATTGGGCTGAAGCATGGCAGACTGCGTCACATGTATTTAACAGAGCTTACAATTCTGTTGTAGGTCAAGCTCCTTACAATATTACTACATGGTAAGAAGCCAAAGATAGGATATTTCAGAGTGTTTGGCTCTGAGGCCCATGTTTTGATTCCAAAGCCACTACGTAGGAAAGGAGGGCCAAGATCCAGAAAAATGATTTTTTGTGGATATGAACCATTGACAAAAGGTTGGAGATTTGCCTATCCTGATGGATCCAAAATACTAGTCAGTAGAAGTGCAGAGTTTTGTGAGCAGAAAGGATGGACTAGGGTTCACGCTAATCCTGAGGTGTTAAGTGAAAATTTTGACAATGTAGTAGGACAAGATGAAGCAGGTGCAGGTCCTGAACCAGATGCACAGGTAGATGACACTGATCAACAAGAAAGTGTATCTCCAAGAGGTGTGAAGTCTGAGTCAACATCACCACAGTCTAGTCCAGTGGGACAGAGAAGGCGTGTCAAGACAGAAGGTTCAGGTAGTACTAGTAGATCTGACTCTAGTGATTCCAGAAATGTGCCCAGCAGTCCAACTGGGTCAGAGGGGGCGTCTGAGGTTGGTCCTAGACGTTCAGCTCACACAACAAAGGGTAAACCGCCAGAGAGATTTTCTTCTTCAAACTACTCAGCCGTGAGTGTTTGGATAGGTTTAGCTCAGTGTGAACCAGACAGTTATGAGGAGGTTTTGCAATTGCCTGATGAGGAAGCTAGTAAATGGCATGCAGCAATGGAGAAAGAGATGGAATCCATGAAGACTATGAAAGTATTTACACCAACAACACTGCCAGAGGGCAAACAGGCAGTGAGTAGTCGTTGGGTGTATAGAATTAAGACTACAGCAACAGGTCAGACACAGTGTAAGGCAAGACTTGTCGCTAGAGGATTTACTCAGAAGAAAGGGTTGCATTACACTGAGGTGTATGCACCAACTTCTAGAAGTGAGACATTTCGTATGTTGTTGACTGTAGCAGCACAGAGAGGTTTTCAAGTAGCTCATTTTGATATAAATGTTGCTTATCTAAACTCAGATCTAGAAGAAGATTTGTACATGTTACCACCACCAGGTTTTGAGGGCAAGAAACCAAACCAGGTGTGGAAATTGCACAAATCGATCTATGGACTCAGACAGTCAGAAAGAAATTGGAACAAATGCCTAAATGATGTTTTAGAGAATATGGGTTTCCACAAGAGTCTAGCTGATAACTGCCTGTATCTGAAAGGATCAGGAGACGAGCAGGAGATAGTCCTGATTTTTGTTGATGATATTTTGTTTGTTAGTAAAACACAGAATCAGGTAAAGAAGATTGCAACAAAGCTTGGAAAGAAGTTTCAGCTTAAGAATCTAGGTGATGTGAAGATGTATCTAGGAGTTCAAATTAATAGAACTGAAGGTGGAAGTTTTTTACTTTGCCAGAAAAGCAAGATTGAGCAGTTGTTACAGAAGTTCAGAATGTCTGACTGTAATGGTGCTAAAACACCAATGGAGACAAATTTTGAGAAGGATAGTCAAATTAGTAATGATGAGAAATTTGAGAGGCCAGAATTGTTTCAGTCAGCTATTGGAAGTTTATTGTATCTGTCTCAATGGAGCAGACCAGATATTGCTTTTGCTGTGAATTTGCTAAGTAGAGAGGCCTCAAATCCCAGTAAAATTGCCTGGAATGGTATCAAGAGAATACTGAGATATTTGAAAGACACTAAGGATTTCTGTCTCAAGTTGTCAGCAGAAGGTGAATCGCAGTTACAGTGTTGGTCAGACAGCGATTGGGCAAATGCTGATGACAGAAAATCAGTGTCAGGAATAGTGGTGAAATTTGGAAAGTCTCTAGTTGGGTGGAAGTCCCGAAAGCAAAGTCTGGTTACATTTTCCTCTACAGAGTCTGAGTACAGTGCTCTGTCAGATCTCTGTAGGGAACTAGAGTACTACAGATGTTTGGTCCAAGAAATCAATGGAAATTGCTATCTACCTATTACGGTATGGGAAGACAATCAACCGTGTTTGAAATTGGCAGAATCTGGTCAGTTTAAATCCAGAACTAAACATCTGGACATCCGTTACCACAATGTATGTCAGAGTATACAGAATGACTTGGTGAAACTGAAGTATTGTCCAAGTCAGAAGAATCTTGCTGATGGGTTCACCAAACCATTGAGCTTCCAGAAGCATGGAGAGTTCTGTGAAGGTTTGGGTATGGAATGAGTAAAAAACTCACAATGTTTTTCCCAACATTCACTGCGAGAGGGGGTGTTGGAGTATCAGATTTGGTGCTTACAGGGTTAAAGTCAAATCTGTTGCCATGCGCAGTGAAATGTTGGAGAGGAGATAAAAACTCCAGGTTCTTTCAGTTAGTGAGAGGGAGTTTCAAAGGGAGTGTTAGTTAGTGATTTCAGCTGTGTTTTTTTCTGTGCTAGCGTGTGTGTTGCAAGACGCTGAAATGCCGGCTTGTAGTCTGGGTGTAAATATATGAGTTAAGTGTAAATAAACTAGGCAGTAACTTATCTCAGACTGTCAGACTGATTTATTCTTGTACACTGGCAGAAGACCGAAGTCCGCTGTGCTGAATCTCCAGAAGAGAGAGCTACTCTGCTGACCCCTGTGTGTGAAGATTGTAAGATAAACAGAGACACGCAAGGGAGGTGTGCTGGACCAGCTAAGATTCTCTCCCAGCTGTATGCTGGGGAGAATTTTTTTGCTCAACGGCCGCTCAAAGCTAACAAATCTAGCCTTCAAAAGCAACACCACTGACTGGGGTGGCCGTGTGACAGGACAATTCAAAATCGGTGGACAGGGGAAAGGATGGGGTGAAGGCTTAGAAATCCCACTGTTCTGCCCTTCGAGGAGCCTCATGACACAGTGGTTAAAGGCCTGTGCTGCAGCCAAAACTGTATTCACAACCTGGGGTTCAATCCCAGGTAGCCGGCTCATGGTTGACTCAGCTTTCTATCCTTCAGAGGTCGGTAAAATGAGTACCCAGATCACTGGGCAGCGGCGGCAATATGTAGCCTTTCCTTCTTCTACAAGTGCCATGTCCTCGTATGACGTTGGCCATCAGTAGTCTGAACTCGTTTCTATCCAAAGCTATTTTAAATAGAGCGGCTGTGCTCACTGTGGACCATTGGCTTCAGTTCTTTAGCCAGAATGTTCTTCTACGCCCTGGGCCACACTTCCCATCTATTTTTCCTTGAATGATAACCTGCAGCAGACGGTATTTCTCATTGTGCATTATGTGTCCAAAATATTGCAATTTTCTTCTTCCTTTGTGATATTGAGGATTTCTAGCTTTTTATTCATGCGCTGTAATACAGCCACATTAGTGACTCTGGCTGTCCAAGGTATCTTCAGAATTTGTCTTTGTATCCACACTTTGAATGCTTCCAGCTTCCTGTATAATGTGTCTGTAAGGAACCAAGTTTCCACACCATATAGAAGTATACAGAATACATAGGATTGAAGTATTTGGGTATGAAGTCTCATAGATAAGTCCCGGATTGTCAAGATTTTCCTCATTCTCTGGAAGTAATTTCTAGCTTGTTCAATTCTACAATGGATTTTGCATGAAGGGGCTGAGTTATCCTTGACATAGCACCCCAAGTATTTATAAGATGATACTTTCTCAAGTATATCACTGCCGATCTTGAGAAGGTTCTATGAACCATTTTGTTTTTTACTGATAACCATCCATTTTGTCTTCTTCATGTTAAATCGCAATTCCAAGGCACTGCTTTCTGCACCAACAGAATCCAATAATCCTTGCAAATCTGCCAGACTGTTGCAAGCTGGACAGTGTCGTTAGTGTATCTTATGTTATTAACAAGAACTCCATTCATCTTCATACCTTGGTTCTTGCATTGAAGAGCATTCTGGTAAATTCTTTGAATAGATATTAAAAAGTAGAGGTGAGAGAATACCAGCATGCTGATGCCAATACAAATTCCCAATCAATTTGATATCACAATTATCTAGGCCCCGTTCTTTAAGAATATTAATAATTTTATCATGTTTAAATGAGTCAAATGCTTTTTTCATAATCAATGAAGCAAACAAAAACATTGACATTGACATCGAGACATCACTGAACTAGTATTTGAAGACTAAATAATGCCTCACAAGTCCCAAATCCATTCCAGAATCCAAATTGGGTATCTCCAATGCTCTTTTCACCCTTCCGATATATACTTAAATGCAGGATGTTTAAATATAACTTCAGGATGTGACCCATCAAACTCATTGTCCAGTATTCATTACAATTTTTTGCATTCGGTTTCTTTGGAAGTGGTATAAAAGTGGATTTGAGCCAGTCCTGTGTGATGGTTCTACTTCTATAGATGCTGTTGTATAAAATGATCAGAAGGGAAAGGGATTGCTCTTCCTTAAGCAATTTCAAAACTTCCGTATATATTTCATCAGCGCCTGGGGCTTTGCCACACTTCGGTAGTTTAATGGTATGCTCTACCTCTTCCCTCATGGTATCTACACTATCATCTAACTTGACACCATGGTCGATACAGTACTTCTGTTATCCTTAAAGAGATGTTCTATATATTCCTTCCACTCCTGCAGTTTCTCCTTGGTGCTTGTCAAGGTATTACCATTCTTGTCAATAAGAGATTCACTTCCCCTACTATTATACACACCTGCTGCTTGCCTTATTTTCTTGTACACGTTAAATGAATCCTGTTTAGCATCCAATTCTTCAACTTCGCTACATTCCTTTGAAAGTCTTTCTTCCTTCTCCATTCTTATTTCCCACCATATTTCTTTCTGCAATTGTTTATGCTGTATATTACAGGATCTCAATTTTTAATCTCTCTTCTACGATCTTTGAGGCCCAGAATTTAATCTGTCATCCAAGATTTGATCTTCTTTCTCTCGATGATCTTTAATTTTTCTTTGCACACCTAATTCACAGGAGCTTTAATTTGGCTCCAGGTGTTTTCAGTTTCATTTACATCTGCTGCCTCCTTGATGATTTTTAATTTTGTACTCAGGATCACTTAAACTTCAGTTCTTACTGCTGGGTCCTGACACTTAGAAATCGCAGTTCAACTATTGTCACCTTTGACAGACATTTCTTCAACTTAAGGTTCACTGTTGCTAACAAAAGATTATGATCTGAATTAATATCTGCACCAGGGTATGCTTTCACACATTTAATTGAATTTTTAAAATATTTATTAATCAAAACATGATCAAACTGATTCCTGATATTCCTGTCAGCATTCCAGGTTCATGTATAAAGAAAGACAGTGTGGTAGCATCTGGAAATATGTATTTGCTATTATAAGTTCCTCTTCTTGACATAACTGAATTATTTGGTCGCCTCATTCATTGCCAATTCCTAATCAATAATTCCTACTACTTCAGCCCGATGGCCTTGTCTTACCTTTGCACTGAAATTACCCGTAACTATGGTAACTTCCATTGGTTTGGTAAATGATAAATCAGTCTTTAATTGAGTATAAAATTATTCTATGTCATCATTTGATGCATCACATGTTGGTGCATACACTTGGATAAGATTTACCAAAATAGGTTGTGCATTAAGTTGGAGAAAAATGACTCTGTCTAACACTGGCACAAAGTGTCATCTCACACTTGTACTGATTTATCCAAAGAATCTCTCTGTTTTACCATGCGAGTTGGACTAAGAATCTCTGTCTAACACTGGCACAAAGTCTCTCACAGTGTTACTGATGTTTATATGGACTATGAATCTCACTCTGTTAAAGTGATGAGGTTCATTGTTACCAGAATATATGATATCCATCTACTACACACTTTCCTGAATTAGGCCAACACATCTCACTAACACCATGGATATCAATATTAAGTGTTTCCATTTCGCTGGTGGCGTTGTGGGCTTTTCCACTTTGAAATAAGCTTGTGAACATTCCAGGTGGCTATCCTTCTCATGGCTGGCCTGGAGATTTTTTGCACCCACTGCCCACTGAGGGGCTGCTGGGGGCTGTGGAACGTGGCTTCAGGTTTTTGAGTCATGCTAAAGATTTGCCTGGGGAAGTTAGCTTAAGTGAAGGGGTTTCCTGTTGCCTTCTTCACTGCCATCACTGGCCATTATATGTCAGCCGCCCATTATGCATCAGACACTGTTTGAAGCCACTCATTCTGGAACATATGCTTTGGGGGTGGACACCATTAGTCTGGACTCTCCACTGAGACTTGTCTGGCCTGGGAGACCCTTCTGGTACCAACACTAATGCCAGCAAAGCTCTCAGTTTCACTGAAGCACGCAAGCTCCTCCACCACATCAAGGCCTGTGTCCATGGAGTAGCCTGCATAAATAAATTGTGAACCATCCCGAGAGTGCTTTAAGCGCTCTCGGGAGATGTATACGAGCAGAACACTTTGCTTTGCTTTTGCTTTGCTCTGTAAGTCACTGTAGCTACAGGATTCAGAATGCAAGGCTCTTGTGGAAGCTATGTTTGCTACTGAAGCTCCTCATTTGACCAAAGACAAGTGAGGGCTGCTTATGCAGTCCTGTAAATGTGTACATACAGCCTCTTAAATGAAAAGGAAAAGCATTCCAAGCATGAGCTTTGCTAATAACAGTAAATGCCATTTCTTCCTTAGGATTCCTTAGGCTCTTTTTCAAAATGGTGTGTGCCCTGTTCGTTTGTTCACTTTCTGTCTTCTAATATTCCCACCGCCATCACCCTTTCTCGCCCATCTGGAAAATAATCATCATCATCTGGAAAAACCAGTCTGCTGTTGGTATGCACGAACCCAAACAAAAGCAGCAGGTTTTAAATTCCTTTAGGGCTATTTTTGTTTTGATGAAAAGAAGTCAGACGAGAAGGAAGGTCTCCACGCCCATTTTCTCCACCCTGGCTGATTCGTGCACCTGTTATTCTGCAGGCCATGAGGTGAGGGAAAGGGCCAAACCTGAACCTGGTACAAACTGAGGTGAGAGCGGGACACAGCTTCATTAATGTGAATAAAACTTCACTCTTCTTACACCCACACTGATGTTTGACCCTGAATTTTAATTTATTTTTTGTTATCTCTCCACAGAATAATATTTGCCTGGGTTCCCATTTAGGGATAAATATTGTGCACTAACAATTTGAAGGGGTGTGGAAGGAACCCTGCCTGTGGTATGTTTTCTGGTTTCAAAACAAAAATACCTTGAGCTTAACTCTGCCTTTGGTTGAGAAATACATAATAATATATTGCATGGGGCACCTATCTAGATGCTAAACATGAATACATGCAAGAAACCCTTACAGCTTGGATGGGGGATAAGGGAAAAATGTTCAAGAAGGGGCAAAACAGCAACGGGGAGGGGGTGGAATTATGCAGTTCTTCCCCACTGTTTCTTTGTTCAAAACAGCCTTGAGGAGAGGCTTATTTTCCCTTTTGTTTCTTAAAGCTATGAGTTATCCACTGTTCACATGGCTATGTAAGATATAGGTAAGCCAACACTCAGACTTTGCACTCTCTGTGCTCTGAAATGCTATAATCCAGGCCTGCATAATAGGTAGACTGCAGGCTACTGGTAGCCCGCGAAGGGTTCAAAAGTAGCCCACTGGCCATCAATAAAGAATGTGAGGGGATAAGTTCTCCACCCTCCCTCCCCCATCCCAAGGACCACCACTGACCCAGCAAAGTTCTGGGTCTACCAGCCCACTGTCTCAGCTGAGTGGGGCAGTTCATGGCACAGTTCCCTGCTCCCCCTGCCTGCCAGATGATCGGCGCACCACTGTCTCATGACCAGCTGAGTCGCTAGTGCAGAGCAAAGGGAGGGGACAGTGAGAGGGACACCTTTGTGTGGTAACATCTCCCCTCTTCTCCCCACCCCCCGGAGAATTCCTTCCTTCCTCCCACCCTTCCCTTCCCTCCTCCTCCTCCTCCTCCTCCCACCCCACGGCTGCCTCACAGAGACCAAGACCCACCACTGCTGCCGCTCCTCCTACTTCCCTTCTAAGCCATTCCTCCTCCTTGTGCCACCGTGGCGATGTGTTTGCTTCACTGCTGGCTCAGCCCACCCCAGCTGTGAAGCGAACATGGCGGAAGTGAGTGAGAGCCATGGGCAGCTGCAGCAATGGCAGCAAGGGGGCTGGAAGGGAAAGGGGGAAAGAGGAGGAGGAGGAGGCCGGAGTGGGAGGAGATTCGAATCAGGCTCCAGGTGGGTTGGGAGGGAAAGCACACCTTTTTTTTTTTAAAAAAAAAGTCTTCCAACAGCCCAGGCAAGTGGCGGTGGCAAATCCACCGCCGCCGCTTGCCCTGACTGCTTGCAATCATGCACATGCCTCCCTTGCACCCTCTTGAGCCGGGTGCAAGGGAGGCATGTGCATGGTCGCATAGGTTGCCCCCTGGAAGGGGCGATCTGCAGAAGCATGCATGTACCTCCTTTGCACCTGCCCACACTGGCTCAAGCGGGTGCAAGGGAAGCGTATGCATGGTCAGCCTATATTAAAATCTGTTCCCTCCAGAATGGATTAATTGATTTTCAATGCATTCCTATGGGAAACGGCTTCTCTACTTACAAAGTTTTTTTAAACTTATGAGCATGTGCTCAGAATGGATAAAATTTGTAAGTAGAGGTTTTAGTATAGTAGCCCTCAGGCACTTTAGGCTGGAAAAAGTAGACCTCGGCCTGTCCAAAGTTGGACAGCCATGCTATAATCCAACAGTTAGGATGTTATGTGAGACCTCCATTTTTAGCGCTCTCTCTCTCTCTCTCTCTCTCTCTCTCTCTCTCTCTCTCTCTCTCTGAGTGAAAGATGTTATGTTTATAGAGGCAAGTGATATTTTTAAAATCTATGTGTAGTATTGTTGTGCCTTTTTGTATGCTATGGTGTGTGCCATCAAGTGAAAACAACTTACAATAGTCCTGACAGAGCTTGCACGGGGGGATAGTTTTATTAAAGTAGTTCTACACCCACTCCCCTGCGTCTCCTTGGCCAAGTGGGGATTTGAACCCAGGTCTCCAGAATCTTAATCCATCACTCTGTCCACCAGATCACAATGGATTGCTACTTTTGTTCCTTGCTAGTATGGATCCTATAGTATGGAGATATCACTTCTTAATGAATTTTGTTTTGAAAATACGTCTATTTGTGGCATTTCCTTGTGATGGCAATGGCATGTTTCACACATTTTTGGGTCATAGCACTCAAACACACACAATTTTAGGCATGAGCTGGGCATAAAAAAGAAACAAATATTTCTGGAGATATTTAAATAAGTTCAACATACCTCTCTCTCTCTCTCTCTCTCTCTCTCTCTCTCTCTCTCTCTCTCTCTCTCTCTCTCTCTCTCTCACACACACACACACACACACACACACACACACACACACACACACACACACACACACACACACATTTGGGAGATAATACTTCATTTTTTCATCTCTTATTATTGAAGCAAAAAAGCAAACAAGGGTGCTCTTTACACATAGCACCAATTAAAATTAGTGTTCATTATAGAGAATTAAGAGCATTGAGTTTATCTAGCTAGGACTTTTTAAAACATATATAAATCTGTAGGCACACAAATATGAAGCATCAGAAAGGGAGCGGAGAGAGCAAAGTCAACATGAACCAAATATGTACTTCGCTATATCAGTGAGTCTGACGCCAAGTATGTTTCCACATTCTTCAAATAGCAGCCTGTTACCTGGTATTACAAAAACATATCCTATATTACAGGATTGGGGGACCTTAGGTGCTCCAGAGGTTTTAAACTACAACTCTCAAAATTCTTTGCCATTGATTATGCTTCCCAAGGTTGATGTGTGTTGTCAGCCAAAACATTCAGAGTCTACAGGTTACCTGTCTCTTATTATCATTTATCCCCACCACCGTTCAGTCATATTGAGTGTAATGGCACACATCAGTTTGTCATGGACATTACAACAACAAAATGGCTTACCCCATTCTATTCAGCTGCATTGAAATTGGATCCCTATTGGAGCATTAATTACACACCCAGAAGAAAAATGTGAGGAGTGGAGCATGATGGGTTCGAACAGGTGAAGCTTCTAATTTGTGAAGACTCAATGGTCTTCATCCCTTCACAGGACAGGGAAAGGGAATGACAAATAAGCATCTCCCTTGAAACAGGTTAGCCTTTGTATACACCTTGGCCCAATTTAGTTTTCTATTTTGCCTTACGTCAACATTTAATAAGAACATTTTATCATGGGGGTGTATGTTCTGGTGTCTCAACTACCTGGGAAATGGACTTTGATTGGTTGATGATCACAGTCCTCCCTCACCAGAACTTGGATACAGTAACCCCCCGTCTATCGCGGGGGTTAGGGACCCAACCGACCCGTGGTGATTGGAAATCCACTATATGGGGATGCAGGTCAGGTGTGGCCTGGGGGGGGCAGTACACAAAGTTTAAAATGCCTTAAAGCGGAGGAAGTCCCGCCCACCAAGACATGCCGGCAGCCTGATCTTAGAGCTCTGTGCCGCGATCCAAAAAGAGCTTTAAAACTACTGTTTAAATGCCGTGGTGCCGTGAGTAATGCATCAATAAATTACTCGGGTGTCAGGAGAAGCAATATATGTGTTTTTCTAGACTAGATAAGCTTGATTTATAAGCAAAAGGAGCTACTTTCGGTTTTGCCTGCTTTGATTCTGATGGCCGCTGGCTGCTTAGAAAACTGAATCCCGGCTGTTTGGAAAGTCACCAGATGATTACAAACACTTAGACTGCCTGATACCTGCCTTTTGTCTAATTATATGCCGGGAAAGAGAAACTCCAGCCTATAGGTTGGACTAGGAAATTATCTGATACAGCACACAATCGCCCAGCTCTACAGCGTATCGAGCAGCCCTCAGACGACGGAGGGGTAAAAATGGCGTCAGGATCTGAGAAAGGAAAGAGGGAGACTACCCCTCCTCCCACAGATCAAGACTTCATGAAGGAACTGCGTTTAATGAGGACGGAGCTAGCTAGCATCATGAGTGTTAATCAACAGGATGTGATCCGCAGAATGGATGGCCTTTCAAAGGATCTCCAAAGCACTAAACAAGATTTATCACATGAAATAAAGTTAAATGGCCAGCGGCTTGATAATTTGGCAGGAGAATTTAAAAATCTGGAGATACGTGTAACTGAAAACGAAACTCAAATTAACTCTCAGAAGCAGGCTTTACTGAAAATAAATAAGAAACTGACTTATATTGAAGATTATTCTCGGAGGCAGAACGTCAAACTGATTAATTTTGTTATTCAAAACAAGGGGGCATCATTAAAACAGGAAGTTTTAACCTGGTTTAACTCCTTTCTGCCCAAACAACTAGAGGACAACGATTTAGAGAGAGTTCACTATCTGGGCAAGTCAAGAGATGGGGCCCCAAAACCAGTGATAGTAAGATTTGCTTCTTATATAAATAAAGAGCGTCTTATGTCTTCAATTAGAGCCAATCCTAATATTCTGAAGAGAGGAGGTGCAACTGTGCAAGTTTTTCAAGATTTTTCTAAAGAAACTGCTGATTGGCGTAAATCGATGAGACCAGTCACAATCATATTAAGGAAGAACAACTATCGCTATTCTTGGGGTCACCCCCTATTTTTGAAAGTTTGGAAAGGCTCTGTTCAACACACTATCTACTCTCTAGAAGAAGGCCAACATCTTCTTGAAGCATGGAACATACAGGATGACTCAGGTTCTGCCTGTTCTCCCCCGGGAACTTCAGTGGCAACATCAGGACAGTGAATTTCTCTCTTTTTACTCCGACTCCAGGAATCTTCGATGAAGATGAAGAATATTTGAAACTCATTTAACTTACTCCTCTCTCTTTCCCCCTCTCTCACCTCCTATCATCCCCTTTGTTTTTCTTCTTTTACTCTTCTCCCCCTTTTCCCTTCCACTTCCCTTCCCCCTCCCCCTTTTTTTCTTTTTTTCTTTTTTTTTCTTTTTTTTCCAATTTTAATTTTTGTTTTTGGGATGTTTCTTTTTCTTTTTCTTTTCATTATCCCTTTTCTTCCTTTTCCCCCTCCTCTCCACCCTTCCCTTTTTTGTTTTTGTTTGTTTGTTTGCTTGTTTTGAGGGGGGCGGTGGTGGTGAGAGGGTGGTTTAGAGGGGGGTAGAACAACTTATAGAATTTTCAGTAACACGCTACTTAAGAGTTAAGGAGATCTAGGCTGGCTAATGTCTGTGGACAACTTCCTCCCTCCCATCCCCTTGATGCACATGCTAAACAGTATGATAGCTGGTGGGGTGGGAGAAAAGAATAGTTTTTAGGGTGGAGGATTAGATTTATTTTAGTTTATTTTTTATTAATTGATGGTGTTTTTACTTTTGTATGCACAACGGGACCATTCCAGAATATTGAAACCAAAAGAAATAGGTTATGGGAAAGTTTATAAAATTAGCAACGTTGAATGTAAAAGGTCTGGGGTTATTTTCAAGAGAAATAGAATCGGCGATGATCAAAAGGCACAAAATAGATATTGCCTTTTTGCAAGAGACTCATCAAATAAGAGATGGTATTAATGAATTAAAAATTCCAAATGTTGATATTTATGAAAAAAGCTTTGGCACATCTAAAGCAAGAGGGGTTGCCATTATAATCTCAAGGAATTGTGAATGTGTTGTTGAAAATGTGGTAAAAGATTCAGAAGGTAGATATATAATATTGCAAGTTCTAATGGGGAAAGATCATTATACTTTGGTTAATCTGTATGCACCAAACGTTAACCAAGGCCGCTTTTACAATCTCCTTTGGGATCAGATTGAATTGGTTAAAAAGGGGTATTTAATAATGGCAGGGGATTTCAATATGGTCTTAGATAAAATTAAAGATAAATCGGTATGTAAAAAGGAAGAGTGGAGGACAAGACATACAACTCTAGCAAAGTTTATAAATACAACAGGATTGAAGGATGTCTGGAGAGAACTGAAAGGAGATGAAATAAAATACACCTTCTACTCACCAGTGCACAAAACCTATTCTAGGATAGATTTTGTGTTTGTTTCTAAAGCCTAATACCCAAGATAAATAATACCGAAATTGAGATCATAAAAACATCTGATCATGCTTTAATGTCGATTGATTTAGCAACAAATAAAAATTATAGAGAAGCTAAAAGGTGGAGAATGAATTTAAAAATATTTCAATATCCAGAAGTGCTGGAAAAGGTCAAAAAGATTGGTTGGAAACTTGGGATATAAACGAAAAGGCAGGTAGCCAAACGCCAATCATATGGGACACCCTGAAAGCGGTAGCTAGAGGCCTTATCATAAAAGAAAATATTAAAACTAAAAACAGGAAGAACTCAATAAAAGGAAATTAGAAAAACTAATAGCAGATTTAGAATCCCAATTTTTTCTTACTAAGGATAATAAGATATTGAGGTTGATTGAAGCAAGGAAAAAGAGTTAGAAGATCTAGATTTACAACAAACACAAAGGAATCTTCTGTACCTAAAAAGAAATTTTTTTGAATACAGCAACAAGAACTCAAAACTTTTAGCCAGATTAGCACAGAAAAGACAAGACAAGAATACAATAGGGATTATAAAAGACTCCTCAGGTAAGACATGCACACAAATGAAGGAAAAGTTGTCAGCTATACAAGAGTTTTATCAGTTGTTATATACTACAAAAATAAACCTAAGGAGGATATAGAAAGGTATATCACTAAGAATTTAAAGAGGGTCTTGGAACAGGAAGATATGCTGGAAATGGAAAAGCCTATTACAGATCAAGAGATAAGCGAGGTAATAGACAAATTAAAGAATAATAAAACGCCCGGAGTGGACGCTCTGGGACCTGAATTTTACAAACCTTTTAAAGCAGTATTAATACCTAAATTAAAGAAGCTATATAATGAAATTTTGGATGGAGAACAAATTCCGAGATCTTGGACCCATTCTTTAACTATTTTAATTCCAAAACCTAATAAAAATTTAATGGATATTGGGTCATACAGACCAATATCCTTATTAAATCAAGATGCTAAGATTTTCACAGCAATTTTGGCTAAAAGAATGAATAAATTTATAGCTAAATATATTAAAGAGGATCAATGTGGTTTTATCAAAGGTAGACAAATGGCAAATATTATTAGAAGGAATTTGAATGTTCTTTATGAAATGAGTAAGAGTACTACTAAAGCTGGGATGTTATCTCTAGATCTTTATAAAGCTTTTGATTGTGTTCAATGGCCCACATTAAAAATATTGTTAAAAAAATGGGATTTGGGAAATCCTTTTTGGGAGTAATAAATCAACTATATTCAACGGGCACTTCCTCAATAATAGTTAATGATGGATTGACTGAACAAATCACCCTAGGCCGAGGAACTAGACAAGGATGTCCTCTTTCTCCAGTCCTTTTTGTATTGTTATAGAGCTCCTGGCAAATGCCATAAGGGACGACAAATTTATTAAAGGTATAGGGAAAGATGGGGCAACTAAAATTAGTTTATTCATGACGGACGATGCTCTTTTGACTATTGTAAACCCAATAGAGAATATTCAAAGAGTAAAAACTCATTTAGAAGAATTTGGAGAAATAACAGGATTATGTGTAAACTGGCAAAAATCAGAGAGTTTATTCTTCAATTATGGAAAACATGACTTAAAGATGATTGAAAAATCTGGACTTAAACCGGGAAAAAGCATTAAATATCTAGGATTAGAACTCCATAAAGAATTTACTAAAACTAAAGAAAGAAATATTTCGAAATTAGAAGAGGAGATGAAAAACAAATTATTATCCTACTCTAAACTAAAATTATCGTGGTTTGGCAGAATTGCATTGATAAAAATGAAAATACTTCCAAAAATTAACTTTATTTTTAAAATGTTACCGGTTCAGTTTTTAGAAAAGGAAATTAAAACTCTCCAAGACATGATAAATAGGTATTGTAATGCAGGGAAAAAATCAAGAATAAATAAAAGTCTATGGTATAGATCTCAGAAAGAAGGAGGAATAGGTATACCCAATATAAAAAATTATTATATAGCCAATCAACTTAGTTCTTTGGGGGAAATTCTTTTTAAACCACAGAAGTTAATATGGTGGGAGCAAGAGTCTTTGGATATAAAGGGGGAAATAAACACATTTTTATTCACGGAAGTTAAAAACAAAGTAAAGATTGACAACCCCCTATTGAATAGTTTAATTGCTACATGGAGAACATATAGGAAAATCTTGTCTCCGAAGGGATCCCCACTGGCTTTAGTTACTGACTTGGAAAGCTTTCCAGACAACTTGAAGCATTATTTGGAGTTATTTAAAATTAAGAAAATAGCTAGACTAAAGGATTGGATGCTCAAGATTAAAACAATTCAGGATATAAAAATTTAACATGGTTAAATTATATTCAACTAGGAAAATGGATAAAGGACTGGGGAAAGAGAAATAATCAAATCAGAGAATGCACAAAATTTGAACATTTCCTACTATCGCTTGAGTCTGAACAGGAAAATTCAGAGAAAGGAATAACACGTAAAATATATAAAATACTAGGGGAATTATCAGAAATGAAGGAGTTAAACACCTTGAGAGAAGTTTGGAACCAAGACCTTAATGTACAGATAGAGAAAGAAGACTGGAAGAAAATTTGGAATATGAGAATTTTGAGATCATTGTCAGTCAGGATAAAAGAAAACTACTTCAAATTGGTTTCCAGATGGTATTTAACCCCAGTAAGACTAAATAGAATGAATCCTGCTTACTCTAAGATATGTTGGAAATGTGAAAAAGAGCTTGGTACTTACTTGCATCTTTGGTGGGAATGTGAAATAGTCCAAAGGTTCTGGAAAAAGTGTTTTTAGAGCTAAGTAATATGATTAAGATGGATATAGATTGTAATCCAGAGATAGCATTATTATCATTGTTAACAAGTAAAGATTATGTTGTTACAACAAAGGAACTAATAGCAAATTTTATGACAGCTGCTAGATTAATTATAGCAAAAATTGGAAGTCAAAACTAGAATTCAAGATCGAAGACTGGTATAATGAACTTTGGGATATAGCTATAAACGATAAACTGTCCTGCAGTTTAAAGGTTAAACGAGGAGAAATGAAAAAGACATTTTCTACGATATCTGGGGTAAATTTTTAGATTATGTACTAGTCGAAGGAAAAGGGAAAGAGTCCACGAATATCTCACAACAATTCTGGAGAAGAGAACTTTAAGAAGACTACTAGAAGAATAGAAGATGGAGCAACGAATAAGAATGTATGGATGGCCCCGTGGGATGGGGGTGCACTTATATTGTTTGTTGTAGTTTTTTTTTACTTTCATTTTTTATGTCGTTGTATGTAGTTTAAAATTTAATAAAAAAACATTTTTAAAAAAAATGCCTTAAAGCAACGGAGCCAAGCACTTGGCTCCATTGCTTAAAGACATTTTAAACATTTGAGCAGCCCGTGCAAGTGGCGGTGGTGGATCTGACCCACCACCACCTCTTGTATGGGCTGCTGGAAGACTTCTGCCACCGCTGCTTGCACGGGCTGCTCAAAGACTTCTTCAAGCAGCCCATGCAAGTGGCGGTGGTGAATCTCACCCGCCACCGCCACTTGCCTGGGCTGTTGGAGGACTAAAAAGTCTTCAAGCAGCCTGGGCAAGTGGCGGTGGCGGGTCAGATCCATCACTGCCACTTACACAGGCTGCTTGATGAAGTCTTTGAGCAGCCCATGCAAGCAGTGGTGGCAGAGAGGGAAGATGTTAAATTTGCACAGAAATGTCCTCATTTTGCATAGCATACTGGGAGTGGTGGGCTGTTTAAAGGTCAGGAGAATTTTTTGAACTCCTTTCCAGAGAGAAGGCATTCAGCTTTTAGTATATCCACCATATTTATCTCACAATGAAGGAGATGACTAAGGCTGTGGTCAGACCTGGGATTCGATCCTGATCTTCTGAAGGTACGGCTTTTCTTCTTCGTCCCATCACGTGATTTAAATGTGGGAGAAGAGTTCTCACGTCAAAATCTGTTTTTTTCAATTTTAAAGTGCAGTTCAGCCCCCTTGGCAAGCAGGTGGCGCCAGCATTTGAAAAAAAATGGACAACTTTGCTGGGGGGAATTAATGCTTGTCGGCCCGGATAGAGTTTCCTGTTACTCCGATATGCAGGCAAATTAAAAAAAACCAGCACCGATCGGCCCCAGGAACAGCCAGTGGGTGCTATGAAAAAAGAAAGAAAAAGAAACCAGGATCATCACCGTGGTCCCATGACGTCTGCCTCCTTAAAAGCTGGATTTTGAAAGCGAGGCAAAAATTCCCCAACCTCCTAGGTGAGTCACAGAAACCTCGCTTAAGGGAGCATTACCGGGTTTTCTTTTTTCTTTTTTTTCAAAAAGCCCGGTGGCCGTGAGGATGGCATTTTGGGGCACGATTTATTTAGTAATTTAAACTGTTTTTAAAGGGACTTGAAGATCACATTGTAAGGGATCAAACCTATTTTGCAAGGTGACAGCAGCTGTGAGGGGATTTTGGTTACTTACAGTTGGAGATTTGCTTTTTAGAAATCCATCAACTTTAAGCTGTTTGGGTGAAGAGGACTGGGAAGCTGGAAGTAAATGCTGCCTCCTCTTTCGTTTCCCCATAGCATACTAGTGGGAAGTAATCCGTTTGGAGAACACTCCCGGTCGATCATTGAAGACTCCTTCCTTTTCCAGATAGCATAGAGATAGTAGGTGTGCTCGGAATGAAAAAAAGAAGCCAATAATGTTGCCAGAAGGTATTGTAATTCCTGCTACTCAAAGATTTCCTGGTTTATGGGTACCACTGTCACAATGGATAACTGTAGTAGTTAGCAGAAGCAGTAGATAAAAAGCCAGGTCCTGATAGTAAAGTTGTAAATCTTCCAAACAGTCCAGCAATCAACACTTTGGTTTTGTGATACTTTTCCTCTACAAAAACTCCTGCCAGGAAAATAAGGGGGAAATGGTATTAAAGTAATAAATTTAAAGCAAAAACAACAGTGCTCCGGGCTCAAAATGCGGTAAACTGCCCCATGTCCGGCATATCTCGGAACCTACTTTTAAAGCACATACTGTATTTTTTTTACTTTTTTGTAAAATTTTATTCTGCTCCTCCAGTGCCTAAGCATTACTAAGTAGCTGTGTGTGTGTGTGTGTGTTGTGTCGTTACAGTCATGACTGACTCTTCGTGACTCCATGTCCATGGAGTTTTCTTGGCAGGAATACTGGAGTGGTTTGCCAGTTCCTACTTCAGGTGCCTACAGCCCCTGGTATTCCGTGGTGGGTCCCCCATCCAAGTACTAACCAGGGCTGACCCTGCTTAGCTTCCAAAATCAGGCGAGATTGGATGTGCTTAGGGCATCTAGGCAGCTTACTAAGTAGCTAACAAAGGTTAAAACACAACTACAAAATCCCACCCACAAGGATGTAAATAAAGAGAACCCATAAATCCTAATAACTCAAGATGTTTGAAAAAGAAATAAATCTGGATGGAAAAACAATATCAATACAATAAAACCTTTGTATCTTTGGGATCCGTATCCACAGTTTCACTTATCAGTGGTCTGAAAATATTAAACATATTAAAAGAAAAGTCCAGGAAAAATACATTTTACATGTATTACCAGAACTGACCACTAGAGACTGTGCTATGAATTCTTGTTGGTGAAGAATACCTAGCATGGTCTCTAACTGTCTAGTAGTCAGTTCTGGTAAAGCATGCAAAAAAATTTTTTTCATGTGTGTGTTGTATTGTTTTGTTTGCTATATGTAGTGTTCTCTATTATCTGCAGTTTTCAACATCCACAAGGGGCTTGGAACCAATTCCCCTGAGATATGAGGGTCCTGTTGTAGTTAATTCATGGGCTCACAAGGCTTTTCAAAGGGATATTTCTACAGCCCTCTTCAAACAATATGATTTTCATCTGTTTCTTGAAAGCCAGGAAGGAGGAAGTACTGGCATAAATTGGCACGTATCCAAATTTAAATATTTTTATTTTTATATGCAAATAGTAGAAGTGTCTAGAACATTGCTGTCACCAGTTGTGGAAATGGTTCTACCTAAGCATACCAGAATTGTTCTACATTCAGTTTTTCAAATTACATTTGAATACATGCATTGGTCCATATTTCAATAATATCTTTTATTAAATCACCTTCAATTGTATTAAGGTCAAACATAAATGGATCCAGTATCCATCTCTGCTCCTTACTAACATCACTCATAGAAAACTATCCATGACAAGATGCACGGAATTGTGTTGCAAATGTACTGCAAGTTAAGGAATAATTGTGATTTTGTCATTTTCCAAAACAATTTTATCAAGCAAGTGAAAGTTTGCAAAATTTCCATTTCAAATTGACATATCTAAATTGTTAGTTTTTCAATAAAAGCAGATAATGTTTAGTAGCTATTATTATGTTCTTATCATATCTTTGTACTGATATACTTAATCAATTCAGGTGAGTGAATATATCTGCTAAATAGGCTAGTTCAAGTTTTGCATCTTTTCTTTCCAAGTCTTTAACTAAATTACACTTTTTGTTAGTAAGAACTGAAATAAGTGTAAGCAAAAATTAATCATAGTTCTTACTGAAAACAAAAAATACAGTGTTTTCCATGTATAAGACTATATTTTGGGTTGGAAAAGTGGGGGTCATCTTATACATGGAGGCGTCTTATAGATGGAAAATACAGGTAAGTGTTGGTTTGTGTGTTGGCCTGCTTCATTACTGCTTCTGCATGACAAATGCACATTTCAAGCACTTGCTCGTGGTACTAGTGAGTGCATGCAAAGTGACAAAAACAGAGTAGGTAATAATGGGGATCATATGGTCGTAGCATCTTGTCATAGCCTTTGCCAGTATGTACGTACTCACATCAACCGTCAGTACATAGAGACAATTTATATAGAGACAGCTTCAAATTTTATATTATACATCTAGAGATTTTAAAAACTTGCTACCACTAGCATGACTAGAAATGCTTTGTTGCACCCCTGGTTAAGAACCGCTTCCTTTGAACATTTCCATCTGTATTAATAATTTGCCTGCAGAGTGAAGAAACATGAGTTGATAGAAGCTATTGAAGAAATATCAGACAAGAAACAAAACAATTCTTTAAAAAAAGAGACAAAAACATTGAGGCGCCTTGAGGAGTCCTATATTTTAATGCGAGCTATGGAAAAATAATCCTATTGAGCCGTAGTAAAAGGAAAGAGCTGTGGAATTTAAAGTAGGCCATTTTCATATTATAAACACTAGGCGTCACCCTAAACTTAGAGGGAAAATGAGAAGATAAAACAACTGAAGGCGTGAGTCCCGTTTTGCTGCATTGATCTCATGCTTTTCAGAAGTCTGAAGTCTGGAAATGTTTTCTACAGCAGCAATGCCAATCCCCACCTTATAGATCATTTGATTTTATAGTCCTCTTGATTTGCAACTAAATGTACCTAACAGCTTGGGCCTTAACCAACAAGTGTGGCTTTGCACTTGTGTGACAGTTTCTTTGGTGTCATTAAGAGCTACCTGACAGAAACCTGTGTCACCTCATACAGAAATATTTGACACCTAAAATTATAGGGCTTGACATGATTTGAACAGACCTAGCCAAATAAAAAAACATTTGCAGTTTATAAGCAGCCTTTGTTTAAAACTTGAACTAATGCTCTTCTGCTATATGTGGCAGTATTCACTTAACACATAAAACATCCACATTCTGATATATTTTATTATTTATTTACTTAAAATGTTTACCCCTGCCTTTCTTCTTGAAAAAAGGACCCAAGACATTATTTAAAAGTTGAAAACAATGAGTATAAAATGGTGGTCAACTTCATTAAAAGACAATATTTAAAGCTGGCTGCTGCATTTTGGACCAGCTGACGTTTCTGACACCTTCCATCAGCAGCCCCATATAAAGCATGTTACAGTAATCCAGCCAGGAAATTACTAGGGTGTGTGTCACAGAGGCCAGACCAGGCTCCCTTTGTGTGTTCAAAAAAACTTCTTTAAGCAATGATGAACCCTAACAACAATATTTGGGGGTGCTTTGTAAAATTAGACAACATTGGAAGGTCTTGAGTGTACCTTTTTGTTGTTTTCATGTAAAAATATGTCAAGATGAGGGGGAAACTCAAGCCATGTAGATGGTTACACCATAATAATAAGAATTCTGGTCTTGCTTACATCCACATCCTTATTCTTCTTCTCCAAGTGCCATATCCTCATAGAATGTTGGTGATCAATAGCCTGAACTGGTTTCTATCTAAAGCTATTCTAAATAGAGCTGCTGTGCTCACTGCGGACCATTGGCTTCAGTTCTTAAGCCTGGGCCACACTTCCCATCTATTTTTCCTTGAGTGATAACCTGCAGCAGATGGTATTTGTCATTGCGCATTATGTGTCCGAAATATTGCAATTTTCTTCTTTTTCTGGTATTGAAAATTTCTAGCTTTTTATCCATGTGCTATAATATAGCCACATTAGTGACTCTGGCTGCCCAAGGTATCTTCAGAATTCATCTATATGTCCACATTTAGAATGCTTCCAGCTTCCTGCATAATGTGTCTGTAAGGGTCCAAGTTTCAACACCATAGAGAAGTATGCTGAATACATAGGCTCAAAGTATTTGAGTACAAAGTCTGATAGATAAGTCCCAGTTTGTCAAGACTCTCCTCATTTTCTTGAAGGAATGTCTAACTTGTTAAATTCTACAATGGATTTTGCATGAAGGGTCCCAGTTATCCTTGACATAGCACCCCAAATATTTATAAGATGATTCTCTATTATATCACTGCAAACTTTGAGAAGGTTCTGTGAACCATTTTGGTTTTTACTGATAACCATCCATTTTGTCTTCTTCATGTTAAGAATCCAATAATCCTTGCAAATTTGCCAGACTTGTAAGCAGGAGTGTCGCTATTAACAACATTCACCTTAACACCTTGATTCTTTCCTTCAAGAGCATCCCAGAAAATTCTTTCTGAATAGATATTAAAAAGTAGAGGTGAGAGAATACAACCTTGACAAACACCTTTTGTAATTGACACCTATTCTGAAATCTAACCATCTATCCAGACACCAGAATGCTGATTCTAATACAAATTCCCTATCAATCTGCTATCACGATTGCCCAGGCCCAGTTCTTTAAGAATATTAATAAGTTTATCATGTTTAAGTGAATCAAATGGTTTTTCATAATCAATGATGCATACAAAAACATCGATGCTGACATCAAGACATCACTGAACTAGTATTTGAAGACTAAATAATGCCTCCCAAGTCCCAAATCCATTCCTGAATCTAAACTGGGTTTCTCCAATGCTCTTTTCACACTTATGATATATACTTAAATGCAGGACATTTAAAAATGACTTCAGGATGTGACTTATCAAACTAATTGTTCGGTACTCATTACAATTTTTTGCATTAGGTTTCTTCAGAAGTGGTATAAAAGTGGATTTGAGCCAATCCTGTGGGATGGTTCCACTTCTATAGATGCTGTTGTATAAAATGATCAGAAGGGAAAGGGATTATTTTTCCTTAAGCAATTTCAAAACTTCCATATATATTTCATTAGCGCCTGGGGCTTTGCCGCACTTCGATAGTTTAATGGCATGTTCTACCTCTTCCCTCATAATATCTAAACCATCATCTAACATGACACCATCGTCGATATAGGACTTCTGTTATTCTTAAAGAGATGTTCCATATACAGTGGTACCTTGGATAACGAATTTAATTTGTTCTTCGAGGCAATTTGTTATCCGAAAAAAAATCGTTATCCGAAACACGGTTTCCCATAGGAATGAATGGGAAACCAATTAATCCATTCCAGAGCCTAGAAAAATGACACATACACCTGGATTTTTGCTCAAAACTCTTTATAAACTGAACTTTAAAGGTACAGATGGAATGCCACCTGGGATAACTCTTTTTTACCGATGCATACTGGAAATTCCTTATCCGAGGCAGTCCATAGGGAAAATTTGTTGTCTGAGGCAACCCATAGGAAAATTCGTTATCCGAGGAAGCCCATAGACAAAATTCGTTATCCAAGGCAGACCTTTGCAATTTGTTATCCAAGCAGCTCATAGGGAAAATTCATTATCCGAGGCAGCCCTATACCTGGAAATTGCAATTTGTTGTCTGAAAAATTTGTTATTAGGAGCATTCGTTTTCTAGGTATTACTGTATATTCCTTCCACTCCTGTAGTTTCTCCTCAGTGTTTGTCAAGGTATTGCCATTCTTGCTAATAAGAGATTCACTTTCTCTACTGTTATACACAGCTGCTGCTTATATTCTTGTACATGTTAAATGAATCATGCTTAGCATCCAATTCTTCAATTTCGCTACATTCCTTTGAAAGTGTTTCTTCCTTCACCATTCTTTTTTTCCCACCATATTTCTTTCTGCAGTTGTTTATATGTATATTACAGGATTTCTATTTTTCATGTCTCTTCTATGATCTTTGAGGCCCAGAATTTATTTAATCTGTCATCCAAGGTTTGATCTTCTTTCTCTTGACGATCTTTATTTTTTCTTGGTACACCAAATTCACAGGAGCTTTTATTTGGCTCCAGGTGTTTTCAACTTCACTGTTGCTAACAAAAAATTATGATCTGAATTAATATCTGCACCAGGATATGTTTCTCAATCATTTAATTGAATTCCTAAAATATTTATTAATCAAGACATAATCAATCTGATTCCTGATATGCCTGTCAGCATTTGAGGTCCATGTATAAAGACAGCTCGGTGGCATCTGGAAATATGCATTTGCTATTATAAGTTCTTCTTCTTGACATAACTGAATTAATCGGTCACCTCACTGATTGCCAATTCCTAATCCATAATTACCTACTACTTCAGCCTGTTGGCATTGCCCTACCTTTGTACTGAAATCACCCATTACTATTGTAACTTCCACTGATTTGGTAAATGATAAAGCAGTCTTTAATTGAGTATAAAATTATTCTATATCAGTGCTATCCAACTTTGGACAGCCCGCGGCCTACCTTGCCACTTCTGGGTCGGCAATGTCAGTGGTGACAGGGGGCAGGGCCATCCGTGGGGGGGGGGAGGGGGAGGGTGGCAAGGGCAACAGCAATGGGAGCAGTGGTGGTGGCGGGAGTTGGTGGTGGTGGGGATGATGGCAAGAGTGAACGGCAGCAGGGTGCTTGGTGGTGGCGGGGCGAGAATGGCAGCGGAATGGCGGGGATGGTACGGCGGTGGTGGGGGCGGCAGAGGCGGCAGTGGGGTCATCATCGGTGGCAGGGGTGGGGGCAAGGGTGACGGCGATGGGGCGGTGGCGGTAGGATCGGGGGTCAGCAGCAGCAGGGGTCGGGGCAAGGACAGCAAGGACGACGGCAGCAGGGTCATCGGTGGCAGTGGGGGCAGGGATGGCTGTGGAATGGTGGGGATGGCGACAGCGGCAGCGAGGTTGGTGTCGGTGGCAGCAGGTGTTGGGGTCAGCAGCAGCGGTGGGGGTGGGAGGCAGGCGAGGACAGCAAGGGTGACGGTGGCAGGGTCATCAGCGACTGAAGGGGTGGGGATGACAGCGTGGCGGCAGTGATGGCAACGGCGGCGGTGGTGGCAGCAGAGGCAGTGGTGGGGTCAGGGTCATCGGCAGGAGGGGCAGGGCAAGGACGGCAATGGTGACGGCGGCGGGGTCATTGGTGGCGGTGGCAGGGATGGCGGTGGGGCAGCAGCGATGGTGACAGTGGCATTGGGGCGGCAGGAGCAGGGGCGGCGGTGTCATCGTCAGCTCCAGCGGTGCACGCAGCAGCCACAGAGGCATTCCCCCAACACAGGGACCTTGTGGGCAACGCCCTAAGATGCCATGGGCAACTGGTCACCCACAGTTGACGTGTTGGGTATGCATTACATGTTGGTACAAACACCTCGATAAGATTTGCTAAGATAAGTTGTGCATTAAGTTGGAGAAAAATAACTGTCTGAACTGGCACAAACTCTCTTACAGTCTTACTGATGTTTGGATAGACTATGAATATCACTCTGTTAAAGTGATTAGTTTCACTGTTACCAGCATAGTATACCTGATATCCATCTACACACTTTCCTGAATGAGGCCAACACATCTCACTAATACCACGGATATCAGTATTAAGTCTTTTCATTTCGCTGATGGCGTTGTGGGTTTTTTCACTTTGAAATAAGTTGTGAACACTCCAGGTGGCTATCCTTCTCATGGCTGGCCTGCAGTTTCTTTGCACCCCTGCCCACTGAAGGGCTGCCGGGGACTGGTGGACATGACTTTAGGTTTTCTGGTCATGCTAAAGATTTGCCTGGGGAAGTTAGCTTAAGTGAAGGGGTTTCCTGTTGCCTTCTTCACTGCCATTACTGGCCATTATGTCAGCCGCCCATTATGCATCAGACACTGTTTGAAACCACCCACTCTGGATCAGACGCTTTGGGGGTGGATGCTGTTACTCTGGTCTCCCCACTGAGACCTTTCTGTTAGCAACGCTACTACCAGCTAGCTCTCAGTTTCACTGAAGCACACAAGCCTCTCTATCTCATCAAGGCCTGTATCCATGGAGGAGCACATCCTTCCTCTACTAAACTAATCATCATATTTCCTTTTGGTTTGGGGTTACATCATGTCGGAATCATTCATCACGCCCATGAGTACACGGAAACAGGGACAGACCCAGAAGAAGACCACGTGACCACAACCGAAATCAACACGGAAGGAACTTCCTCCTGGTACAAGAATGGACGTGAAGTAACCGTCAGAGACAGAAAGCTATCACCACAACACTTCTAGTGTAACGTCCTAGCAAAAATACTTCTGTTAAGATTCTGACTAGCCATGTCCTCTTTGAAGACCCCATAAAACTGTAAAGCTGTATGAACCTCAAGTTTGTGTCACCATTCCTGTTCCCATTTCTCCTTTCCAGTCGACAATCAACATTGCCTGGTTTGTTGAGGATGTTTCATCCTCATTGTTCTGTCATTGTTTCTGGTAGGTGCCCCCCCTCAAGTTTGGTTTTCCTTATATGCTTCTGCAAACATTGGAGGCCCCTGAGCATTACAGGATGACCAAGGCAAAAGAGAATAGTGTCCTTCCATTTGTAATAATGGTGTATGTAACCATTAAAGGGGCAGGAACCCTGTCGTCCTTTGCATCTGGTCACACCCATCTTTCAAGTGCATTGAGATCCCGGCTCCGCCTCCTTTAGCACTATTAATAATAGTATTATCTGAATTCAGTATTGACACTGAGCATGTGCAAAAAGTGACTGTGTGCCTTCTTCTACAGAAGCAAACCTCTGTTTCAAGGGTTGCCACAGGACAGCCCTTTAGGCTTTGAAAGGTGCCCTCTTTGCTGGGCAGTCACTGCAAGCCTGATTTTCAGACAAAGAGCCCTAAAGAGAGGAGACCAGGCACCCTGGCATTGGCCATCCAACTTCAGCAGCATTTGGGCACTAGATGCAGCAGACATACTGGTCACCTGGTCACAGTCTTTCCATTGAAACTCTATTGTTATTTAAAGCAAACAAACAAAAATCCTAACGTTTGCATCAGGATGTATAAAACTGCACATGCAATTTAATGCAAGCCAAGGTTATCTCTTTACCCCTTTATTGGTGATAGGCGAGTGGTCGTCACTCTGTAACACCACCAGTGAACAAATATTCAGGGGTAACTCTTAAGACAAATGTCTCATAAGAGAAAAAAACTCGTAGGAAGAAAAAAACTTCCAGGAATAGGCATGCTTTGCATGATAAAAAATTCCCTATAGGATGCTTTGCAAGACAAAAAAAAAACCATTCCGCATGTAACCAGGAGGGAAAAACAGTTATTTTTGTCTTTATTTTAGCCTCAGGAACACATTAATCTCTTCCCAATGCATTCCTATGGGAAATTGTGGTTTGTTAGACAAAATTTTCATAAAACAAAGCAACCTATAGCCTCTGGAACAGATTAATCAATTTTCAATGCATTCCTATGGGAAACAGCATTTTGTGAGACAAAATTTTCTTAAAACAAATTGACTTGTAGAATGAATTAAAATTTGTTTTAAAAGGTACCACTGTACTCGATTTCTCTGCAGGTAGATGTAAGTAACTTTTTGTCCCTTAAAGAAAAGAAGGGAAGCGGCACAGCCCATGGGAAGATTTTGAGAATACAGTTCCAAGAAAATGTTTTTTAAAATGTTCAGAAGTTACAGCTTCCTTGCAATGATTAATTGTGTGCTGGTACCCAGCACCCATTTTATACCTGTCCTTTTTCACCCCTGGTATGAGATGGAAAAAAGAGATGCAGTGGAAGAAGCTGGAGAAGGAACTACTTTAAAAAAGCCTCTTCCCCTTCCTTCCCTTTTCTCCAGCTGCAGTCCTGGTGAGTGACTCAGATTCTCCAGGAAGCTCTTGGCTCAGCATGGGAATGGGGAGGGTTGTTTGAAAATGGGTGGGTGGGGGGTAGATCTGCAAGACAAGGAACAGTGTGGCCAGAAACATCCCTCTCTTCCCTCTTTCCATTCTCAGGTCTTGTACTTATTTTTGGCTGCTTATTTTTCTTGGGGTAGTTGGGAGTGGAGGGCATGTTTTTACACACTGCCTGGTTCAAGAGAGGATGCCATTCAGAGGCAGAATTCCCAGTGTGGGTTAGTCTCTCTCTCTCTCTCTCTCTCTCTCTCTCTCTCTCTCTCTCACACACACACACACACACACACACACACACACACACACACACACACACACACACACACACACACACACACACACACCTCTTCCATTCTCAACAGTTGTAAAACGTTTGGTACAGTTTGACCTACATTTTCTAAAATGGTGTGGCCTGGATTATATCACTGCCCTATATTCTCTATTTGAGTTTGTAACGGGGGGAATGCCCTAGAAGAAATGTCCAATTATCATCATTTGCAGTTCTGCCAAAAGAGGAGGGCAAAAACATTTGCCATCAAAGCTCATTAAAGAGATTTTTCCATGCAGACAGCACACTTATCCAACTCAGGGCTTCTTATAAAACATGGACTATAGCAGGTATGGAAGAGCATCTCAGTGTTTGACCTGAAATGACTGAGCTTTCACAAATGTTCAGTTTGGTAGCCCTAAAGAGCCTCAACCTTTTGCAGACATAAAATTCATGTCATTTGCTCTTATTCCTCTCCTACAGGAACTGCATCTTGTCACAGCTAAACTTCAGAAGCGACAATTCTACACAACAGTGTTGTACCAAATCCAAACCATTTCCCAAAGTTTGTCAACAAACTGATTCTTCTGCTTGTATTTCTTTTCCCTTTTTATTTAATCATCAGCTATAACAATCTGTATTTTTTTTTTTGCTTATCCTTAGTTGATAAAAGCATTCTACCTTTTTGCATTTACTGTCTGTGTTGTGTGATTTTATGGTCCTAATTTGTTTAGTTTACTCCTTCATTGCTTGCCTTTTTAATCCAATCCCAAGACATTCCTAGCAAACTGCAATCAAATTTGTCTTTTTTCTTAAATAGTTGGCTGTATTGAATTCCAGGCTTACACACCATGTACAAGAAAAGAGAATATACTGTAGAGCAGTGTTTTTCAACCACTGTTCCGTGGCACACTAGTGTGCCGCGAGATGTTGCCTGGTGTGCCGTTGGAAAAGCTAAAGAATATCAGCTTTGTGTTCAGCCAAACAGGCCCAGGTTGCGCACTGAATAAAGTATTTTATATTTTTTCATATTTCTGTTTAGTTACTATTTCATAATAAAGTAATTATAAAATACTTTCTTTGTGTTTATTTGATTCCTATTCAAGAGAATTACTTTATATATAGTCAATATAGGCCATTTTCTAATGGTGGTGTGCCTCATGATTTTTTTCATGAAACAAGTGTGCCTTTGCCCAAAAAAGGTTGAAAAACACTGCTGTAGAGCACTGTAGAGTTTGTCTTCTGAAAGCCTCCAGGCCACTGTTATTCTGACTTGTACTGCATAGCTATATCCCCACTTTTCATTTAATCCATAGCACTTTTTCATTTAATCAATAGTGTGTGCAAATAGCATAAAGATGCTGACCTGGCAAAGAGCCCTTCAGGCCAGTTAGGAGCCTTTGAGACAGCAAGGTCAATAAACAACTAAGTAATTATGTGTTAATTGATACATATGGTTCAGCTAAATCACCTTTGGAACAGATCTCAGGCATGCTCAGAATGCACACTTCCTTCCCACCTGCTAGCCACGTGACTACCTTGGTCCTTTGGGAGTACTGTTTAAGGTAAGGCAACATTCATGTACATTTCAATGGCCAATATCTCAAGTCTGCAGGAGCACAGCCTCTCAAACTTGGAGTGCTACCCTTGCACCTCCCACAGTTGTTTTTTAAAACTGGGATGTGTAGGGCCAGGGGGTTAAACCTGGAGACAGCTGTTGAGGCTGGCTGGGGAAGAGAAAGCTGCTGCACTGATGTTACCAGGATCCCAGTGGAACATCTTCCTCAGATGCTCCACATGAAAGCCCTGTGAGACTCAGCTCCAACCACATCCTGGTTCTGGGCTTGTCCAGAACAGAACAGAGGAGATTATTTTCTTTTCAACTTCCTTCTTAAACTGTTCCCTCATTCTGGAAAAGACTGTGATGGACATCCCTTGTGTTTTTCCACTTGTGTGTAAATTAAATGTGACAGGAGTGTGATCACTGTCTCCAGTTTTTTCAACCATATTTGCATCTCACACTAGGTCCAAGACAGTACAGGATCCCTTGCACTCCAGCTGATTCCAAGACCAAATCTATTTTAGAACTGAACTCTTACAGATATTGAGAAAGTATATGTCTTTGCCAATGCTGTAGAGTTCAAGCTTAAACATAAGACATACACTCATACCTCAAGTAAGGCCCTTCTGGGTCAATCAATAGCTTACTACCAAATCTTAGAAAGAAGTGGTAAAGTTATCCAGAAGTAATTTATCCAAACTTTTCCAATCTGTGATCTAAACTGCTGGTCATCTACTGTGAATCCAGCCAAGAAGAAATCCACACCCCTCTGTGTATGTGTGTGTGTGAGTGAGTAAGGGAAAAGGAGGGAAGAAGAGAGGGGGGAGGAGAGGGGAGAGAAAGAGAGAGAGAGAGAGATGGCTGCAGGGGTTTGCCTAGATGACTAATCGAAGACTTTCAGAGCCTTGCGGAGCTAAAATAAACAACTCAAACACGTGAGAAAGTGGTCACATTGCAACTAATAAGCAAAATAGAAGCGGGAACTGCAAATTCTTCCACATTTTGTTTTACAGGACAGGAAAATGCAGGTGGCATCCAAGCAAATGTTTTCCAAGCTGGAATCAAGACAGCATCAGAAGCTGAACTCAGACTTTGAGCACAGCGCTATATAGGCAACATATTCTGACTGCACTATGACTCTTTGTGACCCCATGTCCATGGGGTTTTCTTGGCAGGAATATTGGAATGTCTTGCCAGTTCCTACTCACCATCCAAGTAATGAAACAGATCCCGGAAGAAGCAAATACGATAAATACAGCATATGCTTGAAATGCATATTTTTCATTCATTATGCTCTCTTCACAATCTTTCACATCTAGTATATGCTACTACATTCCTGATTCATAATCTGTAAAAACAAAACTCAGGGCTATTGTTGGGGCCATACAATACATCTGACAGCTCCTTTATGGGTATAAAAATATTCTCGGTGGCAAAGTAATGCTTAATTCTTCTATACCCATGTGTTTGCTCCAACAATACTCCTGTGAGTCTCAACAGTAATAACAGAGGGAGAGTTTAGTGGTAAGACAGGAGTGTTAGAAGGCTTAAACTGATTTACCAGCCCTCCTTTCATTGTTCAACCAATTTCGTTGTACATATATTGTACATAGACAATAAAGGTATTATTATTATTATTATTATTATTATTATTATTATTATTAATCATAATCATAATAACCAGTTACATAGTATATATGTCTTTGCCAATATATATAAACTATGTAACTCCTTATATATATATATATATATATATATATATATATATATATATATATATATATATATATATATATATATATATATATATATATATATATATATATATATATATATATATATATATATATATGCATGTTAGGAGTGGATTCGGGTTTCTTCCCGTGTAGAAATCTGGTTGTTTTGGCGACGTTTCGGCGAGGTCTCACTCGTCATCTTCAGGCTGGTGTTCTGGCTTCTTTCTTCTTGAAGCAAAGCGTGATCTCAGTTGAAGTCCTTCTATAAATACTGCTGGGGTGTGTGGTTTGCTTGCTCTGTTGCTGATTGTAGGTTCCTTTGTTCCTTTGTTCTTTTGTGATCTGCTGTGTGGCTGAGGCGATCGTTAAGGGATTAACTGCTGGTGGCTGTTTAGATGGCTGTTTAGATGCTGGTGGGTTAGATGGCTGGTGGGTTCTGGCAGTATCCTGGGCTTTGGTGGAGTGGGGTCCTGTGTCTTGTGAATTCATTTTGGTCTGGCTACGTGTCTGTGGTCTCCCAATGTTTTTTTGGGTGTGTGAGTGTGCTCCATGTGGTGACTGGAGTGGGGTGCCGCAGTAGATGGTGCAGTCGTGGTTTTGTTATTGGATGGTGGTTTCGTTTCATCTGTGGGAAGGGTCTGGGTTTGTGTTTGGTGTGGATGGAAGGTGGTGGCGTCTTGTGTCCTTTTGGACCTGGTGTCAGTCTTTGTGACAGAGGCTCGTCTGTTGACCAGGGCTAGTTTCAGATGTCAGGCAAGCGGGAGGTGTCATCGCGTTTATTCATGTTGTTTGGGTGTTTCTCTATTTCAATGGCTTCAATGATTATTCGACTGTTGAAGTGTTCAGTTTTGGAGATGAGTTTGGTTCTTTCAAAATCAATTTCATGACCTGTTGTTTTTATGTGCTGGAAGAGAGGAAGATTTTTCTTCTTTTTTGACTGCGTTCTTGTGTTCTGCGATGCGTGCGCTTATTCTCCTGTTTGTCTGTCCGATGTATGTGGCTGGACAGACTTTGCATGGTATTTCGTAGACTCCTTGGTTTTCTAGCTCAATCTTGTCTTTGGGGTTTCTTAAAATGTTGGCTATTTTTTGGTCGGTGCAAAAGGCTGTCTTGATATTGTGTTTGTGGAGAATTTTGCTGATTTTGTCTGTGGTGCCTTTGATGTAAGGGAGGAGGGCGGTGCCGTTGTTCTCTTCTGTTTCTTGGTTCTTGGGGGTGTTTCCTTTTGGATTAGTTTGGTGATGGTGTTTTTTTGGAATCCGTTCGCAATTAAAACATTCGAGAGAGTGTGTAATTCAGTTTTAGGTGGTCTTTGTCAGCGGGCGTTTGGTTCTGGAGATGAGGTTTTTGCTACGGAGTTGATCTGTGCAGGGTGGTGGTGTGATTGTGCATTTAAGTAGCGGTTTGTATGTGTTTTTTTCTGGTAGATGGTATGTCCTAAGGAGCCGTCGGGTTTTTGTAGATTAGGACGTCCAGGAAGGGAAGTTGGTTGTTGGCTTCTATTTCCATAGTGAATTGTATTTTGGGGTGTAGGCTGTTGAGATGTGTGAGGAAGTTGTTCAGTTTATCTTTCCCGTGTGGCCAGATAACAAAGGTGTCGTCAACATATCTGAGCCAGAGTTTGGGTTTATGTTCGGACTTCTGTAACGCGTTGGTTTCAAAGTGTTCCATATATAGGTTTGCGATGACCGGTGAGAGGGTGATCCATGGGTGCTCCTTCTATCTGTTTGTATCTTTGTCCATTGTGGATGAAGTATGTGTTGGTTAGGCAGTGGTTGGTCAGATCTAGGATGTGCTTGGGGGGTTGTATTTGTTGTGGATAGCTGTCAAGGCTTCTTGAATGGGCACTTGTGTGAAGAGCGAAACAACATCGAAGCTCACGAGTAGGTCATTGGGTTGTAGGTCTTGTTTCTTTATAATTTCTATGAAGTGGAACGAGTTTTGTACGTATGAAGTGATGGATTCTGCATAGGGCTGGAGTTGTTTGGCAAGAAATTTGGCGAGGTTTTGTAGAGGTGAGCCTATGGAGCTGACTATGGGTCTGAGAGGTGTTCCTTCTTTGTGAATCTTGGGGAGGCCGTAGAGCTTGGGGCATCTGGATGATTTCTCTCTGGGGATGATGCTTGGCTTGATTTCTTCACTTAAGGGAGAGGCTTTTATTTTGGCTTTGGTGGTTTTTTCCAGGTAGGTGGTGGAGTCTGTGTTCAAAGGTATGTAAGCCGGGTCTTGTAGTAGGTTGGATAGTTTGGCTTGGTAGTCGGATGTGTTCATCACCACTGTGGCATTGCCTTTGTCTGCTGGGAGACAAAGGCAATGCCACAGTGGTGATGAACACATCCGACTACCAAGCCAAACTATCCAACCTACTACAAGACCCGGCTTACATACCTTTGAACACAGACTCCACCACCTACCTGGAAAAAACCACCAAAGCCAAAATAAAAGCCTCTCCCTTAAGTGAAGAAATCAAGCCAAGCATCATCCCCAGAGAGAAATCATCCAGATGCCCCAAGCTCTACGGCCTCCCAAGATTCACAAAGAAGGAACACCTCTCAGACCCATAGTCAGCTCCATAGGCTCACCTCTACAAAACCTCGCCAAATTTCTTGCCAAACAACTCCAGCCCTATGCAGAATCCATCACTTCATACGTACAAAACTCGTCCACTTCATAGAAATTATAAAGAAACAAGACCTACAACCCAATGACCTACTCGTGAGCTTCGATGTTGTTTCGCTCTTCACACAAGTGCCCATTCAAGAAGCCTTGACAGCTATCCACAACAAATACAACCCCCAAGCACATCCTAGATCTGACCAACCACTGCCTAACCAACACATACTTCATCCACAATGGACAAAGATACAAACAGATAGAAGGAGCACCCATGGGATCACCCTCTCACCGGTCATCGCAAACCTATATATGGAACACTTTGAAACCAACGCTACAGAAGTCCGAACATAAACCCAAACTCTGGCTCAGATATGTTGACGACACCTTTGTTATCTGGCCACACGGGAAAGATAAACTGAACAACTTCCTCACACATCTCAACAGCCTACACCCCAAAATACAATTCACTATGGAAATAGAAGCCAACAACCAACTTCCTTCCTGGACGTCCTAATCTACAAAACCCGACGGCTCCTTAGGACATACCATCTACCAGAAAAAACACATACAAACCGCTACTTAAATGCACAATCACACCACCACCCTGCACAGATCAACTCCGTAGCAAAACCCTCATCTCCAGAACCAAACGCCGCTGACAAAGACCACCTAAAAACTGAATTACACACTCTCTCGAATGTTTTAATTGCGAACGGATTCCAAAAAACACCATCACCAAACTAATCCAAAAGGAAACACCCCCAAGAACCAAGAAACAGAAGAGAACAACGGCACCGCCTCCTCCCTTACATCAAAGGCACCACAGACAAAATCAGCAAAATTCTCCACAAACACAATATCAAGACAGCCTTTTGCACCGACCAAAAATAGCCAACATTTTAAGAAACCCCAAAGACAAGATTGAGCTAGAAAACCAAGGAGTCTACGAAATACCATGCAAAGTCTGTCCAGCCACATACATCGGACAGACAAACAGGAGAATAAGCGCACGCATCGCAGAACACAAGAACGCAGTCAAAAAAAGAAGAAAAATCTTCCTCTCTTCCAGCACATAAAAACAACAGGTCATGAAATTGACTTTGAAAGAACCAAACTCATCTCCAAAACTGAACACTTCAACAGTCGAATAATCATGGAAGCCATTGAAATAGAGAAACACCCAAACAACATGAATAAACGCGATGACACCTCCCGCTTGCCTGACATCTGGAAACTAGCCCTGGTCAACAGACGAGCCTCTGTCACAAAGACTGACACCAGGTCCAAAAGGACACAAGATGCCACCACCTTCCATCCACACCAAACACAAACCCAGACCCTTCCCACAGATGAAACGAAACCACCATCCAATAACAAAACCACGACTGCACCATCTACTGCGGCACCCCACTCCAGTCACCACATGGAGCACACTCACACACCCCAAAAAACATTGGGAGACCACAGACACGTAGCCAGACCAAAATGAATTCACAAGACACAGGACCCCACTCCACCAAAGCCCAGGATACTGCCAGAACCTACCAGCCATCTAACCCACCAGCATCTAAACAGCCATCTAAACAGCCATCAGCAGTTAATCCCTTAACGATCGCCTCAGCCACACAGCAGATCACAAAAGAACAAAGGAACAAAGGAACCTGCAATCAGCAACAGAGCAAGCAAACCACACACCCCAGCAGTATTTATAGAAGGACTTCAACTGAGATCACGCTTTGCTTCAAGAAGAAAGAAGCCAGAACACCAGCCTGAAGATGACGAGTGAGACCTCGTCAAACGTCGCCAGAACAACCAGATTTCTACACGGAAGAAACCCGAATCCACCCTAACATGCATATATATATATATATATATATATATATATATATATATATATATATATATATATATATATATATATATATATATATATATATATATATATATATATATATATATATATAAAGTAAATAAGAAAATAATCAGGCAAGATGGCAGCTAATGTGTTACCAAAAACAAAACAAATTAAAACTATTAGTTGCCAAATGCCTTGGTAAAAAGCAAGGTCTTGAGAGCTTTCTTAAAAGCCTGCTGGGACTGTGCTAGACAGATCTCAGTCATCAGTTTGTTCCAGAGTGTAGGGGAAGCCACTGAGAAGGCCCAGTTTCGAGTGATCAGTTTCTGGGCCTCCCTGGGAGTGGCCACCCGAAGTGAGAGTGCCTGCGACATTCTGTTGGGTTGGGCCTCAGGTACTCAATCCCAAGCCATGGAGGGTTTTCTAAGTCAAAACCAGTATCTTGAACCTTATTCGGGATGCAACGGGCAACCAATGCAAACAGGCCAGAACTGGGGTGATGCAGTGGGGTGATGCGGTCATATCCGCCTGCACCAATCACCAGTCTGGCCGCTGCATTTTGTCACCAATGTAGTCTCCAAAAAAGGGTCAAGGGCAACCCCACGTAGAGAGTGTTGCAGTCATCTATCCTCAAGATCACAAGTGCCTGCACAACTGTTCTCAAGGAGGCGTCATCCAGATACAGGCGGATCAGGGTTATCTGCCTGAGATGGAAAAAGGCAGACTTGGAGACGACCATCATCTGGGCTTCTAGGAATAAGGTTGGATCCAAGACCTCACCCAGATTCCTCACTTTTTCTACCAGCTGAAAGGAAATATTCTCCAGTCTGGGGAGAGGGCCACTGTATCCAGTAGAAGACGCCCCGAAGAACAGAACCTCGGTCTTCTCCAGATTGAGTCTGAGCCTTTTAGTCTGGTCCATTCCATGACTGCATCCAGGCAGGAGTCAAGGGTCTGCACCACCTCCACTGCAGAGGTGGTAATGGAGAGAGAGAGCTGCATGTCATCAGCATACTTATGACAACAAACTCTAAACCCTAATGACCTCAGCCAGTGGCCTCATATAGATGTCAAACAGCATGGGGAAGATTGCCGAAGCCTGGGGTACTCCACAAGGGAGTGTCCAAGGAGCCAACAACTCTTCCCCCAGCTTAACACGCTGGGAATGGCCACCAAGGAAGAACCAGAGGCAGCTAAAAGCTGTACCTCCAATCCCCACCTCAGAGAGCCAACCCAGCAAGATACTGTGGCCAATGGTATCAAAGTCCACTGACAGATCCAGGAGGACCAACAAGGGAGAGCAACCTCTGCCAGCCCCTCTGAGGGGGTTATCATACAGCGCAATCAGGGCGGTCTCAATCCCCCAATGTGGACTGAACCTGGAATGGAATGGGTCCAGGACGCAATCCTCCTCCAGGAACGTCTGGAGGGGGACAGCGGCAACCCTCTCAATGACCTTGCCCAGAAAAGGAACATTGGCAATCGGTCGGTCGGTAGTTGGACAAATCGTCCAATGTCAAGCCAGGTTTCTTTAAGTGGGCTTCACCACTAGACATGGGCACGACTCGACGAAATTCTCATTTCCATTTCCGTTCCTCATTTCCGTTACGCAACAAAATGAAGAACGACAATTACTCTGCCAGAACTCAAACTCGAACCGAAAAAAGAAAAATTGGGTCTGATTTGTTGTGTTGTCGTTCCTGGCATCGCGCGATGCCAACAGCACAGAAAAAAAGTTTTAAAAAGTTAAAAAAAAAAAAACGATTCCCGGCCAAAAAAGCAGGCGAAAATATGCCTGCCTGAGGGCACCTACCAGAGGGGTGGTTTCTGGGGGAGGGTCCCCGGCCTCCCCCTCTCCTCTCCTGGGCTGCGCAAAGTGCGCATCCTCGTCGAGTCGCAACTCGCCAAGTGGCGCGGCAGAGAAAAAAGTTTTAAAATAAAAAAACCCGATTCCCGGCCAAAAAAGCAGGTGAAAATATGCCTGCCTGAGTGAGGGCACCTACCAGAGGGGTGGTTTCTGGGGGGGGTCCCCGGCCTCCCCCCCTCTCCTCCTGTCCTTCCTGGGCTGCTCTGGTGGAGTGGCGGCCGGCGGGCATCCTCGTTGTCCCGCCAACGTCACCGCCTCGCCGGCTCACCGCCGCTATTCGAGTGACACAGAAAAAAAGTTTTAAAAACCCGATTCCCGGCCAAAAAAGCAGGCGGAAATATGCCTGCCTGAGTGAGGGCACCTAGAGGGGTGGTTTCGGGGGGGTCCCCGGCCTTCCCCCCCCTCCTGTCCTGGGCTGCTCTGGTGGGGCATCCTCGTCGACACCATGCGGTGCGGGTGGGGGATCCAAAATGGGGCGGGCGACCACAATCTTTTTTTTGAAATCGTATCATCGTGGTCCAAAAACACACCAAAGCACCACAGAAACATGCAAAAATTGCTATTTTAAAACTGCCAGATTTTTTACAGTAGCAGTGGGTTTTTCTTGCAACAAAATGTCTCCTCTGTCCTCCTCTCCATTGATTTTATTTTATTTTATTTTATTTTTATTTTTTACACCTGCGCAATGATGGGCTGGCCATGGGAGTGACCATGCAAATTTTTGGAGCCATTCCATCAATCTCATGGCCACTTGGCCAGGTTGAGCACAGAGACTTCTGGGATGTGCCAATCGGGCATAAAAAGCCCATAACCGTAGCCCGAACCCTAAGCCTAAGCCTAAGCCTAACCCATACGCCAGTACACTGTCCTTCTAAGTGGGTCAGAGAGGCACCCAGAGGTGCACCCCAATACTCACCCTAACCTTACCTGTAACCCTAAGCCTAGCCCCTGCACTAACCCTAACCCTAAGCCAAACCTGTGTACTCGCATTGCACTATACACACAAGTACACTTCCCTTCTTAGTGAACCACAGAGCGGCCAGATCAGCAGTGGGCCTGTGGTCTACAGAGAGGCACCCAAAAGAGGTGCCTCTCTGCCACTCAACTTGGTATGCATATCCAATTGGCTATGCATGCCATTTTGTAGTGGGTGAGGAGAGGAGGCACCCACGAGGTGCCTCCAGGAGCCCGCTTTCCCTTCATAGCGGGCCAGAGGAAGCACCCACCCCACAGAGGTGCCTCCAGGAGCCCGCTACCCCCCCCAAACCAGTACTAACGACAGACGAAAAAACGACACCACGAAACGACAAAATTTTGAAAAAATTCGCGAAAAATGGAAACGAGCCAAACGGACCCGTCCCGAAAAACGACAACTCAAAAAAAAAATTCCTGGTTGTGCCCATCTCTATTCACCACTATCTCCTTCAGGCAAGAGGAAATGATCCCTTCCCTGAAGGATGCAGTGGAGATAACAGAAGCCCACTCTGGCATGCTTCCTCTGTCAGATTTGATAAGCCAGGACGGGCAAGGGTTGAAGGGGGAAGCCACTCGCCTGCAAAGGCCCAAACTCAACCAGATGAGGAGACCAAGGGGTGCGGCACTTAGGATACACGATGGGGGCGTTAGAGCAACCGGAGTCTAGACCAGCTCAGATGGCCTCAATTTTGGATCTAAAGAAGGCTGCAAAAGACTCTCTAGTGAAATCACTAGGAGGAGGCCCAGACTGACCAGGGTTGGTGAGGTCTCGAACCACCGGAACAATTTCACCTGGCAGTTCAAGGCCCCACCAATTCTCAAGGAGGCATAAGATCTTTTAGCCTCCCTGACCGCCCAAACATACTGCCTGGTCAGTAAACAAACGGCAGCCGGAACAGATGCTGACAGATCCTTTCTCCATCTGCACTCAAGTCTTCTGCATTCTTGCTTCATCGCTTTCAGCTTAGCCGTAAATCATGGCAAGGGATGACCTCCACAATGGAGAAGATGCTTGAGGGCGATCTGGTCAACAGCCCGGGTGGCATCCTCATACCACCTCTCCACCAGGGCTTCTACTGGATTGTCAGCCAGACCATTAGAAAGCTACCCAAAGGCCTCCAGGTCCAGAAGTCTTTGGGGGCAAGCCCAAATAAGGAGCCGAGGCTTCCCGTAGGGTGGGACAGTGATCAACAGGGAAAAAGACAGCAGATGATGGTCTGACAATGACACGGATTGAGGAACAATGTCCCCAACCCTCAGATTATAATATGCTGACATGGAGGAAAATACCAGGTCTAGGATATGTCCTGCTCTATGGGTGGGACAAACAACATGCTGGAACAGATCCATGGAGGCCATGGACTCCATCAAATTCAGAGCCGCTCCTGAAAGCCCATCCTCAGCATGCATGTTGAAGTTCCCTACCACCAAAAGTTAGGGGACCTCAACAAAGCCACTGAGATGAACTCAGTGAGCTCTGGTAGGAACTACTAGCCATAGATAGCTTTCTCTTTCGTGGCCCCCCCCAAATTACTATATAAATTAATCTTAAATTGATGGCCATTAATACATGTTTGCAAAATGAAACCAACAGTGTAATGACATGTTGTATGAGGAGGCACTTGTGTGTGTGTCCTGAACCTCCTACCATTCAGCATCATGACCCTGGTTCCTAAAAAAATTCTGTATGCAGCTCTTGCACTAGCCAAGGGGGAGAATGCCTGATCTTAAAATTTTGTTGTGGGACATCCACACTGCTAGGAGCCAGGGACAAGATAGGAATTCTCTTGGTGTATCGCCCTCCCTGTGACACAACAACTTATCTACCTCAGCTTACTGAACTGATAGCAGGGGCTGATGTTGGAGTCCTCACGGCTCATCATTCTGGGGGACATTAACATCCATGCTGAAGCACCTCCGTCAGGGGTGTCTGATGACTCCATGACCTCCTTGTCAACAATGGGCCTGGCCTAAATGTTATCTGCCTCAACCCATCCTGCAGGCCACACCTTAGACCTGGTCTTTTGCCCTGATATGGACAGTAGGGACATTGAGGTAAATGAACTTTCTGTAGTCCCATTGTCCTGGACAGACCGCTATAGGGTGTGCTTTAGGCTTGCTGTAACTCACAGCCTGCCCCAGGGTGGGTGGGGAGTCAGACAAAAGCAATACACCCCAGAAGGTTGATGAATCCAGATGATTTTTAACCGCCCTTGGGGAGTTTCCTACCTCTCCGGTGGGTGATTCTGTTGAATACTTGGTTGAACTCTGGAATGGGGAAACGAGCAAAGCCATTGACCAGACAGCTCCTAAACCTCTCCTTCCTCAAAATAGACCCAAACTGGCTGCTTAGTTTACTGGGGAGTTGGCAAAATTGAAACGGGTGGCCTATAGAGCTGAAAGGCGTTGGTGGAAAACCAAGATTGAAACGGACAAAGAAACAGTGAAAAGCCTTTGGAAGGCTTATTCCAAGGAGGAAGAGGCAGCAAAGAAATCATTTTTCTCATGACTCGTCTCTCTGAAATGGGAATGGGGGTACTGCATTAAAGTGGCTCCAGTTCTTCCTGCAGGAAAGAACACAGAAAGTGGTGTTAGGTGATTCATGTTTGACACCATGGCAGCTGACGTTTGGAGTCCCCCAGGGTTCTGTTCTGTCTCCTATGTTATTTAACATCTATATGAAACCACTAGAGTTGATTACCAGGTCTTTTCGGGTCAGGTGCCACCAGCTTTACCTCTTGTCACCTCTGGACTCTAAGGGAGCTACTATCTCAACTTTACATGAGTGTTTAGCTGCAGTAATGAACTGGATGAGGATGAACAAAATGAAACTAATCCCAGACAAGACATAGGTGCTTCTGCTCAGTCAAAAGGGAGAACAAGGGATAGGGATGCAACCTGTACTGGATGGGGTCACCCTCCAATTGAAAAATCAGGTACACAGCTTGGGGGGTGCTCTTAGGCACATCCTTGAGTTTAGATGCCCAGGTCATGGCTGTGGCCAGGAGCGCATTTGCACAATTAAGGCTAGTACGCAAGTTATGCCCTTTTCTTGAGAAACCACCTTTGGCCACAGTGACACATGCCCTAGTGACATCCTGGCTAGACATAATGCGCTCTATGTGGGACTACCAATGAAAATTCTCAGGAAACTTCAACGGGTTCAAAATGCAGCAGCCAGACTGCTGACTTGGGCAGGGTACAGAGATCACATTACACCCCCATTAAAACAGCTCCACTGGCTGCCAATCAACTATGAGCACAATTCAAGGTGCTGACCTTGACCTACAAAGCACTATATGACCTGGGTCCTAGCTACCTCAAAGATCGAATCTCACAGTATGAATCGGCTTGGGTGTTAATGTCATCAGAAGAGGCCCTTCCCTCCATCCCATCACCCTCACAGGTACATCTCGTGGGAACCCATGAAAGGGCCTTCTCCACTGCTGAGCCAGATTCTCAAACTCCCTCCCACTAGAGGCCAGGACTGCCTCATCTCTGTTGTCCTTCCGGAAACAGGCAAAGACCTTGCTCTTCAGGCAGGCTTTCCATGAATGATGGACTACCATTATGTGTCTTTTATATGAATCTATAGGTTCACATAGACTTTGTGTTTATACTGTAACTCCTTATAACCTTATAGCTTTAATGTAATGTTGTGTATTAATGCTATATTATGTCCCTCAATTCCTTGTTCTCAATACTTGAACATGTCTTAATTGTTTTGAACTGTATATTATCCCTCATTACTGTAAGCCGCCTTGGGTGCTTTTCCAAGGAGAAAGGCGGGGTAAAAATACTCTAAAATAAAATGAATAAATAAATATACTATATCTCTTTAATGCCCCTGACTTGCCTTTCAAAAACAACACAAAACAAATATTGCAATATTTTCTTCCTAGCAGAGCTGCTTCAGTTCTATTTCACTTTTAAAACAACTACCCTCCAAAGAAACATTACGATGTCTACAATTTAAGTTGCTCCATCTTAAAATGAATTATTGCTCAACTGGAAAAAGCAAGGTAAAGGGCTGTATAAGTTATTTCACACAATCGATCTGTGTGGTAGCCTTGCGGTACAGCCAGTCTTGTTTTCAGTCCCTTTCCTACTAATCCTTCCCTTCGTGAAACAGTCGTATCACACAAAGTATCAGTGTGTTCACTGGAATATCCATCACAACATCAAGATCTCTTGATCAACTGCTGCCAGTCGAGACCTCCATCAATGGATACATGAAATCCAGATGCTGGGATACCAGAAGGCTGTCAGCCCTCACTTTCTTCCACTCCTTGGATACTGGAGGGTGTTGGAACCACTTTTCCCTCCTTGTATAGCTCTCATAATCAACACTGACTTCTCCTGAAAACAAAAACCAACATGTGGAGAATGCCTTCTGAGCCCTAGAATTGTAACATTGCTGTCCAGCAGGCCTGGAACCAACACTGAAAGCAACGGAATAGAAAAAGCAATGCAAAAGCAAAGTGTTCTACTTATATACCACTACAAGTAGTCTCTGGGCAGTTTACAGTTTTTAATTACAGTGTACAGGCTACACATTGCCCCACCCCCCAGCAAGCTGGGTACTCATGATGAGTCAACCATGAGCCTGCTACCTGGGATTGAACGCCAGGTTGTGAGCACAGTTTTACCTGCAGTATAGGCATTTAACCACTGCACCATGAGGCTCAGTGAAAGGTAATACCCTCCGTGTAGATTTCAGTGTAGATTGAAATGTCAGTGAATCAAAAAAGTGAATTAATAAGCAGGGAAAACAGATCTATATAGCCAAGTCTTCAGGTGTTTTTTTAAAGACCAACAGTGTGGGAGCCCAACGAAATTTAGGAGGCAATTGATTCCATAAGCGAGGCGCCTCGACTGAGAAGGCCTGGTTCCCTGCCACTGACTTATGGGCCTCTCTTGGAGTTGGAACCCTCAAATGACCTGCCTGAGAAGACTGAGTGATGTGGGCGGTATTCTGCAGTAGGAGCTTATCTGACAAATAACAAGGTCCCAAACTTGAAATCAATGTGGTAACGGATCAGCAGCTAGTGCAGCGTGGCAGTATAGGGTTGATATGTTGGTATCTTCTCAATCCTGTTACCAATCTGGCAGCAAAATTCTGCACTAGCTGGAGCCTCTGCATTAACTTCTAAGGCAGCTCCACATAGAGCAGGGGTCCTCAACCTAAGGCCCCGGGGCCGGATGCAGCCCCCCCCCAGGTCCTGAATCCGGCCCCCGGGACCAATTGCAACCCCCCCCCACCTACCCCTGCTTTGCGACCAAGCCAACCTCCGCAGCTGCTTCTGTTGCTGAGGCAGATCAAAGCAGTGGCCTATGTCACTTCTCCCACTCCCCCCAACTACCGCCCAGATGATCAGCATGCTGGCTAGTGGGGAATTTAGAGTGGGAGGGCTACGGCAAGGTCCCCCGCTCCCCCCACCCACTGTGGTCCGGCCCCCAGTGGTGCCTGGGGCGTGGTGGACCGGCCCGCTGTTTGAAAACGTTGAGGACCCCTGACATAGAGGAATAGTATTTCTAGGAATACATTCCAATAGTCCTCCCCAGGTTTTCATTTCCCACCTCAACCGTCGTCAGAGGTCTGTGGCTATGGAGCAGACTCTTGTCTTCAAGCAGCTTGCTGTTTTTCCAGGTCTCTCTCCACCACCACCCCCATTAATTTCTTAAAACCCCAAGTTCCCTTAAGTCTTCTAGTATTTCCTTTACATGTGTTGTTGATGCTGTTTTGGCTATTAGAACTGGATACGTCTTACACTGGACAGTCCTTCTTACACTGTGACCTCCATTTCAACACCCTGTAATTTCACACTTGATCCATCCTTATCCAACATCTGTACTCTCTAGTATGGTACACAAGCTATGAACATTTTCAGGCCACACTGAACTCTTGACCAGCTGAGACAAAAGTAACTGACACTTCTGCTAGACAGCCAAATGCAGCATCCCTCTCAAATGCATGTTCTTGAGGAAGCTTGAAAGGTTGCATTTTCGGTTGGATAGACAAAAATAATTTGCCTCATAATTATTTATCGGCTTTAGACAACCTTATCCCTTTAGCTGATGCAAGCAATTCCTCTCAACCATATTTGCAAGTGCCCCCACACACACACAATAGCTTATGCTTCATTTATTTTAAAAAGAGGTTTTCCGGGAGTGGAGGGGTCTGGGGTTTTGGGGGAAGTTGCATTGTTATTTGCAGTTGTCCTAGTAGTCGGTAGCTTATCCAAAGGACTCAACTGAAGCCAGTTTCCCCCTAGTGCGTTTCAAAGTGCAGGATTTTTTTGGGGGGGGGTGGCGTTTCACCGTCTAATCTGGAATGGCGATCTTCCCAGAGTTTTCGAAGAATGTAAGATGTTCAAAAAAGAGACTGGCCATCGCCACCTCGCAGTTCCCGCCGACGGCTGAGCAAGAATTTGAACCCAGGTCTCCTCAGCCTCCAGAGGAGTGGCCTCAAAACAGCGTGCCTCTTTGCATATATTATAAAATAAAATATTGTGTATACTGTATTTCGGAATCAACGGCCAGCAGCTCCCTCTGGCCTCACGTCGACGCCCCTTTGTGTCGGTATGTTTACAACAGAAACGGGCGAGGGGGGGGGGTGCCACGTACTTTCCCAGCAACAAAACAAATGGGATGCAAAGGCAGTCTTTCCTCGTGCCATGGGGGTGGGGGGGAGCAGCCTTCTTTTCACCAGTTCCTCTTTCTCTAGCCGTAGATCACTCTCTGAAAATCGGCATGAGCGTGCGGATCTGACCCCCGAGGCTGCTGTTTTTGGCAAAACGTTTCCTCTCTCTCTCTCTCTCTCTCTCTCTCTCTCTCTCTCTCTCTCTCTCTCTCTGTGTGTGTGTGTGTGTGTGTGTGTGTGTGTGTGTGTGTGTGTGTGTGTGTGTGTGTGTGTGTGTGTGTGTGTGTGTGTGTGTGTGTGTGTGTTCGTGTTCGAGAGGGGAGCCAGTCACGTTGCAGATCCACGTGCCAGTAGGAGCCTGGACCAGAGCCCGGAATGTGAAAATTAATCAGGCGAGGAGCAAAGCAACAGATTTGCAAACTTCGGGGAAGACGCGAAGGAGGGGAGGGGGAATAAGGGGGAGAGGAAAAAGAGGTGGAGGAGGAGGAGGAGGCTGGCTGGGTGTGTGTGTGTGTGTGTGTGGTGGTGAGAGAGGGACACACCATGAGGACAGCCAACGTACGGGAGGAATCTGTCCAGACTTTCTCCCCAGAGAGCCGCACAGCACAACAGCTGCAGGATATTATTGCACGTCGCCACCGCACCCAGAGACGGAGTCCGGCTCCGGCTGGATGTCAGCTCAAGCGCCCCGGGAAATTTGAACAGTGACACGCGCGGCGCCCTCCGCAGCCTTCCTTTACGGGCGCCGCCCCGGCCCCCCGCTGCAAAGGCGGCTCCCTTCGCCGGCGCTCCCTGCCTTCCATGTAAGTGAGCTCCTTTTGCAAGCCACCGAGGGGAGGATGGGAACCCACCGGCGCCCCCGATGCGAGTCCTCTTGCATCACGAGTCTCACTAAATTCTACCGCAGCTCCCCTGCAAAACTAAGGGCCTTTTTTTTTTTTTTTTGCAGAGGAGCTGGGCCATCATGCAAGGGGGCCGGTTGCACCCGTGTGGGTAAACATGAAACTCGAAGTAAGCCCCGTTCAAATCAAGGGAACTGACTTGTACTCCCATTTTTCATTTTGGCACAACTGACTCCTTCCCCACATTTCTAATAGATTCTTGGATACATGTTGTTGTGGCACGGGGTGTGCACTTTTGGCAGGTTTTGTTGTATTGGGTTGCTGAAAAACAGATTGCATTGTTTATAGAAATACCACCAGATATTCAAATGAAGAAGCGCCTAAGATCTTACACAGTATAAGCCGAAACCCTTTCATTTGCCTGGAGGTAAATCCCATTGAAATCATGGTATTTACCTCATGAGTAGAGACCATACGTGAGACTGCGCAAGCCTTAAATCAAGTTAAATTCCCTCTTTTATGTGTTTGGCCTGACTTTCCCTCCCATGTATTCTCAACTGGAGGCGAGAAATTTTCCTTCGGGCGGAAAAAGATGGTTTTGTCCGATAATGTACTGGGATCCGTGGCCAAAGGAAAGGAAGAGAAGGAAGGTGGAAACTTACAAGGCGTTGCAATCTCAGACTGAACGCACTAGATGTATTTCGCAGTCCTGCCAGCCGTTCTGTGGAGATACCTCCTGTTGATCCTAGTGGAGCTTGATGGATTTTAGAATAGATATTATTTTTAGCATTAAGGAGCCAGGACTGTTTGGACCACGGCTGACACGCTCTGCGCCCACTCACGGAGCAGTCTAGCCCGTTCAACTGAGGTTTTCTTTTGCATAACATGCATACGTTCAGGGTATGCAGTGCAGTTTTAGGAATTAAGTCCCACATACAGAGAGAGAGACACGCTTTACTTTTTTGCCTCCGGAGTGTCTTTTGCACGACAGAGTCACTTTCCATTCACGCATCTGATGAAGTGGGCCGGAGGATACGAATGCTTATCAGCAAAATGAAATGGTTTCGTCTTTTCATTTTGCCGCTAGGTCCTATATGACTGGGTCGGATGCCTACACATGACGAATGTTTTTTTCTCCGAGTTGTAGGCGTTCTCCCTCCTTTAGGCTGGTGCGACTTCTGGATTTACCGTAAAGCTATGCCGCCTCGCTCTCTTTCTCTTCTCCTTTTTAAAAAAAAAAATCGATTTTTTTCCCCCCAAGCCGCCTTGTTGTTTGCAGAGGCAGCAGCCGTTAACTGTAAGCTAAGACTTGGCCGGGCAAAGTCCGCCACTCGAGCCTTGTTGACTTTCCTGCCAGGCGGTGATGCGAAGGGAAGGCCTGACTGATATTTTAGGCTGCCGGTGACTTCTCTCATCATGACACACCTACCAACAGTGCCTAGTCGCCCCGGGGAAAAGTGGCGCGTTGCGGTCCTTGCGCAACCTTAAACCGCTTTGGAACAGGGAATTCGTTTGGCTCTAGCGTTCTGGCGTTATTCGTTCCGCCGCCACGGCTTTGGGGGTTGCTAAAGCAAAAAGCTGGGCGTGGAATTAAGCCGGTGACGCCACGTGGCCCTGGACGACCCTTAGCCGTCGATGTTCCTGCTCTCCAAGACATTTTGCAGCCTGAGGGAGAACGATGGGAGTTTTGCTCATTCTGAAATCCATGTGCAAAATTATAAAATGCGTTTGAAAACCCGGCGTTTTGAAATGCAATATACTACCCTGTTTCCCCAAAAATAAGACATCCCCTGAAAATAAGACCTACTTACAGTTTTGCCCCACACTGAAATATAAGGCATCCCCCCCCCAAAAAAAATAAGGCCTCCCCATAATAAGATAACAATTAAATGTGTACCATATTTTTCTTCATGGAAAAATAAGACATCCCCTGAAAATAAGACCTAGCGCAAATTTGGGAGCAAAAATTAATATAAGACACTGTCTTATTTTCGGGGAAACACGGTAGTAACAGTTGCTGGCCCCGTTCCAAATATTTATAGGAATTACTGGTGTGTTTTCACCCGGCATCCCTGCAACCTTCTGTTTTGACTTAGAATCCTGTAGAATGTGTGTGTGTGTGTGTGTGTGTGTGTGTGTGTGTGTGTGTGTGTGTGTGTGTGTGTGTGTGTGTGTGTGTGTGTGTGTGTGTGTGTGCTCACAAAGTAGAGGCTAAAACATGAAAAGATCCTTCTTTATATACTAAGGAATTTTAGTATGTCATAGGAGCCCACTTATTAATACACGTGAAGATCCCAATGTGGCAGATGTGTATGCATGCACGTGTGTATGGTGGGGTGCAGGGGGAAGTTATCCTGTAAGCAGACCAAAGGAAGAGAAAACGGGGGGGGGGGTTGGATTTGATTGTTATGTAATGTATAGCCTAAGTAGGACTGTGAATGTACTGTATGTGTATGAAGTTAAAGTGACAATATTATAAAGCAATTAAATACAGGCTGATGCTCTTACATTGACGCCAGTGGTAACTGAACAACACCCCCTAGAGGTCGTTGGAAATGCGTCCATTTTCTTCTGCCAAAAAAAAAAAAAAACCACCCAAAACCCCACAAATGAGAGCCATGTGGGCCTTACAAAATACAATGCTAGATGGGCAATGTTTTATTAGACCACTAAAAATCATAGTCAGCTAGTTTTTGTGCATCAAAGCAAGACTCATGATGAAATGTGTGGGTAGCTTTGCACAAGTTAATAAAGGCCTGCCCTTTTTCCATCACTTCCATGTTGTCAAACTGGAAATAATAGGAAATCTCCCCTCCTCCAAAATAAAATAAAATGAAAATGAAGTCTTCAAATGGGAAAAAGCTCTCATTTGCTCATGTAAAATTGAGAGAAAAGTACATTTGGTCACTTGAAGCTTCTTTTCGTGCAGATACCAAATGCTACAATTTACCATGAATACATGCCAAAAATGTTAAGTACTGTACATACAGTTCCTCTTGAATTCTGTCAAGTGCTTGATTTAAATACGTGTCTTCAGTTCTTAAAACCCAACCATTCAAATCACTTCACTGTGAACAGAAGTTAGCCTTCTGGCAAAATACTACCTTATGGTGGCTCCGTTGAATGTGGTGTGCCACTCAATAAATATGCATAGGGTTGCAATATAAGCTTTCCCCCTGTCTTTATTAATTATTGGAATAAATTGATCATAAATATTTATTTAAGAGCAGAAATCATCAGTGGTGCATTTCAGATAGGAGCAGCTGTCAACTACAATGCTGTGCTCTTTGGGGGTGGGGGTCCACAATAAGTATGAACAGGTAGGTTTCTTCAGGTTTGGTGGAAAGTGTAGATTAGTCTGAAAGATGCTTATTAGTTCCCGAAACCACATTTGAATAAACATCTGTTGAATTAGACTTTTACTATGGAAAATTTAATGCATGTACAGTTATCTAAAATGGCAGGAAGTAGGAACTGTTTTCTTCAGTGGAGCAGTCTCATGCTGTGGTCAGTTTGAGGTAATCAGGGCTCAGCTTTAAAACACAAAAGCAGTAGTTGACTGTGTGCTCTTTTTAGCTTTAATGCTGCCTTTTAATGTTGTAAGATGCCTCTTCTAATTCCCTGTTCTTAAACTTAAATATGTCTTAAACGTTCTGGGCTATATATTGTCCCTCAGTATTGTAAGCCGCCTTGGGTCCTTTTCCAAGGAGAAAAGTGAGGTAAAATATTCTAAATAAATAAATAAATAAATAAATAAATAAATAAATAAACTTTTCTGCAAAGCCTCTGACCTCACCGAGCAGATATTAAACTTGGGGGAAACACACACACTGCTGGTATGTATGGAAGACACTAAGCAGGAGACAAAAATACACCTTAGTATCCCATTTCCCACAGAAATGGACAAGCAATTAGGAGTCTAATATGCAGGACTAAGGCATACAGGAATGTAAGCATGCTAACAAAAACAAATATTATGGGGGCATATTAAAGTCTGACGTGTCACTTCAAAAAGACAGATATTTACTTAAGTTTGAGGTGGAGGGGGGAATTAGGGGAATAGAAGTGCAAACCGTGCAAAACATCTTAACAGATGCCTTATTGCTTGTAGTTTTAACTGTTTGTTTTATGTGTTTTTACTGCTGTTAGCCGCCCAGAGTTCCCGCTGGGAAAATGGGCGGGATACAAGCTTATAAATAAATAAATAAATAAATAAATAAATAAATAAATAAATAAATAAATAAACAGTCGTCCTTTAACAGACGTTGGCTGGGAATCGGCATGGATATTCTAGTGTAGAAAATTCTTTTCGTCCAATATGACCGAACATGGTGTCAGGCGCTTCTTCGTGAGCGATTTCTTTAGGGAGATTGGATGGCCAATTGTAGAGTTGCTTTGTGGATTTTCATAATTTCTCCGGGTTAAGTAGGATGTAATGCCACCGAAACAAACTAGGTCGCAGCCTTATAGTGAGGTCTTTGGCATGCCTACTCAGAAGTAAGTCGGGTTGTAACAGGCGGTCTTACTTCCTGGTTCTTATGTACAGGCTTGAAAATTCCCGGGACTCTCCGGAATGTATTTCATTTAACCATATGGAGGAAGACACACTCCTTAGACCGAAGTTCGGTGAACTTTATCATTGCCCGTTTAGGATCAACTTGACCTACGCCCCGCTCAGGGTGACCTCAACTGCTGTCTTCCATTGACCAGTTTAGGGATCCACCCCTTCGACCTTAACGGAGGATCCCGAGTAAATATGCCGAGGGCTTCATTGCGCGCTGCTTCATCAGTCTCATTGCATTAAATGACATAACGCCGATCACCCTCCCCGTTTAAAGTAATGCGGGTGAATATCGAGCACTTAGAGTTTTTGAGGTGCTGGGAGCTTTTTTTTTTTGCCTGCTGAGTAAAAAAAGTAGAGGTGCTGCCCTGCGAGAAACGTGAGAAGACGCCCTCCAGTCTGCTTTAAAAATAGTCCGACCTCCTGCAGGGCGTGCAGTTTAGAGGAAAGCAGTCTTGCAACCATAATCACCGGGACCAGATTTCCAGGAGGGAGGCGTGCATTTGCACCCCCATGCCACGCGGCTACCGTGAGATGGCGATTGTTTTGGGCAGGGATTTTCCACCATGCCGGGATCGGAGGGCCGAAAAAGGAGGTTGCAGGGGCCTCAAGCTGGTGGCAGATGGCGCGGGGGAAAGCCGCGAAGCTCCCTCCCTCCTTTGCCGTCCAAGCACAGGCGTTGTTTTTCGTAGTAGAAGCCAGGAGGAAAATCACAACCGCCTGCCGAGTTGTTTCAGATTGCTCTCGTGCTGCCGCCACCGTACAGCGAAGTGACGCTGGGTTCCCAGTTTGGAGTCCCCTGTCCAAATTAATCAACGATTTCAAACAGTTTTGTCTTGCAGTTAAGGTCCCCAGTTCCGTATCAGAATTCAGGATAAGAGCCAGTTGGGCTGCATATGTCACTAGGATCTTTTAAAAAAAGCAATTTGCTGCAGGATTGTCCGAAATAATACAGTGATCGTTGTTGTTGTCATTGCTCCCTTAATGGAGGCAATTCTAAGGCTTGCTCTTGCAGCTTGTTAACTTTCAGTGGTGACCTTGCCAAAGGACAGAAAATTAAATCTCTCTGGCTCCCTCTTTTGATACTGCACTTTGTAAATGCAAAGATCTAAAAGGTGAAATGACTTCGGTTACCATTTAGGATTAATAAAGGGGTAGCCTGAAAAGTGCCTTTTAAAATACCTTTTAACTAGTAAAAAGTAATCAAAAATTGCTTATTAGTTCAAAAGGGAACATGGTGAATACTTACTGACTGGATTCCTTTTTTAAACCGGCATAGCGTAAAAGTTATACCTGCTGAAGTTTGGAGGGCATAAAATCCAGGCGGCCAGGATTGTGCGCTTTGGCCATGTGGCTCACATCACAACTGTTGCACTGTGGGAGTGGATCAGATGTGTTACTTCTGCCCTGCTGCCGTTTTCCTTTCAGTTTTTGCAGCTGTGCAGTTATTCACCATTAGCTGCACAAAAAGAATTTTGCCATTATGTTACTTTTGCCCAAATATTAATAGTTAACCTTAATTACATCAATTTTAACTACTTGTTTCCAAGCCCTGGGAAATCATTATGGCATTAGACCTGAATATCCTATGTACAATAGTATAGAACAGAACCTCACTGAATTTTTCAGGGCTCACCTTTGAGTAAATACATTTAGGACCGTTGCACACAAACAATACTGCAACTGTAATCTTTTATCCATATCCCCAGAAATATCTGTCATTGAGTAATGATTGGTTATTCAAAACATTGAATTACTCAGTGTAATGTCAGGTGCAGATTTAAATGCAGAAAGAAAGAAAGAAAATACAATATTATTAAATATTGGATTCAGTTTTAGGCTTTCTTTTTATCCCCCATGGGGATATATAAGGGAATATATAATTTTATTTTACTTTTTGCCATATTGCTCTACAGAATGTCTTCCCAAATGTTTGCTATTGTTTGCTTATTGTAACTCATATAGGTGTTCTGAGGAAGTCTTATACTGTAATCTGTAAAGGGCTATTTGCTGTTTTTTCAGGTAAGCACCTCCCTAGCCAAGATCTTGTTGTTTTCTTTTCTGGATTAATTTCTTCAAAATTGCCATTTCCTGTAATCTCTTTACTCTCCATATGTTGATTTTCCCGTCTTGTACTAAATCAGTTTTAGGCACTGTAAGAGTGCATGAGTGCTTATGCAACAGACTTTCATTTGTACCAGTGAATGAAGAGAGGTCAGGATCCTATTCAGTTTTCTGGCCTCTCATGCATTGTGCCACATTAAATATAAGGTTCCCAGTATCTTTTCACATTGTGGCATTCTGAAGGTTCCACCTAGTGATTGAAAGTTGCAAGCCTCAAAATACATGAGATTCAAGTTATTCAGTATATATAGTTCATTTTGAATTATAACTAAAGGAGCTCATTTTAAAAACAAGCATCAGTTATGTTCACACTCCTTGTGGTCCATTAATCAGCATGCTAGCTTTCAGATAGCTACATACCATAGGATTGGAACTATACATCTGAAAGACTGGCAGAGTTCAAAATCCTGTTAGTTATGCCCGCTGCTGTAATACAATTGGTGCACATATCAGTGGCAAACTGCAGCAAGTCTATGAAAACATTTGCTGTTGCCGGCCAAGCTATGACACTTAGCATACAAAACAGTGTTGCTACTTTCTGGAAAGTCAGGGAAAGGGAAATTAGTTAGGGAAAGTTGGGGAAATTGGTTTGAGGTCAGGAAAATTTGTGATTAAATGTATTCAACCAGTGGATTTTGACCTGCTGCTTCAAGAGCATGATCTGTTCTTGTGGCACCTGGAACAGAGAAGTAGAAGGATGCAAGTAAAACTTAATTATGCCCTTTACTGTACCAGCTCCACCTTTTTCTCAGCTCCACCCTTGTTGGTTGAGCTCTGTTCCTACATGATTTGAGTTTGGTCTCCTGCTGAACCCAATACGGAGTCAGGGAAATTGACAAATGTTGGTTAGGGAAAGGCAGGGAAATGAAAAATAAAATTTTAGTGGCTACCCTGCAATAGGATAATATCTGCACAAACTTTTTTACTTGCAGGAAAATTTGCCACTGAGATTGACACCAGTTGTATTATGCCAGTATGAAAACTCAATAGAATTTAGGCAAAATCATCTTTTAATTACTATTGAGTTTTCCGGAAAACAGCTAAAAGGCTTTGGAATTTCCTAGGAACTACTATGGACCATACCTTCTGTGACAGATCTCAAAACACCTGGGCCAGTATCCTACTGCAAGTCCCAGTTAAGCAGATCCATTGAATTAATTGCAGTAGGATACTGGGCCAGTATCCTACTGCAAGTCCCAGTTAAGCAGATCCATTGAATTAATTGCTGAATTGTAATTCAACACTTGAACAGATTCAGACGAATCAGTGGATCTGCTGTTGTTGAGATTAGCAGCAGGATACTGCCCTTTTTGTTTTTGTGCTTAGCAGTTTAAGTGTACCTCTCTTCTTGCAGGGAATTGCAGCTTTGGGCTGTCTTAAAGGACAGGTTGAAGGGAGAAAGGATGGAGCTGAGATCTTCGAAAGTGAACCATGCAAGAAGAAATCTTTTTGGTCCTGTGGACCACAATCATCTGCAGCAGGACTTCCAGAACATGTTGTGGACTGGCATGGAGAGAGCGATGCAGAGATGGAACTTTGACTTCTTGCAAGATAAGCCAACAGAAGGTCTCCTGCAATGGGAAGAATTGCCAGTCCACGAGGTTCCCACCTTCTATCACACTTTTATAGTTGGGCAAGCTCGCCTTCCTTGGCAGTCCATGGACTGGGATGTAACCAAGGAGACCCCGATGCCCCATGCTGGCAAAGTCCTTGAGCAAACTAAGCCTGCCAAAAGGATAGCAAGGAAGAAGGGTGTGGCAGGGATGAAGCGGAGGCAGGCATCATTGACAGGTATGCAGAATGGTTGTTGATTATATTTCTAACCTGCTTTTCCAGCTCCAGCTGGCTGGAGTGCTCACTGAGTTAGGTATCTGACTGTGGAGCCAGAGGTTGGAAGTCTGATCCGTGCCTAATGGGAGAAGATCCAGCCTGTGTTGTTTGGGCCAAGCTGCACAGTCCCAGGATGCCCCCAGAAGCTGGGAATGGTCAGCCACTTCTGAGTCAAGAATGGACTTCACAGCATCTGGTGGTGGTGGTGGTGGTGGTGGTGGTGCTGGTTTCTAACACCAGATAGTGCTTACAGTGGCATATCATCTATCATAAAATACATAAAATACACTTCTGAGTCAAGAATGGACTTCACAGCATCTTGTGGTGGTGGTAGTGGTGGTGGTGGTGGTGGTTTCTAACACCAGATAGTGCTTACAGTGGCATATCATCTATCATAAAATACATAAAAACAAAAAGTTAAAAGAAAGAAAGTCATGGGATTGTTAAATTTAAAGAAAACCGAACACAAACATAATAACCAGTTGAAATCATCATAGCAAACTAAATATTATTAGTTTGGTCAAATCCAAACAAATTTCAAAAGTGGGGTAGTCTTCCCCCACACACAAAAAAAAACCTTTACAGTTTCTGAATTAGTCCATGTGGTGTCGTGGTAAAGAAGGAAGGGGGCATTTGTGTTGATGGTTGTTGTGGTATAGATGATTGATTGTAGGTCAGAGGCTTTAGGCCTCAGTCATTTTGAACACTGGTGTGGCATAGTGGGCACCTGTCAAACAGTCTCGGGAGGCCTAACCTCAGAAGTCCACTTGACTATAGAAGCTTATTGGGGCTGTCAAAAGTAAAACTATTTTCTAAATATTTCCTATATCTTAGAAACCTTGCCAGAGTCACCATAAGTTTTAATTGGCTTGGTGGCACATAACATATGTTCTGCACTCTGATCGATCATCTGTTCTTAGTAGAAGCTACAGAAAACTAATGAATCTCTATTCTCCCAAAGAGTAAAGGTCCCGAAATGTATTTCAACCTAGGTTCTTTCAGCTACACATTCTTGTGACCTCACAAAAGGAGCAATGATTTCCCCCAAAGGCCTGTTTGTGAATGTTCACAATAACTGTTGGCTTTCTTCTCAAGCATTGAACGTGCTTCTTTTGCCGCTCAGCGGTACGTGGTTGACCAGTGTACACCTTATCCCCCATCACAAATTGGTGCTGGAATAACCCAATTAAATTGGCATGGCATATCCCACGGAATTCTAGGGACCTTGCCAATAAGATGTTTCTTTGGAGTAAATGCAAGGCATCAGCTGCTGGGGGAATGTGGTCTACATTCATTGCCAGTTGGGGAGACTGAAGGTTAAATAAATGATCATGGGAACTATTTCTTCACCTCGTTCCCTTTAGTACTGCTTTTCTCCTTTGACAATCTGCCACCGCCTCCTGATTGGGTAGAGGATGTTATTTTTACTGCTGTGATTCATAGTTATTCAGTGCAGAAAATGTCTGTGGGAAGGATAACATGATTTATTAAAATAAATTTCATTACGAGTAGAAACACTTCTGGCATTAATACAATGATTTTCCATCCCAGCCCCATTATCTAAATGGTAGCATTTTATTCTCAGCTGTCCTGGATTGAAATCCTGTTCCTGTGGGACTGGGGTGCCCTGTAGTTCACCTGAAGATAGAATTGTACATGCTGCTCTTCCCTTCTTGAGATAGGCCTTCTCATGTTTTTCTGTCATTTCTTTTCTAGCTGCTTCAGTATGTGTAGTATATTGTAGTTGTATCCAAATAAAATGCAAAAAAGACAGGCTGTGCAGGCCATGAAGTATTCTATGTAATGTCAACCGGTTGACAGAGAGGAAAGTTTCACAACTCTGCCTCTCTCATTTGCCATATCAGCAAAAGTTACTAAGAAAGTTAATATGGAGCACTTAAAACATGGATTAACTTTGGTGAATGCTAAATAATAGTAGAGGAATGTATCACTCTTGTATTTTGCTGCCAGAAAACAGTTGTTTGGGTCTCTCATTTCACATCCTGGCATAAATGTTCTCATTAGCATTTTATTTCTACATACTATAAATTATTTTTTGATTTTATTTAATTTATTAGATATTTATACTGTGCATGTAGCCCAAAGGCTACTCTGGGCAGTTTACAACATAACAAAATAGAAATTATAAACATCAAATTATAATGAATAGAATACAAATTTAACCAATATTATTAAACATAACCATAAAAATAAAAACAACTATAATCAATTTCAGTATTAGAAAAATAGGATTGTGCTATTAAAAAGAATTAATAATCAAAATTATACAGAAGCCATTACAATATAACTTTAGCAAAGAAGTTCCATGATACCTTCCACAGATCACGGTTAGAAAAAAACAAATTAAATTGCATATTTATTAGGCTTTTTAGTTATTAGACTCTATATATTACATGTACATAAATCTACACCACAGAATGTACATGCTTTCTTAGTGGGCTTTCCCCCTCTTCCTTTTCTTCCTTTTTCTCCTTTTTAAAAGTGCAGCAATGAACCCAGTCCTGGTGTTATTAGCCATCTTCAGATGACTGGCACTTGTTCCAGAAGTTGACTAGTAACAAGGTATTTGTGTTGTTTTGACTTAGGAAATCCTTTCAGATTTTATTACTGAAAGCCATATAAAATCCTTATTCAGTTGTTAATTTTGTGCATAGCACAAAATGTTTGAGGAGAGTTACTGTGTTAGTCTTGTAACAGAAACAAAGACTAATCAGTTTTATTATCTGGACTCAGCTTTCATTATCTGAGCCCAGATGCATCTCATGAAATGGACTGCAACTGAAAGCTTATGATAAATAGCACTTGTCAGCCTTGGATTCTTTGTTGCATTTACTCTGTGTGATGATGACTGTTACACTGAGAGGGATGGTGGACCCTCTTCATCGCTATCAGTGCATTCCCTGTTTCCTCCTCCCCCATGCTGTCCATATGGGAAAGGAGGGACACCTCTCCAGGTGGGAGACAAGCAGGGCACGTGCAGCAGGAATATGATCACACAATTGCAGCTCACAACGACAGACAAAATCTGTTGCACAGACATTTCCAACCTCCCCTCTTCCCTTGTGAGTCCAAGACCAGCAAAACATGCTTTCTCTCTGCAACAGAGGTGGATATCATGAAGCTACATATAGGACACACACCATCCAATTCCTTTTTGTGGGTCCCCACATCCTATCCTAGTTTGTTTTTTTTTATTTTTATTTGTTTCTTAGTTTTCTTTTTATACGCTGTTCTTCTACACAAAGACATTTAGAATAGTGTACACCACCATACTTATTACATACATAACAAACAGAACAATCAGATAGTAAAATGTTCCATGTAAAAAGATAAAAATGTGAGCAAAACCTAGTAATAACCTCTACCCCATCAGAGATTATCATGTTGTATACATTATCACATAGTGGTCAAGTCCCTGTTGAAAGGGCCTTCTCGGCTGTGGCACCCAGACTCTGGAACTCCCTCCCACTGGAGGCCAGGACTGGCCCATCTCTGATGTCTTTCCAGACCTTTCAAAGACCTTTCTCTTCAGGCAAGCTTTCCCTGAATGATGTGTCTTTCATATGAATCTATTATGATCACATAGACTTTGTGTTTATAGCCACTTATAACCTTGTTTGATTACATTGACACTATGTTTTCAATGTTAGTCTCCATCACTCATAACTTTACATGGAATGTTACTCTCCTTTTAACTGCTCATATTCTTTTGTAGTTTTATGTAATGTATTTTAATGCTGTAAGATGTTCCTCAATTCCCTGTTCTCAATACTTGAACATGTCTTAATTGTACTGGACTGTATATTATCCCTCATCACTGTTATCTGCCTTGGGTCCTTTTCCCAAGGAAAAAGGCGGGGTAAAAATACTCTAAAATAAATATAAATAAATAAATAAAAATATTTTTATTTAAATAAAAAAAATGACTTTTTAAAATTTAAATTGTGATTTAAATCAGATTAACCCTGCCTTTATTACATCACTTAATATTTTTCTGCACAAAAGTTTGTTTTTTACATCTAATTACAATTAGAATAATCCCATTTGAATCTTTAGCACTTATGGAACAGTTGATTCACCAAATCCCTATTGATTCTGTGTGCCTACTTTAGCACTTTACACAGGAATTATGCCAGCATGAACAGGATTTTGTCCACTATCACTTTCTACATCATGGATTCCCCCCACCCCCCAATATTTATACCATTCTGGATGGATATAAAAATATATCTCAAATGGTTCTCCTGAGATTTTTACTGCTTTTTCTGCATAATACATCGTTGATCTCAGAAGCAACAGTGCAAACTGCTTTGCATGTGCTATGCCTAATTTCTGATGTATTTGTTTCGATTTGTACAGATTATTACACAGCAAAGAAGGATATCAGAGTGGATAAGCAACCTCCTGTGATGAAACTGGCTGTCTAGAAGGGATCATCATACAGTACATTGGATCTACCTCCAGATGTGTTTCAAAAGAGTCTCCAGCCTTACACAACATTTTGAAATAATGTATTTCAAAGAGTAAATACTGTGAAGCCTCACTCAGAGCATCATATTTGAGAAATCAAGATGGGAATCTTTTAGAGCATTTGAAAAAAACTCTCATTAAAATGCCGTTAGACAAACCTGATACCTTTTTAAAGGTTGCAATCAAGAAAGAGGCCAATTGTATCACATAACACCTCAGTGGATATTGCGTATCTGAAAATGGTCAGTGCTAGAGTAAATGATCAAAATACTATGTTAACAAATTGTGAGTGCCATTATATGGTCTTACATGTATGTTTTTTTAAAAAACTTATTTAATATACAGTACAGTGGGCCCACACCCTTTCACAATTCATATACTGTGGTCCCACTATACCACAGGACCACAATATTTGAAAAAAGGCCCCCTGGGGTAAGGGGGAAAAGGCCTGTTTCAGGCCTCCCATTCTTACCCCAGGACTGGTGCTGTCCCGAACGGGCCTGCGAGGGCCTTCCAAGGCCTCCCTCCGAACCGGAAGTGACTTCTGGTAAACCGAAAATCATTTCTGAGGCCTCTGAGGGCCTTTCTAGGCGTGTCAGAGGCCCCAGAAATGTTTTTCGGCAATCTGGAAATGACTTCCAGTTTGCAGGGAGGCCCTTTTGGGGCCTCCAGAAGGCCCAAGAAGGCTCTTGCAGGCTCGTTCAGGGCAGCACCAGGCTGGGGGTAAGTACAAGAGCTCCCAGCTAGACCCAACCCGACCTGCATCCACATATCACACATTTTCAATTATTGCAGATCGGTTTGGGCCCCTAAACCCCGCAATAGGCAAGGGGGCACTGTATTGGGTTTTTTAGTGAGAAAATCAGATATTTTTTACTAAGTAAGTGACACCTTTGGCTGTTAAAAGTTTAGAAATCACATCAAAATTTGGTTGGGGTAACAGCCTATTATTTTGCACCTAGCAGTTTATTATGCATTTAGTTCCTTAATCATGCATTGAGATACAGCACCTGTGTTGTAGCTTGACTATTCTAGCTGCCTTTTCAGAATAGCTTGCCATAGAAGGGTAAATTGCCCCCTCTTGTTCCATACTGAAGTATTGCACCAAGGTTTAATTACAGCATCTTAATATGAGATTCCAGACTGACACCTCCTGAACAATGTGATCAACAGAAAGATGATGCTTCAGCTCTTGTTGAACTTGCATACCTTCTTCCCTTTTGTAGATAATTTATGACTGAATGCTTCTTCATATAAATAATTCTCAGTTCATAGAAAATTAGCTGTTTAAGGAGAAGTTTAATTTAGCATTTTTTTAACCTTGTTAATTTTCTACAAGTTGGGTTTTTACCCCCTGTGGGAAAACATGAAAGCAGGATTCTCCTGAACATCTGGTTCTCCTGTTTGCTGGTTAGGGTAATAAATTGAGCCCCAGCTCTGTTGCTTTCACTTCTGCTGTTCATTCCTTTGAAAACAATTTGTTGGTGTTTCCAACTAGGCCACACTGATCTGGATCTGCAGAACGAAACCATGCCGTACCAAAGCCAACTGCAATGGCAGTTATATCTTACAACCCTGCCAACAAGTGTCCTCCACCAATCTTGGAGCACAATGGGCTAGCTCAAGGAATGCCAAACCTGCCCTGAAGTGTATACAGCTGTCTGCTCTAATACAGTGACATGACAGGTTAAGCTGTCCCATCTGCCTCACAGCAACCTACTAATGCAATAGCCTCTCTCTTCATGATGAAGCTGGCTATCTGGTTAGTGGACAGCAGTATCCTCCCAAAATTCTGCATGCTTTTATTTCAGAGTAGCACCAGTGTACTTTTCTTTGGGTTTTGAATTTGAACCTATTTACCTGGTAAATAAATAAATAAATCCATTAAAATGAATGGTAAATTGTTTCTATTCCAGTAGTTCTGGAATTTCTTCATATCCAGATATGTAAAATTTTTCCATAGTGTTATCTTAGATTTTATTTTTGCTTTTTAAAACTAATGCGAGAGGAATGGGGTAACTGCTCCCTTAGAGGATTGTATGTGTGCTTTGTAGTTCAGATTGATAGTAAAGAAACATTTAAAAATAATTGTCTCTTTCTGCTGAAAACTAAAGCATGTTTGCAGGCTTTACTCTACTTTCAAGGCCCAGTAATGTCACTTAAACATACAAGTGCTTGCCTAAACAATCAGCCATAATAAATGTTATAAGGCACTGGGAATAGATGACTAGTAACTGAGATGGGGTCACACCTGCATCCTAGTTCTTGAGTCATCCTAGCACTGGATCGTAGCTGTTATGCTTTTCTGTGCCTTAACTCTAGAAAAATAGGACTGTTTCCAAGACAGATTCCTCTGACTGTTATGGATGCATTCAAAAATGCATAGAATTTCATGAAGTGCTTGAGCAAAATTAATCTATCATGTGTTGATACACTGCTTGGCATTTTTATGAACACTGGCTATAGGTGGTGACGTAGCATCTATTCACAATTGTATAGCATTAACATCTCCCCACTTTGTTAGTGCCTGAAAGGAATTGTTCTAACAGTTGCAAACTACTGTTTCTTTTTAATCAGTCTAGTGGCTAGCGGATGTTACCAAAACTCTTCTTAACATTTAAAGAAGTCTGTATTATGCAATGTTTTGTTTTCCACCCAGAAATTATTTCTGCTTTGCTTGGACTGTTCTAATATGTGCACATAATGTTAGTTCATTGTATATGTTGGTTTTGAACTGTGGATGTTTGTTATGTTATTTAAAAAATGTGTTTTTTACTTAACGTTTTCTACTATGGGGTTCCTAAATTCTGAATGATGGATTATTGTCCCCTGGCTGGGCATTGTCTTTCATCTCCCTCCCCCCCCCCAATCTCCAGGCAGTGCTATAGCCATGTTCCCTTCCCCATCAGTAACTGGACTTGGGAACAGGTTTAGGGTTAGGGCAGTGATGGGGAACATTTTAGAGACCGAGTGCCCAAACAGCGACTCAAAACCCACTAATTTTTTGCCAAATGCCAATGCAGCAGTTTAACTTGAATACAGGTGGCTGTGAAGGGGCAATGTTGGGTGCCCACAGAAAGGGCTCCGAGTGCCACCTTTGGCACCCATGCCATAGGTTTGCCAACATTGGGTTAGGGTGTCTCTGTTTCTTGTTTTGGGATAACACTCAGAAGTACAGTAACCCCAATCAGAGGTCTTCTTACTGGCAGCTCTAGTTCTTCTATTTCTGCTCTGCCTCTACAATATGGTAGCCTTTCCGGGATTCCTAAGGCCTCTCCCTTTTATATCTCATAGCTCCCAAGGGGGCAATTGCCCTTCCTCCTGTAGGGGGTGTACACTTTCACCCAGGTCGTCTTCTGGTGTTCACCTCCCCAAGGATGCAAGTGGGTGTTCTAGATCCCCAGGCTTTGAGTTCTCTATCCCCAAGTACCTCAGGTACCCACTCAGTCTACTATACATTGTCAGTCCTGGTGGTTTCAGATTCCTTGGGGGGAAAGGAGACCGGCTGCCTATGGGGACTAAAAATGGGCATAAAACGCTAAAATAGTGTTTCTTTTTGTTTTGTTCCATTCCATTTTTTGTTTTATTTCATTTTTTAATTTTATTTTTTTAACATGTGTATGTGTATGTACTGTGTGTGTGGTGCTTGTGTGAGTGTGTGTGTGGTGCACCTTTTTTTCCTTCCCTCAAGCCCTACACGCCAGCTGATTGGTGCTGGAGGGGGGAGGTGTTTTCTCCACCCCAGCGCCGATCAGCTGGCGTGCAGGGCTTGGAGGAGATGGGAAGTTTTAAAAGCCCAGAGCTTTAAAAACTACCCCTAGCCCCACGTGCCAGCTGATCAGCATTGGGGTGGGGGGAAAATTTCACCCACCCCAGTGCCGATCAGCTGGCATGCGGAGCTTGGCAGAGGGGGGGAGTTTTAAAAGCCGGCTGGGAAAAACTGGGCTTTTTTTCATGCCCGGGTGCCGATCAGCTGGCGCACAGGGCTTCGGGTGGGGGAAAAAGTTCCCCTCGCCCAATCGGTTTCGCATAGGGATGCATTGCTTCAATGCATTCCTATGGGAAACTGAAAAAGAAACAGAACGAAATGAAAATTTCCGTTATGTTTCATTTCGTTTTTCTTTGATGAGTCACTTGGTTTTTTGTTTCATTAGGGAATGAAACAAAAAATCATTTTGTGCCCATCTCTAATGGGGACCCTGGCACTTATGTCTTCATCCTCACAGCCCACTCATACTTTCTAAAACAAGATAAAAATATCTGACATCTGCATAACAGTATCAGCTGAAAATGGGTTCCCAACACCCCGAAGATCAGTCACTCAAACAACACAGAGCTCTCTATTTCTTGTTTTTAATGTTTTGGACGTTGGCTTGATTGTTGGAAATAACAATAAACCCTCATAACCTATTGACTTCTGACTCCACCCAAGAGCTTGGCATCTTTTCAAAATGTCCTGGCGAGTGTTTCAGACATCCGCAAGGCAATGCCAAGGAGCTGTTTTGTCTGTAGATGTGGAACAGAGATTAGGAAACGGATGATTGTCTGCCTGTTAATATGTTCCTCTGAAAGGACAAAACTCACCTTCTCTCCTCCAAATAACTCGTCAGAAGTGGAAACGTACAGCATTCCCCCCCCCCACACTTCAAAACGTGCTACCTTTATTGAATGATTATTTGTGAGGTTCTTCTGTTATTTCTCCAGAGCAGAAGCTTCCAGATTTCTCCTGCTGTTTCAAAGTAAAACAACATTTGAGGGCAAAAGAAAAAAAACTAGTTCTTAGCAAAGGGGCTATTGTTGTCCAAACTGTGCTACCGTGAATTCATATTGGGTACTCACATTTGCTGAATGTTCCACTATAAAAAGCAAGGAGGAGGAGGAGCACCCGTAGCAGCAGAAACAACAACAAGCCTCTTCATGGAAAGTTAGTACAGCGGTACCTATTATAAAGGAATTAAGTCGTTCCAAATGAAATTATGTTAAGCAAATTTCCCCTATCTCCGGAATTTTTTATGTTGTGCAGATTTTATGTTATACAAGCTGTTGGTTATACAATGGTCCACTGTATGTAATTTTATATCTAATGGCTGCTACCTGTTTAGTGAAAAATGTGCATGGAATTGTCCATTCCACGTGTATTCTAAGCTAGTCACAGAAGGGAGAATCCAATCGCGTCAGGAAGAAAAAGTTCCAGAAAACGGCCAAACAGCCAAAAAACTCACAACAGCAATCCAATCACCTGTTGTGCAACCATAAATCTCCTTTGCTTAAATGGGGTGATCTCCAGGTTACAAAACTACACAATGAGATTACTAGGAGCAATGTAGTGCTATGGGTACAAAGCCCTTAATGCTTCATATTTTTAACATGATACTGACCAGTCTATTTATTTTAATGGATGCAGTTTTGTTTTAAAACAATATGGGATTTCGTTGAGCCCTTCTTTCTGGCATGTTATTGTTTCATGCACTGGATTTATTTATTTTGTGGGGTGGGGCATTCCATGACATAAACTCCTCACCTGCTGCTTCAAATGGTGCGGCCCTGATACAGGTTTAACCACCTCAACAAGAAATAGACATTAGACATACATTAATCTGTAATAAAAACATTTCTACTTCCTTGGTGACATTTGTCTCTCCCCGATCCAAATATGAGAGCTGAAGCTCAAATTATCATGTCAGTTATTAATTTTATAGACCAAAAAGGATGACCTCAGTTCTGAGAAGCCTTTACCTTATACTTTTCTGACTGGATTGGTTATGGATCACCAGTGGGCCTCCCTACTATAAACTAGCAAATCTAAATTTTAGTGTAAAAAAAATGGAAGATGGCTTCTTATGTATTCTCAGTGTTAATAATTATTGATGTGAATGCCAGGACTATGTGTCTTTTGCTCCCCGACACGACAGCATGTAAAAGGAAACCTCCACAAGGCTAAATACTTCCTATGAGAATACTGTAATTTTCCATTTGGTTATGTCTTCCACCTCACCTCAGGGGAGCATAGCTGTTAAAGGGTCAGGTGTGCTGCTGCTGCTCATTGCCCATGATTACTGCCTCATGCAGCTTGCTTATTCATCCATCCATCTATCCATCCATCCATCCATTCATTCTTATCTCACCTTTCTCATTAATGAGTATCCAAGGCAGCTTACATCATTAAAAGACAATATTAAAAGCTGTTTTTAAAAAAGCATTCAAATACTAAAAGGGCTCAAACAAATACCACTGTAAGAAATTGTAGGGCTGGCCCTTCACTAAATAAAGAAAATCAGAACAATAGAGCAGGTGTATTATACCCAGCTGTTCATGAGTTGGAAATTTCCATGAGGGAAAAAAATTAGTCACCAATTCAACCAGAAAGGGGGCTTTTAGAATTTAAATTTTATAATTCATATAGAGTGGATACAAAGCAAAGCAAAAACCAAATGAAATGAAATGAAATGAAATACAATTCCAGCTTTGGCTAAAAGTTCAGGATGTATATTTTTAGACAAAGATTCTCAAAGTAATTTGCAACAAATCATTCAAAATATAATTAAAACGGTCAGCAACCACAAGTCACCATTATCAAACAATAAAAGTGTTCATAGTCCCATCTGGAAATGAGTGGTAGTTGTACACAAACACAGAAAGGCAGCTCTTGGATAAATTCATCTTTCTTTGACTATGCCTGGAACATATTGCACTGAAAAGGAGGTGTTGATTCACCACACACCAGCAAGAACTTCCTGTCTGGGAGCATTCTTGTCAGACCATGAGATCTAGTCATTAGCAACAGCCTGATTGTCATATCAGAACTTTGCCTTCTTACACTCAAATTCCTCCTCCCAAATCTGAACAGTGGCTAGAATGGTGGGGTGGTGGTGGTGGTTCAAATTACAGAGCAGCAGAAATAGAGGAGGCTTGCAGAAAAAACAGCGAGCACATGGTCGAGGGGTTGGAGCTTCTGAGAACTTCTTGTCCCTACACTGATTGAGGGGGTGGAGTTTTAGCTTTAAATAACTGTTCCCAGCAACTTCCAAGTTCTTTTCTTGCAGAGCCTCAAAAAGAGAGGAGGCTTGCAAAACAACAGAGCAAGCACACAGGGAGCACACAGCTGAGGGGTGGAGCTTCTGAGAACTTCCTGTCCCTACACTGAGGGGGTGGAATTTTACCTTTAGATGTAAAAAAAAAAGACCATTAAGTTAATCACAGACTGCAAATTACTGATAAAATTAACACATAGATCTTAAATTTTCAAAAAGGAAATATTTCCCAAAGATGAGGAAACTAGTAAAAAAAGAAGCTGCAAGGGAAAACGGAGAGAGTCCAAACACTCCAAGAGGCATGGAGGCTGTTCACAAAAACAATAATAGAAGCCCATCTGGAATGCATACCCAAAAGGAAAAATGGCACTGCCAGGTCCAAGAGGACTCCGATATGGTTTACAGGAGCTGTTTGGGAAGTGATCAAAAGCAATAAAAAACTGATTTAGACTATGAAAGACTTGTCCAAATGAGGACAACAGGCAGAAACAAAATTTTGGAAGAACAAATGCAAGGCAACAATCAGGAAAGCAAAGCAAGACTTTGAGGAGCATATAGGTAAAAACACTCAAATAACAAGGAGTTTGTTAAGTACATTAGAAGTAAAAACCCAACTAGAAAGGCAATTGGGCTATTAGATGACAATGGAAGGCAAGGGATTATTAAAGAGGAAACAGAGATTGCAGAGAGACTCAATGAATCATTTGCTTCAGTATTCACTGAAGAAGACACAAACCACATTCCCCAAACAAAGCCTACAGTAACCCCCCGCCTATTGCAGGGGTAAGGGACCCACCCGACCCGCAATAATTGAAAATCCGTGATATGCAGATGCAGGTTGGGTGGGGCCTGGCGGGGGGGGGTGCATGTGAAGTTTAAAATGCCTTAAAGCATTTTAAACATTCCAGCAGCCCATGCAAGTGGCGGTGGTGCATCTGATCTGCCACCACCGCTAGCCCAGGCTGCTGGAAGACTTTTTAAAAAATCCTTCCAGCAGCCCGTGCAAGTGGCAATGGTGGATCTGATGCACCACTGAGCTGGAGCCCAGGGTTTGTGGAAGGGAAAAATGTTTTTAAAACCCAGGCTTCTTAAACCTTCCCCCTTCCCCACATCTGGGCTCCAGCTCATTGGCACTGGAGTGGGGGAGAAAAACCTTTTTGTTTCCCCACCCCAGTGGGGAAACCTGCATCCACATATCACGATAAAGCGGGATCCCAGTACATGAACCGCAAAATAGCGGGGGGGGGGGGTTACTGTATCTTCGTAGAGAGAAAAACTGAAGAATTAAGCCAGATAGAAATGACCAGGGAGGAGGTCCTTGCATGGCTTGTTAAACTAAATGCTAACAAATCACCAGGACCAGACGGCATCCATCCATGAGTTCTCAAGGAACTTAAAGATCAAATTGCTGAGGTCCTATCCAAAATATATAATCTTTCCCTCAAATCAGGTGTTGTGTCTGATGGCTGGAAGGCACCAAATGTAACAGGATCCTGGCTGCAACTAAAACAAAAAGGTATCCATTAGTGATCCAAGAAATTACCGACCAGTCAGTTTGACATGTGTCCCAGGTAAAGTGATGGAAACCATCCTAAAAGATAAAATTAATAGGCACAGAGAAGAGAAGGTGCTGCTGAAGGAGAGTCAACATGGCTTCTGCAAGAGCAAATCATGCCTCACTAATCTGTTGGAATTTTTTGAGAATGTCAACAAGCCTGTGGATAAGGGAGATCCAGCTGACATTGTTATCTGGACTTTCAGAAGGCTTTTGACGAGGTCCTGTACCAAAGGCTCTTGAATAAACTTGCCAGTCATGGAATAAAGGGACAAGTCTTGTCCTGGTTCAGCAACAGACTAAGGGACAGGAAACAGAGGGTAGCATTAAATGGACACTTCTCCAAGTGGAGGGAGGTAACGAGTGGGGTCCCCACAGTTCAGTACTGGGACCCCTGCTTTTCAACCTCTTCATAAATGACCTAGAAGTAAGAATAAATAGCAAGGAAGCCAAATTTGCCAACAACACTAAATTATACAGGGTAGTAAAATCTGAGAGAGATTGTGAGGAGCTCTAGGGGGATCTCTTGACATTGGGGGAGTGGGCAAACCAGTGGCAAATGAGCTTCCACATTAGTAAGTCCAGAGTGATGCACATTGGGGCAAAAAAACCCCAATTACGTTTATAAACTGATGGGGTCAGAACTCTTTGCAACAAACCAGGACAGGGACGTAGGTGTCCTGGTGGATACCTCAATAAAGGTGTCAACCCAGTGTGCCGCAGCAGTGAAAAACGCAACCTCAATGCTAGGGATCATTAGGAAGGGTATAGAAAATAAGTCAGCAAGTGTCATTTTGCCTCTTAATAAATCTATGGTGAGGCCCCGTCTGGAGTATTGTGTACAGTTCTGGTCATCATACCTCTAGAAGGATATTGTGGAAATGAAAAAAGTTCAAAGGAGGGCAACCAGAATGATTAGGGGATTGGAACACTTTCCTTACCATCTGAGGCTGCAACGGCTGAGCCTCTTCACTTTTGAACGACGGCGCCTAAGAAGTGATCTGATTGAAGTTTATAACTTTATAAAATCATACATGGTGTAGACAAAGTAGATAAGGAAAAACTGTTTTCCCTATGGCACAACAATAGAACTAGGGGGCACTCCATGAAACTTTTGGGTGCTAGATTTATTTATTTATTTATTTATTTATTTATTTATTTATTTATTTATTTATTACATTTATACCCCGCCCATCTTCCTGCGGGAACTCTGGGCGGCTTACAGCAATAAACAGTAACAATACAATAAAATAAAACAACAGAATCAAAAAGAATACATACTATTCTAACCAGCTTAGCACCCTGCCAATGTTTCCAATCCCAGCAAGAAAGCTTCTCTGGGGTACTGGCTATGAACGGCGGGGGGAAAAAGAGAGATAAAAAGAAAAACTACAAAAAGTCGCCAAAGGCCTCCCGAAAAAGCAGAGTCTTTAAGGCTTTACAGAAGGCCTGCAGGGACTCTGCAGAGCGCACTTCGCTTAGATCTCAAACAAATAAGAGAAAGTACTTTCACCCAGAGGATCATTGTTCTGTGGAACTCCCTGCCAGAAGAAGTGGTGACAGCTGTCAGCCTTGACAGGTTTAAGAAATAATTGGATAAGTTCATAGAGATCAAGGGCATCAATTTCTATCATTATGGATGCCTAAGGACAACCTCCAGGTTGGAGAGATAGGCAGGATATCTCTCAATGCCATTTGCAGGGAATTGTAAGCTGATGAAGACATCTGGTTGCAAATACCCTGAAGCAAATGGTGAGCCACTGTGTTGGACAGAATGCTGGACTTGATGGGGTGTGGCCTGTTCCAGCAAGGCTGTTCTTATGTTCTTAATGTGAGATCTCTACTAATGACCTTCCAAGTTCACTGCCCCAACCATAACCTGCAGTCACAGACCACAGGCTTAAAGCAGAGTCTGCCCGAGAGGTACGAGTAGATTTGTCTTGCTGACCTTGCTTTGAGTGGTCCATGACCCGAATGACTCCTGCCAAAAGAAGTAAAAAAACCACTGATGTCTGTAAAGAAGGACAGGGAGGGCCCAGGTCATTCACAGATGTGGTGGTGAGGGGAGAAAACTGCCTGGCTTGGACCAGGCAGATCCAGAAAGGACCGGGGTACTTCAAGGACCAGATGCAGGGGAGAGGTATCAGGAGAGAGATATCTAGTCTGGTGCACTCCCAGACGCATCTGTGAGATACAGGAAGCTGGACTTGATGTGCCTTTGGCCTGATCTAGCATGGCTCTTCTTATGTTCTTATGACCTCCCAATAGAAAGTTCATAGCCAAAATTGAGCTGGCCAAGACAAATCTCCAGCTTGGTTAAAGGTATCTCCTGTGGAGACTGGGCCTTCCTATTAAGTCCCACAGGGTTTCTAGTTTGCCAGACAGCAGTGCAGAAAGTGAATGCCTTTGCGCGAAGCTTGGTGTCCAAGTGAATAAAGAGCAAGAAAAAATACACCCTTTTCTGACATCTTTGCCTGTAGGAACCCATTCTGTTTCCCATATTCTGTGCTATATCCATTTCTTTCAGAACTGCCCACAGGTTCTAATGATCTACATAATCAAAGTTTTTGCTATAGTCTATGAAGCACAGACTGATCGTCTAAAATTCTTTGCTGCACTCCAACAGCTAGTACATATTTGCACTTTGATATTATAGTGTCTTTTTTGTTTGGAACTGAGCTTGAACATCAGGCATTTCTTGTTCCATATAAAGTAAAACCTTTGAACATCACTTTGCTTTCATGGGAATTTACAGCAATGGTCCCATAGTCACGAAACTTCCTGACAATGTTCCCTTTAAGCTGCACACCCATGCACCTGTGCAGCACTGTTGGTCATGTGCAGCCAAGTGGGTGTTGCTTTAGTTGCAGCCAGGACCCTGCATGGGTGAGGCAGGCTTCCCATCGAGCACTAGCACAAATTAAAGAGAACATTGCTCCCTGGCATCTTCTTTCTTTGTGATTGGAATGCACATTTTACAATTCCAGTCTATGGGACATTGTTTTGTTTCCCACAATTGTTGGCATATTCATATTAGGATTTTGACAGCTTCAATCTTGATACAGTATAGTTCTATTTGTTTTCCATCTATCTCTGGTGATTTATTTCTTCTCAGTACTTTCAGAGCTGTATTCACTTCATTTCTAAAACTTAAAGGAATCTATTGTCCTTTTTATTGATGCAGTATAAGTCTTCAACATATTGTTTCCACCTTCTTTTTATTTTATCATGGGCAGACACTATGTTTGCCTCTTGGTCTTCCAGCATTAGTAGCCTGGGTTTAAATTTCTCTTTGATTTCTTCCTGTTTGTTCTCCTTTTTTTGTTCTCTTCAATTTCTTTATACTGGCCATTGTAATAATTCTCTTTGCCTCTACATGCTAGGTGCTGAAAAGTTGCATTCAGAATTCTGGATACTTTTGTCACCTTTTAATTTTGTTCTATCCTTCAGAATTTTGAATAATGGCTCTGTTGTCCATCTAAGATTTTCTCTAGTGTTTGATATTAGCAATTCGTGATCAGTACGGCAAACTGCTCCTGGGCTTGTTTTGGCTGAGAGAATTCAGCTTCTTTATTTTCTATTTCCTGTGTAATTGATTTGATTTCTATATTAACCATCTGATGATGTCCACATGTATAGGCATTTGTTTAGTCATCTGAAGCACGTATGTGAGGTAAATAGATTGTTGACTTCACAGAACACTATGAGTCACTGCAAGTATCTTGGCCAAACTTTCCAACAACATTCGATTCTATTTTTTCCTTACTTTTGTATTTGAGTTACAATCATGTCATAGCATGGTGCGTGATCAGTTTCCTTCAGGATGCTTGTACAATAGCATTCGATTTCATCTTCTTCAGCATTTTAGTTGGAACAAAGAAATAAATGATGGTTATGTTGATAGTTTTTTAAAGAATTCATCCAGACCTTGCATTACAGCCCCTAACTGCCCGTGCTACATCTTGCCTCTGTTTTAAACCCACACTGTTTCTTCTGAATTTGTCATTTCCAGAGTAAATCATTTTGCAGTTGTCTGATTGAAAATGTCCAACTCCAGGTGACTTTAATGACTGGTGACTGTCACCAAGTACTTGCAATTTACCTTGATTCATACTTCTCATGTTCCATGTTTTGATTGTATGTGTTGTGCAGCATTGGACTTTTGTTTTACCTCTGTGCACATCTGCTGCTAGATATCCTTTTTGGCTTTAATAGAGTTGCATCAGTAGTGACAGAGCTATTTGTACTTGTCCTGTGTTCTTGCCTTTTAACTGATTGAGTGCTTTTTGACCTATGAATCTCATCTTCCAGTACAATCTCTTGTTTCAATTTGGTTGTCTCATCTTTGCATTTTCAGAGTTAGAAAGAATCAGGAGTGCTTTGTCATTGCCTTCTTCTGTGCAGTACTAACAGACATTACCTTGAGTGTCACTAGTATTGTCTATGAAGGATCCTCTGTCAGTGTCAGAGCTGACCTTGCCCCCATCACCATTGGAACTATCCATTCTTTTCCACTGATGAGGCTGTAAATCTTAAAAAGTGTGGATGCCTCAGCTGTGAACATTTTGCCTTGGGTAACTGTGCTAGGAATCACAACTCATAAAGGAGCCTGGATACTGATGTCATTGCTCTCGACGTCTCTGACATGCTCAGATCTCCTCTCCATGTTAAGGTGCATATTTAAGAGCCTGTATTTCATTTACATGTGTACAATATTGATGCATATCAAAATTTTGAGCCTCAAGTCACATTGTGCAGCAGGATGAATTGGTATGCTTGGGTGTGGGTAAGAAACATTCAACATTCCCCTTGAGTTCTTTCCTTAACCTGAGGAATTAGCAACAAGGCAAGAGGCAAAGCTTAGAATAATGTTTTCCAAAGCAGTGCCCTTGAAATGTGTTGGGCTCCATGAGTCCCAGGCAACAAATGGTACAAGTTGTAGAGTCCTATGTACAGAGGATATTAGGATGGCAAAGCCAAGTTAAAATAATCATAGACACCTTTATTCCAGAACTGCAAGTATCTAGCATACTCGCTTTCCCAATGAGAGCTTTCCTGGGCTTTGATCCAGAAACCCAGAGATGACTCCACCGAGCTCCATCCTTCGGGGCTGGCAAGTAAATCTATAGGGTTTGGGAAACAGACTGGGAGGGGAAAGTAATGATCTGAAGTTTGGGAAAGTTGGGCGATCACCAGGATCTTCCAGCAGATGCGGTCGGTAGCAGGGGATTCTGGGTAGTGTATGATCCGAAAAGTTTGCTTTCCGAAGTCCTGTATTTGGTGTAATTTTCTCCTTCGTTGTTATCCGACTTTGATTTGACTCAGTTATGCTTATTCTGTTTTATTATGTTGTATTATTTTATTTATTGCATAGTGTTGATGTTTATGGTTTGTATTTTAATATTTGCCTAACTCTGTGAACTGCCCAGTATGGCCTTATTGCTGGATGGTGCAGTATATAAATCTCATCCATCCATCCATCCATCCATCCATCCATCCATCCCATCCATCCATCCATCCATCCATCCATCCATCCATAGGTTATATGCATGAAACCTGGACAGAAGTAGCAGTCAATGAGTTAACTATATGGAGGGGATTTGAACTAGAGATACTAGAGAGGCAGGGAGTGTCATGGACTAGCTTTTAGAGGAGACTGCTAAATGGTAAGGAAAGAGGAGGGCAATACCTATAAGGCTTGGGAGGAGAGAGGAAAGTCCAAATGCCCAAGCCTTTTCTTGACACTTTGAGCAACTGGGAGGTTTCTAAACCCAGTGCCTCCTGAGCACACTTCAAGTGACAGCAGGGCAGAGTTCCTTCATAACAGAAAAATCAGGGAACAACAGACATTTTAGTGGATCTTTTGCTCTTAAACACCGCTTAACAAGGATTAAGTGCTTTTCATGGTCAGAATACACTCCAGCAGACTGAATCTGGTAGATATCCTGAGATTATGGAGTTTAAGGATGCAGTTCATAGCCTTGTCCCTTTTCCCCGGAAGAAAGGACCCTGCTTCTGAAACCCAAATGCCACTGAAACGAAATGTCTTCTTTTCCCCTCCCTCTGCATCTCCATGTATGGGCTCTCCCCTCTTCTAATTGTGAGGAGCCCCATGGTGACCGTTGCTGAAGAAAATAATCCCCTTCAACAATCACACAGTGCCATAGCAACCAGGACGTCAGCATGAGACAGCTGCAGGTTACCATCCTAATTTCTGTCTTTCCCCGGGATCTGAAGCATTTGAGGTGAGCTGGCAAGATGTGTGCCATGAATGATGACGACCCTGGAAAAAGCCAACCACAGAAATATTCCTCAGCCGAGCGACTGCAGAGGTAAGGAGGTGGCTACGAGCAGGGGTTCTTTTGCTTCGTTGCAACATTCAGCATAAAATGGTGCATTCTGCATCTCTGTTCATGTTGCCGGTTGTGCCCCAGGATGGGGGGGGGGTTGATAGGAAAGGCCACAGCCCTGTAGCCTAATGAAATGACTGATGCCCTAGTGTGGCAGCTGCTTTTGAGTCTCATGCAGAGAATGGGTCATTAACTAGCTGCCCTCAAATATCCGTGGTGCTGTCCATGGTACTGCAGGGTTTATATTTAAAATGTCAAAACGATTTCTAAAAGGTCCTCTGTGACTCCTGGGGCAAAGATAGATTTCTCTTGCCCTTCATTTATTAAAAAGCAAGCCTCCTTTGATATATGTGAGTCTTGCTGTCAGCAGCGATGACTGATGGTAATGATTTGACAAAGTAGAGGTTGCAAACAAAATATTTCCATTGGATGAATTGGTTCTATTGCACAACAAATGGGTACTTTAAGGCACAGGTTAATATTTAAACAAAAATAGAGAAAAAAGCCTGGTCTTGGAAAAAGGAGACCATGTGATCTATCTCCCATGTGATCATTCTGAGGAGTATAAAAGATGATGTGTGCCAAAAGTGAGCCCAGAACGAAACATTCTCATTTTCTCTTTTCAGGGAAAAAATAATGTGCAGTATATTTTACTTGTAAACCTGTATGTCAACCTAAATTGGATTAATATTCAGATGTAGATGGTTTCAAAGTAACTCTGAACATGCTTCTGAATGCCACTATTATCTTAGCCAGAACTCCTAATGGAAAACTCACCTCATCTCTGGAATATGATTGAAAGCAGGTATGATCCATTTACTGTTACCATTACACTTGTAAATGATGTGACAGAGGAGAGCTTCCTTACCCATTTAGAACAAAAATATGTTCCTTGTAATGGTGTTTTCGGGTTTTTTTTCTTGTGAATGTTGGTAGGCTGCTTTTAAAAATCCACCCTAGGGGGCCCACATAAGGAAAATTAATTGGAATATTTATTCAATGTAAACAGCTATTAGTGCTTAAAATCAATCAGACAAGCATGTTCTCCCTGTATTCCCCACTGATATTACTGATGCAAGCATCACTTTGGTTTCCCTCAGTCAACCCCCAGAGAGAACTACAACCAGGTCCAGCATACTATTAGCATTGCAACATCTCTTGTTTTGGGCAACATTGAAGGAGGACTATGGAAACATCAAGGGTTGGTTCCCTTCTTCCATTGTTCAAAAATGCCTTTGTGTTTCACAGATGCTATTCTATTGTTTTCTGTTTGCCTTCCCTTCACTGAGACCCAGTTTCCCTCTCCCATATCTGCAGTTAATATACTTGGATGGATTCTTGGATAGGTGCTGGTCGGTCAGAGTAGACAATGTTGGACAAATGGATAAATAATCTTACTCCATATTTTCATTCAACATTGAAGCTGGCAACCCATCATGCACTGCTGTGTACAAAGACAGGATTGCTGTCTCAGTTTCTAAACTGAAAGGAAAATAGGGTGATTACTTTAGATTCCGGTTCAAAGAGTGATTCTGATTTTTGTGGGAGTGCTTTCAGTTACATAATTAGAAATCCCACAAGCTCAGAATGACAGCTATGAACTGGTCAGATTTTTATTAGTATGGGCAAGAAATGCTCAAGATGTATCAATTTCAGCAAGTTCCCTTGAAGTTTTCTTTTTCACATTTGCCCATTCTTTTTATATCCCCATGATATAACTCTCTATATTTTGCTAGTATGAATTCCATCAAAATAGTTATGGAATCCTGCTGTTTTATTTCACTTCAAATTTTTATAGAAATATTTAACAGAGAAGCAGATATAAAATCAAATAGGAGCCATGGTGGTCTAAGGTAGGAGAGCCTGTATTGTTCTCATAACATCATTGTTGTTCTTACTATGCTGCATGTATTTCAATTATAATTGAGATGTGTTGATTTCAGCCATTTTGGATTTTAAAATTATGCATCACAAAAGGCTGTCCAAAATTAGCTAAATAGCACGGTTTCAAAGGTACTAAATGTTCAGAAGTTGGCATAAGACATCTCTGCCATCATACTTGGATTTTCAATCCAACACTGAAATGTATTATTCAGGCCAAGAGAGATTTGGTTTGGTATATTAATAAAAAGCAAGCCTCAAAGAGGAAAATAAATTTCCCTCAAATCAACTGAAAACTTAGGAATTTTCTCGTCTCTCTCACTAAAAGAAAGTAATTATTCACACAATGCATATTCAGTGAATGGCATTTATTATCACAATATGTTTTCCCGCAGGTTTAGATGGCTTTTGAAGGGGCATTAGATTACAGCAAAGAGGGTGAGTCTGTCAACAAATGATTCAGCCAGTCAACAAATGATTAACACCACCCTAAATGACTTGGTCAGATGGACGGTATAGAAATTGAATAAATATAATAATATATAAGTAAAACAGCAACATTTTAAACTGGCTGGCAGAGATGTTTATTTTATTTTCTTGCTACAGACCCCATTTTAAACACAGGGGATAAAAAACAATACTACTAACCCTGACTCAGTCTACATTAATTCAGTCAAGGTATTTTAAAAAACCTGCTGAATAATGTTGAATTTGAGTGACAACGTTGATGCAAGTGACCTTGCTCTGTATTTTTCTATATAAAAAAGCTTTTCATGCCTAGGAACATACTTGAAAAAGGAGACCATTTTTTGCCAAGGCTAAATGATGTGTCTTTGGTGAGTCAGCACACGATACATTCAGCTCAGGCACCAACAGAGCTGAGAAAGGCATGTATATTATTCTGATATTTAATAGATACAGTAACTGGGTTGAATTTAGATACAGATTATAATTGGCAACTGTAAGAAGTCTGCTCAGTGGCATTTATTTATTCTCAAGAAGCATGTAGAGAATTGCTGCCTTATGTGTAGAACATTTATATATGTCAGGATCTAACAAGTTATCCTGGCATTTTCTGAGAGACAGGTTATTCTAAATTGGAACACTGAAAACTTGCCACAGTCTACTCTAGGCACCAATGGAAAGGCCTTACTAAAGTCCAGATAAGCAATATCCACAGCATTCCCCTCATCCACCAGGTCAGTGGACATACCTTAACATGCTAGAAGCCACTTGGTGACATCTTTGTCCTGTTATGGACATTTAAATTAACCTACCGTAGCTATGAGGGGGCAATTAAACCCTGGCATACAATAGGAGTGGCAGTATCCATGGCCCCATTGGCATGCTGAAGGCCTCATAAAAGAGTAAGCCTTCCCTCATCTGATCCAAAAGCTGTCTAGATGCCCTAAGTACATCTGATCTCACCTGATTTCAGAAGCTAAGCAGGGTCGGCCCTGGTTAGTACTTGGATGGGAGACCACCAGGGAATACCAGGTGCTGTAGTTGCCTGGAGTAGGAACTGGCAAACCACTCCAGTATTCCTGCCAAGAAAACTCCATGGACATGGAGTCACGAAGAGTCTATCACAACTGTAACGATGCAACACACACACATCTGATCCAAAGTCTCCAACAGGCTGAAAAGAAGGCCCCGTGCCATAGGCCTAAGAGGAAAAGGTCCTGGCTAAGCCCAGAACCTCCTCTGCACTCGACACATGTCATCTAAAGTGAGCCCTCCAATAAACCCAACCGGCCCTATTTTATGTTTGCAGCTGAGGGTCTTTTAATGAAGTGTTTGGTTTCCCCCTCTGAGCATGTTTACTGAAGCTTACTGAGGAATTCTATATCTAAAATCCATGTATGGCAGATGTGATGTTAAACCTCAGTCAACCCCCAGAGAGAACTATAACCAGGTCCAGCATACTATTAGCATTGCAACATCTCTGGTTTTGGGCAACATTGAAGGAGGACTATGGAAACATCAGTTTAGGATTTTTAAAATGTCTTTGTTTTTGTGCTTTTTAATAGAGTTGTGAGTCTTCAGTTCTCTGGAGCTTAATCAATGCAACTAGCCCAATAATTTGCTATGGACAGGTTCACACTGGTATATGTCACAATAATAATCGGTTCATTTTATTTAATTTATACCACCATTTTTTTCTAACAACTATTGTGGCGGTGCACCATAAATCAGAGCATTTAACAAGATCATAAAAACACCAGCACATGCATAAAGTATTAGGTTTGCAATAAAAACATAGAAAGTAGGTTACAAAAAGAGAAGTAGACAAAGAGAAGATCAAGTTCTTCTCACTTCATCTTAAATCCATGTTCAGAGATGAAAAACAGTTGTCCTTGCATATCCTGCATCAATGCAGTTTTAGCACATATGCAAAAACCCTAGCTTTATTCAGGAGCAAAAGTGAAAAATATGCAGTATGTGCAGCTAGTGAGTATTCTCTTACATTAACTGAGCAGGCCTGCTTGGGAATTACTTTGGACTCAGAAGAAAGTTTCCAGTGCCTACATAGTTTCTTGGTATTATAAAGAGAAATGCATGTTTATTCCACAGGTCCATCAGTTTATATATAGACAAGATGCTAGGGCAGGATTTACAGAACTAAAAGTCCAAGAACAAAATGCAGGTTTGCCGCTTTATCTGGAAAGATTCTCTGAAATAAGGAGTGCTGCCTCTTCTATCCATAGCTGGATCCAACAGGAAAGCTCATCCTCTAAAAGTAGTTTCCAAGACTGATGAAGCTACCAGTTGGATTGTATGTGCAAATCGTTTTTTTTTTTTTTTTTTTTTTAAGAAGCTGGAATTCTATTCAAGTCGTGCAGACTTGTGTTTTTAGTCCCATCACTCAAATCTGCATGCCTCAGAATTCCCCCATTCAGTTATTTGATGGGAAAGAAGGCCGCTGGGTTCAGTCCTTCCTGCTCAAGGCTTGAAAACAAATTCCTTCTGTGGAGGAAGACTTCCAGAATTTGGCAGCTTGCACAGTTAGTGTAGACCATGTGGCCCACTCAGTAACCATGCTGCCTGAGAAAGTCTGGAAGCTAAAGATGAGAAAAGTCGCTCTAGTCTTGCTCACCTTCACAGTCACTACCAATCAGATCAGCAGGTTTTCTTTCTTTTTCTCTGTCTTTCTTTCTTTTGGACAGGGCTCCACTTCGTATGCACACACCCCTCTTGGGCTGGAGCAAAAGATTTGCAGCGGGGACTAATCTGTTCCAAGGCAAAACATGTCTTCCTTCTGCCTAACGGTTGGCTGTCTCACTCTCTCCATGCAGCCCTTTAAAGGAAGGACTGACTATGTTGCTTGCTCATGACATGGATAACAGTGCTGCACCTTTCCTCACTCCTGCCTCAGGTCTGCTCCTGCAGGAACGCCATCATGGAGAAGCACTGGATCCTCTGACAAGCAATGAGATGAAGGAAACTGGGCTTGAGCAGAACCTCACCGCCTCGCACATTGGGTTGATGCCAGGAGAAACCGTAGCCACCGGCCTGCTGCTTGGGATTTTGTGGTTCCTCTCGGTCTTCGGAAACTCTCTGGTTTGCCTGGTTATCCACCGGAGCAGAAGGGCCCAATCGACAACCAATTACTTTGTGGTCTCCATGGCCTGTGCAGATTTACTCCTCAGTGTCGGGTGCATGCCGTTTGTGCTTCTTCAGCTGGCTTCTGGGAGATGGATGCTGGGGAATGGGATGTGCAAGCTCGTCCGATATTTTCAGTATCTCACACCTGGGGTTCAAATTTACGTGTTGCTTTCCATCTGCGTGGACCGGTTCTACACTATCGTCTACCCACTGAGTTTCAAGGTGTCCCGGGAAAAAGCCAAGAAAATGATTACAGCATCTTGGATTTTCGATGCAGCCCTGGCCTCTCCGGCGTTCTTTTTTTTCAGGTCAGGCTGGGACAATCATTGTAATTTTTTTCCTCCCCAGGTCTGGGAAGGGACTGCTTACAGTGTCGTCCACTTATTAGTGGCTTTTCTGATCCCGACGGTTCTTATCATTCTCTTTTACCAAAAGGTCATCAAATATATCTGGAGGATAGGAACAGATGGTAGAACAGTGCGGAGGACAATGAATATTGTTCCACGGACAAAGGTGAAAACCATCAAGATGTTTCTCATGTTAAATTTGTTTTTTCTGCTCTCGTGGCTCCCATTTTATGTGGTCCAACTTTGGCATCCACTTGAGATGGACAAAAGGAAAAGTTCCCTGGTGTTTATGTCTGTCACATGTCTGTCCTTCAGTTCCTCTGCCTCAAAGCCAACCTTGTACTCGGTGTATAATGCCAACTTCAGGAGAGGGGTGAAGGAGACCTTCTGCATGTCCTCCATGAAATGCTACCGAAGCAATGCCTATACCATCACCACCAGTTCAAAGATAGCAAAAAAAAATTACATTGGGATCTCCGAACTGCCAGCACCAGCCAAAACGCTTTCTAAAGACATGATATATAAATCATTTGATAGAGAAGCAAAAGAGAAAAAGCTAGCCTTGGCCTATTAATTCAAACCCACCAAATACATTCGTTTGATTAATTAGCTCCAGTTGTTTGGACCACTGCTGTGCATAATCAAATCAAAAGACTTCACCCATGACTTTGAACAAGGGAACAGGGCAGGGGAGAGGCGTGCAATGTTGTAGGGAGATTAAATGTTTTATTTAGTTGGTTTTATTGTACGCCAGATTTCCCCTCCCTCTAAATTGCAACTTGCTTCAGAACTGTTCTCCTGGTAGGGACGGACAATCACATCCAACTTAAATGCCCTCTCTGCATTTAAGTTACTTTTGTAAAAACTGAAGACTATCTCTAGATACGTATGTAAAACTGAAAAGTGTAGACCCATCAGGGGCCCTGCCACAGAACAATTATTTATGCTAAGTTGGAAAACTGAACACTCTTTGACTATTTCTGTTACCAAAGGTAGGTCTTCTTTCCAGGATCTGCCTGGTAAAACACTGTCCCACCTTTACCTATTATAGCAATAGAGGTTCTGTTAAAGAAATGCCTTTGAATATTTTGGTGATATGCACAAGAAATGGGCACGAACCACTGGTTTGGTGGTTCGGCATGGTTCATTTACTGGCTGAACAGCTGATCTGCTGTTTGATGTCCTGCTCTGTCCAGCAGGAAATCATTTTGGGGCGGCACCCTGGCTTCCCTGCCCCACCTCCTCTGGGTGCTGCCTCTGAGTGGGGAGGGCAGGGGAGACAAGGCACTGAACCAAGGATCAGTGGTGTGACCAGGAAACGAATTGCACTGAACTGCACAATTGGCAGTTTGTGCCCATCTCTAGTGTACATGCATATGTCTTAGAGCAATCTGAATGTCAGCAATCTCCCCTGAATCTCTTGAAGCTGAAGATTTAATGACAAGTCGATGCTTCTTGACTTTAGCACACATAATTGTGAGGTGGCAGTGGCCTGCTACCAATTTCTATAATTGCCTATGTTGATAATAAATGTTGTTGACTGCAGTTGATGTTCACCTCCTCTTTAAGTAAAAACAGATCTCCTGTGAAGATAAACATCCCATTGAATATTCTTAGGATAGCTTTGAGATCAGTTTATTAACATGGCCCAATTCAAGGCAATGGGCATGGTGGCTCAGTGGACTAAGGCTCCAAAAACTGTTGGCTGCAAAGTCAGCAGCTCGGTGGTTCGAATCCCGGGTTCTATGCAGCGGAGCGAGCTCCCACTGATAACCCCAGCTCCTGCCAATCTAGCAGTTCGAAAGCATTGAAATGCAAGTAGATAAATAGGTACCGCCGTAAAAAGCGGGAAGGTAAAAATAGTGTTTCCTTGCAGCCATGCCAGCCACATGTCCACGGACTTGCACAACACTGGCTCTTCAGATTGAATATGGAGTCGGACACGACTAGCGTGCATGTGTGGGAGAAACCTGTACCTTTAACTTTAATTCAAGACAGCAAAGGCATGTTGCAGATAGCTTTTCAGGCAAGAGCCTTGTAATGAGAGCCATTAGAGTCTAGGGAGTTCTAAGAGTTATAGCCCCAAAACATAAAGCTCCACACTTCGACTTGCAATATATGGGGGAGCCATTTGGTCCTTGGATACATCCAAAGACAAGTGGGGAAGGGAGGGGCGATACCTCTACAAGGCCACTCCAAAAATGGCAAACACTGGCTTGCATCCCATACACTTGCAAGGAAGAGGACCAACTGAGGACATCTTTCAATCACTAGGTCATGCTCTTAATGTTGTTGTTACCTTGTGGGTAAATGTCTTTTTTTATCCAATGCCTCTGAAAAGAGGTTGGCCACATTTTTGCACTGCCAGGCAAAGAGAGAGGGGAATGCAGCCTCCTTTTGCACCATTCACTCAGCCTTGCCAGAGGTGAGATTTAAAGCCAGCCGTCCCCAAATGCACATTGCAGCCTCCCTTTTGAAACCAGCTTAGGGCCTTTTCACATGACCCCTAAGATCCGCTGGCCACTTAAATTCGGACCAGAGATCTTAGGGGTTTGTCACTGTTCCTGCGTTCCCACCCCCTCCGCACTCCTGGCTGCTGGCTGCGTGAGGGGGGGGAGAAAAAAGGAAGAAAAGAATGCCGCTCACCTCCGTTCTGCCGTCCCGGCACTGCATTCAGATCTCTTAAAGAGGCGGGGGGCAAAAAAAGAACAAACAGAAGCAAGGAGAGCCGAGCAGTCACTACGTTATATCCGCATCAGGAATTTTCACCTCCAGAGAGCAGGTACCTGAAAAGTGCGCTGGAACGCCCTTAGGTGGGCGTGGTCGCACTTAATTATCTGTAAACTCCGGAGCTGGTGGGGAAACAATTTTAAGCTCCGGAGCTGGGAGCCATTTGCGGCGGAGTTTAGGGGTCGTGTACAAAGGGCCATAGATCTAGCCAAGGTTTTTGGAAAATCTTTAATTTTTACAGCAACATCCACAGACAAATGGTGCTTGGTTGGATGGAAGTTCAGTATGGGCCAAAACCTAGCATTTGTTAGTGGTTTTATTGGTGGTCTCATAGAGGTATCACAAACACCTCTGTCTTTGGCTTTTGAAACATTGTGGTTAATGGCCCTTATGGTGCATGTAAATGGTGCAATATAGCAGGAAATCTAATTTAATGTATGAAGTGTGGGATGGTATGAAATACCTTCAGTTCCGCACACCATTCTTGATGTTCCTAGTACCATTGCCCTGTGTTTATCATTTTATTTACAGTATTTTAGAGTATTTTTACCCCACCTTTCTCCTTGGAAAAGGACCCAAGGCAGCTGTAATGACAATGCCTTGTAATGCTTCATTACATGTTATATTTGGTTGTTTCTAAGAAACTGAAATTTATTATTCATACATTAAAGCTAAATAGCTTTGATTATTGTAGATGGGTAGAGGGAGTCTCATATATTGCAGGAACCCCCTAGGTCAGTGTTGGTAAACCTATGGCACAGGTGCCAAGGTGGCACTTGGAGCCCTTTCTGTGGGCCCCCGACATCACCCCTTCACAGCCACCTGCATTCAGGTTACATTGCTGTATTGGCACTTTGCAGAAAATTAGTCGGGTTTGGGCACTCAATCTCTAAAAGGTTCGCCATCACTGGCCTAGATAGACACAAAATGTCTCTCTGTTCATGTTTGTCCCTCGCTGAATCCCTTTTACAGACCACCAGGACATCCTCTGGGTGTCAGGTTGAAGGTTAACTTCATGCCCCTGAAGTTGAAATTAACTTCTGAGTATTTATTAGTCAGGTTCACATGGAATAAAGTTAAATGATTTATTTCAAGACCCGTGTTGGCAGGGGGTGGAACAGTTCATGTTATTCAGTATAAATTAATAGATATGCAGTAAAGATTCCACTGAGTTCAATTGCCATTTCCCTTCCCTTGGGGGTGGGGGTGGGGGTGGGTGGGACTGAGGCCTGTTGTTGTGGGATAAAGGCTGCAGAGGACTCTGAAGTGTCCACATTGGATATTTGTGGGTCTCTCTCTGGCTGCCACACAATGAAGGTTCTATGTCCCGTGGTGCAGTGGTTAACCTGCTGTACTCAAAGTTGACTCAGCCTCCTATCCTTCAGAGGTTGATAAATGAGTACCCAGCTCACTGGGGAGGGAGGGGATGTGTAGCCTGCACAATTTAATTGCCAACTGTCCAGAGAGTGTTCTAAACACTATGGGATAGTATATAAGCAAAATGCTTTGCTTTGCTTTTTTATTTTATTTTGTTCTGTGTGCTGAGAGTTTTTGTATGCTGGAAGTGAAGAAGCCTGCACTGCTAGAACTGCTGGTGTATAAAGGGCAAAGACAGCCCCAATCACCTCCCTTGACTATGTGCACACATACAAACACATGCACTCCCACACATTCACATACTGTACATACTGCATGCAGTTTGGGACAGATTGTGCAAAACTGATCCAGTACAGATATGTCTCAGTCCCTTTATCAAACTGTAATTCCAAATACTATATTGATAGTTAAACGTAGCACTGGCTGTGCCATTAAGCAAAAGAAGGCAACCACTTTAAGCAACAGATGTTGGGGGGGAGCAACGGTATCAGCTCCTCACCTGTTTCTTATAAGCATCCTGGCTATTTGCTTCTCTTGGAGGAGAGAGGGTTGTGAGTCACATAAGTGTGCTGTCCTGGGACCACTGCCACCACAACAATGTGTCTTCACGGCAATTCCGATTCATGCCAACACTTTCCATGGTTTTCTAGGTGGAGATTCCACAGAAGCAGTTGGACATTCCCTTCTTCTGGGGGCACTTGGGGACCATCCAGTGACAGTCCAGCCCCTATCAAGGAGGCCCAGTGGGGAATTGAACTCCCAGTCTCTGGTCCGGCAGGCCCAATGCCTATGCCACTGAATTACCCAAATGTACCTGTTCCCTCAAGTGCAATGGAGGATACTGTTCTGTCAGTGGCACTGAAGGGGCAGCTGTCAGTCCAACTGATTTCTGAAAGTAGAATGGGAAGAGCCCTCCATTTTGTCCTGTCGTCAGGCAGCAGAATGCCTTGGGATGGCCCTGGCTGAGTTGGCATTTTTAGTGGTGAAAGGCTTGTAATTTCAACATACTCAAGAGCCCCGTGTTCTACATTTTCAGTTCTTCATAGCCACCAAACAACTGAAATTTCTCCCTTTCCCCCACTAGATGGTGTTGTAGGAACTGGGCAGATGTGACTCCAGCTGTGGACCTCGCTTGCCTTTTGTTATTAAAATCAAACATGTCAACTTCCATTCTGCAGGACAAGAATACTCAAAGCCAGACACAAGAATAATTGAGTAATCTCATGATGTTACAAAATAGAAGACTTGGGTTTTGGTGACCTAATGTAAGAGTCCCAGGATTCTTTACACCTCGCAAATGACCTTGTTTGCCAACCCAAATGAGAACCATCTGTCTGCCTGTGGCATGAAATACATTGTCTACAGTCTTGTAATTTTGGTGCTAAACTTTGGCGTCAAATCTGAATCAAGACCTCAGCCTCCCCGCCCCTGTTGCAATCTGCTGCTGCATCCTCTTCCTCTAAGAGGTCATATCATTTTCATGGTGGAGTAACTTTGGACATAGCAGATCATGTTGTGTTGCACCCTGTTAGCAATAATTGCCTTTAGCAACCCCAAAACCCTGTCCTTTTCCTTTTTTTCTGGGATAAACTTGGTTTGTGATCTTGCATACAAATACATTCAGTACAAATACACACTATGCAGTGTTATTGGTACAAGACTGTGGCCAAATATTTGACTTATTAGTTTGAAGCTCTACTGGTGTTTCACCATACCTCACTTGGACAGCTCCTTAACTGTTCAGCCCCGATTTTCTTTCTCTTCCAGAAAACTCCTCCTCTTCCTTCTTCTTCCATACACCTTGAAAGACTTTCCTATACACCATCTCCTCTAGAAAGTAGGTTGGCCTTAACAAATGAAGATGGGTCTTCTCTACTTTTCATACTTGTGTAGCAGAGGGCATTGAAACAGGTGTTGTTTGAAGGACAACATTCTCCTGCTGAAATATCCTCTTCTACATACACATCAACTAGAGAAGCTGGAACCTTGCCCTCCATTTCATATGAACACCCAACTTGTGGGCCCCGTCATCTCTCTTGGCCTCTTGCTTCCTAAAGTCCCTCTTCTTCCTTGTGGCAGGTGTCATTTTTAGGAACTCTCAGATACAGATCTCGGTCACTTGTGATTTTTTTAATTTCACCGACAATCTTACTGACGATAGTATTGCCAGAATTTGACAGCTGAGATTCATAATCAGATCAACCCTCTACCATTTGACCCAAGTTTAATGACCTTACTTCAGAGAGAGGGCAGGAGAAGACAAAATATAACGAGTGGGTGAAATGTCATTAACATATTACGAGGATCAGGTATTATTAGCAGGGATGAGGCACAAAGAGGAGCTTTATGTATACATTTGATCTAGATGGCTGAATCGAATCTTGGGAGGTAGGGGTACTAAGTATGTTTAACACTTATCAACCACTTCTGAAACATAAATCCGCCTTGATACTGGAAAAGATATCCCAGATGATCCAAAGTGAGGAACAATTGCAGGATTTTTGAAAATAAATTTCCTCATGAATTCTGGCAAATTGAGAAGTAGCTTTATCATATTATGAATCAACTCAGGCAGCGGCAACAATGAACAGGCCTACTCAAATTCCATTTCATAGCTCTTCTGCAAATTTGGGCTAATTTTAACTACAGTGCTATGAAAAACCGGATGACTAAACCTCTTTGGGAACAAATCAATCTTCTATGGAGAAGTTCTAAAATTTTGCCTTCTACTATCCTACTGATTTCCAAATGGGCTGGTGTAAGAGACTGTCATAGAGACATCACTCACTTTAACAGAACAGAATCTAGTTTACCTTTCTCTTCCAGTAAAGGAAGGGGAAGATATGGATAACTAAATTTTATACTTCCAAAAGACCCCGAGGCACAAGTGAGCAGTCAATAGCTGTAGCTCTTCAGATATTTTTGGTCTAACAAAGTCAGCTGCCCTAACTAGGAGCAACTGATGGAGATACAGGAACTTAAGTTTATTTAAAAAAAAAAAAAAAACACCCATAAGGCCACAGTTGCCATCCCTTACCTAGCTGCCCGAGGAACTGACTGGGTAATTGGAAAGGTTTAAGGAAACATTTATTTATTTATTTATTTATTTAAATACTTATATCCCGCTCCATCTTCCCAACGGGAACTCTGGGCGGCTAACAACACAAAAAGCTAAAAGCAAAAAGGCTAAAAAGCTGAAAATAACCAGGCCACCAAGCAAGGGCTTGGCCTCTTGAGGCAAAAACAAAACATAACAAAAAAAAAAAAAAAAAAAACACTAACTAATAAGGTCACTCTGCTTCCTTGAAGAGGAAGGTCTTCAAATTTTTAAAGGCGGGCAGGGACTCCAGCAGGCGCAGCTCAGGAGGGAAATGGTTCCAGGCGAGGGCCCACCACAGAGAAGGTGCGGTTCCGCGTCCGCGTTTTTTTTAATGTTCAAGGAGCACGCCTGCGATGATCTGGGGTCTGGATCCGGATGCCCTCAGGGAGATGCGCTCCGAAGGTGATCCTGGTCCCAAGAGGGCCTTGAAAATCAGACCAGGACCTTGAACCTGATCCGGATTTGAAGCCAATGTTTAGGACTGATGTGCCTTACTCTCGAGCACCCACCACCAGCCTGGCCGCCGGATTCTGACCCGCTGTAACCTCCGGACCAGGGTCAAGGGCAACCCCACGTAGAGGGCATTGCAATGCCATCCTCGAGATCACCAGGGCCTGCGTCCTCAGGGAGGACTCAGTCATTACTGGCGGATCTGGATCCTGAGGAGATGGAAAGAGCCCTGGAGAGCCATCACCTGGGCTTCCAGGAGATTTGATCTAGATGGCTGAATTCCTGGCCCTGTCTGTAGGCTGGAGGGAAGTACCCCCAGTCTTAACACTTATCAACCACGCCTAAAACAGAACCTCCGTCTTCTCCGGATTACTGGAGCCGGTTATCTCTGGTCCATTCCAGAACGGCCTCCAGGCACAGATCGATCCTCTGCAGAAAGAAAAGGAGATATAGAGCTGCGTGTCATCAGCGTACAACAGCGAACTTATCTCCTGATTTTCATATAAACATTGAACAGCAAGATTGCCTCCCTGGGGCACCCCTGGGAGAGCCCAAGGAGCTTTGACATCCCCAGCTGTACCCTCTGAATTCAAGGAAGGAACGGAGCCAGGCCAAGGCCTGACCACAGGCCTCAGCGAAAGAAGGTTACCATTATCAAAGGCTGCTGAGAGATCAAGGAGGACGCAAGGGAGGAACACCCCCTGTGGGCCTCCCTGAGGAGGTCATCCTGCAGAGCGACCAGGGCGGTCTCGGTTCCGAAAAGAGGCCTGAATCCAGACTGGAAGGGATCCAGGATATGGTTTAACTTATGACTGGAGCCAGACAGCAGCCACCCCCAACAACCTTGCCCAGGAAGGGAACAATGGCGATGGACGGAAGTTGGAGAAAATTTTGCCTTCCAGGTTTCTTAAGAATGGGTTTTACCACGGTCTCCTTCAGACGGGAAGGGAAACAACCCTCCCGAAAGGAGGCCGTGGCGATGGAGAACCACTCTGGCATGTTCCCTCGGCAGATTTTAAAGAAGCTGGGCAAGGGTCATAGAGACATCACTCTGGAGGCCTCCGCTGAAGAGACCGGCCCAAACTCATCCAGGAGGGGAGAACGGAGGGGTGAGGCACTGGAAGACCCAAAGGATGGACTTCCAACTGGGGGCAAGTCGGAAGATATGGCCTCAATTTTTGATCTAAAATGGGCTGCAAATTGCTCACTAGTGAAATCACTAGGAGGAGGCCGCAGCTGACTGGGATTGGAGAGGTCCCGAACCACCCGGAATAACTCCGCCTGGCTCTCCCCAGAGGGAGGCATTTGATCTTCTAGCGTCCCTGATCGCGCGAAGATAGCGGCTCAGCTGTTTAGGGCAGCCCTATTCACTTCCGTGGAGCCCTCCATATGACCTCCAGTCTCCTAAGTTTATTTTCAAAAGCTCCTCCGTGAACCACGGGAGGAGCGGCCCATCGTAGGAGAGGCCACAGTTCCGCCATCCCCGGTGGCGCCAACATACCACCTTTCCACCAGGGCATCAACCGGATCGTCTGCCAGACCGCCAGAAAGCTCCCCGAAGGCCTCCATGAACCTTGTAGGGTGACAGGGAGCCTGGCTGGGCACATTTCACCATACCACCCTGAACACACATGTCTCATCTTCCTTTTCCAGACTAAGCAGGGTTAGACCTGGCAAGTGCTCAGATGGGAGAACACAGACAATACCGGGCATCTCCAGCTAGGGTTAATAAACAATCCCACCTGAAAATTTAGAGAGAAAGAGCCTATCAAAGAGCTGACAATGCTGGGCTAGATGGAAAGCGTCCGACTTGGTGTTTCCTGGGCCCAGACTTGGAAATAATTTTATAATTGATGTGCCTCTGAACTAGCAACTAATTTACAGATTTATTAGCAACAGTCAAAAGAAACTGTTGTCTTTCGGTAGAGACTTAATAGAGGTGAATTACCGTGAAGAAACCTCTGAGAATCTTTTATAAGCTGTTGAATATCAAGTATCGTTCTGAAGAGCTTCTGTTATGATTGACAGAATAAACAAGTTACAAACCCTACTTTCTAGAGATCGACAAGGGGCATTATTAGGGCACCTCCCAGATGCATTCATTCCCCCCTCTTTCGATTGTACAGAGTGGAAGTAAAACAATGTTTCTTGATAGCACCATTGCATTAGATTAGAAGAAATTTGGTCTCTCAACCCCTTTAGCTGGATGGGCCAGTGGTAAAAGACCAGAACTCTTGGGACAAGGCATGTGTGAACATATCTTAATAGGCCGGTGTTTTCCTTTAAAATTAGTAGCAGCCGGGCTGGGGTGGGGTGATAATCAAGGATTCAGAGAGGAAGATCAGCCTTGCCATTCACATCCTGCAGTCTCACTGAACTTCCACCCCAGTCCCAAGGGGATACTGATACTGAAAGAGAAGGCGGCATTGATACCATTAACAGATGACATGCGTGCACGTGTAGGTTCACAACTTTTGTGTCTTGTCTGCTTAAGCCCTGACGGTAACACAGCAAAACTTAAAACACACAGCCCTTGTCTGTGCCACCTTGGGATGATGAGTCTTTTAATAAAGACATAGGAGAAGAAAAATCAATCTTTGACATTACATTCACTTTAATATCAAACAATAAGAGTGCATTAAAAGCTTACAATAATGGCCACCACCACCACCACCACCACCATTCCCGGGAGCAAACGCATGTGATAAAAGAGTCATGAGAGATGATTTCCCTCTTCTGGGGCACTGTTTTACAGGCAGGCTGTACAAAGACTCTGCAAGACTTCATGTATTAAAACTCCTAAATGGACTGCACCTCATACCCACATCCATTCACACTTCCTAAAAATGCACCATATCCCTCTTTTGGCTAATGCGCTCAGTTTAGCAAGAGAAAAATCAGTGTGGAGAGTACTGTACTGGAGAAACCAAGTCTATATCTTGTTTATCCATATGTCACCCATCCATCCAAACAGGAAAAAAACTACCAGACAGCTTCTCCTTGACTGCTCTCAGCAAGCAAGATAGACTGTATTGGGTTCTGAATGAATGACAACATTGACAAGCAATTCTACATAGGCAGAACAAGTAAAACTTTTGCAAAGGAAAACAAAAAGCTATTCCTAAAAAAAAAAACTAGCAATTTATTGTCAAAGATATTCGCAATATCATTTTATTGATGTTATTTTACTATGCGTATTAGAAGAGGAGAAACTCTTGAATTACAGTGAGGAAAGACACCAATGTATTCAGGCTGTCAAATTAATCCAAAGCCAACTAACGTGCAGGACAGGAGCCTGGAATTACTACAGATAGCAGGTGATGGTGACATGGCCTCCCAATACACAGGCCAACAATTCCCTCTCTGTGTGCTTTGGCATATTGGTGTGGATGAACTTTTCAAGGCATATTTTAAGCCACTGCACTGGGTGCATCCTTTTTCTTGTGCCCCTCCATGTTTCATGCAGCCATGCTAGTTAATGCTGCTGACAATGCAAGGAAGTCATGCACTTTGCTAGTTAAGTGACTTCAGCCAAAAGGAATAAGGCTGTTTCAGGATCATTGGTGTGCCTTGGACCACAGCTAAGGGCTGCATGAGAATCCCAGAAAATAGTGTACCATGACTGATCACACACAAGGACTGGAATGAAATGGGCAAGGAGAACATCCACATGCTGTTCTGCAAGCTGACAGCAATGACAAAAATGACTGGAGAAAGACAGACATTTGTGAGCGCTGAGTGAAGTGTTCCTCTAATCTTGACACACAGTGTTTAGGGAGGCAACACTGAATGTTGCCCCCAGCTCTCTCCATCATGCTTGGGAAATCATAAACATATCTACATATATGGTAAAGTTAGTGGAATGTAACATTTTGGTCAGTAGGTAGGAAAAATGTTACTAAACAGCTTTGTTACTTGTGACCCTTCAGGTAATGTTAGATTCAATTCCAATCAGTCTCAGCCAATGACGAGGGATACTGATAAGCAAGGTCCAATAACATTTGGAGGGCCAGAGATGTTCCATCCCTAGCTTTGTCACTGGCAATCTAAGCTTAGAATTCTGGGAGTTGTGGTCCAAAACATCAGGAGGGCCAAAGTTTGAACATGCCTGCTTGTCCCCATGTCAAGCTGGGTAAGTGTTTCACATTGGAGCACACCAACTGCTTGCTTCTGTGAACATCTCCCATGGCCTCACACTATCAAGGGACAAGCTTGTAGGAGTAGAACAGTATTATCCCAAACGGCTAGTGGGAACAGAGGAGCTTGCCTAGTGCCACTGACGGAGCTCAATGAAGTGAAATGGGTGATCTGAGCACTTCTGGATTGACAAGTCACCTACTAGCTCAAAAGAAGACATATAAAAGGCAATGGCAATTATACAGCTCACAGTTTATGATGGGATGCAGCAATGAGCATCACAGCATGCAGCAGAATGACATATCATAAGCATAAAAGACAGAATTCATCAGTGAAGTAACCTCAGACCTGACTGCACATTGCCCTAAATACTATAAAGACTGAACAAAAAATTAAAAACACAAACCAGTCCCTAAAGCGTCAGTCTAGATACTTTTTCTGTTAAAGCAAAATTTCAACATACAACTTATGACATATAAAACAGTTTGTGTTAAACATTGCAAATTTAATCCTGTCAGTTTACAATCAAGTTTTTTTTTAACATTTCATCTTGACAATCAAGATCTTTGCAGCATCCTCATTAACAATGTAGCAGAGATGAAATTTTACATTAAATACCACAAATCACATTTTAAAAATCCTCCAGCTTGTCTCTGAAAAATGCAGACTTCACTCTTAGTTGATGGACCTTCACCCTGAAAAGGAAATCAGACATAGCAGTAAACTATAGGTTAAGATTTCTAGTACACGCCTATTATGGAGAACACTGAAAAATGTCACATCTGTTAGCCACTGTTCATGCTGAGGGTGGGAAAAATAGTGGAAGAAAAGTTAGAAGACCTTATATCTCAACTTGTGATACATTTTGGTAGTCCTTTGCACAGTTTAAAATAAGGCCAATAGTAAAACCTTGTTATTGACCAAAGGTCTTCACAAGTGCATCGAAACAGTTTCTCCTTCACTGGAAGGTGGAAAGGGCCAGGATGGGGGTCTTGTTGCCAGGAAGAGTTTTTATGGGAAGTTCTCCAGTCCCACTTAGGCACAACCGGTCAATACCAGCACTTCAGTTCAACCTAAAAATGATTTGATCAGTTTGTAGAATAAGGCAGAAATGCCTGGCTAAAATCATACTATGCCAAGTTGCAAAATGGCATCCTTTAACTGAATGTTTCCTCACAGAAAAGGGGAACATGGGACTTGGAACTAAAGATCCCAGGACTGAATATGGATGTTCCAGCCATAGAGGTCCAAGGCAACCTAAGCAGGGTCTCTTTGTTTCATCCCCTGATCAAAGCCCACAACCAGCTCAAGGGCCAAGAGTCAAGACATTTACCTGAGGGAACTCTTGAGGCAGCTACACTTGATCAAGCTTGCCTACCTAAAGAGATATTGCAAGGATAAAGGAGAATCGCCACCAAGCCTTTCCCCAACTATAAAATCACCACATACTATAGTATATACTGGAAGAAGTAGTCTTCTCAGATACCTTTTCTCCTTCTATCACCTTCTATCGCTTACTTTTAAATAAGAAGCACCTAACTAGGTTGGTTGGTTGGTTGGTTGGTTGGTTGGTTGGTTTTACAGTCCTGGTATCTCATGAACTCATTTGCCCATCTACCATTTCAGTTTATCACTGTCCAAATCTCCCTTCCCCCGCTCCCCTAGTTCTACTGTGTAGCGATACTTACAGGAACTGTGAGTGTTGGCTTCGGCCTTCACAGCCTTGGCCACCTTGGCTGTGTTCTGCTGGGGCTTGCTTGGCTCCTCCCCACTGAGCAGAGCTTTGATTTCAGAGGGGATTTTTCCTTGGTCCATGGCCATGCACCACTGCTTATACTGAAACAACAGGACACATATATACAATTAAAGCAACTGGATCAGACTCTACCTGTGGTGTCTGAGGAGATAAAAGGTCTTCAGGCAGACAGCAATCTATGCTCTTGGGCATCTACAGCCATCAGGAGCTGTCTGGGGCACGGAGGTACAAGTGGGCGGCAAAACAGCACATGCACACAAACACAAACTCAACAGTGCCTTATTGAATACTCGGCCCAGGGAGCCCAAGATATTATTATGAAGCTGGAGGGGCTTCCCACAATATTGAAACTTAGCCCTAGAGGATGTTTCCGCGCTTCTAAAAGCTGCTTGCTTGTGAAAGAACCCATAGCTCTGTGTCCATGTTAAGGACGAAGCGACACCTGCTAAACATCTTCTTGCCAAGGCCATTCTGTTCAAGAGCCCTTTCCCAGCTCTGTAGCTGCTTCTGCCTCTCCAAAGGCTTTATGCCCCAAAAGATTACTGAGCCTTTGCAGCTGCGTTTTTAGAAGGCTGCCAATTTCCTCCTCCTATTGGAAGGCACCTAATTTAGGGTACACACCCAGGGTTTTCACAAGGTGTTCAATCTCATGCCCTGCATATTCACTCAAACGTCAGCCCCACACAATGCATGGACCTTTGTTTGCACTCGCCAACTCTTAAGCACACCACAGAAAATGTGTATGGGGATGGTGGCACAAGCGAAGGAATCCTGTTGTTCCAACCACCACCCAGTTCCATAATGAACCTGTTAAGCTCCAAGACAGGGGTGGGAGGGCACAACGAAGCACCTACCAAGTGGTAACTCAACACAACTTTAGTGGAACCACTTGAAAGCTGACCGCCTTCTATGCATGCACACTAAGATTGCACCAAGCATTCTGCCCCATATGGGCCAACAAATCCCTCTGCCACTGCTTCCTAGGACAATGACAATGACCAGTTATGCTTCAGAGAGAATGCCTGCTCAGGGAGCGGAACGGGTGCCTTTTGCAATGCCTTCGCTTGTGTTTCCAGGCCGCAGGGTCATGCACAGCAGGCTCAAAGCCAAGGTTCCCCATTCTTTCTGCTAAACAATGGCCTTCTGATCAAAACAGACAGGTATCAAGGCTACAACAATCTAAAGGGGGGGTGGGAGAGAGAGAAAAGGAAAAGCTTACCATTTCCAACTCTTCTCTAAGAGCACAGATTGCTCTCTCTCTGCTGGAAACCAGCTCTTCCAGATACTGGTACCGCAGCTTCTTCCTGGCCCTACATTCTCTTGCGCTCTGCCGGCTCCTCTCAAGTTTGGCTTTCAAATCTATCTTTGCTGGTTTACGGCCCCGTTTCCCTGGCTTCTTCACTTTGCCTCCAGCCACCTGGAGAAATCCGAGTAAAATTTCACTTCATTAATAGGGAAGAAACAAGATTGCCCTGGAAAGTCTCTCATGAACTTTATGACAAGTCTGAAAGTTACAATCAGAACTGTGAGACACACAAAGAAAGACGGGGAAGGGGGGAGAGTGAGCACAGGTCTGTCTAATGATATTGTCCTTCTAAGAGATGTGAAGGCCCAGGAAAAAAAAAACACAGAAAAAATTGAGGGGGTTTCCTTTTTTCTGAAGCCTTTTTGTTTTGTTTTTTCAAAAAATTGGAAAAACTGAAAAAAAGAAAAAGAAAAAATGATTATGGAATGTTTTATTTTAACATGATGAGTTGTCTGCCCTCCTATTGAGCCTAAAGGGCTGGGAAGATTTTACCTGCTCTGACTTTTGTTAAGGTTATGCTATTGTGTTATGTTTGTTCTTGTGTGCATGCTTTTATTGTTTTTATATACTTTTATTTTGGTTTTATATGGAATGTATTTTGTATTTTTTTTCTAGTCATTTTATGATGAATAAAATATTTTAAGACTGGGTGCTCAAATATTTTCCAAATCATTTCCAAAACATATGCATAGTATCATATTATTCTGATTCCTGTGCACTGGGGACAAGCATGTCCTAGGTTACAAACTGAACTCTTCAATGCAAGAACAAGATGCATTTCTTCGTTTAGGAGGTGCTGCTACTGTCACAAGAAAAAGAAAAAGGTTTTACTTTTGTTTTTGCATGTGGGTGGATATGTTTGGTTCTATTCTGTCCTCTTCACTAGGCCTCAAAGCCCTGGAGCAACAAAAATGATTCTGATAAAATTTTATGCCCATTCATTTAAACTTAGTCCCACTCCCTTCTATACATTTCCCCGCTCTCCAATTCTTTTTATGAGAATGAGGTTTTTATTTTATTTTTATTAAATACTGAGGAGAGGAAATATGATTAATTGTTAATTCTGGATTTTTAAACATTGTTTTGTAGAGTTTTTTTGTTTCACATAAACTAGTAAAAAGTTCAGGAGATTGTTACTCCATTTGTTACTTACAATTACAAATAAATATTATTTAAAAAGTATATTCTGTTTGTAATAATTGTTTGGATACATATAATAATTGTTTGTGATAATTCTATGCCAAGTCAAATTGTCCATAGTCATATTTTATGTTACTAAAGTAAGGGAATGACATTCAAGCTGTTAAAGGGGAAGGAATGCTAATGTAGCATTTTTTCAATTTTTTGAAACATTACCATTTTTCCCGGGGGGGGGGGGACAGAAAAAAACAGGGTTTTTTTCTGAGCTTCAAAAATTCCGGAATAGTTCTATCTTTATTCCTTCCAAGCATGTACTATTTCATATTCCAAGGAGATGTTGACAAACACTTCTGCCATTAGTGTTTTATATTTGGACTGCAAAGTCCCTTACAACATAACTGGTGTCCTTATTACGGGAAACCAGTTGTGTTTGAGCCTAACGCTTGTCACCACTCCCTACAAAGGCCACAAGGAACCTGAAAATTGTTGTTTTCGCCCTTTTAATTTCCATGCGAGGCTTTAGGGGACCTCCTGCTCAGCAGGCTTAGAGAATGAAAACACGGTCCCTAGAAACCTACAGAAGCCTGAATTAAATTGAATTAAAAGTCCACTAAATAGTATCAGGGCTGAATTAGAGGACTCAGAACACCACAATACAGAGCAAGGGGGGAAAACCTGCTTGATTCTCAAGCCACCCATGCTGCTATCAGTCTACCAGGGTATCATCCTCTTCCGGATTGGGCTCTAGAAGTATGACATCCATTAAAAGCTTGGGATCTTCCAGACAGCACATTTACCATTTTAGTTGCAAAGCTAGGCTTAACCCACACATTACATGCTGTATTTTATGTCTTCACTTTTTTGTCACCATGGCTTCAAACTATGCAGTAAAGCATCATCATATAAAATTATAACCACAGATTACTCTTTGATCTCAGGAGAGACTAGGAATAAAGGCAAAAACTAAATGAGACATTCTGGCCGAATAAAAGAAAAAAGGGGCAGGAAAATGTCTATTTACTGTATGATGTTGGAATGTACGCATTTTAAGGATCTCTTACTAAATCAGGAGGAAAGTTTCTATGACATTTCACACTTTCTCTGCAACCTATACTTGAACGCAAACAATTACCTCTTTTTCAGAGTTGTATTAACTGCTCACAACATATAACTGGGCACAAAAAAGTATTCCAAATCTTAAATAACACATTAAGATAAGTCAAGTCCCTGGTTCAAAATTTCAACGTCATTACCTAAGGCTTCAGGCATACATTGTTCCTTAAAATCTGTCCCACCATCCAGAATCAATGGAAAAATATAAGAGATACATGAATGGTTGTAAAGACTATCAGAACAAATTATATTAAAATGCTATGTAACAATATTACACACAAAACCTGTCACTGAAGTCCACTAGTTAAAGAATTATATAATAGAATACTGTACTTTAAAAACTTGTTTGGTGTTTTGGCTTTTAAAATAGTAACTTTTACATCATGGCTAATAAATAATTAGGAAGTTGCCATTTGGGCCTTCCCTTCTCTCATGTGTTCTCTCCATCTCAACACAGATGTCCAATTTGAGCCATGGTGCTTCCTTCACTGTACTTAGATTATTCTATGACAAGCCATGTCTTTAAGAACATAAAACTGGATGAACTACTTGCACACTTCCCTTGCTCACACAGCATTTCACAATATGATTCTGGCCATTAAAATTGTTTCAAGCCCCTTGATTCTAACATTACTCAAACATTTTGATGACATCGTTTAAACAAAATTATCCAATGGTTCCTTCAAGACCACCTACATACAGTGAAATCTGGAATTTTTGTTTTAAATGAAGCCATTGGTTTCATTTTTTCTAATGTATCACTCCTGTCATATTATAACATTACCAAACAAAGCAAGGGACAGGAGCTTGTTCATTTCTTCTGCTCATGCAATAGTATGTTCTGTGAACCACTGAAGTTTCCAAATGTGTCTAAGAAGGCCTTGTTGAATACCTGTTTGCACAAGCAAAGAAACTTGATCAACCTACTTTCCCATAAGCACAAGGGATTAATAGGGTTCTGCCTAATCTTAGTATCAAACATGCAAAATCAGTTCTGCTTGCCAGAGATAGTACGTATCTTATAAAACAGAAACTACTACTGGACACTGTGTCAGGATCATCTTAGTGACCTACATACATTATATTCTCTGAATAAATGTTGTGTATGTGTCAAACTACCTTCTGTCTCCTTATGTCTCCTTTAGGCAAATGTTGCATAACAAACAGTTTCAAATTCCTTTTGAGGTCTACCTTACAGATTTCATACACATTTTAGCATCTGCCTAGCACTTGTTTCACATGCATACCTTCTGCAATCCTTACCAAAACAAACTCTATAAAATAAGCCAGTACAATTACTGAGGTGGTGAATACGAGACCACCACCTAGCAAACAAATGACAGAAGCAACTTTCTAAAACTGAAATAACATTGGTTGTGGTTCTTGATGGCAATTTTAGTGCATTGTTTTAGTTTATTGTATTTTTATTGTATTTAAAGGTTTTTATCATGTTGCTGTAATTTTATAGGCATATTAATGTCTTAATTATTTGAATTGTTTATTTTAACTGTAATCCCCCAGAGACCTTTGGGTAGTGGGTGACATATAACCTAGATAAATAAAAAAAAATAAAAAATATTGCAGCGAGGCATCCCCACCCGTTTAAAAGGCATCTCTTAGTTTGCAACCTTGCAGTCCCTTTCCTCCTATAAGTCTGAAAGGTATCATCATGAGATTTTTTTTTATCAAGTGCGCGCGCGCGTGCGCGTGTATATATACACGGCAGACGGCCGTGTAAGTCAATACACGACCGCACCTGATATTCATGCATCTTAAAGTGTTCTGCTTATATACCGCCCCATACCACTACAAGTGGTCTCTGGACGGTTTACAATTTTTAATTACAGTGTGCAGGCTACACATTCCCCACCCCCATCCCCCAGCAAGCTGGGTACTCATTTTACCGACCTCGGAAGGATGGAAGGCTGAGTCAACCATGAGCCTGCTACCAGGGATTGAACCCCAGGTCGTGAGCACAGTTTTACCTGCAGAACAGGCATTTAACCACTGCGCCACGAGGCTCCTCTAAGACTCCAACCTGCTTGTTGTTGTTTTCCAATCATGTCAAACCAGCTGCCTAGTTGACAGCGCATTGAAAGCAAGGGTGTGGGCTAACGGCAGCCCTCCAGATGTGGTTAGATGCCTCTCTCCCCCCCCAATTGATGAGCCCGAGCCATCAGTCAGGGGGCGGGGGAGGGAGGACTGCCCGACCGGAGAACCCCTGGAGGACCCCACCCTGGGGCTCCCCTCGCGCACCTTTCACTTACTTTGCTCTCGTCCATTAGCGCGCGGGAAGCAAGAAGAGCTCTGGCGCAGAACACGCGTCGCCGCAGCCCCCCAAGAACGCCCTTCCGCCTCCCCCCCGCCTCCCCCACCGCCCTTGTTTCCCCCTCTAGGCCAGGAATGGGCTGCTGCTGCTGCTGCTGCTGCTGCTGCTGCTGCCGCCGCACCGCCGCGCCTCCTCCATGACCCGCGCCGCCCAGCGCTTCCTTGTTTTGAAGGCTTGGCACAGTGCGGCGCATCACCCAAATGGGGGCGGAGGGGCGGGCGAGGCGGACAGCCCGGTGCATTTCGGGAAATGTAGTTCTAAGCCTCCCGTAATAGGGAAACGGAGCCTTTTTAAAAAAAAAATGCGTCACCACTACCCCTTCCATAACGGGACGGGGCTCTCTGAAAGGACGCAGAGGTTTTTGCAGCGGGAAGCCGTAGAGAAGAAATACTTGGTTAGGATCCTGTTCTTGTTATCTTGTTAGCTTCTCCTGGCAGGATAAAGTGAAAATGACTAGAATCCTTCTACACAGTTTTCTTTCACAGATTTTTTTTTCCTTTAAAAATGAGTTCTGAGTAACCATTATGTGAATCGCACTTGGAAAAAATGGCAATTGCCTTACTGATTTTGGGATCTAATCTCATCAGCCCTTATCTTATCTTATCTTATCTTATCTTATCTTATTTACTTTTGATTTTTATGAATGGTGTTGTTTTAGTTAAGTTTTCATTTGTAATATTTTTGCTTTTTATTATATCCTTGTATCTGGATTTTGTAACAGTTTGTTTTATGTTGTAAACTGCCCAGAGTGGCTTTCTGCCAGATGGGGGTATAGAAATCGAATAAATAAATAAATAAATAAATAAATAAATATTGAATTATAAACATACACCAGATTTAAAACGTTGTTAACAATAATTTAGTTAAACTAAAGGACCTACCGTTCAACTAACTTTGGATAGATTATAATATGACTCAAACACCTTTGTTGAGTCAGTGTTTCAGCAGACATGTGACACACACAGGCACACAGAAAGAGGTATCTGGAGATACAACCACAATGTGCTCTTTACTATTGACCTTCCTATCTTTCTTCTTTAATAACAGTGGAGTTTAGATAAATTTTTTTAGGAAATATAGCTTTTGCTTCTGCTCGGTAAGGCTGCAGTCAAACTTCTCTATTTTATATCACAATAAAAAGAAGGACTCAAGACTGGATGAGCACCATCAGAAGGAAAACCAGGGACCTTGAACGACGAATGAAAAAGCTGTGTGTATAGAAAATCTGAAGGCAAGGCTGGGTGATATTTTTTTATTAGACCATGATGCTAGATTTCTTTCTTTATGGGTGTTCATCAAACTAGGTACCAGAGTATCTTTGCTGAAAGTATTTCAAAATGTGGGGGTGCAGACCCAGTTCTGGAGTGTAGACTTCATCGGTGGTGCTGACTGGACTGCCCCTTTCAATTTAGTTTGACAGGGGGCTACCAGTCATTCAGTATTCCCTTCCTCCCCCATTGCCTAACAGTGAAACACAAGGTTCGGTTTTGGCTGAGAACAGTGGTACACAGAAATGAGGCCACCCTCTGTCAGAGAAGGTGAGCTAAAATCTAGTCTACGCACTAGGTGACCCTGTTTCAACCAATGGACACTGTTACTCTGTAGTTGGAGAAAGCTGCGCTCTTCTGTTCACAGTACTTCTGGGGAAATGTTAAATGTCCTTGTTTGGTTGTAGACAGTGCCCTTGTTAAGCATATCTCCTGTAGCCCAGCAAAAAATGAAAATGTGTAGTCCTTGTACGCAATCTGCAGGGTTGCACAAACTCAGAGAAAAACTAGCTGTTGACGTCATGCAGGTCTTCATCAGACAGAGCTCCACTGGGACTTGGAAGTTGCTCATCCACAGTTAGCACCTGGACAAGCAGCCTCAGCAGGCACCTGGGTCACCTGGACATAACCTCTTCCACATAGGAGATGAACATATATTGTAACTGCTTTGCATTATAAAAATCTGCTAGACTGTCCTCTTTATATGGTGATGCATATCACTTTTTTTGTTAATGTGCGAGTGGTGCTTCTTCCTTTGTATTTATGTACACTGGACCCTTGTATAACAAACAGCTTGTATAACATAAAATATTGACAACATAAAAAATTCTGGAGATAGGGGAAATTTGCTTAACATAATCGCCTATGGGGAGAATCCGTACAATATAAAAATGGGATCACTCCATTTTGAATGCATTCCTATGGGAATGTGTATAAAGGAAAATTTGCTTAACATAATTTCCTTTGGAATGAATTAATTCCTTTATACAAGGTACCACTGTATTTAATTGCCCAGAAGAACTTCCAGATGGATAGTTCGGTGCATTGGAACTCAAAAGAAGTTGCAACTCTTCTGACTTCTCTCTGTCGTTATTTTGTACAGAAACGAGAGAGAGGGAGAGAGAGGTCTGAAGAGCTACAAATTAAACTCTAGGTTCATGTGAAAATTTCAGTGAGACAAGACAATTTATTTATCTGCCACATATGTGGTGGCTAATGACTCCAGTTCTGTGAATGCTGTGAATTCATTCTACCTCATGGGTTGTACTTTATGGGGGTTCTTCAGAGCATTGACCCTATTTTGGGGATAGTTTGGTGTGAGGGAAACTTCTCAGAAGGGAAGAGAGAGTGGCTGGAGAAGCAAGGGCGGAAAGGGGAGCCTGAGAAACAACCAACATTGTCACCTGTTGAGAGGTTTATGTTATGGAAGGGATATTATAATGCCCTCAAAATAATTGAGCAACAGAAGGAAAGGGAGAAGGAAGCGAACCCGGGTTCAACAGGAAGTGAAGAGAAGGACATGGCGGGAAAGTCGGACCAATCCGCTCCCATGGAGGTGGGGTTCGGGACCTGTAAGAAGAGCGAAAAACGGGTGCTTCCAGAAGGATGGGAGTGGGTGTGGATGGAGGATCCCTGGACAATGAATTGGGAGCAAATGATGATGCCCCATAAGGAGGCTGAGAGTTATAGACGCCGGGCCCACAAACAAGGGTGCTCCTATTGGAGAGAAAAGGAGTACCGGGAATACAATAGAAAATGCAAAGATCTGCAAAGAAATTGAGCTGGAAGAATGGCTGGGAAAGATCCGGATGGAAGTCGAGACTGGGAAACTGGACCCCCGAGAGGACTTGACCCAGAGACCCGACTATCCTTTACCTACACCCCAGCAGACACACCCTGGTCCCAGGTCCACTTTGGAAGTTGGGGTACAAGTGGGAAAACCCAAACCCTCTGTGAAGGAGTTTGGGATACAAATGGAGGGGCTGAGGCTCTCAGAGAGGGAGGAGGAGATCAATGGTGGAGCCAGCTCTCCTCAGATGATGGTGGGGAACTTGATCACATTCTAGAAACCCCAACCTATGGAGGAAAAAATAACCCGTTCATGTCTGATGTTAAAGATGTTGAAACTGTAGTTAGAAGAAAAACTTCGTTTATTGTTGATGAACCAAATAAAGGTTCTGTTTGTTCGTTCCGAGAAATGCCTTCTTTAAAGTTTGAAGGGTGGGAAGCCTGGGCAAAGACAGAACCTTCACATACTGGCGCCCAACTTAAGGGGCCAGGCGACTGCCGGGACTCGGCAGAACTATGGCTACGACGTGTACTAGAGGGACAAGAGTCGGTGCTCAAACAGATGGTAGAACAACAAAAGTTACTAACCGACAAAATGGCGGGAACGTTACAGACACCAGCGAACATGAGTCATGTGTGTGTTGTGTCGTTACAGTCGTGACTGACTCTTCGTGACCCCATGTCCATGGAGTTTTCTTGGCAGAAATACTGGAGTGGTTTGCCAGTTCCTACTCTAGGCGCCTACAGCATCTAGTATTCCCTGGTGGTCTCCCATCCAAGTACTAACCAGGGCCGACCCTGCTTAGCTTCCAAAATCAGGCGAGATCGGATATGCTTAGGGCATCTAGGCAGCAGTGAGACTGAACATGAGTCATATCAAGCTTCAAAAAATGGGAAGAGGAGATGACCCGGTCGCCTCCTGAACACCTTCGAGAGAATAGCCAAAGCCTCAAAATGGTCCAGAGAGCAATGGACATTAATACTGACCCCATGCCTGACAGGACTGCCGCTGGAGTTTGTAGACACCATGGACCCGGGAGAGGCAGGAGACTATAGCAAAGTCAAAGAAGCCATCTTAAACACCATGAATCTCAATGAAGAGGCCTATAGGAAGATGTTTAGAGACACACAAATGGAAGCCGGGGATACACCCGAGAATGCTGGCGCAAAAGCTGAAAATCTACGCCAGCCGGTGGATCAAACCAGTGGGGAAGACAGCCGAGCAAGTCTTGGAAACTATCGTCACAGAACAACTCATTGCAGCTCTACCGGGAGGACCGAAAGGCTGGGTGGCACGCCATCGGCCAACATCACTAGAGGGAGCCATCACCTTACTGGAGGACTATCTAGGAGCCAAAGACACTGGAAAGAACACTGGTCAGCCCGCACTGGAAAAGGAGAGGAATCCCTGCCCCAGTATGGCGACGGCAGAGTGCAGTACAGCAGCAATGATGGCGAACAGAAGGGATCGAGACTTCTGGGCGAGGCGCGGGGCAGGGACAGTGAGCAGAGGCCGGGGATGACCTTTCCCAGACCCTGAAGGTGACTGCGGGGGGTGGGGGAGGGAGAGAGCGGAAGGCCTTATCCTGCTTCTGTTGCGCCAACCCAGCCACGTGCAATGATTCTGCACACGAGAGGACTGTGCCTGGGTGGCTGCTCAGGCCTATTCTGCACAGGTCGGTGAAAACCACCCTGGGTGGGTAGTTCCGGTGAAAGTGAATAGGAAGGACATGCAGGCCCTGGTCGACACTGGCTGCAATAAGACTCTGTTAAGGGATCGGATAGAGGGAATGTTATCGGAACCTCTGTTTATAAGGTGCATCCATGGGGATGTGAAAGAGTATCAAACTGCACAGGTGGTACTAGAAATTGGAGGGGTGTCTCAGGAAATGGAAATAGGAATTGTGGCGGGGTTAACCAGGGAGGTTTTGTTGGGAAGAGATTGGCTGGGAATAAAGCGTCTAACTGCCCAAGCTGAATAAGTATGCGAGGGGGAGGGGGACCAGGCCCCTACTGACTGGGAGTTGTTGCAGGCCACTCGAGACCAGCTGAGAAACTGGCAGCAAGATGATCCTAGCCTACAGTCGGTGCGAGAACAGGCTAAAGAGCAGGGAACCACCTCTGCAGGGGGAAAAGGCTTCGAGCTAAGGAAGGGAGTGTTATACCTCGTTGACCGGGAAAGGGGTGAGGAGAAATGCCAGATGGTACTACCACAAAGGCTGAGACAGCTGGTATTGGGACTGGCCCATGATATCCCGTCCTCAGGACATTTAGCTGCCAGGAAGACACTAGACAGGGTGAGACAGAGATTCTTTTGGCCTCATATGTCAGCGGACATAGAGGCTTATTGTGCTTCCTGTCCGAAGTGCCAGTTAGTGAAACCCAAACCCCCACCTGGGGGCCCTTTGATTCCCCTAACCCTAGTCGACCGTCCCTTTGATAGAATAGCTTTGGACATAGTGGGCTCTCTAACCAAATCGGCAGGGTGACATCAGTACATTCTAGTCATCATTGAGTACGCCACGGTGTACCCAGAGGCCATTCCCCTTCGTGCCCCCACTGCAAGGATTCTGGCCAAAGAGTTGATCAACGTCTTTGCCAGGGTCGGGTTCCCCAAAGATGTCCTGACCGATCAAGGCCGGAACTTCATGAGCAAGAATCTCAGACAAATGTGGCAACTGCTAAAGGTGTGGCCCCTGAAGACTAGCATTTACCACCCCCAGACCAACGGCCTTGTCAAAAGGTTTAACCGCACTTTGAATGGAATGCTCCGGAGGTTGGTAGCCAGCAAGCCTGGACAGTGGTATTTGATGCTACCACCCCTGCTATTTGCCATCCGAGAGATACCCCAGGCCTCCACCGGGTTATCCCCTTTTGAGTTATTGTATGGGAGACAACCACGAGGGGTATTAGACCTAGTGAAAGAGCAGTGGGAGGAAGGGCAAGACAACACCCAAAACTTGCTACAACAGATTCTGGAAATGAGAGAGCATATCCATGATACCTGGACCCTGGCTAAGGAAGCTTTGGGGAAGGCCCAAGAAGGGCAGAAGCAACGGTATGACAGGAAGGTGAAGCCTAGGTCGTTTGAGGTGGGGAAAAGAGTATTTGTCCTGTTACCTACAGAAGGGTCCAAACTAATATCACAATGGCAGGGGCCTTACAAGGTGACCAAAAAATTAAATGAAGTAGACTACGAGGTGGAGACCCCTGACAGCCAGAAGAAATCACAAGTCTTCCACGTTAACTTATTGAAGGAATGGGTGGAGAGAGAGGTGTTTTGGGGAGAGTAGGAAGAGGGAGATTTAGGGCCTGAAGCCAAACAGATGACCATGCAAAGGGAGGGACAGGTAATCCTAGGGGAACAGCTGACGGAGAGCCAGAAGGATCAAGTAAGGATGTTGGAGGCTATATACCAAGGGGTTTTCTCTAACCGTGTTGGAAAGACTTCAGTCACCCAACATGAGATACATACCCCTCCAGGGATGGTGGTAAGAATGAAGGGACGGAACTGGCCCAGGCACCCTATTCCTGCTATTAACCAAGAGGTAGAGGAAATGCTCAAGATAGGGGTGATTGAACCATCGTTCAGCCCCTGGAGGGGCTACCCGGTCATAGTACCCAAGCCGGATGGCTCACTACACTTTTGTATCAATTTCCGACAGCTAAATTTGGTGTCAAAATTTGACGCCTCCCCCATGCTGAAGGTGGGGGATTTAACAGACAGGGTGGGGGAGGCACAGTTCCTCAGCACCATAGACCTAACAAAGGGGTATTGGCAAATCCCTTTGAGGGCCCAGGACAAGGAGAAAACCGCCTTCTCCACCCCAAGGGTCTTTTCCAGTTCCGGTATATGCCTTTCGGCCTCCACGGGGCCGCCGCTACCTTCCAACGCCTGATGGATCGGGTATTGGAACCGGTGCAAGATTGCGCAGCTGCCTACATAGATGACATGGTCATCTTTTGCTCATCATGGGAGGAACACCTAGAACATGTTAGGAGGGTTCTCGAAGCCTTGGATGAGGCAGAGTTGAAAGTGAACCCCGCTAAATGCACCATCGGCCTCTCCAAAGTCAAATTCTTAGGATTCATGGTAGGGAAGGGGGAAATCCAGCCCTTATAGGATAAGGTCACCAAAATATCCAAGTGGAAGCAACCCCATACTAAGAGAGAGGTCCAACAATTCCTTGGTCTAATTGGATTCTACAGACATTTCATTCCCAGCTTTGCTACACGGGCCGCCCCCTTCACGGATCTAATCAGGAAGAGGAAGTCTAGAACAGTTATATGGGAAGAGGCTCAAGAGAGGGCTTTCGTTGACTTGAAAGATGCTCTGTGCAATATACCTTCCAGGTATATCCTGGACTTCCAGTTACCGTTCTGGCTCTATACAGACGCTTCACATAGGGGTTTGGGGGATGTGCTGGCCCAAAAGAAAGGGGATAAAGAATATCCCATCCTCTTCCTGAACAGGAAATGGTCCGATAGGGAGTGTAGGTATGCGGTGATTGAAAAAGAGGCCCTAGCAGTCAAGTGGACGACAAATGCCTTGAAGTACTACCTGTTGGGGGCCCCCTTCCACCTGGTCACTGATCATGCCCCACTGAAGTGGTTGCAGATGATGAAAGAGACCAACCCTCGCCTCACTCGGTGGTATCTGGCACTGCAACCGTTTGCCTTCTCCATCCATTATAGAAAGGGGGGCCAACACATTAATGCAGATTTTTCCCCCCGACAGGGACCCTGGGATGGAGAAACCGTGGTGCAGGCACCCCTCTTCGAGGGGGATGTGTGAGGGAAACTTCTCAGAAGGGAAGAGAGGGACCCCTGCACGCCCAGACGAGTGGCTGGAGAAGCAAGGGCAGAAAGGGGAGCCTGAGAAACAATATTTATTTATTTATTTATTTATTTATTTTCAGATTTATATACTGCTCCTACTTCCCAAGCGAGAACTCAGGGCGGTTCACATAAAAATTAAAAAAGGCTAAAAACAGGCACAATAGCAAGGCAGTCCAAGCAGGCAGCATAAGTAGGCTGGGGCAAGAGGAAGAAAAAGAAAGAAAGAAAGAAATAGTATCTGACTTTTTTAAAACTGGAAACTGAAGGTTATGAACCAGAAACAGGTGCAAACCTGCCCTTAGAGATAAAGGCCAGGATGTCTTTAACCTTTAAGTATATTCTTAACCAAGGAATTTGTTCTCAGTAACAGAAGAGAACAGAAATGACATTTCAGTCTCTTTATCTTTTCTTCTTTTCTTTCTTTTCCTTACAGAAGTCTATTCCTGATTGTGCCAAGGATTCTTCATTTCAAAAGAAAAAGCAGCTTGGATAGTTAATTTCGGATGCTTCACTATTTCACCAGAGATGTAGTAGTAGTAAATTTATTTACGGTGGAAAGCCAAAAAGAAGAACAATAATACATAAACAGCCCACTGCAAACACAACCACATTGTACACTTCCATTTTACATCTTGTAAGTTGGGCCTTTAAAATGTTTTGATTAAACCATTTCTCTGAGTCCTAGTCTCTGAAGCCATGGGAAACAAACTTGTTCCCTCTTCAATATGAAATCCTTTCAAATACTGTATTTAAGCATAGCTACCATATCCCCTCTCAGCCTTCTTTTTGAAAGGCTAAACATTCCCAGTTCCCTAAGCCGTTCCTCATAAGACACTTCCTCCAGACCTTGAACCATCCCGGTCACCCTCCTCTGCATCTGTTTGAGGTTGTCAACATCCTTTTAAATTGAGGTGCACAGAACTGGACATAGTACTCCAGGTGGGGTCTGACCAAAACAGACTAGAGTGGTACTATCACTTCCCTTGATCTAGACACTATGGTTCTGTTGATGCAACCAAGAATCACATTGGCTTTCCTGGCCGCTGCATCACACTGCTGACTCATGTTCAATTTGTGGTCCACCAAGACTCCCCGATCCCTTTCACAGGTACTATTTTCCAGCCAAGTATCTCCCATCTTATATCTGTGCAATTCATTCTTTTTACCTAGATGTAGCACCTTAAACTTCCCTCTGTTGAAATCCATTCCATTAGCTTTGGCTCAGCACTCTAATCTGTCAAGGTCCTTTTGGATTTTCATCCTATCCTCTAGGGAATTAGCAACCCCTCCCAATTTGGTATCATCTGCAAATTTAATTAGCATACTCTCTATTCCTTCCTCCAAGTCATTAATAAAGATATTGAACAGCACTGGGCCCAGAACAGAACCCTGGGGCACCCCACTGGTCACGTCTCTCCAAGGTGAAGAGAGGCCATTTATGATCACCCTTTGGGTGCGATCAGTCAACCAATTACAAATCCACCTAACAGTAATAATAATAATAACAATAATAATAATAACTTTTTTATAGCACTGTCTATCCCACTTTCTACTAACTTCTTAGCAAGAATACCATGGGGAACCTTATTGAAGGCTTTACTAAAGTCCAGATAAGCAATAATCATTGCTGGCCCGGCCCCTTGCACTGCTGCTCGCCATCTGTGGATAACTGAATCAGCAGATGGCGAATCAGCGGATACAGGGGTACTACTGTAATTTTGCTGTTTTGATTGTAAAACATGTAAGAGCCAGAAACCCTTGCAAATTTACTGTTTTTTATCCAGAAATTTATCAGTAAATGTGACTCTGCCTTCTCATTTGGCAGTTGTGGCATTTACCTATTGTGATAACTAATGCGTGAGAGGTTTCTGTACTAATTGGTGGGTTTGCATAAAATGGCCTGAGAGGATTTAAGGAACTGCTCAGTACTGTGGTAGCAGGTGCAGTGTTTCACTTGTACACTTTGCCCACCATAGGTCCTTTTCCTGATTGTTCAATTCAGGGTGTAATCACACGTGCCAAAAGACCCTCAGTTATATCAATTTTGTGGTTATTTAAATAGTTTATCAATTTCTGTCCACACGACATATGTGTAACATCAGTTCCCTGGCCAATCTCTCCCCCCCCCCTCCCTTGCCAGCATGACTGTTGAAAAAAATCTCAATGTTTTATTGATTCAGCCTTTATCAATCTGTTCCCCCTTCCCTGGTACCCAGTTTTAAAATGGGAGGAAGGGAGGAAGGAAGGAAGGAAGGAAGGAAGGAAGGAAGGAAGGAAGGAAGGAAGGAAGGAAGGGCTGCAGGTGACATGTCCCACCAGGTGGCACATCAACTAACAGTTGGAAGTGACAGAAAATGGCAATACTGTATTTCACTTATGAAGCTGTGTTTTTTTAAGAGAAAAAAATAGGGCAGAAACAGGACAGAAAATGAATTTATATGAGACATCACATGTAGCCTACAGAACTGGTACAAATTTCAACAAAATATACCGATTGAACTGACAGCCATATGAATGTATCAACTGTTTACACACCATATGGCTATAAAGGTATATACAAATATTGTATATGGATACAAAAATAAGGAAAAAGAAACAGTTCAGATGTGATTAGGCCCTAACACAATGTGTGCTAGAATTTCTGACTTGCAAAATTAGATATTTCTTTAAAAATGACACTCATATCTTATACCGTATTTGTTACCTGCATTTGCATTCTTTTGCTATGTCAAAGGAATACAGTTTATTTATTCATTTTATTTTGAATATTTTAAACCCACCTTTCTCCTTGGAAAAGGACCCAAGGTGCCTTACAATAATGAGGGACAATATACAGCCTGGAACATTTAAGACATATTCAAGTTTAGAACAGAGAATTAAAAGAGACATCTTAGAACATTAAAAAGTAACAGTAGAGCTACAAAGAGAACACAAATAGAAAAGAAAAAAGGGGTGGAAAGTAACATGGAAAATACTGTTCTTATGAAATCAGTCAATGCAATCATGTATGGTAATCCATATATAGCTTCATAGTAGGAAGTCACACATCAAAGGAATGCCATTTCTCTGATTTTTAGAGTGCTCCTAGTATTCCTTTAGTGGAAGGAATCCTATTGGTGTTTGCATAAGATTGGAGTAAACTGTTGGGATTAATTGCAGCAAACATGGCCAGACATAATGGAGATGCACTCCAGCAGCTCATTAATTAACCTCAATTATCCTGGCAATTTGTGTAAACCCTACATGACACCTAAAGGATTCTGGCCAATGCATTTGTAGAAGAGCTAATTCTCTCTTGTACAAATATTAAACGTCTGAAATACTCTGTTCATTTGTAACTAGTTACTTCCTTTGAAAGTAGTTACTCTAACTGAGAATGGTGCTGTAGCAAGAATAAGGTCCACCATTAATCCTATCTATACTAGACTTTTGACAATCAAGTAAACCATTTTTCAGTCTCAAATTGAAAGCAGGAATTAGTTCCATGGAAATGCTGTTCAATGCATTTTTAAATGATTCTATACACATGTAACTTGTAAGCTTGCCTTAAAATAACATTATTTGGAATAGCCTTCAGTCATGTGAGGTCACACCTACAGTCTGAACTCAGAACTGTTTAGAAACAAGTTCATTTCCATACCTAAAATGTTTGAGCACCTAGCTTAAGATGTGTTCAGTCGTTCAGTCGTGTCCGACTCTTCGTGACCCCATGGACCACAGCTTGCCAGGCCTTCCTATCTTCCACTGCCTCCCGGAGTTTTGTCAAATCCATACTGGTTGCATCGATGACACAGTCCAACCATCTCATTCTCTGCTGTCCTCTTTTCCTTTTGCCTTCAATCTTTCCCAACATCAGGGACTTTTCCAAGGAGTCCTCTCTCCTCATGAGGTGGCCAAAGTACTGGAGCCTCAGCTTCAAAATCTGTCCTTCCAGTGAATATTCAGGGTTGATTTCTTTCAGGATATATAGGTTTGATCTCCTTGCAGTCCAGGGGACTCTCAAGACTCTCCTCCAGCACCACAGCTCAAAAGCATCAATTCTGCGGCGATCAGCCTTCTTTATAGTCCAGCTTTCACTTCCATACATCACTACTGGAAAAACCATAGCTTTGACAATCCTGACCTTAGTTGGCAAACTGATGTCTCTGCTCTTTAGGGTGCTATCTAGGTTTGCCATTGCTTTCCTCCCAAGAAGCAGGTGTCTTTTAATTTCGTTGCTGCAGTCACCATCTGCAGTGATCAAGGAGCCCAAGAAAATAAACTCTGTCATTGCCTCCATTTCTTTCCCTTCTATTTGCCAGGAGGTGATGGGACCGGTGGCCATGATCTTAGTTTTTTTGATGTTGAGCTTCAGCCCATTTTTTCACTCTCCTCTTTCACCCTCATTAAGAGGTTCTTTAATTCATCCTCACTTTCAGCTATCAGAGTAGTATCATCTGCGTATCTGAGGTTGTTGATATTTCTTCCGGCAATCTTAATTCCGGCTTGTCATTCATCCAGACCTGCCTTTCGCAGGATGTACTCTGCATATAAGTTAAATAGGCAAGGTGACAGTATACAACCTTGTCATACTCCTTTCCCAATTTTAAACCAGTCATTTGTTCCATATCCAGTTCTGACAGTTGCTGCTTGTCCCACATATAGATTTCTTATGAGACAGATAAGGTGGTCAGGCACTCCCATTCCTTTAAGGACTTGCCATAGTTTGTTGTGGTCTACACAATCAAAGGCTTTGGCATAGTCGATGAAGCAGAAGTAGATGTTTTTCTGGAACTCTCTGGCTTTCTCCATAATCCAGCGCATGTTGGCAATTTGATCTCTAGTTCCTCTGCCCCTTCGAAATCCAGCTTGTAGTTCTGGAAGTTCTCTTTCCACATACTGCTGAAGCCTCCCGTGTAGAATTTTGATCATAACCTTGCTAGCATGTGAAATGAGTGCAATTGTGCGATAGTTGGAGCATTCTTTGGCGTTTCCTTTCTTTGGGATTGGGATGTAGACCGATCTTTTCCAGTCCTCTGGCCACTGCTGGGTTTTCCAAATTTGCTGGCATATCATGTGCAGCACCTTTACAGCATCCTCTTTTAAGATTTTAAAGAGTTCAATTGGAATGCCGTCACCTCCACTGGCCTTGTTGTTTGCAATGCTTTCTAAGGCCCACTTGACTTCACTTTCCAGGATGTCTGGCACCAGGTCAGCAACTACGCTATCTTGGTTATCAGGGACATCCAGATCTTTCTGATATAATTATTCTGTATATTCTTGCCATCTCTTCTTGATCTCTTCTGCTTCAGTTAGGTCCCTACCATTTTTGTCCTTTATCATATCCATCTTTGCACGAAATGCGCCTTTAATATCTCCTATTTTCTTGAACAGATCTCTGGTTTTTCCTTTTCTGTTGTTTTCTTCTATTTCTTTGCACTGTTCGTTCAAGAAGGCCACCCTGTCTCTCCTTGCTATTCTTTGGAAGTCTACATTCAATTTTCTGTATCTTTCCCTTTCTCCCTTGCATTTTGCGTCCCTTCTCTCCTCCACTATTTGTAGGGCCTCGTTGGACAACCACTTTGCTTAAACCTCCTTACTTTGTTCATATCTTAAGCCAATCCTTCAGTTTTTTTACATTTCTCCCATATTTCTCTGGATACTTTTTCTTCCTTAATCCATCTAAAGTAACTATACCACTTTTCTTTTTCATAATTTCCCAATCTTCCCTTTTTTTAATCTTGCCAATGTCTGATTGTATTATTTCAAGAAGATATAAATTCCAGTTATCCTCATTCCATTTCGTAGAATCTTTCCATCCCCATGCAATCACTGCATGTGCCGCTACCAGCTTTGCTTTCAATAGATATTGGTCTGCAACCCTTAATTTTTCACAGCCCAGTATACCCATAAATAATAAACTTCCATTAATTTCTAATTTAATTTTAAACCAGTTTTCTATTTTTCTGAGGACTGAAATTTTAACATGTGCTTAATTTTGATTATTACTCTGACCTAGCATCAACAAAGCCAAAGTGTAAGTTGCCTGTTTTATATAAACTTTCTGGCTAAGCATTGGGTGGCATACACCAATTTTGCAATATTTGGTTGGCAAATTATTTCACAAGATGCAAAACTTCACATTGATGCTACTCAAGAGTTACAATATTGTTGAAGCCAAGAAGGATTTTCTGCTCACCTGAATTGTTTCTACAAAATGAATATAATTATGCATTAATCCCAAATGATAACAATTTCATAAACTATTAGTTTTATCCATTCTCAGCAATCTCCTGCCTACAGAGATTTGGTGCTTTTAACAGAATACTGGGGAACTAAGAAGATTAGGTTTATAATTAAATCAGAGCTGACAGCAGAGCTGTATTAGAGCAATTGTACCAGCTTGACATTTAAAAATTACAGAAGTCATGGGGGAATACAGTATGAGCTTGAATTGCCCTGGAGAAGACATTGAGGCTGTGAAAATACACTGCCAATTTTTCCTCAAGACTGAGATTTCAGAATATTTAGAGCAATCTCACAAACAGATAAATAGAAGTTAATAATCCACCAAAATATTAACCATCCTTCCACATGTTCATACATACATGTGTTACTGATTTATAGTGTGAAAGAAATAATCAGGTAGCCAGCCAAACTCCCTACTTCTCTATAGGAAATTATTTAGCATCAGCAGATGTAGCAAACGTTTACAAGTCTATGATTCAGGCACGTTCCCGAGTGTGATATCTTCAGTATATTGATTTTATGCAATAATTTAATTATAATTTCTCCTGGAAACAAATGGCAAGGGGAAACACCATAGAAGCACCATAATTTTCATCAAATAATGTTTCCTCCCACAGTACAGGAGGTTTCATGGCTCAGTATCTCCAAAAGGTATATTTTTTTTTCCAGAAATAACCTACCCCTTTTCCTCAAAGAGGGTGATGTTTGGTCCACATCACACACTGACATGCTTGCTGGGCTATCTGAAAGTCATCCACAGTCTGAAAAATAGTTTTTCCTATGTCTGACTGTAAGAGAAGAGTTTCTGTAAGCATGCTATGCCTGTGTAAAAGAAAACACAGAGCTTTCCATGGTCTAAGCAAAATGTATGGACCTCAGTCCTTCAGTGTGATCAAACCAGCTAAGCTAATGACAGCCTGAGCCTCTGCTTCCCTACCCTCCCTCAAACATATAAGTAGCGCAGCCCACTATAAACAGATGGTTCACTATCTTTTTCTTCACATGCCATGTCCTCGTAGAAAGTTGGTGATCAGTAGCATGATCTGGTTTTTTTTTAAATCCAAAGCTATTCTAGATACAGAAGCTGTGCTCACTCTGAACCATTGGCTTAAATTCTTAAGACAGAATTGCCTTCTACACCCCAGGCCACGCTTCCCACCTATTTTTCCTTGAAGGATAACCTGCAGCAGACAGTATTTGTTATTGCACACTGTAATTTGCTTCTCTTTATGGTATTGAGAATTTACAGCTTTTTATTCATATATCCCACCAGAAAATTTCTGGTGCTCTGAAAAATATCCTTTGAGAAAAATGGGGATTGACAAAGACATTTTACAAGAAATAAGGAGGGCAGCAAAAATTAAAAATAATTATAATTATAATCTCTGACTGTAAGTAAGAAGGGGAAATAACAAGGGGAAAACTGACTGTGAATGCAGCGTCAATCAGCAAGGCTGAGTATTTCCAGCTATTTCATTCAGGACTGTAATGGCCACACTGATATGTATATGTGAGGCTCAAATAACAGCGAATAATTGCTGCTGATGTGGTAATAGCCGAGGTACAGAGAAGAAAAGTGGGTGGGTCACATGAAATTCATGAAATGCTTGAGGTGAATTCATACAGCAGGAGTATTAATTGCTGCATCAATAGCACACACTTTGTGTGACTTGCTCTGTAGAAGCATCATTGTTCTCAAGCAAAACTAAAACATGTGCTGCATCTCAGAGCTGGGGTTTGTGTTTTGTTCTGGAGACATTCTCCTGACATGTATTCACTCTTTTGGCCTACACAGAGAAATATGTCAATATATGCATACCTATTACAGTCAGAAAATGCTCTGTTGTCTATGAATGGGCCTTTCAAACACATTGCCAGGAATGTGTTTGTAGCTACATTTTAGAGTCAGAAAGAACAGAAGTATGACAGACGCGGTATTAGTAATGCCCTGTGTATTTCATTAATGTCTCTTCAGTGTGATTCCTCTCGGAGTCAAAACTCTGAGGGGGATTTAGTAGCTACACATGCTTTTTCTAAGTAGCGATTACTCAGAAGTGGTTTGCCATTCCCTTCTTCAGGAAGCACCCTGGAACTGTGCAGCTTACCCCAAGCCACACAGGCTGACTCTTCTGGGATGCTGTTAGGTAAGGAAGGAACCAAAATATTATTGCTCGTATCTGTCAAACTTAGGGCGTTTATACACGACCCCTAAGCTCCGCCGCAAATGGCTGCAAGGTCCAGACCTTAAAAATGTTTACCCACCAGCTCCGGACTTTGCAGACAATTAAGTGCGACCCCGCCCACTTTAGCGCGACCCAGAGCAGTTTTCTTGTACCTGCTTTTTGGATGTGACAAATTTTTGATCTGGTGTAAGGATAGTGAGTGCAGGGCTCTCCTGGCTTCTGTTTGTTCTTTTTTTGCGCCCCGCCCCTTTAAGAGATCTGAATGCTGCCCGGAACAAAACGGAGATAAACCGGCATGCTTTTCTTTCTTTCTTTCTTTTTTCTCCCTCCCTCAGGCAGCCAGCAACCAGGAAGTGCGGAGGGGGGTGGGGACAGAGGAAGAGCGAGGAACCCCTAAGATCTCTGGTCCGAATTTAAGTGGCCAGCGGATCTTAGGGGTCGTGTAAAAAGGCCCTTACTCTCTACATGCAGGATTTAATTCTTTTTATCTCTTTACATGTCCCGGCTCGAACTGTGGTCCAATCAGATTCCTGACGGAACTTTTAACTCCCAACCACGTTGATTGAACCTTGCCCCCTCCCTGCCGCCAACTAATCGAAGGAAGGCGTTTCGAACATATCCTTGCTTCAATAGGGATAGTAAAGTAAGCAAAGTGGCTGCGCTGGGCACAATGTAGGTCAGCAGCAAAAGTTACGCTTCCAGCCTACTAAGTTAGATTTTAAACTCACTAACAGACCAAGGGTTTATTTTACAATATAAGGAAGCAGATACAAATACATTGTTCCTTTACATCCTATCATAGACTCACTGGGTGGAGTATGTGTGTATGAAAAACCAGTTCCTAGCATGCTACTCTCCTTCTCAATTTCTCTCTCTCTCTCTCTCTCTCTCTCTCTCTCTCTCACACACACACCCCAGTTCTGAGAATTACTTTTAGATAACAGATGGGAGGTGCTTTCGTTCCGCCTGGACTTAAATTATGTTATGCAGTATTCCAATTCATGCTGTTTACACTCAGCCTTAGGATGTAGTGGATAAGGAGACGAGGGAAGTCTGCCATTTGTGTACACTCTCAAGAAATGGTCACAAATGAACATGGCTGTAGTAGTTTTTGCTTAACATAAATACTATTTCAAGCATTCAACACAAGCTATTAATAATTACCAAATGTGTTGGGTTTTTAAATTTCATTGAAGAAATGCAGAGACAGAAATGCTGCTTTTTCTAAAACATCTATCTCCTGCCTCCATTTTTTTAATGCAGCCAAGGTATTTATTAACCAAAGACCTTGTTACTATAATATCTGGTGTATAAACATTAACTGAAGAAGCAATGGACTACACCAGTGCCTTCTGACCTTTCAAACTGAACAATCTGGCAACACACACACACACACACACACACACACACACACACACACACACACACACACACACACACACACACACACACCAAACAAACAAACAAACAAACAAACAAACAAACAAACAAACCACAATTTCAGTGGTGTGGCAATCACCACTGTTTAGGCACAGCAGCCAGTCTATTATTAGAATTAACACCTCTCTACACAGAAACCGGTCTTAAACTGTGACAGATTGTGGGTCCTTTCTTTTTGGTTATTACCTGCTCCAGAAATCCCAAAAGATTTGCTATGGCTGTGAAATAATGTGAGGTACCCACATTAGTATCTTTCAGCACATATAACAAGGCACAAACAACAACATAAATGAAATTATTGTGACAACAATAACACTAACAGATTTTGAGCGTTTGTGGATTGCAATCCACTTCCTTTGACACAAAGCACACAACGGCCAAAATCCTGCTGCTTAGGGAGAGACTGGAGCAGGCTCATTGAATCCTATGTACACTCCATTGATTCAACTAGTCTACTTTAGTTCTATCTTACTACTGGATTTCAGTCAATATTTGGAACACAAGTTTATAGACACAGTGTGTATGTTTGTGGGTGTGGAGACCAAGTGATACGAGCTGCATTAGATCACTGTAGCATTGTTGGCAGAGGCGACAAAGGTAGTTTTGTTACTTCTGAAGTGATAATAGCATAATTAACACAAAAAATGAAACCTGTGAGAAATAGCATTGTCCATAACGGGCTGTAGCTCTTTGATAATACAGAGGCTGTGAATAGTCTCAGCTGGAAGCTGGAAGCGATGGTGTCCTGTCATTTTCACTTTTGGACTTGTCTTCTACTAGATTGTTCCTACAAAAAAGGGGGAAAGCCACCCTTATTTTTAGCTTGATCCAAATTCCTGAGTTTTTAATCTGTCTTGTGAATCAGATGTGAATATGTTTGAGAGATTGGCTGCAGACACCAGATTTTGTAACATGGGATGGCGAAAGATGGATTCATGCAAGCACATATAATAATCAATAGGTTTTCAATATACTTATAATTTTGAGCATAGGAATTTATATCTTACACCAGTCTTCATGCTTTGAAAAACTGTGTTAATGATGTTGCAGCATCTCTTGGAGTTGGATGCTTTTAGTTGTCCTCATGATTCTTTAAAGGATTTTACAAATGAATGAAAATTTCCTCTCCGCCCTTTAGGTAATATATTTAGATGCAGTTTGTATAACAGGCAATTTTCACATCATAGACAAGTAGGTTTTTCATTTTTCCTGTAAACAGTCCAGAATGAGCATCTTTGTGTAAATAGAGTGTACATTTGATTTACAAATCTTGCTTATTCCACTTTCCATTTCACATTAATTTGCACATTCATTCATTCGTTTCAATACTCTGAATTGCTTACAAATGGCAAAAAGGCATAAAGAACATAATATAAAGTAAAAGAAAACACAATAGCAATCAACATAAAATATAACATAACAAGGCAAAGAAAAAAGATAGATGGTGCCACAAAAATGCAGAAACTAAAAATTTAGATGTGGATAGGGAAGGGAAATCATCAGCTGTGGCTGGCCTCAAAAGCATCCCTAAATAATATTTATTTATTAAACTCTTATACCGCACCATTTCCCAGAGGTTCTGGAATTAAAAAACAGTAATAAAAACAATAGAGGGAGGACAACAATAAGGGCACAAACAAGAAGCAACGGGCACAAAAATAAACAAATAACTAAATAGAAATAAGGTCACCATAAGCCTCCTTAAAAAGCATAGTTTGTAAAGCCTTTTTGAAGGCGGGCAGGGACAATGCAAGGCGCAACTCACTCGGTAGTTGATTCCATAGTGAAGGGCCAACAACCGAGAAGGTGCAGCTACGCGTTACCGACTTATGCACCTCCCTTGTCTTTGACTGCCTACGAAAGGCTATTTAGGGCGTGATCTAAACATAGCTCTATCTGGAGTTTCTCTCAAACTTGGCATGGCAAACGCTTCTGCTGGTGTCACCCAATGTGGCGGAATCTTTATATACATTTGCTTTTTTACTTTATTCCATGTCCAAAGTAGTGCTCTTCTTAGTATGTGATTATTGAATTGTTTAAAGTCTTGTGTTCTGTCATACCATACAAAGGCATCCCATGCCCATTTCAGATCATGTCCTTCCAGTTTCAAAAGCCTTGCATCCCTCAATTCTATCCATTCTCTGATCCATATTAAAGAAAAGAAGCCAATTTGCATGTTGTTGTTGTTCAGTTGTGTCCAACTCTTTGTGACCCCATGGATCAGAGCATGCCAGGCCCTTCCGTTTTCCAATGCCTCCCGGAGTTTGGTCAAATCCATATTGGTTGCATCAATACAATAATAATAATAGAAAACAGTAACATGGACAATGGAACTAAACCTTGCCACAAACCCCGATGCCAACTCTGCCCACACATCTACTCGGGCAACACAATCACAATGTTGAATACAGTAGCAAGGACAACTTCACCTGCTCCTCAACTAATGTGATCTATACCATCTTTTGCCAGCAATGCCCATCTGCACTCTACATTGGACAAACAGGTCAATCTGTAAGAAAATGCATCAATGGACACAAGTTTGACATAAGAAACCATGATACACAGAAACCTGTCTCAAATCACTTCAGTTTACCTGGACACTCCTTGAAGGACCTGAAGGTCACCGTTTTGGAACAGAATAATTACAGATTAGACATGGGGTGGGCGGCGGCGCGGGCCGCAGGTGGGTGGCGACGCGGGCGGACGGGCGAGTGGGCAGTTAGGATATCACTTAGGATAGAGGTTCTGTTCTTGGCTTGCACCCCAAATGTGTGTGTGTGCAAGCAAATTGAAGTTGGGAAAATAGAAAATAAATGGTAGTATATAATATATTTTTAAAATAAATCCACATCTCCCACTCCCAGTCGAACCTCCCCCTTTATCCAATATCAGAAGAAAATCCTCACAAACTGCCAGAGAAGAAATAAAGAAGAAACTGCTATTCCCTTCAGCAGACAAAGCTGCAGGGAATCAAAGAAATTATTTTCTAAATTCAATTCCCTCCCTGCCTTCCTAACTTAAATCCTAAAGCCTCCAGCCCCCCTCCTCAATCTCGATCGGATCACACCAGCACCAGCAGCCAGCCCTCCTCCCTCAACCACATCCATACACCCGACTGCGATTTCTGGAAGGTGCCTCGGCTTTTTATGCCCTCCGAGACATCCAGAAGTGTCAGTCAAAAACCTGGCGATGCCATTGGTGGAATGGTTCAAACAATTTGCATGGTCCCATCCCATGCCCAGCCCAAATGGGCAGGTCTAAAAAAATAATAAAATAAAATAAAATAAAATAAAATCAATACGACGTTTTATTGCTATAAAAAAAAACCACTGCTCCTACTATTAAAATTCAGGCATTTAAAATAAATAAATTTCACATGTTTCTGTGGTGATTTGGTGTGTTTTTTTACCATGATTTTAAAAGAAAAATTGTGGTCGCCATTTTGGATCCCCCCGCATGGCATGGCGAGACGACGAGGATGACCCTCCCAGCCTGGTGCAAGCAGCCCAGGACAGGAGAAGAGGGGGGGAAGGCCGGGGACCCCCCAGAAACCACCCCTCTGGTAGGTGGCAAAGCCTCAGGCAGTCATATTTTCGCCTGCTTTTTTGGCCGGGAGTCGGGTTTTTTTAAAAAACTTTTAAAAACTTTTTCTGTGCTTCGCATTGCGTGATCGCCGCGATGCCACAAACGGAAACGAAAAACCTGACCAAATTTTTCTTTTTTCGGTTTGAGTTAGAGTTCTGATGGCTTAATTCTCGTTACCGTTTCCGTTACGTAACAAAAACGATAACGGAAAACGGAAACGACAATTTCGCCGAGTCGTGCCCGTGTCTATTACAGATCAAGAATACAAAGGGAAACAGCTTAAATAAGATTTATATCTAAGTTGGACACACACAATAAGGGATTGAACATAAGTCAGGGGTTCCTGAGTCATTATCAAATGTAATATTACCATATTGCCACTTTTTCATGGACTTTGCCAGGACCCTGCCTGTCACAGAACCTGATTCTGAGGGGTTAAATGGTGAAGAGCTGCTGGAGGAGCCTTGCAGCTCAAAAACATATCTTCTCCCCCTAGAAGGTCCATGAGCAGGATTCTGCAAAGACGTGCTACCAGGAGGGCTAGGGAAAGGGTCTTTAATGCTAGATGGGGAATCAGGGCAGCAAGCCCTCAGTACTAGCAGAAGCCTTTCCAGAAGTAAGGGTGTGTTCCCTGTTTTGGGATAAAGCTGGTAAGCTCACCTTGAGTTCTCTGTGGGAGCAACGCATCATTTGAACTTGCAACCACGTTCCTGTCTGTGACCTTGGCTCTGTTTCCTGATTTCGGACTGGCTTCCTGGACCACGGCTTGATCTGTTCCCTTGGGTTTGGCATCTGGTTTCCATGAGATGTTCTGGTTTTGACTTGGACTGTTAATTGCTGGGAGTTTGATTCTGTTATTTATCTGGCACTTGATTGTTAGCAACGGACTTGAACTTGCCTGGCTTTCCACTAAAGATCTTGGCAAAGAACTGAACCCTGTTTGTGTGTGTGCTCTGTGTGCGGGACTTGACAGACTCTAAGGTATAAACTCTACATTATCATTTTTTTTCATGGACTCTAACTTAAAAACTCCCATTCTCTCTCTCTCCCCCCCCCCATCTTTTCCACTACCTCTCTGATCTGATCTGATCTGATCTGATCTGATCTGGTTTTTGTCACCTGAGGAATTTACTTCCCATACTTTAAACATAAACAGAGGCTGGCATGAGCCATAAAACCATAAAACTATACAGCTCTAACTCAGTCTTCTCACCATTTAATGTTCTCACCATTTCTACTAATTAACTCTCCCTTCTCTTCTCCCCCTTCCTCCACCCTCCCCTCCCCTATCCACCCCCAACTCTATATGCTAAAGCCAATGATATCTAGGCTACAACCAATGAATATCTGGTATGAAATGTATATCTCATCTCATATTATATCTCACACCTCATTCTGCTGCTATATATTTCTGAAGAAGTGCACATGTGCACAAAACGTCACATTAAAATATGAAAGTTAGTCTTTAAGGTGCCACATGTATGTGTCTTTTGTTTTGTTTTGTTTTGATATGTTTTTCTTTGATTTTTGCCTAACATAGATAGCTACTCCCTTCTTCTTCTTTCCTTCCTCTAGCGCTGAAAATACTGTTCCCATTTTTTCTGTAGGCAATGAAATACTTTCTTCCTTTTTTGTGGTGAGTTCAAACCATTAACATTTATTGAGCACAATCTCCAATTTCCTTTAGTCATTTTTGGTTCTTTTATTATCCTTATGTTTCTCTTGTTCCTTAATTATCACTCTAGTTCTTCTCTCTGGTTTTGTTGCTGCTGCTCCTTTTTCATCCTCTGAAGTTAAATCTTCACCCTGTGACGCCACTTTCCCTCTCTTCAGGTTCCCTGATCTTTAATGTCTCTTCTGATTGTAAATTTATCAGGATCTGTTCTGCCTTCATCGTCGAGTTGACATAATATCTCTGCACTGAATGTTCAAATGTTAAGCATTCAGGTAGTAGCCAGCTATAGGGAATTGACTTAACTCTGAGAACGGTGGTTAATTTATCATATGATTTTCTTTTAGCTCTAACTTTCCAAGGGGTATGTTTCAATATTTTCACAGTTCTGCCATCCTATATAATGTCAAGCCCCGCACACAGAGCACACACACAAACAGGGTTCAGTTCTTTGCCAAGATCTTTACTGGAAAGCCGGGCAAGTTCAAGTCCTTTGCCAACAATCAAGTGCCAGATAAATAACAGAATCCAACTCCCAGCAATTAATAGTCCAAGTCAAAACCAGAATATTTCACAGAAACCAGATGCCAAACCCAAGGGAACAGATTAAGCCATTGTCCAGGAAGCCAGTCCAAAATCAGGAAACAGAGCCAAGGTCACCGACAGGAACGTGGTTGCAAGTTCAAATGATGCATTGCTCCCACAGAGAGCTCAAGGTGAGCTTACCAGCTTTATCCCAAAACAGGGAACACACCCTTATGTCTGGAAAGGCTCCTGCTAGTACTCAGGGCTTCCCAACCTGATTCCCCGTCTAGCATCAAAGACCCTTTCCCTAGCTCTCCTGGTAGCACATCTTTGCAGAATCCTGCTTATAGCCCTTCTAGGGGGAGAAGATATGTTTTCAGCTGAGTCATCAGACCCAGCTGCCTGCTGACTTGAGCTGCAAGGTTCCTCCAGCAGCTCTTCACCATTTAACCCCCAGAGACAGGTTCTGTGACAGGCAGGGTCCTGGCACTATCCCCCTCCCCATGGTCCCCCTCTTCCGATGGCCGAGGCCTATCAGGGTAACTGTCATGGAATTGTTGAATCAACTCAGGAGCATACAAGTTGGACGCAGGTTCCCATGAATGATCTTCAAGTCCATAACCTTCCCAGTCTACCAAATACTGCAATCCTCCACGGTGTATTCGTGAATCCAAGATTTGATGCACTTCATATTCTTCTTCTCCTTCTACTAAAATTGGTGGAGGAGGTTCAGGAGTCGATGGTCGGTTGGGGTCAGGGTCTGCAGCTGGAACCAAGAGGGATTGGTGGAATACTGGAAGAATATGAAGGGAATCAGGTAGTTGCAGACGAAAAGCAACTGGATTGATTTGTTCTAAGATGGGATAAGGACCGATGAACCGAGGATCTAGTTTTTGGGATTGCCCAGGATGTCTCAGGTATCGAGTAGAGAGCCAAACTTTCATGCCTGGATTTAGCTGTGGCCCTTCCTGTCTTTTCTTGTCCGCTGCTTTCTTATATACTTCCTTAGCATGGTCAAGTTGCTCTCACAATAATTCCTGAATGCCATGGAGTTCTTGAATGTATGCATCCACAGCTGGCACAGAGGTGGAAGGAAGGGTAGTTGGAAAATACCGAGGATGATAACCATAATTAGCCATGAATGGGGTCTGGCGAGTGGAAGAATGTACAGCATTGTTATATGCAAATTCAGCTAAAGGTAACAAATCCGCCCAATTATCTTGTTGGTAGCATGTATAACAGCATAAATATTGTTCTAAGGTGGCCTTTGTGCGCTCAGTCTGACCATCTGACTGGGGGTGGTAAGCTGATGACAGGTGAACTTGTGTTCCTAGTGCCTTATGCATTGCTTGCCAGAAGTGGGATGTGAATTGTGGCCCACGATCCAAAATGAGGTGTGCAGGTAAACCATGAAGTCTGAAGAGGTGTTGGAAGTAGTAATGAGCTGTTTCTGATGCGGTAGGGGATTTAGGACAAGGAACAAAGTGGGCCATTTTGGTGAACAAATCCACAAAGACCAGGATGCAGGTAAACCCTTTTGAGCGAGGAAGATCCATGATGAAATATAAGGAGACAGCATTCCAAGGACCAGAGGGTGTTGGCAAAGGATGCAACAGACCCGAGGGTTTGGTCACAACATCCTTTGCCCGCTGACAAACTTCACAGGAACCCACGTATCGGGCAACATCAGCACGGACATGTGGCCACCAGAACTCCCTTGTGAGAAGATGCAGGGTTTTGTAAAGTCCAAAGTGTCCAGCAGGTAAAGAGTCATGTGAGAGATGCAACACCTGGTTACAAAGAGGACCAGCAGGAACTGCCCTCGATGTAACAATAACCCTTGTTGTGCAGAAAACTCTCCATGATTCCCATTCTGGAGTTCCTGAAGATGTTGCTGAGTCCATGAATCGTGAGGTTGAGATTCACGGATTTCTTCTGCCAAACTGAGACATGGATTCGTGGCCGCGAACACAGAGGGAGGCAAGATGGGTGCCACTAATGTCTCTTTCACAGGCGCTGCATACTCAGGTTTTCTGGATAACGCATCAGCTTTTTTATTCTGAGCCTCAGGAATGTACTTGATCCGGAAATCGAACAGGGAAAAGAATAATGACCATCGGATTTGTCGCTGAGTCAATCGCTGGGCTGTTTGTAGATGTTCAAGGTTTCGATGATCAGTCAATACTTGAACAGGGTGTCGAGCTCCCTCGAGGTAATGCCTCCATACATCAAAAGCCGTCTTGATGGCCAGCAGTTCACGCTCCCAGATAGTATAATTCTTCTCTGCAGGTTTTAACTGTCAAGAGTAATAAGCACAGGGATGCGGGGTTTGGGAGGGATCATCCTGTTGAGATAGCACTGCTCCCAGAGCAATGCTAGATGTGTCAACCTCCACTATAAAGGGTAATTGTGGATCAGGCTTGTCAGAGGAGTGCGGGGGCGGCGCGGGGCATGCAATCACACCACCGCCCCCCCCCAGTGGAGCCGAGGCTTCTCGGAGGAGTGGGGGGGCGGCACAGGGTGATGCGATCGACCCCGCCGCTCCTCCCGCGCCGCCCTGAGACTTCTCATCCAGGGCCGTCTCCATTGAAATGCATTGCCAATACTTTTCAATGGAGAAAATTTTCCCCATTGGAAAACATTGGCTCTATGCATTCCAATGGGGAAAATTTCTCCACTGAAATGCATTGGCAATGCATTTCAATGGAGATTGCGGGGCAGCGTGAACCCCCCCGCCGCCCCCCAACAGCCCCGAGGCTTCTCAGAGGAGTGCGGGGGCGGCGCGGAGCAATGCGATCACTGCCCGCCACCCGCCCCAGCGGCCCCGAGGCTTATGGAAGAGTGGGGGGGCAGGGTGATGCCATCACCGCCTGCCTCCCCCAGCGGCCCTTAGGCTTCTCGGAGGAGTGGGGGGCGGCGCAGGGCGATGCGATCACCCCCACCGCCCCTCCCATGCGGCCCGAGGCACAGGTACTGCGACCCAGCGATATAGTGGGACCGCAGTACCTGAACCGCGAAATGGCAGGGGGTGACTGTATACCCTTCTCACAGAATCAATATTTGTCTCAGTTTTTGCTTCTCACACACATATATGTTAAATAACATTAGGGACAATGCCAACCCCTTGTGGAAACCCACAATTGAGGGTCCATGGGGCTGATAAATTGTCCCCAAGCAATACTCTCTGGACGTGATCATGGAGGAAGGACTGGAACCAGCTGAGTGCTAGGCTCCTGATCCTCACTCCCAAGAGCCTGCCTAGGAAAATACTGTGGTCAATGATATTGAAAGCCACTTATAGATCAAGGAGTACCAACAGGGTATAATTACCGCTGTCTCCCTCCTTTAGCAGGTCAATTGTGCAGCATGATCAGTGCTGTTTCAATTCCATGATGTGGCCTGACTCCAGACTGAAAGGGACACAGGAGACTTTGTTCTTAAAGAAAAGTCCATAGCTGTATAGCTGCTGCTATCACTTTGCCCAGGAAAGGAATATTTGCAATTGGACAATAATTTTTAAGGTTACCCTTTGCCAACTGGGGTCTTTTAATGACTGGTCCAATGAAGCTCTCTTTGACCTAGTAGGGCACACTATCTCCCTCAATGAGGCATTAATGAAGTCAAAGACTCTATCTATAATTGGCCCACTGGTAGCTTTTATTAGCCATTGTAGGCTAGAGTAAAGAGCAGAAGTGGTAGGTTTGTAGCCAGTAAAAATTTAGCACCCTTCTTACTTGAGACCAGGTCAAATGAAACCAAACAGGCAACATCAGAGATGGCAGGGGCCATCTCTGCCCATTCAAATAGCCTGTTGGTGGAATCAAGATGGGCCTGAATGAGCTCAACTTTAGATCCAAATAAGTCAGCAAACTTTTCTGCAGAAAAAGGCCAGTGCAATATAAAAGGAGAGAGGTCAGTAAGGCTGCATAACACTTAGAACAGTTCTGCCTAGTGGTTAGCACCCTTGCCAATAAGCCTGATGTTATGTTCTCTCTTGGCTGTTTTTAGGGCACTGGCCTATTTACCTGACATGTGCTTAACCTTACTTGAGTCAATCTGATCTTTATTCCACCTGACCTCCACCCATCTCCTAACAGGCTTCAGAGCTTGGAGTACCTCAGTGAACTAAGGAGCCCTCCGAACCCTGAAGCAGAGAAGGCATTCAGGAGCTACTGTGTCAGCTGCCTGGGTCATCCTGAGATACCATTTTTCAACCTGGGCTTTGACAGGATTGTTTACCAGATCAACCAGTGGCACATCTATCTACACACAGTACAAGTGGCTGAAAGGCACTTGTAAGGTTTATGCAAAGCACCATATTTCTTTCAGACCTATCTGAATGAGTTGTTTTGCCTAATGATGACTTCAAATGTTCTAACCAGAGGGAGGGGAGAGGTGCACAATAATTGCACTTCCTCTTGTCAGATTAATCTTAAGAATCTGTGTAGCTGAGCCAAAAGCTACCTGAAATGCATATTATCCTGTTAAAATTGCTATTCAGAATTGGGAAAACAGTGCTGAGGGAAATGGCTTACCCATTCTCTAATGCCACCAATCCCTAGTTCAGACCTACTATCTGTTTTGAGGTGCGGGGCATATAAGATCCAAAGCTTGTTCTCCCACCTCTTACCTAAATTAGTCCCAAATTATCAACTATTTCTATGTATAGAATACCTATAAATATGAAGCTCAATTTTTCATCTATTGTAACTTGTACATGTTCTAAAGTATACAAATTAAACATATGTAGATTTAGTAAACATTCCTATGTATTTTCTGTTCAACTTCCCATTTGTTAAAGATGGTGCTTGCTCCCTCGCTCCCTCCCCCCCCCCGTTTAAGTTTCAGAATTATATGAACAGAATTTGATTGTCTAGTACAGTGTTTTTCAACCTTTTTTGGGCAAAGGCACACTTGTTTCATGAAAAAAAATCACGAGGCACACCACCATTAGAAAATGTTAAAAAATTTAACTCTGTGCCTATCAGACACACACAAACACACTTCTCACGCCCCCCCAAAAACAACAACAAATCTATCCTCCAGCCCAGGCCCTCCCAAGGCATCCATATCAAAATGTCCGCCTGCCCTCACCTTCCCCCTCCCTCCTCCCGGCACTTTTTTTCAGAGGAACTTGCAAACCCAGGAAGGTGGGGCTGGGGGAGGCTCTTCATATATGACCCCCCAACCCCCATCTTTTACCCCTTCCAGTATAAGCCTCCCTTCTCTTCCCCCCCTGCCTCCTTCCAGCCAGGCAGCCACCAATCCCCGTCTCCTCCCTAGGTCCTAGGAATCCCCTCCTCAGCCTCCCACGTCCTCCCCTTTATTTACCCCCCCACACACAAAAATGACCATTGTCAACGGCTGCCTGCTCCCCACCCTTAAAAGAGGGGTGCGCATGCGCGCTCCTACCTGGCTCGGCAGGGGCGCACGCCCACCCTCAGGAGGCAAACAGCGAGTGTGTGAGGCGGGGGAGGGAGGGAGGGGGTTCGGTGAGCGAGGAGGGGGAACCAACCTCAAGAACCTTTAAGAGCGGCTTCTGGAGCGCCCTTCGCCGCAATGCGCCTGCGCGGGTCTCCCGGCTCTCTCTCACTCTCTCGCTCTCCAGTCTCCTCCTCCTCCTCCTCCTCCTCCCTTATTTCTTCTCCTTCCCCACCCACGGCCAGCCTTTCCTCGCCGGCGCACAAAGCATGCCGGGAAAGGGAGTCCTCTCTCCTCCCCAGGACCGCGTCTCAGACCTGCGGGAGGATCTACATCTCCCAAGGAAGCCTTGCGGCAGCCGGCTTCTTTCTGGACGCCCCGCCTTCCTCCGGCTCGCCGGCGCCACACCGCTGCCTTGGTCGCGAGCGGGATGCGGGGGGGGGGCGTTGATGGTGTAGGGAGAATTTTTCCCACGGCACACCAGGCAACATCTCACGGCACACTACTGTGCCGCGGAACAGTGGTTGAAAAACACTGGTCTAGTACCACCTAGAACGATTCACAGTACAATTCTGTACACGGTTATTCCAAACTACGATTGAGTACAATAGTGCTTACCCCTGAGTAAGGGTACCATAGAATTACAATTAGAATTACATTTTCATATTACTTTTTCCCAAGGATTTCAAGTTAAAAAAAAAAAGCAAAGCAAAGCATATTGCATGTATATCACCACAAAGCACTTAAAGCACTCTTTGGACAGTTTGCAACTTTAATTATGCAGGCTGTACATTGCCCCACCCCTGCAAGCTGGGTACTCAATTTACAGACCTCAGGAGGATAGAAGGATAGAAGGCTGACTGAACCTCAAGCTGGATATCTGAAACCCAGGTTGTGAGCACAGCTTTGGCTGCAGTATTGCAGTTTAACCATTGCAGTATGAGACTCCATTTAAACTGCAGCTTCGCCACTAAGCTAAAAGTAAGTAGATGATGGAGTTTTATTTGCAACATTGCATGCTGTCTGTGGCTGGAAGAGACTTTTCTGGCCTGAGGTTATTATCTATCCAGTACTAATCAATTGAACCTTCCAACCTTTAATCACCTGGCTCTCTCCCTTTCCCCTCTCTTTCATTTGTTGAAGGCAGTTGTTTCTGTTTGTTTGTTGTTATCTGTTTGATTGGTTGCTTAGATGTATGCAATAAAGAAAGCAGTATGCACAATGTAATTTTGAGCAATTATAATCACTTAAAACTGTGGGCCAAGATTGGACTGGTTAGCTATCTGCTGGGTAGGTTTGTTTCGAGGGCAGAATATGTCAAGAGACACACATATTTTGTGCACTTGGGATCCCCTTCATTTTGGGGAAGCCATTAGGGACTGCAGGATGAGAGTTTTTGATTTGTGAAAATTACCCACACTGGCAAATTTCCTCCCCCAATCAGTTCCTTGCAATGAAAGAGATTCTGGGGTGGCCACAGTAGGACCTTTATGGGTGTAAGGACTGAAAATGATTTATTTCCAGAAAATGGCTGCTGTTGATGATGATATTATAATTGTACAAAGAATATTTCATACTTTGTGCTAAGAAGTCTGGATCCTATATTTATGCTGTGTTTATAGCCACACTGGAACAAATAACTTCCCACAAACATTTTGGACTCATGCTTTGATGACTGACCTCTATGAGAAGGGAATTCTACATATAGCCATTCATAGTGTGTTTCAATGAACTCGCACTTATATATGGAGTCAATGATTTGATCTTAAGTGATTCACAGTTTATGGTAGTACAAGGCAGTCCCTATAATATCATGAATCCAAGTTACTGAAGAGAGGATAAGCCTGAAATCTGATTTCATCCCTGGAGGTTTTCCATTCAGACACTAGAATAGTCCCAAATCTCCAGGTCCCCCCCTCCCCTCCCCTTTGTTTTGCACCAGCTTACTCTTTCCACTTTTTAAATTTAAGCTGTAGTTTAAATTTGTGAAAAAGAAATCCAAATCTACTAAAGACCCCCCCCCCTAAAAAACACAGGAACTGTGCAAAAGGTTTACAGTACTGTGTCAAATGTTCCTCTAGGTGGAAGAATAGACTTCTTAGATACTGAGCTGTCACCTTGCGTGAATCCATGTATGCTTCATTACATCTGAATAACTAGCCATATTTAGGGATTACTGTATAACATTACTGAAGATCAACACAAGAGAGCCCACACTAGTCACAACCCCTGTCACTTTTCTACTTCCATGAAGAATGATGGTCTGCGAAAGCTTCTTCCGCACATGACAGCTGTTGATGCAGTCTGGAGCCTTGGCATTCCACATCACATGGAGAGTTTCCATGCAGAGAGAGGAGGTTCTCCACTTATTCTTAGCAGGAGGAGACTAATGGCGGAGGTGATGAGGGTAGACCAGCCCCATGTTGATTTTCTGTGTTTTTCTAAGTGCTGGAGAGCTTCTTTTTTTTTTTAACCAATGCACAAATGAGTAACCGACATACACTCATCTACACAGATTGTACACTTGTTGGACGTATCCTGTGAACAATCTGTTTTATGCTTCTGCCTCTTGTTGTGTGAATGTGGTTGGGACCATCATTGCTGTCTCTTTAGCCATTGCTGCATTAAAAAGTGACACCTTTCTCGGTTTAAAGAGCAGACTTTTAAGCTTAGGTCAAGATCAACCAGAGCAGGTGACTAATGGAGTTACACGCCTTGTCATCTGCACAGCCTTGGTCATGCTGTTCAGTCCGGGAGTCATCAGGAGAGACTCCTAAAGCACTTCAGAACACTTTTATACTAGAAAAACCCTGGGATGGATCGCCATGCATTGGGTGGCACATTAATAATAATAATAATAATAATAATAATAATAATAATAATAATAATAATAATAATAATAATAATAATAATAATAATAATAATAGGTTTAAACCTGCTCTTTCAGTTGTTCCAAGAGCATACATGGTCTCCAATCAAACATCACGAGCATCTGCATCTGCAACATCTCTGTGCAGAGCTTCCAGATTCAGCCCCCCAGTTAAGCCCAGTCGCCCCGGGACTGGGACCCTGCACCTGCTCTCCGGGGTTAGGTCTAGCCAAGCCCCCCCCCTTCTCGCTCGAAGCCTTCCAGGAGCGGCTCACGGCTTCCTGCTTTGTTACTGTTGCGTAATGTGGCGAAGGCCCTTTAAAAAAAGCAAGGTTTCTCTGTGCCAGCAAGAAACTTCAGCAAAGGGGAAAAATCAGAAACCAAGGATGAGGATGGATATTGGCCAAGTGTCAAGGAAAGCCGAGGGGCTGGGGGAGAGAGAGAGAGAGAGAGAGAGAAGGGATATCATCATCACAACAATGCGTAGTTCGGGTTGTGTATCTTGAGGGGTGGGGGAGGATGGGCCTCGTGTATGAAACCGAACCAAATTAAGCCCAGCGTTGCTGCTTTAATAGCCGTCGTAGGAGGCAGCCGAGAGGTGAGACGGCGGCGGCGGCGGGGGGGGACTTGTAAGGAGGGCCCCTGGGCATTTCTAGCCGCACACGCGCTCTTCCCACAGGGACCGAGGGTGCCTTCCCCCCGCCCCGGTCCCTTTCAGCTTGAGATGCCTGCGGACCCGGGGAGGGGGCGGCGGGCATAACTAAAGCGGGGGCCAACGGGGAGCAGAAGCCGGGCGGGGAGGGGGGGGTAAGAGGCTTCGGTGGTTCCCTCTGCCTTGCCTCCTATCCCCCTTCCTCCTCCTCCTCCTCCTCCTCCTCCTCGGCCCCCACTTCCCTCTGGGTGAGTTCATTCACTGGGATTGGTTTCAAATGACGCCATCTCTTTATTTTTACACCAATGACCTCATTCCCTGCAGCGGCAGCAGCAGCAGCCCTGCAAGTTTACTGACCAGCAAAAACTCTTTCCCCCCTCCTTCTTTCTCCTCCCGGCTTGTTTTGTTCCTCACATTTAATAATTACGGCTCTTCTGCCCTCTTTCTTCAATTACACCTATCGAGAGATTATTCCCCACCACCACCACCCCTTCCCTTCCCTTTCCTCAGCTCCCTTCAGGTCATCTTCAGGGAGGAGGAAAAAACTGGAAACGTCCCCCCTCCTCTCTCTCTCTCTCTCTCTCTCTCTCTCTCTCTAAAGTCTTCCAACCTTCTTTTTTTTTTAAAAAAAAAAAAATGCCCTCTCCGGAGACTCCGAAGCGGAGGGAAATTTCCCAGCGGCGGCGTTGAAGAAGGGCAGAGTCCTGGGAGGACAGTCTGGCAGAGGGAGAAGAGGCTGGTGGTGGCAACTCCCAGTCCTTTAAAAGCCAAGGCAATTTAGAGAGGGGAAAAGTAAGTGTTTGGGAAAGGAAAAAGCAACGAGACAAGGGGGTTGGCAAGAAGGATGGGGGGGGGAGAGAGAGTTTTTTCCCCCTAACCAGGATAGAGTCTTCCTCCTCCTCCTCTTCCTCCTCCTCCTCCTCCTCCAGGGTAGGACCTGGATGCCACATGGGAGTGGGCTGGTGTGTGTGTGTTGGGGGAGGGCACGCTGCTCTTTCGCTCTGTTTTAAAGAAAATGTGAACCACCTTCTTAAAAATTCTCCAGCCCTTCGTAACACACACACACACACACACACACGATTCCGGCTTTCTTAGGAGTTCCTCCACTCCATGCTTCTCTTTTTCTCCATTGTTGACTTGGGCTGAACGCCCCTTCTTCCTCCTTGTCAGGTTGCTGTAAGATATATTTTATTATTATTATTATTATCCTGTTCCCCGATGGGTAAGCGGCAGTGGGGTGAGGGAGGAATGAAAAACCAGTTATATAAAAAGATCTGTTGGAAGGGGGTTGCTGACAGATTTTTCGCCCGGTACAGTATTATGTTTCTATTTTCGCTTTCCTACCTCCTCCTCCTCCTCCTCCTCTTTGACTAGCTTCAAACTTTAGTTTTCTGAAGCTCGTGTACCTCTAGCAGACAATGTGGTTTATGGGGCAGCCCTTCTGTCCACCTTGATAGCTAGGGAGGTGCAAGACACTTCCACAAACAAAGGTTTAAGTGGAATGCCTTGTGCATTTTTTGGAAGAAAATGCTGTTGTCTTCTTTCTTTCTTTCTTTCTTTCTTTTTTTACAGTTTCCCCAGCCACCTGTCACTCTGGTTTTACATGTTATGCTCCAAAGGTTATTCACGGTGTAGGAAACATGTAGTCGTGTGCAGTATAAAGTCTTGCAAAAAAAGGGGGGGCAGGCGAATGAATAAATGTCAAAATACAGTTCTTACTGGTTTAATATTAATTAAATGATATTTTAGTTGTCATTATAGTGATGTTTGGTGTAATGCACTGTATAAGTGGTGTTGGTCCCCTCCCAACCTCCTCTTGCCTTGACACATAACACCCCCAACTTCATGTCATTAAAACCACATCAGTTTTCTCCAACAAAAAATAAGCTTTCTAACCTTCACCCACTTTCAAGATTCTGCCTGCCCACCTTTCCTTGTAAACAAATAGGGTTCTGAATGATTTACATGAAACACTGCATACATCTAGTTCCCTTAAGGTACCAGCAAGAAATGTTCTGCTGTGTTTTAAAGGGGGGGGATCTAGATTGCTGTGTGGAAAGGAATACTTTAGGAAAAATTATGGATGACACTGTTTAAGTTGAGATATTTCAGTTTTTCAAAAGGATTGGCTAATATTTTAATAAATGTTTATAGGACACAGAATTATTTCTGATGGAGAGGTAATTGCTTTGGCCTATTGAAATTTTGCCGAGTAAGGCATATATGACAATGCTATTACATTACTGGCCTATGAAAAAGGATTTGTTTTTGCAGCCCTGATCAGATTTGGTTAAAATTAAGACTGTGACATTGCTAAAGTTTCAATTGTTGATCTAAAGGTATTTGTTTGTACTCTTTGAATCTGAGTGCTTTTTATGTCCATGTTGATACAATCAAAATTGTGCCAGTGATCTGATGACATGGACAAATTAAGGGCTGAGAAATCAACCTTGCAGAACATGACAAAATGTGAGTGCCCACCTAAATGCCTATGAAGTTGTTAATAACTCAGATGAAACTTTTTAAAGACAGAAGGTTTAGTGTATGTTTTGACATTTGAAATGAGTATTGATGAATATCTTTTTAAATGCTGGCTTAGTAGCACAACTGGAATCACATTGTGAGTAGGTAAAGTAGAGGGGAGATGTGATTTACTGGTATCTGTGGGTATGCTGAGCAATTAACTTTTAAAATATATTTTTATTTTTTATTTTATACAAAATACTAAAAAATACAAAATACAAATTACAAAAAAAGACAAAACATCAACAACTGTGCACCCCTTCACCACCCCTTCAGCCAGGACCACTCTTCTTATTTACATTCATTATCCTCCCCTCCAGAACAAAAATGATTGTTGCGTGGAAGCCTTGCCCTCATCTCTTACAAACACATATTTAATAAGTCTATCCCATATATCATAAAAAAATATATATAATATATATGTTCACAGGTCTAATATGATGGATGCCAATGTAGGGCCTTTGACTGATGGGACATACCTTGCTTTAGATCTTCCTTGGTGTGGTCCAAAGGCAGTGGTGAATTTAGTCTGTGTAGATGCATTGTTTTGACTGAGAAACATATCTGATCAATGCAGCTGAGCATGGTCAGTCTATAGGACATGAGGGTATGCCCAATGTAATTGTGATCCGACTGTGAATTAGCACTTGGTTTGGTTTCTAGTTTATGTGGTGATTATAACAAGGGAGAGAAGGTATCAGCACACACACACACACACTCACACACAACCAGAATTGCTTACAGATGCATAATAGTCTAGTTTCCAAGGTCTGATTTTTTTTTTTTAGGTCAGAAGACTTATTTGGAACAACAGGACTAGCTTCATAGAGGTGGAAGGGGTCTTATAGTTCATCTGCTCCATCCAAGCCTGTTCTTAATGCTGATAACCAAAACTGGGAGTCTCCTGTCTGCTTACACACCTCCATCAAGGAAGATCTATCCCCACATCCCAGCCCAGCAGTTGCTTCCCTTATGAAATTGCATTTATCGTTTAATGTGTCTTAATGTTCAGCTGATGCCGACTCTCCTTTAACTTGGGTTTCAGTCCTATACCCATTTTTAAAAAATACTGTACTTGAAGTCCTAATGAGTTCTTAGTAGGGTTTACTCCAGAATCAACATTTGCAGGAGTATGCTATTATACCCCCTAAGATCTAGCCGTGCCCTCCAGGATAACAGAGGAGAAGTCTAAATAACACACCTTTAGCTATTTAAAGAGTGCTGTCATATCCTGGGCCTCCATCCCCACCAGCCTTATCCTTTCTTGGCTAAATATATTTACCAGTAGATACTTTAGCTTTTTCTCATTGGATATATTTCCTAAAATTTTGACCATCTTTGTTGGCACCTCGGAACCAGTTCCCTTTGTCTGTATGCTCTTAAAATGCAGTGTGCAGTATGGAATATTATACTGCCTTAATAGCTCTCAAGCTTTTGCATCTTACATTCCACTGGCTACTCTGTGAAACAGTGTGTCTCATTGTGACATTGTGTCCCCCCCCAAAAAAAGGACCTATATACAGTGGAACCTTGTATAACAAACGGTTTGTATAACATAAATATTTTACAACATAAAAATTCCAGAGATAGGGGAAATTTGCTTAACATAATCACCTATGGGGTGAATCTATACAACATAAAATGGGATCACTCTGTTTTCAATGCATTCCTATGGGAAATTTGTATAAAGGAAAGTTTGCTTAACATAATTTCATTTGTAATGAATTAATTTCTTTATACAGGGTACCACTGTATGTTCATAGGTGTTGTTTCATTAAATTAACCATTTACTAGGCACTTTAGGACATTAAAATTATAGTACTGTACTATTTGTGAGAGGTAAATATAAACAAAATTAGAAACTATTAATAGTTACAATACTGTTCAATACAGATTTTGAAACATTTGGTACAATACTTATACAAAGATGCCTTTTGCATTTTATCTATAGTGCACATTACAGTACATCATAGTTGCAAGATGTTACGTGTAGAGTGAATTATTAATGCTTGTTATGAAAATCTACCTGTATGTCTCATCTAAGTTACCTCTATGCCCCACCCACTGCTTGAGAACTACAGCTCTAGTTTTAACGTATGCAGAAAATGCAAAACATTACTTCTTGTCACCTGGAGACTGATTCTAATAAGACAACCCAGAATCCCAACAGGTTTTTTTTTTTTTTTTTGCACTCACCAGACACTGCCAGTTCAACCCTATTCCAACTGTGATTACTTAATCTCAATATTCTTTTCACAGGTACTGTTGCCAATCCAGTTATCTCTCACCTGTGTATTTTGGGGGAAGGTTAATGCAGAACTTTTTATCTGATCCTGCTGGGCTTCAGCCTTGCTTTTCATCCTACCCAAGAAATTTTGAATTCTGTTCCTCTTTTCTAACGCATTAGCTCTGCCTTCTAGTTTCTGTGTCACTTACAAATTTTAAAATGGTCTTCCCTATCTCGTTAGTATTCTAACTCATTTATACCAATAATAAATACTATAAGGTGTAGGTCTAGGACAGTGATGGCGAACCTTTTAGAGACCGAGTGCCCAAACTGTGATTCAAAACCCAGTAATTTTTCGCAAAGTGCCAATGCAGCAATTTAACCTGAATACAGGTGGCTGTGAATGGGCAATGTTGGGGGCCCACAGAAAGGGCTCTGAGTGCCACCTTTGGCACCCATGCCATAGGTTCGCCAACACTGGTCTAGGATAAAGTCCGACAACACAACGGTTTTATGAGGAGTCATTTCTGAGCATTGCAGCCAAGAGTTAACCCATTTCTATCTAGCTGAATTTAACTAGTTAACAAAAATGCCTTGGGAAATCTGTCAAATGCATGAATTACTTGAGTAGCATTCCCACAGTCCATTAAACTAGCAACCTGATTTTTAAAATACTGCAATAGATCTTTTTTTTTCTGGTAGGATTTATTCTTGATAAATCAATGCCACTGATTACTAACCACTACGTTGTTACCAGGAATGCTTTAAAACTGATAGCAAAGTTCTGCTTCAAGTGTTGCACATTAGCATATGTTGTAGGTAAATACTATACCTTAATCCAATATTAAATAATACCTTCTCCCATTTTCCTTACCATGCCTTTACTTGTGCTTTCAGCCAACTTTCTAAAGAGCCACTTGTCACGTTGCTTGCGGCAAGTAAGAATTCCTTCCAGGTGAACAGGCACCGGGGGGCTTTAAGATGTAAAGCTAGAGATTGTTCTGTCAAGTCCGTGCAAGGAGAACAGAAATGAGTAACACTGGCTACATGTAAGCCTAGACATTTCTTTTTCTTTCTGTTCTTCCCTTCCTTTCCCTTTTTCAGGGTGGAAGAGGAGTGCATTAATTGGGCACTAACATCTGTTAACTTGGGAAATCTGTCAAATGCATGAATTACTTGAGTAGCATTCCCACAGTCCATTAAACTAGCAACCTGATTTTTAAAATACTGCAATAGATCTTTTTTTTCTGGTAGGATTTATTCTTGATAAATCAATGCCACTGATTACTAACCACTACGTTGTTACCAGGAATGCTTTAAAACTGATAGCAAAGTTCTGCTTCAAGTGTTGCACATTAGCATATGTTGTAGGTAAATACTATACCTTAATCCAATATTAAATAATACCTTCTCCCATTTTCCTTACCATGCCTTTACTTGTGCTTTCAGCCAACTTTCTAAAGAGCCACTTGTCACGTTGCTTGCGGCAAGTAAGAATTCCTTCCAGGTGAACAGGCACCGGGGGGCTTTAAGATGTAAAGGTAGAGATTGTTCTGTCAAGTCCATGCAAGGAGAACAGAAATGAGTAACAATGGCTACATGTAAGCCTAGACATTTCTTTTTCTTTCTGTTCTTCCCTTCCTTTCCCTTTTTCAGGGTGGAAGAGGAGTGCATTAATTGGGCACTAACATCTGTTAACTTAGGCCCTTTTTACACGACCCCTAAGATCCGCTGGCCACTTCGGACCAGAGATCTTAGGGGTTCCTCGCTCTTCCTCTGTCCCCACCCCCCTCCGCACTTCCTGGTTGCTGGCTGCCTGAGGGAGGGAGAAAAAAGAAAGAAAAGACTGCCAGTTTACCTCTGTTTTGTTCCAGGCAGCATTCAGATCTCTTAAAGGGGCGGGGCGCAAAAAAAGAACAAACAGAAGCCAGGAGAGCCCCGCACTCACTATCCTTACACCGGATCAAATATTTGTCACCTCCAAAAAGCAGGTACAAGAAAACTGCTGTTTGGTCGTGCTAAAGTGGGTGGGGTCGCACTTAATTGTCTGCAAAGTCCGGAGCTGGTGGGTAAACATTTTTAAGGTCCGGACCTTGCAGCCATTTGCGGCGGAGCTTAGGGGTCGTGTATAAACGCCCTTACTTGTAAGGCAAGTTTCTGCTAGGATTCCAGGAATTAACCCCTGAAGACATTTTGCAAGCATTTGGTCTGTCCTGCATAGATATGAGTAGCCACTTTGGAAAAGGTGCTGCATTATTTGGTTGTGAATTAATGCAGAATGACCTCAGATTTGAGATATGATGTGGCTGATAAAATCACATTTTTCATTTTTGTATGACTTAATATTTTTTTATTATTTAACGAAAGAACGCTTCCGGGAAAGAATATTTTTCATCTTGAAAAATAATAATTTTGAATTAGCTGTTACCAAACAGTTACTGCATCTTGGAGTTGCCACTGAGTTTTTTACTCTGTGACAAGGCAGGCAAAATATCATACATGTGCACTAATGATCTTTTGAGGATTGTTTGCTCTGCAGCTGTGCCCCGTAAGTGACTTTGGCTGCTCTGTACAAATTGATGGAACGCGCCTCACAACCTCACCCTGGTGTTCGGAAGAGTTTTGGTTGTCTTTTATTAAACAAAATTCAGAATGCATAACTGGGTACAGTTATAATTCCAGTCAGCATTTTCTATACATGCTTCCTAGTGTTCAAAGTGCTCCACATTCATATATACCAATCATCCTTTCCACAGCAAGATGCCTGCTGTGTTAGAGAAGATTAAGAAACTTTTTGAATTTAGTGTGGTCTGTTTATAATCCCAATTAAGTGATGTTTCCCCTGTTTCTCCTGAGACTGTACTGTACTGGGCAGTTTTTTTCAATGATCCTGGAGGCCTGAATGATCTTGCTCATCTTGGTGTGAGACGAAGTAGCTGCCATGTTTATAAATTTCTAGCTTTATGGTTTCCAGTTTACCTTGAAGGACACTCATGTCTCAGTGGTTAAACTGTAATACTGCAGTCAAGACGCTGCTCAAAACCTGATTTAAATCCCAGTGAGCTCAGATAGCCAGCTCACAGTTGACTCAGCCTTCCATTCTTCCAAAGCTGGTAAATTGAGTATCCAGCTTGCTTGTGGCGGCAAATATGTTGCCTACATAATTAAATTGTAAACTACCCTAGAGAGTACCACCTTGGGGTGGTATATAAACAGCACATTTTGCTTTGCTTTTTGATTAATACAGTATTGCTCGTGTTCCAGTTGTATGTGTTGTGCAACATCAGATTTTCTTTTCACTTCTCTGCACATCAGACACTAGCTGTCCTTTCAGCTTTAATCTGTTTGCATCATTTGCAACAAAGTTATTCATACATGTCCTTTGTCCCTCCCCAGTAGCTGATTGAGTACCTTCTGAATTGGGCCTTTATTTTCCAGCACCATCTCTTGCTTCATTTTGGATGGTCTCATCCTTCAGAAGTGGCTTATCGTCACCTTCTTCACAGTACTGACAACAGTTAGCTCGAATGTCAGTGCTGTTGCCTCCTTCATCAGTGTTACTGTCAGCTACTGCTGCTGCCCAGTAGCTGCTTTGAAGAGATTGGATGCACCGTACTCAGACCCCAGAGTCTTGTATCCTCAGCAGGGGCTCCTTCACCACCTTCTCCTCTGGAGCCACCTAGCTCCTTTCTGGCGCTTGTTTCAGGGGCTCAGCTTGGCTGAGCGAGTTCCTCCTGGCTCAGCCCGGCTGCTTGCTGTCTGCTACCCACCTCCTCCCTGGCTCCAGCTGCTGCTGCTCAGAAGAAGGCAGTTCAAAAAGCATGAATATAATTAAAATACAATAGCTGAAATCCTAATCCATAGGTTTCACTGTGCAAGTCAGCCATCCTCAACCTCTTTTTTGGCCGCAGGTCTAAGCATAACATGAAAGAGAGTCCAAATCAGGACTGTAAAAGGTGCATAATAAACTTCATTAGGTGGGTATGCAAGGAATTGTTTCCAGCCCGTGGTCCTATTCAAATATCCTAGCCCCCCACCCGACCCCTGCCAGTGTAAGGTCATCATGCTTTTGGCAGTTTTTCACGAACACCCACTTCAAGTATTTGCCTTAAAAAGCTCACATAGAATGTAATATGTTTTGTGATGCATGCATGTCACAAGCCTGAGCTTGCTTTCTGGAAATAGAATTGAATGGCCAGGCAGCTGTACGGTCCATTTTGCATTTCTGGGTGGATCTAGATTAGCCCATTCTCACAGAAGACATCTGACTAAATAAATGGCCAGGTCATCTGCAGATCTGAACCTTCTTCTCAGGAACCTGCTCCAGAGGAGTACTTCTAACTGTTTTCCCATAGAGAGCAAAAAATTAAGAAGAGCCTCAAAACTCTGCCAGAAGGGTCCAAGGTTGTCCTTTGGAGAGCTGTCCTTGGGATACCAATGAGTTGAATCAACCAATACGTTCATTTTATCTCAAAAGTACGAGTATTTCGGAACTTCTCTCTGCTTCAGCTCTTTAATCATCTATCAAATTTGAAACAGTTGATTTTACTTCTTTTCTAGTCTTGAGTTTTCCTTCACCCATGTGCAAGCCCAATTGATAAGGGATTTGCAGAAAACTCTGAGGAGGAGCCACATACATCTTTACACAAAGAAAAGCCAATATTCTTGAGTAGTGCTGATGTTCAGAGTCTTCTTAAAAATGAAATTGGCAGTGGCACCACTCCTGAGGAATAGGCAAGGAGGCTCAATTTCTTTTGTTTTTACTCCTCTAACAGGCTCGTCTCCACCTTCACAAGCGCCAGTTGCAAAAAACGTGTATGTGACCAATCATGTAAAGGAGATGCATCATAGGAAATGAAAATTAATATGCTGATGTGTCACATGTACCTCACAAGCTTATGTTATGCAGTACACTCCTTGACTGGAGTGGCTGTGAGTGGCTGGATTTCCCTGCTGGGCATACAACTTGAAACAGGTATTCTCACGTGCATGGTAGCCTGCAACTTTTGGACCTTTCCCACAGGGCTCTCTTATTTTTCATGCATCTTGACACTTAATGGCTGCTCATATTACGTTATCTTAGTCAGGCAATAATGACTTGATGGGATAATGGGATAATCCAAGATCTGAAACTCCTTTGGACCAGTATATGCAGCCCTTTCATTTCTCCCTGCTCAGTTTTTCATGATAAACCATTGAAAACTTAAACTGTTTTCTATTGCAAGTTCACACACAAAGTGATGGTCGTCAGCCTCAGAACCAAGTCGGTCCTTCCTCTTTTGGCTTGTGAAATGTGTGTGTTGAGGTGATAAGCCCCCCATCTCCCCCCCCCCGCTCATCTTTGTATCAGATCTTCCTTTTCACTCCCCCCCCCACTCTGATCGTCCCCCCCCCGCGCGAGGTTTGTAAACCTCACCATGGATATATGGAGAGTGTGGGCCTACCTTGCAACTTCTGAGGTCACAATCTTATCACAGGCCATCTCAGTCTTTGTTGTGGGTCAGACAAGGGAGAAGTTCTCACACTGCAGGAGGCATGTTGAATGAGGAAGAAGATTTTGATCTGAGAAGTTTTTCCTCCCATATTTTATTATAACCCATGCTTGTTTCTTTGTGCATGATTGAAAGACACCTATTTGTACCTGCTTGTGCCCAGGTACATATTTATTTTCATTTATCTGTGGACAGAGGAGTTTGCTGTGGGGCGTTCATGCGTATTTCAAAAGATTTCTATGCTGAATGGGTGAAAAACAAAATATGCTGAAGGAGATTTCTGCTGCTCATCCATTCTTGCCATGAATTTGTTTTGTGGAGATGGCTTATTTGTGGCTGTTGTTAGAACTTGCTGGTGTGGGTTCTTTCGGACCTCTGTATATTACTTTTGCTTCATTTACTGTAGCTGGTCAACAGCCTGAGAAGAGGTGAGATGAAAATTAATCTGGAGGCATGTGCAAGAGAACGCAGTTGGTGTTTTCCTTGTGCTCCATTTGTGGTTTGCGATCGAGCCAAGAGTGACCTACTCAGAGCTGGCTCTGAACAAATTGGCTGGCTTCCATTTTGTCTCTCTGCGAAATGCTCTTGTACGTTGGGAATGAAGAAGAAAAGAGGGAAGAGGGAATAAAAATTGCAAGTAGTTAACCAAGTAACTTGTCCCAGTTTTCTTCTACTCTGTTAAACGTTGTGGAAAGTGCTTGGCCTCTTAAGATACATCACCTCTATCTGTTTCCTCCCGCATTCCTTCTGTGTATCTTGTGAATTAGCTGATGTTTATAATATAAAAGTAGGGAAAGGCATGCGTTGCTGGGTATCATTCATGTCAAAACTCCCTGGCCACAAAACTCATTCAAAGGATTTACCAAATTAGCTAGCCTATAAGGGGTATTTGAACGTGTTTCTAGTATTGTTAACAATTCTGGGAATTTCATTATTTTATAAACAAAGGATAGGACTATAATAAGAAAGTCATGTTTATGCTGCTGTACATATAAATAATCTGTGGTCTCAAATACTGTATATGCTAAAATGATTTTAAAAATTAGACAGTCATTCTTATTAAGTAAAAAGCCTGTTCAGTAAATGGTGGACTTAAAAGTCTGGGATGCCCTTGCCCCATTTTAGATGAAAATATGGTCCTACAGTTTCAGTATATAATTTCAGTGAAAACATGGAATAGTTTTCTCCTTTTAGGAGATATTTCTTTAAAAGGCTGTCTTGACCCAATGTTGGTGAGTGCCTCTTATTTAATTTTTTCTTTAGTGCACATGAGTTACCAAGAGTTTCATGCATTTGTAATTCTCATCGATTATGTTTTTTTCCCCTGCCTAAAATAAGATGTGTGGTGCTAGTGTTTCTTCTGAATTAGCCTCTGAACAAACTTTGGTCAATTTTGCTTTCAGTTTCTAAACTACAGTTATTTGTGAAGAGGGGTTTTTAGAGGAAGCAAGGTTTAATTGCAAAGATAGAGTGTGATTATTTGAAACTGCCTTTGGTACTTTGTATTTAAAGACTGTCTCATAAATATGTTAATTTTTTTTTAAAAAAATGCTATTTAAAACAGACAAATGCAGACCTTATTTTGACCAAATATATATTTTTGTGCTGGTTTTGCTTGCTTTCCCCACTGTTGAGCACTGACGTTTCTACATAATTGCAAGTAAAATAGGATTGTCAGTTTGTCATGATTTGTTGTGAAGTTTCAGGATCTTAGCATTTCTAGGGCGGGATAAAACTTTAGAATGAGAGAAACGGGATAGAAGTGAGACAAGCTTTTTGGGTGGGTGGGTGGGCTTCCCTGCTTTGATAACTTTTGCAGCTTGTTCTCTTCTGCCCTTCATGTTCAACATGCTTGACTCTTGGTGTCAGGTTCCTCACTGCCTCAAACCAACAACCTTCTTCTGCCACTAACCATTGTTTAGTAAGCTACATTTTAAAATTAGTTTATGTTATAACCTGTTATAAAACCTCTCTAAAATGCCCTTTAAAAGTAATAATATTAACAAGAAAGCCTTAATAATTATGTCAAAAAGGTGACGTGGTTCCTGTTGATTATGTTGGTTAAACTGTTTTCCTTTCTGTGGACTTGTTACCCTATTCAGGCAAGTAGTTACAAGTAAAAATGTTATTTGTAACTCCTTACTTCCAGGTTCTAGCAACAGCTGGTACAAAGAGGTCTTTTCTATCTCAACAGTTTCTATCCTCTTCCGTGACAAGCACTGTGGAACAAGTTGGGGGCACTGGAGAAGAAAGAGACTGACCAAAGTGACTGATTTATTTATTTATTGAACAGATTGCCCACAATGTTATTGACTGCAGACATAACAACACAGATTTGGAAAGGGAAAGAATATGAGGAGCTTAACCTTTCGCCAACCAATCCAGGGAGCTAGCCAGATTATTTTCCTCTGGTGCTTGACTCACAGCTGAGTCTTCATCCTGACACTGCCAGCTAAGCAGCATTGCTGGGTTCAGTCTTGTTTGAGCAGTTGCTTCAAATGAGCCTGGTGTTTCCCACTTGACCCCAAATGACCCTCAGTATATCACTGCTACTCTGTGTATTTTGTTTGAACAATAACCATGCCAAAGGGATGGCTATCATGATGGTGGTGGTGGTGGTGGTGGTGGTGGTGCAAAGCGACTTCTATGAATACATGTGATGTGTTTGTGCATTTTACAAAGATAAAATGCACAAGGGAAGATGAAAGGCTCTCCAGCTTCAGTACCAGTCTTGTAAACCCCAGTTCTGGCTCGCCTGCATTGGTTGCCCGTTGCATCCCGGATCAGATTCAAGGTCCTCATTTTAGTTTATAAAACCCTCCATGGCTTGGGCCCTGACTACCTGTCAGAGCGGAACGTCCAGCGATCAACCTCGAACCATCCAGTCCGGCAGTCACGAGCGCACTCGCTTCGGGTTGCCACCCCTAGAGAAGCCCGGAAGACGTCTACACGCAACCGGGCCTTCTCGGTGGCAGCCCCTTCACTTTGGAACAGCCTTCCAGGTGAAGTGCGCTCTGCAGAGTCCCTGCCGGCCTTCCGCAAATCGTTAAAAACTTTCCTTTTTCGTGAGGCCTTTGGTGAGTTGTAGTAGCCTTTTTTTTTCTTTTCCCCCGCCATCCACATTTCGCTACCACCGAGTAGCCTCGCTGCTGGGTTTGAATGCGATGCCAGGGCGCTAAGCTGTTTTAAACTTGTTAAAATTGTTGTGTTACTGTTTCATTATGTGTCCTTGTTTCTTACTGTGTTTTAGTTGCTTGTCAACTATTGTAAGCCGCCCAGAGTTCCTACGGGAAGATGGGCGGGGTATAAATATAATAAATAAATAAATAAACATTATATAGGTTTATCTTCTTCAACTTGGACAACAAGTAAGTGATAGGTGTGGAGTGGTAGTTCATTGGGTTGTGTGACACTTGCCTGCCTGCTTGCCTGCCTGATATTTGGCTTCTTGCAATATTTGGAGCTTGGGGGCTCGTCTGGTATTACAGAGGACTTCAGAATGTTATTTAATGCCTACTGGCCAGGCTAGGCCACGTTACTAGCCCAGCAGGCTGAGGTGAGGAGGCCCCTGTGCTTCTCGTGGCCTCTCCCTTCTAGAAGTGTGGCCGCTGGGCAACTTTTACATGTGCCACAGGCACACAGCTCTTTAGCCCCTCTTATTTCCCTTTCTCGCAGGGCAATTGGCAGATTTCTGTCATATATTTCCAGTAATGTGCTCCAGCCACTCTGATTTAAGACAGCTTAATGGATGTGGTGTTGAAGAGGAAGTTAGGATACTCTGCTACTGTTTGCCATAAAAGAAAGGGAAGACCAATCTTTACCTGTACATTGTGCTGAGAAATAGGAGGTGGATTAGAGGGAGAGCTTCTCTGCAGCCATTGCTGCTCAAAGTGGGGGTGAGGTTAGAAGTGAAGGTCCAGAGGGATCTGAGACACTCCTCCTCAGTTTTGCTACTAGGGCTCACTCCTGTCTCAGCTTCCTTGGCTCAGACCCCTAATAACGCTACCAGTTCTTAGCACGTCTGAAGTCAGATACCCTGTGTTACTTGGGTACCATATCCCCTTTTGCCCTTACCTCTGGTGCCCATTGACACAGCCAGGCCATCACCCCTTGGATCCGACTTGGCAGATGAATTTTGTTTGGCCAAGAAGCAAAGGAGCCCACATTGCAAAATGCTGAACTGCAGTTAAAGATCATAATTGAGCTCTGCACCTTCAACGGGGTGGTGGTGGTGGTGAGGGTCGGCATTCAGATCGCACATTCAGCTTTCTGTCAGCAAATTTGCAGCAGTTGAGCAAAGTCTGTGCTGATATGAACAACATGTCTGAGACTGGCTTCAGATTGCGTACTGTAGAAGAATTGTTCTTTTGTAATGCACACTTAGTCATATTTGTTTAAGAAACTGGTTATGCTAAAATAGTTTATTTTTTACCTAAGCTACCTGATTAGGTGTTCTCGTTGAGCATTGCCTAAACCTAATTCTCCATTTGCTCTTTTTGGTGTGATGACATTACACAGTAGAATTAAACCATGACAAATTCGGATATGAGGAAATGCTTAGCATCCTCTGTTATCTGTAGATTTAGTGGGGATTATGTTCTATAGAAAAACAGAGAATATTTTTGTCTCTTTTCTTTGTGAACTTCGCACACCAGTATCTCAATTACATTCACTGCTAATGATCATATGCAGCTGTCAGCCTTCTGCATGGATTGCTGAAGCTATTGAAATTAATGTTAATTTAAGAAAAAAACGAAGAGGAGTAGAGATAGTTTAGAATCATCTTTGACATAGTCCGGCTAAGCATACATTCTGCCAGGTAGCTTCTGATGGAGGGAAGGATATGTTTCCTAGATTTTCAGAGTGTTCCCATTTGAATGTGATAGGTTGCCTGAATAGTATCAATTTGCACCAAATATATATATATATATAAGATCAGGTATGCATGTTAGGGTGGATTCGGGTTTCTTCCCGTGTAGAAATCTGGTTGTTCTGGCGACGTTTCGACGAGGTCTCACTCGTCATCTTCAGGCTGGTGTTCTGGCTTCTTTCTTCTTGAAGCAAAGTGTGGTCTCAGTTGAAGTCCTTCTATAAATACTGCTGGGGGGGTGTGGTTTGCTTGCTTTGTTGCTGATTGCAGGTTCCTTTGTTCCTTTGTTCTTTTGTGATCTGCTGTGTGGCTGAGGCGATCGTTAAGGGATTAACTGCTGATGGCTGTTTAGATGGCTGTTTACATGCTGGTGGGTTAGATGGCTGGTGGGTTCTGGCAGTATCCTGGGCTTTGGTGGTTCCTGTGTCTTGTGAATTCATTTTGGTCTGGCTAAATGTTTTTTTGGGGTGTGTGAGTGTGCTGTGTGGTGACTGGAGTGGGGTGCCGCAATGGTGCAGTCATTGGATGGTGGTTTCATCTGTGGGAAGGGTCTGGGTTTGTGTTTGGTGTGGATGGAAGGTGGTGGCATCTTGTGTCCTTTTGGACCTGGTGTCAGTCTTTGTGGCAGAGGCTCGTCTGTTGACCAGGGCTAGTTTCCAGATGTCAGGCAAGCGGGAGGTGTCATCACGTTTATTCATGTTGTTTGGGTGTTTCTCTATTTCAATGGCTTCCATGATTATTCGACTGTTGAAGTGTTCAGTTTTGGAGATGAGTTTGGTTCTTTCAAAGTCAATTTCATGACCTGTTGTTTTTATGTGCTGGAAGAGAGAGGAAGATTTTTCTTCTTTTTTGACTGTTTCTTGTGTTCTGCGACCTAAGCTCCTGTTTGTCTGTCCGATGTATGTGGCTGGACAGACTTTGCATGGTATTTCGTAGACTTTGGTTTTCTAGCTCAATCTTGTCTTTGGGGTTTCTTAAAATGTTGGCTATTTTTTGGTCGGTGCAAAAGGCTGTCTTGATATTGTGTTTGTGGAGAATTTTGCTGATTTTGTCTGTGGTGCCTTTGATGTAAGGGAGGAGGGCGGTGCCGTTGTTCTCTTCTGTTTCTTGGTTCTTGGGGGTGTTTCCTTTTGGATTAGTTTGGTGATGGTGTTTTTTTGGAATCCGTTTCAATTAAAACATTCGAGAGAGTGTGTAATTCAGTTTTTAGGTGGTCTTTGTCAGCGAGGCGTTTGGTTCTGGAGATGAGGGTTTTTGCTGGAGTTGATCTGTGCAGGGTGGTGGTGTGATTGTGCATTTAAGTAGCGGTTTGTATGTGTTTTTTTTTCTGGTAGATGGTATGTCCTAAGGAGCAAGATTAGGACGTCCAGGAAGGGAAGTTGGTTGTTGGCTTCTATTTCCATAGTGAATTGTATTTTGGGGTGTAGGCTGTTGAGATGTGTGAGGAAGTTGTTCAGTTTATCTTTCCCGTGTGGCCAGATAACAAAGGTGTCATATCTGAGCCAGAGTTTGGGTTTATGTTCGGACTTCTGTAACGCTGTTGGTTTCAAAGTGTTCCATATATAGGTTTGCGATGACCGGTGAGAGGGGTGATCCCATGGGTGCTCCTTCTATCTGTTTGTATCTTTGTCCATTGTGGATGAAGTATGTGTTGGTTAGGCAGTGGTTGGTCAGATCTAGGATGTGTTTGGGGGTTGTATTTGTTGTGGATAGCTGTCAAGGCTTCTTGAATGGGCACTTGTGTGAAGAGCGAAACAACATCGAAGCTCACGAGTAGGTCATTGGGTTGTAGGTCTTGTTTCTTTATAATTTCTATGAAGTGGAACGAGTTTTGTACGTATGAAGTGATGGATTCTGCATAGGGCTGGAGTTGTTTGGCAAGAAATTTGGCGAGGTTTTGTAGAGGTGAGCCTATGGAGCTGACTATGGGTCTGAGAGGTGTTCCTTCTTTGTGAATCTTGGGAGGCAGCTTGGGGCATCTGGATGATTTCTCTCTGGGGATGATGCTTGGCTTGATTTCTTCATTTAAGGGAGAGGCTTTTATTTTGGCTTTGGTGGTTTTTTTCCAGGTAGGTGGTGGGGTCTGTGTTCAAAGGTATGTAAGCAGGGTCTTGTAGTAGGTTGGATAGTTTGGCTTGGTAGTCGGATGTGTTCATCACCACTGTGGCATTGCCTTTGTCTGCTGGGAGAATGATTATGTTGTTGTCTTTCCTCAGGTTGAGAGGGCTTTTTGTTCTTCTTTGTGTAAATTGCTTCTGGGTGGTTTGCTGGAGCAGAGGACATTGGTGACTTTAGTCTGATTTTGTTGGCTTCATCTGGGTTGATTTTGGTTAGGCTGGCTTCCACTCCGCATATGATGTTTTCGGTGGGGATGTGTCTGGGGGCGATTGCAAAGTTGAACAAAGGACTTTGGTCTCTGCGATGGTGAGTGTCCTGTCTGATATGTTGTGAACTGTTTGTTTCATGGGCTGTTGTGGGGGTGGGCTTCTGGCGTTTTTCCAGTTTGTGGAGTTTGTTGGTGTGTGTGTCTGTCTTGTGGGAGGTCTCTGTTTCAGCTCTCAGGCGGCAAGTTGCTTGGATTTGTTCCAGAGTGTTGGGTGGATTTTGTTGCTGAGTTTGAGGTGGAGAGTGAGTAGATCTCTGTTGGTTTGATCTAGTAGGTATCTTTTCCTGTGTAGTTCGCTTCTGATTAGGGCTAGTTCTGTTCTTTTCAGGATCCTTTCGCTGGATGGGGTTTTTGAGTGGAATTTCAGTTGGAAGCTTGTGGGGATCACATTTTTGTCTCGGCAGTTGCGTAGGAATGCAATGTCACATAAGATGGTGGCTCTTCGGACTTCTAGTTTCTCGTAGGTTCTGGTCAGCTGGAAGGTTTCCTCCCGTAGAGGTCGGATATTTGTTTTCAGATTTTCACGGGTATAGGTATGCATGTTAGGGTGGATTCGGGTTTCTTCCCGTGTAGAAATCTGGTTGTTCTGGCGATGGCTGGTGTTCTGGCTTCTTTCTTCTTGAAGCAAAGTGTGGTCTCAGTTGAAGTCCTTCTATAAATACTGCTGGGGGTGTGTGGTTTGCTTGCTTTGTTGCTGATTGCAGGTTCCTTTGTTCCTTTGTTCTTTTGTGATCTGCTGTGTGGCTGAGGCGACTGCTGATGGCTGTTTAGATGGCTGTTTACATGCTGGTGGGTTAGATGGCTGGTGGGTTCTGGCAGTATCCTGGGCTTTGGTGGAGTGGGGTCCTGTGTCTTGTGAATTCATTTTGGTCTGGCTACGTGTCTGTGGTCTCCCAATGTTTTTTTGGGGTGTGTGGAGTGTGCTCCATGTGGTGACTGGAGTGGGGTGCCGCAGAGATGGTGCAGTCGTGGTTTTGTTATTGGATGGTGGTTTCGTCATCTGTGGGAAGGGTCTGGGTTTGTGTTTGAGTGTGGATGGAAGGTGGTGGCATCTTGTGTCCTTTTGGACCTGGTGTCAGTCTTTGTGACAGAGGCTCGTCTGTTGACCAGGGCTAGTTTCAGATGTCAGGCAAGCGGGAGGTGTCATCACGTTTATTCATGTTGTTTGGGTGTTTCTCTATTTCAATGGCTTCCATGATTATTCGACTGTTGAAGTGTTCAGTTTTGGAGATGAGTTTGGTTCTTTCAAAGTCAATTTCATGACCTGTTGTTTTTATGTGCTGGAAGAGAGAGGAAGATTTTTCTTCTTTTTTGACTGCGTTCTTGTGTTCTGCGATGCGTGCGCTTATTCTCCTGTTTGTTTGTCCGATGTATGTGGCTGGACAGACTTTGCATGGTATTTCAGACTCCTTGGTTTTCTAGCTCAATCTTGTCTTTGGGGTTTCTTAAGATGTTGGCTATTTTTTGGTCTGTCTTGATATTGTGTTTGTGGAGAATTTTGCTGATTTTGTCTGTGGTGCCTTTGATGTAAGGGAGGAGGGCGGTGCCGTTGTTCTCTTCTGTTTCTTGGTTCTTGGGGGTGTTTCCTTTTGGATTAGTTTGGTGATGGTGTTTTTTTGGAATCCGTTAATTAAAACATTCGAGAGAGTGTGTAATTCAGTTTTTAGGTGGTCTTTGTCAGCGAGGCGTTTGGTTCTGGAGATGAGGGTTTTTGCAGGGTGGTGGTGTGATTGTGCATTTAAGTAGCGGTTTGTATGTGTTTTTTTCTGGTAGATGGTATGTCCTAAGGAGCCGTCGGGTTTTTTGTAGATTAGGACGTCCAGGAAGGGAAGTTGGTTGTTGGCTTCTATTTCCATAGTGAATTGTATTTTGGGGTGTAGGCTGTTGAGATGTGTGAGGAAGTTGTTCAGTTTATCTTTCCCGTGTGGCCAGATAACAAAGGTGTGGAAACATATCTGAGCCAGAGTTTGGGTTTATGTTCGGACTTCTGTAACGCAAAGTGTTCCATATATAGGTTTGCATGACCGGTGAGAGGGGTGATCCCATGGGTGCTCCTTCTATCTGTTTGTATCTTTGTCCATTGTGGATGAAGTATGTGTTGGTTAGGCAGTGGTTGGTCAGATCTAGGATGTGTTTGGGGGTTGTATTTGTTGTGGATAGCTGTCAAGGCTTCTTGAATGGGCACTTGTGTGAAGAGCGAAACAACATCGAAGCTCACGAGTAGGTCATTGGGTTGTAGGTCTTGTTTCTTTATAATTTCTATGAAGTGGAACGAGTTTTGTACGTATGAAGTGATGGATTCTGCATAGGGCTGGAGTTGTTTGGCAAGAAATTTGGCGAGGTTTTGTAGAGGTGAGCCTATGGAGCTGACTATGGGTCTGAGAGGTGTTCCTTCTTTGTGAATCTTGGGGAGGCCGTAGAGCTTGGGGCATCTGGATGATTTCTCTCTGGGGATGATATATATATATCCCACACACCTGCTCTTCCCAGGACATACAGTTTCAATGCTTTTTCTTCTAAATGTTTGGTTAAAAACAGTGCAAAGAATTGGTGTGTCTGTGATCTTGCCCCTTAACTTTTAGAATGGAAATGATGCTTTTATTCTGAATCATGGAATACAGATAGAAGGTCATACAGTATCACCCTGGAGGACGGGTGCAAATGCAAGGGAAACAGTCATGCTGGACTGCAGCCAGATACAGCAGCGGCAGGCCACTGTCAAAGCTCTGTGGAGCACCAATGAGCTTTTTTAGGCCTATGCGAAGGGGGTAGAATTCCACCAAAGGGATGGGGACATGTGGATAAGGGGTCCCCTTCAGACCTTAAGAGAGGAAGGGATGGTCTACATCATCCATCAGGGTGAATATAACAGTTAAAAGGTCCATCCAGGTTCAGTGGATTTGGATTGCTGTTTCCAAGGAGCCATCTTGAAGTGAGCTCTCTCTCTCTTCTCTTTTGTAAACTGGCTTGTATAGTTTCCTTCAACTGGAGTTCTTCTTCCTACTTACTTAGGCCAGTGGCCATTTTCTCCGTACTCATTGGGCACAAAGGAATACCCGTCTCCTGTTTTGCAGTTTCTCCTCTTTCCTCATTCAGCAATCATTCTGGGAACGGAATGTTGTAAGATGGAAAACAGGCCGAACGGCACATTTAATGACATAACTGTGACATGACCTTGAGAGATAAGTGGTGATGTCATTTCAGTATTAAATCATTCCTTTTATTTGCCGCGGGCACTCAATCCTGTTTTTCTGTCACCACCTTCATATTATCACTGCAAAATGGATACCTAAAAGTCCCAAAGAAATCTGCATGTTTTGTAAGAGTAGGGTAATTTCCAGACTCTCCTCCTGCCACTTGTCATTATATACATCAAGGGAAATTCCTGGCAAGCTTAAATGTCTTCTTTCACTTATGTTCATACATTAATTTCCTCCTTCAAAGATGCTTGCGTACAGTTGAAAGTCTGAAAGTTTGGAACTTGCACAATTTTTCTTTTCTCTCAGTTGTCTGTGTTATTTCTTCTAGTCTGCTTTTGCAAGTAGTTCCTTTAAAAATAATTTAAAACATAAAGCTGTAAAGATTTCATCTGGAACAGCTAGAGGATAACTGTTAGGACTGGAAGATGGAATAAGGAAAAGTGGGCGAGCAGAAACTGGATGTAGCTGATGGACATTCTAGTTTGTTGTTTGTTCCTTCTTATCAATCTTTGTCCATTAGAACTTGTAAGCATTACCTGTCTTTAATATGTCATTATGAACATGTTTAATATCATTGAAAGTTACTTCTTCTTATGCACGTCAGGATCTATCATTTAATGGGTCTCTTTATCCAGTAAACTGACAGGTATCAAATACAGTGGACCCTTGTATAACAGATGGTTTGTATAACATAAAATCTGTACAACATAAAAATTCTGGAGATAGAGGAAATTTGCTTAACAGAATTGTCTATGGGGCAAATCCGTACAACATAAAAATGGCCGTGATTAGGGATTACTCTGTTTTCAATGCGTTGCTATGGGAAATTTGTATAAAGGAAAATTTGCTTAACATAATTTCATATGGAGTGAATTAATTCATTTATACAAGGTACCATTGTATACAGATTCAGCCAAGTGCTGAGTCAAAATGTCCCGAAGGTTTGTCACAGATGCCAAAGAGTTAATTTCTTTTGGTCAACTCTTGGTTGTCTTGCAGGCAGGGGTGAATTGCGTGTCCCATTCATTGGTTGTGGTTGTATTCCCCTAACCAACCCTTGGCCAAGGAAGTAGAAGGCTTAGGCATCTGTGTCAACCAATAAAGAAGGTCCAAAATCAAAATTCTGTATCCCAGTGATATCTTTATTAGGCCAACTTTTTAAAAAGCACACATTTTTAAGCCTTGGAGCCCTTTAAAGGCATACTGTTGTGAATGACAGGATGAAAGATTATTTATTATTTATTATTATTTATTATTTACACTTATATACCGCTCTATTTCCCATGAGAAGGACTCAGGGCGGTTTACAGCCATAATGATAAAACAACAAATCAAAATAGTAGTTAAGAACAGTGGTTTCCAAGAATGAATAGATCGGCGGGTATTGGCAATAGGGAAGGAAGAAAGAAAAAAAAAAAAGGCATATTTGGATCCTTAGAGATCTCCAAAGGCATCACGGAAAAGATAGGTCTTTAGATTTTTCCTGAATGATGCCAGCGAGGGAGCCAGCCGTAATTCACCGGGAAGCTTATTCCACATAGTTGGTGCAGCCACCGAGAAGGCCCGTCCTCTAGTTCTTGTTCTACGGGCATCCCTCGGGGCGACAGTCCTCAGTGAAAGGGCCATTGATGAACGGGTGGGTCGGGCTAGATCTGATTGTCGGGAAAGACGCTCCGCCAGATAGGCAGGGGCCAAGCCATGGAGGGTTTTGTAAACCAAAACCAACACCTTGAACCTTATCTGGGAGGCAACGGGAAGCCAGTGCAAGCGAGCCAGGATGGGGGTGGCGCGGTCAAAACGGCGCGCGCCAACCACCAGCCTGGCCGCCGCATTCTGGACCCGCTGCAGTCGCCGGACAAGGTTCAAGGGGAGCCCCATGTAAAGAGCGTTGCAGTAGTCTAGTCTCGACATGACCAGTGCCTGTACCACAGTCCTCAAGGAGCCCTCATTGAGGTATGGGCGAATCTGGGCGATGAGCCTTAGATGGTAAAAGGCCGACCTGACCACGGCTGACACCTGAGATTCCAGGGTCAGATCTGGGTCCAGGACGACGCCCAGATTCCTCACTCTTTGCGCCAGCTGGAGGGCGGACCCGCCCAGACTGGGAAGAGGGCCACAATACCCCTCCGAGGTACCCCCGAAGAACATAACCTCGGTCTTGCCGGGGTTGAGCTTGAGTCCGTGCGTCCTGGTCCAGTCCAGAACCGCAGCCAGGCAACGGTCAAGGGTCCGAACGGCCTCCACTGCATCGGTGGAAAAGGAGAGATAGAGCTGCGTGTCATCAGCGTACTGATGACCGCAAACTCCATAACTCCGGATGATCTCAGCCAGCGGCTTCATGTAGATGTTAAAGAGCATTGGGGAGAGTGACGACCCCTGAGGCACCCCACAAGAGAGTGTCCAGGGAGCCGACAGCTCACCCCCCAAGCTCACTCGCTGGGTGCGGCCCTCAAGGAAAGACCGGAGCCAGCACAAGGCTTGGCCCCCCAATCCCCAAGATGAGAAAAGGAGAGATAAACAAACAAAAACAGACCAGATCTTCAAGTATTCATGTTCTTATCCTATTCTAGTTCTGATGGAGTGAAGAAAAACAGCAGGCCTTCCAATATAACTCTCTTGTGTGACCTACAGCTGATGCTGAATTGCAGCTGGAAGTGGTCATGCTTCTGGTGAAGGAGAAAGAACTGAGAATTGAAATTTGTCACTGTTGCTTACATGGAAGGGCATCCATGAATTTGGGCTGAATTCTGCCCTGAATAAAGTTAATGCTATTTTATTAGATTCATATATTAGACATATTAGATTTAGATATTGCCCGTCTAGCTACTGAGCTACTCTAGGCAGCTACTCTTGCTAGGTGGAGACCAGGTTCCTCCAAGGAAAGGAAATGCAAAAAGACATAAAGAAAAGCACCTCTTTATGCCAATGGCTGCCATCAATCACTGGTTTGATTGAATATAGCTCTGGTTCAGTTTATTCTTTGTTGGCCTAATGGCCACATGTTCCTTGCTTCTTTCACTTGAATCTTAAAAGAACCTGGGTCTGAATGGTGCCTTAATAAACACTACTTAGCCCTTGTGCAGTGCTGCTCTGAACATGGACCCATGCCTAAAGCGATACTGAAGGCAGAGCCAAGATACAGGTGCTTGAACATAGTGTGGATACCGTAGTGTGGATACAGGATGCAGCAATCTCTCAAGGCATTTGCTTCCCACATACAACAGCCATGAGGAGCTGCCTCAGTTTCTCCCTACACCTCTTAAAACTTCAAGCCTTGCTAAAGACATGGGCTTGGACTACAGAGTCATCTAAAGCCACAACAAAAAGTTCCTGTTTTACAGTTGAGGCTGGTTTGCAGGACAGGAAGCCGCCGTAACTTCCTTAAAGGTTATTATGCAGTACTCCGGAGCACAGTGTGCTAAGAACCCAAGGGAATGAGAAGAGCCCTTCTTCCTTGAGAAAATGAAGCAGCAGCATGACGTTGGGGGCATGTTTAAGCATGAGGATGACATCATAAGCTGTGAAAGAGGAAAGCAGTATTAACTGGAAATGACAGTAACCTTTCCACCCCCTTTAAAGTTGGGAGCATTTGTGTGAGTATGGCAGCAGGCACACACTCCAACCAAAGTTAAACATTTTGAAGACATTTGCTGTTTCACTGGAAGAGAGTTTAGTTCAGCTGTACTGCTGAAATCTACTTGAATAATTTTGGCTGGGTTGTGTCTTCGGTTGTTTCTTTTGTTAAATTATGGCTCATTTCCCTCTACAGTTCCAGTCTTTTCATGATGAGATGGCCAGGAGAGAACACAACCCTTTCTTTGTTTTTCAAACTGTTATGTAGTTATTGGTCATCGTCATCATCTTCATCTATATTTCTGGGTAACCTTGAAAACTGAGGATAGAATTAAATAATGACATTGTTATGTGTTTAAAAGCTTGAATTAATGGGGTTTTTTTTAGGGGGCCCAGGGGTGACAGGAGTAATGAACATTTTTGAGGGGAATAGATACCTCCCACCTATCCAAAATATATACTACGATCAATGTTACCTTTATAAAGGCCAACCCAAGGCAGAGAAAGTATGTAAAAAAGCACAAATATCTGTGCAAGCTTTCAAAAGATCACTCTTTTCACCAAGTGGGTATACAGAATATGCAAGATGGATGAAAGGGAAGAGGACAATCCAACCGCCTCCCCTTTGACTTGTCCCTTCTCCCTTTCCACTATCTTTCTGGATCTGCAGGGTGAAGAGAGGGTTTTCTCAAAACCTTGTGCAGAGATACTGGTGCTTTTTGCACACTTTTTGTGTGTTTTGGATAGGCCTGTACCTCAGTAAGTTGGAGTATCTGGGGTTGGGAGTCTGATTCCCCACTGTGCCTCCTGGGAGAGGAACCAAGCCTATGTTGGCAAACTGCAGATTCTCCACGGTGCCCCAGGAGAAGGAAATTATAAACAAAACATATTTTATACCTTGGATACCCAGGCAGGTGCTACCCTGCCTCTGCATCAGCTTAATGACACATATTTGTATTACAGTACCTATAGTATAAAAGTATCACCTCATGATACACTTTAGAATTTATATTGTGCCAAGATGGCTATCCACATTTGTTTCTTCTGTATTTCTAGTTGTCTTGTGTTCTGGAATATATCTCGTAATACCTCCCACAGAATGCTTTATTCCTCCATTGCATTGGTCATGAGGTTATAATTTTTGAAGCTTTTCCCATTCTGTTCCTATTCTGTCCTCTGAACCTCTGGAATCCAGTTTGAAAATGACCTTTTAGAAGTTTAAAATATGTTTTCCATTATTTTTAAAAACAGGGCAGCAAAATACAGTGTACTAAACACTGCATATTATTCTAGATATACTTAAATTTAGAATTTCAAATTACACCTACAATTATGTTAGCATTGACAATAGTAATTATTATTTTATGTCAAGGGCAAGTAGGATTACTTGTGTATTAACAGAAATCTTGATTAAAGTACTCTGTCATATAGAACAGCTCCTTCATTGTAAGTTACTGAAAGTAAGCTCAGTCTTTTTGTAAAAACACAAAGCCAAGCGGAAAGCAAAAAAGAAAAAATGTTATAATTTGTGCTCTGCTGTGGTATTGAGGACTGCATTTGCAAACAGACAGGTAGAAACAAGCACTTTAAAACAAACGTGGCTTTAAAAATGTCTCTTAAATTTTCTCATGATCTTATTAAGAAAAAGTAACATGCTGCTTTCATATTGGCTTAGTCACGTCCTCAGGTTTTTCAAAGAACTTACCTGCTGAAAGACATACACACACCACTGTGGTGTCAACAGTATGTAAATTATTCTAATTCATGAGGTTTCCTGAGGTTTCTAGTTGTTTGGAAATATGATTTGACAACAATTCTGATTGTAGCAACAGGCAGAGATGGGAACAAGAAAGGAGGTGAAGCATAGATTGCCTTCTAGTGAAGCTCATGCAATATCCATGAACATTTAGAGGCATCCATGAGTTTCAACTAAAGGACACAGTTCTTTCATTTGCTTTAGTTTTTGTACTAAAACACAAAAAGGTCTGAATAAGGGAAGAGGGAAGACTTTCCATGTCTCTGCAACCCCCCCCCCCAAGGACCCTGTGAATTTCCCATGTGGGCACAGATAATGAAGAACAGGTTTCCACGCCTAAATCTCCCTGGGGGCAGGGCGTAGGGAGGGAGGCACAGATCCCAACTGCTCTTGGGAATATTGTGCCCTGTTCTCTGTGCAAGGTAATGGGTAGCTCAGCACCTGCCCTAGAGAGGCAGTGAGGGAGACGGGGGTTCCTGATTCTTACAGGATTCTTATGGGGAGTGGAACATTTTTTCCAAGACGGTTGGAGAACCTTGTGAAGGTGCTGCTGCCATTACTGGGTAGACATTTGATGATGCAGGAAAAAGATAACATTAATTAGGTAGCTGTAAGGGGGAGAGAATTCTAATTCACTAATGTTTTAGAGATGAAACACACACTATTCTGGTTGCCTCTTCATTCCGATGAAAATTTGGAGATATTCTCCTCGTCAGTTTCTCCTCATCCTTTCTCCCTCTCACGATCCCCACTTTTGCAGTAAACATCTGGCCAGGGGAATCTTGTTTTACATTAATTTTGTGACCATTCCCCACCTTTGAACCCAGCCGAGCTAAGACCCTTCAGCTTAATCTGAAAGGGAAGGAACAGAGGATGAGGAAGGAAGTATGCAGGTATGAGCCAAGGCTCCCTTTTCAAGATCCATACTCATGAACAATAAGCAAAGGAGAATTAAAGCAGAAGGTCTCCTGGGCTCCTCTTCCATGCAGTTTTCTTGGCCATGTATTGACTCTTGATCAAATGCTTGTGCTATATATGTAGTATGTACTTCTTTGCTACAGTACTTTACATCTTGCTGCTATCCTCATTTGTAAGTACGATTTATGGCATTAGCTATACATATAGCATTTCCTTTGGCTGGGCTCATACAGGAGGCTTGCTAAATCCTTCATTCTCACTGATTTAGGCCATCACATCTTCATGAGTCAATTCAGTGAGGAATTTTTTGGCGATTCCTCCCATCTAAGGGACAGGGAAACAGGGAGTGTTGTTGTTTGCTCAGTGGTGTCTTTCTAGCTTGCCGAAACTTTCCCTGAACAAAACTGGTCAACCACCCTTGAAACCACACTGATCCTTGAAAGCCTCTGCAACAAAAGAGCACTTTCTGTCCTGCTTTGCATTCAAGCATTATACCAAGATACAAATTTGGGACAGTTCTTGCTTAATTTGCTTGTCTAGAATGTCACACAATAGTCTTACTCTTCCGAGCAGTGAGGAGAATGACTTGATGGTTCTCCCTTCTTTCATGCCAAGACAAGCCACAATTACGAGCCACTTTTCGCAACTGTAAAACAATCTGTGATGTCATTATTAATCATGATTGCTGAATTCATGGAGCTAAGTTAATTTTCATTATGTCTGGAAGAAATTGGAAGACTGTGGTTGTTATGATTTCCATTTTTCATCTGAATTCTTAAAGGAACGGAACACATTAGGGGGTTGCACAAGTTTAATTATTTCCTTTTAAATGGTATATATTTACAATAAAGGTAAATGTAAAGGTTCCCCCCGCACATGCGTGCTAGTCGAGTCCGACTCTAGGGGTGGTGCTCATCTCCGTATTCAAGCCGAAGAGCCAGTGTTGTGCAAGTCCGTGGCCATGTGGCCGGCATGGCTGAACACATTTCTGTGCACAGAACACTGTTTACCTTCCCGCTTTTTACGGTGGTACCTATTTATCTACTTGCATTTACATGCTTTCAAACTGCTAATATTTAAAATATTTTATGTCAAATGTTACCTTAAATGCTGTTTTGATATAGCCGTGATGGGAGATTAACTCCTTCTCTTCTGCCATGTTCCCAACAATATTTTGTTCCCAAAATCTGTTTGACTCAGGGAAAAAAACTGTGGACAGAGTCTCTTGGTCAGAACTTGTATAGGCCTGTTCTGAACATGGTGTAAAAATCAACAACAAATGGGGAAGCCCACCTAGAAGTCAACAGATTCATTCCAAGCACTGGAGTTGTATATGTGGGCTAGCATGTGGCTTCACTGGACTTTGTTTCTGGCCTCCGAAAGTGTGAAGGTTAACACTTGTACTAAGCCATGTCTCTGCAATCCCTCAAGGACCCTTTGGTGGGTCTTTAAAGGAAGGCAGAAGATTTATTTATTCATTCATTCATTCATTCATTCATTCATTCATTTTTTTAGAGTATTTTTTACCCCGCCTTTCTCCTTGGATAAGGACCCTAGGTGCCTTACAGTAATGAGGGATAATATATAGTCCAGTACAATTAAGACATGTTTAGGTATTGAGAACAGGGAATTGAGGGACATCTTGGAGCATTAATAGACTGTATTACAGCTGCAAGAAAATGCACACAGTTAAAAAGAGAGTAAAATTCCATGTAAATGTTATGAATGATGGAAACTAACATCGAAAACATAGAGTCAATGTAAACACATAAGGTTCTAAGTAGTTATAAACACAAAGTCTATGTGATCCAGTAAGATACTGTACTCCTGGGATTTCCTGATTCCATAATTGATCTCCTAGGTAATACTTGCCTCAGAGCATTCATAAGGCAAAAGATTTCAGTGTGTCGTGGGGGTAGATATAGGGGTTATTTTGCTGTTGTGTTTTGTTTTATTCATGCTATTGTGGTTGCTTTTTTGTTTTGCTGGTGATCATGTCACAGTTGACCACTCCTGCAGTTGCTTCACAAAAGCGCCTGAGTCTAGGTGAAGGGAAATCTGTGCATTTTTGTTTATTTAAAGCATTATATTCAATACAGTAACATTTTGCATGATTAAAAACGAGCTGCCTGCTTGGCACTATTAGCATCCAGAATGACGGAAGTCTGGGTTTCCTTTTTGTGTAGAGGTTGAGTTTAGATCGGTGAACTCTGAACTTTTAAAAATAGCGTTGCTGCTGCCGCCTTGAAAACAAGATTCTGTTTTTAAGTAAAGAAAAGATTTATTCTAGTATCTGCTGATGGCAGAAGTTACGGAAACTTTTATTTGCTAACAGTGTTGGAAATTGAACAAATAGAGAAAAGGGATTGCATCTGAAAGTAATTAATTGCCTCAGTGTGTGGAAAGATTGGGGGCTGAAGAAAAGAAACTGGGTGTGAATGAAAGCCAATGAGTGAGGCTGTGAATTAGCAGCAGTGTGCCATTATGTTTCCCATGACTTAAAACAGGGCAGTGGAGGCTACCAGCTCTAATAAACAGTGAAAAGGGGTTTGAGATTGAAATGAAATAATGTGGTTTCTCTACGGATTTAAGTGCCAATAAAGGTAATTACAGGAATGGTTCTGAAGTGGTACTTTTGGAACTGTGAGGTGATAGTCCAGGCCTAAGGATCAGAAATAATTCAGAGACTTTTAGACTTGGGCCGGTGTCTGTGAAAGGCCAGTCACATTGCCACCTGCTTGAGATTTAAACCTGGGGGGTGGGGTGTATTATTGAACGTTTCCTGATGGTGGTATTCAGACTTCCAGTCCAGAGGACCATTTCTATGTCTGTTTGCCTGAGGAAGACAAGCCATGGTGCAATGCAGAAGGCCTAGTATGTGGATGACCCCCCGCCACACACACTATTCATGGAAGAAAATGGGAATTCCCTGTGTGAGAGTGCATGAAGCTCACCAGGGGTACACTGGGAGCCCAGCAGTGTGACCTGATTGGCAGTTGTGGCCCAATGCCATCCAAGGTCAGATTGATCACAAATACAAAAGTATATCAAAACAGCAACGAGATAATGGGTAAATATGATATGACTCATTTGTGCACACTGTATTGTATTTAATACCATCCAAAATTCTTAACAAGAAATAATATATTAAGCAAGTAGCAGAGTTTACATAATGCGTGTGTTGGTGTCTCTCCCATACAATTTAATTCTATGGCACCTCTCTTATTACAAATTAAAAAATATCCCCCAAATGACAATTGGAAAACATATACAGTATTATAAACAAATGACAATCGGAAGAGTGCCTTGTTTTTATTTGCTTGTTTAAATATTTCCAAGTCACTTCAGAACATTCATATCTTTTTTTTTTAAAGGTCATTACATTTCCCTACCCCCAACCTTCCTGTCCTTTAATGTTTCTATTGTCCATGCATAAACTCCAGTCCTTTATCCACATCCAAACAAGCAGTCTGGCTGCCTCATTAATGGGTCTGATCTTCTGCTCATTGAAGCCAACAAAGCAGCTTCTATCAGGATTCCAGGTGGTAATTAGGGCTTAATAAAACTTTGAATGTGTTGCTTTAATCTAGAGAGTCCTAGAGAGCAATGTATGAAATGGGAAGGAAATCTCACTCTGCGATCTTTGGGTTATGCCCCATGTTGTGTTTATTTAAAGGGGGGGGGGTTGAAAGCCATTTGAAGTATTCCTGAAGTCTTACTGGCAAAATGTCCATCCTTATGCGGACGTTGAGTCATGGCAACTGGACTTAGTCCTTAAGGTGCCAAATGTTTTTTTTTCTTTTTTATTTTGTTTTGCTTTTCTTTGATTTTTTTTTGCCTGGAATTCTTGCACAGACTAACATGGCTAACTTCTCCAAAACTTATTTTCTTGTGAGATTGAAACGTTTCACTATTCATCCAAGTAGCTACTGGATGAGTAGTGAAACGTTTTGATTTCACAAGAAAAAAGTCCAGTCGCTGTGACTCAACTTCTGTATAACCTCACCTGGATATCAGAGACTCTTCATCCATCATTATGATATAATAGAGGAGAGGCTGGTCTACTGCAACGATTAGTCAAGAAACCTTGGCCCATTCTATCCACGGGGACTTTTCCCTAAAAATTCTGTCAGTGGAGATTAGGCCATATGTTATTAATTAGAGGAACTAGTACTGCCTTGACTGCAAGTATACCCAGATACTACACACTCTGTGTGTGACAAAGCAAAGGAATATTGGGGGGGTGTCCTGCGGGTTGGACTTCTTGGTCTGAGAAGGTAGCCCGCCTTTCTCTGTTTGGCTTCACTTGTTCACCTGCATCGTTGATCCTGATTTTGGTCCCTAGTTTATACCAAAGTGTGATCGAATTCTGGGGGAAACCAGGTGGGGAGGTTAAGATCTCCAAAGCTTTTGAAGCAGCATCAGACGACTATTCTGTGAGGTAGGTTGGATGGAGAGGCCATGAGGCTCAAAGTCATTCAGTGAGTGGCAACATGGACTGAGCATGGATCTGAACCCACCATTGCTGTGGCCCATTTCCTAACATCCAGCTACTGTATTTGAGGAATCCTCAAGAGCATCTGGCCTGCTCTGCAAGCTTGCCTATCTTTGGCAAGGTACATGTCGGGATAACATAGAAGGGATTCGCAAACCATGAAGGCACAGGTGAGATTTACTGTACCTAATATCCCCAAAGTCAGTAGAATACATTTCGCATTGTTTACTGTTTTTATTGAAGTTGGGCCTTTTTCTTTCCCCTTGCAAATTGCAACCTTTCCTTGCCATCTATCAATAATTTCTGTTGTTGTTTGAGGGTTCTTGGTTCTAGGTCTCCACCAAACATCTAATTTGCCTCTTATACTAAGGCAGGCATGTCCAAACTTTGGCCCTCCTGATGTTTTGGACCACAGCTCCCAGAATTCTAAGCTTAGATTGCCAATGGCAAAGGACTGTGGGAGTTGCGGTCCAAAACATCTGGAGGGCCGAAGTTTAGACATGCCTGTACGAAGGAAATTGATGGAATGAGGGGATTAATTATGTATGTATTCATAAGGGGGGTCTGAGTTCATAGCATGCGAGATCTGTATTGTGACAACATGGGGAATTAAAGGGGGATGGGATCATAGTTTGCAAGCTCTCACAATCTGTTTTGTTTGTTTTTCATTTTCTTTCTTTCTGCCTCTTAGAGCCTCTTCCAATATCCCAACAGGCTCCTAGTCCACTCTAAAGCTGGTGATGGGGGAACAAAGGTGAAGAATGATGTAATGGCAAGACCAGCCGAAAAGCATCTTTTGTTTGAGTTGTGAAATGGCTACTCTATAGCCCAGGATGAATTGGGTGTGAGGGACTGCTTTGTGGAGCCAGTCCTGTACAACCAGCACACATCGACTGGGAAGCAGAGAAAGCATTCATCTCTGGAGGACCCTCTCAAGAGAAAAAAAAATGGGTCTAACTTTTCTTTTGCCAGTCACCACCAGTATGACCTCATACACTTTGAGTACAATGGAATGGTTAAGCCTTTAAGTGCAGCGCCATTACATCACCTTCTTCCTCGCTTGCTGCAAATTGGAGAGGAAGGCAGTGGCTCAAGTGGGGCCTCTGGGTTGTCATGGCCGATGAGATGAATGGCACCCGGCTCATTGTCGGCGAGCGGCTGGTGGCTTTGCTGGAAAGTGGCACGGAAAAATTGCTGCTGATTGACAGTCGCCCCTTTGTGGAATACAATACGTCACACATCTTGGAGGCCATCAACATCAACTGCTCCAAGCTCATGAAGCGGAGGCTGCAGCAGGATAAAGTGTTGATCACGGAGCTCATCCAGCATTCTGCAAAGCACAAGGTAAAGTGTCGGGAAGTACTGGTAGGAGCTCTCTTTCCCAGACAGGGCCCTGATGCAAGAGCAGAGATGTTCAGGTCATGAAAGAGAAGCAAGGCCCAAGTACACGTAAAACACTCCAGACTCATTCATTATGGCTACGCATTGGACCTAGGTGTACCTTTTAACTTTCTGAAGGATTCTTCTTCTTCCACTCTTGTTAGGGCTAGGCTTGCAACCAACTTTCATAATGAAGGTTACATAGAGCCAGTAGGAAGTAGCAGTTAGGATGTTTCTTTCTTCGTTTGTGCCACAGTGCAATTAATAAATATATCAGATACCCCCCCCCAACAAAAAAAACAGGCAATATCAAGAGCATTTTGGTCAACTAACTTCCAGTCTTCCATGATACATGATCAAGGGCAGAGTACACTGAAGTGGGTGTGAAGTTGCCTGTACTTCTCTGCACTTGCAGAGGACTGCATTAGAGCAACCTCCTTCTCCTGTTTTCTTGAGTTTGCCTTAGTCCCACATGCTCCTACTAAAGTGACTTCCAAGTTACTCAGGTCTCTGCATGGCTGGGGGTTAGGCTTTCTTGGGATTCCATCATTTTTGAGAAGTTGGTGGTTTTTCCTTTCCGCCTTATTATGATGGAATTATTGGCTGTTCTGTCAAGATTCACAGAAGGGTGCTGAACTATGACTTGGGTGTTCTGGGTCTAGTCCTCACCCAGTCCTAAAACCTTCTGGATGACCTTGGGCCTGTTACACTTCTTCAGACTGGCCCACCTTACAGGGTTCCTGCAAGGTCAGAACAGGGAGGAGGAGAGTCGTGGATGTCCCCCTTAGCTGAGTGGAAGAAAGTCAGGAGGATATGAAGATATGACCATTGCTAAAGCTGGCGATGACACAAACTTTTAAGTGTAGCTAAAATTGAGAGAAGAAGTTGGTGGCAGATGGGAGTACATGTTTCTGCAGCCCAGCTGCATTTTTCCCAGCTGTGGTTGAAGTGCACTTTGTGTGCAACTTATTGGACTGTATCCTCAAATAATACATACAGCGTCCCTCATATAACAAACAGTTTGTATAACATAAAATCTGTACAACATAAAAAAATTCCAGAGATAGGGGAAACTTGCTTAACAGAATCGTCTATGGGGCAAATCCGTACAACATAAAAATGGTCGCGATTAGGGATTACTCTTTTTTCAATGCATTCCTATGGGAAATTTTTATAAAGGAAAATTTGCTTAACAGAATTTCATTTGGAATGAATTAATTCCTTTATACAAGGTACCACTGTACTGAAAAATGACAGAAGGGCATTCCACTTATTGTTGTCATTTAGAAAAGCCCTTTAATTGAAAATATGGTATCTTTGGCTTTTAATTTTTCAAAAAACGAATATGATTTTATGATGGTGCTTTTTTCATTGCTTACAGATAGCTACTATCTTCAAAAATAAATTCAGCATGTATGAAGCTCTAAAGATTATCATTGTTCACAATGTTCACGTTGTAAAGTCTGAGGTGTTTTTAAAAACTATCTTCTGAATAATAAGATGAAGTACATTTTGCTTTTACCTTTAGACCATTGGCTGCAGTGAATTGAATCTGGCTGATCAGTTTTTACACTTGATCTGCTATTTCAGTAAATTCATACCTCATGCCCTTTTATTGTTTCAATTCACTTTCTTCATTTCTTAAGTAGATTTTGCTGTACATCTGCTGTATAAATAAATGTATTTCTGTACGAAATTAAAAACCAGGGGCAAGAGTTAAGAGGGCTGCAAATCTCAGGGACTTTTGTAGGCAGTGGCTTTAAGCTACAGACTGCAAATGTATCATGGGTAAACTTTGTTCAAAAGTGTGATTTGCTTTTAAATAATTGTGTGTGGGATTGCCCAGACAATGACAGATTTTAAAGGCTTTCAGCAGCTTCTGTAGTTTAAAGACTAGGCTACGGGAAATACCTTTATCGGCAACTAATGAAAAATAAAAATTGTAGGCTTTCATGGACAATGTCTACTTCTTCAAAGCAAGTTCCAAATGTCCGTATGTGGCAAAATATGTAGTTGGCCAGGAGGTTCATCTTAGATGGAAAGTTGTTGGCAAGATGATTTTCACCAGGCATCTTTGTCTTGAATAAGGCAGGAAGCAGCAGGGCTGTTGTAAGGTTCTATCTGAAGCAGAAGATTGGATTTTTCACCCTAGTCCTTCAAATAAAAGTGCATAAGTCATGCATACCCACCTCTCCATTTGGCTCTTCTTCAAAACATACATGTTCCTTTTTGGCCAGAAGTGTGGGGCTGATGCAGAAAACCCATGTCCTCCATTTGGGGATTGGGGTATAATTTGTTAAATTCACTAAGTATAGCCAGTTGGGATCAGATTAAAGAAAAAGGAATATTACCTAGTGGTTGCAGGCCCACTCTGCTCGTGTTGAGAGTCCATATGCTTTCTCTTTGGCACATGGTAGGGGCCTTTTCCTTGGTATCCTCATAGTTCCATTGAAATAAAAATGGGGAGCCATGCAGCCATTGCAAAATACAAAAGCAAGACTAGGCTACAAGCGATATTTTTATTGGCCTCTAATAAAAAAAAATATTGCCAGCTTTTGAGGATAGTATTTACTTCTTCAAAGGAAATACCAAAAGGCAATTCATGGAAAGATGTACTTTGCCAGGAGGTTAAAGGTTTAAAAGTTTCTGCTTTTGCAGAAAGTCCCATATTCACTCGAGGCAAAGAGCATCACAACATTCTATGATTCAAAAATCTGAAGAAAATAATTAAAATGTCTTTTTTCTTTCTTTCTTTCTTTCTTTCTTTCTTTCTTTCTTTCTTTCTTTCTTTCTTTCTTTCTTTCTTTCTTTCTTTCTTTCTTTCTTTCTTTCTTTCTTTCTTCAGTGTCATTGTGTCATCTAATGAAAGTGCAGATACCAAAAGGAAAAAGAGAGGATAAAACCATTAATCCACAACCCCCTGGCATGCAGGAAACCCCCACACACACACTCAAAGTACCCCTGACAGGTGGCCATCCAGCCTTTGTTTAAAAACCTCCAAAGAAGGAGACTCCACCACCCTCCACGGCAGCATATTCCACTGCTGAACAGCTTTCACTGTCAGGTAGTTCTTCCTAATGTTCAAGTGGAATGTCTTTTCCTGTAGTTTGAAACCATTGCTCCTAGTCTTAGTCTCTGAAGTCATGGAAAACAAGCCAGTCCCCTCTTCGATATGACATTCTTTCAAATATTTAAACGTGGCTATCATATCCCCTCTCAACCTTCTTTTTTGTAAGACTAAACATTCCCAGATCCCTAAGCCATTCCTCCTAAGACATATGTTCCAGACCTTTAACCATCCTGGCCGCCTTCCTCTGGACCCGCTCAGGATGTCAAACATCCTTTTTAAATTGAGGAGTGCAGAACTAACTGTACACAGTTCTGACCAGAGCAGAATAGAATGGTACTATTTCCTCCCTTGCTCTAGAAACTATGGGCGTTTATACACGACCCCTAAGCTCCGCCGCAAATGGCTGCAAGCTCCGGACTTTAAAAATGTTTACCCACCAGCTCCGGAGTTTGCAGACAATTAAGTGCAACCCCGCCCACTTTAGCGCGTCCCAGCGCAGCTTTCAGGTACCTGCTTTTTGGATGTGACAAATATTTGATCTGGTGTAAGGATAGTGAGTGCGGGGCTCTCCTGGCTTCTGTTTGTTCTTTTTTTGCGCCCCGCTCCTTTAAGAGATCTGAATGCTGCCGGGAACAAAGCGGAGGTAAACGGCATTCTTTTCTTTCTTTTTTCTCCCTCCCTCAGGCAGCCAGCAACCAGGAAGTGCAGAGGGGGGTGGGGACAGAGGAAGAGCGAGGAACCCCTAAGATCTCTGGTCCAAATTTAAGTGGCCAGCGGATCTTAGGGGTCGTGTAAAAAGGCCCTATGCTTCTATTGATGCAACCAAGAATCACATTTTCTTTCTTTCTTTCTTTCTTTCTTTCTTTCTTTCTTTCTTTCTTTCTTTCTTTCTTTTTCTTTCTTTCTTTCTTTCTTTCTTTCTTTCTTCAGTGTCATTGTGTCATCTAATGAAAGTGCAGATACCAAAAGAAAAAAGAGAGGATAAAACCATTAATCCACAATAGTATTTTTGTTGGGATGGCCCATCAATATAACAGAGTGCTTCCCTGGCACATTGAAAATTTGTATTTTTGGTCAGTGGCCAGAACAGGAGTTATAAGCTACAAAGGGATCCAGACCCAAGGCTCCTAGTGTTACCAGTAAGCAGGCACTGTGCAGCTATTTTTTATTTCCTCCTTTTGCAGATTTTTGGGCGGTAGTAAGAGAAGGAAGCGGGAGTTGATCACACATGAAATATGTTGTTTGATACCAAACCCCTCCTCTCAAATAACATTTCACATCTGAGCAGGAGGTAGCTGGAAAATAAAAGCCTTGTTTGGAAGTGACAGTATCAAAAGGATGATGATATTTAGGAATGTTGGAATTAAACAAGGAGCTACTCAGAGCTAGCCTGCAGGACAGAAGGGAAGGGAAGGGAAGGGAAGCATTTTGACCCCTACCCTCATCCCATTCCATTTGAAATCAGTTGCTGGGATCTGATCTACACCAGCTGTAGTTGTTTTTTAGCTGGTTTGATCACCAGCTGATTTAAGGACAGGTCTGAGGGCTTGGAGGACAGAGAATGCTACAGCTGTGTAGCCCTCTCCAGTACTGTTGTTTTCCCCCTGTGAATATGTCTGCAGTCAGGTGTCTCCAGCCATTGCCAGTCGGTTCACCTCTCATCAGAGGGGGCCACAGGGTAAACCCTACAGCCCCTGGAAAACCCTCTGAGGGAACAGAGTATTGCAACCTTACCCTGAAAGAAAAGGTATGACCGTGTCTTAGATTTTTCTCCCCAATTATTTCTTCCAGGTTGAAATTGACAGCAAACAAGATGTTGTTGTTTATGATCAGAGCTCAAAGGACGTTACCTCTGTCTCTCCTGATTCTTTTCTCAGTGTCTTGCTGGGAAAACTGGAGAAGAACTTCAGCTCTGTTTACCTTCTGGCAGGTAGGGTCCTTGGAAACTGTTTGATGTGATCCTTAGACACATTAAACTGTATATATATATATATATTGTGTAAAAGATATGTACAGCATATGGAAGAAGGTGAGCAAAATAAGTTGATCAAAGGCTATTCCACCTGTGCATGTTGCTGTCTCTTTTCCAAATCAAAGAAGGAAGTAAATGAACATAAGGAAAATTTTGCATTAAATATCCTGAATTTTCCTCCCTTATGTAGTCCAAATATATATTCAGAGTCAGCACTGAAAAGGCAAGGGGTACCTATGGGAGAGTTGCATTAATAATTAGGAGCTTTATTATTTTTGCCTTGGGTGTGATTTCTAATATGCTTTCTCCCTGGTTCTCAAAACTCATGGGATGAGGAATGGGAAAACTTGAATTAAGATTATGATATCAATGCAAATCTGAGACAGACAACTAAATATGCTTAGCAGATATTCAAAAGTGGTGCTCTTTCAAGTGGAGGCATCTTTGCCATAGAGCATGTTTTTTCACCTCCATATTGTACATTTAGCACTTTTTTGTGATTGTCAGGCTTAATTTGCATATCTGATTGCTAATACATGCATCTCTAAGGAAATCCTATTGCTGTGTGGAAATGTGTTAATTGTAGAGAGAAGATATATGCCCCTTAATTTCTAGCTTGACCCACAGTCAGAAAGAGGTGTTGTCGTAATTTAGCAGCCAGCCTTGAGACACCGGGTTCCCCGTGATCCACAGAGCACACAATATTAATACAGTATCTATAAGGATATCTATAAGGGCATTGACACGAAAGTTCACAATTTATGTCCAGACACTTCAGACGTGGTATTAGGAAAAGTTGAATTCTTCAAGGTGCATGTATGCAAGTGTCAACTTTGTGGTGTGATAGATGGGAGATGTAATCATCCTCTTAAAATGGCATTGCTGGAAAGGACCCAGTGATCACCAAAGTCCGGCCACCGTCAAGGAGGAACAGTAGGGAACTGGACTTCCAGCCTCTGGCTCTGTTGCCAAATACCTAAACCACTGAGACATCCTGCGGTTTACTATTTCTTTCATAGTTTATTCTATTTGTTAGACTTCATTTCCTATAATTTCAGTTTATGCCCCATTTTTATACAGGTCACTCGGGAAAAATATATAACATTTTAAATATATGTGGTGGGGGGCGGGGAGGACATCAAATGGATTGGAGCTGTTACAATAATACCACCAGGAACACTACTGTGTGGTGTAAAGGATATACTGATAGATGAGGACTCAGTCGACCTGGGGTCAAATCCCTGCTCAGTTATGGAAACTCACAGAGTTGGGTACAACTGGTAAATCCTATTCCTTAAATATTGTACTTACCTTGAAAATTCTGTTATGGTGACTGTAAATCTGTTCCAACTCAATGGTACATAACGTAAACAAAAGTGCTGACGAAACATACTGAGCAATAAGGGATAAAGGTGCCCCCTTTATAGTCTAGAGCCTATAATAAAATTCAGTGCTTCGCAGTGACAGAATATCAAGGAGAATGTGAATGAGCCTTCACGGGGAGCAATTTCCATACTTGTGGCACAGTCTCTGCAAATCTTTTCCCCTTATGTTCAGGTTGTAGTGAGAAGGGACCAGAAGCTGAATATGGAATTGAAAACCCACCCCAAGTCCTTAGAAATATTATTTAGTCATTAGAGATGGGCTCAAAATGCAAAAATGGCATTTTATTTTTCATTTTGTTACAGTTCATTTCATTTTGTTTTGTTTGAAACATTTTTTTAAAAAATCATTTCATTTTTCATTTGTTTCATTTTCTTTTTTTATCTGTTATTTGACAGGTTGTGGTTCATAGGGCCCTGCCGGCTGCCCCCCCCCAAGCGCTGATCAGCTGGTGCATGGGGCCCTGCCGGCCGCCCCCCCAAGCGCTGATCAGCTGGCACTCAGGGCTTCAGTGTCTGGTGAAAAAAAGTTTTAAAAGAACATGCATCCCCCCATTGGGGGGAATGGCACGGGCTTTTAAAACTTTTTTTGCTGCTGAAGAGTTTTTAAAGTCTGCACCATTCCTCCACCCAATTGGGCATATGGGGGGGATAGCGAGGGTTTTTTAAAAAGTGGTTTCCCACAAGAATGCATTGCTTCAATGCATTCCTATGGGAAAACGAAAAATGGAACAGAACAAACCAAAAATGTTCACTTTGTTTTGTTTGAAGGGGCAGTTCGTTTTTCATTTCATTAGGGAACAAAATGAAAAACAAAAAACAAAAAAAAAAAACCCCGTTTTGTGCCCATCTCTAGGGTTGAGCAGGGGAGATGACTACTGATAGCTGAAATCTTCAAGAAACTGTATCCTGTGCCACATTCTATACAATTCTGTGCTAAATTATAGTGTACACAGCAGTGCCTTTCTGCTGCTTAGGTCAGTGTCTTGGAAAAGGTCAGATCTTGTTATTAGAATACTCCTTATTTTAAATGAATGTGCACTGACTTTGTAAGTCTGGCTCATCCTTCTTTTCCATAGCTTCATCAACTGACCAGAGCAGTGCTAAATGTTGTTGCAATGGAGCCTGTAAAAATATGGTTATTGGGAGGAAAGATAAGAGAGAAATAACCTCAGCCACCTTTGAACTTGTTGATTGGGTTAACGGCTGAACTGCTTTTTGAAATATTGGGTCGGCTATTAAAGGAGCGATATCTAGCTTTTTTTTAATGTGCAACTAACTCAATTCAAATGGATTCAATTCTGATGGATTTTTTATTTTATCTTCAGTTCCATTGAACTTGGGCTTTCTTACGTAAGAAAAATGACTTGCAGAGTCAACAGTTTGGTTATCTTTTTAACACAAGGTTAGTAAGGGAAAAGGAACAGCTCTTATGCAAGTGCAGCAAGAAATGAAATATCAGTAACATTCCATTTCCTCCCTGAAATGCCCTAAAAGCATGAGCTTATTCTCTTGTTTTCAACCTTTCCCTTGGATTTTTCTTTTTCTTTTTAAAGGCACAGAATAACTGAAACATTTGAATGGTTCTTTGTGCAGAGTCTTCTCTTTGGAGAAATGGATTGGGTAAATCTATCTGAGCAAATTGATGACAGATTAAAATGTTTGAATTCAGGGTTTGATGTGCACTATAGGAAATGCAAGTGAAATGTGGGAGAGGTCTAAATATTTATCCAAAGAGCCTCTGTTTTATTTTCAGTACTGCCACAGAGTTGGTTAGGAACACAGAAGGTGAGGGATTATGCTTTGCCAAATAATGAATTGGCAGGGTGGCCTGGATTTCTGGCCTGCATATTCTCTAGCATTATTCCATAGGCTTTGAATGATCTTTTTAATGAAGGCTGGTCTCAGAAATAAGCCTGAGAAGATCAACTACAACTCTAGGTATCTGGTGTGGCGTTTTGACTGTACCCTACAGATAAAAACTCCAGATGAAAATCCACATAATAATGTCTCTGAAATGCTGCCATAAACAAGTCAAGTCCAAAGTCAGAATGATGTCACCCAGCAGAAAGAAACAAGGAAGTGGCGGTGGGAATAACTGGGCAGCTTCCAGATTCTGCCCTGTGAATGTGGTAGTTTGAGCATCAAGATATGTAAGAGCCCTGGTGTGCCACCAACAGCAAACATAGGTCTGTTTAAAATGCCACTCCTTGAGAATGCCAGCATGAGATTGCAAACCAGCCTGTTGAGTGTCTTTTCTTAGCATTTAAGGATCTCAGATAAGAGAGATCAGCAGCTGAAGTGAGAAACTTCTTGGTTGTTTGAGTGAGTGTTTTCTCTTAAGCCCTGGGAGATGAAACCATCATAGAAGACTGCGTATTCAGATAAAATCACATCTGCAGAATTTTGATAAATCCCTTCTCCCAATGATGCAAAATACAGGAAAGATCTGAAGAAGCAAATACAAGAAATGAAGATCCCAGGGCCTGCTCCTCAACTCTCCAAGGCCGGAAAGAAAACACTATACAGACCCTACAGGAGGTTCTAGCAGATGCTTAGCTAGACATTTATATTGCAGCAACTTTAGTTTACCTGCTAGGGACTTCCTTGAGTTTGGGCTCTTAAACTTAAACCCTTGTAGGAACTATTGAGATTAAAGAGTAAACAAATGGGTACCTTCAAGGTGTACTACCTTCCTCCTGTGTAATCAAGGAAGTGTCCAGTGGGGGTCCAGTTTTTATCAGTGCTGAATAATTAGCCTACCAGTGCTGTTTTTTTAAGCAGGGCAGTGTTGCATGAACAGCTTATGTCATGGGAAATGGCACACATCCTTGTCGAGGTGAATGGTGAGTTGTAACAATTTGTGCAAAAATCTGGAGTTCATGTAAACAGAGTGGGAAGCCTGGTGGATTAGTGTAAGAAAGCATCAGTCAGGAAAAATCCTTTTCTTCTTGAAGTTGAAAATACTGTAGCTATATTGGTGGGGGTGAAGGATGCTATTTTTTTTGTTTAAAAAAATAGGGTCACAAATTCTTAACATGTAAGAGGGATTACCTTTGAGTAAACATGCATAGGATAGCAAAGAGCATTGTACAGTATGTACAAACTGGGTTAACGTTTGGGTTTACTAGGGACACTATGAGGAAGTTATAGCAGTTTTTCAAGGTTATACTTTGTCAACAAGGCCTTCAAGAATCATTTTTGCCACATGTTCCTTTTTCCTCTGGGTTAGCTGCAGAGAGGGAAGCAAAACACGGACCTTCTCCGTTATCTAGGGGCATTTATACACGACCCCTAAACTCCGGGGCAAATGGCTCCCAGCTCCAGAGCTTTAAAATGTTTACCCACCAGCTCCGGAGTTTACAGGAAATTAGGTGCGACCACGCCCACTTTAGCGTGTCCCAGCGCACCTTTCAAGTACCTGCTCTTCCGTCCTGAAAATTCCTTGATGCGGTGTAAATATAGTGAGTGCGGGGCTCTCCTCGCTTCTGTTTGTTGTTGTTTTTGGCTCCCGCCCGTTTAAGAGCTACTTTACAGTCACAGGAATCTTGCCGGCAAGAGCCAGAACGGAGGTGAGGCACGATCTTTTCTTCCTTTTTTTTCTCCCTCCCCTCAGGCAGCCAGCAGCCAGGAAGTGCGGAGGGGTGGGGAAGCAGGAAGAACGACAAGCCCCTAAGATCTCTGGTCCGAATTTAAGTGGCCAGCGGATCTTAGGGGTCGTGTAAAAGCGCCCTAGATCAGCAGCTTATTGTGACATAAGGACCCCCAGCAGTGAGCAAAGCTGATGTGGGTATTTGCCCTGCTATAAGAGTCATGGCTGCTGTGCATTCGATTACTGTGAAAACCACAAAGTATGTGGTGACAGAAGATGTTTCTTGTTTTCCTAATCACGTGTTTCAGGTATACAATTCTTTACTGTAGGTTGGTGGGGAATATTGGACTGCATCAGCCCTAGCCAACATAGCTAACAATGAGGAATAATAGGAATCAAATAGGCTCACATGTCCTCTGTTCCTATCAGCTGTAATAAAATGGCGCCCTGTGTAAGTCACGTACAGTCCACAGCAGAATCTTTGTGGAAGTATACCACAATTACACACAGAGAAAATGAGAAGAGTCCAAACTTACTTTCACTTACTTACTTACTTACTTACTTACTTACTTACTTACTTACTTACTTACTTCCCATCTGGTTACCAAGGCCACTCTGGGCGGTTTCCAACAAAACAAGACAATAATAACATTGAATCATACAAGATGCTCCCAATCATTAAAGACAATCTAACTTAAAAGTACAACAGACATAGCGGTAACATTCATTAAAAACAGTCAAGATGATGGGGCCATTGGCTTAGAGGCAGATAAAACTCTGTGGTCTGAGGATGGAATGACTTGTCTAAACAACCATCTATTTAGCAATCATTTAATCGTGTCTAGTGAAGGGGCCAGGTATGTGTCAGGAGGGGCTGATGCCACAAGTGTAGCACCACTGCTGAAAAGGCTCAATTTCTGGTCTTAATTCCAGGGCTCTCTCACAGTCAGTGTCTTCAGCTGCCCTGCCTGGCACAGATGGATCGGGCAAGCAGAATTTGGCGGAAGAAGGTGTTCTGCCAAGTATCAAGGTCCCAAACCGTTTAGGGCCTTATATGTCAATGTCATACCTTGAATCTGGCACAGGAACAAATAGATAGCCAGTGAGAGGTGGCCAGTGTGGGATAAATATGTTGGTATCTTGTTCATCCACTCAACAATCTGGCCATCCCATTCTGGACCTGCTGAAGTTTCCATATCAGCTTCATGGGTGGCTCCACATAGAGAGCATTACAGTGTCTGCGCATGGACCAGTATGGTAAGGGACCCAGTGTCAGGATAGGGGTGCTGCTGGGCTATTCACCTAACGCGGAAATAAGCGAAACAGACTACATACACTTTCTGAGATTCCATTGATAGCTCTGGGTCCAGCAGTACACCCAAACGGTGTATTTCGTCCTTAGTGGATAGAGCAGCCCCCCCCCCACAGGAAAATGAGGCCACTGAGAGTTTGTGGAGGACTAACAGGATATTTTGTCCCTGTCGGCCTCCCTCAGAAAGTCACCTTACAGAGTGACCAATGCTGTCTCCATGCCATGACGTATCTAGAACCCTGACTGGAACAGATCAAGGGCGCTGGTCTCCTCCAAGATGGCCTGTAGCTAATTGGCCACTGCCCTCTCTGCTAGCTTGCTTAGAAACAGAACATTGACCTTGGGTCTGTAGCTGTTAATAGCATCTGCTGCCAAGTTTTTGTTTTATTTTGTTTTGTTTTACAAATGGATCTAATGAGTGCTTCTTTGAGGGCTCAGAGGAAATGGCCCTCAAGGCAAGATTCATTTATGATGGACGTGGACCATTCCATCATGATCAGCTAGGCTGCTTTCAGGAGCCAGGCCCGGAAAGGATCTAGGGAGGTTATGGTGGCCCTATCTTGTCAACCTCAGATGATGTCATATTGTGCCACCAAGTAAGAACTTTGTGCAAACCTCATAAAGCAATTATTTAAATGATTATTAGCTAGTGAATATAAATAAAATTGTGCTTAGAATTGCCATGGAAGCCAGCTGCTTGGAGCCTGGTACAGACTGGAATTATTAAGTATGAGTCATGGAGTTGTTTATTTCTTTTATATATTACACAAGAAATAGATTACTTCTTGCATGCATGTTTCCTGTAATAGTAAATATTTGACATGATACAATTTGCTAGGACATGACATATATTACTAGTCTCAGATGGCCCTCCCTAGAGCACAATTTTGATGATTTTTAGGCACCAGGTGAAAATGCACCAAAGCCTTTGAATTGACTTTGCATCATTTACAGTTCGGCAGTTCCAGCTCTGGAGATAATTATGCTTTGCTGTCAAGTTGCATCCAAATTATAGCAGCCTTAACTAGGGGTTTCAAGGCATATAAATAATTAAATGAGTGCCTTTACTGTTCCCACCTTAGTGAGTTTCCATAGTCAAGTGGAAATTAGAACCAAGCTATTCCAAATCCTTCTCTGACACTCAGTCCACAATACATATCTGGCTTTTGAAATATCACTATACAGTATAGTACTTTTATCGACTGCTTAAATTGACTGCTTTATTCCCTTGCTGCTGCTTATTTCTATTGCTATTCCATGTTGTATATTATTTATTGCAGGCATGTCCAAACTTCGGCCCTCCTGATGTTTTGCACCACAACTCCCAGAATTCTAAAGATTGCCAATGACAAAGGACTGTGGGAGTTTTGGTTCAAAACATCTGCAAGGCCGAAGTTTAGACATGCCTGATTTATTGTGTTAATGTGCTCTGTTTTGATCTTTTAATATATGTGATTTTATTGGAAACTATGATTTTGCATATGGCTTAGAAAAAATTATAACAAGGTGAAGTACAAATACTATACAGTAAATAAACCCAGTGGCTGAAATCCTGTTGCACAATTACACAAGTGGCCTATCTTTTATAAACAAATAGCTGTAAATTACAACATCTCTGTAGACTTCATATGTTGTATATTGAGTCAAGTGAATCAGAATGCAACAGATAATACCTACAGAGGGTTTTTAATTTATGGCTCTTGATGCCCCAAAGCTGTCCCATTTGCATAACTGCACATCAGGATTTCAGCTAGTTTCTCAGGATGGATGGAGATGTGGTATAGGGTGCGTTGGAGATCTGCTTCCCAAGAATCCTTGGCTGAAGTGCTGCACAGTACATGGAAATCTTACTGTCCTTCAGGGACAAGACATAATGCGGCATTCTTGGGGTGTAAGTACCGTTATTCTTTCCACCTGCATGAATGGCACTCCATAGAAACAGAGCATGAGATTTCTGTACTCACTTCATGTGATCAGAGTGCAGGGGGGAAGACCTGGGTATGCATGTCAAAGGCAGAAGGGAAAAAATAGAGTTCCCAAATGGTCTGTGGGCATCTTTGAGAGATAGTCCAAACACCCTGAAAACAATATTAGTCACTAAAATAAGAAATCAGACTCTCAGAAGCTGTTGAGGAATACAGTTTACCCTAAACACCATTCCTTGGCTTGTTTGGCCCTGAAAAGCCTATTTTTGGAAACCGGAAGTGACCACAATATGGCCCTTTGGGGTTACATGGAACACATGGGCTTTAATTTAACCACTAATGACCTAGAATCTGAAGTTGATTTTGGCTTCACTGACTTCCTGGAGACTAAATTGGCTGGCACGTTGTTACATTTACCAGAGTTGTTTTAAAAAACACGTTCACTGAATGAGTTGTAGGATGGCTGTATTTTCTAACCCCAGGGAGGATTCCAAGGTAGGGTGGGGGAGCAGGGGGTTAGGCTCAGGGTAAGTAAAGAGATTCCACGTAGGCTTTCTGTATTTCCTAACTCCACTGAACTTTGATTGTCACTCTCTTTCTCTCTCTCTCTCCTCCTACCTCATATGGGGGAAAGGACTGATAGCTAGGTTTTGTCACTATTTGTTCCTGTGCATCACGGTATGCTGGAAGATAGACAAAACATTTTGTGTTTGCATGTTACACTGGCTGAAAAAAATATCCCAATGGCAAAAAGTTTTAGACCTGTTATAAAACAGAGTAGCTGACAGCTTGCTAAATTCTTGGAAATTCTCTCTCTCTCTCTCTCTCTCTCTCTCTCTCTCTCTCTCTCTCTCTCTCTCTCTCAATTCTTCAGGTAGCAGTGGCACAGAATATTTGCATGGTAAATCTAGGTCTCTGTGGATTCTGCAACAAAAATTCACTGTGGAGGAACAAAATACCCCCTTCGAGTTTAAACAATCCATAGACTGCTTAGATAGAACATAGTGGCTTAGCGCTAAGATTTATTTTATTATGGTCCAAACTGTTATGAAGCCCCACCATAAACAGTTAGGGCTGATCAGTATTATACCAAAATAAATGTTTGCTTCCTGCATGAAGTGCCACCCACGTAAGGAATGACTGTGGTGCAACCACTGCCAACAAAAGCAAGCCTTTGAATTGCGTGTTGAGGTTTGGATGAAAGCCTTCTGGGGCATTTTTAATGTGAAGACGTGGTTGGTAGATTGACTGATATATTGACTGGGCAATTGTCTGAAGTATTTCAAACCCAGCCTGTACCAACAGACAAGCAGAAGGCAACTGATGAAATTACAGTACTGTGACTTTAAAATCTGATAAAGTATGATTAAACAGTTCAGGAAAACAAAACCATTTCTAGGTGCACATTGAAGCTGGGTGTAAAAAGAAGTTGCGTGTTCTAATAATTAACCTGTATTAGTCCTATATTTGATCTTAGCTAAAAGGCCAAGGAGCAATGAGTGGGTCTTATTTGAAAACAAAAAAACTACCACAGCAAATACAATCAACAACGCAAATCTATTTCTGCTCTCCCTTCTCTCCTCTCTTGCTGTTCCTCAGCTTAAAAAGAAGGGGGGAAACTGCCAGCTTCTTGGTCTTCAGAATTTCTTTAAGGAAAGCCATAAATATATACATATAACACAATACACAGTCTGAGGAAACATGGTTGTACTTTGATCAAAGAGGCTTTGAAACCAACCACCACATTTTTATACTACCCGTCGCAGGCGGGTAATTAAATATGAGGTTGGCTTTGGGTAAGCTTCTGACTGGAAGTGGGAGAGAGCCTGGTTTTTGTGAGCAAAGGTCTGGGAGGTATTTGGTTTCCGTAAAACAAAAGCAATTTGGGCTCCTTCAACCACAAACGGCTTTTGGCGCCTGAAGTTGGTTTCATAGAAACTCCCATCTGAGGATTGTAGCCACAAGTAATAAACGGAACAAGCCAGCACTGGAAAAGTTGCATGCCATATTAACATGGGGGGGGAATATCCCAAAACCACCAACTAAATAAAACAGCTGGGTATCTGTTAGCTGACATTCTCAAGTCCCATTGATGAAAATCCTCTCGGTTTTGTAAGCTAACAAAGGGAACTGAGGATGGTCTCTGCCTTTTGCATGACCCCACCTTGGGATATGCAGCTGCCTCTGTTAATGTACAAAAGAATGGTGTTCCAAGAATTAGGCAGTATGATCTAATGGATATATTAATTTGTAGCTATGCAGATGTTGTTGGATTGTTGTTGGTGGGTTTTTTTAAAGCTTGTCTTGAGGCTGGAAATGGCAACATTTGTCTGCAGTTCTATTCTCTCCCAGCCATTAGGATTTAGTGTCTGTATTCACGTGCCTTGCAAAACCTGGACCCTGGAGAAATGCTGTTTGGCTCTCTTGATCCATGGTGAAGGTAGTATGGAGGCCTGGCCTCTGTAGCAAAGGAACTGGCCAGCAGTTAACTGTAATGGTCAAGCCACCGGTTTCACGCCTTCATTTTATTTTGTTTCTATCCTTCCTTTCTTCCCACGAGTGGCAGTCATTGACCATGGCTCTCCTCCTCCCCACAACAGTCCTGTGAGCTAGGCCAGCCTGACAGAGAATAACTAGCTCAGGTCACTCAGAGAGCTTCATGCCTTAAAGTCTGTTCAGATGAAAACCCATCTGGAATAGAAAGGAGCCAACTGTCCCTGGTTTCATGGCCCTTCTCCACATGGAGCGTGGAGCGGTCTGCAGAGGGAAGTCCTGTTATCTATAGATAGCCTGGACTCTGGTTTTGCTTTGAATCTCCTATGGAGAAATTCTGCTCTAAAAATGTTGCCCTTCATGTGCAGGAGGGTGATGGAAGGAACGTCGGAGGATCAGATTACCTGGATTTGCCAACATTAACCCAGAGGTGGGCTGCTTGTTACATGTGGACCCCAAGGTCCCCAAAGCAATCCCTGGTATTTCTGCCCTCATCCCACTACCCTCCGTTTTTGCCGAGAGGTTTCCCTGTGTGCCTCCAGGGACCATGGGGTAATTCTGGCATGCGTGTATGGAGCCTTCCACACCAATAAAATATGCTCAGGAACAAAGACAAATGGTAAAAACAGCAGGGGAGCAAAGGGGTGGAGGAGGGTGAGAGGACATCCAGTATATGTTTGTACAGCTAGCTACCTTGCAGCAACTAGGATCAAGCTGGAGAACATAACATTGCCCTTCACTTTCACCCATGCGTAAGAGAAACAAGGCTGAGATGGGAGGTCAAATTGAACTGAGTTTTTTGAGCAGTTAACAGTCAAGGAGTGGGCTTGACGGATAGCCATAGTTTGCGAATTGCCTGTTGCAATGTTCACTTTTTTTTTTTTTTTTTTTTTTTGCTGATGCACAGTTAGAGTTGCTACATGGTTAATTCAGAAAAGGCTAGAGGAATTACTATGTGGCACAGGGAAGCAGAAGAGGGGTAGGTAGGTCAAAACTGGGGCACTCCTAAATAACTTGTGAGGCCACCATGTTTTGATAAAGTTTCCCAGGTGACCATTAGATCAATCAGGAGCCTATTACTATGTTGATGTTCTTGAATGGCTCATTCTGCAGTCAATGGGAGGATTCCACATGCATGAATGTATATATTCCCTTTCTCCCTCCTTTCCCCTGCATATTAACTAGATCACAACTAGAGATGGGTGTGAAACGAAAAATAAAATGCTGTTTTGTCGTTTCATTAGGTAATGAAATGAAACAAGGAAGCAGCATTTCGTTACTAATGAAGTGAAACTGTCTTTTTTGTTGTTGAAATGAATGATTTTGTTCCATCTGTAAAAGGGGTCTCTTACCTGCTGGGCTTGCAATGAGCTGCCGCCACTGCCATCACCACCACTGGAGCCCAGGAGAGGGAAGAGGAGGAGGTGGGTCCCGGCAGCCACTCCAGCGCTTCTCGCCTCCTCCTCTCAGCCCCTGCTTCCGGCCTCCTCCCCTGGGTCCTAGAAGCACAGGATTTGGTGCTGGGGAGCCATTTTCAGAGGTGTCCAGCAGAGCTGTCATCAGCTGTACCCCTTTAAAAATGGATCAGTCGCTACCGGGGGGGTGTCACCTGGTGGCGACTGGGCCAGTTTTAAAGGGGTACAGCCTTTAATGCTTCCAGGCATCAAATTTGGTGCCTCTAGGACCCAGGGGAGCTGTTTCATTTCGTTTCATTTCATACGGATCTTTTTTTAAAAAAAAAAAACCCATAAGAAACAAAAATGAAATGAAATTGGAGTGGGCACGAAATGAAATGTTATTTTTCCATTTAGTGCCCATCTCTAATCACAACCTCTCATGAAGTAGTGAATTGCAATGCTAATGATCGGTCATACTGGCTGAGACTGCTACTAGCTTAGAGAAGGTGAGTTTCAACTTAGGAGGACAAGCTGTAGGAAACCTTGACTTCTTGGTTTTCCCTACTCTTCCTCTGAGCCCACCCTTGAGGAGGACTTCAAATTTCCCCCCTTAATTTCAGATGAGACACACTCTGTCAGAACCTAAATGTTAGCTCTGTGTATCCCATGCCAAATCAAAGTTTGGAAGCTGTTATTTGAAAAAAAAAATACTCATTACTCAGAGTCCATGCATTGGAAGACAAGCTGCATAGTAATAAAATAAATAAATACTCTGAGGTGGTAGGGTTGGTATTATTATTGTCATCGCTCTGTTCATTGCACTGCCTTTGCCAGCACATCATCATCATCATCTAAATAAATAAATAAATAAATAAATAAATAAATAAATAAATAAATAAATAAATAAATAAATAAATAGGGAAATGCAGTGGCTGGGCCTGATATGATACCTTGGAAATATTTTAATATATTTAGAACCTGAAACAAAATAATATATCCCTTGTCACTTAGGAATGAAAAAAAAAATAAGATATTAAAATGGAAAATTTCTGGTCAAAATGTCTTAAAATGGCTTTTAAAAGCAACTTTTGTTAGTAATTAGAAAATGGTGCTTGTAGAGATGGGCATGAACTGCTGCTTCAGGGATTTGTCCTACTGGCTTTACAGTTGATCTGCAGTTCAGTGTCCCTTCAGCAGGCGCCCACTTAGAGGCAGTGACCTGCATTATCTTCCTCACTTCCTTTGGGTGCTGCCTTTGAGTGGGTGCCCACCAGACAGGGTGGTGCACCAAATCACAGATCAGCTTTATGGCCATTGGCTGAAATGGCATGAACCACTGAACTGGTGATTTGTGCCCATCTCTAGTTGTTTGTTTCACCATAAGACAGGGCTATAATTATTTGTTGTGTCATTTTCAACTATAAATTCCACCTTTGTTGCCAAAATAGCTAAAGTTCTCAGGTATGTGTGAAACTAAAGTTAATCAAAAATTGAAGTTGAAAGGCTAAAACATTTGGGGCTTTTTAGTCTGGAAAAAAGGCACCTGAGGGGTGATATGATTGATATGTACAAAATAATGCAGGGCATGAGTAAAGTGGATAGAGGGACACTCTTTTCCCTCTCACAAAATACCAGAACTAGGGGACATGCACTCAAACTGATGATTGGGAGAGTGAGAACAGACAAAAGAAAATATTTTTTCACCCAGCGTGTTGTTAGTCTGTGGAACTCCCTGCCATAGGATGTGGTGATGGCATCTGGCTTGGATGCCTTCAAAAGGGGATTGGACAGATTCTTGGAGGAAAAGTCCATCACAGGTTACAAACCATGATGGAGATGTGCAATCTCCAGGCTTAAAACCAGGGTACTTCAAGGGCCAGATGCAGGGGAGTGGTATCAGGAGACAGAGATCTAGTCTCATGCGCTCCCAGAGGCATTTGGTGGGGCCACTATGAGATACAGGAAGCTGGACTAGATGGGCTTTTGGCCTGATCCAGCATGGCTCTTCTTATGTTCCTATGTTCTTAACCTCAGGGAGGCTGTGCAAATTCTGTCTCCTGGGTTTTCTAATAGCCTGTTCGCAGATAATAATTTTGTGGCAAGTGAATTCCAACTTACAGTGACCTTTCTCGGGGTTTTCTAGATACAAAATACAGTGGTGCCTCGGATAACGACTTTAATTCGTTCTCCAAGGTTAGTTATCCGAAAAAATAGTTATCCGAAATGGGGTTTCCCATTGAAATGAATGGGAAACCATTTTAATCTGTTCCAGAGGTCTGGGGGGAGAAGGCAAAAAAGCCTCCCCCCCAATACCTCTTTAAAAGGTGCACTTTCAAAGTGCACTCCTTCCCCTCCTCGCCCACCCCCCTCCTCACCAGGACCCCCACCTCTCCTCCTTTGCCACCGCTGCTGCTGGGCACCCGGGAGGCGGGCAAGCTAGGAGAAGCCGCTTGCGCGGCCTTCCCACCCCACCCCCACCCCCGCCTCTCTTCCGAAGCCGGCACTGCCAGCGCAAGGCACCCGGGAGGCGGGCAAGCTGGGAGAAGCCGAGTGCCGCTCACGTGGCCTTACCCCCACCCCCGGCCCCCACCTCTCTTCCATCGCCGCTGCCACCCCTGGACCTTTGGGCGGTGCGAGAGGCGGGCGGCGTGTGTTCCCTCCCTTCCTCCTCTGCAGGTCAAAGAGAAATGTGGAGGGAGGCTGGGGCTGTGGGGGCAGGTGAAAATAATGAGTCGTTATCCGAATTATTCGTTATCCGGGGCAGTCATTATCCGAGGTACCACTGTACTTGGAAGAGGTCTACCAGTCCCTTCTCTGAGGCAAAGGGTGTTCTGGCACCACAAAGTTTGCTCAAGGCCACTGAGGTTGGTCTTGGAAGCAGCCAGGAGAATTCCAAGTCCTGATCCCAGATGCTCCAACTTGGCCGAACTGTCCAGTCAGCTTCCAAGGGTGGTGTTTCAGCCATCAAGTTCCTGGCATCACCAGCTGCGAAGCTGAATTGGAATTCCAACTGGGAGTTTTCTAATGCATTGCTCTCTATGCCATATATTAAACTGAAACGGTTGAACTGTCATTTCCTACAGGTGGATTTGCTGAATTTTCCAGTTGTTTCCCTGGCCTTTGTGAAGGTAAATCGGTATTGGTGCCTTCTTGTATTTCTCAACCCTGCTTACCAGTTTCCAACACTGGGCCGACCCGGATTCTTCCTCATCTCTACCTTGGTTGCCAAAGAGATGTCCTCAACAAGGTGGGTGCCTTGAAATAGGCTGCTGCTGCTAATGGATGTCAAGGACAACACCTGCTTCTTTCAATGTTTTGTGAAAAGCATTTCCAGTGGTTTTCTGTTGCTCCTCAGCATAAGTGATGATGGCGCTTGGTTAGTGCCGTCATCATTTAATTTAAACTGATTTGAAGATTTGATGAGCAAGACTTTCACACTTGCGAAAAGTTTTCTCTCTAGGATGATGCTGCATTTAATCCACATATTGAATGAGTTGTTGACATAATAGGAGTGCAATCGTCTGCCACTATATTGCAGTTCATACACTGTGCTCCTGGTATATCGTGGGATATATGAAGGCAGGGGCTCCTGAGGCAAACTGCATGGACTAGTTTGAGGCCTCCTGCACTTACCCCAGGCCTAACGCTTCCCTGAGCAGGCCTCTGACAGGCTTCCTGGGCCTGTCAGAGGCCCCAGAAGTGGTTTCTGGTAAACTGGAAGTCACCTCCGAAAACTGGAAGTGCCTTCCGGATCACCCAGAACCACTTCTGGGGTCTCTGATGGGCTTCCTGGGCCTGTCGGAGGCCCCAGAAGTGGTTTCTGGCAAACCAGAAGTGACTTCCGAAAACCTAGAAGTGACTTTCAGTTCACCAGAAACCACTTCTGGGGCCTCCGACAGGCCCAGGAAGCCCATTGGAGGCCTATTTGGGACAGCGCCAGGCCTGGGGTAAATGCACGAGGCCCCAAGTAAGCCCCCCCCAGTCCCATCCTGACCCAGCATCCACATAACACGGATTTCCCTTTATCACAGGTCCAGTTAGGTCCCTAACCCCCACAATAAATGGGGGATTACTGTATTCCAAATTTTCATGAAAATCAACAGTCCGGAATAGAAATAAAGAATGCATCCTCACACCCAGAATACTGAAACATTTGTGTGAAACTCCAGCTTTTCTTCCCACTAATAAAAGTTTATTTCTTAAGATTTATTTTAACCATATTATTAATGGTTGCCTTTAATTTCTTATTCTCCACAGGAACTGATGCAGCAGAATGATATTAGCTATGTATTAAATGCCAGTAATACTTGTCCCAAGCCTGACTTTATCCCAGAATCCCACTTCTTACGAGTGCCTGTGAACGACAGTTTCTGTGAGAAGATTTTTCCTTGGCTGGACAAATCTGTGGACTTCATAGGTAAAATAACCCTTTCACTAAAGCATGCCTTCTGTGAGAGGATTTTTGCACAAAGAGCAGAAAAGCAACCAGGAGAGTTTTATGTATTAATATTCCTCTTTGGTATCAGATACCGTTCCAGAGAAAAGCCTGGAAGGAAATGAGTGAGAAGTAATAAGATCACTTGTCATTTTTTAAAGTAATGATGGCAGATGGTGCTATTTTAAACATTATGTACATGAGGTAGATAAATATTATTTATGGTATGTTTAAAATGGTAAATGCTAGGGACTTTTCATAACAAGTAATGCCTGCTTGTTTATTACACTAGGGAAGTGATGGCAAACCTTTTAGAGACCAAGTGCCTGAACTGCAATTCAAAACCCGTTAATTTTTCACAAAGTGCCAATACAGCAATTTAACCTGAATACAGGGGGCTGTGAAGGGGCGATGTCGGGTGTCCACAGAAAGGGCTCCGAGTGCCACCTTTGGCACCTGTGCCAGAGGTTCGCTAACACTGCACTAGGGTGTTGGGGAGAGTTGTTCGCTGCTTTGAAGAGTCTTCCTCTAAAATTGGGATAAAAAATTAGCATTGGCAGCAACATGTTAATAATGTGCTGCATTAGTCATTATCCAAAAGAACTGACTACTGATGAGCAATGTGTTGTTTGTAGAAGTAGTAATTTAAATATCTGCCTGTACAAGCTAGTTTAAGAAGCATCAGACTGAGATGATACTCTTAGGTCTCTCCCCACTGCAGCCTCATAAAGTCCTACCTTTCTCTAATTTATTTATTTATATATTTTGACTATTTTACCCCATTATTCTCCTTGGAAAAGGACCCAAGGCAGCTTACAATAATGATGGATAATATACAGCCCAGAACATTTAAGACGTACTCAAGTTAAGAACAGGGAATTAGAAGAGGCAACTTACAACATTTAAAAGGTAACATTAAAGCTACAAAGAGCACACGAAAAGATGAAAAATTTTCAATATGAGGGATGGAAACTAACATGGAAAAATGTTCTTATGAAATCAGTAAATGCATGGTAATCCATCTAAAAGTCACGTAATAGGTAGTCCATCATTCAGGAAAAGCTTGCCTGAAGAGAAAGGCCTTTGCCTGCTTCCAGAAAGGCAGCAGAGATTGTACAGTCCTGGCCTCCAGTGGCAGGGAGTTCTAAAGTCTGGGAGCAGCAACAAAGAAAACCTTTTCATGTGTTCTTATGAGACGCATCTGTGAAGGTGGTGGGATGAAGAGAAAGGCCTCTTCTGATGACCTTTAGCACTTGAGCCAGTTCATACAGTGAGATTTGATCTTTAAGGTAGCTTGGATCCAGGCCACTTTGTGCTTTGTAGCTTAAAACCAACACTTTGAATTGTGCCCAATAGCTGATCGGCAGCCAGTGGAACTGCTTTAGTATGGGCGTAATGTGATCTCTGTAACACCCCCCCCCCAAATCAGCAATCTGGCCACTGCATTTTGGACCTGTTGAAGTTTTCTGAGACTTTCCATCAGCATATCCACATAGAGCGCATTACAGTAGTCCAGCCGGGAGGTCACTAGGGCATGTGTCACAGTGGCCAGAGCTGGTTTCTCAAGAAATGGGTGTAACTGGGACACTAGTTTTAATTGTGCACATGCACTCCTGGCCATAACTGTGACCTGGGCATCTAGGCTCAAGGATGAGTCCAGGAGCACCCCCCAAACTATGCACCTCTTTTTGCAATGGGGGGGGGTTAATCCCATCCAGGACAGACAGATAGATAGATAGATAGATCTTTATTGTCATTATCCTGTGCAGAAAAACAAGGTTGCATCTCTATCTCTTGATCTCCCTTTCAATTGACCAGAAGCACCTCTGTCTTGTCTGGGCCTAGTTTCAGTTTGTTCTTCCTCATCCAGTTCAATAGCAAAACGAAGCACTGATCTAAAGTCGAAATAGCTTCCTTGGAATCTGGAGGTGACAAAAGGTAGAGTTGGGTGTCATTGGCATACTGGTGACACTTAACCTCAAAACTCTGGATAATTCCCCTAGTGGTTTCATATAAGTGTTAAATAACATAGGAGACAGAACAGAACCTTGAAATGTTATTTGGGAGTTATTTTACTCTTAGAAAACTAAAAGTGGACATTCTGGTCATTTTTGGTTTCAGAAATTGAGGCGTGTCTTGCCCATGTCAACAGAGCGACAAAGTGTGTAAATGGTACAAATTAGTAAATCACCCAAAGAGCTCTGATTTGCTGTGAATTTCTAGGCCCAGTAGAACTGATATGTAGTCTAGTCTTTGTAATATCCATAATCCCCCCTCTTAACATGTTTTTGGGAAAGGGCTGCTTGTCCTCTGGGTGCATTTCAGGTGCAAGTTCCCTTGATTAGACCTGAATTTTTTAAAATAGTGATAATTCATATTTCTTTGACAAGGAAGATGATATGTAGTGGTGGTAATATCTTCTGGTGCAGTAGGCAACATCCATGGAGCATGAAAAACAATATGCATTGTGACATGACATCCTCATTTAGTTGGATTTCAGTTGTTTCTTTTACATATTTTTGACATGGAAGATGTTTCACATCTGTATTTTATTGCAATCAAGGTTTCCTCTAAAGCACATGGACACATGCCTATGCCCATCCTTTTCTTATTCTTTCTCTTTTAAAGACCATAATAATGCGCCATAATTGATATAGAGTCCCCCCTGCTCTTTTGTGATTCATATACTGTGGTTCCGCTATATCGCTTCTTGTAAACCGGAAGTGACTTCTAGATTGCTGAAAATCATTTCTGAGGCCTCTGAGGTCCTTTCTAGGCCTGTTGGAAACCTCAGAAATGATTTTTGGCAATCTGGAAGTCACTTCTGGTTCTCAGGGAAGCCCCTTTGGAGCCTCCAGAAGGTTTGGGAAGGCCCTCGCAGGCCCGCTCAGGGTAGCACCAGTCCTGGGATAAGTACTGGGGTATTGACAGATGAACAGGAAAAAAACTACAAGCAAAAATCAAAACAAAACCAAATAAAATATAAAAAACACACAGCACCTTAAAAACTATTATATTTTAATGTAAGCTTTTGTGGACATGTCCACTTCAGACAAAAAATAGCAGAAGTGTCTGAAGAAATGGACATGTCCACAAAAGCTTGCATTAAAATATAATAGTTAGTCTTTAGGGCGCCACATGTTTTTGTCTTTTATTTTGTTTTGTTTTGATTTTTGCCTGGAATTCTTGCACAGACTAACACAGCTACCTCTCACAAATCTAGAAAATAATTGTGAGCTAGTAACTTCTGTGTTAAGAGTTTGAGAAGAAATATGGAAAAGTAGTTTGAGAAGGACAACATAACACCATTGTACTGTACTCCCCTTGTTTCCCGGTGTCTGATTTGCTTTCATGTGTCAGACATGGAATGCAATAGCCACCTGTCATCCTTACATTATTTAGTCCTCAGTTTTACCAGGAAAGAACAGCATTTTGTTGAGTACTCTCATAATAAGTTCTCTGTTCAGTTTGTCTTTGTAATGTAGTTTGCTCCAACAGACCTAAGAGTGATGGCTCAAAATTTTTATGTATTTATTGGGCATCATCTACTACTTGACTGTGAGTAGAGCATGACATGCTGCCAGCATGGCTCCACCCATTCTCCATGGGGACATTGCCCATTGAAGCCAATGAGCCCGCAGCTTGTACAAGATAGGTCCTTGTACAAGTCCCATAGATGTCATCGTGCTGGAGCAGCTGAACATTTTGAGAATGGAGGAACAGGACTATACCCACTAGGGTTAAAGCTTTATGATTTCAAGATATAATTGTGAATGTTGACAATTAGTTTGTATGGCAGGTGGACTACAGCTGAGTTAGACAAATAGCTACTAAAAGATAATAATAACATTCACCATTGTACTACTGGAAGGAATTTGATTTTCTTTTCCTTAAATGGTTGGTTTGAGCATCTCTTAAATGAGGAATGGCTCATTTTTATATTTTTGAACACCAAATGTCTGACCTACTATTTCTTCCTTTTCTTTTCTTCCTTTTCCCACAGAAAAAGCAAAGGCCTCCAATGGCTGTGTTCTAGTTCACTGCTTGGCTGGCATATCCCGCTCTGCCACCATTGCAATTGCATACATAATGAAAAGAATGGATATGTCCTTAGATGAAGCCTATAGGTAAGGAAGAGGGGTCCTTTGCTTGGTGAAATCAACATAGAGAACAGATTTCCAATATTTGCAGCACAACTGCTAGAATAGCTGCCCCGTGATTTAGGTGGGGCCTTAGTTCAGATTTGAAAGGGAAGGTTGCATGGGAAACATTCCTTGATATGGAAAGGAAAAATGACAGGATTGTTTGGGAAAGCTGGGAGTGTTTGGACAATGTAAAGAGGAAATTCTTAATTTATGGAACCTGTACTGTTTGCAGAATGGGCTACCTTAAGGAGCTTTTACATGACCCTTAAGATCCGCTGGCCACTTAAATTCAGACCAGAGATCTTAGGGGTTTGTCGCTCTTCCTGCTTCCCCACCCCTCCTCACTTCCTGGCTGCTGGCTGCGTGAGGGGAGGGAGAAAAAAAAGGAAGAAAAGATCGTGCCTCACCTCCCTTCTGGCTCTCCTTCTGGCTCTCGCTCTTGCCTGCAAGATTCCTGTCTCTGTAAAAGCTCTTAAAGGGGTGGGAGCCAAAACAACAACAAACAGAAGGGAGGAGAGCCCCGCACTCACTATCTTTACACCACATCAAGGAATTTTCAGGACGGAAGAGCAGGTACTTGAAAGGTGCGCTGGGATGGGCTAAAGTGGGCGTGGTCGCACCTAATTTCCTGTAAACTCTGGAGCTGGTGGGTAAACATTTTTAAGCTCCGGAGCTGGGAGCCATTTGCCCCGGAGTTTAGGGGTCGTGTATAAACGCCCTTAGTCTACCCTGGGCAGCCTCAGGACATGAATTGCCTAGTACAGCTCTGACATCAGAGGGTTACTGATTTTTTTCTCTTCCAAAAACCACCTGTTTAGGTTTGTGAAAGAGAAGAGACCAACTATTTCTCCCAACTTCAACTTCCTTGGTCAACTTCTGGACTTTGAGAAGAAAATCAAGAGCGGCCAAGGTGCAGCCCCACTCAGCAAACTGAAGCTTTTGCATTTTGAAAAAAATAGTGACCACGGACTGGGAAGTGGACACAGTAATAGCAGCCTCTGCTCCTCTTCTCAGCTTTCAACTACTTCTACCTCAGAGACGGTGGAGCAGAAGCCAGTGGAATGTGGAAATCGGTCCGGCTGCTTGTCGCGACCATTAGAAGACGGCCCCTTGGTACAAGGCCTCCTCGGGCTCAACATGGCCTCGGACAAAGTCGAAGACAACAACCGGCTGAAGCGCTCATTCTCCTTGGATATCAAGTCTGTCTCGTGCATGGCTAGCAGCGGCTGTGTTGCTCCCTCTGGACAGGGCTACACCTCCTTGGAGGACACATTAGAATATTACAAGCATTCGGCCACCTTGGAAAGCACCGGAAAACTGTGCCAGTTCTCTCCTGTTCAGGAGGTTTCAGAACAGACGCCGGAGAGTAGCCCGGATAAAGAGGAAGCCAAGCTTCCTGAGAAATCCCAGAACGCCTGGCAGCTGGACAGCCAGAGCAAATGGCAGCCCTCGGGGAGAACCACTAGTGGCGCACAGAGGTCCCTCTTGTACCCACTGCACCGGAGTGGCAGCATGGAAGACAACTACCGAACAAACTTTGTCTTTGGCCTGTCAACCAGTCAGCAGCATCTGGCCAAGTCAGCGGGCGGGTTGGGCCTGAAAGGCTGGCATTCGGACATTTTAGCTCCTCAGCCTTCGGCAGCTTCTCTGACCAACAGCTGGTATTTTGCTGCGGACACGTCTCACTTTTATTCAGCTTCGGCGATATACGGGAGCACCGCCACCTACTCGGCGTACAGCTGCAGCCAGCTGCCCACAGGGTGCGAGCCAGCCCATCCTGTGCGCAGGCGAGAGAAGCACGGCGACCGGGGAGACTCCCGCCGAAGCTGGCACGAGGAGAGCTCCTTTGAGAAGCAGTTTAAGAGGAGGAGCTGCCAGATGGAGTTTGGGGAAAGCATCATGTCAGAGAACAGGAGCCGAGAGGAGCTGGGGAAAGTGGGCAGCCAGTCCAGCTTTTCAGGCAGCATGGAGATTATTGAAGTGTCTTGAACCATGATCTCATACTTTTATGTGTAAAAAAATTCCCTGTAAATCTGAAATTGTGGACTGTGGGGCTTCAGTGTGTGAAGGATGTCATGGGGTGTGTGTCTGTGTGCGTGTATTAAAGAGAAATTAAATGATAAGTCCAAAATGTGCAGTGCTTCATCAGCTATCACCTCTTGTCTATTCTCACCACCCTTAAGGAAGAAAGGGCAGCTGCACCTCCATTTCCCTTGAGTGGGGAAGGGCAAAGTTCCCCTTTCTGAATGCTGTCAGGTTGCAACTTCTAGCATTCCTTGCCATTGGCTTGTGAAGAGGAATGGGAGCTGCAGTCCAGAGGTATTTGAAGGACTGCCCTTTGCCCTTTGCCAGAACAGATCCAGACAGAGAAAATGCATGTCATTTCTGTATGGAAGGGATACTTTCCTTTATAATTTTTTTGGCCAATCAACTGGTTCTACTGAATTGTTCAGTTTGAAGCTTAGTTGTACACGCTCCTTGCTATCCTCACAAGTGCAGCAATGCATGTGAACCTGAGACTGAGCCAGCCTTTGGCATTCATATCAAAGTCGGTTGGGGTTGGGGAGATTTGATAAAAGCACATTTCTCTACTGTTCACTGCCTAGAATGAAGGTTGGACTGAGAACAAGCCTGTCCTGAGGCTGGGTTTTGTGAATGCCAACTTAATCGATGACCAGCATGTCAGAGTAAGGAGCTTGACTGGGTGGTGGGTTTTTGTTTTTGTTTTCTAGCAGCCTCCCCCGACCTGGCTGCTTGTCATACAGTTGCTGTGTGGTGTTCATTTAAGGATAAAACGGACGTCAGGCTGTCCGCACACATCGATACTTTGATTGGCTCCAAGAATGATATTAAATCTTTATGGTCTCCAGTAAGCCTACATGTGTCCCAGAGTATGAGTTTGGTGCGTTTGGAAAAATTAAGACCTCCCGTTGGCTTTCTCCTCCCCTCTGTCTGGCTTTAGTCCAAGAAACGAAAGGAACCACATTCTCGGACACAGGGAAATGCCACTGGCTGAGGAGGAAGATGGGTTTTTGTGGGAGATGGCATTCACGGGGCTGCCTTTTCATTGGCCTTGTCTTGGCGGTGAAGAGTCTGTCAGTTCTTTTTGAAAATAACTGAAAACATACATATCTTTACTGTGCCCAAAGTTCTGTGTAGTAAGACTACGGAGCTGATATAGGCAGGACCTCAAAGAGATCTGAAGTGGCAGCAACATGGATGGGATTTTTGCTGGATAGGGACAAGAAGAGGAAAAGATAAAAAAATGACAGAAGGGTTCTTGTTGTGGAAATGCAGACTGGCTAATGTGGGACACAAATTCAGTAGCCTTGTTTTCAACCCCCCCACCCCCACCCCAGGTACAAGGTGATATTTGTTGTTCTAGATGGTTTCATTGTCCTCTGTGTATTTTGAATTCCGGGACCAAACGGGCAAGTCATATAATCTGGTCAAAAATGCAGAATGTTGGGTAAATCTGAATTTGGCTAATAATAATAATAATAATAATAATAATAATAATAATAATAATAATAATAATAATAATAATAATAATAATAATAATGTACTACTACAGAAAGTCCAAAAGATTTTTAAAATGTCTAGTTCTGATTACATGGAGATTGAAATGCAGAGAAACAGGAATCTGATCTATTCTTAAATCCCCGTTTCTCTATATAATAAATTCTCATAAAACAGCTGTTGAGTACTTATACTGCTACATGTATTTTTTTATCTTTTAAGAAACACAACATGCCGGGTGTTTTGTTTATCCCACAAAATCAAAGTGCAGGTGCAAAAAGGGGCCATGAGACATTTCTATCCTTACACTGAAATATTTTGGGGAGATCTGGAAGAGACGTGAACTTTATAGGGGCCTAATTTATCACTATAGAGTGGAAATGGGCCAAGTCTGCAACTTTGGCCATTATAATCTAGTAACAAAGTAATATCGCAGACTCAATATTGTTCTTACAGGTAACCTAAATTCAGCTCCACCACAAACCCAATTCCACACATAAGCTGAACAGTGCTTCTCATGAATGGATGCATTACTTGTAATATATGGTATCAGTACTTGAAAACCCAACTGGGCCACCACAGTTTCTTGTTGACAATTGTGCTATATACCAAAAGAATGGCAGAGACTAGCATCTATTTTTGAAGAATTTATTGGTTTTTGAAAAGGAAACACTCAGAAGACAACTTTATGAGCTAGTTTTAATGGTGCACACTTGCAGGATCGCACTCTTTCCCCAAGGATTAATGCAGTCCCTTCCCAAAACACCCTTGGTAATCTCATCTGGACTGCTGGGAAACTCTCTGGAGAAGACTGCTGGCACAGAAGGGAATCCAAAGTCGTCTTGGTGCAGGATAGCAAAGTACAGCACTGAATCTTTGCCTCTGCTCTGCTTAACAGAGGATTAGCCAGAGGTTAGAATTTAGGACAGCTTAAGGTTTTTTCCCCCCCCCCTTTTTTTTTATTGGGGTTGGTTGGTTAGAGTGTCTCTGCAAAGGGTCTAGTTTATTTACAACAGCTGCATACTGCTTTTCAACAAGAATAAATATCAAAAGACTTCAAAGAAATAATCAAGTTGTAAAACCAAAGTACACCAACAAAAAGGAGCAAAATGAGAGATGAAAATTAAAATGGCTCAGTGTTAAAATATCTAAAATTGTCTCACAGAACAATATGCCCACTGGATTTCAAATTCCCCTCCTAGAGAACAGTATTCCAAGTCCCCACCCCACCCCACCCCTGTTAATCAAAAACTTTTCTCATGCGAAATAAAACCAGGTACACAAGAGCCCTCTTCTAAATGTATCTTCCTAGACTTGGAGATAAGAGGGATTTCTGGTATTCCAGTTGTAAAATGGATAACCTGATAAGCCTCAGGATTCCTCCGGGTCTGTCCAGCAGAGGAAGTGCCACAAGGAAATGCCTGCAGGTGGGTAAGGAACCATACAAAAATTAAGAGTATCACAGAATTTTTCGCATCAAGCTTAACATACACAGGACCAGAGTGCATAAAAACCAATGATTTTTTAAAAAAATAAAATAAAATTGATTTAAATCACAAATTAAACTTTTTTAAAAATTAAATCATTTAAAAGCCAGATTTTAAAAAAAAAATTAAATTGTGATTTAAATCAATTTGATTTAAATCAAATCTACTTGGCATAGAACTGGATGAAAACTTGATGTTTTATCCATAAAAATGTTGGTTTCTATTCTGCAGTTATGGCAAATTTTGTCATTTCTATGAGGCAGATATACAGGTTTTAAACTTTGGAGAGCATCTCAACCATAGCTTCCGCCGTTCCATGTAATTCTAGTTTATTGCTCAGAAGAGAGAATCTCCAAATGAAGCTACAAATGATAAGAGATGGACACCAAAATAAACCATGGTTCCTGCCCTTGAACTAAGAATTTCAAGTTGCCTGGCCACCAAACCTGGCAAATGGATGGTGGCATTTTTTTTTTAAAGTTTTGTAACATCTCTCTTGAAACTGCCCTAGAAATAAAACACAAATTTGCCTTTGTCTGGCTTAAGAACTGTTCGAGTTTCATTTGGCCATAGCTTAAATGTGGCCTCTATTCCCAACAATGCAGGGAATTGCCTTATGAACCAATCCTGGTAGAAATCTTTGGACAAAGCAAGGCAATATGAAAGAAAGAGGGGGGGGCACCTTTCACTCAGAAAGCTGCCATGGAAACAGGCAGTGGGAGCAAAATAGGAGAGACACCAATCCCACCCACCCTACATGGGAGGTCATAGCCCTGGGGCCTGTGTAGCTACAACAGCCACACAGCGCAAACTGTTATTCCTTTAATAGCCCTATTTAAAAAAAATAAGGAGCTAATTTAAAACCATGCACAAAAACCTCAAGGAAGAAAAGGTCTACTAGATCCCAAAAAGGAAACTCTTGTTTGCCCACATCACAGCGGAATATGATAGGTGGGTTTAATACGCCTGCTTCTGATTTTATACACTCAATTACTGTATAAAGAAAGTAAAAGGAATAGGTAGAGTTCAAAGGATGTAAATAATGTAAGCTATACTGCTAGCAATCCCTATCAGTCTGAAAGATTGTCCTGGGCAGGGGTTGGGACTTGGATCTCCCCACCCCACCCCACCCCGAAAGCATGGACTGTGCATTCCAAATTTCTATTTCGATGCACTATAGCCAAAGGAAAACACCTGACTGTTTCAGGAGAACAGCAGATATTCACGTTGTCCTGTGGGGAACCCGGAGATTTCTCAAAACCTTTCCAGACTTTCCTTGGCTGATAATGCCAAAGAAGTCTCCCTACAAGACAGCTCTTCTGCTACTACTTACCGTTCAAGGTGTCAAAGGAGGAGCAAAGCAAAGGGGGGGGTCTGCTCTCTATTTCATAAGGAGTCAACAGGGGGATGATCCATGCTCTGAGTGAATGCACTGTACGAACAAGAACAGACACTGGTGCTCACTGCGTATCTTCTCATATAGCTATTTGCTAAGGTGTCCTGGCAAATCAACTGCAGGGTCCTTGTATGTGTGCCACACATAGTAATGGGGCAACAGGGCAGATCAGCTGTACTTACGTGGACTGGTAGTCATCCTGCTCAAAGCTGACTCCTACTATTACAGTGCAGCTGGAAATTCACAGAAGTTCAGCCCCACAGCAAACCACACACAGAGGGAAAGGAATCCTTCTCTTTGTCTGCTCTCATCTGTCACCTTATCGTGGAATCCTAGAGTCCTAGACACCTGGGTGGAAAACCAGTCCCTGGAAATATGCCTCACAATCTTAAGATTTCAAAGCAGGGCAGGAGGTCCCCTGCTCCTGCTCTACATCATGAAGGCAGACACTTGGGCCCCTCAGATGAGGGCAGTGCCCCCAAAGCAAAATGCTCACAACCATGGCCTTGTTAAAGCAGGGGTTTAACCGGGTCAAGAGGATGGTGGTTAAGTATTAGTGGTAAGCATCTAGTGCTTTATTTCAAGTTGCTGTGTTTTAAATTACAGTCCCCGCAAGTCAAGAGCACACTCTTCTCTCATTACAGAAGAGCTGCCACCTCTTTTTAATCATCTCTGAAGAGGGCAAGACATTCCAAGGACATTTCTTATCACGTTGGGTCCATGCGAAGGTACCAGGAAGCCATAAGGGAAAATTACAACTTGAGCTCCCTGTCGGGCTTCATGCTGAATGGCTCCAGGCGCTCACTCTCCGGCAACATGCTGTTCAGCCGCTCCATCAGGGGGACGGTCAGGTCGATGCCCATCTGGATACGGCGAAGGATGGCAGACATCTCGTTGACCTTCTGGATCTGCTCAGCGTATTTGGCGTATCTTTTCTGGCGCTCCTGCATCAGGCTATAAAGAGTTTCTACCGAAAGATCCATCTGTTTACAAAGAGGAAGAGAAAAGGTGTGGTTGTGTTCAAGTTTAAGGTCACTGTTCATAGTCCAGGCGATCCTTGCCTGAAACTTCTGCAGTAGGCATGGGCCTTTCGTTTTGGAATGGCTCTGGTTCTGAAATGAAGCATGGCACCACAGGTGCTGTTCAGAACTTCAACCCACCCTCTGAAACAAAATCACCTATTGACTTACTTTGCGCGAGGCAATACTCCAACCAGGAAGTAGCCTCTGATGTGTCATTTGTTCCTTCTCCCTGCCGCTGGCCAATCAGGAGATGTTCAGGGACATGCAAAATTCCACCTCCCTGTCTGATTGGCCAGCGCCAGGGAGAAGGAATGAGGATGTGTCGGAGGCTACTTCCTGGTTGGAGTATCGCCCCACGCGAGATAAGGCTAGGTAAGTCAATGGGTGATTTCGTTTCGCAGGACGGGTCCAAGTTCCAAACAGCATCTGTGCTGCCATGCCTTGTTTCAGAACCAGACCCATTCTGAAACAAAAGGCCCATTCCTACTCTGCAGCCATTATAGCATTGCTGGCAGGGTGACCCTCTAGCCGTACACCTACATCTATCTGAGCTTGACCATCTCATTGCACCTCTTTCCCTTGGATTACCACTTCCAAACCCACTACTTGCATGAAATATTGTGCTGGTGGCATATTTGTAACAGAAGCCATCTTCTGACTGAAGCAAAGAGTGGGGATTGGCAGCAGTTGAGGATGTCAAACTGGATCCAATGGAGGACATCTCTAGACTCACACATTGTTTTTGTTGTTGAGCTCAATGTGTTGAAGTTTTCCTCAGGATCAGTCCTGAACAATTGTAGTTCACAACCACAAGGTACTTTCTCCCTCCTTTTATGTACAGTATGTGCACATCTCTTTCTTTCCTCCCCTCTTTCCGCAATGGCTACCTTTTGCTTCTTGTTTTTCACCACAGCATTTCCCTCCTGAGACTTTTTCACTCACGCAACTCGGTTATTCAAAGCCCTTTATCTCCATCTTTGCTTCTTCAGGAGGTTAGTGAGAGAGGAGTGTGCAGGCAAAAAATTCCAGCCCAGGAGGGAATTAAACCTTGGGCACTGAACAAAGGGGCCTAGGTGCACAATCAGTAAAGAAGCTCCTCAGGAAGGAGGCCATATGGGGAAAGACCAGCCAGAGCTCTGAGACCACAAGTGGCCAGACCAGAACCTCCTTCCTCCTTCTCAGCTGTGTAACTGCTGCTGGTCTCCTGCAGCTGACTTTGGCTTGGCCTCCTCTCCACACTTGGAGACAAAAGAGATTCGTGCCCTTCACATTCTGGTGTAATTCCTTTTGTAAGAAACAAAAGATCAGCAGAGCTCCCCTTCCTTGGCAGATGAAAACCATCTTTCCTTGGGGAAAGTCTTGGAACTTTTGGTGCCACTCTCCTAATTCTGTCACCATCCCCGTTTGCCATCGTGAATCTAATTAAGGGTGTCTTTAGAAAGCTTTGGTTTCATGGTACCATCACGGCAACATTTCATCAGCTTACACACCAACTATGTGCCCCCAAATGCGTCAGATGTGGCGAAGGATATTGTACATTTATGATTCACGACCTCTTGAAGCAAAACATTAAAATAAAATCTCCAACCAGCCCAGAACGTCAGCTGTTAGTCATTTGTAACAAATCTCTGGCAGGCCCAGTTCCTGCTTCCATTATTTAAAACTGTGTCACTCATTGGACAATCTCAGGCATACGTCTCTTGTTCAGAATTGGCAGGAATATTCCAAACCCTCTGAAATAATCCATTGCTGAGATGAGTGACTCTTGGAGGAGTTCAGCCAGTCTCTACATGTTTCGCTGAGCACGCTACGCAGGCCTTCGGTACTCCTCAGAATGTCCTTGCACATAAAAAGTCAACCCAAGCCTTCATACTTCTTTCCCACTCCCCATAAGGAGCTCTACAAATAAAGTCTGGCACACACAAATGCAAAGGTTCTGACACCAGCTTCCCTTTAAACCAAGGCGTGTCGTGTCTATCCCTCACTACTGGCAAGGCTGAAGAGGGCTGACAGGAGAGGCCACCCAACAGTCTTCAGGGGCCCACCTGCACTCCGGCCTTGCTTGAAGCAGACACCTCATGAGGACACACGCTCACGGGGAGCGGCAAGTAAGGAAATGAAAACAAAAGGAGTTTATTGCCGTTAGAACGGTGCAAAATGGCTTTTAAAGAAACCTCTTGAGTAACTTTAGAAGAGGTGGGCATGCTAGAAGGTAATCTACTTACTCATGGGAGTAATGAGCTCCTACAAGATCTCTTGTGCAGCTTGCCAGTTTGCAGTTCATAGCAAAGGCCAGTGTCTCATGTATCTGCTGTTTCCATGCTGAACTACTGATGGTACTAGATTACGGGCACGAGCAGGCTGTCCCCCTGAGGTCCAGTCCAACATTGTGATACTAAACCAGGCTGACTCTCAGCTTAAGCCTGGTTTGAGTCATATGGGAGCCTTCCCTTGCGGGTTTCCCCCTTTTACAGATGAAACATTTATTTAATTTTTAAAGAAAAAACAAAACAAGACATTGGACTGGGCTTGGAAATAATTTAAGCTGTGTGCAGAAGTTTCCACTGAAACAATAAAAGCAAATTGTGTTTAATGAGCTTTGTATGCAGGGGTTAAGCCCGTAAATTAATGTACAGTAAAGCAGATCACTAGTAGGTCAACTGGTGTATGAGTGGAAGCAAAGGAAAGCCAATTTAAAAAACAAAAACAAAAACTGGTTGGCGCACTTAATGAAAGGCAGGGCTGCAGAAGCCGGAAAACTTCTCAAAGCTTGGATGCCTCATTAAATGGAGCAACACAATGAATTCAGGTATTGTGGAAAGTCCAAAGGGTGCCCTGGGATGCATCTGTAACCCTCCACAATGTGCAAGTGAATGGAAGCAATGGCTATTCTTTATTTCATTTGTTGGAATCTAATTTTAACACAGAGACTTATCTGAGAAGATCATAAAAACAAAACAAATAGAATAGCTTACAATAAAAATAAACAGCTCAGAGAAATACATTCAAGCAACCTGAAATGCTTAGAAGAAAAGAAAGACATTTGCGTGCTGCCAGACAAGGATGCAGAGGTGGAGTCAGTCAACTTTGGTCAAACCAGAAGCAAATATTGACCTCTTGCTGGTACTTCCCATTACTATGTATGGGGACCTGGTCTTCAGGTACCCTTGAGCTATTACCCAGAAGGATGGAGGGCTAGTAAATACAAAACAGGTCCACTCACACAGCTGGGTTTAAAGGCTTCCTTCACAGGACAGTAAGGCTTATCCTTGGGACCCAGGTATTTCCTCCTCACCTCCCCAGCACTTACTGTTCTCTTCAAAAGGTAGCCCCTGAACTTCATTTGCCTGAGAACGAGAAACCATGCCAACGAAGCCAACCAACAACATACACAACATCCCAGAGACACCAAGCCAAAATACCAAGCCAAGAGTGAAAGCAGACTGCAAGTGCCATTTTCCTGGAGGGCTACCAAGCAGATTTCTGGGGAGAAAAAACAAACCAGATGCCTTTCATCTAGACAGACTTCTTCTCAAGGACCAGATCCAAGGCCTTCTCTTCCACCCACGAGGCCACAACATGGTGTGAAGAACATCCCCCATACTGGTAGATTCAGAAAACCAAGGCTGGGTGAAGACTTTCCTTCTCAAGTAGGGTCTTAAAGATCTTGGATCTTTGAGAAGAACCTGAGCTGCTGTACACACGTGCTTAATCCCATCCAAACACAGACCAGGATTCCATATCTGGTTTCTATGTGTTTATTCAATGAAGGATTCTGACCATTGTGGCTGTACAGATACCACAGATGGGCAAAATTACTTTATAAATAAAATCATACCTTCTTGAAGGTTGCATGATCACTGACCATACTGGTGATGGGATTCTGGGGATTCTGATAACATCAGAAAAGGCTAAATCACCCTACTTTGGATAGGCACACTGGGGAAAGCATGTGCCCTGCTGGAAAAACTTGAAAAATCAGAAAACAGGCCAAACAAGTTTTCTGCTGACTGACAATTAAGACGATTCTTCTACCTAGCTCCTTCCTTTTCCCTGTAATTTGCAAAGAACACTGACTCTGATCCTTGTCCACTAGTACTTGAGACCAAGTAGCAGCCAATCCGATGCCCTAATTTAAGCCACTTCATTTTCCTCTCAAAGGTTCAAGCAAATTTATTATGCATCAGCCTGGAAGCAGCATGACCCTGACTTCTTTCTCAATACAGGGAGCTGGCAGTGCATAGGACAAGAGCAAGTCAAGTGCATATAAATATAAATTCCTGGGGGATTAAGAGGACTCTTTTCACTTATTCTCACTTATACAGCTAATCTAAAGTGACTAATCACCAGGAGAAACAAGAGGCAACTTGACCGATCCACACCACGTACCACTTTAGATCATGCTCTAAAACAGCCATGTCCAAAGTCCGGCCATTTTGATTGGCCCGCGACTGGCTGGCCCACCCCCTTCCCTCCCCCTCCCATCCTGCACCTCAGCCAGGAGCAACTCCTTTCTCCTGCTCCTCCTCCTGCTGCTGCTACTGGCCGCCCTGCAGGGAGGAGAGGGAGGGCTCCATGGCCACCCCGTCCAGCAGCCCCAGCGCCACGCACCCTCTCGGCTCGGCCTTTCACTGTTTACAAGCTGGTGCCATCTTGATGGCACAGCACACACACACACACCCACACACACCCACACACACAAATGTCTTTTATCGATCATGTTAAGTACAAGAACATCACGTCGAATCCTGGAGAACCATATGCTCCATCTTGTTTTAAAGAAAGAAAAGTTAATTATTTTAAAATAGGCAACTTTTCCTGTAAGAATAAAGTTTCCCAAGTGAAACAATGAAACATGTCTCTAGTTTTAAATTATTACTATCCACTAGAGTACTGGGAAACATTGTTTCACTTGGCCCCTGAAAAAAAGCATTTCTCCAATGGACAAAAATTGGGATGCACATGTCTGTTGTAAATTAAAAGGAGAAAATTGGACAGAGCATAGAAAAGGATTACACAACATTCATTTTCTATACCCTAAATATTACAGTCTGCAATCTCTCAGTTCCCCTGCTTCTGATAATGACAACGTATTAGTCATCCTCAGAAATCCTAGATGCAGACACAGCTGGAAGGCAGTTATGCGTAATGATAATTTACCATTAAGGCCAATTCTGGGTTTCTTCCAGCTCATCAGGATGACTCATCAGCCTTCTTTCCCAACTGCATTATTTATCCAAACATCCCCTGCTTCTCCTCCCACCCTCCCCAGGTATAAAGATGTACATGCACGTTTTTGAAGTCTTTGATTTCTTGTACTCAACTCACGTAACTGCCTTTCTGAGAACTGTTTGCTTTTCAAATGTAAAAGGTGTTTATGTAAAATGGGCTACATGCCATTGGGTTCTGCATGCTTTTGACTCGATTGATGTTAATCCAATTCATCCATTCAGCTAGCAGCAGTGGCTTTTCCATCAGTGCTGAGCCCAGTTGTACTGGCAAAGAATAAGATGATGGACTCGTAGGGGCCAGAGGGACTGTGTTAGGACAGATGGAAGCCGTGAAGCACAACTACTCTCTCTTTCTCTTCCAAACACACCCTCCAAAGGGTATTCGGTTTTCAAGGTAAATGACCAATCAATCATCAGGCATGAGATTATCAGAATTCCAGGACTTCCAGACCTACAAGTCACTTAGAATTCCACAGGCAAACATCTGGGATTGGGAGAGAATGGAATGCAAAAGAGATGTCTTTCCACCTGCGTACTGTGTTTCCTTCCACATATATCTGCTGGGAAGTAAAGAAGAATGTCACCTCCATCACATTGCATCCTGGGAATTTCACCAATGGTCTATGAGTGGGGTAGTCTCTGCACCCCACCTCAAACTGATTAGAGAGGTTACTGACACTCCAATTGCTCCCTTTCTGGCTTCAATTGCAAAATACTCTGTACCTCTTTTATCCGTTTGACTAGTGCATTCTGGTCAAAGGCAACAGCTTCTGCACACTGGTGAAGATGTTCTTGGTACCGGAGGCAAAGCTGCAGAACTTGCTGAGAGTCCAGCTTCTCCAGTTTAATGTTTGTAGGGGACGTCTGCCCACTGAGAAGACCTAGGAGAAAACAACAATGCACCAATATTTAAATCAAAGCATTGCCTCTCATCTCCCACTTAAGACTGATTATCTTGTTTCACTACACTAATGTTTTATAGGCTGCTTTCCAGACACGCAAGGGACCTAAAGGAGTACATGGGAATTGGGGAGGGGGGCATGAAAATAAAATAGAAAAGTAACTGCAGCACCAAACATTGAATGAAAATCAATAGGAACTCAAGCAGTACAAAATCGGAGTGGAGAAATCAATTGCTGTGTGTCCCTGCCTATTGTTCTAGGGGAAGACAAAGAGAAATGCAAGGAAGGATTGCAAGGGGTGAATGGAAACAAGCCTACCTCTATAGACTTCACTTTCCATGCATCTGAGGTGGCTACCAACATCAACAAGAACTTAATTTGCTAGGATATCATTATAGAGTACAGTTCCCATCTTTTTTTCAGAAGAGACCAACACATTCCTGGAACCAACCAAACAGAGAGGTCTAACACCAAGGCTTTAAAAATCAAATCAGTTTTGCATGATAATATCCCATTCTGCAGGTTTGATCTTAGCTATGAGTGCTGAATACCTCAGGGGTTTACATATCTGGCTGCAGTGGGAGAGGCTGGGAGTTCAATTCCCCACTATGGGTCTTGTAAGAAGAACAAACCCATTCGCCCTTGGGCAAGCTCTACAGTCCCAGGGTGCCCCCAGAAAAAGGGAATAGTAAACCACTTCTGAGAACTCTCTACCTGGAAAACCCTGGAAAAGGGTTGCCAAAAGTCACGACTGACGTGACAACACATGAAAAAGAATACTGCTTCTGTAGTGCTTGGAAAGCTATTGGCTGGCTTTCTTGGTTGCTGGAAACAGACTTTGTTAGCACAGCAAGATGGCATGGACTGAACAGACCTCCCCGTGACACAACTTCTCTACCTCAGCTTGCTGAATTGATAACAGGGCTGATATTGGAGTCCCCATGGCTCATCGTTGTGGGGGACATTAACATCCATGGTGAGGCAACTCTGTCAGGAGTGTCTGAAGACTTCATGGCCTCCATGTCAACAATGGATCTGGCCCAAATGGTATCTAACTCAACCCATCCTGCAGGCCACACCTTAGACCTGGTCTTCTGCCCTGATATGGACAGTGGGGAAATTAGGAAAAAGGAACTTTCAGTAGTCCCATTGTCCCGGACAGACCACCATGTGGTGTGCTTTAGGCTTGTTGTAACTCAGAGCCTGCCTGGGGGAGAGGCGGGGGAGGGGGAGTCAGACAAAAGCACTATGTCCCAGAAGGTTGATGAATGCAGATGAATTTTTTACTGCCCTTGGGGAGCTTCCTCCTTCAAAATACACCCAAATTGGCTGCTTGGTTTACTGGGGAGTTGGCAAAACTGAAACAGGTGGCCTGTAGAGCTGAAAGGTGTTGGCGGAAAACCCAGATTGAAACAGACAAAGAAATAGTGAAAGGCCTTTGGAAGGCTTACTCCAAGGCAGTGGAAGCAGCAAAGAAAGCATTTTTCTCTACCACCATTGATTTGGCACAAAATTGCCCAGGGCAGCTTTTCAGTATAGTCAAAAGTCTGCTGCACGCTGACCAACAGGCAGATAACACAGACCACTCTGTATCTTGCTGCGAATAAGTTGCACAACACTTTGCCAGCAAAATTGAACAGATCCGGTTACCTTGGATGCTGCTATTGATGCAGAGTCTGTAAATAAAACACCCCACCCTACTGTATTAATGGATGACTTTCAGCTCCTACAGCTGGATGATGAGGTCAGGACCCTAGGGGAGATAAGGGCCACCACACATCTGCTGGATCCTTGCCCATCATGGATCATAAAAACTCCCAGAGAAGGTATGGCAGACTGGTTAGGAAGAGTAGTGAATGCCTCCTTACAACAAGGCAGGATTCCAGCATGCTTAAAGGAAGCAATAGTAAAACCACTGTTAAAAAAGCCCTCCTTAGACCAAATGATACTGAACAATTACCAATCAGTATCAAATATCCAATTCTTAGGTAAAGTTCTAATGTGGGTTGTGGCCTCGCAAATCCAGAGGTTTTTGGATGAGATAAACTACCTGGATCCATTTCAATCTGGCTTCAGGCCTGGCTATGGGACTAAGACGGCACTGGTTGCATTGATAGATGACTTGCACAGGGAAATGGATAGGGGATCTGTGTCCTTTTTGGTTTTACTAGACCTCTCAGCTGCTTTTGATACTATAGACCATGACATCCTCCTGACTTGTCTTTCTGAAATGGGAATTGGGGGTATCGCATTAAAGTGGCCCCTGTCCTCCCTGCAGAAAAACACAGAAATTTGCTATGGCAATTTCTTTTACATCTTTGGAGTTGATTTAAACCAAATGTAAATCACAATTTAAATAGCTAGTAAGAAATTATTAATTTAATAATGCATTTTCCTTCCCAAAAGTGCCTTCTCGCTTCCTATAACATTATAATGGCTAGAAACAACTGAATAAGTATGGTTGGTGCTAGTCAACAGGTAAACATTTCAGCAGTGAATTGCCACTAGTTAAGCATGTCCCGTTGCATGACAAGGCACACAGCTGCTAGGCAACAAGCAATACAACCCCTGACTAGCAGCAGTTTGCTACTGGGACTTATACTGATGGACCTATGCTGGCAGGCTGAAGTAACAGAATTCTAGCCAAAATATTTATTTATGTTTTTCACCATCTCCTTGCACCATCTCCCATTGACTTTGCTCATTGAGCCTGAAAGTTTCCACCTGGCAAGGAAACTGTTAAAATATGCACTGTGGGGGGAAAATACCAACAGCTTAAAAAGCAAGCATGCAACTGGGTCAATCAGTGGGTGGGGGAAATCACAGGTTTAAATTCAAATCCACTCTGTTCCCTGGATAAATGTGTGTATTTTCAGAGAGAGGGGTAAGGACTTCAGCCTATCTACACAAAGATGCCTAGAAACAGTAGGAATGGCTAACATTCTAAAGGAATCTTCTCTCTCAAATAAAAGAAAAGAAAAGAAAAGAAAAGAAAAGAAAAGAAAAGAAAAGAAAAGAAAAGAAAAGAAAAGAAAAGAAAAGAAAAGAAAAGAAAGCAGTCCTGGAAATTTTAATAGGGATTCCATTTTTTTCAACCCATTTCAGGGTGAGAGAGAGAAAGAAGAAAAGTTGTGAGTTTTTCGGGCTTTTTGGGCGTGTTCTGGAAGTTTTTCTTCCTGATGGTTTGCATCTTTAGAGGGCAAGGAGTTCAGCCACAGAGTCTGGCGAAACATCAGGAAGAAAAACTTCCAGAACAAAACAGCGCGAAACCACACACTCACAACAACTATCAGATCCTGGCCATGAAAGCCTTCGAGAATACAAAGAAGAAAAGCTCCTCCAGAAATATCATCAGATAGAGTTGGAAAATAGAGCTGATTCAGTCTGCTATTTTTCATCTCCATATATTGAATATGCTATGTTACATTTAAAGACAAAAACCAAAATTAAGAACTGCAATTTTTCTGCATCTACTAGATTAGGTACTAAAGGAGCAAAAGACTTTGCCTAAATAATCTATACAGAAGTCTTTGGAAGCTTATAAAATTGAGGCATTAATCAAAGGACTAGTGCATCCTGTTTAAATTGAAATATATATTATCATGTAATATAGATTCGTAAATCTGTTTTAGCTCAAACATCTCACTATAAACATCTCAGATGTTAGATCTGCAACATATTTTGAATAACAGTAGATAAAGTTTTTTAAAAGAAGGAGAATTTTAATTAAAATGTTTTTTAAAAGAAAAGAATCCGTTTAATTTTTCTCACTTGTCTAGTTCTGTTACTTCCACATCTAATTAAAGCTAGACTATCAATTAACACTAGCGACACTCAGTTAAATAGCTTGGCTATAAATGCATATTCCTTACTAGGGTCTTATTGAACAGGGTGTTAACTGATGTTTATGCACAAGGCGCCAGGGCCTAACCTGCTCATATGCTCTGTTATATGCACCCTAATGCACAACCAATATGTATCCCAAGACCATGTCAATTAGCTGCAATTAGCTATGACAAGTTACGCCAATCTAACCAAACTCTAATAGGATTCAAGACACTGCATTTATCTAACAGGGTTCATTACTTCCTTCACTAAAGTTCTCAGAGCCGAGCTATCTGAAATGTGACTGATGATTTCTAAATATAAAATTGTAGGTCTGTCACTCAGCTACAAACACTTACCATCTGTGTAAAAAGAGAAGAAAATAAAAGCTCAAACAACCCAAGTTCAGTTATGGACATCTGCTTTTAGGAAGATTTGACTACAGGCTTACGTCATACTCAAATTACAACAAATAAGCTGTTTGTTCCTTCCAAAGCTTTCTAAGTAAACACCTACTTACAGAAATATTCTGGGAGACAGAGATGATATGAGTGGCTGTATTAAGAAAAGCGTAGAAGAGAGATCTGCTAAAGCTAAACAACTGTGTTCAAAATGTCTGTGAAGATTCTCAGTCAACTAGGTGAGTTTATCTGGAAGTTGAGTCATGGCAACTGGACTTCTTTCTCTTGAGAGATTGAAACGTTTCACTGCTCATTCAAACAGCTTCATCCATCTATTCAAAATCGCTTCTCCTAAATGAAGAAATCAAAATCGAAATATATATGACATATAGTTATCTGCTCCTGAATGCTTCCAGTCTTGAAGCACTCACCACTTCTGGAGGCAAATGGTTCCATTATCTTTCTGTTTGAACAATTAAGAGTTTTTTTCCTGATATTCAACTGAAATCTGGCTTCTTGCAACTAGAGCCAATTATTACAAATCCTGCTCTCTGGGATGATTAAGAATAAATCCTGTCCCTCCTCTGTATGATAATCCATTAATAACAACGCAGGGAATGTTTAATAGGAATATTTAAATGAGCAGTGAAAACTTGGTTTTTTCAAGCACACTTTCCCTGTGTCCAGATTACTCCTTTCGGGACACACTACACCACTAGACGTAATCCACCTCTGCCTCCTAACTTGTTCTTTTCCACTTTAGTCTTGTCTTGTGTTACTTGGTGATGATTTGGACTGTTATTGTCTTTGTATCATTATATTTAGTTCATTGTGTTATTTTATGTTGCATTATTTTTGTCACTATATTATTTTTGTATCTATTATGTACACTGTTCAGAGCAGCCTAGTAGCTAGATGGACAGCATTTAAATCCAACCAACCAACTAACTAAACAATCAATCAATCACATTTATTTATTTATTTATTTATTTATTTATTTATTTATTTATTTATTTATTTATTTACTTACTTACTTACTTACTTACTTACTTTGGTAATTGAACAGCAAGAATAAAAATCCATTGTTTATAGAAAATCACGTAAGATCAAAAAATATTGGATGACACTGAACGAGACATCACTGAACCATTGGTTCTTCAAAGCTGCAGAGATTGAAACAGAAGTTCTAAATTAACCAGCAGGATTAAAAAATTAAAAAGCTTTTAAAACATCACACCAATCACATAATATAAATTGAAATTAACTATCAGTATACCACCCCAGCTCTCTTAGAAAGTAAAATTAGGAGGAGGAAAAATTTATAACAGAGCAACTGGAAGAACTTAAACATGGTCAGGAAACGTCTGAAAGCTCTAGAGGCCTCACATTATTCGGTCACTTTACTAGTAATATCAGGAAAACTTGTCAGAACACAGCAGAAAAATATAGAATTATTTGGATCTCCATGGTAATTTTAGGAGAATGATGGAAAGGAGATATTTATGTAAATCTGCATAAAAAGAACAATGTAAAAGAACATGCCCCAGTGTTTCAACTCCATCCCTATTGCACGGACATAGACAGTTGAAATGGGATGTGCCCTGAAATTTCCCTCCAAAAACGTAGAAGGCAAAACATTAAATCTGTAAACGTTCTTCTAGCTTTTGGTAGTGTTATACTGGTCAGATAGGCAGGAAGTACGAAATGGTTATTTTTTTTACAACACTAGATTAGTCCAGTGAGCCCAAATATTCTGAAAGTCCTGTGTTCCAGATCCTTTGCTTAACAGCTGATTTGGTAAAATAATCAAGTATTTGAACACTGTTATAATATCATAGAATTATAATGTTCATAGAATCATAGACTTAGAAGGGGCCTACAAGTCCATCGAGTCCAAGTCCCTGCTCAATCCTAATCAAAGTACGTCCATCAAAAGCTTGTCTAATTTTCTCCTGAATAATTGGTTTCATTGTCATACTTTTCTAACAATTTTTCCCTATCTCCCTTTGCCTTTTCGGTCTCTCCTCACAGGGCTTGGTTTCCAGTGCCCACATCTTTCTTGCTGATTTCCTCTGAACTTGTTTCAGTTTGTTGGCATCCTTCTTAAAGTGCAATGTCAAGAAATGGATGCAGTGCCTACAAAGAGGTCTAACCAGCCCCTCTCCTCCAAGTCAATAACAAAAATTTGAAAGGTCCAGGCTCAGGATTGAGCCTTGTGATGCCCCACTTGTTACCTCCTCACAGTTTGAGAAGGAGCCATTGATACGCACTCTCTGAGTACAGTACTATTCAGTAACCAACTGTGTATCCACCTGCCAGTTGTTCTATGAAGCCCACACTTCTTTTGCAGATCAGAAGGTTACCTGATTTTAAAAAGAGGGGAGGGAGAAAGAGTAGTCTGGCATACACCAGTGGCTACATCTCTGCTTTTGATTCCAGTCTCTATATACTATGCAAAGTAGTTTAGAATATACATTCCAAGGATGTAACCTAAGACATGCCAATGGACTACCCTGCAAGACCCCTATGTGTGCAAAGAAATCTACAGTAGTACCTTGTAACATGAATGTTCCTTAAGATGAAAAATCCATAAGACAAATGAAATTTCTGGGAATAGGAAAAACTCATAAGACAAATTTTGCCTACGGGATGCCTTGCAAGACAGATTTATAGGTATTCAATGCATTCCTATGGGAATCCACATTAAACCGTGTTTCGTAGGATGGACTTTTTGTAAAACGAATCCCCCCCCTAGAACGAATTAAATTCATCTTACGAGGTACCACTATATCTTGGAATCTGACCTACAATCACCTTAGCAATAAATCTCTTGTGGAATTGGTTGCTACTAGGTTAAAAGCACAGTTCTCTTGTATTAAACTGTATGTGCAAACTCTGCTTCCACCCCCACTGCTTTGTAAGAGTGATGTTTCATGGAATGTGCCTAAATTATCCTTATGCAAGGGGTTACTGTTTCCCTTTTCTATGAAGGTAGGCTATCAGCCAAATCAAACAAATATGACAGGTGAGAGTGTTTTCGTGCAGGCTGAAGCCAGACTCAAACTCATTATTTTTATCAACTGAATTTTGCTTCTTGCCTTTGTTTCACTTTGAACTGTTAGTTTATTGCTATGGTTAGTAACGGGCTAATTGCAAAAGTAAGGATGGACTACTTTTGTTCATTGCTGCAACAAACCAGACAGACCCTTTTTCTAATACCTTCATTTCAGTTTTTCTTGAAGAGCGAATGCCCCACCTTACTCCCCACCCCAACAGCTAGTTAAGACTGCCACGCCATGCTCATCCTCAAACCTTGATGGGCTGTTGGGGATGGGGGCTCTTCCTAAGATGAAGACACTTCATTCATGCTACCATGGAAACAGAACAGGGTTGCAGCCTTGCAGGATAACGGACTTGTGGGGCTTTCCCTCCCTTCTCTTCTTTAAAAAGAGTTCTGGGGCCCACCTCCTTGTTCAGAAGCCATAGGCCAAACTGAGTTGCTGGGAGGGGGTAGTGAAGGCCTTATGGCTTTACTGCCTGCACAGAACTGAATGCACTGCCTAGAACCATCACATGCACTTCTGCTCAGCTGCAGCTGCTGTTTTTCCCCTCCCCCAAGGCTAAATTTGACTTGCCCCCCCCCCACCCCCAAGTCTTCCCTCTTTCAAGGAATGGAAGAAAGGCTACCCAGAGGATCAAAGTAAAGAAGGAGGTGCACCATTTCCCCTAGGGTTACATGCAAACCCCTACCCCCTTCAAGACATCATCTTCAATTTACCTAGCCATTAAGAACTGACAGTGCCTCCATCCATTAAGTGCCAGTAAGGCTTTTTTTTTTAAAGGGGAGGGGAGGGGGATGGAGATCCAGATCTGTTCAGTCCCACTTGTAGTGACTTGCTGGCTCTACCTCACCTACCCGAGGCAGCATCACCACGTCTGCTCCTGATTCCCACTCACTCTAATAACTTGCCACTATGTTTTCCGGATAGATTCATGGTCTTGAAAGTCTACTGGAAGCATGAATCTTAAAACAAGGCACACACCTGCCTGCTTAAGGAGGCTTTAGGAGGATGTCTTTTTCAGACAGGCTTTTGAACTTTACCCTGCCCTGCAGTATTCTTTTTGATCTGTATCCTTCAAGCAGGTTTGTTTTCTACAATATTTTGCTGATTTTTATGATGGGGTGGCTTCATAGTATTTTATTAAGGGTTTAGTTAAATCTTGGTTTTATCTGTTGTTCGTTCTCTGTAAACCACTCTGAGCACTTTTAATGGAAAGGCAGGTTAAGAGATAGATAGATAGATAGATTTACAAAACCCTCCATGGCTTGGCCCCTGCCTATTTGGTGGAGCGTCTTTCCCGACAATCAGATCTAGCCCGACCCACCCGCTCCTCGATGGCCCTTTCACTGAGGATTGTCGCCCCGAGGGAGGCCCGTAAAACAAGAACCCGAGGACGGGCCTTCTCGGTGGCTGCACCAACTATGTGGAATAAGCTTCCCGGTGAATTACGGCTGGCCCCCTCGCTGGCGTCATTTAGGAAAAACCTAAAGACCTATCTTTTCCGTGACGCCTTTGGTGATCTCTAGGGATCCAACTGTGTTTTTTTTTTTATCCCGCCGATTTATTTATTCTTGGAAACTATTGTTTTAGCTATTGTATTGACTTGTTGTTTTATCTTTATTGTTGTAAACCGCCCTGAGTCCTTTTTATGGGAAATAGAGCGGTATATAAGTGTAAATAATAAATAAATAAATAAATAAATAAATAGATAGATAGATAGATAGATAGATAGATAGATAGATAGATAGATAGATAGATAGATAGATAGATAGATAGATAACAACTGAACAACTGTCGCACTGCTATTTGCTTGCCCTCTAAATGTTCGCATCACAAGTGTCACAAACTCGAGCAACAAAAAAGGAAAGGACCAGTGCAAGCAAGAATCTTACAGTTTTTCTGGAGAGGAGGCTTACGCCAATGGTCAGTCTCACTGGATCAGAACCAAAACTAATTATGCAGCTTCAAGAAGGGAACACTGTGCAACATTCAAGCTGTGCTGTGAGGAAGAAAACCAAAAGAATCCTGATGCTTAGACTCGTTATGTTCTCAAAGGCTGCAAACAAAGAAATCTGCTTTTTGTATACATAAACATAGATCAAACTCTATTACTATTTAAAAAAGTATATTTAGAGTAACTCAATCCCGGTTCCTCCCAGATTCCTCCTCTCCCTGCCCCACTGATTTTGCCCCTTCTCTTATGTTGTGCTGTTTGTGTGTGTGTGTGGGGGGGGGAACGAGGCCTCTTCTTGCCAAGGGTGACCTCAGCTCATTCTTATTCGGTGATACGCAGGAGAATTTCACTCAAACCAACATTTGCAAAGTTTCAAAGCCCCAAGGTTACTGGCAGCCTTTTGCTGTCTGCATTCACTGCTTCTTTCTTCCTTGCGCTTGGTTCTTGTTGCAGAGAGAAAAAGGAATCCAGGAGGAGGAACAGAGAGCCATTTGTTGGCAACATAATTTTTATATGTGCGTTATGCGCACCAAAAACTGTTTGCTAACTTACAGAACACAAATAACTGATACTTGGGGTGCTTTCGGTGGTCCTCCAACCTCACAACACCCAGCAGTGAACAGAGTTCCCATTGTGAAGCTGCAAAATTCTTTCTGGTCCTTGTCCATGATTGACACCAACACAGATGAAGAAACATTTTGAAAAGCAGAAACACCTTTGCAGGGACAGCAACAGCCTTCAGCTGAGACTGCTGCCAGGGAATCAAGTCTTTTTCATGTATAAATGGCAGCATAATACTGGAAGAAACTGACACTTAAAAATAAGGTTAATTCTGCAATTATAACAAAACAACTCCCTCCCACCCAACATTTTTTTTTCATGTGTGTGTTTTGGGAAATGGCAACCAATGAAGTAATTTTTGTAAATATTACCTCATCCCTAAGAAAAAGCAAATGAATGGTCATTATTCCTTTGGACATTTACAAGACGACGGATGCCTGAAAACCTGGGCAAAACTGAGGTAGAAAAGCAAGGAGGATGCTTTTAATGCACAGCGCTGCTGGGACACAGCACAACCACCCCCAGCACATTGCTGTGCATATTTACAAATCATAGGCCAACGTCTACCAGCATCTTGAAATGTATGCTTGAGCTGCATCATTTCCACCTTCTTTCATGAATAGATGATCTGCTGTAGAGAACTGCCTCTCTCTCCTGAAACATCGCAATCTGAGGCTGACGAGTTGGAGTTTGGTTTCTGTATATACATGGGGGATTCACCCAATTCTGTGGGGCCTTCCTCCACAATTTGAAATGCTGCAATCCAGATGTGGGCTTTGCATCTCAAGCAGATCTGTATATGTAAATACCAAGTATAACAAGGGTTTGCACATCCTTGTCTTATAGGGCTAACCATAGTACCCAGCTACACACACAGCTTGCCAAACAGTAATAATGGGCTTGTAGAAATCTTCTCTTTGTGTAGATTTTAATGCCCGCATTTATTTCTGAAAGATCCAAAACTTCTGAAGAACACTTGCAGTTGAATAATTAAAGTTCTTGACTAGAGACTGACAGTCAACATGAATGCTTATTACAGGCACAGAGGCAGGAACATGAGTGGGTTGTGCGCACACAACCTCCGGGGTTCAATTAGTGGCTCAATAATGCTGATAAAAGATGTTTCTTTCTCCTTTCCTTCACTTTTTCCCCCTATCCTCCAACTCAGGAACCCTTTCAGAACAATCAGAAGTATGAAAAGCAAAGGCTGAAAGTCAGCCCTATGCAGTGGGTAAAGTTGCACCATGTAAGAAACTGCCTGTACATTTTGGACACAGTACCTACACTCACATGCAATCTTTTTAGTTCTTTTAAAATTAGCCTACAGAAAATTTACAAAAATAGAACACACACACACACACACACACACACACACACACATGCTTATGACAATATAGGGCCCACAGCTGTGCACTTTTTATTTAAAAATACCCCTCATAATCTGCAAGCAACTTTGATGTGAGAAATTACATAATTTTAATGAGAACTGTACAGTGAAAACTGAGATTGTGTTAAAGACGTTCATCCATAACCTGCAGGAGCTACATTGTAAGGACAAAGATTGATGAAAACCCAAGCATACATAGTCATGGGGGAATATACCATTGTTCCTTGTATTCATAAGAATCAATCAGCCGCATAAGGCAAAATGCACTGGTTGAGTCATTTGAAGAAAGGTGCATCCACAGGCAGTATAATACTGAAGCAAGGGTGTTACGCATGGGTAGTGTAAAAAAGAGGGGGAAACCACCTATGTGTCATATAAAATTAGGGCAGTTCCCTTAGCCTGATAAGATCTTAACAGCATGCAAAACATACCTTCCTGCCTCCCTCACATTTTAAAAAAGGGCTGCACTCGGTGCTTGGCCCTAGCTAACCCATGAGGGTGTGCAGCCCTGCAACAGGCATGCAGAGCTAAGCCAGCGCTTCCGCCCATTTGCTTCTGGTCATTGCTGGAGCTCGGCGTGCCTGGGGTGGCACCGCTGCACAGCAGCCAGGAAAATCAGAGGGATCGCCGGCTGTAGCCAATACATATTTGCAGCCTTTTAAGCACAACTGTCCCCAACCTTTTTTGAGTCATGAAAGTAATTAATAATTCCTTTAATACTTCCCAAGTATCCTGCAACTCCCTGTCACATTTGCGTAAAGGGACATTTTTAATGGAGTAAAGTGATCCCCTCTTATAAAATACTCTTTTTATTTCAAAGGGCCTGTTTCTAATTCATATAATTTATGCTAACTTCCACTTTGAAATGATAATTACAACACACATATGGCAACTTGAAACCTCACCCCATGGTGCAAAAAAAAAAAAACCCCTATGCGACCTCCTTGGGGGTAATGACCCCAGGCTGGGAAATTCCGCAATAGATTAAATGCATCCACAGACTCAAGCTTTCAGGAATATCTGGCATCATGTGGCCTATGTGCCCTGTTTATTTCGTGCTCAGTTCTGACATTTATTGCCTTTCTGTTGTTATTCTTGTCCTTTTCAAATTAAATTTCTTTAATGTTCTGCACCCAAGATATCAAGAAAATGGCTGCTCGCCTTATATTTCAGAATCTCTGAATATGATCTGAAGAGCTTCTTTAAAAGGACAGAAAGTTCAACACAGGGTTACACATTTTACAGGCTCAGTGTTGTTGTTGTTGTTGTTGTTGTTGTTGTTGTTGTTGTTGTTGTTGTTGTTGTTGTTGTTGTTGTTATGTGCCATCAAGTCATCTCCAATTTATGGCAAGTTGCCATAATCAAAGTTATAGAAGTTCATCCCCAAATTATGAAGTCTACCTTTTACACAAGAATGGTCATGTAGCAAATAGCTAGTGTCTTAAAGGCACTCAAAACTCTAAAACCTCCTCCTGTTACATGTATGTACTCAGGGATAAGAAAACTGACTTTGCATGTAGAAATACTTGTGCAACATATCACCAGGGTTTATTCCCCAAGTCATCCCATGCACCTGGAAAGTTTAAGAGTGGCAAAGCAGCAGAGTTAACAGCACGTTTACTGTTTCTTCCTAGAGCTGGAATTTATTTTATTGGATTTTTATACCGCCCAGCTGGTAGCGAGGCCACTCTGAAACAGGTCTATGCAACGGCTGACCCTATTCTATGGCAGACTGCACAAACCAAGCATAAAAGGTGGGCCAATAGACTATTCAAAAATACCCATTCCGAAGTGAACAAACAATGGCCCAGTATTTTTCAAGCATTACTATTATTACAGTACGTATAACAAAACTACAATCAGTGGCTAGTTAACCGTTATTAACAGTGAAATTTAAAAGTTTCTATGAACTGAATCAAATCTCACCTGTGAGCATTATTAATGATCTTAAAGTCACACTCCCTGGTTCCCCCAAAAAACCTGACCTCTTAATCTCCACAAAAGTATGTATACGTTTGGGTGTGCCTCGTGCAGCACACAACCTGTGAAAAGGTACACTTAAGGTAGGGATCAGTTGCAAAGGTTTTTAGCAGGTATTCCTGTGACGCAACAAGCAGGAGCAGATATATTTAAGACGATATAGGCGAAGTTTGACAGTAAGTCAGATAGTCAGCCTAGCTTTACTGAAATTATTCTTGGTTAAATTAATAACACCAACTCAAGCAGAAATACAAGAATCCTTCCTACGCTGCACTGCTTAGAACTGTGAAAGTGGGCGTAGTAGAGGCAATAACTTTTTACTGCTCCAGGAAACTTATATATCATAGAAAAGCCAACACTGCCCATAGCATGTGATTTTATTTGAACACACATCATTCAGCTCCCATTTGTAGGAGTTAAAGCTGCTGGCTAAAGAAACCCCAAAACAGGATGTACTGTATTGCAAGAACTAGATGTGGAAGTTTCAGTTCCAGGTTCTATTCCAAAAACATAATATTGCTCCCTAACTTTTGAGGTGTTAGACTGATGTCTTTTGTAGCACCATCCTCCAGACCACTAAACAACTGCTAGTGGAAGTGCACAGATTCTCCCTGTCCTTCTATTATAGGCTGGATATCATGGCTATACTGCTTCTGTATGCAGCACCTTTCAACCCTGTGGGTCCCAACCTTGAATCCCAGGCAGTTTTGGACTGCAAGGGCTTCTGGAAACTGCAGTCCAAGAACATCCAGATCAAGGTTGGGAACCACTAGCCTAAACCAGTGATGGCGAACCTTTTAGAGACTGAGTGCCCAAATTTATTTATTTATTTATTATTATACCGCCCCATCTTCCGAGACGGAACTCGGGGTGGTGTACACTAAAAAAAAGAATAAAACAACAGCAACAAGCATAAAAATCAGAGGCACCAGTAAAAACAGGAGGGTACAATACCCTCCGCTGAGAATGGTGTGGGCGGCACACGGAAAAGGAAAAAAAAAGAGGAAAATTAAACAAAAATTAAACAAAAAGGTCGCCATATGCCTCCTTGAAGAGATATTATTTATTTATTAATTGCGATTTAAAACCCACTAATTTTTCACAAAGTGCCAATATAGCAATTTAACCTGAATACAGGTGGTTGTGAAGGGGCAATGGTGGGTGCCCACAGAAAGGTCTCCAAGTGCCACCTTTAGCACCCGTGCCATAGGTTCACCAACACTGGCCTAAACTATCCTCCTAAGGTTTCACCCAAGGAGATAATTCTCTTTCATATTATATCTCTGAAACGTTTTAGCAATGTCCATTTTCTGTTTTAATATTTTTGATCATTATTCTCTCACTTTATTTCTTCATTGGTCACCCTTCTGATAAACTAATATGTTAGTTTCAACTAAAACTAGATCAACAGATAGTCATATTCACAGATTTACTTCAACTGAAACAATGTCATATGATATTGCTGCTGATGATAGTGCTGGATCTCAGATGCAAGGGTTTCTGGATACAATGCAAGTTTCCTTCAGAATATACTAAGGGAAGAACATCCAGTGTGAAATGTACTGGATGAATGAGACTACTGACTAGGTGTTTACTTCAGGTGCCTACTCAGAACTGGTAGCTAGGAGGTCTCCTGTCTCTCATCTGAAATGGAACTCTCCTCACCTAGTAGACCTAGGGTTTTAGCTGGGTCCATCACCTGGTGTGGAGGCTATCTGGCAAGCAAGAGGCCTGAAACACGCCAACAAGATCAAGGCATCTTAGTTCTTATGTACTTCAACTCTAATTAAGTTCTCCAAAATAAACAGCAAAACTATGGATCCAGTTGCCAAATTAGTTTTGCTCTTGGAAGCCATCTATAAGTGACATTAGCCACATGCATGGATCTTTTTAATTCTAAACTGACAGCTGATACAGTACTATGATTTATTCATTCCGGAATATCAGCAAGTCAATCAAAATTACTCAAGTATAATTTGAACTTCCTTAAAGCCATGTTTCTTGGCTTGTGCCTCACAAAATAAAGCCAGTAGAGATATTCAGCTGTAGTCAGATTTGTAAGAGGATCTTAAAACAGGAGAGAGCAAGCAAACTTATTTCAGCTACCCTTTCAACAGTATGCCTCTCAAGCTTTGCTTTGTTGAGAGCAACTAAGTTACCAGTAATGCAGTTATGCAGACACTTATTTTGAGTTTCACATAGTTCAGGTCTATGCCAGAACTATATTTAGATGAAATTAAAACTACAGCGCAGAAATCAGAACTACACATTGCACCAAAGAGATACAGGGATCTTAGACATTCTTACGTTGTCCAAACTGCATATTGAACTGGTCCAAAGTCTTAATCTCCAGTCTTATCGCCAATAAACTGCCTCAAAAATAGCTACTGATTTTTCTATGCATGTTACTTATGTGAATACTGGCATCCAGAAACCTGAGATGGAGTCAAGACTATGGGCAAACTGAAATAGATGTGCAGAAGCAAACCACTCACAAGATGATCTGCACCCAATGTAAATGTAACTTCTATCTTTTAACCATGGCTAACATCAGTCTAACACAGTGGTTCTCAACCTGTGGGTCCCCAGATGTTCCTGGACTGCAATTCCCAGAAACTCCTTCCAGTACAGCGAGTGGTGGAGGCTTCTGGGAGTTGCAGTCCAAGAACATCTGGGGACCCACAGGTTGAGAACCACTGGTCTAACATGACCCACTATCAATTGCTGCTCAAAAAGCCCTACATCCTTATTAAACATCATGAGCTAACAGAAATGGTCAGTGTTATACTTCAAAACCCAATATACCTTCTTGAATTTCAAGGGAGGCACAGACGCTGGAGAAATCAAAGGAAAGATTTCCCACAGGGTATCGTGCTGACATCATCTCTTTTTTAATTTTTACACAAGTGATCCACCTACATTCCCATACTCCAGGAGCCTGATCCATGCTGATGATCTTCCCTGGACAGTTCTGGGGAAAACGTCTGAGGCCTTCGAATACCCGCTAACCTCTGAGCTAGAGGATATATCCTATTATAAACACCAAGCCCTTTAAAACCACAGATCTGTGCCTTCCACGTTAAGGAACAGAGAAGCAGAGAGGATGCTCCAAGTTAGCTGAGAAGCCAAGAGCTTGAAAACTAGCCCTATTCCAAAGGATTTGGGGTTAACTTTGTGTCAAATCCTGATCTAAAAAAACTATGGCCTAAACACCAAACAGAAAGTTGTCACCAGAAATAACATACATAGGAAACTGACTGGGTCAGAGAAGGGGTGCCTGTCCACAAACAGTAAGAACAACAGCTTTGTTCCTGTGCTACTCCACAGTCGACTATGCTAGTGTTGTATGGCATTCATCAGCACAAACAAGTGGATGTAGCTCTTAGTGAATCATGCAGGATATTACTGGCTGCCTGAAACCTACACACATCCCATGGACACAAGCCCCCTAGATGACAGCTAAAGCTGAGCAAATGTTTTCTGCACACATCTCAAGCTCTGAAGATTAAACCGGAAGAGGAGAGGCTAAACCTATGGGGAATAAAAACAACACACCTTGCCAAATAGATAAATGCTGAAGAGTATCTCCCAAGCAGGTTAAGATTCTAGCTGGATCATCTGGAAGTCATTAAGACGACTAAGAAATTAAGTAGGAAGAATTCTAAGGTAAATAGGGCTACTTGAATATAGGACATTTTTTGTAACCGTGGAGCAATTCAGCTAATGCAATGCTTAAAGGTTAAGGTAACGGTTCCCCCCGCACATGCATGCCAATCGTGTCCGACTCTACGGGCAGCATTCATCTCCATTTCCAAATTAAAGAGACAGTGTTGTGCAAGTCCATGGCTATGTGGCCAGCATGGCCGAACGCATTTCTGTGTACGGAACAAATTTTTACCTTCCTGGTTTTTACGGTGATACCTATTTATCTACTTGCATTTACATGATTACAAACTGCTAGGTTGGCAGGAGCTGGGGTTAACAATGGGAGTTCACTCTGCTGTGTGGCATCTGGGGTTCGAAACACCAACCTGCTGACTTTGCAGCTGACAGTTTCAGCGCTCTAACCCACTGAGACACCACACCCCTTAATGCAGTCCTTACGTGCATGCAATTTATGCCCCAACATACATACAAAAGATCGAGCAAATGGCCAAGATAATGCTGTGGAAGTAGCCCACTTCTAGCCAAAATAAGTTTAATCATCTTAACAACTTAATTTGTTTTTAATTTTACTTATATTTCATTTACGTCCACAATTTTAAATGATGCAGTGCTCTGTTACAAATAAATAAATAAAGATGAATTGGTCCAAGATGTATCACTTCACAAAGGCAAAAGAACTGGAAGCATCTACCATTTTCTTTCCTTGCCGAAGTTAAAAAGGGTTTAGCATTTCTTCTGAATAAGGATGCCTATTATACCTGTAAAAGTGCTTGATGCCAACCACAGTTTTCATCAGCATTGTCAAAAAGGGATTTACAAACCTTCACTCCTATTAAGCAAGACACCTGCACAGAAAGAAATGTGAAAAAGAAGACCCTGAAATGCTGCTAAGGAATGGCACACTGCAACATTCAGAACACTCCACACCTAATGAGGTCCTCATTTGAATCCAACCTCTTCCATGTATTTCCATGCCCCTCCTTCTCTCTCTCTCTCTCTCTCTCTCTCTCTCTCTCTCTCTCTCTCTCTCTCTCTCTCTCTCTTATCCCCAGTCTCTCCACCCCCACAACATGAAATATTTATTTTACATTGTTGAGATCAGATAAGGTGTGTTGAATGCTCAGAACATCTAGCAACACTACATAAATGTTAAGCACTATATAATTATAAAACATGGCTACAGAGACGAACAATCTGACTCTGTCAGGTTGCATGCTGCCTTTAGTAGAATTGGCTGGGAGGGACCTTGCTAAACTGAGACTACTGTCAATCAATCTAGCAGTAACCAATTGTTCCTTCCCTCCCTCAGGTTTAAAAAAACAGCCCAACCTCTCTGTTTAGAATGTTTTCTTCTCTCTTTTAATCTGCTGACAGTGTATAGTGTAGAATCTGCTGAAAGTGATTAGGAAGTCTGTTGAGGCCTGTAGATGAAACAAGTAATGTTTGTTCAGTACAGTATGTCATTTAAAAAAATCTGTTCAGCTATAAGTAAATGAAACATTTTAATTCTTACTCGTATCATAGTCACAAAGTTAGTTATTGAGACTCTAAGTGCCAATTGATGAGAACTGCTGCATTTTCTGTTGCACAGCTAAGGGAATTTTAACCAGGAATTCAAAACTTTGAAACACTTCAGATGTTCAAAGAAAACGAGGGAGGAGGGGAATACATGCAACATCTGAGGAGACGTTAGGGACATGACATATAAACTAAGCCAGAGAAAATGGCTGCTGTTCCAAAACAAACAGACCATCTCCCCAACAACTGGCTGTTCAGACTTGGGTTTCTCAACAGGGAACAAGGTAGGAGAAAACCTTGTGCCCAGAATTCCTCAGTTACATTATCTGGTGATAAACAGAAAAACCTCACACTCCTCTCTAAACTACAGAAACAAACTTTGAACACAACCACACACACACAAACAAGGGCTGATTTTTAGAAATGTCTTAAAAGAGACTCAATGTTAAATTTCTATCCTTGCTGCAAAGCAGACAGTATTATAATCCAGAAATTCAGTGGATCCATCTGAATAAAAGCGCATATCACTTTCCACCAACTGTCTGGCCTGAAACGGGGCACTAGCAACTGCCAAATGACAGGGTTGCATTGTTAACTGTCAAGGATGTTATGAGCGATGAGGTTCCAAAGAATGTCTGGGATGCAATACTGACTCTAATTGACTGGACATTCCAACATCTCTTTAAAAGATGTCAGCTGGGGATATTTAAAAACAACAACTTTGCAAGCCACCCTTAAAGTTAAAAATTGCATCTTTAAATGGAAACATAATTCTGAAGATTTTTTTTTTTAAAAGGCATAACATAGTTTTTGCATATATACTTTTCTCAAGAGCGTATCATCAAATGTGAAAATACAGTGTCAAAGGTTCTGGCTGCAATTGTACAAGTCTCTGTGCAGAAAAGAACTACGGTACCCCAAGAGGAGTAAAGAAGTTGTACTAAGGGATGAGGGCACATAGGGTAGAAAACACCATGTTCTGTTTGAGAGCCCCCACAGCCCTGCATAATTGTAGTCATTAAATTGATTAAACATATGCTGTTGGTCAACTAAATTTAAAGTGCATTTTTGTCCATTTTGGAAATTTGTCCATTTCCTTCTACGGTCACCCCAGGAAGTTTGGTTTTTCTTCCAAATGATAGCCTATGACTTTTTAAAAAAAATAAAGGCCATTTTAAAGCCCTGTTACAATGTCATTCTAATGCTGCTTGCATATTTTTATTTTATTACATTTGTTTTTTATTATACGGTTACATTAACTATTATTTTATATTATTGTATTTGATTTGTTGATTTATTATGTTGTATGTTTGAAGTTGTTCTTGCAGCATGTTGTACACCACCCTGAGTTCCTTCGGGAAAATCAGGTGGTTAACAAATACAAAGAAAGAAAGAAAGAAAGAAAGAAAGAAAGAAAGAAAAAGAAAGAAAGAAAGGACGAGTTGTTGAGAAACAGGGCTACAGGTTATTTATTAATTTATTTATTTATACCACTGCCTCCCCGAAGGAACTCTGGGCAGTGTACAACAATCACAGAAAAATATGGAGAAGGTGTCTGACAGGCTGCCAAAACAAAAGATAAAATAAAATAAAATAAAATAAAATAAAATAAACAACAACACTCAAAACAATTAAAAAATAAATAATGCTCGGCAAGATAGTGGAACAGAGCAAACAAAACAAAAAACTCTAATGGTCTCCAAATGTCTCTCTGAAAAGCAGGGTCTGAAGGCTTTTCTAAAGGCGAGCAGGGACTGTGCAAGGCGAATCTCACTCGGCAGTTTGTTCCAAAGTGAAGATTCCTTTTCTTGTGATGATTTATCTACAAATGGCAGCCTGTCAGACACCTTCTCCATATGCATAAAACAAGCAACCTGTTACCCTAGTTTTTAAATAACTCATATTTCTATCTTTCTGTTTCATCTCTCATCTTTCCCTCACGACAGCAGAAGGTAACCAGAGTTAAAACAATTAAATGGAAATTAAATGAAAATGGAACACCCAAGAACTTCACAGCAGTTATTCAAGGTAAAGGACTCCCTTAAAAAGTACAGTTTTGGCTACAAGTCTTAAAGCAATTTCCTCATCCTTTTATGGAGGGCACCCCGTTTATGCTCCAGTCAGAGCCCTTCTTGATTATATTTAACACAACACTGTTCTACAGTGGAACCTTGACTTACATACTGCTTGACTTGCATCATATTTGACTTGCAGCAAGAAGGGGCCTGTTTGACTTGAGTCGCAGGCTTTGACTTACAGCTCGGAGCCCCGGAGCAAGGCACCGGAATTGGGCGGCAGCCACAACCCAGCATCGCGGCTGCCGCCTCCAAACTGCTCCTGCCTTCTTCCCCTCCTCCGGCAGCGACGGCTTCGGCGAGGCCAGCTCCGAGCACCTGGAGCTGGTCCTCAGCCTCACCGAAGCCGCCGCTGCTGCCAGAGGAGAAGAAGGGCCGGGAGCTCGGGTCTGGCCTCGCTGGTTAGACAGTCTGGCTGCAGAATTCTGGTCCACAATGGAAGCATTTTAGGTGGGGAGCTGTACAGTTGTGGGACTCTAATGGTAAGCATCGAGTTGTTCAGAACTTGGAACATCAGGTTAAAAATCAGTAAAACTTAAATGTTAGACATTGTTGCTATGAACATTAAAAAGTGGAGGTGTATAACTTGTGGACTATAATTCCACTGCCTCCTCCTCTCTTTGAAGAGACATTTCATTTACATCCCCGGAAGGAATCTCCTGTCCCAGTCATATTTGTGTTAAATTGCTGTTTTGGGGGGTCTTTTTCATCATCTGGAACGGATTAATCCACATTCCCATTACTTTCTATGGGAAATGTTCGTTTGACTTAAGTAATGTTTGACTTAAGTCTAGACCACTGGAACGGATTAATGACGTAAGTCAAGGTTCCACTGTAAACGTCCTAAATGGTTTTAGCTCATAGTAAGACCATCCCTTTTCACTGGATGTGGAAACAAAATGGTTGGCAAATGTACCGGAACCACCCTAGACTGACTGATCACAACCCTTCATGCTACGTCACGACCAGGCTTCTGTATTCTGAACCAGGCTATGTTTTCCAAAAGTAACAGCCCCAAGTAAAGCATGTGTGAATAATAATGCCACCCGGATGTTACTAAGGCACAAGTCACTAAGCCATGTTCTTGAAAAAGAGACACCACCAGCTGGACACAGAGAAATACTGTACATCTGAGGCTGGCCATTACAACTGCCACCGGGCAGGGCTGAGCCTGGAAGCAGTGCTGGATTCAGCGTTCACTCCAAGGCTGTGCACCCAGTTGCCAAGACCCCAGGCCATAAGTCCAGTTAAAACATGGTAGACATATGGAGGTAAACTGCTCCTGGAGACTTCCTGGAAGAGACGTAAGAGTAAGATGCTTTTAAATAAGAAAATAATTGAATAAACTTCTATCAGCAGATCTTCTCAATCGGCAATACTTTCATCTTTTCTCACCTAACTTTCATCTCTCATAAACGAAACCTATGTTGTCCCTCCTTGCCAATAACACGTAGGAAAAGGCCCTTGTCACCTAGTTCCTTTCTCAGACCCCTGCTGAATGATGGGGAAGTCCTCAAATTTCAGGAAATCATCTCTTTGACTAGCAGGCAAGCAAGTCTCCTGCTGGAAGACAGGAAAACAGCAGAAGTGTACAAATAATGGGGAAAAAACAGAAACCTGTTTTGGTTTAATATGGGGCAGGGAATGCATGGCCTTTCAATTGTTTGTTGGCTGCAACTAGACATGGGCACGACCAGAAAAAATGACGTTTCGAGTTTTCGTTTGTCGGAACGGGTCCGTTTCGGGTCGTTTCCGTTTGTCGTGAAATTTTTCAAAAAATTGTCGTTTCGTTTGTCGTTTGCACCGCGATTTAGCACGATTTGACTTTCCCCAGAGCATAGGGGCGTCCCGCAATCAGGGCCGGCACTAGGTGTTTTTGCGCCCTAGGCGGTGGGCAGGGCAGGGGGTGGCAGGGGGAGGTGCGGGCGCGCGGCGGTGGTGGGGGGCCATGAGCGGGCGGCGGCCATGGGCGGGCAAGTGGGAGGGTGGCGGCGTGGGCGGACGGACGAGTGGGCAGTTAGGATATCACTTAGGATAGAGGTTCTGTTCTTGGCTTGCACCCCAAATGTGTGTGTGTGTGTGTGCAAGTAAATTGAAGTTGGGAAAATAGAAAATAAATGGTAGTATATAATATATTTTTAAAATAAATCCACACCTCCCACTCCCAGTCGAACCTCCCCCTTTATCCAATATCAGAAAAAAATCCTCACAAACTGCCAGAGAAGAAATAAAGAAGAAACTGCTATTCCCTTCAGCAGACAAAGCTGCAGGGAATCAAAGAAATTATTTTCTAAATTCAATTCCCTCCCTGCCTGCCTAACTTAAATCCTAAAGCCTCCAGCCTCCCTCCTCAATCTCGATCGGATCACACCAGCACCAGCAGCCAGCCCTCCTCCCTCAACCACATCCATACACCCGACTGCGATTTCTGGAAGGTGCCTCGGCTTTTTATGCCCTCCGAGACATCCAGAAGTGTCAGTCAAAAACCTGGCGATGCCATTGGTGGAATGGTTCAAAAAATTTGCATGGTCCCATCCCATGCCCAGCCCAAATGGGCAGGTCTAAAAAATAAAAAAATAAAACAAAATAAATACGTTTTATTGCTATAAAAAAGCCCACTGCTGCTACTATTAAAATTCAGGCATTTAAAATAAATAAATTTCACATGTTTCTGTGGTGATTTGGTGTGTTTTTTGACCACGATTTCAAAAGAAAAATTGTGGTCGCCATTTTGGATCCCCCCACCACATGGCATAGCGAGATGATGAGGATGACCCCCCCCCAGCCTGGTGCAAGCAGCCCAGCACAGAAGAGGGGGGGAAAGGCTGGGGACCCCCCAGAAATCACCCCTCTGGTAGGTGGCAAAGCCTCAGGCAGGCATATTTTCACCTGCTTTTTTGGCCGGGAGTTAGGGGGGGTTAAAAACTTTTTCTGTGCTTCGCATTGCGTGATCGCCGCAATGCCACAAACGGAAACGAAAAACCCGACCAAATTTTTCTTTTTTCGGTTCAAGTTCAAGTTCTGACGGCTTAATTATCGTTACCGTCTCCGTTACATAATGGAAACGATAACCGAAAACGTAAACAACAATTTCGCCGAGTCATGCCCATGTCTATGCAACTCCCATTAGGCCAGCCAGTCAAGGGCAGAAGACAGTAAGGCAGGCCTGCCCAAAGTCCGGCCCGGGGGGGGGGGGGGGGCCAAATCCGGCCGGTCAGGCCATTCTGAGTGGCCCGCAGCTGGCTGGCCTGCCCCTCCCTCCCCCTCCTGGTGTAAGGAATTTAAATTTATGGGGGTCCCGTGCCAGCGTGCCTGCGCTTCATGGGCTGCAAAAGACCAGTCTGAGTCTCAGGAGACGAGAAAAGAATTTATTGATTGATCAATCAAGGGACCTCCACACTTTTGGTGGTGAGAAGTCCACCCAGAAAACGAAAGGAGATATTTTTATAAGGTTTTTCCAGCATTTTTTTTCTCTCCGCCCATCCGAATTTACGTCATATACATTTGTTACATGCATCAAACACTAATTGACATCTTTGGTACACTTGCCTAAAAGTTCTAACTGGTACGTTTGATCTCCTCCCCTCACAACCAGGGAGGGTAGGATCATCCTTATGTCCTTGGACATTTTGACAGTTACGAACACCAGACGCTGAGATAAGGCTTCCTGGTACGCCTTGGACACACGTTAATTGCTAGTGTGTGATCCTCAAAGCTTTGGAACTTAATTGGATCCTTGAATTCATAATTGCCTTAGCTGACTTTGCGGAAGTTCCTTTCTCTATTCTAGCCGGAAAGGCTTGACCAAAGATTCTAAGTTTACAAGAATACACTGTAGATACATGTGTATGTGATACATATATGTCTATCTATATATATATACGTGGAGTGCTTAAGTGAATATAACTACATTATTCGTGTCACTAGTGTGGCTATATATATATATATGTATTGCTTAGAATACATTGTTGTTGAATACATGAGGGCTTGTCCATACCTGTGGTTAGTGAAGCAGCCATATATATTTATAAATATATAATTAGTCAAATGTCCTCCCTTACACTCGGCCCTGAACGGATTTCTGGAAATTTATGCCAGTAAATTTCCCAGAAAACGTCATGGACTTGTAAGGGACGAACAAAACATATCAAAGGTATATGTACAAAAGTGTGAACATTGCGTGAGCCCCCTATGTCATTCCTGGGGTGAGATGGTCTTCATGGCTCATGGAAGGACTTTCTATTTTCCTGACAAAAATTTAGGCAGGGCAGTCAGAAAAACATTCTCAGTCCTTTTTCCCCAAGGGGCTTATAGGCACAGTTCAAGAAAATGAATTATCATAAAATGATTTGTGGCGTCTCAAGTCAGGGGGACGATCAAATAGGTGAAGGCCAAGGGAATACCCCTTAATTCATTAGGGCACTTTCTAGAGTAAAATGTTAAGTTAACAGATGAAGTGTTGCCATGCTTGGGATGTAAGAAGACTTCCCCCTGGTCGGACCCACAGACTGCACTGGATGGATATGTTCCACGGACCACAGCATTTAAGTTTCCCCTGTTGGAGAAATGCATCGTGGTCACAGCAGTATAAGGTGACCTCCCAGGCCATGTTGTACACTTCTCAAGGATCCCAAATTCTCAACTTTTGAAAGGGGGCTGGCATAAGAATTTTTGCTAATATTGTGATAGACTTGGATATCACGATCCCCGTCCCAAAGCGATAATTAAACATGCTTTAAACAGCAGATTTGTTCATTACCTTATTTTAGGACCATCATGAAACCCAAATTAATTTGCCTGCCACAGCAGTGCACATGTGAGATTTCGTGTTTGTGTGTTTGGTAGTCAGGCTAAGAACCCTGAATTCTAACAAAGCACCACACTGTAGGTTCATTTTGCAAACCAAATACTTATAAGGAAAATATGCCCTTCTTAGCCCACCAAGGAAATATGTGGGCCAGGCTACTTTGCTAGGTTTTTTCCAACCTTATTTAGGTGTGTGTGGTGTGCATTCAAACTCAGATAATAGCAGGCTGTGCAGAATCACCCAGTTGTGTGTGCATTCTCAATTGATAGACATTTGCAATGATACTAAATAAAGGTAATATACATATCATGAAGGCTGAAAAAGGCATAAGACACATCTAGATGGTGCTTAGAAAACCCACCTTGCGCCATACATTCTCATGGTAAAGTCATGAATGAGCCGTTGAAATCCGGTCAGAAATGTCTCTGTGGCTGATAGTTTACACACAAAAATCTGCCTCGTAAACATGGGGCCAAGATTAGTTCATCAGTGTCTTTGGTGAAGAAAATAATGTAGATATAGCTACTTCATAAAGCCACTTTTTCTTAGGTATAAAGGCTCGTGAACACCCATGGGCACCAAAATGTCTCTCATTCAATACAAATTGCATAGAAAGGCAAGTCATAATCTCTGGCACTCAATGCTTTGTGAGTAAAAAGCATTTTCAGTGGCCAAGCATGATCATTACATAAAACGGCACATCCAGAGAAGCACTTCAGTAAGAGTTTTCACAGTGACTATCAATAATAAACAATAAACACTATCATAATAGAGCCCAGGGTAATGTAAATATTTAAAGTTGCTCTGGAGCCTACCGTCACGCAGGAGAAAAAAAAATAGCGCTCACTTGTCGGATGCTGGGAGGCTGGTGTGTGCGTGTGTGGCAACACAAGTTCATGGTGATCCAGGGCACGCGCACAGGCATCAATGAAGGTCTGAAAGCAGTATTTAAACCCCAAGTCTCTGTCCCGGTGAAAAAGGGGTTAAATTGCAGACGTGAAGTCTGTTGGCCGCAATCCAAAACAAGAGTCAGTGGCTGTTTCAGACCCACTCTCTCCCCCCATAAACAAACAGAAAAGAAAAGAAAAGAAGGAAATGAGAGACAGGAAGACAGGATTTTAATCTGTCAACCTGAGTTGAAAGTGAATCCGCAGGCTGCTTTGGGACCCTCCGAAGTATCAAACACACGCTGTCATCTGGGGAAGGATGGGCAGGATGCGGTGACCACAGGTCAGGTTCATGTTGTCGCCCGCCGTTCAGGGTGAAGTCATCTAAGGCATAGGGGCAATCTACAGCAGAGGGCAGAAGGCGTCACCGGTCAGGCCTCACTCCCTCTCGGTCGCGGGCACGGGGTCACGCTGGGTGAAAAAGGCTGACATCACTGGATCCTGGAGCCCACATCGATCGAACCCACGGAGCGAAGTCATCATGAAGATGGCATCATCAAAGGCATCAAAGGCGGGGAGGGAGGTCCAGGAGGGATGGCAGAATGGAGGGCAGGAGGGTCCCCATCTGAGCATCTACGACCGGCGGCGTCAGCTTTCCAAACCCGACCGACTCCGTGATCCAAAAATAAAGAACGGGTGGGCGTTTTTCCCAGAGCAGAAACCCGACCTCCAGGATGTACCTGGGTAAGGGAAGAACAAACACACGACCACAAACAAACACAGAACACAAACACACACGAAATGCCCCGCAGCTGTCTTTGTGCTGCAAGGCAGGGTGGCACAGTCTATCTGACAGTCTTAAAAACAGGAATGAGAGGGAAAAAATGTTGCAAAAGGTAGGATAAGGCTTCCGTTTTTGTAGAACCAGTCTGTGAATGGGGGAAGCCAAAGTTTATGGTGAGGACGCATCTGTAGTCGGCCGTGTATGATGAGTGCTTGCAAGATGATCTCGCAGGATCTCACAAGCGAGGGGCTCAGGCGTTCCCAAACAGGCACCTGAGATAGATCTCATCCCCAAAGTCAAATAGCTCTGCTACATGGGGACAATCAAAAATGGAACAGGCAAAAACGTCCCAGGGTCGCAAAGTGATCTCTGAGCATGAAGCAAAATGCGCCAGGGGGAGATGGGCTTGGAATGTGGCGTGGTATAGTCTCGGAAAAAGTACGGCTGATACAGGATTGGGGAAAAATAGGAGCAGGCACCACATTCATATTACTACCAAGTCCCCAAGGGCACGGCGAATTCCCATTTGGAAATCGTGCAGAAATATATGTAATCCGGCATCCGTGAGATGAACACCGTCCCTCCTGAATAAGTCAGGCGGAGGGAGTGTCAAAGCTGGATGAGTAATCACATAGCCAGAATGCCGACGTAAAAATGCAGCAACTTTTTGATTTAAATGTTTCCTAGCCCTTTCAATCTTGAGGGGATTAGATGCCCCTCTCCATATGAGCCTAGGGAGCATGAAGGACCAAATGATTTTTGTATGTGGGTAAAGTTGCTTAAAAGTCCGCAAGTCAGCTATGATGCGGCGAGTCAGGGCCGGACCTCTCACCGTGGTCAGATCATTGCCTCCCAAATGGATGAGCAAAATATCAATTTCACATTCGCGAGCCATAAGGGTCGCGGTTTCGAAGAACGAATCCCAGGACATTCCCCTGATCCCTTTCCAAAGCACTTGAAGGGGGCGGCCAAGGCATAAATTCACGCCCCACGCCGACATCCGGGCAAATCTAAACGCCCAGTATATAAAACTGTGCCCCAGAATTACAACACGGCGAGTCGTGCAATGAATTGGCCTTAAAATACGTAAAATATTACGCCCCCCACGTCCAGCAATCGGAGGTGCACGTCGGGGCTGTGTGGTGGGTCGGGCAGGGTGGCCCTCTTCTGGTTGCTGGTTAGGATTTATAGAAGCCATGGCCCATACTATACACACACACACACGCAGACAGAGAGAGAAAAAAATGGTAAAAGAGAATTAGTGTCTCTCTGCAAGGCTGCAAAGGCGCCAATCTGTCCTAGTGCGTGTCGGGGGCTGGTGTGTGTGTGTGTGTGTGAGGCAAGACGAGCTCTTCTGGTTCGTCGCTCAAGAAAAAAAAATACATGCAAACACCCACGAGTACACAGCCTCACACATGTTGGCATCTGCCATGGATTTAAAAATAGTGACGATGTCACCAGGTTCAAAAACAGCTAGTTCTCCATGCTGGCGCAAAAGGGTATAAAAAGGGTGAAGTTGCTGGCCTGTCAGCCTCACCTCAAAGTAAAAGTCAGGTGCTTGCAAAAGCCCCCATTCCCCCCCTCAAAACAATAGAGAGAAAAAGAGGGGGGGGGAAAGGCAGGAAGCCCTCTCCTAGTGTCTCTGCTGGCTGGTTAGGAGTGACATGCCATGGCACAAACTGCTTGACCACACAGAGATAGAAGGAGAGGAAAAAAGGCTGATAGTAGTTTAATAGCTATCAAGTAACTAAGAGTCTATTTCCAGCAGGTGTCCTACTTGGAAAGGAAAGGGTTAAAAAAAAAAAACAGACGGAAATAAGGCTAGGTGAGCATTATTAAGTCAAAAGGAGAACGTCTGCTCGAGATTTTTAGGAATATAGGATGTGAAAGAGGTGTAAAAAAATCAGGCTGGTTGCCAGCATGCTTGAAATTCCTGAGGGAAGAGGATGGGGTCAACTTTGTGAAGGGGAAGGAGGGGGTGAAGGCAGAAAAAGGAAGGCGGGGCAATGGACTTTTGAATTCTCCCCGCAGGCTGCTTTACACAGCCTGAGGCAGGAAGGTGAGCCCCTTCAATTACCCTGTAATTAGGTGCAAAAAAAAAGGGCACTAAACTAATTAAGGCAACCTATTATCCCTGTGGTTTGTGAAGTTATCTACTTAAGCCTAATTTGGGATGCATGGCTCTCGTACAAAAGAAACAAGAGCCAGAGTGTGAGACCCCGCGTTATTGATACGCCTTAAAAAAAATGTCACAGGCGTTTCCAGCCAGAGTGTGAGAACAAGCAAAATGATTTTATTTTATGTTATTTTTACCTTTTGGCGGCTTTTAAGAACCCCTTCGTATTCTAAATAAAAAAAACCTTGTCCTGCTCTCAAAAACCTGTTAGCAGCTGCTTTAAAAAGAGGAAGGGGAGTCCCTGCTTTGGACCACTTCCAGCACAGAAGTCTCAGGCCCTTCGTTTTCCTCATGGAGCTGACGTACTACAAGGGATTTGGATAAAGATTCCATATTCAGAGATTTAGACAAATTTTGTTGGGGAAAATAGGGACTGTCTAAAAGCTTGGATTAAATAATGTAATGGGATACAAATAGAGCCTCTGCTTCTCAATTGCTGGAGCGTTCTGTGGGTTGCTGCCTCAGTCTGCCCATCATGAACCCTGCCCATTCTCGTCCCTGACTTACACTTTCCTTCTACCTCGTTTCCTTTAACTACTCCTTTTCTCTCTCTCTCTCTCTCTCTTTCCTTTCCTCTCCCCGTTCTAATGGCATCTCCAAGGTCCTGATTTAGGTAGGAGATGGGAGGGAATTCTATTTTCAGTTGCTCCTAAGAATCTCCTTGTTCCAAATTAAATTGTCTTATGGTTCCAGCCAGGGCTTACTTGCAAGGGGAGGGGGGAAAGGCTGCCCTAAGCCTTTTAGGTGCAAAATCTTAAGGAATGATGTTATCACTTGGTTTTTTAATTGCTAGCTTGCTGGGCTATGAGTACAAAAATGCTAGCTGTCTTTTCAGAGCACATAGTCGGTCTGAAAAGGGGTGGATGTTCATTTCACCCATGGGACCGGCCGCGCAAAAAAAAAAAAAACGTATTTCTCAAACGCCCTGTGATGATTTCTTCACAAGCCAGGCTAAGTTATACAAAACATGCGGCTTGAGTATTCAAAAATATCTTCTTGCAGTGTTTATACTTCCCTGGTTTATAAAATTGGGGTCTTCTCATTTTGGGTGATTTTTACTGCCTCTGGACATATTAACAGGCAATACATGGCTTGCCACCCTCCCCTTTTGAGGGCTAGAAACTTAATCTTTGGGATGTTAAAGTCCTGCCTTTGTCAGAGGGGACTTTCTTGAAATTTACATTTGTTGCATTCAATATCAAAATCAGGTCTCCTTATGGCAATGTGCCAATCTTGCCACAGGGTTCCTTAACAAAGGGCACAGAAGCTGAATTAAGTTATGCCCATCTACCTTTTTGTTAAAGGTTTAGTAGTATGCTCATAAATTCCCCGCATACCAAACGGACTCACACTCAATTAATTACACATCAAGCACACACAACAGTTGATACTAAGATTTGATTTCCCTGCTTTTGACTATTAATAGTTCAGAAATAAGGTACTAAAAATGCATTACTCAGATACCCTATGATTTTTTCCTTGTAAAATATCCCTTCAGCTGGTAAATTTTGTTGCGTGACCAGCCAGTCACAAAATATGCGGGATGTTGTTTATCCCTGAGTATTCAAAAGTATTTTTCTCACTGCCCATATTCCCCTGGTATTATCAAAATTGCTGGAGGGGTCTCCTAGTTGGCAGAGTTTTTAGTCTCTTATATTAATTAACTAAGCACGTCCTTGTACATTCACACACCTCTTGCTAGCAGGTCATAATTGGTCTGTCCTCCTGAGGGCTAGAATCTTAATTTGAGATGGTAAAGTCCTGCCTCATCCTAGTTAGAGGGGTTCTTCTTAAAGCTTACTCATGTTCCATTTAATACTAAAATCATTACTTCTTGTGGCAGAATTCCAATGTTACCACATCGCACATCAAAAGGGGGTGCATAAACTGCACTAATTTATCCCCATAGGCTTACTTTAAAGGTCTAACTGTGTTCCTATGATTTCTCCCACACAAGCATCAAACGGACTCACACCTCAACACTCAAATGCCCATCATACACGCCAACATGTGATTCAGCAACCATACACCACTCTCCCACATTTCTGTTTCCCCAGTTAACTGCGATCCCTTGCCTAAGAATAGATCTTTCTAACTTCTCTAAAATCAAACGAAGATGGTGGAACTCCGTTGGTATTGTGGGGCAAAGATTGCCAGTCTTTGCCCCTGCTTAAGACACAGGGACTGGCCACTTCCCTATGGTTACCCAAAAGAATTCAACTTAACACCCACATATATATTTAAACATCAGTAAATCCTCTGAGGAAGCCAGAGCAGTGCTCTGCTTCTAATTCTTCAAACACTTGGGGAGGGGGACACTAGGGTTATTCGAGAGGAGCTCTCCTCCACCCTCGGGGGCCCTCAGAGTCTCTCAACTCTGAGTCCACCCTGGTCCGCGGGATGCTAGAGACACACACAGTGTCTCTTCTCGTCTTCCTCCCTCCCCGGGGCCGACTCATAAGAATCCGCAATCTTCTCCACTCCACAGAGCTGTTAGATTCGAACTCACGCCACCCCACAACTAGTTTTCTCTTCTTACCAGATTTCTTTTGCGCAGTCCTCTTACAGTTCCTCCGTTGTTCTGCCGGCTTTGTTTTCTCCTTAAATAACAGTATTGTGTCCAATGCTGATAGAACAAGTCTCCTCTCAAAATCAGAGGGTCCGGACTAGATTTGTTCAAGGGTCAGCATGAATCCTCACTGTGATTTAAGTCAGACTCCCAAGAGCGCTGGGGCAGTGGCACTTTTCCCCGGCATCTCCACCAGAAATGTAAGGAATTTAAATTTATGGGGGTCCCGTGCCAGCGTGCCTGCGCTTCATGGGCTGCAAAAGACCAGTCTGAGTCTCAGGAGACGAGAAAAGAATTTATTGATTGATCAATCAAGGGACCTCCACACTTTTGGTGGTGAGAAGTCCACCCAGAAAACGAAAGGAGATATTTTTATAAGGTTTTTCCAGCATTTTTTTCTCTCCGCCCATCCGAATTTACGTCATATACATTTGTTACATGCATCAAACACTAATTGACATCTTTGGTACACTTGCCTAAAAGTTCTAACTGGTACGTTTGATCTCCTCCCCTCACAACCAGGGAGGGTAGGATCATCCTTATGTCCTTGGACATTTTGACAGTTACGAACACCAGACGCTGAGATAAGGCTTCCCTGGTACGCCTTGGACACACGTTAATTGCTAGTGTGTGATCCTCAAAGCTTTGGAACTTAATTGGATCCTTGAATTCATAATTGCCTTAGCTGACTTTGCGGAAGTTCCTTTCTCTATTCTAGCCGGAAAGGCTTGACCAAAGATTCTAAGTTTACAAGAATACACTGTAGATACATGTGTATGTGATACATATATGTCTATCTATATATATATACGTGGAGTGCTTAAGTGAATATAACTACATTATTCGTGTCACTAGTGTGGCTATATATATATATATGTATTGCTTAGAATACATTGTTGTTGAATACATGAGGGCTTGTCCATACCTGTGGTTAGTGAAGCAGCCATATATATTTATAAATATATAATTAGTCAAATGTCCTCCCTTACACTGGGGCTTGCAGTGGGGTGGCAGGGTCGGGGAGCAACCGGCCCCTGACACATTCTCAGCCACCAAATCTGGCCCTCCTTACAAAAAGTTTGGGCACCCCTGCAGTAAGGCCTTTGGTCCTACAACATATAAACAAATAAAACAAAACAAAAAAATATAAAAAAACAAACAAAAACATACAACAAATAAAATAAATAAACATCTGTCATGTTGTTGCTCCATCTTAAAACTTGCTTTTAACCCACTCCATATAGGAGGTGCTTGTGCAATGGAATGCATATGAAAAACCCAAACCGCTTGTAGATCTAGCCTGGTAATAGCCTGAATGGCTGCCATTCCTCCAAGGCCACAGAAGAGTCCTTCTATGAAGAATCACACAGGCCCAAGCTTGTGTTCTGACACTGGGGTTACAGCTCAAGGCCACCATGCCTCTTCCATTTCAACTTCACTTTCTCAAAGCAATCAGAAACCAACTCATCATGGCAGCACTAATCCAGCGATAATGCCTCACAATCCCCACTGTCGGCTTCTATCTTACTGCTAACATTTTCAATCTTTGCCTAGCCTTTTGCAGACTGCCTCACCGCTCCAAATACACAGTAAAAGTGCCTTAAAAGTATATCACAAAGGCAGTGACTGGGAGTAATATTGCCACCTACTGGAAACAATATTAACCTGACACACAATGTTTGTTGTTCGGGAGATTAAACAACATATCACAATGTAAAGATGAGCAGTATCCGCCTACTGAATCGAGCTTCAGTTCTGTCCTTTGATCAGAATCCATTTCCTGATAGCCCAGCAGTTACAGAGACCACTTGCCTATCTTTGACTAAGATGGCACAGTTACATGACCCGATCTACTCACAAATAGCTCAAAAAGATGGAGGGAAAGCAATGGGAACAAACAGGGAAACTGGAAGAGAAAAAATATTTCCCAAAGCACCTGTATTTATAGTTCAACAGTGAGCAATATGTTCTGGGGAGGAAAGGAGGTGTACTGCCAACACCAAAAGAGTATACAAAAGCTTTAATCAACCGATCCTCGTAAAGGAAACAATGCATTCTCAAATGCAATGGCTTTGCTGAATAAGCAACACAGACCTGCAGTAATATTTTCCTTTCTGGGTTTTGCTGCTCATGCAGAAACCGGTTCTTCAGCAGAGATCTCAGGACTGAGCCCTTCAGGTCTCTAACTAGACTGGCTACTGTCCATGAACCATGTCTGGTTTATGGTTCCTTAACTTGCAACATTTTGCTTCTGTTTTATCGTTCTCCATCTCGAATAAAATATATTTATGTAAGTACAGGAGCTCCTTGGTACTAAACCAGGCACCAACTAGTCAGCCAACTGCAGCTGCTCTTCAGTCTTAACAATCACTCTGGGAAATGCTAAGATTCAGGGTTGTGGAAGGAAGGCTCGGTGTTGTTCCTGGACATTTGGGCCACACTCTACTTGGAGTTGAGGAACTGAACACCCAACTTCTGAATCCACAGCCAGATGACTATCTCACTGGGCGATCCAACCGCAATTGTCCAAAATGTCTGCCTTGCTGCAGGCCTCTTGAAACATACTACTTTCATTCTGGAGGAAGTGACTGGGCATGCAAAGCAAGAATTTCCTTGAAATGCAAATACAGTGGTATCTTGTATAAAGGAATTAATTCGTTCCAAATGAAATTATGTTAAGCAAATTTTCCTTTATACAAATTTCCCATAGGAATGCACTGAAAACAGAGTAATCCCATTTTTATGTTGTACAGATTTGCCCCATAGGAGATTATGTTAAGCAAATTTTCCCTATCGCCGGATTTTTTAATGTTGTACAAATTTTATGTTATACAAACTGTTTGTTATACAAGGGTCCACTGTAGTAGCTTTAGAGAGGCAATTCTTCTCAGGTTCGTTTTAGAGTGAGAAAGAAGTAAACCCTCCCTTCTTCATGGCACACAGGCTGCTCAGACTTGCTATGGATGGTCTTTATACAACTTCCAGAACACGGCCAAACAGCCCCCAAAACTCGCAAGAGCTATCAGATCCTAACCATGAAAGTCCTCGAGAATACATTATCTTTATACAATTTAAAAAATGCGTGTTCATACACTTAATTTGTTTGGCCCTTAGTGGCATGGCTGTGGTTTTTCATTCTACCTGGACCTGGGCAGTGTTTGATGAAGAGAACATATAGAAGAGGTGGCTGAGGACTGCAGTCTCACCTGCCTGGACAGGTAGGATTTAAAAGGAATGCAAGCTGTGTTTCAGCTCTTTTTCCTTCATCTCACATACAACTCAGGATAATCAAACCAATGCCCTGGCTCCGTGAGACCAAGGCCGTTACTTCACAAAGTGCATTGCTTCGCAGCGGCATTGCCTTCGCTTTGAATTCGGTGGCGGTCACGTGCTCTCCCTTCGATCCCACCCCTGTTTCTCAGTACTCACACGGAGCATTTCTAGGACCGAATCGATTACTACCTCACGTGCTCCCTTCGCATTAGAAAACTGCTTTGTAACGTCCGGTTCCACCCTCCTTTTATTTAAAAAAAAATATTAACTCGGTGTATCGATGCATCAATTAACCGAAATATCGATGCATCAATATTTCGGTGCAAAAGTAACTATAAAAAAAAAAAAACACACAAGTCCACACGTGACGTTGGGAGCGAAGCGAGATGCGAAGCAAAAAGATTCCAGGCCGCTGGCAGGGGAACCACTCACCCCGCTTGGAGCACGGTAAAGGGGGCGTGGTCGGGGTGGCATCGCAGCCAAAAAGGAGGAGCGTGCGGACTGAAACGATCGATTCACACAGAAATGAGGGCTTGCTGCGAAGCGAGCGGTTCGTGAAGTAACGGCCCAAGAGGTCATCAGGCCCTGGTCACCACCATTAGGATAAGAATTCTGCAGCCTTTGTCATAAAAGATTGTACTTGACTTCCAGATCTGTATCTCTTCAAAATATCTTGGACCAAGACCAAGGTCTAGGCATTATTTCTGTAGTACAGATCTACAAATAAGGTGGTGGCTATTTATTTCTAGTCAATATGGTTTATTGGTTTCATTTTTAGTCTGCCTTTCTTCCAACAAGCTCAGGAAGGTTCGGCGGAGAATGTGGTCTTCCAAGCCAGGCTTCCCTTGAAAACAGTACAGAGACTTCAGCAGGTCCAAAATGCAGCAGCCAGTCTGATTACCAGAACTAGTAAATTCAATCAAATCTCCCCAGTTCCAGTCCACCTTTACTGGCTCCCTCTTCATTTCCAGGCTCAATTCATGGTGCTGGTTACGACTTACAAAGCCCATAATGGTTACGGCCATTTTTGACAGAACATCCCTCCCAGATATCAGCTACCCTCTCAATCCATGTTGCTAAAAACAACAACATAGAGGGAGTGATGATAAGGATTCAGGCCTTTTCGGTGGTGGCCCCTATTCTCGGGAACAAGTTACTGACAGAGATATTCCAGGCTCCTTCCCAAGGAAAAGGTGTCAATAGGTGTCAATAGCAAGGTGCTGGCCACCTGCCCTGTACAGTCATTAACAGCAATCATCACGCTAGCAAATGGTGTCAGAAAGCTCTAGCATGGCCCAGCGCAGGGGAAAACCATGAGCAACATCCAAAACAGAGTGCACATCTTTCAAAATGCCATCCGGCTAAAGGTCCAGTATGAAAGCCGGCATGATGACTTGGAGGGGGAATGTGCCATGGGTGCGCAACATGTCTGCTTCTCTATTAAAATCCTCTAGCTGGATTGCAGGTTCTATAAGGAATGTGTTTAATGATGTCCAGAGAAAGGGAGTAAGAAAATAAAGTGTTGCTGTTTATTAGAAACAATTTTCACCTTCCCCAGATTGATAAACATGGATAGATATTTTATGTGGAGATGATAGGTCTATCATACACTGCATTCTCATCTCCCCAGAAAAGCAGGTTTTGCTAAGCTATAACATTTGACAATAGAATTCATAGTGCCTGGATGTTTTCCTTTTAAATCTTTCACTGTTTACTTATTCACATTTCATATAAACCAGGGAACTATCCATTCTACATGGTATATGGACTTGTTCCAACTATTTGTGATTAAGCATAAATAAAGGGGGAAAGATTTTCTTCTTTTTAAAGACATTTCAAACAATTAACCAACACTTCTGTTAATTGATTGCACAATGCTATACTAGCCACCAGATGTCAGTATATATCAACAGACTTCTGGATGTCCTAGAACAGCATCAAAAATAAATAAAAAAAATAAAATAAATTCACAGTTATCCAGGGTACCCTTTGGATTCCTTGGAAGCTGGTCAATAAGTAGCCTTTCCCTCATCCTGAATGACTTTACATTCATTCACACATACTGTGCAAAGAGAGTAACACACGTCAGACAATATGTGAAAGGTGACTTCAGTAAAACCCTAGTATTTTAAGGGATTATCCAGTTATCTCAAAAGGTAAAGGCAATCTCTTTGCAGAGGACAATGAGCTTTAGTTTTTCATGCATGAAAAAGTACGTGAATTCTTTAATTTGGACTAGATTGTATATATACTTTTAAATTGTTTTTAGCTTTTAATAAACCAACAGACATGGTGTATCTTCCCACTCCAACCGGGGTGGAGGTGGGAGAGAGACGGGATTAAATTCTGGACATTCCTGAAAGTGCTATTAAAACTTCCAAGATTTCCTTCAGGATGAAGGGTGTTGATTCCTTTAGTGCAGCTGCTATTCACAACAGGGGCCCTCTGGAGTGAGGTGGAGACTGGTATATTTGAAGGGGTCACAGACTGGAAACAGTTCTTCACACATCCCTTTATATGGTCCGTTGTGTGATTTATACAAACCTGATTTGGTCTATCTTTCCTTCATATCATGTTTACGGCCGTGGCTCAAAAAGAAGTGGAGGAAACTGAGAATGGCTGCTGTAGAGCAGTGCTTCCCAACCACAGATCTCTTCATGTTTTTGGACTACAATTCCCAGAAATCATAGCCAGTACTAAGTAGTATAATACTAAGAATTTCAGTCCAATGACATTTGGGGACCAAGGCTGGGAACCACTGCTTTAGAGGGATACCCTATTTCTCTGCAATGTTCCATGGATACGAGATTACTGGAGCACCAATCCATCTGGACAAGAAGATTGTAGAAAATGCTTGGAAATTATATGTTGCTATTCTAACAAGCAAGAGTGTACTTAAGAATGTCCATGAAACATTACACTAAAATATGAAAGTTAGTCTTTAAGGTGCCACATGTATTTTGTTTTTGTTTTGTTTTTCTTTTATGTTTGCCTGGAATTCTTAATTAAACAGAGTCCTGGTGCTTCAATGTAATGAGCAATCATAATATATAGTGGTACCTCTAGATACGAATGCCACTAGATATGAAAAACTCAAGATGAGAAGGGAAATCCATCTGGGTGCAATGGACCCTAGGAATGGAATCTTCCAGAAAACTTCTGCAAAAAACTCGAGATATGAAAATTCCCTATGGGAAAACTTGAGATACAAAATTTTTGCAGAAGACTTCAATGCCCAGGTTGCATTGCACTCCATTCAGATACATGATACAAACATTTTCATGATACAAAGTGTCTCGAGAAATGAATTAATTTCGTATCTAGAGGTACCACTGTAGATCCAAACATTATACTGTACTCTGAAACAGCTACTAGTCTTCTCTTCTACTTTCAAGCAAACAGTACAGCAAAGAGGAATATGGATGAATTACTAGAACAGTGTTTTTCAACCACTGTTCCGCGGCACACTATGTTGCCTGGTGTGCCGTTGGAAAAGCTGAAGAATATCAGCTTTGTGTTCAGCCAAACAGGCCCAGGTTGCGCAATGAATAAAGTATTTTATAATTTTTCATATTTCTGTTTACTTACTATTTCATAATAAAGTAATTATAAAATACTTTCTTTGTGTTTATTTGATTCCTATTCAAGAGAATTACTTTATATATAGTCAATATAGGCACAGAGTTAATTTTTTTAACATTTTCTAATGGTGGTGTGCCTCGTGATTTTTTTCATGAAACAAGTGTGCCTTTGCCCAAAAAAGGTTGAAAAACACTGGACTAGAAGATTGTGGAACACCAGTAATTGCAGGACCAAGGCCTCCACAGCAATGCTCCTTTTAACACAAAAACTTTAAGTCATAGCTTACCTTTCAGAAGAGGCTGGAAAGTTGGAATTTCCTGCAGCTTGATGACATCTGGGTCACTGCTAACATTTCGTGATGACTGTGTCCCTTGTGCCACCACCACGATGTCGTCCATTTTAGCTCGCTGTTTGGCTGGAGAAGGGGATGCTAAAACAAATAAATCAGAACTGATTTAACAATGTACTATATACAAAAAAATCAAAATAATCAAACAAACTTGCATATTTATCAATTTCATGGAATCATAGAATAATGAACTTGAAATGGGCCTACAAGGCCATTAAGTTCAAACCCCCCTGCTTAATGCAGGGATACAGATCAAAGGGTATCTGCAGGTAGTTTGTCTAAATTTCTCTTTAAAGCCTCCAGTGTTGGAGCACTCACCACACCTTGAGGTAGTTGGTTCCATTGTCATACTGCTCTAACAGTTAAGAAGTTTTTCCTGATATTCAACTGAAATCTGGTTTTCTGTAACTCAGGTCCATTGTTGCATGTCCTGCATTTAGGGATGATGGAGAACAGATCAACAACCTTTCAAGTGCTATCCTATTCCCCTTCAGTCGTCTTTTCTTAAAGCTATACATGCCAAGTTCTTTTGGTCTTTCCTCATAAGGCTTGGTTTCCAGCTCTGCACATCCCTGATCATCCTTGCTACCCTCATTTGAACTTGTTTCAATTTGTCAGCATCTCTCTTTAAGTATGGCGTCCAGAACACTGGCGTTAAAAAAAACAGTGCCCTCATGGGAGATGTGAAAAACGTGTACCAAGAACAGTGCTGCACATGCGATGCACATGACCAAAATCAGGCCGCTTTTTAAAGTTGCTTCCCATGGACATCTTAATTTGGAAAGCAGGCAAGAGGGCTGCCTGCAAAAGGTAGGTATTTGAAAAACTAGGTCCTTAACATGGTGCTAAATCCGTCACTCTTAACCTACACCTCCAGTGGAACAAAATCTCAGACAATTACAGTGACCGAGCAGGCTGTACCCCCTTCAGTGTGCCAAGTGGAAAGGTTAATTTTAAAGTGCACGCTCTAAGTAAAAGCCTTTGCAGTGCAAGCTTCTTTATTTTTAAACTACAGGATGCTTACTCTGACATAGATCATGAAAAATGTGGCTGCTGTTCTCCATTCCCTTGCAATCAAGCATCCCTCTCCTGCTTCCGGACTGGAGTGCTCTTCTCCTGAAAGTTGTGTCTCAAGACTTTTCTCCTTTGCTTTGTGTGCGTGTGTGTGTGTGTGTGTGTGTGTGTGTGTGTGTGTGTGTGTGTGTGTGTGTGTGTGTGTGTGTGTTGTGTCGTTACAGTCGTGACCGACCCTTCGTGACCCCCATATCCATGGAGTTTTCTTGGCAGGGAATACAGGTGATGGAGTGGCTTGCCAGTTCCTACTCCAGGTCACCCAATTCAGTGTCCGGGGAAAGGGGAAGGCAGAGCGCCCTACCTGACGTGTTGGGTGGATGAGGCCGGTTTTCAGCCTCGGTGCTCTGCTCGGCTCCCATCGCGAGCTCCAGGGACGCGCCTCCAGGGAGCAGAGAAGCCTGCCGCGGCCTCTCCCGCCTGGGAAAGGCCAACCGGCTACGGCGCCGCCGCCGTGCAAGCTTCTTGCCACGAGCACCACCACCACCACCACCACCACCGGGGGGGGGGGGACTGCAGGCCGAGCGCCGCTCTCGGCTTCGGGGACCGGCGGCGGCTCCTCCGCCCTCGGCCGGCAAGACCCGGTTGGCACGTTTCCGCCTTCCCGGCAGCCGGATGGTTTCGGTTCCCGGGTCAGCGGGGAAAGCCGCGCCCACCCGAGCAAGAAGGCGCGGCGGCGGCGGCGTCTCGCTTGGGTGGGTCCCGCCTGGAGTTCAGCGGGATTTGCTCCCGAGGGTTCCCTTTGCCTGCCCGCGTTAAGTGTGATTTTTTTTGGGGGGGGGGGGCTTGTCCCCGTCGTTTATTTAGATCAGCTGCTCTCAGTGGGCTTGGCAACGGAATGCAAAAGGGCGCTACAGTGCTAAGATCCTCACCATTGGGATGCCGGGTGGTGCTTACTCCTCCCCGGGGAAATGGAGACGCGCCACTGCAGCAAGCGCGCGTCGGGCGCGCCGTGTTCCCAATCCGATGGAACCGTCGCCGCTCTGAGCCGCCCAGGACTTTCCGCCCGGGTCGGGCGGGCGGGCGGACTTCTCTTCCGAGACACCGCCTGGTTGCTCGGCACCTTCTTGATACGAGCGGGCCCTTGTGTGCTCCTCCTACCCACCCTGTTGGGCGGAGAAACCGCAAAGCAAGCTCTGCGCACCAGCGCAAGGAACCTGGTAGGTGGGCAACTCCCTGAGCTAAGAAGAAGTCCTCTGCTCCGCCTGAAAACTGTCCGGCAGGTAAGCCTAAACTCGGGTGTTCTAACAGTTCCTCAGTTTAAAAGAAAAAAAAAAAAGAAAAAAGCCTGGCTCCGCGCAATCCTGAACATGCAAACTTGGAAGTGCGGAGTAAAAACTTTCTTGCTAGCAAAGTTTTCTTTGAGCCAGCGCGCGTGGGTTTGCCAGGGGAGTTGGAAGGACTCCTCTGCTCCTTGGAACAACAAAAGTAAGATCCGGATTCTAGACGGTCTCTAGGATTTGGGGTGGAGTGTGGGGATTAGTAACTTTCAGCCCTAACCAGAGTTGTGAGGCGTCAGGAATGAAGAAGTGATATTTACTTCCAGCACCATTTCCTTTCCCCCATTGCTGTAGACCATTCTTTCTTGTTCCTTCAATAGGCATTAGTTCTGACTAATAATAACTCTTGGCAAAGCAGGTACTACATTTTCTATTCTGGCAAGGCTTGAATTAATAATAAATAAATAATAAAATAACGTTTTCCCTACATTGTTTTGCACTGACAGCTGTCAAGCCTAACATATGGGAAAACGTTATTTTATTAAAAGTTTGCATTTATTTAAAAAAAAACTGCCCAGGAATAACACTTGTTTGATACAAATGGGTTATGAATGTCAGTCTCTTCTCCTATTCCTTCATCTTCTTGGCTCTTTCAGAAATGCCATCAGGGATTGCCCATGGCTGCATATAAAGGAGTACCTCAGAATTTCAGTAGAGGTGCCCATTTGCCCTAGTCACAAGTCACCGGTGGTTTCCAGATAGACCAGTGACGGAACAAACACCAAGTGGAAATCTCTTACATCTAAGCCTCCCAGTAATCACCACAAAGGAAGTCCTTGCACAGGAAGAAGGGATTGGAGGCCTCGCCTCACCTTGATCTTCATGTGTTGGTTATGCCCAAGTTTTCACAGAAGCTGGAACCCCATTCTTGTTCCTGTAGGTTACCCACTGAAAGGGGGTTAAAAAACTGCTCCGGTTCTTCCTTGGGGGATCTGTGCCTGATGGCAACAGTCAGGGCCAAGGCAACTGCCCAACCCAGAGGTGTAGCCCCAGGTCTTTTTTCCAGAGCTTAGAATTGGAGAGGAGGTATTATAATGCCTTGAAATGTCCTAGCCACCATCGCCACTTTTCAGGCCACTTTATCCCACCCGCTCAGGGTACTGTGTCTCTTAGCCAGTCATGCCACCAGACACATCTTGCTGTTTGTCCATAGCATAACCTCCCCCCTCTTTCCTCTTAAGTGCCATGAGCTTTCTTCCGCATTCTTGGCTCAAATTTATTCCTTGTGCTGCATTTCCCCTCAAGCTTTTTTTTTTTTTTAACAAGTGCTGAAATTGCCACAGCATGTGGGGGAGGGGGCAGGGAGGATTCTGTCACTTTACCTTTTGTGCTGCTTTCACTAACTGTTCGTGTTTTAAAAGGTGAAGAGCATAATCTTGTATCTTTACATTGAAGAGAAGGCTCTGTCTGGGGCAGGGAGAGGTTCAAGGAGATTCCCCCAATTGGTCACCTGCCCACATATCTGTACTAGCTGGTGCCTCACTTGCCCATTCATGAAGCCCCGTGCCTTTGCTGCTCCTTAGTGTGGTTGCTGTAGATTCTCCTGCCCCTTCTAAGGAAGTGAGCAGTGAGGAAAGCAAGGAGGTAGGGGCTGTATTGGCTTTCCTCTCCTCCCAGCAGCTGCTCTGATTGTTTGCCATGGGAGAGGAGAAGTGAGTGGGCAGTAGGGACTGCATTGAGGATAAGGTAGATCCTTGGGAGTTGGTCCACCAGCACATCTTGCCCAGGAGCTCCCCAAAATCAGAAGTCAATAATCTTGTGGATTTTATTCAAGAGGCCTCCTGTTCTACCTCTATCCCACCCCTACCCCCCATTAATTCACACACTGCTTCAGTTCATGGTTGGAGCCCTGGCCTTTTCAAATTCTCTGCATCCCACCCTGTTGCTTCCCACACCTCTGCTCTCCCTTCTTTTAGTACTCCTTATTTGACACTCAAATCAGAACCAAACCAATGATGTTCTCTTTCATGAATATTCTGTGTCATCACATCCAATCAGCTGTTTCTTAGGAGAAGCATCCCTGGCGGATGTCTGAAACTACAGTATGCACATTAAAAATATCCACTGGCGCTTAAAGTGTAAGCAACTATGCAACAATTAAAAGGCAGCTAATCTTGCCATGGAATTAAACATGTGTTGATCACAGTAATACATGTTTATTTGTGTATCTTCTTAACTGTCTCAGCTATTGGTAGCTGAAGTAGTTTAAAATAAATGGTGCAGTTCCCATTATTTTAAGGGGAATATAAACTGTGCAAGTATACATAGCCTGGAGGTCATTTATAAGCTCACTTTTCCTTTCTTCTCTTAATTCATTGCGCAACATTGCTTTGTGATAAAAACTTGTTGAAACACCCCGCATTACGATTCAGTATTTTAAATATAATTATTCTTATCATGGAAAAAAATATATAAAACAGTGCATACAGAGAGACTGAGTGGGATGTAATGTTGCTTGTTTTTCCTCCTCTGACTTTGTTTCCTTTTAACAACTTCCTGACAGGCAGAAATTTAACAAGGTCATTTTTCCTGCCATGACGCTACATGTATGTATGTGAAGAGCCCTGCCCAGAAAGAAGACAGGAAAGCAGTACATGATGGCCAAGATCCTATTGTGCAGTTATGCAAAGGTTTATAACTTTAGATACGAATAGCCTCGAGTTAGGAGAGCTCCATCGCCGATTTCTGCTGCACCCTGAATCATGGAGGGTTTTTAACTTGAGACAATTCATCTCTAAAAGAAGCATTTCGTGTCATTGCAAAATGGGATTTCATATTTTGAAAAATCACTTTAAAAACCCTCTGCACCTGGACAGTTGAGTTACAATCTTTGGTTGTCTCTGGCGCCTGATCCTGGCTTTCCAAATGACATCGACCCACAGCCTCATAGCCAGCCTAATAACGATAATGTAAATTAACAGGAGCAAAGCACTTTGCATTCTTGGGGGGGGGAGTTATATTCTTCCCACATCTCCTGCTGGTCCCAGAGCAGGGAAGCTATAGAGTTAGGTGGGCACACCTCTTCTGAAACTAGCCCTGGAAAAGTAGAACCACCACTTCACCCTATCCACAGTTTTTTGTTACCATGGTAGCCACCATTTTAGAAGAGGGAGCCACGTTAACCTCTGCTAGCATGTCAGGCAAAACCAAATGAAATGAAATAAAGACAAACAACATGGTGGCACCTTCAAGATTTAACTGTTACAACTGAATGTGAGGTTTCATGGGCAAATCCACTTCTTCAAACAGTGGTAGCCACTGAGAGATTAAGCAGAATCACATTCCTCCTGATAGAAGTGAGCTAGCAAGCTCTGAAACAAAAGGTGCACAGGAGTTAAAACCTCAGAGGTGTGAGTCACACTGACCATGAATAAAAAAGAGTGAAGGTATTAACAGTCGTTATCAAGCCTTCCTAGGACAAAACCAAAACAGAACAGGTTTCTTAAGGAACGGCTGTACAGTTACCTTTTTTAAAAGTAGACAAGACTATTATCTGTCTTAAAGAGACATGGATTGCTCCTCAGATGCAATACTTCCTGACCATCTGGCAGCAACCAAGCTGGACAGAAACTAAAGATACACATGATCCGTCCCAGCCTTGGAGTACTTTGTCCTCCTTAAATTACATTGGACGAAATCCATCCAGAAAGCTAGGCAAAATGGGTCTCTGACCAGTAAGAGCTGGACCATGGAGAAATAAGACAAAATAGGATTTCAAACAAATATGAACATCTTTATCCTCAAAGTCCTTGGCAAATGCATCACTGTGGGCTTTTGAGATTTTTGTTACTTATCCCAATAGGGGCCAGATAATAGCCCATTTATCTTCCAGAAAAGCTCTACTGAACTGCTCCTTGAGGAGTGATGGAGACAAAGAGATCAAATCTGTAGAGAGAAACACCACACCTCCAGGTGCTCCGTGCATTGCTCTGCCAACTCAGAGCTTTTGGGTTGCTCCATCCCTTCCTCCACTACACTCCAAATTAAAAACAGCCAAATTGATTCTTCCACAATATTTGCTAAGAGTTTGTCACATTGAAGTTCTTTTTATTTCAGTCTTAGCTACAATCAGATGCCACTTCTAAGAACAACCATTGTTCCAAATCTCTTCACAGGCTAATTAGACAAGAAACCCATTAACAGTAAGATTTCTCTGTGTGTTTCTACTTCCATTCCTTCAGAGTTTAAAACCTCACTCTGTTGTTGAAGTCTTGGGTAGAACCTCCAAGCACCCATGTTGTGCAGTTAGTAAAGGCAGATGAAGTGATGCCATTATCTTGCCCTCTCTTCTTGCCTCTGTTGCCCTCTCTCATTGTGTCCCCTGGGTTGATCCACGGGCATTAACTGCTGGGACTAGAGATCTGCCTTCTTGTACTCACTCAAGCCCAGCACATATTCATGGAGACTGTGTGCATTTTTTAACAGTCAGATGCAAGAGGAATACATCTTGCAAAAATAAGTATTGTGCCTGCATCTTTTTATTTTCTCACATGCTGTAATGCAAGGCATCTGGAGGTTTGTAAACCAAGAACTTGTAAAGGCTCCTCAAGGTGGTTGGGGGGCTGTGGGAGTGGTAGTCCCTCTGTCGTCTTCCTCCAGTTATACAGCCTAGTTCAACTGGCTTCAGCCTAAGTTAATATATTTCAAGGAAAACAATGCACACAAATGAATGTAGTCCTAAAAGTCACTCCATAAAAGTGAAGTTACAAAAATGTTAGCAAGTCCTTTTGTTCACATTGGGGAATATTACTCATTTAAGGACAAAGGAAGAAAGTGTGGTTAGGAAGATGGTGACAGCTTAAATTTAGAAGTGATTATTTCTCTGGGTGAAGCAGATCTCAGTGGAGCGACAGCCCCTGATTCTTCACAGGTCCTGCAAATCTGAGGCTTTTCAGAACCACTGAGGAGCCTTGTGATACAGTGGTTAAATGCCTGTACTGCAGCTAAAACTGTGCTCATGACCTGGGGTTCAATCCCAGGTAGCCGGCTCATAGTTTATTATTTATTTTTGAGTATTTTTACCCCCCCCTTTCTCCTTGGAAAAGGACTCAGCCTTCCATCCTTCCAAGGTTGATAAACTGAGTACCCAGCTAGCAGGGAGGGGGCAATGTGTAGCCTGCATAATTAAATTGTAAAAAAAACAGCAGGGAGATGTTGAGGTGCTTTGCCCAAGATGGATACGGATAGCAGCTCTCCACATTTCAAAGCAGAATCTTTTGTTGCCTGGAATTCAGTTGTCTGGAAGCTGTTTAACTGGAGATGCCAGCGATTGAACCCAACCTTGGAAGGTTCCCAACCTTGAGTCCCCAGAAGTTCTTGGATTAAAACTCCCAGAAGACTTCACCTCTAGCTGTACTAGCCAAGACTTCTGGGAGTTATAGGCCAAGAACATCTGGAGACCCACAGTTGGGAAACACAGCTCTACACGCAAAGCATATGCTCAGACATTGAGTTGTGAGCCATCCATTGGTATCCAACATGTTTTCTAGTTGACATCTTCATTTTACATAGTTTTGAAAGCTTAATTTTAAGTGACTGTGAATTAAAACATTGTATCTTCTTCCCACATTTGACACTGAATTCTAAGTGATCTTTTCATCTTTTCTTTTACTTGAACAAATGCAGGTGATGCAGTATTAAAGTACTGTAAGCTGACTTTAAATGGCCATAGTGACAGTAGGGGAAAAATAGGCACATCACAATTAAAAGAAGAAAAATGTCTCTCTGGACTTCGTGGTATTCTCTGTGTGCACTACCAGTAGTGGTTTGTGCCATGCTCAAGTCAACCCAAAGTCAAGATTGTTCCACAGAGGAGATGGAGAACACCTCCATCGACATCAGAGCAGCCATTCCCAAAGGCATCAGAGGAGCAGACCCCATCCACACGACATCACGGGAAGCCTGTGTTCATCTTTGCTGCCTGGAGAGAAAAATAGCAGGTAATAACAATGCTCTCTGGATGCTCATTTTTTTGTAGACTTGCAGTCAAGCGTATACATGTTTAATCAGATATAACATCTTCATGAGGTCAGTAGGACCTCCTGAGTGATGGTACGTATGTATGCATATGCCTGTGTACATTATATATCTATCTATCTATCTATCTATCTATCTATCTATCTATCTATCTATCTATCTATCTATCTATCTATCTATCTATCTATCTATCTATCTATCTATCTATCTGTTTTTCAACCTTTTTTTTGGGCAAAGGCACACTGTTTCATGAAAAAAATATAATCCATTTGTTAAAAAAATTAACTCTGTGCCTATATTGACTATATATAAAGTAATTTTTCCATTTTTCCCACGGCACACCAGGCAACATCTTCTTGCGCACACTAGTGTGATGATCTATCTATCTATCTATCTATCTATCTATCTATCTGCATATGTTGATATAATCTTTGCACTGCAGTGCTGGAAGGGGCCCCTATGGATCATCAAGTCCATCCCCTCTCAAGGAGGCACTGTGGAGAATTGAACTCCCAACCTCTGAATGTGCAGCCAGAGGCTTAAACCACTGAGCTATCCAGCAGTTTAACAACTATCCGTTCTTTGTCCAGAAGTCCTTGGCACTCTTACTCTAGGATTGGGATTGGAGGAGGGAGTTCTAGCAAAAATCCCAGAATTTACAACACTCTTATCAGGCCAAAAAATGTGTGTCTGTGTGTGCAAACCTGGTATAAAGCGGATGAGGTTTGTGGTGCCTTGTGCCTGTTAAAAGAGCGGGTATGTCTTCAGATAAAGGAGGGAGTGACTGCTGGAAGCTGAAACGTAGATATGCTTCATTTAATCACTGCATGTGATTATTCCTCAGGAATACCTATACAGTGTTACCCCGAGTTAAGAGCAGCTCGACTTAAGAGGAGTTCTACTTAAGAGCAGAAAACTGTTGGCATTTTAACTGCCGCCTCACAAATTTTAGATATGGTCTGCTCGACTTACAATATATTTTTTATTTTTTTACTTTGTTTTATTTTTTAGATAGCTACCCCGACTTAAGAGTAGTTTGACTTAAGAGCATGCATTTGGAACGGATTAAATTCGTAAGCCGAGGTACCACTGTATTTCTGGCAATTACAAGGTACAGGAAGATAACCCCCTCATAAGACTTGAAATATGTTGCCCTCCTCCTTTATAAAAAAAGAGCTAACTTTGAATATTTCCAAGATAAGGGCTGTGAACTTAGCTTTTTGTCTTGCCTCCCCCTGAAGTTTACCCAAAGGTATGCTGTGGCCTAACTTAGCACATAGTCATAGGGCACATGTGAATTTAAAACTACCTTTGCTTATTTTGGAACTGGATGGAGGTGTACTATATGTCCCTCCAGTCCACTACTAAGCACCACCACCACCCTGTTTCCATACATGTGTGTTTAATGTGTGGAGGATAGTGAATCTGAGCAGGAGATGATTTTGCTTTTCAAGATCAAGCAAAGGTATCCAAATACAATATTATTGTTAAAAGTCCATTTAAAGCTTTTGCCTTGTGTTTCCCAGGCAATAACCTATGCAATTATGTGGTCTTTAATGCCAAAAGAAAGGTCAGTTCTCCAAATTGCTACCTGTTTTATTATCCAATGAAAGAAACCTGTCCAATGAAGCAAGCATTAGGACTGGTCACCTACAGAATAATAAGAGGTAAGTACTGATTAAAGTCTAATCATTGACCAGCAAATCTATCATTTGAAGAATACTGCATCCCCCCAAATGTGAATATTCAGTTCCAGCACCCCCATTACTCAAGATTACTGGCAGCACCATTTCAAATTTTAACAACCTTGTAAACATAAAACATATTAACACATGTTTGTCTACCAGCACCCATCCAACCTGCTTTATTTTCTTCTTGTTTTGCTATTTTAAGAAATGGGCAACCATTCATCAAATGATGGTTTCAAAAGATGAGTCTTACAAACCTTCTAGAAACTCATTGGGAAGACACATGGATGCATCTCTTTTAGGCATTTATTCCAAAGTCTTGGGCCTTTGAAATTTCAGAGAATGCTCCATTTCTTCCCCACTGCTGATCATCTCAGACACCATTGTCTTAAGCAAGGCTTCAAGTGTCAGCATTCTTGATTTTAACAAATTGTGTACCTTCCACTAGCTTCATCCCTGCAATGGTTGGCAATATAAATAACTAGAGTAGGCTCACTGTATCACTGGAACTTACAGAAGAGTGGACTCACCAAATCCCCACTGGTTCAATGGGCCCTCCCTGCTAAGCCTCAGGATTTCAGCCGATGAAAGCAATCCCAGAACCTGAGTGGCGACATCCTAAGACTTGGAAACCAAACTGAGGAGGACTCGGTTGTAATCGTTTCATCCTAAATGGGATTGTGATAAAAGAACACAAAAGATGGTGAATCGCAATAAAAGAAGGCCTTTCAGATAAGTCAGGAATCTGCCTCAACCACTGGAAATATGAACATAAGGACATAAGAAGAGCCATGCTGGATCAGGCCAAAGACCCATCTAGTCCAGCTTTCTGTGCCTCACAGTGGCCCCACCAAATGCATCTGGAAGCACACGAGACTAGATATCTGTCTCCTGATACCACTCCCCTGCATCTGTCCCTTGAAGTACCCTGGTTTTAAGCCTGGAGATTACATATCTCCATCATGGCTTCTAACCTGTGATGGACTTTTCCTCCAGGAATCTGTCTAATTCCCTTTTGAAAGCATCCAGGCCAGATGCTATCACCACATCCTGTGGCAGGGAGTTCCACAGACATAACAACACTCTGGGTAAAAAAAAGTTTCTTTTGTCTGTTCTCACTCTCCCAACCCTCAGTTTGAGTGGAGGGAGAAGAGCTTCCCTTTATCCACTTTACTCATGCCCTGCATAATTTTGTACGTCACAATCATATCCCCTCTCAGGTGTCTTTTTTCCAGACTAAAGGGCCCCAAATGTTTTAGCCTTTCCTCATAAGGGAGGTCCCTTCTTTATGAGGCTCCCCTTCTCTGTAGATCCTAATATGGCTCCCCTTCTCCATAGATCCTAAGTGGGGGTGGGGGAGAGACATATAGGAAGGAACACACCTTCAAATCTTAATTGGAAGGAGACACAAAGAGGGTGCGTTGGAGCTTCAGATGATCCAAATGCTTCTCATGCTGAATATCGGGGACCTGCTGATCAAATCCTGGTGCACCTTCCACAGACCCTGTGGACCCATGCTTGGCCATCCACATCCTGGTTTCTACAGTGGAAACAATAGGAAAGGTTTTTAGAATGAAGACAGACATAGATATGCAGTAGATATTGGTGCTCTAAAATCAAGACTAAAGCTTTTCAAATAAATCAGTATTTTAAAGATCATGAAATTCATTGAGATATACTGGTACTTACCCACCCATGCTTTTGGAGCTGCCACAGCCGAAACGCACCAAAAAAAAAAAAAAAAAAATCCAGCTTATTTTTACCATTTGAAAACAAGATCTGGGATGTGTGCAGACCTCATTTTAAAGCACGGAGGAGTTTCAAAGGGGCTCCCAAGAGCATAACTGTGCTTTAAAACAAATCCTGTGCTCCACATGCATCCTGTTTTTAAATAATGATGCTGCTTTTTCCTACCACCAACCATCTCATATCTGTGGCAGCAGCGTAGGTTGCAGGATCAAATTTATAATTATGCCAGCTATTTGATTAATCAAGTGCTCCATATCTTGTTCTCTTGCAATTCTGGAACATTGGTACAATCACCTGCTTTAACAAGATCACTTGCAAATAATGCAGGGTATTGGCGTATGCATTCCATATTTGCATCTACTGAGGTATATGCATTGGGTATGCATTCCATATTTACATCTACTGAGGTATATGCATTGGGTATGCATTCCATATTTACATCTATTTTCCACCATTTCTTCTTTCTGTTTTATTTGTGGGTTGGGGGAGGATCAGCTGAAGTAGAAAGATGGAATAGCTACACAGTATCTTTTGGCTCTCCACTTTACAATGTACTTTGCATTCTCCAACAGTGTTGCAAAACTTACAATCGCTGGAGTTCTTTGAGTAAAAACATGACAATAAGTACCCTTCCAAACTGACCACAAATTTGTAGTTTGGTGGTCCTGTTGCCTGCTTCTGAATAGTCAACATTTCTCTCCTCACAATTAGAGGATAACATTCTTCATATAAAATGGAAAGCCGTGAACCAGGTCTTCTTGGCATAATAATGAATTCTCCCCTCTGTGTTTTATTTTTCCAGATACAGAGGCTCCTGAACCAACTCTTTCCTCAGTCAAGGTCTCCCATCCCATTGGGAAGGGGGTCTTTTCATCTCAGCAAACCTCCAGCGTTGGTCATGCCAGTCCAAGCCCTCCACGTGGTTCTTTGGGAAAGAGCACTGCCTTCAAGAAGAAATATATTTTGGACCATGTAGAGGAACACTTTAATAAGATTGAGAACCATCCGAATGGTGGAAGGGCAAATGGGTCAGAAGACTTTGGGTCTTCAGCAGTATCTGAAATCAGCAGTTTGTTGCCCCCAACTATTGCCAGTAAAATTCATCTTGCTGCTGCCACTGTAGGGCTCACACTTCAGCAGCCTGTTGTTGCCACTGGCACCCAGATGGCTGCTGTTGCTGCTACGCAACCCCATGGATCTCCAAGCAGTGTAACAGCCACAAGGCCTTCTACATCTTATCATGGAAATTCACATCAGCCAACTGTGAATCCAAGTACCAATACTGTTCTGCAGTCATCCATCGCTTCTGTAGTTACTGCCAGAAACCTCATCCCTTTATCTTCCAGTACACCCATAGAAAGTCCCTCTGTTTCTTTGCCTGGTGTGCATCTTAATAGTGGACAATCGTTGGAAGGGTATAACCTTGATGGAGCTCCAGCCAAGAATGGGGTACTTCACTTTGGTGACAAAAGCATACTTCTTACTGTGTTGCTCTTTGGGGTGATACTCTTGCTTGTAGTTACAGTGCTGGTTGGTAGGAAGATGCTGGAATCTCTTCAGAGGAGGCGTTACACTAGGCTGGACTACCTGATCAATGGCATGTATGCCAACATGTGACAAAATATTACCTTAAAAGAATATCATTTTTATTAAATGTGGATACCCCATTCAAACCTGTCTCTTTGTAACCCTGATAGAAAGAAAACAGGGTAAATTACCAATAATTATGATGGAGGTCATGTACACTTTCTAACTATTACATTCACTTTGGGAGGTTTAGGAGTTCTCTTATGTTGCCTTTATTCTTTTGCAGTGTGCTGCAGGATTTTGGGATTTGACATTCAAATTGCAACTTCTCCATGTACTGTTTGATAAAGGTAAAAGGTAAAGGTTTCCCCCACATATGCATGCTAGTCATGTCCGACTCTAGGGGTGGTGCTCATCTCCGTATTCAAGCCGGAAGAGCCAGTGCTGTGCAAGTCCATGGCCATGTGGCCGGCATGGCTGCAAGGAAACACTGTTTTACCTTCCCGCTTTTTACGGCGGTACCTATTTATCTACTTGCATTTACCGGTACATGCTTTCAAACTGCTAGGTTGGCAGGAGCTGGGGTTATCAGCGGGAGCTCGCTCCGCTGCGTGGCACCCGGGATTCAAACCGCCGAGCTCCTGACTTTGCAGTCTACAGTTTCAGTGCCTTAGTCCGCTGAGCCACCACACCCCTTATATATTGAATCCCTAATTTTCCACTTCAAGAAGTCTTTTATAGTCTGGGGTGCTCTCATACATTCAGTTAACATGGGTTGCAGTTTGAGGAGAAAATTATCTTTCTGCCCGTGCATTTTGGGTATTTGCTGAAGTGGCCAATCTTGTTGAGACAGGATTGCCAGAACATCTAGAGGTTTTAGAGCCATAAAAATCCATCACCGGATCCTGAAGAGCCATGTATGCACCAATATTTCACAGTCCCCAAAATGTTTTCCTTTTAAAAAAATTAATATAAAAATTCCCAGATTTTAAAAAACTGGGCATGGGTGGTGCTGTGGGGCCTTCAAGAGTTGTTCAGAACACCTTTTGAAGGGAAAATGTGCTTCAACTGAGAATTTCTTCAAAACAATGTTGACATTGTAATGTAAGGGGTTCCCCACTTGGGCTGTCGCTTGTGGATTCAGTGCTGCTATTTCCTTAAACCTCATCATTTGAACAGAACATTAAATCCCTGCCCTGAGTCACATTATGTTATGGAATTCACAGAGGAATTGACCTTCCAGAATGCCTTCCCTTCCTATTAGAGGATTTTACACCGCCTTCCCAGATGCAAATAGAAGGGCCTACCGTTATGTCTCCTACTGGCAGCTGCAGACCTCCTATGCCTCTGAGGGAATCTCCGCCTCCACAAAAATCTTCCACAGAAAGAGCTACAAATCCAGCTATCTTAAACCCCAGCAACAAGGATGTCCTGTCAAAGAACCCTGATTTGGACACGACCAATGACTGTCCGAGTGATCTACTTATTCAAGTGGATATTGAGGGTGATAAGATCTAGGAGGATGCAATTCTTGCTTTTAAAGACCTAGAGATCAATGCTCAGATCAATATAGTCAAGAACATTGATCATATTAAGTTTGAACTCTTAAACAACATGAAAAGACCTTCCACCCAGAAGAATCTGGTCTCTAGAGGAGTCCCGGTCTTCCTGACTGACACCTCACGGGTTGAACACTCATCTCCCCCACAGCCTACCTCAAAAGCCGAAGGGAGAGAAGACCCTCCTAGTACAAACAGATGTCCACACTCCCTCACACATGACCACCCATCACACTACTACTGAAGATTCCCATTTTCACAATCTTAGGTCAGGCCAATCTAACCCATCAGCATGAATAATTCCCAATGGCTGTATCCAAGGCATTGATTCTGGAAGACAGGGATTACCTCACCCTGAAGACTGACTACAAAAGTCAAATCCAAGTCTTCCATCTAACATCCAAATTAAAATCATATCTTGGAACATAGCTGGCTGGAAAACAAAGCACAACGATTCAGATTTTATGAACTACATCAAAGATTTCGACATTATCCTCCTACAGGAAACCTGGGAACAAGATCAAATAAATGTGGAAGGTTATAAGTCTTTTTGTTGCCTGCATTTAAAACTCAGGCAATGGGTAGACCAAGGGTTGGATTGGCCACCCTCGTTTCGGTGCTGTTGTATTCAGAATTAATAATTATCGATGCCAGACCTGGGAATATTTAACCAAGATTAGGGAAAATTTAGAAAAAAGATTCCCCACGGCTGAACTGGTTATGGCTGGGGACTTCAATGCTAGGGTGGGCAACGACGCGGGGATATTTTATAAGGCCCTGCAGGTGGAAGCAGATGAGTCCCTCCCAATCGTCTGCTCTTACCCAAGATGTTCTAAAGACAAACTCGTGAATGCTGCAGGTATCCTTATGGCCAAATTTAGTGTCCAGTTTAATTGCATTTGGTTAAATGGCTTAATGGATTTCACAGAATCCTCGGAATTCACCTTCTTATCATCACATGGTTGCAGTGTAATCGACTATGTATTGATTAATACATTGTTAAAGCCATTTGTTACTAATTTTGCTGTAGGAGACTATACTGTTAGCGATCACCTCCCGTTAACTCTACAGCTTGATTTCAAAATTCTCAGGCCCATTCCATCAGTCAGCCCCTCCATGGTTTTAGAAACTCCTCTAAAATTATCTTGGAACAAGCTTTCCGCCCAGAAACTCCAACATGTCTTGAATACCAACATTTGCATTGCCTTTAGATCCAATATTTTGTCCCAGGATGATCCTGACACTGTTATCAAATCTTATGTTCATTTGGTCGCTCACATTGTATCTCAGCTAGGACACAAGCCTTCTTCTAGTCCCAGATCCTTCTCCTTCAACAGGAGTTGGTTTGACAAGGAGTGCAGGACACTGAAAGCAAACATCAGGGTGATTTACAGGGAATACAGAACTTTACAAACTCCCGAACTCCTAAGGAAGTGTATCAATTCTAAAAACCTTTTAAAAACCATGATAAAGGAGAAAAGATTTCGCTATACCCAGGACCAATGGCAGATGCTAATCCAGTCTGTAACTTCCAAAAACTCAAAACTATTCTGGAATATAGTGGTGGGCTCCTTCCCCCAGGGAACTCAAGCACACTCTGCGATTCCCTATCAGTTGTGGATCCAACATTTCTCAACTGTTTTTTATTATAAGACTATCTCTTCACACTTAACTTCCTCCCACCAACTCATGAGCTGTCTGAATGGCCCCAGGTTATATCTGAGGAGATAAAGGAATTGATTATTCTAATAAAATCGGGCAAAGCCCCTGGCCCAGACACTGTATCTTCAGACCTTTTGAAATCTGACCCAGACTGGTGGGCTACACTTCTGGCCCCAATATTCACATATGTCAAGAAATCTGGCATTATCCCTAAGACATGGACCAATGCAATTATTGTTCCTATCTTTAAAAAAGGAGATCACAGCCTACCAGAATGCTATAGACCCATTAGCCTCCTTTCAGTTATAGGGAAACTCTATGCCAAACATCTACTGGTCAAACTTGACCAGTGGATTAGAAATCAGGCAATCTTAGGGGCTGAACAGATTGGTTTCAGGTCAGGTAAATCAACATTAGACCATGTTCTTGTCCTATCACATCTCATTAACAAGCAACTCAAGGTGTCTAACTCTAAGCTTTATGTGGCCTTTTTAGATCTTAAGAGTGCATTCGACTCAGTGGACAGGGCTCTACTCTGGAGCAAGCTGCATAATTTAGGGATAGATAAAAGATTGCTCCATCTGATTAAAAATCTATACTCTAATACCACGTCTCAGGTGTGCCTACCTACAGGTCAACTATCTGAATTGATACCTACCAACAAGGGAGTAAAACAGGGTTGCGTTTTAGCCCCTATATTATTTAATGTCTTACTGAATGATCTACCCTCCTGTCTAAAGGAAGTCGAGGGCCACCCTCCTAAACTTGGTTCTCTTGCGGTACCTATACTGCTTTATGCCAACAATGCTGTAATTCTTTCACAATCACGGCTAGGGCTAAAGTGAGTAATAAATCGATGTGCCAACTATCTGCTAGATAATAAGATAATAAGCAATTAAATTATAGTAAATCTAAAATTATGGTTTTTGCTAAATCTTGGAAACCACTTAATTGGACTTTTAGAGGAAATAAAATAGAACAGGTCAAATATTTCAAATATCTTGGAATTCATTTTCATTATAAACACACCTGACAACATCACCGTAAAGTAGCACTGAACCTTGCTAAGATGACAACCAAATCTATAGTTCGTTTTTTATATAAGGGAGGCAATGGCTATGTTCCAGCAGCCCTTGAAGTATTCAATGCTAAAGTTATTTCACAACTGCTATACGGCACCCCTATTTGGATGAACTCCCTGGACCACAATGTAGAACGAATCCAATTCTGCTTCCTTCGGAAAATCTTAGGTACACCAAGATGTGTTTCTAATGCAGCACTATGCTTAGAAGTTGGACAACCTCTTATAGAGACAAGAACATGGCTCAGAACTATTAAATTCTGGCTTAGAGTATACTATAATACTGATCATGATAGCCTGCTTTACCGACTGCTTCAAGACTCTATAGTCCCAACAGGTTCTGCCAAATTAATTTAAAAATCAGTGCCCTGGGTATTACGATAGATACTCTCGGCTCGCTCCCCCAGTTGGAAGCTTACAAGCTGATTAAGTGCAGGTTACTTGATATACAACTGCAGGATTTACACAGAGCAGCAAATTCAACATGTTCACCATTGAGTTTGCAGATCCCAGTAACAGCAGAGCACCCTGCACCTTACTTTTACCTGCTAGAATGCCCAGAGGAACGGAGGGCCTACACGCTTGCTAGATGCAATGCCATTCCATCAGCGGTGTTGTATGGGAGATTCAATAGGACTGATTATAATGATAGGTGTTGCACCTGTGCACTTGGTGGGGTGGAATCACTCTCTCATGTGGTATTGTATTGTCCTCTTTACGATCACTTCTGTAAAAAACTCCTTGACCCACTTCTCCTGAAGAAGAGGCAGTGTTCAGACACTGTCATCAGGAGACACTTGGTGACTGAAAATGTGGCATCTTTCTTAGCCCAGCTGGTTAGGGCCCGCAGGCAGAGATGTTTCGAGTAGTTAACCCTTCAACTACTATTATTGTTGTAATCTATATTGAACTTGTGTTGTTAAATTATGTATGCCAATAAAGGCTGATTGATTGATTGATTGGACCTTCAAAGTAGGTATTTTACTGTATTATCCCCCAAAAGTTGTAAAAATCCTACCAAATTTCAGCCACTTCCCACTACAGTTTACCTTTAGAGACAAAAGAGATAAATTGTCCAAACAAATCAACTGTGTTACACCTTTAGAGCATTTTTGGCCCAATCCAACCAAAACATATCCTGTGCCATTTATGGGCAGCTGTGATGCTAAGAAGCTGAATGCATGGTAGCCAGTAGATGGGCCTCATGACGGGATGGCATTAGGCTTCTCAGTGGCTTCAGGAAATACAAAATACTAACACTAGTCCTATTGCTTTCTTTTCAGTACATTATCACAGGCTCAAAACTTCATACTGTACATACACTGTGTACATGCACTGGACCATTCATCAGTATTGATCAGTTTCTGTAGTGTGTCAAAATATCTCATCCTGATTCTAGTTACTGTCTTATGATTTTATAGGAAGAACAAGCTATCAGTTGAAGAAATAACTGCTACAGAAACTTGGACGGCAGGGTCAATCGAAAACCATGGATGTAAATGTGGATTGTTTCAACAGCTAGAGAGACATATGGTAAGTCTCAATTTGAGGATCCTGAAGATGTTGTTTTTGTTTTAAGGGGATTTGGATGAGGTGAACATTTTGATCCGGTTCAGCCTGTGTCTAGGGCTGATTGTTGGTCGAGATTGCTTGAAAAGTATACAATCCACAACAGGAGCTGAATAGAGTGACTGTGCTTCTACACTGGATTTCTTGGCAGCTTTTACTATCACCAGTCATAATGTCATTCTGGATGTTCCATCCTGTCAAGGTTGAAATTTGGAGATCCAGTAGGACATTCTTGTCAGGGATTATGAGGAGCTAACCTCAGTAAGCAGAGTTGCAGCAATGTCAAGGATTAGAGGCAAAAATATGACAGACTCCGTTGCTGGTTTTCTGTTGCAGTCTATTTACAAAATATTTACAGGTTCCATTAGTTTCCAGATATTTACATCCAGTAGTATAAATAATCCAGCTACTCTTCTTAATTACAGCCAACACATCAGGCTTACAGCAAACTGGCTAGACAGCAAGAACAAAAAGACCTTTCTTTTCCGTGACGCGTTTGGTGATCTCTAGGGATCCAACTGGTTTTATTTTATTTTATTATTATTATTATTATTATTAATTTTTAACCCGCTGATTTATTTAATTATTCTTGGATATTACTGTTTTAGCTGTTGTATTGATTTACTGTTTTACTGTTTTATCTTTATTGCAGTCCTTTTTAGAACATATAAGTGCAATAAATAATAATAATAATATTGCAATGCATATGATATATATAACATCTCTTTCCAATTATTTCTTTATTTTCACATCACATGTCACAGTGCTTCTCTCATCCACCCTTCTGAGCTACGCTCCACTGTCCTTGGACACTAGCCTTGTCAAAGCTACCTTACCGAGATTGCTTCAGTCCACAGAAGGACTCCATATCTCTAATTGTAAGATGAAGAAACTCACTCACATTATAAGAATATGCTTGACAATTCTGAGGGTGGTGCTGGTGGACTCCTGTTTGATGCAGTAGCTACTAAGGGCGCTTTTACACAACCCGTAAGATCCGCTGGCCACTTAAATTCGGACCAGAGATCTTAGGGGCTTGTCACTCTTCCTGCTTCCCCACCCCTCCGCACTTCCTGGCTGCTGGCTGCGTGAGGGGAGGGAGAGAAAAGGAAGAAAAGATCGTGCCTCACCTCCATTCTGGCTCTCGTTCTGGCTCTCGCTCTTGCCGGCAAGATTCCTGTCTCTGTAAAAGTAGCTCTTAAAGGGGCGGGAGCCAAAAAAAACAACAAACAGAAGGGAGGAGAGCCCCGCACTCACTATCTTTACACCGCATCAAGAAATTTTCAGGACAGAAGAGCAGGTACTTGAAAGGTGCGCTGGGACGCGCTAAAGTGGGCGTGGTCGCACCTAATTTCCTGTAAACTCCAGAGCTGGTGGGTAAACATTTTTAAGCTCCGGAGCTGGGAGCCATTTGCCCCGGAGTTTAGGGGTCGTGTATAAACGCCCTGTGTTGCTGTATTTTGCTCCCCATTGATTCTGTTCCCCCATTCTGCCTGTCACATGCATTAATCCATGGCATTTGTGGTTCAGTGTTACTAGCCTACTCATGACAAGCTGCCCATTCCATCGAGATACAGGAAAGCTGTTCCCGTTCTAAATCAGTGTCATTAACTAGGTGAGGATGAGCAAACTGAAAATTAATCCAGGCAAGACAGAAGTGGTCCTGTTAGTGGAAGTGTGTAGCACAGAAGCTATTGTGCTTAATGTGAACACTAGAGGGTATCAAAGATTAAGAAACAAACCCAACTTGCTGGCAAAACTAAAGAAAAAAAAAACCAAAATGTGGTGGAAATACAACCAGCAGATATAGTTCAATATAAGCCGGTATGGGTCAAAATCAGTTATTTCAGACACAAACAGTACAAATCTGAAGAAGTGGATTTTGATCCATGCTTTTCTTTCTGCCTCTAGTTAATTCATTTTCAACATGCTGAGAGAGACAAACACAGGAACGTCTTTGGGAAGCCCAGCCTGCACTCTTGACACCTCAGACTTGCATAAATAATGTGAAAGGAAGCACACATTTGAACTACTTATCCTGTTCAGAAAGTGTTGTTCTGTAGGCAGAAAGAACAACATATTAGGTCACTGTTACATGGAAATTCGAAGAGGATTATGTTCAGTTGAACCAATGGCTCAGTGTTCCACCTTTATTATGACTGGCTTGATACTTCTAAGAAGCTCCCCAAAAGCATATAAACGGAATTCCCAGCTTATCCATTGTTGACAATGAATAGGCTGGGACAATGAACACTTTGGATCCTGAAACACCACTGGTATTCATTCACCGACTTTGTCTATTTCCACAATCAACAAGACAGGGCCAATTTATAGGAACAAGGATATCAGTAGAATGTTTCATGTGTTGTTTAGCCCACATTTCCTTGTGCATGTTTGAGTTCAGAAATGTGAGGAACTGCTCAACCTGAGATGGAGGACACAGTGCATTGGTCACTCTGGCCATATGGCATGGCAGATGCCCATTTGCCCAGCATTAACAAGCCGTAGGCATATCTGGGGATTTTTGACAAACCATGAGCCAGTTTCCTGTCACTCAGGAGCTTTTGCCAGACGTACCAACTCTAATGTTTTCTCTCTTTTACTTCAGGCATTTCTATTCTTCCTTTTAAGGTGAACCCTCACTGTACTATCTGTCAAACCATGATGGAGATGTGTAATCTCCAGGCTTAAAACCAGGGCACTTCAAGGACCAGATGCAGGGGAGTGGTATCAGGAGACAGAGATCTAGTCTTGTGCACTCCCAGAGGCATCTGGTGGGGCCTCTGTGAGATACAGGAAGCTGGACTAGATGGGCCTTTGGCCTGATCCAGCATGGCTCTTCTTATGTTCATATGTACAAGATACATTTTTCTAAAAATAAAATGCAGTTACCAGAAACAGGAACACAAAACATATAAAATAATACCTAACAGTTAAAAACCTCAGGTTATAAAATAAACTGCATCTTCAATTAAAGGCAGACCAGAAATCCCAGGTCTCTCAGGCCCATTGGAAAATATCAAATAAATTATTCTGAATTGAGTGGATCTGTTGCAGTAAGGAAGGGTAAAGTAAAGCTGCTTTCAGAGGAGACAGAAGCAGAGCACAATATGGTACAAAGAAGTACATTTACTTACAAAGAGTGCTTCATATGCTCCGTCTGCAGAACTTCAACCATCCATAATACTTAACAATTAAAACAATTATTCTGGCACCTAAAAGATGGGGTGCAGATCATTAAGGCTTATGGCAAAGAAAACCTATTCATCTTCTCAGGCACTACGAGTTCTATTGCTCATCCCAGAAATATTTTTAAAACAGCTGAGGGGACAGACATGTCCTTGCCTATAAGATTTTAAAGACCAGCCCAACAAGTAATAAGCTTCCCATCGATCTTGGCATGTTACATCTTTAATGAAAACAAATTTAGGCCAGGTTACCTTATCAATGACTGCGATGAGTGCCCCAAACAGGAATCCCAGCAGTTAGAAGCATGGCAGTGAGACTTGGCAGTGTTTCAGTTTTGTAATCACCCAGCCACCGGGTCAGATCATGTTTCTCGAAGCTTGATGTTCCAGTGGAGGGCTGTGTTATGTTGATGTGATGGAGACCGTTTTGGATTTTGCCCTAGGCTTGGGAACCAAACCCATTATGAGTGTGTAACCTCATAGGGAGATTGCCGTGCTCATACAGCATAGATATACTGCAGAACACATGTCTTAATATTGGAAAAGAGAGTGTCTGTGCTGCCTGTTTCCAAATATCTCACAAAATAGCTCCCCAGCCCTCGGTGTATAACTCCTAGGAGGGACGGAGTTGAGCATGCATTTATCTGCATGAATGCTGCAAAGGTGGAAATACTACATTGGTATAGCAATATCCTTGCATTGCTGAGAATCTACTACTAGTATAGGAGGAAGATGGGGAAACCACAAAGCTGAGGACCCCCAATGTATTAGTTTATGTTTCCTAAAGCACTGAACAAACATGGTCACAGATGTGTTGTGCCTTTCCAGTCTTTTGACATCTTAGAGTTGAACAGGAAGCCTGTTCCCAGAAATTTAAGTGAATGAGCAGGGGCTCTGCAGTGTATCTTTGATAGGCAGGTGGACATTGATACAAACAAGAGCGCTAGAGCAGTGGTTTGGAATCTTGGTTCCCCAGATGTTCTTGGACTACAGCTTCCAGAAATCCTGGCCAGCACAGCTAGTGGTGAGGGCTTCTGAGAGTTTTAGTCCAAGAATGTCTGGGGACCAAAGTTTGGGAACCACTGCTCTAAAGTGAGAGTGAGAATGAGGCTTCAACACCCACAGAAAGGTTGTGCAACCTCTGTGAATGATTGGTTCAGCAGCAAAGACGTGGGACTAGGAAAAAGGGCTGTCAGTAAAAACAAAAATGAATCATTAAGAGCAGGAGAGCCGAAGAGAATGGAGCTGCTGTTGATACTTGGACAACTGGGTCCTTGTCAACTTGGTCAAGGCATAGTTTCTATATATCTCTGTTGGGTGTGTGTGTGAATCTACATGATGAATTTATGATTTGTATACAATTGTACAGATATTTTGTTTTAGGGTTTTGAAAATTATCCTGTTTTATGGATACCCAGCCCATCTGAGGAATATATCTTGGATTGTTGTCTCACTTTCAAATCAAAGGGATGCTTGAACTATGTAAATTCTACAAGCAACTCCTATGTAGGTGCCGTTGCCAAGGGATTGGGTCAACAAATTGTAGTGTTTTGTTGTAATTGCTTATATTGTCTGCTACTGTACTTAACTGCAAATAAGAAGAGACTTTTTTTGTGAAATTGTGTTTGCAAGATTAATCAATACTAAACAAATAGGCCCATAGAATGTTAAAGTGTAACACTTGAGCGTGTAACCAAGAAATCAAAAGAAGACTGAGAATTGATAGAAGAGCTATTAAGGAATTAGAAAAGATTGTCACATGTAAGATGAAAAAAACACAATATTTTTTATCAAAATGTGATAGGTAACAATGTGATTAGACAACAAAAGAATTAATAAATTGATTAACAGCAGCAAAATTAATGATAGAAAAGAATTGGAAATGAAAGTATGATTTTCAGTTAAATGATTGGCACAAAGAAGTATGAAATATAGCTTGTGATATTAAGGTAAAAAAAGCATGTAGTAATATTTGGGGAGTTTTTATTGATTATGTATTAATAAAAGGGAACTGTTGTGTACCTTTTATTAATACACAATCAATTATAAAAAGATTGATTCCAAATGGTCCCAATGTAAGGGGCATCCTGTTTGTTTCCCTGTAGAGTTTAGACTGCTTTTTGTTTTGTATTTAGTGACCTTTCTCCCCCCCCCCCCAGGTTTGTGCAGCTATTGCTGTGTAACTTTTTTGCTTTGTATTTTTTCTTACATTTTCAATTGAAATCAATATTTAAAAACAAATGTAAGGATATTCTATGTGGGGCCAAAGCCAAGAATGTCCATATTCCTACTGGATTTCCCAGTTACTTAGGCCCTTTGTACACGACCCCTAAACTCCGCCGCAAATGGCTCCTAGCTCTGGAGCTTAAAATTGTTTCTCCACCAGCTCCGGAGTTTACAGATAATTAAGTGCGACCACGCCCACCTAAGCACGTCCCAGCACACTTTTCAGGTACCTGCTCTCCGGAGGTGAAAATTCCTGATGCGGATATAACATAGTGACTGCCCGGCTCTCCTTGCTTCTGTTTGTTCTTTTTTTGCCCCCCCCCCTTAAGAGATGTGAATGCAGTGCCGGGACGGCAGAACAGAGGTGAGCGGCATTCTTTTCTTCCTTTTTTTCTCCCTCTCCTCACACAGCCAGCAGCCAGGAGTGTGGAGGGGGTGGGAACGCAGGAACAGCGACAAACCCCTAAGATCTCTGGTCCGAATTTAAGTGGCCAACGGATCTTAGGGGTCGTGTGAAAAGGCCCTTAGTGTGGAGGTGACAGCTGGACAGCAAAGAACCTTCACCCTCCTTATCTCAGTGCAACAGAGCAGGAGGCAAAGCAGGAGGCAGTACAGGAATTATATAATTAAAGATGGGCACAAAACGCTAAAATGGTGTTGTTTTATTTTTCATTTCATTTATCCTTGTTTTGTTTCACTTTGTTTGAAACAAATTCTTTTTTAAAAAATTCATTTCATTTTTTTCCATTTTGTTCCGCTCAGGTCATGCCACTGTGCTCTGTACAGAGAGCCGGGTGAAGGGGAAGCAGTGGCTTGCGGGCTTGTTTGTAGCCCCAGTTTACTCTCCAGCCACGCCGCTCTGGGCATCCCAAAAGCAGCGTGGCTGGAGAGTAAACTGGGGCTACGAATAACCCCATAAGCCACTGCCTTTCCTTCGCCCAACTATCTGCCCGGAGCCGTTTCAAGACCGCTGAACAAGCCCACAAGATGCCGCCACTTCCCCCTGGTTTTCCCGACAGTGTAGCACCCCATCTGTGCTACTCTCCAGGAATGCGAGGATCAAAGAGCAGGTTTTTGAATTTCGTGCAGCCACAGTAAGGATGCTGTGGCCATGGAAAATTCAGAAACCTGACTTGATCCTTGCTTTCCCGAAGGGTAGCACACCTTCTCTCTCTCTCTCTCTCTCTCTCTCTGTCTCTCTGTCTCTCTGTCTCTCTCTCTCTCTCTCTCTCTCTCTCTCTCTCTCTCTCACACACACACACACACACACACACACACACACACACACACACACACACAAAAGGGATATATTTGCATATATATTTTTTATATATTATGAAACAGACTAACTTGACTAGCTCTCTCTCTCTCTCTCTCTCTCACACACACACACACACACACACACACACACACACACACACACACACACACACACACACACACACCACACACACACACACACACACACACTGTACCCATCAAAGTCATTTAAATGTTACAGTTTTATCTTAAAGGGAGTGAAGAGATTCCTTGCTGACTTGTATTTGCAATGTAATGCATTTGTTGGGAGTCCATATTGAGGAGAATTTAACCTGGAGCATAAACACCTCTGAGCGGCTGAAAAAGGCCCAACAAAGACTGTACTTTCTGAAAGTGCTCAGAATGAATAACATCACTCGGAGACTATTGGTATCCTTATATCATTGTTCAATAGAAAGTATACTGATGTACTGCATATGTGTGTGGTACGCTAGTTGTACAGTGGCTCAGAGGAAATCGCTCCAGAGGGTTATCAATATGGCACAGAAGATCATTGGATACCCACTCCTCACATTGAAGGAATTACACAGCTCCCGCTGTCTTAAGAAAGCACAGAATAGTACAGGAAACATTTCTCATCCTGGACACTCTCTGTTTGTACTGTTACCATCAGGCAGAAGGTATAGCTCTATTAGAACAAGGACAGAAAGATTCAGAAACAGTTTTTACCCAATAGCAGTAACCATGCTAAATTCTGTTAAAAATTGACGGGTAAATATCAGTGTTGAATGTGTAACATGCATATTGTATGGGGGATTGTGTATGGCTGTTGTTTTTTAAAATTGTAGGTTTTATGTATTGGGTATGATTGCTGTCAGGTGACAGAGTGCAGGGCTGTGTGTGTGTGTATGTTTGGTTTTTATGTCAGTTTTAAATGAGTACAAGTGATGTTCTGCATGTGAATGTAGGAGTATGTTTATGGATGTCTGTTCTTAAATGAAAGATCTTGGATTTTTATACTGGGGTGTGTGAATGAGCTGACTGGTGCTTTTTTAATCTCATATTTTTTATACAATGACAATAAATTTCATTCCATTCCATTCCATTCTATTCTATTCTATTCTATTCTAAAGGAATGAACTGTATGATTTTAACTGGCTATTTCCAGATTCTGTCAAGAATCACTACAGCTTGATTCTTGACTTCCTCTTGAAGGGGGAGGTCTGAGGTGGCTGTTCTTGAACAAAAGGGCTTTAATGTCAGATTACAGTGGGAAATAGCTGAACAAGGATTTATTAATAACCTTTGCTCTTCTCTTTTTTGAATAGAGCCAGAGACTTTTGCCATATCAATCATCTCATCAAGACAGAGAGGTCTGTATTATCATCATTCTAACTTTTCTTTGTCAAATGATCACTCTTAGGCAATTTTTACATCTGCATTACCTTTGAGATTTTATGCTAACAACCCCTGATCAACCATGCCTGTAATTATGCCCTTATCTATGCTAGGATGTCCTTACTTGATAAGATAAGCATCTGCAGAAAAAGAGAGAGAGAAGAGAGAGAGGAAGTGGAGGTTGTTATGTCCTGGGCACTGCATTATTTCCTGCTGGCACAAGGGGAGAACAAATGTGTTTACACAATAAGTTATATTAACCTCTTGAACAACAACCTCTTGTTGTTCTGCTCTTTTATTTTTATTGTATTATTGTAAACCATCCAGAGTTCTGGTTGGAAGATGGGTGGTATATGAATAAATAAATAAATAAATTAATAAATAAATTAAATTAAATTAAATTAATAATATGAGTAGGAGAGAGAGGAAAAATGAGTATTTCCAATATTTGTCTGGAGGGAGCAGGGTCTGAAACCAAGAATCAACTTGGAATTATGAATGTTGCCAGTGAACCTACCAATACAAATTCCAATGTCCAATGTTATTGTTTTTATATTTTTATATTTTTTTGTTATTATGTATTGGGCAAGCTGCTTTGCAATTTGTTGTACACTGCCCAGAGTTCCTGAGGGAAAATCAGGCGGCTAAGAAGTAGATAGATAGATAAATAAATAAATAAATAAATAAATAAATAAATAAATAAATAAATAAATAAAATAAAATAAAATAAAATAAAATAAAATAATTTAGAAATGGCAATTCCAGCCTCCATCTCTTTTCTAGCTTTTTACATGCTGGCTGCCCTTCTACTTCCCTTATCTCTTACAACTATTGGCGGGAACTCGAATAACTGCTGCTGTGGCTGGTCCTGCTATTAAGCAAAGTGAGGTGCCCAATCAGTGGGTTAATCCTCTCTGCTCCCCCTGTCCTGGGAGGGGTTGTTGCCTTTCAGCAGAGCTTCAATGACTGCCCACATGGCTTGCAGTTCAAGTATGCAGTGCGGAAGTGGGAGCTGCCAAGTGCTCTCCTGTGGAGGTCATAGGCCATCACCAATACTGGCCAGCCTGAGATATATGTCACTAGAGCTGGACCATTTGTGCTCACATTCTTAGGATGCAAATATAAATGCCAACACCACAGCTGCAACCCAATACCCTTCCCCTACAAACAGGACCAGCCACTTTACTGGTGACTCTGCAGTGCATGTGGCCATCATCATGCTTGCCATGCCAGTCACGGCAGTAGTGTGGCCAACTCTTTCCTGCCCCCCCCATGCAGCTGACAACTCATCAACAGAGCAGGGATACTCTCTGTCCCACCCCCACAGGATGATGACAGTGCACTTGCCATATGACCCCCAGTAAGGGCGTTTATACACGACCCCTAAGCTCCGCCGCAAATGGCTGCAAGGTCCGGACCTTAAAAATGTTTACCCACCAGCTCCGGACAGGGCCAGCCCCTTTCTCCTTCTTTCTACTGTCCTTTTCTGTTTCTCTCCCTGCCTCCCTTTCCTGTACCTGCTTTTGGATGAGACAAACTTTTGATCCTTGTAAGGATCGAAACTAATCCATATCAAATATGTGCAGAAATTTGGCTGAGGGTGGCATAAAATTATACAGAGAGCCTGAATGCTGACCCTAACAAAACAAGGCAGCCTGTTCTGTTTGTTCAATGAGACTTTTGGATGGGGGCAGATCAAGCAAAGAGGAAGTGAAAATAGGGATGGGGACAGAGGGATTGGAGTGGTAGGTGGAAATCTCTGAATTGCAGGTTTAATATGTGCCTTGCCTTAAGAACGTAAGAACATAAGAATATAAGAAGAGCAATGCAGTTCAGGGGTGAGGGCCATCTAGGCCAGCTTCCTGTATCTCACCTGTGGTGCAAAATGTGTTTGGGAGCGTGATTTGTGTCTTTCCTGATATTATCTGGCCTTGAAGTACCCTGGTTTCTCCATCATGGTTTGTAACATCTGATGGACTTTTCCTCCAGGGTCTTTTTGAAGGCATCCAGGCAGATGCCATCACCACGCCTGTGGCAGGGAGTTCCAAAGTTTCCTCTTTGATTGGAAGCCTCTGATAAAGAGATCTCATCACACTCTTGAATGTCTCATCTTGTGATAAATGTTGCCACTGAGAAGCAACTAGGTGGGCTTTCTGCAAGCTGGCAAAGGGCAAATGCCTTGTTCTGAAGGGGTTCTCAGAGCAAAGCTTTGTGGCAGGCTGGCAACAAAACCAAACAAAACCAAAATTATAGGCAAGTGGTCTCCATATCTTCCCTGTTAGCAGTACCTCATTCTGAAAAAGTAGCCCTTAAGAGATGCTATGAGCAACCTTTTGTTATGGATTGCTATGCTCCACTGAAGATCCCCAGTTATCGATCACATGCTAGTTAGACTGCAAATCTGAATACACTGGTGGCAGGAACAGAACCAAAATGGACAGGGCCACCCCTTTTCTCCTTCTTTCTACTGTCCTTTTCTGTTTCTCTCCCTGCCTCCCTATCCTGTACACTCCCAAAGAGACATAAGATTATGCTTATCGGAGATCGAAACTAATCCATATCAAATATGTGCAGAAATTTGGCTGAGGGTGGCATAAAATTATACAGAGAGCCTTGAGTCGTATGACCCTATCAATGAAGGCAGCCTGTTCTGTTTGTACAATGAGACTTTTTGGATGGGGACAGATCAAGCAAAGAAGGTAGGAAAATAGTGGATGCGGAGAAAGGGATTGGAGTGGTAGGTGGAAATGGCAGAATTGCAGGTTTAATATGTGCCTTGCCTTAAGAACGTAAGAACATAAGAAGATAAGAAGAGCCATGCTGGATCAGGCCAAAGGCCCATCTAGTCCAGCTTCCTGTATCTCACAGCGGCCCCACCAGATGTGTTTGGGAGCGCATGAGACTAGATATCTGTCTCCTGATACCACTCCCCTGCATCTGGCCCTTGAAGTACCCTGGTTTCTCCATCATGGTTTGTAACCTGTGATGGACTTTTCCTCCAGGAATCTGTCCAATCCCCTTTTGAAGGCATCCAGGCCAGATGCCATCACCACGTCCTGTGGCAGGGAGTTCCATAGACTTACAATGCGTTAGCAAGACTCCTCTTTGATTGGAAGAGCACGGATAAAGAGATCCTGCATCACACACAGTATATAGCTTCACAGGATGCTCTCATTTGGGTCCTCTACAGTATGGTGTGTTTTGGACATATATGGAGAGCACGGTTTCTGTCTTAGACATATCTAGAACCATGGATCTGGAATGATGGCTTGATAGGTGCACTGTGGTCTCATTCTCGGGTACAGTATCTGGTCACATGTGGACTGGGTTAGGTAACAAATATGAAAGAGATACAGCACACAGAGTGTGCTCTTCTGTGCTTGGCTGATGGGGCAAATACGCATGCCAGTTGATAATGGTAGCATTCTCAGGAATGCTGTGAGACTGTCCAGCAATGTTACAATGGCTCTTATATTGTTTTCTTGATTGTTGGTGAGAGCGCAAGGGAATCATTACTAGCTTACACTAGAGTCAGTCCTCTTGGCGTAACGACAGAAAGCCATACTGTTTGTTTGGCAGATAGTACAAAGCCGACCTCACTAGTGAGTTCTGAGTCTGTGGGGAATTCAGAAACATCAAAAGAAGTGAAAATGGTTTGTTTGACATGCCAGTTCTTAATCTGAGCAATATATTATAACAACATGTGTGGCGCTTCCAGTCACTAAAGTACTGTACAGGAACTGGGGTTCCCATGTGCAGGCACTGTTGTTCACTTCTGGTGAAAACATGCATATTCCAAGAAATGACAGCCATATAAATTAAAGCTCCTAAACATAAATAATGCAGATCACAGACAGTCTATTTTTCTCACATGTTTTCTGCATTGGCTTTCTCTCCAGCCCCCACACTTAAACCACAATGAAACCGCTTTTGCTCACAACACACAAGACTGTCAGGATCTGATTATGATTCTCCCCCACAGTATGCCACAGGCCTACTAGATTTTATATTGGCCTTTCCTTTTCCCATCCAAACTTCATATTGGCTCGACTCCCCCTCCCCTGCCAAATTTCCTGGTTCTGGTCTGGCCCAGATGTATCCCTGGTCTCTACCTTGGGAACCAGCAATTGTTAAAATTAACAGTTGAAAATCTCAAATAAAGGAGTCATGAAGGACCATATCCTTATTACTCAAATATATTAACTATGCAGAATTTACAGCACCTCTTCTCCTAAATTATTTATTTATTTATTACACTTTTATACCGCACCATTTCCCAGAGGGACTCTGGGCGGTTTACAGATTAAAAAGCATCAGATAAAACAGTAATAAAAACAATAGTGGGAGGACAACAATAAGGGCAGTAGATGGGAAGCCCTCAACAAGAAGCAATGGGTACAAAAAAATTAAATAAAAATAAGGTCACCATAAGCCTCCTTAAAAAGCATAGTTTGTAACGCCTTTTTGAAGGCGGGCAGGGACGATGCAAGGCGCAACTCACTCGGGAGTTGATTCCATAGTGAAGGGCCAACAACCGAGAAGGTGCGGCTATGCGTTGACTACTTATGCGCCTCCCTTGGGGTGGCCACCCTGAGTGAGCGTGCCCGCAACATTCGAGTGGGCCTAGCCTCTGTTGATCTCTGAGAGATACGCTCCACCAGGTATTCAGGTCCCAAGACGTGGAGGGTTTTGAAGACCAAAACCAAGACCTTGAACCTTAACTGGAGAACCACAGGCAACCAATGCAGGTGGGCCAGAACTGGGGTGATGTGATCATATTTGTGAGCACCCACCACCAGTCTGGCTGCCGCATTCTGTACCCGTTGGAGTCTCCGGACAAGGGTGAAGGGCAACCCCACGTAGAGTGTGTTGCAGTAGTCAATCCTCAATGTCACAAGGGCCTGCACAACTGTTCTCAGGGAGGACTCATAGAGGTATGGGCGGATCTGGGCAATCCTGCGGAGTTGGGAAAAAAGCAGCCCTGGACACCGCCATCACCTGGGAGATCAAAAAGCATGGATCAGAATTATTCAAGTACATTCAACTGCATAAATATAAATAAAAGAGATATTAGCAAACCATCTATTATATATTAAAGTGACCAAGTTTGTTGACTGTCACCTGGACTTGGTTTATAGGTACTGTATTACTTTTTTATTCATAAACAATTCAGAACAAAAACAATGAATCTTCATATCACTTTTGGGCCAGTTCCTGATTTTAAAAAGACAACGGTACAAAATAGGAATGGGTTAGTTTTAATGTAGAGTTTAAGATAAGAACAAAAAATGATTCCTGGTGAAACTGATGGCTGAATTACTAAGTTACTGGGATAATTCAAAACTAGAGATGGGCACAAATTGAAAAAATGACATTTCGGTTTTTCATTTTTCATTGCGGGTCCCGTTTCAGTTCATTTTCATTTTTTGCAAATTTTTTGAATTTTTTTTGTTGGTTCGTTTTTTTCATTTTTCATTTTTACCCACTTTTTGCGTGATTTAAAGCATTTCCGCATGCGGCGTCCCCCAATGCCTCAGACCAGAGGGAAAACACTTTTTAAAAATGATGCTGGCAGAGACACAGTACAGACTAGGTACGCAGGGAGGCTGCAAAGGCAGCGGCGGGCATTGCCCAGGGCGTAAGGCAGCCACAGAGTGACTGCACTGTGGGGCAGGGGAGGGTACTCACCGAGAGGTACGCACGCACATAGGGAGGCTGCAAGATAAATGTCTTCTTTCTTTCCCCTAAGAGCCAGGCTGCAGCCAGCAAGAACACAGAGACACACACCTGCCTGGCTGGCCTAAAGTAACGAGTCGCAGAGACAGCAATCCCATCCTAACTCCCACCGCAGGCTGCAAGGAGGACGGGGGCTGCCAGAGCTTTTTATGCACTCTGTGGCTGCCACACCTATCCTGGGCATGCTATTGGTTGAAATTGTCTAAGAATTTACATAATCCCATCACATGGCTTGCATCCATTTTGTGGCTGGAATCCATTTTGTGTCATCCTTAAAGGGAAAAAAGAATACATCACGATGGGAGAAGGACAAAAACAAACGTTTTAAGGACCCCAACCCCCTGATAGGTAATAATTTCAAATTATTGTTGCTGCATTTTTACGGATGTCCAGGGCATTTTAATACCCAAAAAATCAATATTAGGCATCTGGGAGCCATTTTTGGTTCAATGTCCCCTAACTCCCCTTAAAGGAAAAAAATACAGCGATCTGAGAAAAGATATAAATGCACGTTTTAAGGACCCCAACCCCCCTGGTAGGTATTATCAGGCAGAATAAATAATTATCACTGGGTTTTTATGGATATTCAGGACGTTTTTAACATTTAAAACAGCTCATTTCATTGTGCGTCGCCATTAACGAAAATGAAACATAACGAACCTAATTTTCGTGGTTCTGTTCTGTTCGTTCCAGTTTCATCGCCATTTTTGTTATTCGTTTCGTTACGTAATGAGACGAATAACGAATAATGGAACAATTTTTTTTGTTTCGTGCCCATCTCTATTCAAAACATACAGGTCTTGGTTACTTTTAATCATAACCAGTGAATGCAAGAAATAACTTCTTAGTTGTCTAAGGAAAATTAATAAAAATAAATGTGTTGTCCAACATGTTATTTATTTCATTGGATACACCCCAAATGGCAAGTCACTGCCATTGGGGGCAAAAACTAAAATTATAATGGTAAGAGTATAAAATGAAGAATTGCACTAAACATCTGTATAGGTGCATCTGAAGATCAATAATACTGAAAGACAGCACTTGCAAAGCTGAACCGAAGTGTTTTTTCATGTCATCTGTCAATCCCCTCAGAGTTTTCTATTCTGACCCTGGGTGATTGAGTCATCAGAGCATCTTGCTGGAGAGCCATTCAATGTATGAAATTATAATAGCTAATGATGTAGGGGGAACCCAGTTAATTTAAGTAGTAAATAGGAAGTGCTTATTTATACCTATCAACAGAAGTAAGGAATAGGGTTTAATGGCTCAGAGGAAATAGAGTTTCATTTGAAATTATGTAAATACCTTAGGAAAACTTTTGTAAGAATATTAGGGAAAGCTTTAATGGAAACCTGTTTTGATGGTATTTATTGCCATTAAATTAAGTCTTTATAAATGCCAGAAATGTAATCTACCTGACAGATCTATTCCACATCTTTTGAGTATGTCCTTTAGGTAGAAAACATCAGAATATTTTGGGAGTAGCTTCAATATGACAGAATGTATCCTGCTGCTAGATTCAGTGATGATGGTTTTCCATTATGTTATACAGCAGTGCTCCCCAACCTTTTTATCCCCACGGACCGGGAAATTTTTGATAATTTTTCTGTGGCCCGAAGCTGGGGGTGGGGGTGGGGAAGGGGGGGAGATAAAGGAATGTGAAAGGGGGGTCCGGCGGGGAGGCAAAAGGTGTGTGTGTGAAAGCAAAGGATGGGAGGGAAGGAGGAGGGGGAGGCACGAGAGCGGCGGCGGCGGCACTCACCAGCTGGGGGCATCGGCCGTGCCACTCCCCCCCACACACACACGGGGCGGGGTGGGGGAACCCGGGGCTCCTGGGCAGGCGGGCCCCCGCCTCCTCCTCCTCCACCGGGGAAAGCGAGCGGGCCTCGGCTGCTGCTGCTCCTCCGGCGGCGGCGGCAGGAGGAGGAGGAGGAGGAGGAGGAACCGGAGCAGGAGCAGGAGGCGGCGGCGGCGGCTCGTCGGTGCCGCGAGGGCGCTTCCCGGCGCGGCCGGGCGGGTGCCGCGGGCGGGCGCCTGGGCCAGGAGCCGCGGTGGGGTGCCTGGGCCAGAAGCCCTGCGCGGGTCTCGCTGCTGGCACCGCGCTTGCTCCTGCTCCTGCTGCCGCCGCCACCGTGGACCTCCTCCTCCGCCGGGAAAGCGAGCGGGCGCCAGCAGTGAGACCCGCGTGCGGCTCCCGGCCCCAGCGCCCTGGCACCCGCCCGGCTGCGCCAGGAAGCGCCCTCGCGGCACCGACGAGCCGCCGCCGCCGCCTCCTGCTCCTGCTCCAGTTCCTCCTCCTCCTCCCGCCGCCGCCGCCGGAGCAGCAGCAGCAGCAGCAGCGGGGGCAATTGCGGAGGGGTCGCGGCGGTGGGGGGCGATTGCGGGGGGGGCGGCGGCGGCGGCCCGGTGCTGATTCATCCACGGACCGGCACCGGTCCGCGGCCCGGGGGTTGGGGAACACTGTTATACAGTACTGTCGACAGTCCTAGAACTGCCGAGCTGGAAGGAACTCTATGGATCACTGAGTCCTCATCCTGACAGGGATTCCCAGTGGGGAATTGAACTCACAACCTCTGCTTCCACAGCCATATATCCAGCAGTGATGTTATCAGTGTTGTTTAATGCAGGGCCTTGTGGGGATTCAATTCCCCATATTTCTGACCCCTCAAAATTGGCCAGCACACAGAGGCAGCTGAAAGCCAGGGAGGCCTGCGTGGCCTGTATTTCCCAGCAACCCCCAGGGCCGAGCAGGTACCGGATGTGCTGACCTAAGCCCAAGAAGGCAGCAAAACAGGATGGCAAGGATATCCAGTAAACAGGATGGCAAGGCCAAAGCACTTGCAGCGGGTCCAAAATGCGGCAGCCAGGCTGGTGGCTGGTGTGCGTCGTTATGACTGCATCACCCCAGTCCTGGCTCGCTTGCATTGGTTGCCCATTGCATACCGGATTAGATTCAAGGTGCTGGTTTTAGTTTATAAAACCCTCCATGGCTTGGGCCCAGACTACCTGGCAGAGCGGATCGCCCAGCGATCAATCTCGGCCCAACCGGTTCAGAAGTCACAAGCGCAGTCGCTCTGGGTCGCCACCCCTAGAGAGGCCCGGAAAACTATCACCCATAGCCGGGCCTTCTTGGTGGCGGCCCCTTTGTTGTGGAACACCCTCCCGGGTGATGTGCTCTCTGCAGAGTCCCTGTTGGCCTTTCGTAGAGCTCTTAAAACCTTACTCTTTCGAGAGGCCTTTTGGTGACCGAGTTTAATTTAGTTTTAATTTAGTTTTAAAAAAATTTCTCCCCGCCTCTTGCCATCTTTGCCTACCTGCTCAGTAAGGTGTCAGTCTATTTAGCCTTTTGTCCAGGTGCTAAGGGTGCTAGCGCTGTTTCTTTTAACTTTTTGTTGTTTATTATTGTAATCATTGTGTGTATGGTATTTATCGCTTTGAATTGTCTATTGTATTGTATTGATGACCGTTCTTTGGTCCATTGTTGGAAGCCGCCCAGAGTTCCTCCTGGGAAGATGGGCGGGATATAAATTTAATAAAATAAATAAATAAATAAATAAATAAAGGATATCAGGACACATCAGGGTTATCTGCTCTGTGACCCTTGGCCCCACAGCTTCCTTCCCTGGGTCTTAATCAATAACAAGCCAATATGGTCTTTGAGATAGGCGTGCATTTCCCTCCCACTGAGAATGTCTTCCTGTGACTATTGTTATTCTCTTATTAATAAAAGACTGGTCGTTCAGGCAGCATTATCAGCTCACACACATCACACACCCTCACACACGCTCACACACTCTCTCACACACCCACACATCCATGCACGCAGCTCAGAGAGAGACACAGACAAGAATGCTGCCTGAGGATCAGATTGCACCCCGAAGCTCTGTGTCCGTGTAATCTGTAACGCAACAGGGCCTGGACAATTGACTTTTCCAGATGACCTTTCCCAGAATAATGCACTCTACGTAGCCACTGACAAAGCTGGTTTGGGTATTTCGGGGAGCACCTAAAGACAAGAATTTGCTTTAAAAATATGCCTCCTATGAATGAGTGGCTTTTCTGAATTTAGGACATAAATTATATTAGTGGTTCCCTACCCTTTAGCACAGGCATGTCCAAAGTCAGGCCCGGGGGCCAAATGCAGCCAGCTTTCAAATTTCCCGTCCGCTGTAATCCCCACCAGCTGGCCCCTCCCCATACTGGAGGGAGACACCAGCTTGCAGTTTTACAGTTTGCCTGCCCTCCCTGCATCTGTCTATCCCCCCAGCCACCTGCCTAGACTACCTGCCCCCTGCTCTGTTGCTGCAGCGTCCTCCCCGCCTCCTTGCATGTTATAGAGACTTGTCCAAAGTCTGGCCCGTGGGCCAAATGTGGCTGAATGGTCAGGCCCCACACATTTTCACCTCACCAAATCTGGCCCTCCTTGCAAAAAGTTTGGACACCCCTGCTTTAGCATTACACTCTCTTAGTGATGAATGACAAACTTTCACCAGGTCTCATTTACCATGATTTAATCCTCATATAATTCAATTTCTAATTTAAAATGCAAAATAAACCAAAAATCTAATAAAATGGTTTACATTTAAAAATAAACATGAAGTAGGGTTTTCTTGAGAAATCCTACATTTCAGAGCTAATTTTTAATATAAAATAAATAATTAAATAAATCTCAAAGTCAAGCATCCCTCCAATACAAAATTTATTTATAACTTCCAGTAGGGGTGTCAGTGGCCTAAAGGCTCAAACAAAGTAATGCTGGTATAGAAAGAAAAATAACATAATGGGTTTTTTTTAAAGAGCTTATTTGTTATTTATTGAAATAAAAGTGCAAATGTGTATTGGAGTATGAATAAAAGTACAAAACAAATCACAGCCATTTGCTTTATTAAGTATCCTCTCAATTTCAGTAATGCTTATGTAAGCTAATGTAAGATGCATTTTCTGGAATCATATTGGTATTTCCATAAGAATTGTGCAATTTGAAGTGGTTAACTGCAGATAGTTGATGAAGTGGTGGGGTGTAGATCTGACCTATATCTCATCAATGAGCCACAATACGATACACAACCCGTATGCAAACACCAATAGATACCTGGCATAAAAGCAATGTAAGCATCAATTGTATGCCAATGTAAGCATCAATTGTATCATTTAAAGATGGCGGGCGGCAGCACTTCCCTTCCATTCTTGCATCCCAGCGTCTGGCTATTTTTTGGGAAACCGCTGCCTTGTTTATTGTTTTTTCTCTAAATCTTTTTTGTTCCACCAGAGGACTCGGTGGGTGGACCAGTAGGGGCTCAAGGGGGCTCAAAGGGGGCTCAGCTTAGCCCGTCGGAAGACCGGCTGACCGGCCTGAAGGTAACATTTCCAATGCATGCCCGGTAAGGCTGAGTGTTCCCTCCCCTCTCCCCTCTCCTTCCCCCCTTCCCCCTCCTCCTTTTTCCTATTTTCCCCCTTTTGCTTATTTTCCCGGGGGTCTCGTTCCCGGCGGCGGCTCGCTCCCGGCGGCAGCTGTTTTATCGAGCTCGGGGAAGGACTTGCTGGCGACGCAGGTCGCCCCCGATGGTCTGGGAGGACTCGGGAGTCGTCGGCCGCGGTTGTCATCGAGCCTTACCCTGGACCTGCGGGCCGTTTGGGAGCCTTGTGGCGATGTTCGTCTTGCCTCCGGGTGCGAGGAGGCTGTTGCGGGCCATTGGCTTTGTTATCGGGCAGCGTTTCGGCTGCTGGCGCTTCCCGGGCGATGCCCCGCCACTGGATCCAACATGGCGGCTGGGTCGGGGGCCGACGCCGTCCTCGGTGGCGTCTTGGCCGCCGGCCCCCTCTCGGGCGGTGGGCTGGCCGCCGGCACGGCTCTCGGGATGTTTGGCCCTGGCTTTGCCCGGGCGGCAGGTCGGCCACTGGCGATGGTCCGGGTGATGGACCGGGTGGTGTTCCGTTCGCCGGACTCATATGGTTTCCATCTGCTGGCTTCTCCGGGGCACCGTCCCTGTCAATCCACCTCGAATGGCAGGCTGCCCGCCAGTTTCATCTCGGGTGGCAGGGCGGCCGCTGGCGCTGTGTCGGATGGCGTTTCGGCCCTGGCTCACTGCAGGCGGTTCTTCTGCCGTGGCTCCTCTTCGCCGGTTCTATCAGGCGACCCCTCTCCTTCCTCTCCCGGACGGCCCTCTCGGGTTTGCTTTGCTTTCCCTGGGCCTAGCCCCCTTTGGATTTCTGCCCCCGGCCGTTGGTCCTCAAGCGTCCGGGTGGGCTTTTATTCGTTCCACCTTATTACTTTACATACTTAGCTCCCTGGATTCCATCTCCCTGGACTCCCCATGTTATTCCCATCTGTTCTCTGGCGGGTGTATTTTATTGTATTTTTTGTATTTTATTTGTATTTAATTTAGCTGTTTTTGTCCGTGTACTGTGTAGTAGGCTATTGATTACTGCTTTTGATTTATTTGCTGCTATTATATTGTACCCTTATTAATAGAATTGTTGATTGATTTTTAGTTGGGTTTTTTTTTTGGCCACCATGTTTGCAGGGACTCATATACCAACTGTGTCGGGCCGTGGGCGGTACGCTTGTAGCCGAGGGGTTAGTCCAGGGGTCTGCAACCTGTGGCTCCAGAGCCGCATGCGGCTCTTTGGAACCTTTGCCGCGGCTCTGGGAGGTAAATAGCGCCGCTCCGCTCCACACTGCCCGCCCAGTGACAGGCAATAGCGAGTTTTTTTTTTTTTCGTCGGAAACGGGTCCAAGTGGCTCTTTATGTCTTAAAGATTGCAGACCCCTGGGTTAGGCAGATCAGAAGAACCTGGGTCAGGCATCTCGTGCCTGTCCCTCGTTCTGACCCCTCGGCTCCGTGTCATGTGTCCAGGAGTCACTCCTCCAGCGCCTCCAACCTTTCTTGCTTCCTGTTAAATGCCAGGTCAGTCCACAATAAGATCCCTGTCATATATGATTCCATCTTAGATGGGAGGGCTGACCTGGCCCTTATCACCGAGACCTGGGTGGGCGCAGAGGGGGGGCTTCGCTCACTCAGCTGTGCCCGCCCAGGTATCTGGTTCAGGGCGTGGGAAGGTTGGAGGGTCAGAAGGGAGGGGGGCCGCTATCATCCATCGGGACTCCCTTTATGTTAGCAGGGCCTTGACATTGGTTAGCCAGGGGTTAGAGTGCCTTCACCTGTTAGTGGGACAGCGGGACAGATTTGGCATTGTACTGGGTTACCGTGCTCCCCGCAACCCAGCCCAATCCCTTCCAGAGCTCTCGGAGTTCATCGCGGCTGCCCTATTGAGGTCCCCGCGCCTTCTGGTTGCGGGTGACTTCAATGTGCATGCCGGTGGTGGACTCTCAGGTGCAGCTCTGGAGTTTATGGAATCCATGGCTTCCATGGGTCTGTCCCAGCATGTTGTATGTCCCACCCACAGGTCAGGCCACACCCTGGATCTGGTATTTTCCTCCATGTCGGGGACTTTGTGTCTGGAGGTAGGGGGCATTGTCTCCCTGCCTGTGTCATGGTCAGACCATCACCTGCTCTCTTTCTCCCTGGCGATCCCACCCCCCACCCCCCACGGGGACCATCGGCCACCAGTTTTGGCCCACCCTCGAAGACGTATGGACCCTACCCGGTTCCAGGAGGTCTTCGGGGCGTTTCTTGGAGGACTGACTGGCGCGCCGGCCGAGGTTGTGGCTAACCATTGGTTTGAAACAGCTGCCCACACCATCGACCGGATCGCCCCCAAGCGCCTTCTCCAGTGCCGAGCTCGGCCCTCGCTGTGGTTCACGGCTGAGCTTCGAGCAATGAAGCAGGTGAGGAGAAGGCTAGAGCGCAGCTGGAGAAGAACCCGGACGGTTACAAATAAGGCTGCTGTTGTTCTCCAGACTAGGTGCTATGCCAAAGCGATCAGGGAGGCTCAGACATCTTTTTACTCCCTGGGAATTGGTGAGGCCTCTAACAGCCAGGCAGAGCTCTTCCGGGTGGTTCGGGACCTCACCAATCCTAGTCTGGCTAGGCCTCCTCCTACTGATTTCAGTAGTGAGAATTTTGCAGCCTTTTTTCGATCTAAAATTGAGGCCATCCGGGCCGGCTTCGACTCCGGTTGCAGTAGCACTGTCCCAGCATCACTGGCTGCTGGTCCACCTTCGTCACCTCGGTTGGATGCGCTTGGGCCTGTTTCCGCTGTCGAGGCCTCTAAGGCTATGGCGCATTGCCGGCCTGCGTCCACCCCGTTTGATCCCTGCCCTGCCTGGCTAATCAAAGCTGCCAGCGGGACCATGGCCGAATGGGCTTCTGTCATCGCCACCGCCTCCTTCAGCGAGGGGTTTTTTCCCTCCCGCCTGAAGGAGATGCCGCCTGAAGGAGATGGTGGTAAAGCCCATTCTTAAAAAACCTGGCCTTGCCTCGGATGATTTAGCAAATTATCGTCCGATCGCTAATGTCCCGTTTATGGGCAAGGTGATCGAGAGGGTGGCGGTGGTCCGGCTGCAGTCATACCTGGAGGATCGGCAGTGCCTCGATCCATGCCAGTCCGGGTTCAGGCCTCGTCGGGGGACCGAAACAGCTTTGGTCGCGCTGCAAGATGACCTAATCTGGGCGGCCGACAGGGGTTGCTCTACCCTGTTGGTTCTCCTGGATTTGTCAGCGGCCTTCAATACCATCGACCACAGTATCATGCTGGATTGGCTCTCTGAGGTGGGAATTGTTGGCGCTGCTCACAGTTGGCTCCGTTCCTTCCTGGAGGGCCGTCCCCAGTACGTTCAGCATGGGGGGGGAGTTATCGGCCCCTTGGATACTCTCTTGTGGGGTTCCACAGGGGTCGTCTCTGTCCCCCATGCTGTTCAACATCTATGTAAGGCCACTGGCTGGGGTCATTAGGAGATTTGGAGTCTGCTGTCACCAGTACGCTGATGACACGCAGCTCTATCTCTCCTTTTCCACCTCTGCAGTGGAAGCTGTGAGGATCCTCGATGAGTGCCTGGATGCCGTGCTGGCTTGGACCGGGGCGAACAGGCTTAGGCTCAACCCCGAGAAGACGGAGGTTATGTTCTTTGGGAGCTCACCATCTGGGTACGGCGGCCCTCTTTCCTGTTTGGGGGGGGTTCCCTTCGGCCAGTGGAGAGGGTGCAGAATCTGGGCGTGGTCCTGGACCCGGCGCTGACCATGGAGGCCCAGGTGGCGTCGGCAACCAGGACCGCCTATTACCATCTCCACCAGATTGCCCAGATCCGCCCGTACCTGGATGCTGACTCTCTGAGAACAGTGGTCCAAGCGCTGGTGATCTCGAGGCTGGACTACTGCAACGCCCTCTACATGGGGTTGCCCTTGACTCTTATCCGGCGTCTGCAGTGGGTACAGAATGCGGCGGCCAGGCTGGTGGCTGGTGTGCATCATCATGACCACATCACCCCAGTCCTGGTCCGCCTGCATTGGTTGCCCGTTGCAGCCCGGATTAGATTCAAGGTCCTGGTTTTAGTTTATAAAACCCTCCATGGCTTGGGACCGGACTACCTGACAGAGCGTATTGTCCAGCGATCCTCCTCGGCCCGACCTGTTCGGCAGTCGCGAGCGCACTCGCTGCGGGTTGCCACTCCACGAGAGGCCCGGAAGACGCTCACCCGGAACCGGGCTTTCTCAGTGGCAGCCCCCTCCTTGTGGAATTCCATCCCCAGCGAAGTGCGCTCTGCAGAGTCCCTGCAGGCCTTTCGGAAAGCTTTAAAAACATTTTTATTTCGAGAGGCCTTTGGCAAGCCCTAACTTAATTTTTTTCCCGCCGTCTCTAGTGATCATTGGTGTTTACTAATGTTCATTTGATAGTTAAAGTTTAGGGATTACGCCTTTATTGGCGATCTGGGATGCAATAGGGTTTTAATATATTAATATCTTCTTTTTATATTGTTCTGTTCATTTGTCGTTATTGTGTGGTACTGTAAAATTATTATTCTCTTGTCCGGTGCTTGTTCGCCGATTGTATGCCGCTGAGAGTTCTGATTGAAGATAAGCGGGATATAAATATAACTATATCATGTTGTTTGGGTGTTTCTCATGAATAAACGTGATGACACCTCCCGCTTGCCTGACATCTGGAAACTAGCCCTGGTCAACAGACGAGCCTCTGTCACAAAGACTGACACCAGGTCCAAAAGGACACAAGATGCCACCACCTTCCATCCACACCAAACACAAACCCAGACCCTTCCCACAGATGAAACGAAACCACCATCCAATAACAAAACCACGACTGCACCATCTACTGCGGCACCCCACTCCAGTCACCACATGGAGCACACTCACACACCCCAAAAAAACATTGGGAGACCACAGACACGTAGCCAGACCAAAATGAATTCACAAGACACAGGACCCCACTCCACCAAAGCCCAGGATACAGCCATCTAACCCACCAGCATGTAAACAGCCATCTAAACAGCCATCAGCAGTTAATCCCTTAACGATCGCCTCAGCCACACAGCAGATCACAAAAGAACAAAGGAACAAAGGAACCTGCAATCAGCAACAAAGCAAGCAAACCACACACCCCCAGCAGTATTTATAGAAGGACTTCAACTGAGACCACGCTTTGCTTCAAGAAGAAAGAAGCCAGAACACCAGCCTGAAGATGACGAGTGAGACCTCGTAAACGTAAAACAACCAGATTTCTACACGGGAAGAAACCCGAATCCACCCTAACATGCATACCTATACCCGTGAAAATCTACGAAAACAATATATATATATATATATATATATATATATATATATATATATATATATATATATATATATATATATATATATATATATATATATATATATATATATATATATATATATATATATATAAACTGCAAAAAAGATTTTAATATAAAATATTGATAAAATTATTACCTGCTGCTTTGTTGTAGACAATTACGGGCATGATTTAGATGTATTCTTTTTAAAAAAATCAATTTTCCTTAAGTTTTCTTGATGCCCAAAATGTTTCTGCTTATACACTGCCCCATAGTGCTTAAGCAGTCTCTGGGCGGTTTACAATTTAATTATGTGGGCTACGCATGCCAGGCTTGGATATATTTTATAGGTCACCTGGAATCTTACATAGTAAGCCCAACAGAAATCAGTGCACTTGGCTGGCGATTTGGGAGCCCAGACCTACAACTGTTAATTCCTGAGCAGGTGTGGAAACATGCAGTACTGCACGCTGCAAAAAGCAGTCCAAGGGGTTGTTATAAACATATGCCCAAGGGTTCCCTCCTAAAAAATGCCTGCTGAAAGTCCATGTATTTTAAGACAACACCCCTCAGCCACTGTTTTAATGCAAAAAGCACACTTTTTTTAAGCTTCCAAAGATCAGAATTTGGCTTCAGAAAAGAATGTAGCCAGTACACCTTGGCTTTAGAGGGTGGAGATGGGGGAAGCCCTTGAGTTTTTAAGGCAGAAATGGTCCTGCAATGATTTTTGCCACCTAATTTCAGCAGCATCTAACACCAGCATGGGATGCTACCTAGTGCTGCTCCTAGAAAAGGGAAATTGTTCCTCAAAAATGCCGGAGGTGCACACATCTCTGCTTCATTAGTAACAGCAGCAGCCGCAGCAGCACTGATTTTTAAGAAGAGGCAAAGAACACCAAATATTTTAGAGCTGTGGTCTGCTGGTTTCCCACCAACGAGTTGATTGTATAATCTTCTGCATTCTTGCCGGGATTTATAAGCCACAAATGCCTATACAGCTAGATAAATTTGTTTTTGAGCATTATGCTGTGAAGAGGAACAGAATGTTTAGGAGAAAAGTGTAACATGTATTGTTCAAATGCAAAATCTCTTAATATGCCAAGATTAAATAGGGATTTTGTACCATGTAAGCTGCTTTGAGATAATCTTAAAAGTAGTGTATTAGATTTTTTTACAACTATTGTAAGGGCGGCGGCGGGGGGGAGGAAATGTTACTTTTACTACAAAGTAGACATACTTTTACTACAAAGTCAGAAAGAGGACCAGAAGCTACTTCACATGATGGGTCAACTTGGACGTAGTCACTCACTGATTCTTGATGGCTTTGTGTTACAAGGACAGTAAACATATGTTAAATATGAGACTAAATGCCTTATGGATACAAACAGTTTTTGATGAAACCATATATTTGGGAATGAAGGGTGCCTTCCATCAAGGAAGTCTTCAAGGAGGGCTGCACAGACCCATTTAGCAATACTTTAGGTTGGTAAAGTTTGGAAACTTCAGGAAACTGAGAATTCCTCTAATGTCCTGGTGGATGTTGTTTTAAGCTCCCTTGGGTACTTTTGGGGAGAAAGGTGGAGTAAAAATATTTTAAATAAATAAATAAATAAATAAATAAATAAATATTGCATTGGGCAGAGTGTAGGAAGGATACATGATACAGTATGAATTGTTTTTTAACCTAATTGAATCAATGGTTTTGGCAGTGCTGAAATTATGTCTCCTTGCCATATATCCCAGAAATCACTGAAGAGAGTTCCTCTCTAGTTCCTCCCCTAATATCCCCAAAATGAAAGCCAATGAAACTGCATGGCAGTGAAATGAAATAGGTAACTATATGACATTGCAACTGATTTTAATGTCACGCTAGCTGATCCTCTTGCTTACTGTAGTAAGTGTCCACTAGAGTAGGTTCATTGAATCACTGGAACTTATTTAGAAACTGGCTAAATCTGCACAGATTCAGTGGGCCAGGTCTAGTTCTGAATTACTATGCTAAGCAACAGGATTTCATCTATATGGAAAATACATCCGTGGATGGAGATGGGTTTCTTTTCCCACAATGAAAACAGACTTGTCTTGGTGCTCCCCTCATGTTTCAGATGGACTACTTAAATTGTTTTGATTTGATTTTCCTCTACCCATTTAATTTAATTTAATTTAATTTGACATGTGCCATCAAGCCAATTCTTACTTATGGAGTCCCTTTTTAGGGTTTTCAAGGTAGAGAATACTCTTCGTTTCTTCTTAGGATGCTCTGGGAGTCTGCCGAGTACCAAGGCCACTTAGGTTCACTGTACTTGCATGAGGCACGGTGGAAAATCAAATTAATAAACTCTGACTCCATAGTCAGAAACTGAAACCACTGAGCTATCCAGCCAACACATAATTATCTAAAATCTGAATCGTCGAATCCAGGCCCTGGAAAGAAGGCACAGTAGGGGATCCAACTGTCAATATCTGGCCCCTCTGCCAGATTATCTAAACTACTGAGCTATCCAGCACCATCTATAAACACTTTAAAATGGTTGAAAACAATGTTTTTCATAGAGATGGTGAGGAAGAGATAGGAGGTAATGTCTTGTCACTTGCCAATAGGGCCAGATAGCCCTAGTTTTGCATGTTATAATGATAAATATTATCGGTTACTTCTTCCTCAAAGCCTGACCCAAACTAGAAGGATATACAGCATTGGTGTTTCTGGGTACTGCAAATAGCAGGGGACCATCTCCATGACACTTAAAATATTACAGCTCCTTCAAGGTAGAAACTGGAATTCTGTGATTAGTACAATCATGATGTAAAATGGAAGAGGTAATTTTTTGCCCTTATTCCAGCCAGGGGAGAATACTAGGCAACAATTATAATCTATTCTAGTCACATTTCTTCCATTTCAAAAGGTACAGTCCAACCCAAAATTTGGAATGTCGCGGTATGTATGTTGTAGAACATGGAATTATATGAGAGAGTTTGAAGAAAGCCGTTTACAATTACAGTACTGTTGTTTAAAAGGGACTCCCATTATTGTTAATAGGGTCCATGTGGTGAATGTTCTTGAATGTTTTGCAACCTGAAAGAAAATAATGTTTCAGGGTTTGGCAGTTAAAACATGATCTTTTTAGAACAACAAGAAAAGTATGTTTCGTCAATCAAGCCTGACGTACTTGCAACATGTAAAAAAAAAAAAAAGGAAAATTTTCCACATGATGTTTTAATCATTTAACTTCATAATACAACTCATAGAAACAGTTGCTTTACATATAATTCAGCAGAAGCTTGTAGCTAAAATGAATACCTCTTGTTTGCTAAGTTAGTCTTTTCATGAAACTCCTATTATGTGAAGCTATTACAGTGCCCTTTATAGGTTATAGCAGCTTATAGCTGCTATTTCAACTCTACATGAGAGTTTAGCTGCAGTAATGAATAAATTGAAACTAAACGCAGACAAGACAGAGGTGCTTCTGGTCAGTCAAAAGGGAGATCAAGGGATAGATGCAACCTGTAATGGATGGGTTCACCCTCCAATTGAAAAAAAGAGGTGCACAATTTTGGGGTGCTCCTGTACTCATCCTTGAGCCTAGATACCCAGGTCACAGCTGTGGCCAGGAGCGCATTTGCACAATTAAAGCTAGTACGCCAGTTACGCCCATTCCTGGAGAAACCTGCTCCGGCCATGGTAACTTATGCCCTAGCGACGTCCCGACTGGGCTACTGTAATGCACTATATGTGGGACTTCCGATGAAAAGCCTCAGGAAACTTCAACAGGTCCAAAATTCAGCAGCCAGATTGCTGACTGGGGTAAGGTACAGAGACCACATTACACCCCTGCTAAAGCAGCATCACTGGCTACCAATCAGCTATCGGACACAATTAAAAGTGCTGATCTTAACTTACAAAGATATGACCTGGGTTCCAGCTACCTCAAAGATCGCATCTCAGTATGAACCAGCTTGAGTATTGTCATCAGGGAGGCCTTTCTATCCACCTCACCACCCTCACAAGAACGTCTTGTAGGAACACATGAAAGGTCCTTCTCGGCTGCTGCGCCCAGACTCTGGAACTCCCTCCCACTGGAGGCCAGGACTGCCCTATCTCTGCTGTCTTTCCGGAAACAAGCAAAGACCTTTCTCTTCAGGCAAGCTTTCCTTGAATGATGGACTACCTATTATGCGTCTTTATATGAACTACCATACATGGTTGACGGCACAGACTTTGTGTTTATAACCACTTATAACTTTTTGTTTATATCTCTCATTGTGTGACCGCATTGACACTATGTTTTCAATGTTAGTTCCCATCCCTCATAACTTTTAGATAGTCCACCGCACATGATTGCATTGACTGACTTCATAAATACACTGGTGTTTTCAATGTTAGCACCATCCCTCATAATGGAATTTTTACTCTTTTCTTTAACTGCTTTGCACTGTCTTTTAGCTTTAATGCTGCCTCTTACTGCCCCTTAATTCCCAGTTCTCAAACTTGAATGTGTCTTAAATGTACTGGACTGTATATTGTCCCTCATTATTATAAGCTGCCTTGGGTCTTTTTCCAAGGAGAAAGACGGGGTAAAAATACTTAAAAATAAATAAATAAATTATGGAACTTATTGGGAGACAATCACATGATAGAATGGGAGCACATTATGGGGCTGAGGTGAGGGGGATGCTTAACCATTTATCTGCCAGTCAGTGCCTTTCACCCTCAGCAGATCCTTGTTGGACATGGCCTTAACCCTTGCAGAGTTCCAAACCAATGTTTACCTCAGAAAGGTTGGGAATCCAGCAGGGATGCAGAACAAAAATGTTTTGAGAGAAAAGTGGCCCTTACCTAATGGACTAAATATTTATTATGAACTCAAGATGAATCCCACATCTTCTACCTGAAACTTCACAGAGAAAAAGCAACGCACAGATAGAATGACAACATAACATCTTTAAAACTTATATAGGAAAATAACTGCATTTCTGTTGTCAATTTGTGTTCTTCTCCCAAAGGATCATCCATATCACAGATGAACCAATCATATAGATCATACAGTCATTGGCACAGGGCAATCGTTTCAGTGTTTGCATTCCTTTATTTTATAAACCACTCTAAGACTAAAACAGTTTTTAATTATTTATTGCATGTCATAATAGAAATTCCAGCTAACAACAGTATCATAGCTGAATTACACCAGCACTCAAACTGCAGGTATTTGGATGAAGGTTCTGCCATACTCAGTAGGATCTGCAACTATATACAGTGGACCCTCGTATAACAAATGGTTTGTATAACATAAAATCTGTACAACATAAAAATTCCGGAGATAGGGGAAATTTGCTTAACAGAATTGCCTATGGGGCGAATCCGTACAACATAAAATGGTCGTGATTAGGGATTACTCCATTTTCAATGGCATTCCTATGAAAAATTTGTATAAAGGAAAATTTGCTTAACATAATTTCAATTGGAACGAATTAATTCCTTTATACAAGGTACCACTGTATATTCAGAACCAAGTACTAGCTCCCATTTTCTTTACAGATTATTCAGGATTATTCATTTCCAATTGCTGTATTTGCACAAACTCAACATCTTAAGAAGGATTTTTAAATCAAAAGAACCAGTTTCTAACTTCCTGTATCATTTCAACAAGCTAGTCAAGTTAGTCTTTCAGCATATATAACAAATATATATGTAAATATATCCTCTCTCTCTCTCTCTCTCTCTCTCTCTCTCTCTCTCTCTCTCTCTCTGTGTGTGTGTGTGTGTGTGTGTGTGTGTGTGTGTGTGTGTGTGTGTGTGTGTGTGTGTGTATAACCTTAAAGACTAACGTTTCAGTGTTAATGTTAATAGATCACAATCTGCTTCATATCAGGCAAAAACAATCCATTTCCTCAGAGGCATAAATCTACTTCATTGTGTCTGGGTTGTCATCTACAACAGTTGACACAGGGATACATTGCTAATTGTTAAAGTGCCATGACTCTTTTGTTTTTACTTTTGCTATACTTCCTGTCTTTTATTGCAATGAGGAAAAAGTCAATATAAATTTGAAGCAACTATCAACAAAGTGTCGGGGGTGGTGCTAGCAAATCACTTCTAATTTATGGTGATTCTACCGGGTTTTTTAAACATTATATGTTCAAGATTTATCTTCTCTGCCCCCATCCCCAAAAGTTGCCACCATAGAGCAGGGATTTGAATCCAGATGTCCTAAATTCTAGCCCCCATGCTCCATTCATCCTAGTATCACAATGGCTTCCATCAAAAAAAATTACAAGAAGAATTACATTGGGGAGGGAAAGCAAGAAATCTGCACTTCTAAATGTTGGTATACGAAAATTGATCTGGAGAACTTGCCTGGAACCAGAAATTCAAATCCCTGCTCTGCCTTTTGAGAGAGGGTCAGCTAATATCCCCCAGAGTGTGCACGGTGGATGGGGTTAGCCACCATGGACAACCTGCACAGTCTCACGTGTGCCTGCTTTGTACTCAGAAGACTTTGAGAAGGTCACCATTCAGCAGAACAGATCTGATAGCCCATAAATTTTTCCCTCTTGCCTGAAGGAGACTGTGGTAAAGCCCATTCTGAAAAAAACGGGCTTAGCATCGGGTGATTTGACCAACTACCACCCAATTGCTAATGTTCCCTTCATGGGCAAGGTAATCGAGAGGGTGGCCACGATCCGGCTTCAATCATTCTTGGAGGGAGAACACATCCTTGACCCATTCCAGTCCGGGTTTAGGCCTGTTCGGGGGACTGAGACAGTCTTGGTCGCTCTGCAAGAAGATGACCTCCTCCGGGGGGCCGACAGGGGGTGCTCTACCCTGTTGGTCCTCCTGGATTTGTCAGTGGCCTTCGATACCATCGACCACGGTATCCTGCTGGGCTGGCTTTCTGAGGTTGGGATCGGGGGCACTGTTCACAGTTGGCTCCGGTCCTTCCTCTGGGGCCACCCCCAGCGGGTTCAGCATGGGGGGGGGAGCTGCCTGCCCCTTGGATACTCCCTTGTGGGGTCCCACAGGGGTCGTCTCTCTCTCCCATGCTGTTCAACATCTACATTAGGCCGCTGGCTGAGATCATAAGGAGACATGGAGTCTGCTGTCATCAGTACGCTGATGACACGCAGCTCTATCTCTCCTTTTCCACCACTGCAGATGAGGCTGTCCAGACCCTCGATCAGTGCCTGGGCGCGGTCATGGAATGGACCAGGGCTAACAGGCTCAAACTCAACCCCGACAAGACCGAGGTTATGTTCTTTGGGGCTTCCCCATCTGGCTATGGAGGCCCTTTTCCCACTCTGGAGGGTGTCTCTCTCCGGCCTTCGGACACCGTCCGGAATCTGGGCATAGTCCTGGACCCGACACTCACCATGGAAGCCCAGGTGGCCGCTGTGTCCAGGGCTGCCTTTTTTTCATCTCCATCGAATTGCCCAGATTCATCCACACCTAGATGGGGATTCCCTCAAAACTGTGGTGCAAGCGCTGGTGATCTTGAGACTGGACTATTGTAACGTGCTCTATATGGGGTTGCCCTTGACTCTCCTTCGGCGACTGCAGCAGGTCCAAAATGCGGTGGCCAGACTGGTGGTGGGTGTGCGCCAGTTTGACCACATCACCCCAGTTCTGGCCTGCCTGCATTGGTTGCCCATTGCGGCCCGAATCAGATTCCAGGTCCTGGTTTTGATTTACAAAACCCTCCATGGCCTAGGACCTGACTACCTGACAGAGCGGATCAACCAGTGGTCAACATCGGCCCGTCCGACTAGGTTGTCGCGGGCGCACATGCTGCATGTGGCCACGCCCAGGGAGGCTCGGAGAACATCCACCTGTACCCGAGCCTTTTCTGTGGCTGGCCCCACCATGTGGAATCATCTTCCAATAGAAGTGCGCCTAGCAGAGTCCCTGCCAGCCTTCCGGAAGGCTTTGAAAACTCTCCTCTTCCGGGAGGTGTTTGGTTGATCCAACTAAAGTTTTTTTTTCCCCTTTCCCCGCCATCTGCAACTCTGATTTTTATTGTTCTGTTAGCTGGTTAACTCTGTGTTATTTTAACCGTTACTTTGTTATATTGTTTGTTGTAAACCGCCCGGAGTTCCTTCGGGAAGACGGGCGGTATATAAGCTCAATAAATAAATAAATAAATAAATAAAAATTAATCATACTACAGAGAATATGGGGATCCAAAGATTCCTTTCTTATTACTTATTTTAATTATTAAACATTCAGATAATGCCCCAAATAGACATAATGAATGAGGTTTTCTCTTTCCATGACATTCCCCAATATACTCCTATTACTTCTGACACTACTTTCCCAAAGTGCGCTTCCCCACAACGTTCAATGGCAAAAGACACACCACACTCTTCAACCAAGAGATCTATAACTACCTCCCTCCATCACAAACTGCAATAAAATAAAATAAAATAAATCCACGATTTCTTATTTAATACACATATATTGCTTTACTCCTCCAAAGAAGTCACTCACACAGCCCCAAATAAACCTTTCTCTCAGGATATGCCCATTCTTAAAGCATCATACTATTAAACACTCGGTTCCTCTCTCTCACTAATTTTCCCCCAGAAGAAGAAGAAGAAGAAGAAGAAGAAGAAGAAGAAGAAGAAGAAGAAGAAGAAGAAGAAGAAGAAGAAGAAGAAGAAGAAGAAGATTAATCATCTTAGAACTGGAAGAGACCCTATAGTGGTGGCGAACCTTCCACACTTCAGATGTTTTGGACCACAACTCCCAGAATTCCAAGCCTGTATTGCCAATTACAAAGGCCTGTGGGACTTGTGGTCCAAAACATCTGGCATGCCAAAAGCTTGCCATCACTGCTATAGATCATCGAGTCCAGCCTCTGTCAAGGAGGTACAGTGTGTGTGTGGGGGGGGGGGGGAATCTCTGGCTCTGCAGCCAGAAACTGCACTTAAACTGAGCAAGCCCCTGGGCCAATATATACAGCGTGTAGTTTCTGCTCTCATGCATCTATTCAGCAAGCCTGAAGTAGTTATTCACTTGGGGGAGGAAATATCTTTGTGATCTTTGCAATCTCTTGCTCTGGTGCTACAAATGACCAGCACAGCTGTCTTTGGAGTGGCTCCAGCCTTCGACTTTGAACCACTGGGTTTTTCTACTCACGAGTCAGTTGGAATCAATAGGAGGGCAGGAGACCTATTTGAAAATCAATCCTGTTTCCTTTGATTTTTATTGGGATTGGTTTTTCAGGGCAGGCGGGAATACTCTCACATGTATATGTTTTATATTATATTATGTCTGCAAGCAAGTGGCCCAAGGCCAGTCCAACCATGAAGGATAGAGAAACTGTTCCAGGCAAAAGATTTGAGGCACCTTTAAAAAGGTAGGAAATGGTAATTTATGTTTAATTTTACCTTGAAAAAACTCTAAACAGCATTACTTCATATATGTTCTGCCACTAACAGGTGATTTGAGAATCTGAAAACAGTTGTTTTTGTAAGAAAAAGTGAGACAATGCTGATGTGAGAATAATAAAGCTGTAGTCCTGAACATACTAATTTCTTAAAGTTCATAGGATGCAGTGTTGTTGTTCTTGCATAAGACTGGCTGTCACATGCATTTTATATCATTGAAATGTGAATCACTAATTTTACAGAGCATTGAATTTATACAGCATCTCCAAAGCACAGGTACAGGAAAAGGAGCTGCTGTATAAAATATTTTCCCTCACTGCTGAAGTATCTTGGGCCAGCCTTACAAAATTCCTTGTGTACAAAACAAAATGTAACATTGCGGGTGTGCCAGGGATTGATTTGTGTTTAACTCTAGAATAAACAGCATTATGGATGTATTCCCTGGGAAATAAGATATTTAGATTTATAGCTCCTGAAGTCCAAAACTTGTTGGTGGAAAGGCTGAAGAATCTGACGTGGACAACCCAATTTGCATGTGGAAAGCTACTCCAATAATCTATCAAGTGTGTGGGAAGGGATGGGTCTAAGTGCAAAGGAAGAGTGTGGGTAAAGAGGAGTGAGCCCTTCCTAGCCTGTGTCATTGGCATCTCTTTCCTCAACCACCCAGGTCCCCCTGCAGGCTCATGTCCAGTATGAGAACCTGGCCGAGACACAGACCATGGGAAAGTAAGCCATTTATTTTCCCATGGAAGGTTCAGTATTCCCTTAGACCAGTGGTTCTCAACCTGTGTGTCCCCAGATGTTCCTGGACTGCAACTCCCAGAAACCCCTTCCAGCACAGCGAGTGGTGGAGGCTTCTGGGAGTTGCAGTCAAAGAACATCTGGGGACCCACAGGTTGAGAACCACTGCCTTAGACCAATTTCCCTTCCATTATTTTCCCCCTCATCTGCCTAGATGCCCTAAGCACATCCGATCTCACCTGATTTTGGAAGCTAAGCAGGGTCAGCCCTGGTTAGTACATGGATGGGAGACCACCAGGGAATACCAGGTGCTGTAGGCGCCTGGAGTAGGAACTGGCAAGCCACTCCAGTATTCCTGCCAAGAAAACTCCATGGACATGGGGTCACAAAAAGTCAGTCACGACTGTAATGACACAGCACAACATTCCCCCCACCCCCCGTTAAATAGGGGACTGTAAGATGGACATTATAAATACAAGAGGTTTCTCCCCACCTTATCAACTTTGGCCACTGGTATTTAATACATTATGGATTTTCGAAATGGGCTTTATTTGATTGTACATCTTGGTTCCCTATATTGGGGAAAAGATGGGAAGGAAGGAAGGAAGGAAGGAAGGAAGGAAGGAAGGAAGGAAGGAAGGAAGGAAGGAAGGAAGGAAGGAAGGAAGGATGAATAGATGAATAGATGAATGGATGGATGAATTTTGCTATCATATCCAACTAATAATGACTCTAAAAATAAACAGTCTCCAAAATATCTTGTCCTCTGAAATGCCCTTGTGGTTTCCATTAGGCACCCAGTCTATCTCACATTTGGTCTTCCTGTTTATGCCCACTTTTCTCAGTATAATAGTCCTTTGCAGAGAACCCTGCCTTCTTATGATCTGTCCAAAGCAAGACAACAGTTTCAACCTGTTTTGCCTCCAGAGGTAGTTCAAGTTTGATTGGATCTAGGACACTTAATTAATTAATTAATTAATTAGCGGCATGTATCCAGACAGGTTGAATATGAAGTATCAGTTATTTACCCTAACTCCATGTCTTGCACCCCTAGGAGATTGCTGAATAACTTCCAGGAACTTCTCATCCTGTTTGGATCAAGTGGTTCTTGACTACTGTACTCTCTTCAGAGCTTGTAAAATTACTTAGATGTTACTTCAAAGAAGAATGAATATGACAGCATCCTTGAAACTACCCATAACCGTGCCATGGTAGGATGCTGCTCTGGATCTCACCGCTAAGTTATACATGGTTTCATGTATATTTGTATTTAGAGATGGGCACAAAATGAATTTTTTTGTTTCATTATTCATTATTTGTTTCATTACGTAACAAAACAAATAACGACTCTAGGGGCAAATTTAACACGAAACGAAATGAACCGAGAAAAATTGGTTTGGTTAGGTTTGTTTCATTAATGGGGGGCGGGGCGGAGATGTCTCTTACCTGGTGCTGGTCCAGAGGTCCTTTCGTGCCGAGCTGCATGCATGGAGGGAGCATGCACCTCATCGGTGCCATCGAGGGACGCGGCAGGCTTGAGCCTCAGCCCAGCCCCGGGAGGAGAAATAAGAAGCAGGCTGCATTTAGGCGGCCAGAGCAGGGCGGCTTCGAAGCCGCCGCCCCTTGCGCCTCACTCCCACAGCCCGTTATCACGGGGCCGATCAGGAGGGGAGATAAGGAGGCCGTGCTTAGGCCGCCAGAGCAGCACAGCTCCAACGCCGCTCCCCCTCTTTATTCCTCCCATGCCCTTTCGTAGGCACCCCCCAGCTCCGAGCAGCCCCAGGGTCCATGCAGTGGGTGCAGGGGGAAAGCAGGTAAAAACAAATAACGAATTAATGAACCAACGAAATGATTTTTTTTGAAAAAATCATTAAAAACGAATCAAACCGAACCAAAGCCTTAAACAAAACAAAACAAAACAAAACACCATTTTTTCGGTTTGTGCCCATCTCTATTTGTATTAATTGTTCTTCAAATAAATGTTCCAATAGTACCCTTTACATGTGTATATGAAAGCTGAACTCCTGTGGACTGAATAGATGGCCCTAAGTGAACAACTATTTGCTCATCTAGAGTTTCCCATCTGTAATTGGTTAATGATTGGGAGTCAGCAGCGCATTAGTGATGACTCATTCCAAATCTCCAGACAATCTCACTGTTAATTCATGTAGTTATCAAATACAGTTGGAGGCAAGATCGAATTTGTGGGATCCTACAACACAAACCCCACTAATCCTAGCATTAGACCTCCAGCAGTGTTTTCTGCAACTCATTTTCCAGATTAGGACTAGAGCTACTTTAGTACAATGCCTCTGACCTTCATCTCATCCAGTTCATGCAGGATACTATGGTCAATAATACAGAAAGCCACAGTCCATTCCTGTGTCCAAGGAGGCATCTTTATCTAGATGGGCAGCTGCCTCCAGCTGATTAGAATATTAGCGAAGGAGGTGGGCTTAAGCACATGCACTCAATCTCAGATAATTAATACTGTTAATATCATCAGGCCATAGGAGCTGAAATTGAGCAAAAGAGGAGCATAGGACATCCTACCTACATTAACTCTTTGAGTACCAGAACATGTGGGGTCTTGTGGGGTTTTAAGTTTTGATCTGTAACATGAGAACATAAGATTTAACATAAGAACACAAGAACAGTCATACTGGATCAGGCCAAAGGCCCTTCTAGTCCAGCTTCCTGCATCTCACAGTGATCTTACCAAATGTGTCTGGAAGCGCACAAGACTAGATATCTGTCTCCTGATACCAATCCCCTGCATCTGGCCCTTGAAGTACCCTGGTTTTAAGCCTGAAGATGACACATCTCCATCATGGTTTGCAATGTGTGATGGACTTTTCCTCCAGGAATCTGTCCAATCCCCTTTTGAAGGCATCCAGGCCAGATGCCATCACCACATCCTATGACAGGGAGTTCCACAGACTAACAACATGCTGGGTAAAAAAATATTTTCTTTAATCTGTTCTCACTCTCCCAACCCTCAATTTGAGTGGATGTCCCCTAGTTCTGGTATTTTGTGAGAGGAAGAAGAGCATCCCTCTATCCACTTTACCCATGCCCTATATTATTTTGTACATCTCAATCATATCCCCCCCTCAGGTGCCTTTTTTTCCAAACTAAAGAGCCCCAAATGTTTTAGCCTTTCCTCATAAGGGAGGTCCCCCAGCCCAGTAATAAATTTTAGTCGCTCTCTTTTGCACCTTTTCCATTTCCACTATGTCTTTTTTTTTTAGACAGACTGGTGACCTCCACATCAAGGTGAAATCCAAGTCGCTTGCCCTCAAAGTACTTAGTCAAATACTCATCATAGGCTATTATACAGTATCCTTCTGTCAGCCAGGCCAAGACTGAGGATGTCTGAATGGAAAAACATTGATGGACTGAACTAGCAGAGACCTGATGGAGGTGGAGCATTGTTCCTTCACTACCATCACCACCACCACCACCACCACCACCACCACCACCACCACCACCACCACCACCACCACCACCACCACCACCATCATCATCATCATCATCATCATCATCATCATCATCATTGTGTAGGCTTGAAGATGGCTTCCTAATTGAGTTGTATTTTTTTCTTCCAGTATCTCAAGGCAGCATCCATCATTCTCCTCTTCTCCTTTATCCACAGAATAATTTTGTGAGGCAGTTCAGGCTTTCAGTACATTTCATGGCTGATTGAGGATTTTAATTCTGGTCTCCCAAGCCTTAGTCCAACACTCTAACCAGTGGATCAATCAACATACTGGTATTATCCTTTCCCTTGAATCTGAACGACCGTATTTCACATCCCTCTTTCTGGTAAAAAAAAAAAAGTCAATGAATAAACTCAGCTGAGTGAAAGAGGGCATGAAGGGTGCGGTAATCCTATCAACTACCTGAATAATCTCTCTATCCTACAGAGTGACTAGGGATTGGGCAGTTGTTCCAGCTGTATCAAAATGAAACTCCTAAACTTAACATTCTGAAATGTTCACCATCAGCCTTGGGGGCATAGCTTTCCAATACATAAAGGGTATACTGGAAGGCTAAATTCAATTTTAAGTAAGTTCTTGGTGGGGAATGCATTCTAGTACTGCGCAGGGACAAAGGCCAAATGATGAGATCATAAATCAAAACTGTAGGAACTGATTTCAACTTGCGGAACAAGTGGTACTATTGCATCTGCTCTATCAGTGTCTGAGATCTTCTGCCTTCCCAACTTGGCAATACCTCCCTTTTAAAAGAAAGAAGCTGCCCTGAGACTTATTGGAACTTCCACAAGTTTTAATGCTATTTATTCCCGGACTGACTTAATTGGTTGGGCTGATTTCTTCATTCATGTGTAGTGTATAGTGAAAATGTTTGACATTTCATTGTGCTGTTTATTTTCCTGTTTTTGCTTTACACCACTGGCTCCTGTACAAATGGTTAGGGAAGGAAACCATGTGTAAGCATCTGGCTTATTTTCTTCAAAAATTAGCAATGAATGCTTGATATATCTGGCGTCTCACTAGAAATCTATATAAATAGCTCCATGTTGCTTTATTAATAACTCCAGTCATCCCTCCTGACTGTCTTGGCTTAATTGGAGTCCTGGTTTAGGAAGAGCATATGACAGTATAGGAATGTTTAGAGTATTTGTAGGCAAATGCAGAGTTTGTCACCAGACATTTGACCCAGTCCTCCAATACTAGGAAACCATAGAAGCTGACAGAGAGTAAAATAGAAGAAAATCTTCCATGTGAAAAGGGTGTGGCATTGTTGGTGATGTTGCTTTGCTTTTTTTAGTTTCAAGAGAACACAGTAATAAGGAGAGAAAATATTCATAACATATATAGATCAGTCTCCTATAGTTATCACACAAACATTCACATTATTGCATTAGCATCTTATAGTGTGCTGCTCATAATTTACTTTAGTGCAGATACAAAATTGCTAGTTGGCATACTTGCAACATTTACTGAGCATTCTGTCTTATGCATGTTTACTTAAAAAAAGATTCATTCTATCCAGTAAAGTTTACTCTTACACTCAAATTACTCAGTTCTGTGCAAATTGCAAATATACCCAATATTAAAACAAATAATTGGAGACTGGTATACTCTAGGCCACATATTATGTGACAAGTATAGTGTAGCGCTTAGAGTGATTAAGATTTAGGAGGCCGGGGTTCAAACCCCCACTCAGCTATGCAGACTCATTGTGGGAGTGGAACTGGTAAAACCACACCTAAAATTTCTCTCTTACCTTGAAAGCCCTATCAAAGTAGTTATAAATTGGTTCTGACTTGATGTCATATAACGACAGCAAGTGCTTGAGTATACCTACAGTGCCTTAGATTTGAATTACAGTACTGTAGTTTTCATAGTGGCCATTATGACCATTAATAATCCTAAAAAAAATTCCATTTTTCTCTGCCTTGTTGTAAGCTCCACTAAAGAGTGGAGCATGAATAAGCATTCATACTATTTCTCCATAAGAATAATAAATATGGTACAGTATAAACTATATTTGCATATAATAAGGTATATTTTATGCTGTTAAAATGACCAGGCTTGATAACAAACAGGTATTCCATTTATTTCAATTATTTTCTCCACAAGAGTCTTAGTATTGCATATCTTGAGCAATACTTTGTCTTAAAAAGCATTTCACTCCTATGAAGAGGCAATATATATATTAATATAATCATACAGTTGGGTGCGATCCTAGGGACACTAATTTGAGAGTAACCTACAGTGAACTCAGTAGTCAAACAAACAGTGAGATGCAGTCATTAGTTCAAAGTTGGGATGAAGCATGGTGTCCTTTTATTACAAATGATAAAAAATAGTAAAATACTACATATTTTATACTGCTTTTTAAATGTTTATACAGTATGTGATATCCCCAGTAGTCCTTATTCCAGCTCTTGATGGTAAATAAATATTATGATATTTTGGTCTAACAGGTACTGAGACAACTGTGGCCTTCTGAAGACAAGTTTGGAACTGTACCCTACCACCATCCTGCCTTAAGAGCATTAATTAATAGAGGGCAGCAACATCCGATTTACTATCTTTTTATTTTGCATAGGTTGCAATATTTACTCTCTGCTCAGGATTTGACAGCCCCTTCAAAACTAGCAAAGTGCATCTGAAGGAGTTGTCCACAAAACCACATAAAACATGCCCGTCTTCAAGGTGTCACGAGACATTTTGCTACAAGAGACTGACAAGGGTGCTGTTCTTGTTACATGCCGCCAGGTCATCTCCAGCTCACGGCAACCCTATGAATGAACAGACTCCAAAATATCCTGTCTTTGACAACCTTGCTCAGTTCTTGCAAACTTCACCCTGTGAGTTTCAGCTCTTATTTGCTCTGCCTCTTTTCCTCCTGCCTTCCACCTCTCCCAGCCCGATGGTCTTTTCCAGAGTCTCCAATCTTCTTGTGACATGTCAAACTTAAAGAGAGCCCCAGATTCAACATTTCTGCCTATTTCTGGCAGTCCGTGGTATCTACAAAGTTGTCCTCTAGTAACACATTTGAAATAAATCACCCACCCACCCACTCCAGGCTTTCCAGCATTCACACTGCTGAACAGTGATTAGGGCCATAAAAGCGTTGACCTTGGCCTTGCTGTCCAGAGGCACATCTTGACCCTTGACTATCTTTTTCCAGATCCTTCGTTGCTGCCCTTCAGAGTTTCATCAGTCTTCTGATTTTTTTTTTTGGCTGCAGTCTCCCATTTGGATTGATGGCTGAACCAAGGTGTTTGGAAACCTGCCCTGAGGTTTGCCTGGACACCCCGCGGTGTGCGTTCCCACGTTATCTGCGCAGCCTTGGCCAAGATAACAATTGCAAACCACGTTCCTTCAGCCACAAAAGGAACGGAGCCTTCTGCAGCGGCGGCTGGCTGTCAGAAGAAATATTCAGTGGACCCTTGTATAAAAAACAGCTTGTATAATATAAAATCTGTACAACATAAAAAATTCCAGAGATAGGGGAAATTTGCTTAACATAATCGCCTATGGGGAGAATCCATACAACATAAAAATGGGATCACTCATTTTTCAATGCATTCCTATGGGGATTTGTATAAAGGAAAATTTGCTTAACATAATTTCATTTGGAACGAATTAATTCCTTTATATACAAGGTACCACTGTATTCGGGAAGAAAGGAAATGTGTGGAGTGAGGTTCCGGGTGGTGGTGGTGGTGGTCTGTCCCATTACGTAAGAAGACCCTGGCATGCCTCCTGGCTCCCCGCATCCCTCCCTCTGTGTGCTTGGGCACAGCTGGCAGCCCCTCAGCTGGAGACCCAGGAATTTAAAGGGATGACTGTGTGTGTTGTGTCATTACAGTCCTAACTGACTCTTCATGACCCCATGCCCATGGAGTTTTCTTGGCAGGAACCCTGGAATGGTTTTGCCAGTTCTTACTCCAGACAAGCCTACAGCACCTGGTATTCCCTGGTGGTCTCCCATCCAAGTACTAACCAGGGCCGGCCCTGCTTAGCTTCCGAAATCAGGCGAGATCGGATGTGCTTAGGGCACCTAGGCAGCTATGTAAACAGGGATGTAGTGCTTGCCAAAAAATCTTTTAAGCTTCCAAAACACTCCAGCCATGTAGGGGATGACCAGGTTTTTCCGTCAGGTCTGGGTCTCAGGCTAATCTATTGTTTTTTGGGTTATCCTTAGGTAGGTAGGTTAGGTAGGTAGGTAGGTTAGGTAGGTAGGAAGGTAGGTAGGTAGGTAGGTAGATAGATAGATAGATAGATGTGTGTTGTGTCGTTACAGTCGTGACCGACTCTTCCTGACCCCATGTCCATGGAGTTTTCTTGGCAGGAATCCTGGAGTGGTTTGCCAGTTCCTACTCCAGGGGGGCGCCTACAGCACCTGGTATTCCCTGGTGGTCTCCCATCCAAGTACTAACCAGGGCCGACCCTGCTTAGCTTCCGAAATCAGGCGAGATCGGATGGGCTTATTAGGGCCTCTCTAGGCCCGCACCTTTCGCCCTTTCCCCCCCTCACGCCGCCCTCTCCCTCTTCCCGCCTTCCGCCAGGGAGGGCGACACGTTCACCTGGCGGAGGAAGAAGAAGAGGAGGGGGAGGACGGACCACAAACCAGCCGCGCCTCCTCCGCCTCCTCCTCCGCCGCCGCCTTTGTGCCTGTGCGGCTGCTTTGGCTCCAGCCCCGAAAGTAGTTCCGGCCATAATGTTTCTCCGATCCAGAGTGTTCTGCCGCGGACCACCTGATCACTTTATTTAAAAAAAAAAAGGAGGAGGAGACGTAAATGAGTCCCTCAGGAATGCGACACGGGGGGTGTTGTTGTTGGTGTGTGTGTGGGGCTTGTTTTCCATTCCCTTTGGGAAGAGGTGAAAAAAAAAAAAAAAAAGGACGGCGGCTCCGTTCGCGTCCAGGAAGAAGCCGGGTGGGCTTCGGGGCCACCAAGAGGAGGCGGGAAGGAAGGAGCGCGGCGGGGGATCTCACACTCCCACACCCACACCCCCCACCCACCCCCACACACCCCGTGTCGGTGTGGCTACATTGGCCATAAGGAGGGAGGGAGAGAGAGAGGGGGGGGAGCAGGGAGGCGGTGGGAGGGTTTCTCTTTTTGCATTCGGCAGCGACCGAGTGGAGGAGAGGAGAGGCGAGGAGGCAGGGGCGGGATCTGTGCCTGCGCCTCTTCTCTCTCTCTCTCCTCACTCGCGAAGAAGAGGAGGAGGAGGAAGAGATTCCCTGAAGAGAAAGAGAGAGAGAGGAAGGAAGGAAGGAGTTAGAAGAGGAAGAGGAGGAAGAGGAGGAGGAGTGAGGGAGAGAGAGAAGAGGAGGCTGGCCTCCGCCGCCGCCGCCGTGTCTTTTGGGGTGGCAAGGAGGTTGGGCTGAGGCAGACATGGAGGAGGAACGGGTTGGCCTCCCCTCCTTTTTCAGCCCGGCCAAGGAGCTGAGGGAGAAATAGTCTTTTATTTTTATTTTTATTTTTTTAAAAGAGAGAGCCCCAAGGAGAAAGGGGCAGAGGAGGAGGGGAAAAGAGGGGCAGTTCGGCTCCGCTTCGTCCTCGGGGGAGAGAGAGAGAGAGAGAGGGAGGGAGGGGGGGCGCCTCACCGCCGCTCTGTTTTGGTCTCGCTTGGTTTCTCTCACCGCCGCCCCCCCTGCCCCCCCCCCGCCGAAACCTCCCACCTCCCGAAAGTATGAGAGAGCGGCAGAGGTGGTGGTGGTGGTGGTGGTGGTGTTCCTGCTGTTCCTGCTGGTCTTCCTCCTCCTCTTCCTCTCCTCCTCCTCTTCTTCTTCTTCTTCCTCAGCCTCCTTCTCCCCCGCCGCTAGCCCCACCACCACCACCACCACCGCCACCGCCACCGCCACCTTCCCCTCCGCCTCCCCGCCGGTAGGTCGGTGGGTCGGTCGGTCGGTCGGTAGGCAGGAGCCCGAGGAGAGAAGATGGGCGCCGTCCTCCGGAGTCTCCTCGTCTGCGGCTTCTGCTCCCTCGCGAAAGGTGAGAGCAAGTGTGTGTGTGTGTGTGTGTGTGTGTGTGTGTGTGAGAGAGAGAGAGAGAGAGAGAGAGAGAGAGAGAGAGAGAGACAGGAGGCCGGGCAAGAAGGAGGGCGAAAGTTGCCGAAGAGCTTTATTTTGGCCTTTTGCAAAACGGGACACACACACACACACACACACACACACACACACACACACACACACACACACACACACACACACACACACACACACACACACACACACACGATCCTCCTCCTCCTCCCCCCCATGTGAAGAGGAAGAGGCTCCCCCCATCTCTAGTCTAGGTGAGGGATTTTTTTTTGGGGGGGAGGGGGAATAAGAAAAGGAAAGGCCTGGCTGGGCTGCCGAGGAATAGGAGGAGGAGGAGGAGAGGGGCCCTCTGTTGTAAGGGTGTAGAGCTCGTTTATTTATATATATTTTTATTTTTTTCCGGGCTTTTCTCTCAGGAAGTCCCCCCCGCCCCCAAATCCTTGAGCGCTGAGGCCAGCTACCAGGATTTTGCAGAAGTCGGTGGGGGAGCTGGCCAGGATAACATAGGTGTTTCTGCAGTCTCTACCGTCAAATGGCCATGGAGGGTGGTTTTATTTCTTCCCCGCCTCCCCCAGTACTCCTGGTTAGATATTGTGATCTCTGGTGTTTCCTTACTGAGAAATATTTTTTGCCGAAGGTTTAATCATTAGGATTGGTCTCTCTCTCTCTCTCTCTCTCCATTTTTATTTTAACCGGGCAAACAGCCCCATGGATGCCTGTTTACTATAGAGAGGACTAGGATTTCCTGCAAATTTAGCATGCCTGGAATTACAGTCTTATTGGATCTCCTTTTGGATGTGCTTATGCGTTGCTGAACTAAGACCACATTGAAACTGTATGAACAACAATGCTTAAGATGAGTCTGGAAGATTTAATTAATCTAAAGTAAGCAGTCAGTCTTGGAATCCTAACAGTAGACTGAACCATTGCCTGTTCACCCTGAATCAAGTCCCCCAGAATTTATGAGGGGCTACTCTTTTGCAACTGTGGGTGGGAGAACATTTAGACTACAGTTTGAAAAAGTTGACTTAAATAGGTTCCAGTCTGAAATACACTTGTTTTGAATATGACTTCTGGTGACTGAAAGAAGTATAATGTATATCTTGATCCTAACCATGTTTTTTTCAGAGATGATCTGTACAATGCTGCAAGAAGTAATCAGTATTCTAATGTGGCTGATGCTTCTTTATTTGCATATGTACAGCAGGAAAAGTCTGTATAGAGAAGAAATTTTAGTCATGTTTGCAACTTACTTTTGAGCCAAAAGAAAAACCTCCCTTGGATATAAATATAAACAATATTTATTTTATTGGCCTGGTTGGAATAGATTTACATTTGTTCACAGCAGAAACAAACACAAGATACAATCTGTTTTTCAGTATCCTATTTATTTCTTGCCATATAATTCTGCAGTCTTTTTACAGTTGTAAATAGAGGCATTAGATTCTGTACACCTGATGTACTGTGCTGCTTAAAATACCATTTGTCAGAAATATTTGTTCACATCTATCTCATAGCTCTTTCTTTCACTGCAGTACAAAAAGAATAATGCTTTTGTATTTGTGTGCAAGAAGGAACGTTGTCTCAATTTTTACAGATTCCTCTGCCAATTGCCATGTTTTAATGAAACTGTATGAAGCTGGAGGAGCCCTGTAAAGCAACTTGATCAATAATCTCTGGGAAAAGTATTCTCCCACTTCATGCTGTAGGCATCTGTTTCATATATTGCATCCTCCAAGGAAAACAGTATACATGTTTAAATGCATGATGTAAGGCCAGCTATTCCACTTCCAAAAGGAAAGTTGATTTAATTGGATCTCTGATTTTCAGAGAGAAAAAGTGATGTTTGGATTAGCTTTTTCCATTATTGTTGTGCTGTTCATAATTACATGACTTGGTTTACATTACATTTAGAGGGGAAAATGCAAAACTCCACAAGATCTTGCTACAGATATAGGTATTTCTTCACAATGGAACAAAGAACTATTAGTCTTCCATTTCAATTCTTTTTCATCGGATGTCAAATAAATTGTGGTGTACAACAATGCTTTTTCAGGGTTTTCCAGATAGCAAATACTCAGAAGTGGTTTATCGTTCCCTTCCTTTGGGGATGCCCTGGGATTGTGCAGGCCTTGCTCAAGGGCACATAGGCTGACTCTTCTCCCTGGAGACGTAATGGGGAATCCATGACTCAACCTTCAGCTCCACAGCCAGATACCTGGTCTCCACTGAATAACAAGGACAAGCATTAAAAATCAGCACTCTACCAGTAAATCTATCCTGGGAAGGCCTCTTTAGCATTAATGGAAGCTACACAAAAGACTAATTATTCTATCGAAATCCTTTCACATAAAGGAAAGAGTGGTGTGTCTTCTGTAGGCGTTTTTGAAGTATTTGCTACTGTGCAAAAGCATGCTATTGTCTAGCCTGTAATTCCCATTGAAGTCAGTAAGTAGGAGTGCCCCTGACCTCTGCTGAAGCCTGGCTGAAGGGGTTCAGATAAGTTAGGGGAGCACTATAGTGGAGTAGAACAGTCTTCATGGAGCCCCTGAAAGTCTCTGTGGTATTTCTACTAGGGCCTGATTTAATGGATTTTGGGATCCAAATATCAGGTGGCAAACCAATGCAAATTGTAGGCTGAAATAGTTTTTGACGCATTGTTATCCATGAAAGCATAAAAAAAGATGAAGTCACCTACATACCTGACATTGCTTTCTGGTTCTCTCTGCATTAGTCTTGTTCAGATGAAGGGGAAATGGTAAGAGAATACCAGTCCTGCTTTTGTGTAACTTCTCTGTTTCGTTGGCTTTTGGTGTTGGTGCACGAGGACTTTTCAGGAGGCTTCAGAACCTTATCATTTCAAGGATCCCCTATTCTTGTTGGACGTAGTGTTCCATATATGACTGTTCTCATACGTTCTGTTGCATCAAAGTCACACTAAGAAAGAGCAATAGGTAAACTTCACTTACAAGATACTTGTACTGTTTCATTACTTTGTAATGAAAATGTCACATGTCCAGTAGATTGGGAGTTTAGGAATACAGTAGAGGCATGTTACAGATAATGTGTGGCTTGGTAAAATGTGCTAAGGAACAGATATTTCCTGCACAATGTAGGAATTGGCCTAAGTATGGAGTGGGGTTAAATAAGGTGTTCATTTGTTAATTTGCTGATAGATGGTGCAACTTGTCATAAGTTTGAGATGGACAGGGCATTGAAATTGGTCTGGGGAGCCAAATTGCATATTCCTACATTCCCCCTTGCTATGAAACAGGGCTAGATTGAGACCTTTAGAGGCCCTGCAATTCTGATACCCTCTAAAATGTGGCAGGCCCCATGACTTGAAACGAAACCCCATATGATATGCACCTTGAATGCATGAAATTATGGTAGTTTAGTTGTATAGCATTTGGCAAAAAAGAACCATGTTTTGTATTAAAATCATATGTTCAATCAAATTACCTGCTTCCAGCCAAATCTTTTGCTTTCCTTTGATTAATATAGACAGATTTTGTATGAATGTGTCAAACTGAAAAGCTCAAATAGTGTAAAAGCCTGTTTGAGGCATTTTTAACAGTGGCTGTTATCTCTTTGGCTTGCACATGTAGTGTAGCGGTCATAGGTATAAAAAATGCAGATCTTTTTATTCTTTCCCCCTCCCAAAATAGAGACTTAAAAAAACCCCCACAAAGCTATGGCGATGATGATGATTGGTTGATTGTTTCACTCAAAACATGAGTTTCCTTGCTAGGTGAGTCTTTATACTTTTTAATTTTTAATGGTTCATATTCCTTTGAACCACTGAATTTCGGCCCTCCAGATGTTTTGGACGGCAACTCCCACAATCCTTTGCCATTGGAAACACAGACTTGGAATTCTGGGAGTTGTGCTCCAAAACATCAGGGAGATGGTTTTCTTGGGCTCTTGAAGAAGGAAGGAGGGAGGGAGAAACCTGAGCTATTTGGATGGATAGTTTTTGTTAAGAAAGATGCACCATTTGCGCTTTGGCCCATGAGAGATTTGGCAGTGAAAAAAAATCTTCCCTTGTTTGCTGGGCAGTCAGTCATTGTACAAAGATAGGAAATGTGTTGTCCTCCACACTGACTTAGTATGTTTTATATGTGCAACAGTAACACAGCAGCAAAACTGAATTTACAATTTCTTCTGTTAAGTCACTGTCTCACTAATGACAAACATGTGTTCAATTACATATCTTTTACATATATATGCCAGTTTGTGTGTGTGTGTGTGTGTGTGTGTGTGAGAGAGAGAGAGAGAGAGAGAGAGAGAGAGAGAGAGAGAGAGAGAGAGAGAGAGAGAGAGAGAGAGAGAGAGAGAGAGAGAGAGAGAGAGAGAGATAAGTGTTATTAAGTTGGAACCAACTCAGAATGACCCTAACAGGGCTTTCAAGTTAAGTGAAGTATTAAAGGAGTGGCTTTACAAATTGCAGCTCTACCAGTGAGTTTACACAGCCAAACAATGTTTTGAACCCAGGTGTTCTAGAACCTACTCCATCACTGGATATATACAATTTTACCTTAAAAAATCTACACTGTAGTTTTCTCATTGTACTGAAATGTACAAAAGTAGTCATTTCCATGATGTCCTCTGAAAGCCACAGAGAAATAAACTTATATTAATTAGGCAGGTCTTCCCGTGTAATACATTTCGCAATCCTCTTTAGGATTCCTTCTGATTATCTAGAGTTTAAGTTAGCAAAGTAGGATGGAAGGTAAAATATACCAAAATATCGAAAGTTTCACAGCTGGAATTCATGACCAGGCTCAGGAGAGTTAGTTTTTACCCTTTTCCCCCCTCTTAAAAATGTTGCTCACATAAAGCATGCATCAAGGGACTATCAAATATTTATGGTACATCCTGGTGCAACATTATTGCTATGAGCAGTGCAGCTGTGATGCCAGGCCATGGCTAGAGGAAACAAAAATGAATTTTACATAAATAACTCTCAGACGTATACCGTATACTATATGAAAAAAACCATGCAACTGTGAGGAAAAATAAATGATATTTGTTTTCAATATAGTATAGTAACTTGTCTTTTAAAAAGAATAAAACAAACACTGTTTCCAGGCCTTCCTTGGTTATCCAGCTGCTGGGGGGGGGCGGGGGCAGAAGGAAATTGATTTACTTAAGTTTCTTCTGCAGCTGCTATAAGTCTTTAAAATTTATTTTAAAAACAAATGTAAGTACCAACACACAAGTTTAATTATAACATGACAAGTATAATAAATTATTAGTAATGAAATCCATCAGTTCCTGAGTTTCCAAACAGAGAAAGCTCTATTTTAAAAAATCATATCAAAGAATATTTATCTAAGATAGGCTTTAATGCAGAGCTGAAAAGCAGTAACATGTCCACTCCCCATCAGAAAAATTCTGGGGCAGTTAAAAGTTAAAAACTGTCATACTGAAAATCCCACATGACATCAACATGTAAAGAACCTAAGAATGCTAAAACTTTTAAAAGGCAGCAAGATGTACCTACACATTAAAATCTGTTAAAATATTTTCATTTTCCTTGGTGCTTAAATATAATAAAGGTCATGCAAGCTTTCCACAGTTTGCTTTCTTCCACTGTAGATACCCACTTATTTAGCTTCAGAGACATTCAGGATAGGATCTCTGCTGAAGGTGTTAGAATGGATAGCTTCAAATAGGATATTAGGCTTCTGTTGTTGAAAACTGTGTGGATGAATCTTTAGCCCAGCAAACAGCTCAAATCAGTGGATTGCATTCTTGGATCTCCAGATGTTATTGGACTAAAACTCCCAGAAGCCTTACCACCAGCTGTGCTGGCCAGGATTTCTGGGAGTTGTAGTTCAAGAACATTTGGGGACCTCACTTAAGAACTACTGTCTTACATGAATTACTGCAATTTGTGAGCTGTGTGTTTTTCATTTTTATGAACAGTAAATCCATATATTCATCAGGAACCAAGGATGAGAATATGGCCTTTTAAGATAACTTATGTATATAGGCTTTCTATATAGCTTTTCCAGGATCAGTAGTTTTATTTTGAAAGCATTTCTCTATTTTGGCCCCTTCTTCACCTAGGAAAACACTGGTCTGCTTTGTTTGAATTTCACACTGGTACATGGTCTGTTATCTTAACATTCAGAGCATTTTCAGGTTGCCATTGGTTACATGCAGTGTTTGCTAATCCATTACTAGCTATAGACATCTTTATTACATGTAGCACATCAGTAGCAGGTTTAATGTAAAAGTCTACTGTAATGCTATCACATGCTCTTAAGATGTGACTATTCTGTTCTTGTGAGTTGAAACATCTTGTTTTATTTTCATAGCTAATTTTGTTTGTGTATGTGTGTAGAGAGGTACAGAATTTGCTGCCTTGGATGTGATAATAAATCATTTTTGCCTCTTTTACCTATTACTCTTTAAAAATAGATAGGTGACATTAGTGGACCCAAAGTAGTAATAGTCGAAAACTGAATCTTGTTTTCAAAGACTGCTTATCAAATCCAGGGAACAGTTGCAGCTCATTTCCCCCCATAATCTACCCCTTAGGAGACAGAGATGAGGTTGACACACTGACTATCCTAGCTAGAGGAATGTGATTTTGAATATCATTCACTGATGTAATTTGTGGGAGTTTGAGGAAGGAATTGTTAAAAAGCAAATCTGTGACTTTTTAGTTTTTTGGATTCCAGCAGGGATACTATGCTTGATTAACTTTGAGACTAATACAAAAATTAAGGAATTTGTTACATGAGTCCGAGAATTTCTAAAACTCACAGGGTCGAATTTCTTTTAGAGAAATTGCACAACAGAAGCATAATCGCACAAACATTTCTCCCCTTTGGAAGGGTGCCCTTTGCACATTTGGCCACATGGCTGGTTTTGTTGCCAGTGCACATGACAGACTGCCAGAGAGCAGGGGCCACCTATATCGTTGTCCTTTCTTACATGGTTTCTCCCAACAGGATTCTTGCTATGATATTTAATGGGAATGTGCCTTTTGGATTTTTGGACTTTGAATTCTGCAAGGCAGAATTCTGAAAGTTCCAGCCTATAGACGCACACCTACAAAAACATATATTTACTCACATAGAACAGGTCTCCTCTAAGATGCTTGACATCCAGTGTTGGCGAACCTATGGCACGGATGCCAAAGGTGGCACTCAGAGCCCTTTCTGTGGGCCCCCGACACCGCCCCTTCACAGCCACCTGTATTCAGGTTAAATTGCTGTATTAGCACTTTGCAAGACATTAGTGGGTTTTGAATCCCATTTTGGGAACTCGGTCTCCAAAAGGGTCGCCATCACTGTTCTAGGCCTTTATTTTGAATCCCATTTTGGGAACTTCTGAGTGTAATCTTCTTTGGAAGATACCCTCTAGAGCAGGGGTCCATCACTGTTCTAGGCCTTTATTTCCTGCTGCACTGCATCTGGGAGGTAGTTGGGGGTGGGTGGGAGAAGCGACATACATTGCTGCAATGGGGAGGCTGTTCTGAGTGTAATAGTTCTTTGGAAGATACTCTCTAGAGAGCTTAACTTGTAGCAAGACTACCATTCATTGGAAGTATTGAAAGAGGAAATTAAGACCTAGAATGCCATGTTGCTTGTGAAGACTAGGCGCTGGTCCATGTAAGCAAACTACAGTATAAGTAATAACTGTAAGTCTCGACTGTGTTGAACCCATTTGAATGGAACAGTTGACTTACCAAATCCTCACTGCTTCAGTGGGCCTATTCTAGTGTGACTTGCTACATCTACATTAAACAATAGGATCTCAGCCACTGTATCCTTGTGAGTGCAGATCAATCTTTTTTTTTTTTAACTGCTGATTTTGTTAGTTATGGAGGTAGATAATAGTCAGAGGTGGTTTACCATTCCCTTCCTCTGGGGGTACCCTGGGACTTTCCAGCTTGCCCATGACTGCACAGGCTAGCTTTTTTAACAGGAGGCATAGTGGTGAAATCAAATTCCCAACATTTGGCTGTGCAGCCAGATACCTAAATCACTGAGGTATTTGTTACATCATTTTTCTTGCTCCATTTACTTTGTTCTAATGGCTGCTTGAGGCATTTGAAAGAAATACTGATAGGTATTCTAGTGTAAATAATTATGTAAGAATTGTTTTTCACCATATAACAATTATTTGTTGCTTAAAGGGAATATTCTGTTGTATCTCTGATTTCAGAATGATCACTATGGCTTTTGTATGGGATATGACAAGTACAGTATTTCTGAGGACAGGACATTTTGTTCTGTTCACTGTTCTGGAAGTGACTGATCAAATGAGAGCCTATGCAAAGGCAGCAAGATCAACAGACCTAGTAGATGTTTCTTTTGATAGAAATGTCAACTGCAAATGTGAAAAGCAAGGCAGAACTGCGTATTATACAGAAACAAAACATTTGCCTGTGTAAATGGGTGTTTTTGCATTATGCATATTGGAAATTATATGTTAGGAATTACTGAGGTATAATAAGTTGTGGAAATATTGATGTACTGTATTTTTCGCTCTATAAGACACACTTTTCCCACCCCCAAAAGTAAGGGGAATGTCTGTGTGTCCTAGAGTGAATATAGTAGTCTCTGCTACATATATATCACAGATTTTCATTTAGAGAGAAGTTACCTGCATGGAGCCTCTCCCGTCCCCTGCTGCAGCCAGGATTCCCCAGTTCTGTTAGCAAAGAGGCTTCCTCCAGGGAGCCTCTCCCCACCCCTTCTTTCTTCAGCCAAGATTCCTCAGTCAAAAATCACCTCGTTTGCAATGAGATCTCCTCCACAAAGCCTTTGCCCTCCTCTTCTGAAGCCTGGATTCCCCAGTCCCAATCACCTCCTTTACAAGCCTCCCCTTTTGCAGCTTGCATTCCACAGTCCCAATCACCTTGTTTGCAAGCTTCCCCTTTTGCAGCCCAGATGCCCTGGCCATGAAACCTTAGGCTAAACAATTTTTTCTTGTTTTCCACCTCTAAAAACTAGGTGCATCTTATGGTCATGTGCATCTTATAGAGCAAAAATACAGTAAATCCCTGCAGAAACAAAATGTACTTTGAGTTAAGTACATCATGAGAACGTAACCACAGTTTTCTTTCCAGGGGGCTAACATGTTTTAAGACTTGCCTAGCTTTCATAGGTTAATGTATTCTGTTCTCTCTATTAATACTGTATACAGTTTTTTGCCTGAGCCTGTTTTTAATATGTTGGACTGCTAGTTTTTCACTGAAACATTTGCAGCACAGCATGAAGAAATGAAATTGTATTTGTTCCATTATCTGATGTAACTTGAAGCTAAGATAAAATACAGTTTCCGCATATTTTTGGAAAGTAAGAGGAATATGTTTGCATTTCTGTTCTGCATAGAATTGCCCTTTGTCAACAATTTATAAAGATTGTCAAAAAGGGTATATCTGTATCAATTGTGGTGGATAAGTAATATATAAAACAAAAAAAAAAATTTGAAATTTTGTTTTCAGACTGTAGAGCATGTATTTTCTCCCACCCCTACCCCACATTTTAACACTCTGTCCATGCTGCAATAGGATGATGGCCTTAGATTTTAAGGGGAATTAGAAATAGAAGCAATACAAACTGTTAGTTTAACAAATTTTAGTAAATTTACAGAGTTCTATTTCTAAGTCATATTCCTTTCTAGAGGTAGTCACTTGAAATCATGAATAAATTGCAGATTTTATTTTAATGTTGCTGCTATTGGGTTTATGATAATTGTCCAGTGAAACATTTGTTGTATTTATTCAATATGGTAGTTGTTAATTTATGAAACTGTATTTCTAGAGGGGGAAGTCTTCCATGGTGAAATTTTGTATTGGATTTTTTTTTGTCTCAACATTGATAGAGAACTCTGGGGAACGGAAAGGAGGGTTAAAAAGGATGATGAAGAGGAAAAGAAAATGAACAGAAGAATGCAATAATTTATAATGACCCTTTTACATCCTTATGTATTTTTATTTCCTTGGGTGATAATTTTAGTGAAGAAGGCTTGATAAAAATTTGGTTGCATATTATACAACATTAAATATTGGCCTTGCATGCTAAAGTATGGCATTTTTGTGCCAGAAATCTCAGTATGAAAACCACTAAAGAGTTTGCTTGCAACATAAAGCTAGAATTTAACAATAGGCATGGCTTGGATTTGTTTGTTTTTGGATTCCAGCTCCTCTGGTACCCAAGCCAGCATGTCAGTTATATAAAAAGAAGTCTTCTTCCGAACTTGGCTTGCAGCAGGCCCACATGAACTGTCAGACTGTCTCTCTTGCTCCTACATATCCACTTTCAAGGGAAGTTTACTTATCCAAACTAAATATTTTAATTGAGAGCAAATTTAACCTAGGGTTTTTAACTGGCTTGTTTCAAAATTGACCAGAGTTGTTTTTAAATTATAGCCTCTGGTTCTGGATGAAGGATGACCCCTTTTTACTGGAGAGTGAAAGTTCACTTTGTCATTCTAGCTGAATGAGAGGAGGAGTGTCATGTGTAGGAGCCAGAGGCTTTGCCTAGATTTGTTCCTGCACACCCAAGTACTGCTAATCCTGACCTAATGTTACATGCCTACAGTTGGAAGCTCATTTGTGAATCCCAGTGTGTGCTTATTATGGCATATTATTGCATCCAGATTTGTTATCTGGTCTTGGTATCTGATTCTCCTTTCCTTCACTCCTTTCTGGCAGCAGCAGCAACAGCAGATGTATTCTTTTGCTAGCCTGACTGTTTTTGTTTCCTCACAATCCTTATCCATAGCACAGGGTTTCCAAAGTGTGATCCCTGGCACCCTGTTTAACTATGAACTCTTAGCAGAGGCACCGTAGAATCCCCCCTCGCCACCCTACCATCTTTCTCTCTCTCACACACACACCTTTCACCTATTTTTGTGGCCAACAATTACTACATTTTGAGGTTTAGGTTCCTATTTCCCTACCTTGTTCCTAATCTCATGTAATGATTTGGACCTGATTATGGACCACAGGGATTATGTATGTGGTTCGGATGCCACACACTACTGGTCAGAGAAAGCAGTGGGTTAGAGAAGCTAATGGTGCTGCTCCATACCATAGGTTCGCCATCACTGACCTATGGCATGGGTGCCAAAGGTGGCACTCAGAGCCCTTTCTTTGGACACCCGACTTCGCCCCTTCACAGCCATCTGTATTCAGGTTAAATTGCTGTATTGGCACATGTGAAAATTTAGTAGGTTTTGAATCACAGCTTGGGCACTTGGTCTCTAAAAGGTTTGCCATATATATGATGTTCGTTTTCTGTTCAAGCAAGGATTTGAACAGATGTGGATAGTTCAGCATTCTTCACTAGACCACATATTCTGTAAAATTCAAGTAGAAAATAGAAAAATGGTCTCAATTTTTTAAAATCAGTTTTTTAAAAAGAAAACAAATTACCGTATTTATCGGCGTATAACACGCACAGGCGTATAACACGCACCCTCATTTTAAGAGGGAAATTTCAGGAAAAAAATTAAATTTCAAATAAAGAACTTTGAAGCAAAATAAGGGTAGCTCAGAACTTTTTTTTATTAATGTCTCATTCTTTTCACCGGACAGACTGCATTTCCTTTGATCGTTTAACCGGGAGGTTTCTGAGGATACTGCACAAATATTGTATATTTCCCCGACTCTCCACCCCACCCCACCCCACCCCTCCCTTCCCCTCCCCACCCAACCCAACCCAACCCAACCCACATCTACCTGTGATGCATCCAATTTTTAACTCGTTTTTAACACCTCCTCCACCTCGCCGCCGAGTCCTCCTCGTAGGTCATTCCTTTGTGCCTTTGAAGGCAACCCCGTGGCGGAACGTGCCTCTCCCACGGGAAAAAAAGGGAACACGGCAAAAGGGGCCTCTAAAAGTACAGCTAGGCGACAGGTGGCAAGCGACTGGCCCCAGTGCCTCCCATGCCTCCGGTCCCATGCCTGCTTGCCTGCCTGCCTGCCCGCACCCTGAACCAACGCCCAAGAGGCTCCCACCCCGGCTGCCGGGAAAGTTTTCACCCTGTTTGCAAAAAGATTGCGGGGCGCACCTGGGGGTGCCGTGGGAGCTATCGCTCCGTTTTGTAGGGAGCGGAGGTGGGAGGGGAGGAAAGGGAAGCATGGACGCACCTCCTTCTAAGACCCGCCCCGCCGCCGGAGTTTTGGGCCCCGTCACAGGATCGGGAAAGGAGCCGCCGGGGAGCCTCCCCCCACCCACCCACCCCTCCTCAGGTAGTAGAAGCACAGCCTGGGCTGGGAAGGCGCGCGGGGCTCAAGAGGGAGGGATGGGGAGAGAGAGGGAGGGAGAGAGACTCCCCCATCCCGACCGGGAAGGGCGGGGGGGAAAGGAAAAAGGGTGTCCTCGCTTCTGGGTCTGGCAAGGCGGCGGCAGCCGCTCCCTGTGAGAGAGGCCTGCCTTCCCCCCGTTCTCGAGCGGCCTCCGCTCTCCCCGACTGAGGTGGTTAAGGAAGGGAAGGCGCCGCCGCCGCCGCCCTTCCTGCCTGCCTGCCTCCCTCAGCGCTTCCCCCCCCCCGCGCCACCTCCAGCACCAGCGCCACCTCCGCCGCTTGGACTTCCCCTGCCCCCGCCCCCCACCGGGAAAATTGGGGGATTGGCTCTGCCTGCCTGCCTCCCTCCCTCCCTAGGTCCCAGACTGCATATCGGGGTATAACACGCATACATCATTTGCCCCCTATTTTCAGGGGGGGAAAGTGCGTGTTATACGCCAATAAATACGGTATCTAGGACTCCTCCCCCAAGGATGAATGTACATTGAGATATGCAATAACAGCTGTTAATGTTGATGTAAAAGGAATCATTATATCCTCATTGCTCTAAAAAGTAATGCTGGACAGATAATGTCATTACTTTATTTCTTATAAGTTCAAGCCTTCTTGCCCTGCAAATCTTGTATATTTTGCTGATGAGAAAGTTTTAGTGGAGAAGAGGCATATTAGACTATTAATTCCCCAAAGAACAGTTTTTAAATGTCCATTGTATTTAGAAGAACCATTGGAAAGCCAGTCCAGTAGAGACAGTCAGTTTATGCAACTCTGTTCAGAATTAAAGGATCTGAATTGACTTCAGATTCTGAGAGCATTCAAAATCTATCTTGAGAATATCTAAAGTTGCTTATAGTAGAAGAATGATGATCTACATGGTAATAGAAAAGCATACCTGTGCAGGCACATTGTTCTGTTCCAGTTCTCCATTCCTAGGAAGAAGAAATCTGTAAGTGTAACAGTCAGAAATTAATAGTTGTGTTGTTTAAAGCCATGAGGTTAATCCCTGCTAGACTGCAATGGTAATATAACTTTGATTTATTGCCAGTTATTCTACACTCATACTAGTTACTTTCAGGCTCTGGCATCTGTTGTAGGAGGAAGAATTCAGTTTGTAATAGCAGATTTTTTTAAACAGTAGTTTTTTCTTCTTCATGGCCTCTGTGACAAAGAAGCTGCAAAGCCAGCTATATGGCTGGTGTACTTGATGTAGTTTGGTGGGTCATCTGTTTTTCAAGCTTCATGGAGAAAAAGCAGGGATTTCTTTAAAAAATATACAGTATATTTAAATCATGGTTTAAATAATTTGATTTTTTATTTAATTTGTCAAAAATCCAATTTTTAAAATTTAAATAATGATTTCAATCAAATCTATATAAGAAAAAAAGTGTTTGAGTAAGTGAATTACAAAAGATGCTGAGCTATTATATTATGATGTGGTATATGCTTCAGTCTTGTAGATGGATAGATACTCAGAAATATGTACAGGATTTCACTTGGGACTGATAGTACCAATTTGTGTTCTACAAAGTTTTCTATTTTTGGGTGTCCTTTAATGCCAGTCTCTTTAACTGTCAGATTTCAGTTTATATTTGCAAAACTGTTACAATGACAGGATGAAGTATAGCCAACTGGCACAGTTCTGACCATCTGTTCTTGGTTCTCTCTTTTCTTCTGAAAGTTGTTAGCAGTAGAAATGTTCAGTACTGTGTTTTGCAAATTTTAACTGTTCACTTTGTACAGAACCTTTTTGTCTGCCGAAGTTTAAATTTGTTTATAGTCAATCTTAATATGCTTTTTTCTTTTTCAAAGCTTCTCCGCTGCTTCTGTATGCTAATCGGCGTGATCTGCGATTGGTGGATGCTGCCCAAGTGGATGGCAATGCTACAGTTGTGGTAGGTGGCTTAGAAGATGCAGCTGCTGTGGACTTCGTCTTTATCCGTGGCTTGATATACTGGAGTGATGTAAGTGAAGAAGCCATTAAACGAACAGAATTCAACAAAACAGGGAGTGTGCAAAACGTGGTTATTTCTGGACTCTTATCACCTGATGGAATAGCATGTGATTGGTTGGGTGAAAAACTATATTGGACAGATTCTGAAACGAACCGAATTGAAGTTTCCAATTTAGACGGATCTTTGCGAAAAGTTTTATTCTGGCAAGAGTTGGATCAACCCAGAGCAATTGCCTTAGATCCTGTAAGGGGGTAAGTACTTTTGGTTTTGTGTTTGTATTTTTACTGCCATCTTTTTCCAGCTCTTCTAAGATTCCTAGGAAAAACTATTTCGCTATTGTTATTAGCAGTTTTGAAAATTTAAAGCCCCATTCTACTATGATGTTTCTGTTAGACTTCATTCATATGAACAGGATATTATAGACACCTGGAGTCACATTTTGTTGTAGAATTGGATCTCCAAGGTAGATTTTTTCAGTACTATTACTTAAAGAGTTATAATTTGTTTTAGGTTTTAGCTATTTGTCATGTACTGTTTGTAAAGATAAAAAAACACTTAGGACAAAAACAGTCCTGTAGAGCTATAAATTTTTACCTGTAGAATATATTTTTTTGCCCATATTGGGACAGAAAACATCTCATACCTTTTCCCCACAAACCACAGTATGAGGAGGCAATGGCGAATGTGTTTTTAATTAGAATTCAAAAAATTAGTATTGCTTGTGACATTTGATGGCTTCCTTAAGATTTTCATGTTAAGTATTGTCAGCAGCTAATTAGTATAGTTTTCTGGGCTTCTCTCATTTTCCCCTTTCATATCTTTGCTTTGTTATGAAACTGAAGTTACTTATATCTATTTGAGATTATGTAGAATGGTCTATTGCTGCAGATGCATGGGATTTTGCCCATACTTTTGAACTTTGTGTTAAAGGCATCATGGCTGTGTAACCTTTTGACTACGCCTAACAGCAGCATTGTGTAACTGCTTTTTGGAAGGAAATTCCATAAATTTAAATGGAACTTCTTGTCAATTAAGTGTGAAAACAGTGAAAAATCATTTTGATACTCACTTCATGTTTCCCATATTTCTCTTGTATATTCTATTATATATATTTTGTGGTATTACCAGCAAACCTTGATTGCTGAAATTTAGAATAATTACCCCTGGAATGTTTTATCATTTCTGAATAGTACCTCATTTATTTCACAAAAAGAGGGTGCAAAACTGTTTTGATAATAGGATAGCTAGCTGATTGTCACGTGTTTTTGCAATTTCTATTCCTTGCTTATCTTCCTGGTCAAAGGAAGTAAAATCAGTTTCTGATTTCTGTCACCACTCATGGAGAATAAGCCGAGTTACAATCAACCTCCTGCTGAAAATTGGTTTGACACTGGCATCCTCCCTCATTGGGGAGGCTAGACTCAATAGGATGGTCCACCGTCATAGGCCACAGATTTAGAGGGATACCAGTATGCCTTTGGAGGATTTCTGACTGATCTGATTGGTTCTCCTGTTGAAGCCCAGGTCACCTCATGGTATATAGAGGTGACCTGGGTAGCTGACATCACTCCCAAATGCCTTCTCTAGTGCTGAGTCCGTACTTCTCCATGGTTCACAGAGGAGTTCAGTATGATGAAGCAATGGAGAAGATGTGATTGTATTTGGAGGGCAGGCACTCTTGCAGGAGAATTTCACTGTGGTAAAGAAAATGTTCAGCAGATATGCTATCATAATGAAATACGCAAAAAAGGGCGTTCAATATCTGGTGAATCGGTGAAAACTCTAATCAACAACGAGAACTTTGTTCAGTGTTTTATGTCCTGACTGGGTCTGGACAATTGAACTGGCTTCAGTCAGTGGATATTACAACATCTAATCAGTTTGCTTTAGACAGAAGGTTCAAACAATCCATAGGGACCAAGATTCCTCCAGTATTTTCTTAGGTCAGGTTAAGATATCCAGTGTACTGCTTTGTCTTGTTTTACTGGATCAGTTTCAGTTTGTAATATCTGAATAGGTTGACAGGGTACTTGCTCACTGTAGGTCCACCACTTCCCCATCCAATCTTTCCTTGGTCTGGCTATTGAAAGCAGTGAAAATAGTGACAATAGAATTGGCCACTCACATCATTAATTCTGCTTTGTAAGAAGGGGGGGGTTACCTTCCTGTTTGAAGGAGACTATTATTAGGCCCATTCTTTTAAAATATTGATTTATTGACAGGTGACTGGCCTGTTGCAAATATTGTATTCACAAGCAAGATGATTAGAGATCGTTGTGGCAGATGTTCCTGGAAGAAACCAACTCTCTCAACATAGCACTGAAATGACACTGGTTTCACTGCATGATAACCTGTTAAGAGAGGCTGACAAGGATAGTATGTTGATTCTCTCTCAGCTTCCTTCAATACTATCAACCATGATATCTCCCTAGATCAGGGGTGGGGAACCATTGGCCCTCCAGGTGTTTTGGATTGCAACTCCCAGAATTCCAAGCCTATCATGCCAGTGATAAAGGAATGTCGGTGTTGTGGTTCAAAACATCTGAGGGCTGAAGGTTCCCCACCCAAGCCCTAGTTGGAATTGTGGGGGGAATAATGGATTGACGTACTGACTCTGGTTCTGCCTCAATATTACTCTCCAGAGGGTGCAGCTTGGAGAGACTGCTGTGTCCTCAGAGGGGTTGATCATCTCCTCAATGCTGTTTAACATCTATATAAGGCTTCTGAGAGAGGTCATTGGGAGATTTAGAGTTTTGTGTCAGCAATACGCTAATGGCACACAGCTCTCCTTTAATTTGCAGAAACCAGCAAAATGGTGGTTCGTTATACTTTGTCGAAGTCCACAAACCATGAACATCCAAAATTTTCCTGAATTAACCATTAATTGGTTTGTTGGCTAATTTGTTTTGTTGTTGTTGTTGTTGTTGTTGTTGTTTTTTTAGAATAAGAGGCAGATACATGCACAGAGACAGTCAGCCAGGAGCTGACCAGGCTACCTCTTAAAATACATGTTTTCAACAACCTGGTGGCTTAAAAAAATAAATCTGACTGCTTCAGCTGAGTTGCAAGCTCAGGTGAAGCAGTCAGGCCTTGTTTGTTTTGTTTCTGTTTGTTGTTATTTACTTACTTACTTACTTTGTTTGGAAACCTGACCAGCTCCTGACTGGATTCTTCTACCAGTGGTGGTGGTGGTGTAGGCAGCAGCAGTGAAAGGTAGGAAGGAAATGGGGACAGTAGGAAGAAGGTAGGCAGAATGAACCAGGAAATTCAGAAATCACAAAAAAGGTTTGTCGATTCAGGAAAATTTGGGTTTCTGGTTTGGATGAATTTGAACCAATCTGAACCAACAAACCAGTGATTTTCCACAAACAGCCTGAAAAACTCACAACAGCTATGAGATCCCAGCTGTGAAAACCTTCGAGGATACATCCTGGATTGTTTTTGGGTTAGTGCTTCTCTCCACCTAATCACCTGCCATCCAATGACTTGAATGTTGCCTGATTGCATTACTGAACTGAATGAGGGTGAATAGGTTGGAAGTAAATCCAAGCAAGAAAGATTCCTTGTTGGAGGGTGTGGTTCATCTACCTGTTTCAGGAGAATATCTCCTAAACTGGATTGAGTGGAAACCACAAAGAAATTTTCACTTACTGAAACATGTGGGATTTCTTTCTGTATAGCCCAGAGGAAATGGGACAAGCTGATTTTTAGTCAAACCCAAGGGCTTGGAGAGTAAGAACAGACAAAAGAAAACCTAGCGTGTTAGTTTGTGGAACTCCCTGCCACAGGATGTGGTGATGGCATCTGGCCTGGATGCCTTCAAAAGGGGATTGGACAGATTCCTGGAGGAAAAGTCCATCACAGGTAATCTCCAGGCTTAAAACCAGGGTACTTCAAGGGTCAGATGCAGGGGAGTGGTGTCAGGAGACAGATATTTTGTCTTGTGCGCTCCCAGGCGCATCTGGTGGGGCCACTGTAAGATACAGGAAACTGGACTAGATGGGCCGTTGGCCTGATCCAGCATGGCTCTTCTTATGTTCTTATGGTTTCCATGGCCAGACAGGGAAACCTGCTGAAGAGAGTTAAAAATTTACATACATATTTGTTGTCAAAAAACCTTTGTCTTTACTGGCTGTTATGTAATTGATATGTATTCTTTTGAGTTTCTTCTTGTTTTCTGCTAGTATTGAATGCTTTCCACACTGCCCAGTTGGATAATGGCCCTAATATGTTGGGATCTGCAGATCCTATAAACCCTCATTATCATAGAGAGTAAAGGGTAGTAGTCTCTAAAACATACAAAGGCACCATCTAGTTTGGTTTGAAGTGTATGCTGTTCTGCAGGCTGACATATTTGCTTCAGGCTAATAATACTGATTACTTACCCAAAAGAGCAAAGTTTGAAACAAAATGAAAAACCATTGTTTTCTGCACAATCAAATAAATTGTGCCTTGAGCTCATATTATGTGCATATACCCTATAAATATTTGAATAATATACACTTAAATACATACAATTAATATTTTGATTATTTGTTTGAAAAAATATTTCATATCAAAATGCTAATGTCTACATGAAAATAAAAAAATTAAAAACTTGGCCCAACCTTAACTAGTGTTTTTTTTTTAAATGAGGGGTTAGCTAGGTTATTTTTTCACTTTTTCTTCACATGCCAAACAGGTTGATACAGCTCTTAATGAATCATGCAGAATATTAATCACTGCCTGAAACCAGACCCTATTGGAAAAGTCTGTTTTTGGCTGGCATTGTCCCTACAGAAGTACACAATACTAGCAAATTATAAATGAAATGAAATAATGCAGTAGTATACATCTCATGGACACAAGCCTCCTAGATGACAGCTAAAGTTGAGGAAAAGTTTCCCTATATGTTTGTTTCATTTGTTTACATTTCTTTCGAACTGTTAACAATCAAGGCTTGCTGGTAGAACATATTGCTGCTCTATGAAATATGTCTTTTGAAATTTCTATGGGACTTTACATTACTGTTGATAATTCTGCAAACTGTTGCGACCATGGAGTGTTTGTGGGAGCACACTGCCAAACCATATTGCTAGTGGACGAATTTGGTGAGGTACCAATTTGCTATACATGTACTTGTATTGCAGCACTTTGAGTTTCATGTAGGACTTTTTTCTTCATTGTTTTTATTGTCTTCACATTTGTTAACATTGTTTATATTATCCCTCTGGAGGTCCCTCGGGATGCTATAATAATGAATCAAATAAGGTAATACAGCACCAAACCCATCCACATAATGAACACCAGCTTCCTAGATCAGGGATGGCGAATCTATGGCATGCCTGCCAAAGGTGGCTCGCAGAGAGCTTTTGCTTGGCACACCGCCATCCCTGCCACTGCCGCCGATGACCTCGCCACTGCCGCCGCCTCTACCCCCCCTCCGCTGCCACCAACCCTGCCGGTGCAGTCCCCATCACCATCGCTGCCATAGCCCCATCCCCTGCTGCCCTCAGCTCCACCTCTGCCGCCCCTGCTGCCACCCCCACCTCCACCGCCATCACTGCCCCCCGCCACCGCCGATGACCCCGACCTGCCTCCACTGCTATCATTGCCGCCATCCCTCCCCCCTGCCTCCGCCTCCGCCCCCCTTGCTGCCTCGCCCCCCAACCCTGATGCCCCGCTGCCGCCAATCCCAACCCCCCAGCTGCTGCCGCCGTCCCCATCTCCATCGCCGTTGCCTCCCGCCCCTGTCGCCCTTGCTGCCCTCGCCCCCACCCCTGCTCCCCGCTGCTGCTGATCCCGCGCCCCCACCCCCCGCTGGTACTCAGTGTCAAAAAGGTTCATCATCCCTGCCCTAGATGACAGCTAGAATTAAGGAAGTCTATGCAGTGCACAGATGCCCTCTTGAACAATGATGGTGAAACCTTAAATCGACTTTATAAAACCAGATTTATTTCACTGCCATGGCAGTGCCTACTGATCATAGCATTTTCACTATTATCTTAGGTGTTTTCTGCATTCTGTATTAAGGTTATTTTTATATAATTGTATTACATGTAATCCTTTTAGACTAACATGACTTAGCTGGATGTAACTGAAACTGATGCAGAGACATTGTTAATTTTACAATGTTATTTACAGTGAAGTCAAGTACTCTGCATTTTAACTTAATCCGAATGTTTTTGCAACTTTGAAACATAATAATAGTATTATTATAGGGATCCCACTTCTTTTTCTATATTATTAATTCCTGTGAAGTACGATACCTTTATTTTAGCCAAACATTGTCACAGTTTGATAAAGACTAGGCTCAATAGTTCATCCTTTTCCAGTGTACAGAATTTATGTAAAATCTTTTTGTTATTATATTTATTCTTGTATTGTTTAATATAATTCTGCTGTTGGCCCCTGCAAGTATTGCATGCAGAGTGTATGTGTAGTTACAGTACTTCTTAGTAATAATACAGGGTGGCAAGCTGAAGTTGGTAATCTGGCTTTGATTTAAAAACATTTTCTTGCTTCTGACATTGCCTTTTGAAGTTGAAAAAGTGACGTTCTTAGTTGCAGACTCTAAACAGGATTGGTTGCTTAACATGTCTCTCATAAGACTCTGTGTGTGGGAGGGGCAGCTAATGCATGTACTTATGTGTATGTTTTTGATTCTGTTTCCTTTTATGATTTCTCTCTCTCCCAATGTAAAATCTTCAGATCATTTCACTCAGTCAGCTATTGAAAGCCATGGGTTATATTAGCAAATATGACACTATTGTTAGAATACCTATGGCTGACACACACACACACACACACACACACACACACACACACACACACACACACACACACACACACACACACACATGTGCACACACGTGCATACACATGCACACATGTGCACACACGTGCACACACACACGTGCACATATACATACGTGGAATATTGGCTTCTATTCTGTCACTGCTCTGTTTTTCTCATCTATTTCTCATAATTTAGTGTATCCCCTTCTCCCATAATTACAGGTTCCATTTTTTCCTAGTAAACACAATATAACACAATCCAGAATAATTGTTTATATAGCACAAAAATGGTAGTATCTGCTACTGGAGAATTGTCCTGTTACACAGATATCATTCACATTGACAGCAATAATTTCTATGAAAGAAGTGACAGTTTCAGTTAACTGGTTTGTTGGAAGGACTGCCCTTCTTGAAGGGGTCTAAAGCAGTTAAAGGGGAATGATTGGATCTAAGCCAAAATGAATCAGAATGGACAACAACTATTTTTACAGAGACTTAACATAGGATTCTTTATATTAGTTTGACAATCTTGATTTATAGTTCTATATGTGCATGCCCAATTGGCAAAGTAGGTGACTACATTTATTTTGAGGAAAAGGTTTTTTTGAACGTTTAGATATTGGCTAAATTTATTTTAAGATTACAGTACTCCCCCATTTATTGCAGGAGATAGGTGTGCGACCCCCCCCCCGCAATAAATGAAAATCCAGGAAATGCAGAGAACTCAGCGAACTGACCTTGGGCTGGTTCTGCTGGTGTGCACTTCCAAAGAGAGGATTATAACCCCCTCCTGACACCTCGGCAAACTAACCTGGGGCTCCTCCTGCTGGCGTGCACTTCCAAATAAAGGCTTTTAACTCCTTCCTGACACCTCAGCAAACTGACCTGGGGCTGTTCCTGCTGGTGTGCACTTCCAAAGAGAGGCTTTTAACCCCATCCTGACACCTCAGCAAACTGACCTGGGGCTGTTCCTGCTGGCATGCACTTCCAAATAGGCTTTTAACCCCCTCCTGACACCTCAGCAAACTGACCTGGGGCTGCTTCTGCTGGCGTGCACTTCCAAAGAGAGGCTTTTAACCCCCTCCTGACACCTCAGCAAGCTGACCTGGGGCTGCTTCTGCTGGCATGCACTGCCAGGAGGCAGAACAGAGAAGGCTTTCTCAAGCCACATGGCTTCCTCCTTCTCCACTGCCACTCTTGCGGGTGGGCACTCTCAAGCTGTGTGGCCCCTTCCTCCTTCTCTGCCACGGATCTTGCAGGCGGGTGGGTGCTCTCAAGTCGCACGGCCTCCTCCTTCACCACCGATCTTTCAGGTGGGTGGTATAGCGTTAACATATTTGCCCCACCTGTTTCATGGGCTATTGACAAACACCACTTCTGATTTTCCTATTATCACTGCCACCAACTAGCTTAGCTAGTAAATTAAAGTCTTCAGACTGTTATTAAGTAGAATAAAAATAAAAGTTTATTGATTACAAAGGAGAATCAATATTCATCAATGGTAACATGTTGAAGTATAAACAAAAAGAAGTATATACAGTAGTCCCGCCTCCATCGCGGGGGTTAGGTTCCTTAACCACCCACGCTAAATGAAAATTCGCGATATGTGGATGATGTCATGGAGACGGCGTCCACACATTGTGTTGGGGCTGGAGTCCTTCGCTGCAGCCGCATCTGGGTCCAGAGGCAGTGGCGGTGGCTTTTCCCCCTCCTTGCCTTGCCTTTCCTGCTTTCCTGCTGGAAGGGTAAGGAATCCCCTTGCCTGCTCGCCAGCCTGCCTGATTGCCTGCCTTTTCCTTAGCTGAGGAGGTGGTGGCAGCGGCTCCTGTTGCATTTTTCCTCCCCTCACCAGCTTCCTGCTTTTCCCTCAGCCAGTTAAGGGAAAGGCTCTGTTTTCTTTCCCTCCAGAGGCTCTTATTGGGAGGTCCCATTCCGGGTGAGTTTCTGTCCTGCCGGTGACTCCTTCCAGCAGGCCAGCCAGTGAACAAGTAAGCAAATGGGGAAACGTTTGGGTGCTTTCCCCCACTAGCTTGCGGGCTTGCCTGCTGGAGCTACCCTGCAACCCACGTTCCTTCCCCTCACCTGGAGCGGCGGCGGCGGCGGCTTCTTTCGTTTCCCCTCATTCCCTTGCCTTTCCTGCTTTAGCCTTAGCCACCCCCTTGTCTGCTTGCCAGCCTGCCTTTCCTTTCGCTGAGGCAGCGGCTTCTGCTCCGTTTTCCCTCTTTCTTTCACCAGCTCCCTGCTCTTGATAAGGAAAAGGGTTCTGTTCCCACTAAACCACCCCTTGCCCATCCGCCTGCTCGCCAGCTTTCTGGCATGGTAGTGTGGCTGGGAACGGATCCCTTTCCCTTAACTGGCTGAGGCGAAACGTTTCCCCATGTGCTTACTTGCTCACTGGCTGGCCTGCTGGAAGGAGTCACTGGCAGGACAGAAACTCACCGGGACCTCCCGATAAGAGCCTCTGGAGGGAAAGAAAAGAGAGCCAGCACTCTTAGTGGACTCTCTAGGCATGCAGATACAATTGTTTTAACCCTTTGGAGGATTTTTCCTGGTCTTTGGGTCTGAGGCTTTCAAAGTCCTCCACCTTGGAGGAAGGTGAAAGCAGTGCCTCGCAAGTGCCCCGTCTTAGGCGCCAGCAGCCAGGAGCCCCCTGGGTTCAGCTTGGTGAGGTGGGGGAGGGGAGGGCCGCATCACAAATTAGCGATATACTGGGACCGCAGTACATGAACCGCGATGTGGGGAGGGATTACTGTAGCTCAAATCCATTTAAGTTTGATAACTAATAAAGTTGAATAAATGTTCACCCTAAGTTTACAAACTCTAAACACTTAGGTGTTTTTTTTCCAGACACTCTAAAAATTCTATCTCCTCTTTAGCCCTGTGTTTCAGTGCCAGACCTTATCTGAATCTCTCGGACTCTGTCAGATTCCTATCTGCAAGTGTAGGTCTTTCTCTCAGTCCTTGTCTGACTCAAACAAATGCTGAGCAGTGCCTTAAATCCTCTCAGGCCACTTCCCAGACTCTCTCATTGGCCCACAAACCCACCAGTCAGCACAGACACCTCTCATGCATTATTCATACAGGTAAACTCCTCGTGGGCGAGTGGGTGCTCTCAAGCCGTGTGGCCTCCTCCTCCTCTGCCGCTGATATTATGGTTGGGTGGATCCTCCTCTTCCACCGATCTTGTGTGTGTGTGTGGGGGGGTGCTCCTGGCCCCGCACAGCCCTCACCAACTGCCACTGATGTCTCAGGCAGGCACCTCTGATCAGGCAGATCAGACTTCTCAAGGAATGGCTGCAGCTGACACACTACCAAAATCTGGGTATTCGGGCCTAGAGATGAATTCAGATAAATGCTTGCAGCCAGATGTGTTTGTAAGGCCCTTTAAGATCTTTATGTTAAGGAACGAGCAGCAGAACTTGTATGGAAACTATAATAATTTAAACAAATTTAAAATGCAGTGACATGTCTCTTGCAACTTCTTTAAAATAGCGTATATCAGTGTTGGAGAACCTATGGCACGGGTGCCAAAGGTGGCACTCGGAACCCTTTCTGTGGGCACCCAACATCGCCCCTTCACAGCCACCGGTATTCAGGTTAAATGGTTGTACTGGTACTTGATGAGAAATTATTGGCTTTTGAATCCCAGTTTGGGCACTTCATCTCTAAAAGGTTCACCATCACTGCCCTATATACAGTGGTTTGCAAAAGTATTCGGCGCCCTTGAACTTTTCCACATTTTGTCACATTACAGCCACAAACATGAATCAATTTTATTGGAATTGCACGTGAAAGACCAATACAAAGTGGTGTACACGTGAGAAGTGGAACAAAAATCATACATGATTCCAAACATTTTTTACAAATAAATAACTGCATAGTGGGGTGTGCGTAATTATTCAGCCCCCTGAGTCAATACTTTGTAGAACCACCTTTTGCAGCAATTACAGCTGCCAGTCTTTTACGGCAGTGCTCCCCAACCTTTTTGTCTCCACAGACCGGTATTTGTTTGATTATTTTCCCGTGGTCCGGGGTGGGGGTGGAGAGGGGGAGATGGGGGTGGGGGCAGGGGAGGGTGTCGGGGGTGGGGGATGGGGGAGGGAGGAGGGGGAGGAGGAGGTGCGGGGGGGCTTGGCGTGTGTACCTTGGGGGCACGGGAGCGGCGGCGGCAGCGGGCGGCGGCGGCGCTTGCCGGCTGGGGGCGTCGGGCGTCGCTCCCCGCGCACGGGTGGGGAGCCCGGGGCTCCTGGGCGGGTGGGCCCCCGCCTCCTCCTCCTGTCGGCGGCTGGAGGCAAGCGGTGGCACAGAGGTGCCCCAACCGAGGCGGGCCACGGCGGCCGCAGCCGCCACGCCACGGCAGCCGCCCGGGTTCGGTGGGGCACCTCTGCGCCGCCACTTGCCTCCGGCCGCCGACAGGAGGAGGAGGCGGGGCCCACCCACTCCTCCGGCTGCGGCCTTCGGGCGGGCGGCGGGGGGGGGGAGGGGAGGGAGGCTGGTGGGGGTGGCATCTCCGGCCCGAGGGCGCCACCGGGACCGCCGGCCGCGGAGTCGCGGCCAAACCCGGGCGGCTGCCGCGGCCGCCAACAGGAGGAGGAGGCGGGGCCCGCCCGCCCAGGAGCCCTGGGCTCCCCCCACCCCGCCCGTGCGCCGTGCCCGGCGGCGGCAGATCCTCCGGCTGCCCGCGGGAGAGAAGAGGAGGAGGAGGAGGGCGGCGGAGGAAAAGGGGAGGAGCCTCCCCGGCCTCGCCAGGCGGCCCGGTGCCAACCGGTCCACGGACTGGCACCGGTCCGCGGCCCGGGGGTTGGGGACCACTGTTTTACGGTATGTCTCTACCAGCTTTGCACATCTAGAGACTGAAATCCTTGCCCATTCTTCTTTGCAAAACAGCTCCAGCTCAGTCAGATTAGATGGACAGCATTTGTGAACAGCAGTTTTCAGATCTTGCCACAGATTCTCGATTGGATTTAGATCTGGACTTTGACTGGGCCATTCTAACACATGGATATGTTTTGTTTTAAACCATTCCATTGTTGCCCTGACTTTATGTTTAGGGTCGTTGTCCTGCTGGAAGGTGAACCTCCGCCCCAGTCTCAAGTCTTTCCAAGAGGTTTTCTTCCAAGATTGCCCTGTATTTGGCTCCATCCATCTTCCCATCAACTCTGACCAGCTTCCCTGTCGCTGCTGAAGAGAAGCACCCCCATAGCATGATGCTGCCACCACCATATTTGACAGTAGGGATGGTGTATTCAGAGTGATGTGCAGTGTTAGTTTTCTGCCACACATAGCATTTTGCATTTTGGCCAAAAAGTTCAATTTTGGTCTCATCTGACCAGAGCATCTTCTTCCACATGTTTGCTGTGTCCCCCACATGACTTGTAGCAAACTGCAAACGGGACTTCTTATGCTTGTCTGTTAACAAAGGCTTTCTTCTTGCCACTCTTCCATGAAGGCCAACTTTGTGCAGTGCATGACTAATAGTTGTTCTATGGGCAGATTCCCCCACCTGAGCTGCAGATCTCTGCAGCTCTTCCCGAGTCACCACGGCCCTCTTGGCTGCATTTCTGATCAGCGCTCTCCTTGTTCGGCCTGTGAGTTTAGGTGGACGTCCTTGTCTGGGTAGGTTTGCAGTTGTGCCATACTCCTTCCATTTCTGAATGATTGCTTGAACAGTGCTCCGTGGGATGTTCAAGGCTTTGGAAATCATTTTGTAGCCTAAGCCTGCTTTAAATTTCTCAACAACTTTATCCCTGACTTGTTTGGTGTGTTCTTTGCACTTCATGGTATTGTTGTTCCCAATACAGTATTCTCTTAGACAACCTCTGAGGCTGTCACAGAGCAGTTGCATTTGTACTGAGATTAGATTACACACAGGTGCACTCTAGTCATTATTAGCACTCATCAGGCAATGACTATGGGCAACTGACTGCACTCAAACCAAAGGAGGCTGAATAATTACGCACACCCCACTTTGCAGTTATTTATTTGTAAAAAGTGTTTGGAATCATGTATGATTTTTGTTCCACTTCTCACATGTACACCACTTTGTATTGGTCTTTCACATGCAATTCCAATAAAATTGATTCATGTTTGTGGCTGTAATGTGACAAAATGTGGAAAAGTTCAAGGGTGCTGAATACTTTTGCAAACCACTGTAATGTATTAAATTGTTTAAATATTAAAATTCACCATATTCTAAATCTTTAGCAGTACATTAGGTACAAAAATACATCTTGTGTTTGAATATGTATACATTTTACAGAGGAATTATCATTTTCTACTTAAACTGGGGAACCAATCCCTTATTTTAATTTTGTTTTGGAGAATTAAAACTAACTTAAATTCTATGCATTTCAAAGAAAAATAGCACAAGTTGTGTTGTGTTTTTTCTTTGTTTTTCTTTGTGTGTTTTTTTTTTGTTTTCTCTCAATTTTCCTAAACTTTTCACTGAAAAAAATAATAGTGTGGAAAAACCTGTTATTCTAATGCTCCCTGTCAAGGTTTTCACATTTCTAATCTGATGCAGAATCATCCCTAATCCACTAAGTAACAAATGTAGAATCCCAAATGGTGGTTTTAAATATCTTTAATGTAATATCCCTTTCAACCTTAAGTATATTTTAAGTCTTTCAGGTCCTTCTCATGGGAATTCTCAGCCTGCTACAAGGGGAGCTGGTTTCATCCTTGAAAGATGAAACAGTGGAATCTAGCTTTTCTTTTCACTGTGTTGGAATGGAGCATGTCCCATAATCCTGTGCGGTATCATGTATTAATGTGGAATGGGTTCCCAGAAGGTAGAACATCTGAGAAACACTTATTTCAACATAACTCTTTCCCAAAACATACAGTTGATAGAGAAGGGAAGGGAAGGGGAAGATTATTAGCATTTGGTTCTTATATGTTTTGAATGTGTAGTACAAGCAAGCACCTTGCAGATTATAAAAGTGGGTATTTTCTACTCTGTGTTCAACCAAGTTTAACTAAGTAGGTTCTAAATTAAACTAACATAAATTGCTCACATAGACACTATGTGAGCCTGAACACTGACAGTATTTTTAAGTTGTGTTTTAGAACCTACGGATCAAGAGCAGATAATCTTTTTTGAAATGAGATAAAAAAGTGACTTTCAACACAACTGTGGGAGTAACTTATTCATCTGTTACTTAACTGATTCTTGGTAGCATGTTTATAGAGGAGCATCAATCCCATCCCTTTTGTTATCTCCATTTGAACGTGAAAAGACTAGAAGAAGAGTCCTGGTAGCCTTTACACATCAGGAACAAGAAAATTAATTCTAGCATGTGTGAAGAGCCCAGAAAATATCACTATATTTGAGGAATGATGATGGAGAAGTTAGTCCTCTCTAAGTGTCTGTGAAGATTCTCAGTCATCCAGGTGAGTTTTATCTGGAAATTGAGTCATGGCAACTGGACTTCTCGTTCTAAAAGAAGTCCAGTTGCCATGACTCAGCTTCCAGATCCTCTCTTAAGTGTGTTTTTGAATATTATTTAAGTAAGGACTGAATAGGCCTTAGGTCATTTTAGGCAGGGTTTTTTGCCTTGCCACATTGAAAGTAGTAATTACCATTCAGTGGACTACCGAAACCATTCTCTGAATTCTAGATGTGTCCACAGTCCCTGAAATATGTCCTTCTAAAGATGGAAAGAAACATCCATTGTAGGGACTAGGATGTTTTTTAAAAATTGTCCCTGCTGCATCTGTATCAAATGCAGTAAAATTTAGGTACACCTTTCAACTCAAATAAATTAGAAATTGGTATGTTTTCAATCGTACAATTTTATGCTGTTTTATCCCACCCTTTTGGCAGTGAACTTAGACCAGTATGTAAGGTTCACTTAGCTATTCCCACAACTTCACATTTCATAATTGCAAAATTCTTTTCATTTAGGATGGGTGGGTATTATGTGAATATCCCAAAATAATTTATTGATCAGTATTTGAATTGTGATGTTATAGCTTCACAATACTAGTTTTTCTGTTGCATGAAGCCTTGGACATAGTGAGCATTTTTAAGCTTTTAAAAATGATTCCAGTAGGACCCCTTTATCTGTGGACAATAGGTTTCATACCCTTCTGTAGATGTCTGAAACCTCTGATATTTCTAAAATAGTGGACAAAATCCTGTTAGTAATGCTTCAAATAAGTGACATAACATTTGGAGATGAATTACAAGTTAGAAAGTCAGCCCAGACATTATCTGGTGTTTTGTGATGATGTGCCCAGGAAATAATGTATACATTGACTTTATAACTTGCAGTAATTTGCCCCAAAAGTAATGCTATTTGTCTGGTGGTAATGGGTTTTGGCCATTATTAAATAAACAAGCTACTGTATATCAAAGCAATGGTATAAAGCCTGTACTACAATGAGTGTCTGCCTTACCACTTTTTGTGTGTGTGATAATTCCCATATGACCTCTTAAGAGTATCTATATGAGATAACAGTAGTCCATGTTATGCTGCATTTTGGAGGTTAGGGCAAAGCATTTCAAGTGGATAGTGTGTTTTAAAAAGCAGGGTCCTGTTTCTTTCCTGTTTTGTTGACTTCTGCTTAGTGTCACTTAATGCTTTATTGAATCACCAACATAGCCTTTACCAGGGATGAAAAACCTAAGGAGCATGGAAACAATGAAAAGTCCTGTGGTATCTTAAACACACTTGGTTTAGCATAAGCCTTCACAGTCTGCTGCCCACATCTGATGTAATTGAAGGCCAAAAGAACAAAATGGTTGATAGCACTGCCCCATCTAGATGGTGGAATCATATTTGCAGATTGAATATTTTTCAGCCGTCAAACTCCTCTGGGGCTGTTTGATTTATATACATTTTTGTGGTTATGAATGCACTTTATATTTCTTTGTACTGGGCTCTGTTCAGACACTTCTGTGAGTTTAGGTGACTCAGAAACATTTCCTTTTCTGTTTTCTTTACTATCTTATATTTTATCACTGTTATATGCTAGCATTTTCAAAGTGTTTGTTCTTGATCTCAGCTTTATTTCACCATGTTTGAATTAACAACCTTAGGCCAGTAGGAACATTTACAAGATAAATTGAGTATGGATTGTTGTGTTTGTGAAGAGGAGAGAAAGATTCATCTGTTAGATAAAAGAAAATTTGAATGCACAGATACAGAATTTTGCTTTTGTCATACCCATTAAAATAATGTGTATTCTGTATCTTTCACTTTTGTCTGTTGAATTTAAAATAAAGGTTACAGTAAGCTTCAAAATGCTAACTCAGGTAAGTATCTGAGAAATTTTCAGGAAGGAAAGGTGACTAATGCATTCTTTAGCTATGAACTCTTCCCTTTTGTTTTTAAAAGCCAATACAGTTCCTAGAAATGTAAGCAGTTACCTATTGTGAATCATAGAATGAGGTATATCTTTCAGAGTTGCTCATTATCAGAACAAGGGATTGCTTGGAACGCCCTAATTAAGAGAATTGATTTTCTGCTTTTTGCAAAACAATATGATGGCTGTTCATATCTAAGTTTATGTTGTATGCATAGAAAAGGGATATGTATGTATGCTTGCGCTTAAACACCAGCAAAGATGGTGAGTGACTTCCGGAGAAAGACACTACCTTTTACACCAGTGAACATCCGTGGCTTAGATATTGAGATAGTGAACAGCATCAACTACCTGGGTGTTCACTTAAATAATAAAGTGGACTGGCCCTATACAAGAAGGGTCAAAGTGGCCTCCATCTCCTGAGGAGACTGAGGTCCTTCAGAGTGTGTAGGCCTATGTTACGGGTTTTTTATGACTCTGTGGTAGCTTCAGCTCTTTTCTACGCTGTAGTCTGCTGGAGTTCAGGTAGTACTGAACGGGATAAGAACAGACTGAACAAGCTGGTCAGGAGGGCTAGTTCTGTCTTGGAATGCCCTCTGGATTCTGTGGAGGAGATGGGTAAGAGGAGGATGTTGGCCAAGCTGACATCCATTATGAACAATTCTTCTCACCCACTGCACCAGACAGTGGAGGCTCTTCGTAGCTCCTGCCCGGTGTGGGAAGGAGCGCTATTGCAGGTCCTTTATTCCCACTGCTGAGAGACACTTCAACTCTACAGTTTAACATATTCATATGAGGTATATATACTGTAGCTTCTCTTTATATTTATTTTTATATACAAATTTTTAGTGTAATATTTGTATATTGGGTTTATTATTTTATTTAATCTCTATTAGCTATTTTGTTTTCTCTCACACACACTTTACACTTTTCTGTGCACCTAGCTATCTTTACTTGTTTTTTATATTGGGAGCTGTGTAACAAGTAAATTTCCCCAGATGTGGGATCAATAAAGATGTATCTTATTTTATTTTATCTTAGATAGTGTAGTGGTACCTTGGCTCATGGGCACAATCTGTTCTGGACGCATGCTCCTAAACCAAAAACTCGTAAATCAAAGCCAGATTTTCCATAGGGAACAATGGATACTCAAATGAGTCAGTCATACCAGGGCTTCTCGCCATTGCTGCCACCCCCTGCGGGGCTTTTTGATGCCACCATCACCCTCTAGAAAGGCTTTGGAAAGGGAGGTGATGGCAGCTGAGAGGATTGCAGGAGCCGCACCTTGCAGAAGAGGATCCTCTTGACAGAGGGGACGGCTTGTCCAGGTGCAGGTCCATGTGAAAGTTGAACTTCATTATCATGGGCCAGCGGGATAGGGGTGGGTGAGCGCATGAGGGAGGGGAAAGAAGAGGGTAGGGTTGGGGAGGAAGGGAACAAGTCAACAACAGTTGAAGGAGAGCCCTCCCAGGCACTGGATCTCCCTTGACCAAGCAGGAGAAAGAGAGGGGGAGAAGAAAGGTTGGGGGGAGAGGAAAAGCAAACAAAAACAAAAACATGCACACATACTTAGTGTTGTTGAGCCCGCCCACCTCCTGCCTATCACTCTGAGGCAGCAGCAGCGGGAGCCACCACATACCTCCTTCTCTCCCTAAGGAAGAACTTCCTGTCCCCCACCCCCACCCCCAGGCTGCAGAAACATTTAAAGTGAAAGGTGCCTTGAGTTAATTCTCCCAACACTCCAAACGTTTCAGAGAGCAATCTGGGTGTTTAAAATAAGAGAGACACAGATGGGAAATAACACTGCTGAAAGTGGATTCATTGGGAGAAAGTTGGGAGAAGTAAGCCAAACCACCTCTCATTTTTAAATATTCCTGCAGCCTGGGGATGGGGGAGCGAGGAAGCTCCTCTGTCTTGAGAGCAAGAGGGAGGCTGGTTTGGTTTAATTCTATTAACTTTCTCCCAATGAATCCATTTTTCTTAACTTTTCAGAAAGAGATCTGGGCAAGTTTCAGCATTGTTATTTGCCACCCGTGTTTCTTGTTTTAAACATGACAGAGATTCTGCCCAGATCACTCTCTGAAACATGGATCTGAGTGTTGGGAGAATTAAGCCTAAGCACCTCTCACTTTAAATGTTTCTGCAGCCCTAAGGGGGGAACGAGGAAGATCCCCCGTCAGGAAAGTAGGAGGCATGTGGCAGCTCTAGCTGCTTCCTCAGAGGGCTAGGAAGGAGGCCGATGGGCTCGGCAAGGCTAAGTGCGTGCATTTGTTTGTTTGTTTGTTTGTTTGTGCTTTTCCCTTTCCCCAACCTTTTTCCTCCCTTTCCATTTCTGCTCTTCTGGTGGCTGGGTTCATGCAGGAACAGCCAGCAGCTGGATAACTGGAACCGGTAGCACTGCCTGGGAGGACTCCCATTTGACTGCATGGGGAAATAAGAGGCTTGTGGCCCAGCGGCTGGAAGCTCAGCAAGAATAGCAATGGGGTCTGCAGCTGAAGCAAGGTGCATGCAGGAGGGGAAGGGGTGGGCGGAGGTGAGAGGGCGAGTGGGTGTGGCCGCAAAATGAGCACCTCCGGTGCTCGTATATCAAGACATTGCTTCTTGATCTAGGCAAAATTCAACAGAACATTTGCTCGTTTAGCAGACTACTCATAAACCAAGGTACTTGTAAACCGATGTACCATTGTGTTTGTGTCTGCTGTCCTGTACAAACATTGCATTTCCCCTCTCTGTTTGTTACATAACAGAGAATTTTAGAATTGAAGGAACCATTGGTCTTTCCAAGAATCTTCCTACAAGTTGGAGCTTGGATTAATCACCACAGTCTTAAGTTATGTATCACTCTGGCAACAGAAAGTTGCCACCAGAAATAGCATGCATATGAAACTTATATAGCACAGATTTTCATTTAGAGAGAAGGTACCTGCACAAAGCTCCCATCCCCTGCTGCAGCTGGGATTCTGCAGTTCCAATCACCTCCTTTGCAAAGAGGCTTCCTCCAGGGAGCCTCTCCCCACCCCTCCCCTTCTGCAAGATTCCCCAGTCTCAATCACCTCATTTGCAACCCTCCCCTCTTTGCAGCTTGGATTCCACAGTCCCAATCACCTCATTTGCAACCCTCCCCTTTTGCAGCTTGGATTCCCCAGTCAAAAATCACCTTGTTTGCAAGGAGGTCTCTTCTACGGACTCTCTGCCCTCCCCTTTTGCATCCAGGATTCCCCAGGCATGAAACCTTAGGCTAAACATTTTTCCTTGTTTTCCTCCTCTAAAAAACTAGGTGCATCTTAAGGTCAGGGGCATCACATAGAGTGAAAATTACGGTAAATTGCTTGATCAGTTTTGTATTGCGGGGTATTTGGAAATTAATCTTTAAGAATTTGAGAAGTAATTTTTTTGCCTGGTAGAAAAAAATCACGTACCTTATACATTCCCTGTGTATTTTAATAAGTGTATGCACTTGTGGACAGACTTTCTGGAAATAGTGGTTTGTCTGGTTCCTGGAATTTGGAAGGGTCCCCAGTGGCCAAGTCCTGTTGCATTGTTATGCTTCTGGTAACATGCACTAGTAGGGATGATGTTCTGTAATTAATCAGTGCCTCCTCTTTCAACCCAGGGATCCCACAGCTAAAGAAGGTAATTAAAGAGCTTCTAATGTATTCCACTGAAATCCTATAAGTTGTGGATGCAAATATGAGCTCTTTTAATTACCAAAAATAAAAAAAAAATCCCTCCTTGCTGATGACCAAGATTCCCTCTAAGCTAAGGCATGCACACATGCCTCTGCTCTCCCCCCATGGAGTTTTTCCTCCCCTGTGCACCTGCAATGACTGAACCCATGGGGGGAGTTGCATGTATAGGTCAGTCCTGTGCAGCGGGACTGAAAATAAGAGAGAACTTTGCTGGTGACATTGTCACTCTTACACATGCATGAGAGCAGGCTGGTCATAGAGTTATATGAATGATACTGTGCAAGATTATGAACTCAATACAATCAATTTTACTGTCATATGTTCAAGTTGCAAAGCAGCCAATTGTGTGTGTGTGTGTGTGTGTGTGTGTGTGTTTGGGTGTGTGTGTTTCCTATTGGAAACAGCTTTAAAATTTGTGCGTGCAGCTTCTCCCCCCAGGGGGTCGGGAGAAGCTGCCAGCACTTCCTTCCCTAGCCAGCACCAAGCAGCTGATTGGCACTGGCTGGGGGAGGAATCACGCAGGCAGCTTCTCCTGACCCCAAGAAGCTGCGCACAAGATTTGAAAGACTTGCCTCCATGACTGGAAGGGATTTTAAAAGTGGTGTGCCGCTCCCCCCCCGGGGCTCCGGAGAAGCGGCACACCGCTTTTAAAATCCCTTCCAGTCACAGAGGCAGCCGCTCCCCCCCCCCACCCGCTGTGGTTCCGGAGAAGCAGGTCACCACTTTTAAAATCCCTTCTCGTCACCGAGGCAAATGGCTGTGTGTAAGACTATAACAAATGCTGCCTCGGTGACTGGAAGGGATTTAAAAAGTGGCATCATGATTCTATGGAGCCCCCGTGCGAGGGGGGGGAGAGACTCTTGCTCGTTAGCAGCTGCTGGTGGGGGGAGAGTGCTGAAGAGTGCTCGTAAGTCGGGATTTTCTTATGTCGGATGCCTCGTAAGTTGGGGTACCATATATACCACACACACACACAGTGGTACCTCGGATAACAAATTTAATTCGTTCTCCGAGACAATTCGTTATCAAAAAAATCATTATCCGAAACACGGTTTCCCATAGGAATGAATGGGAAACCAATTAGTCCGTTCCAGAGCCTAAGAAAATGACACAGACACCTGGTCTTTTGCTCAAAACTCTTTATAAAGTGCACTTTAAAGGTACAGCCCGGGATAACTCTTTTTTACCAATGAATGCTGGAAATTTGTTACCTGAGGCAGTCCATAGGGAAAATTTGTTATCCAAGGCAGCCCATAGAGAAAAATTGTTATCCAAGGCAGACTTATACCTAGAAATTGTGATTCGTTATCCTAGGCAGCACATAGTGAAAAATTCGTTATCCGAGGCAATCCTATACCTGGAAATTGTGATTCGATACTGTTATCAGGGGCATTTGTTATCCGAAGTATTACTGTATATATATATATATAATCTAAATAGCTGCAGAATTCGAGATATATGGAAAGGAATTTTTTTTCTTCTGTATAGGCATGGTCACCTGAGGAACATAATACATAAAATACATTGAATCAAATATATTCAACATGTATATTATGGAGATACAGTATTTTTCTGTGTGTGAGACTATAGCTATATTTTTTACTAAAATGGTTAGACTGAAAATTGAGGGTCATCTTATACACAGGAGTAAGGTGAGGAGAAAACCACACAGTTGTGAAACTAATGTTGCATTGGGAAAGTGGGAGTTGCCTTATAGATGGGGGCATCTTATAGATGGAAAATATGGTACAGGAGTTCTGCTAAAAGGCGTATGTATCGGCTGCACTTCTTAATGGGAAGATTTCACCAGAGAAGAATGGAAGACTACCATTGGTGGCTTTCAACTCTTCTGAAATAGTGCTGAATGAGTCACATTTTCAAGTGTTTAGTCCGTGCCCCCATCCTCTCGCTCCTTCCTTTCTTCTTGGCAATAAATTAACAATACCTGTGGGGGGAGGGCGTGGGGGGGATGCACTCCCACAATCACCCTCCCTGCTCCATAGCCCCTCCTAGCTCTTGAACAAGGGAACTGTGCCCAGATGGATGCACACTTGAGCAACTGGGGAGGCCTCTACAGCAGCTGTGGAGGGACATTTTTAAAAAAGATGATGATGGCTGTTACTGACACCACCACCATGAGCAGCAGTTCCTTCCTGGTTGGGACAGGGAGCAGCAACAGGACTGGCATGGAGATGAATTCAGCCAGTGAGGCGAGGTGGAGGATGTTTCTGATGCTGGGATGGCTAGGAAGAAATGAGTGACAGCAGGGGGTGAAACCTTACTGGTAGGTAAGGGACTACAGCTCCCAGAATGCCCCGGCAGGGACTTGGGACTCAGACCCAAAACCTTGACAGAGTCCTTGGTTTTAATGTTATGACTGATTGATGCATTGCAGTCACTACCTTGCTTTTTGATGCTGTTTCACTTCCAAATTGCTTGGAAAGAGAACTGCATGTTTGGCATTACATGGGGATAGGGGGAATAACAAATGATAGAGCCTTTTTAGCATTGCTGCAAGTGCTGTGGCATACATTCTTTTGTTAAATTTTAATTGGCTTATTTTGCTTGTAATTATTAACAGTACTATAGCTGTAGTTTCAATCTGGTTTTATACTGTTTCTATATTTTGCTTAAAATACAATTTAGGTTGAGAGAAGATTTAATGTCACCTAACTCAGTGGTGTGTGTGTGTCTGGGTGTGTGTGTCAAAAAAATCTATCATAACAGACATGTGTATGTGTGTTTTGATTGCAAGACGCTTCCAGTGGGTATTGCAAAGAGCAGTGTATGATTTGTGTTTTCTTTCTTTCTCTTAAAATCATAGGTTCATGTACTGGACAGATTGGGGAGAAGTGCCAAAGATAGAGCGTGCTGGAATGGATGGGTCAAGCCGCTCCATTATAATCACAGCAGATATTTATTGGCCAAATGGATTGACCCTAGATTATGAAGAACAGAAGCTGTATTGGGCAGATGCTAAACTGAATTTTATTCACCGATCAAACCTGGATGGAACACATCGGTAAGATTTGTCACTGACATTTAAATTATTTTTCTAAGTGAATACAACAGTGCATTGTGAAAATATGAACTGACCAGAGCCGTTGACTGCTGTGCTTAGATTTCATTAAATTTCAGGTGTTTGCATTTAGAGGGGAAAATGTTTTTACTTGCAGAGGGAGCTCAAACAACTATTTGCTGAAAATCCCAGGAGGAAATATCTTAAAACTTGTTTTATTCAGAAATAAGACTACAGTAATCTTCAATAAACTCAGATCTTTAAAGTCTCCCCAACAACCTGGACTTGACAGCAGTTTTATAGCAATAATGTTGCTCTTTTAGAAGAATCTTTGAATTTCTTCCTTTGTTTTGAAAAACATTTGTGCATATGTGCATGGGCATCCCATAAGAAACATATTGAATAAACTGAACAATAGCAGTATAAGTGTGGAGCTAAAGAGCTACTTTAGATGGGCTCATGAGCTTGCACCTGTTAAACAGAACCTTTAGCAATTTTTCTTTGAATGCTAAGTCCCCACAAACAGCTTTTAGAATTCTCTTTAGGGTTGAAGAATATTGCTGTGCAGTATTGCAGCACTGGTAAGAGACCTTTTGTTCACAAGAAACAAGAAGGGTACCAATCCATATCTTTTAGCCTGTCTTGGCAAGTATCAGTTAAATATTACAGTATGTGTGCATGAAGCTGTGTTTCTCCCGGAAAAAAAGTCAGTTTTGGGTCCTGATATTGTACTGCACTTAAGTGGCATCAGTAAGATCTTGCTTCTTTGTTCTGTCTCAAATAACTAGCCACCACATTACTTTTCTAGTTAAGTCTCGTAATCTGGTACATATCTTTGCGAACAGGCCTTGCTGAACTTGATATAATTTAGTTCTAGGTAGTCATGCATCAGATGGCATCATAAAATATAATCTTCTGCACTCCCGAAAAAGTTATACTGTTCTGATTGGTTGCTAACAGTTGATAGCAGTGTTGATTTGTCAGGAAAGAACAACATTAATTTTCACCTAAATTCTTACACATATAAACTTCCTTTTGATATGAGCAAGGATCTGAGAAATGAGGAGCCTTGAAAGTTGCCTATTCTAACCTGAATCTGGCCATGTGCAGCATACAAAATACTAGTGCTATATTATATATTGCAGGCAAAGGGTGGTTTTTCCTGTTATGAAATAACCATAGTTTGAATTATAATTTTGCAAGTATGCTCGGATTATAGATGTCTGGCGGCTAGATGGTGCAATAAGTTGGGTACCTGGTTAGGGAGTGAGAGTTTGGGAGTTAGATTCTCCTGTGTAACCTTGGGCAAGGTGCATAGTCGCAGAGTTCATGCCCCTTAAGAAGGAGATGGTAAATGATTCTGAGTGCTCCATACCTTGGAAAATAAAAATAGTGCCATAAGTAGGAATCACCTTCATCATCATCTTATTTCTTAGCATTGCTGATACAAGTGGGTGGACTAATGTCCTAATAATTGTGACATATGAAATGACTCTTAATTCATAATATGGGGAAGAAGATGACTACTGTTTCTCCATCTCCTTGGTGGTAATTTATTTGCTTACATATCTGCCTACAATACAGAGGTGCCTCACAAAATGAATTTAATTCGTTCTATGGGTCAATTTGTTTTATGAAAAATTTACGAAAAAATTGTCTTACAAAACGTGGTTTCCCGTAGGAATGAATGAGAAACCGATTGATCCAGTGGTTGGGGAAAAGGCCAAAAAAAGCCATTTTCCAGACCTCTTTATAAAGTGCACTTTAAAGGCATGCAGAGCCGGCACCACCACCAATGAAAAACAATGTAAAAATACAAAAGAAAGCAGCTCCCTACCTTTCCAAGTTCTAAAAATCTAAAACCTGCTGCAAAACAATGTCTAGAATGGCTCCAAAACTTGATGAAAACTTCTCCCACCCCTCCACAAACTATGGGGGTGCAATGCATCCTGAGTAACTTGTTTTAAAATGTGGAATGATTTTCTTCTTGTGAAGCATCGCATAAGGAATTTTCATCTTGTGTAGCAACCCTATTCCCAGAAATTTCATTCATCTTGTGAGTTTTTTGTCTTACAGGGCACTTGTCTTAAGACATACCACTGTACCTATAAAGACACATGCTGAAATACAACTGTCTTTTGGTTTTGCCCTTTCTTTGTATTTTGTAGTAGAGTGATCAGCTCTTAAGCAAATAAAGCAAAAACAAAACAGATACGAAGATCCATTAAGAACTTTGCGGGGAAATGGGAAATAATTTTTTCTTAAAAGTCTTATTAATAACTTTCTTGAACTGTCTTAATAACTTTCTTTAACTTTTATTGAGTAATTTGTGTTAAATTTAGATTGAGTATTGATCCATGCTAATTTTGCACAATCTTCAGAATTTTGCTCTTGCTCATTAGTGAGACATCTGACCCTGCATGTCATCCACCAGCTTTTTGAAGTTAGGTGAATATTGCATGAGGGCCAGTCTCGAGGAATCCTGGAGATGTTCTTCTGTCATGTTGGAAAGTTGTGTACTCTTTGTCATTTTCAGATGGAAAAATGCAGATTCACACAAATAAGTTGAACCGAAACTGGAGTGTACAGCTTCACTGCATCTTTTCACGTTGGAAAATTTGCCTCTAGGCACTAGGTTCCAAGACAGTTCTTGCTCAGCATAGGTCTTGAGAAAAATGTCATTTTAAGGGTTAATAATTTGTTTTCCGTAGATGCCTTGTTCAATGAGTAATTTTTACTGATAGCAGCTGCAGTTTCTTTAACATCAACATCTACTTTGAATGAGTATGACAGGTACTCCACAACTGTTCCAATTTTTTGGAAGTCACAGAATGTATTTTTGAATTCCTGGATAACAGAACAGATTTCTGTTACATACTTCTCGTTCTGAAAAATTTGGATATTGTCCCAGATGGTCCTGCCTATTAGGAAAATGATTAAAGCAGTGGTGGCCAAACTTTGGCCCTCCAGATGTTTTGGACCACAACTCCTACAGTCCCTTGTCATTGGCAATGCAGGCTTGGAATTCTAGGAGTTGTGGTCTGAAACATCTGGAGGGCCGAAGTTTGGCAACTACTGGATTAAAGTGTTGTTTGCAAGGTCAGTCAATCATCATTAGCTCAGATTTGCTCTTATAGGATGAAACAGTACTTGTCATCTCTCCAATACATTTGTTTTTACCATGTAGTACAAGGTTCATAGAGTCATGAAGAGTCGGTCACGACTATAATGACACAACACACACACACACAAGGTTCATATCACTAGTTCACTTGTAAAGTCAGCGAGAAATGCCAGATCACACAACCACTCCTCATCTTCCAACTCTGCTTTGTCATCTCCCCTCCTTCAAAAAACTTATTTCATTCAGCAAATAATGAAATCTTTGCAGAAATTTCTGCCTACCTAGCCACCTTGTATCTGTGTACAAAATGATTTCCGCTCCCCCTTCATGAAGAGTAAGATTGAAAAGCTGTCTTTGAACTGATCTTCCACAAACTGAATTTACAATTTTGAAAGTGATGTGCACAACAGTCTTTGTATTGAGTCTCTTGCTTGCCAGAACCTGCTAGTGAATGATGCAGTGGTAAGAAAGAAAATCTGGGAAGTTGTCATGCTGTCTACAGAGGGATATGAAACTGTTAGCCTCACTTGTCATTGCTCTTGCTCCATCAATAGTGATGGAAACAAGTATATACAATGGAAGATTACACTTTGTCACAATAAAAATGTAAAGAACTGAATATTTCCTTACTGGTAGTTCTCCCTTTTGAAAGAAATCATTCCAAGTACTGTATTTCTTCAAAAACCATCCGGATAAACTGGGCTGTGTCTCATGTCTATAGATTCATCCAGTTGGAGTAAGAAAGCAACACAATTTGAAACATCCTCCAACAGTTGTTCAGTTGTGTCTCCACATATCTTTTCTATGTGCCGCATAACGGTGTTTTTGACAATTGTACATCTTGAATAGCAGCTACGATCTCTTTCTTACTTTTAAATCCATCAAAAAGATTGTCAGCTGCTTCAAGAAAACAATATTTGTTGCTGACCTTGGTTTCATTGATCTAATGTGACATTGGCTTTGCCATCAATTGTCACTGTGTAGCTTAATTTCTATTTAAGTTCTTTGAGCTTCAGTTTACAAATTTCACTTTTGGGTGGAAAATCAGCATCAAACATTGCTGTGCAGAGCTTTATAATGACGTTCCTGTCAAAGTATTTTGCAATTTGTTCTGCCAGCAGAAGCAAATATTATTGAACAATTACACAGACAGAATCAGAATCAGATAAAGTCAGAGATTACTTAAAACAAAACAGCTATAATATATATATATACACATATAAGTTACATGGAGACAAATCAACAGCATAACATCATTTCATCATACATGGCATACATAATCAGCACATAGCATAGAGAGACAAGAAAGGATGCCTTACTCACAAAAGGCCCAGTGAACACTGATTAACAGAACACTTATATACATTTGTCTGTCCAATCAGGTAACACATTGCATCATGGCTATTGCAGCACCTTGCATCAGCCAAACCAATTTAAGCCCATTTTTTTCACCTGCAGTCTAATAGAAAACACCTTTGGAATGAATCACTGTGACTTAGCACATTTTCAGACCCCATCTTAGAAATCAATTAAATGCGTACAGACCATTTATTTATACACCTGTCTAATACACAGTTCACTAACTAATACCCGACAGCTCCTGATTATAATGACATTCTTTGGAACACTCATCTTCGTTATACTGGGGTGGCTGGATGTAAGAAGGCCACCGCAGTTGGTATAACTCTGGCTGAATCTTGTCCTCACTGGCTTAATCTGGTCAGTTCTAGTAAAAGTAAAATACAGTGGCACCTTGTATAAAGCAATTAATTTGTTCCAAATGAAATTCTGTTAAGCAAATTTTCCTTTATACAGATTTCCCATAGGAATGCATTGAAAACAGACTAATCCCTAATTACGACCATTTTTATCTTCTACAGATTCGCCCCATAGGCAATTCTGTTAAGCAAATTTCCCCTATCTCTGGAATGTTTATGTTGTACAGATTTTAAGTTATACAAGCTGTTTGTTATACAAGGCTCTACTATATAAGAATTCATTATACTGGCGCCAATATTCAAATACTGTACCATCAAACAGTCATTAAAACTGCCTCAAACACCTGTCCAGCAAACTGGATAAAATCATTTACCACCACACAGTGTAGAATCAACACAAAGGCAGGGCAAAATAAAATTGCAGTGTAGAATCAACGCAAAGGCTAGGCAAAATAAAATTGCAAAGGCAAGCAAAACTCAGTGGCTTGAACCAATTCAACGGCAAGACAAAGGCAAGTTAGAACAAAATTGGAAAAGCCCGTAATGTGATTGAGAAGCAAAAATGTAGTTTCGTCCATTAAAAAATTGGTAAGATGTGAACTTAATCATTCTTTTCTAATTGGCTGTGAGTGAGTGTCAGATGAATGCTTTTTTTTCTTAGACCTGAGAACATGGCTTATGGACAAAACACTCAAATTTTTCCTTTGCTTTCTTTTTCCAGGCAACCTGTTATTAAAGGGTCCCTTCCACATCCTTTTGCTTTGACCTTATTTGGGGACACATTATATTGGACTGACTGGACAACTCGCTCTGTCTTGGCTTGCAACAAGTACACTGGGGACAATCTTCGTGAAATACATACCAACATATTTTCTCCCATGGATATTCATGTATTTAGCCAGCAGCGACAACCCAATGGTGAGACTCCTTTGTCTTTCTCATTGCTAATTCTGTATTGATACTGATTTTTAGTTGTTCTCCTTAGCTTGATATAATGGAAGGAAGAAGTTAGGTATTGTTATTAATACAATTTATAAAGCAGTTAATTAGAATTCTATTCTTTTTAAAAAAAGTATTAGCTTCCACATCACAGTAACCTGTAGTAAACTAAAGTAAAAATCCTCAGTCTTATTTATGCTGGAATGATGTGAATAATGTCACATTGGGAAGCAAATTCTCTCAAGGTAAAAATTTAGTGTACATATTCATTGTTGGGTTTAGAGTCACAATACATAGTACTTAACGGTCATTTTGTAATGAGGTAAACATTACATTGTTTACACAATGCCAATATAACTATGCAAGAGGATTTTGGGCTATTAGTATTTTATGTGGTGAACCATTTTGTGGTAATTTCTGTAAGATGAAATTGTTTCATGACAGCTTTTTAGTGATTGCTAATTTTTGTTTTCATCTTTGCCATTCAAGTGAAGTATTTCAGATTATGTTTGGTAAATATGTAATAGTTGTTTCAGTTATAGTGCACGATGTTCTATAAGTCTCTCATAGAAGAACAGCATATAAATGAAAATGAATTAATAATCAAGCCGATTGTCTGAAATGATAAACTACAGTTTTCTGTTGAGCAGGCAACCTGAAACAGAAAATCTAGTTTTAATGTGTTTTTGTGGTTTGGTTTATGCAAACTACATTGTGAAGTGGCAAGCCACAGTTCCAAGCCTTCTCTGGAGGCCACTCATTCTAGAAATAGAAGAACTGAGCAGATGAAGAACATAAAAACAAAATTATTTCAAATATATAGTTAGCTGTATTGTACTGGATGTGCCGGGCTTGGGCCCGGCTAGTTATAGATTTGGTAAAACAATTCCTTGGCAGGATTTATTTGCCACAGCACAACATTTTGCCACTTATGGAAGAATGGCTGCATACTGCTCTGAGGAGATAAGAAAATATAGTATGAGTTTAATCATTCTGTAAATGTGAATTAAAAAGATTCAAGTTTTTTCCTGTCAACAAGGCAGTACATAAGAGTGTCATGACACACTCAAGAGGCATGACACTTGTAGGCAAGTGCCATGCCTCTTATGCAGTAAAGGCATGATACTTGACTAGCAGAAAACTAAGGGCTCGGTCCTTGTTGAAAGAATGAAGTTCTACAAATGGTCCATATTTGGCCACATAACCAAGGAAATAATATCAAGTATCTAGGTTTTGTTTTTCAAGTGAAGGACAGTCATTAGAGCATGGTACTGAGAGAATGCAGAGAACGCCTCTGCCTTGCCTGATTTTTTTTTCACACTAGAGAGGGTTAGGATACGAGCCAAACTAAAGTTGCTTGTAGCCAAATCATTTCACTCAGTTTCAGCCAAGTACTGAAATGGTGAAAATGTGTGTGTAGGGCATATCATGTCCCCTGCCCCCAGCCCTCTAAAGAGTATGAATTTCAGTCCTTATTTGGAGGAAATGCTCTGGGAAGATTGGGAGCTGCACTGACACCCATTGAGGTTGCATAGGGCCCACAAGTTCTACACTGACCACTTCATTCTCTGGAAGGTTCCTGTCTATATTTAGAGAAGGACAGTAAAACGTAATTATATGTAATAACCTCAAGCTTCATCTTCCCTCAGCACTTCCTCATTCATGGAAATGTATGCAGATTCAGTATAGGTATGCAGATTCAATAGTCCCTATTTAGTGCTGCAGACAAGGCGCTTCCGACCTGCGGGTGCTCCTGCTGGCTCGCACCTCAGGCCGCTTCTGCTGCACGGGTATAGCTTTTGCTCCTAGCACCCATATTGTATGCAACGGTATGGCTGGAGGAAACAAGTCTGGCCAATCGGAATGTCACATGCATTTAATCCTGGTTGTGATTTGCTGCTACCTATGCGAGCGGTTGGGGAAACGGAAGCAGAATTCTCCAGCTTCCCAGTTCTTTGTGGAATCACTGTAGGGTACTGTACTGAGGGGCTGGGAGGGTGAAAGCTGTGTGGCAGAAGCGCCCTGTCTGTGGCACAAGCTGGCAGGATCACCTGCAGGGCAGGTCGCTTTTCTCTAAATAAAAATCTGCAATATACTGGGACCGCAGTATATGAACCGTGGTATGGTAGGGGACTACTGTATCACAATTGTGCATGTTCTCTTATACATCTTTTGACTTTTTCTGCCATCTATGGCTCTTTATTTCAGATACACATGGCTCTTGATCTAAAGTTAATGCTATTTATTACTGTTGGAAGAATTTAATATTTTGTGTTCTGTATTTTGACAGCTACAAATCCATGTGGAACAAATAATGGTGGTTGTTCCCACTTGTGTTTGATGTCTCCCTCCAAACCTTCTTACAAGTGTGCATGTCCCACAGGTGTGAAACTCCTTGAGAATGAAAAGACCTGCAAGGATGGTAGGCTGTGATATTAAATGTTTTTCAGGGAACAGTGTTAAAAATTGAAAAGATAACAGATGGACTCCACCACCTTTGTTTATTTACTTATCTGTTTGCTTCATTCCCCCCCCCCCGATCTTTTCTTACTTTCTGATTTTCTTAATACCCCTTGTTTCTTCAGTCCTCATTTTTGCATTTCATCTTTATTGCTGGCCATTCTGGTTTCTTCTGGAGCAGAACTAGGTGACGTCTGATAAGCAATTTATGTCAAGTCATGCTCACTGATGCACCACCACCACCACATTCTGAAGACCTGGATCTGCAAATCCTTGTCTGTAATCATTAGAGACCTTTCTCTCAGGGCCTTTTTACACGACCCCTAAGATCCGCTGGCCACTTAAATTCGGACCAGAGATCTTAGGGGTTCGTCGCTCTTCCTCTGTCCCCACCCCCCTCCGCACTTCCTGGTTGCTGGCTGCCTGAGGGAGGGAGAAAAAAGAAAGAAAAGAATGCCGGTTTACCTCCGTTTTGTTCCCGGCAGCATTCAGATCTCTTAAAGGGGCGGGGCGCAAAAAAAGAACAAACAGAAGCCAGGAGAGCCCTGCACTCACTATCCTTACACCGGATCAAATATTTGTTACCTACAAAAAGCAGGTACCTGAAAGCTGCGCTGGGACGCGCTAAAGTGGGCGGGGTCGCACTTAATTTCCTCTTAACTCCGGAGCTGGTGGGTAAACATTTTTAATCTCCGGAGCTGGGAGCCATTTGCCCCGGAGTTTAGGGGTCGTGTATAAACGCCCTCAGTCTTGCCACCTTCACAGGCACATCTGATGTGAACACATGAGAGGGCCTTCTCTGTTGCTGCTCATGGACTTTGAAACTCCCTTACACAGGGGGCCAGACTTGCCCCATCTTTGCTATCCTTCCACAAGCATTTTGTTTTTAAGACTCTGCCACTTTTGACAGAAAGATAAAGTGGGATGGAATAAAGAGAATGGAAGCTGCAGCAGAGAGAACTTTGCAGCTCTCAATACATTTTCTTGGGTCTTTGTTCAATATAAAGTAAAATAAATGGGCAACAGTTTAAGTTGTGTATAGCTAAAGTTTAAATAAATATGTACAGTGGTACCTTGTATAAAGGAATTAATTCATTCCAAATGAAATTATGTTAAGCAAATTTTCCTTTATACAAATTCCCATAGAAATGCATTGAAAACAGAGTAATCCCATTTTTATGTTGTACAGATTCTCCCCATAGGCGATTATGTTAAGCCAATTTTTCTCTATCTCCGGAATTTTTATGTTGTACAAATTTTATGTTATACAAGCTGTTTGTTATACAAGGGTCCACTGTATAGTTAAAGTGTCGTTGAAAGGCAGAGAGGGAAGCTGGGCATGTGTAATGTGGGAAGAAAGTAAAAGGCGGATCTTTGAAATAAAGAATGGATCTCCTGATTTCTTATGATGCTTTCATGAGATCTTTCTCATTTCACCATCAAATCATGTAGCTCATTAATGTCCAAAGACTACAGAATAATAATCATAGATACACCATGGCTGTGCAGTGGCACATCAATGTCTTTTAGAAAAATCCATGTTTCTCATACATATAGTTAAAGGTTTCTTCTGAAATTGTTTGGCATACAAACATATATTTGAACTATGATTTAGAACGCTTCTTCCTTTTTTGGATCCAGCTTGAACATCTAGCATTGCTAAATTCTATGGTAGATCATTTTGGCCAAAATTCAGGGTGTGGTTGCAACTAGATTAGATTTTTGAAGGAGTTAATGATTCATAAGATCATACTGATTCTGTATGACTTACTTCTGCATTTCAGTCTTCTACATTCTCTCTGTGTTTCTGTTGCATTTTTTTTTTTTTTTAGGGAATTAATCCAATACAGTGGAACCCCGACTTACAACATTAATCCGTTCTGAGCACACGCTTGTAATTCAATTAGCTCCTAAGTCGGGGAGAGGTTTCCCATAGGAATGCATTGAAAATCAATTAATCCGTCCCTCGGGCACGTAGAGGGAAAAGTGGCAGTGTTTTCCATTTTTTCCTCTTCCAATGCAAACACTAATGGCTGCCATCAGCGCTTGCATTGGAAGAGGAAAAAAATGAAAAAACCTCAGCTTCTCCCTCTGGGTGCCCAATGGTGTGTGGGGGGGGGAGCAGAGGTTTTTAAACCCCCTTTAAAAAAAAAAAGGTCTCTGAGGCACTGACGGAAGCTGCCTCTTAAACGGAGGCAGCTTCCCTCAGTGCCTCAAAGACCTTTGCAACAGTGCCCGCTCTTCCCCCAGTGAGGAAAATAGCATGCACTGTTTCAAAGGTTTTGAGCCACCACCAACCCAAGCGCTTGAATCAGTGTCTCAAAGACCTTTTAAATGACCGACCCCTTCTTCCCCCACCAGCTGCCATTGTTACTTGGGGGAAACCCCATCTTGCTTGTAAGGCTGCTGGGGGAGACAGAGAGAGACAACCGGAGCTCGCTCGTAAGTTGGGATTCTCCGTTGTTTGGGGTGGTTGTAAGTTGAGGTACCACTGTAATCCTAAAGTTAATTGCAGTCTTTGACATGATCTTTCTTTGGGACTGGAGTGTGTATTGAAAAGGTGGGGTAAAAATACTCTAAAATAAATAAATAAATAAATAGATTTAGTCTTTGTAGCTTGAAATGGTTCTACTGCTATTTTAATTAGTCCCAGTGATTTCTTTCATCCACACTTTCTCAGGTTGCAGCCTACATTTCTTCTTATTTTGTAGTTAATTGAATTTAGAAATGCAAATCTGTTCTTAGCACAGACTTAAAATTCATCAGAAATATTATCTAGCTTGTATTTTGGCATGATTTCTTTTTGTGATTGTCAGCTTTATCATTTTTATTAAATTAGTAGCTCAAGGTGTCTTCCACAGTCTGCTCCTAGTTTTGTTTTGGATTTCAGATACCATCACCTACTTCTGATTATGAAGTCTGTTTGATTTCTATATTGGCTACCTGGTAGCGCTCCTGTGTAAAATTGATTGTTAAGAGTCCCTGAAACATTTATTTGTGCTAAAGAAATCATTGATTTCTCAGAATTCTATGAGTTCTCCAGCTTCATTTCTGATGTGTGCTAAAAATAGCACATGGCAAAATTTGCAAGTACAGTGGTACCTCTTAAAACGTATTTAATTCTTTCTACGAGTCAGTGTTGTCTTATGAAACGCGGTTTAATCCGTTCTGGAGGCTAGAGTAAAGGCAAAAATAACTGGGTTTTTTCCCCCCTGGGTACATGTGGAACGTTTTTTTGTCTTGCGAAGTATCCCATAGGGATTTTTTTTTCATGTGAAGCGTGCCTATTCCCAGAATTTTTTTTCTTCCTAGGAGTTTTTTGTTTTGCAAGGAATTTATCTTAAGAGGCACCACTGTATAATGTAAGGGGCAGGAATGTGCCCTTCATGATTTGAGAAAATATACATTGTGTGTTGCTCAGTATTCTCAGTTCTGCTGTATATTATGGAGTTAATGACAGTCTACTAAAAACACAGAAACATTTGAAATAGTGGATTTGTCACATGATACCAAGTGTTTTTTAATCCACAAGGGCAATTTGATGATGGTGATGATACTATTGCAAATATTGTTAGTTTTCTTGCTGTTTTAAGCACTGTAATTTATTTGTTTATTTAGTTTTATTTGGTGTGTGCAATACTGTTAAATATTTTAAGCCTACTTGTATGCTAACAATGGAAGGATGGAATAGAAATGTTTTGAATGTATTAGCCCAGTTACTGATGGATATATTTGTTCAACTGTCTGAGCTTTATGCTAAATTTGTTGGCTTATTTTGACAGTGAAATTTATATTTTAAAGTAGGTGAGTAAGTGTGTTCTTTGCTTACTGTGAATCCCTGAGTTCTAATATTAAGAGGGAGGAAACTGTCTCTTTATGTAAATATGTTGGTGAAAACCCAATTTTCCATAATCATGAAAATACTGTAATGCTCAATTGTGCAGAGGGGAACCTAAAATAATTTATACTACTGCACTTTTAATTCAGTGTCTGTATCTTCCTCCTCATAGACAAATATATACTAACAAAAACATGTACTGGAATAAGTTTAGGCTGCCAAACTAAGTAGAGTAACAGCAGGCTGTTTTTTTAAAATTTGCTTTGCAGTTATCTGCTATTCTGTTGCCCACATAGCCTAATTCTGAGGAACAAAGGTATGGTTCTTTGTATTTATATTTATGGCAGAATTGACCAGTGAGGTAACTTGACATTTTTACTCTGTAGCTTGTCTTGCAAAAAGCTAACAAAACTTGGCATATAAAGCTATGAAACTGAACAAGGAACAAAGATATGTGTTGTATTGAACTTTGGCTGAACTTAAAGGGCCCCCTCACTTGATCAATCTTAATATGTTATCATACAAAACATTTTTCTAAGTTTGGTGAAAATAACAGTGAAGAATTCTCAGTCATATGTGATTTTAATCTAAAAGTAATTTTTACAGTGAATATGGCAAGCATGATTTGTCAAAAATTAATTGAAAATCTACTGGCATTAAAAACAGACCTCTTTTATTCACTGATGTATTAAGGCTGTAGCATTTAGAGGAGTTTGGGAAGTAATGAAGTACGTGAATTTTTAAAAAGCACTTATAGTGCCCTGGCATTGACAGACGATTTGTGCAGCCAAAGGTTAACTTGACTGCCCCAGGAGAGTAGTTTCCACAGCAACTGACTTTTTTGTCTTCTCAGTTTATAGTGGTTAAACATTTTTGAGTGTTTTTACTGTACCTCGTGAAAAAGCTCTCTTTTCCTTGGCTCAGGTTGTGACTGTTCCAGAAATCTTCAGAGAAACATAATGAACATACAGCATTAGTTACTTTTGTACACTATAGTTTCAGTTTTGTGTGCTTTAAATTTTATAACTGATTAAACTGACTAGACACTTAATCTCTGTTTTCAAAATAACAGCTATGGATGTGAGCCAAACTCAGTTTATTATTAGTACTTCGGAGTGGACTGAAGTGCCAACATGTGTAGTGCAAAGTATCAGAAACAAACTGGGACAGTGGAAGAACCCCAACTTTTAGAGAATGATGTGTTTGAATATATAGTGCTTTCTGTTGCCAAGATAATTTCAAATGGACTACCACTTTCATCTCCGTCCCCACACTTAATCCCACTCACATATTCATGTCATCTATAGATTAGATACCTCATACTTGGTTCAGATTTTGTGCTGTGTATGACTGAAGGAATAGGTTGTGTGAGATGGAGGACAGGAAGGAGAAGTCTCCCATCTATGTGCCATCCCCTTTTAGTCCATCCCCACTAGGCACCATCCCCTTCAGTCGTTTGACAGTCCAAATATCCTTGCCCCACCCTGCTAGGTCAACATAGCCCCTGGCAGAGAACAGGAAATCGGAGAAGGAGCCATGGAAAAGATAGGAAATAAATCAGGGAGAAAACGTGGAAGGGTGACAGAGAGAGGAGTTCAAAACAGGTTTTCAGGAAGATCAAAAGATAAAAAGGGAGCTTCCCAAAGAGTGGAAGTGTAGTGTGTGACCAAACACATTGAATGACAGGATGAGAACACCCTGCCCATGTGTCAAGACTTAGGGTGTTCCCCTTAGCAATGGGAGAATTGTGAGTTTCTGGTAGAGAACCCTAGAGTTCCTTTATCAAAATCTATCTGAAGCAATAATTGGCAAAAGGCGAACAAACCAACTGGGTTAAAGGGAAGCCCACTCACAGATTGTAATCCATGAATGCTCATATTGAAATAAATTTGATAGTATCAAAGATGCCATAGTTCTTGGTTTCTGTTTTGTTTTTGCTGAAAAGACTAATAGGACTTTGTTAATATCCCTCCAAGTTGATTTGACATATGGCGACATTATGATGAAGGTGGTGAAGTCCATATGTTTTGGACTACACCTCCCATAGCAGGATTATCTACAGATGATTTTAAATAATGAGTAAGAACTGAAAGGCTCAGTACAAGCACATTGTATTGAGCATTTCAATATGCTGCTATCTAGCTTGTCTTGTTCCATCTTAGCCCATCTTAGTCCTCTGGTTTGGTTTGTTTTTATTTAGTTATGCTTATTGTGTTCTATTATGTTGTATTGTTTGTCTATTATTGTGTTGATGTGATGTTTAGTATTTGGTGTTAGCTTAAGTTTTGTAATCTGTCCAGAGTGGCCATGTTGCTAGATGGTGCAGTATAAAAATCAAATAAATAAATAAATAAATAAATAAATAAATAAATAAATAAATAAATAAATAAATAAATAAATAAATAAATAATCATTGGCTATATAGACTGGGTATTATGGGTGTTACAGTCTAAATTATTTGAAGTCCCAAAGGTTTGTCACCTTTACCTTATGTTTTAATGATTTAGGAAAAAAGAATCTGTCATTAACAGTCCTGGTTTGATCTTGCAGACTAAAAGTTTTGGCTTTCTTTAGTGAGTCAATAGCAGAAATTCAGCGCTAAGCTGCAACTAGAATAGGCCCATTGAACCAATGGGGATTTGGAGAGTCAACACCTTTGCTAGCTCAATGGAGCTACTTTAGTTGTGACTTACTAGTGGATTTTACCCAGTTTGTCTCAGTTTGGCTTTCTTACTTTCTGCAACATTTCCTAGCATTTTTGTCTTTTTTAGGGTGTATATTCATCTCATGATGTGTCCAAAGTACAGAGGCCTTTGTTTAGTGCGACCTCAGATTTTTCTAATACTGCAAATTCTAGGAACTCGTGTCTTTGGACTTTTGTTTTACATCTATACACATCAGGGCTGACTGACCTTTTGGCTTTAGTCCTGTCATTTCATAAATAAACTGCTACTAATTCTTAGCTGGCTGTCCCCAGTAGCTAACTATGTGTTTTTGATCTGAAATGCCTCATTGTTGGGTTTTGGAGGTATACAGTATACAGGAGTGATTTACCATTGCTGCCTTCTAGTCTATACTAACAAGAGTCAGCCTAATTGTTTTTGCCACTGTATCAAATGTGTTTTGTCTCAGTTATCTTCCACTGTTGCTGCTGCCCAGTAGCTGCCCTTGTAGATTTTTTCTGACCACATCAGCTATTGGAATGATCAATTCTCATTTGCTGATGTAACTACTAATTATTGAAGAAGGTAGATACATCTTAAGTCTGGTATTTCAGCTTTGACCATTGTCTGTTAAGATTCTCAGTCATCCAAGTGAGTTTATCTGGAACCTGAGTCATGGCAACTGGACTTCTTTTCTTGGGAGATCGAAATGTTTCACTGCTCATCCAAGGAGCTTCGTCTGTGTGAGGAAAGATAGTGGCGAGTCCTCTGTTTTATAGTTCACCTTCATTTCACATCACCCTGGTCTGAATAGGTTCATATGTTGGACAGTGGCCTGAATAGGCTCATTTGTTGGACAATGGCCTGAATAGGCTCATTAGTTGGACAAATGGCCTAAGGTGTTGAAAGCCCAGGTATGGGTCATTAGCTGTGGCCTTGCTGGTGGAGATGTGAAATGCTTCTAATTTGTCTGGGGATTGGTGAAAGGGCCACTTGATAAGTAGCAGACAGATTGTGTCTGAGTCCCCCACCTCTTTTGAGAGAGGGGTTTCAATACTCACATGAATGGCTTTCCTGACCTCTCAAACCACCTAGCTTCTCTGACGAATATGTGTACATATTCATCTTTGAATGAGTGCCCTTTGTCTTTCAAGTGGAGGTGTATTGCTGATTCTGGTCCTGAGCTGTTGCCCCTTCTATGTTGGGCCATCTTCCTGTTTAATGGCTGTTTAGTTTCTCCAGTGTAGAGGTTTGCACACTCCTTACTGCATTGGACCGCATATACAATATGGCTCCATTTGTGTTTTGGTGTCAGGTCCTTTGGGTGGACGAGTCTCTGCCTTAGTGTGTTTGTGTGTTTGAAATAAACAGGGATGTGGTGTTTGCTAAAAATCCCTTTAAGCTTTTCAGATACTCCAGCTCTGTAGGGAATGACCAGGTTCTTCCATCGGGTCTGGGTCTCCGGCTGATCCATTGTTCTTCTGGGTTGGGACACTGCTTTGTTGAAGGCCCACTTTGGATATCCACAGGCCTTGGATGCTGTCTTCAGGTGCCTATCTTCCTTCTTCTTGGTTTCTGTGGAAGTGGGGATGCTATCTCCTCTGTGGTTTAGGGTCCTGATGACTCCTAATTTGTGTTGCAATGGAAGGTGGGAGTCAAACAGTAAGTACTGATCTGTGTGGGTGGGTTTCCTGTGAGCTTGAAAGGATTTTTGGCAATGACTCAACTACCAGACCTGAACAAGATACATAAGCACAAGTAAGAGAGCATGATGCATCTTAATAGCCACTTCTACCGTTGCCTCCCCCAAGTCACTAACCTTCCTGTAATGAATGGACAGATATACTGTACACATAGCTTGAAGGCAAATGAAAGTCTTTGGCAGTCAAGCAGAATTTCATGTTTTCTGCATCCATTTCTTGTAGTTCTGGCTGAGATTCAAAATGCTCTTTTATCAACCTGAATTTTAGTTGTTGGAGTCAGAATATTTAACTAGCTTTTTCGGTGTTAATATTTTAGTCATCATGACAGGACAGTAACTCTTGACATATTAGCTGGTGCTGAATTATGCTTGTTTTGGTTCTGAACCATAGTTTTGTCATGGTGCACAGCATAGTTATATCTTGCAGTTATAAGAGATGTTCTCTCTGTCACAGCACCTTAATTCATCTGAATCTGAGATGTATGATGGAGTGGCAAGTCCTCAGTTATGTAACCGGTTTGTTATGCCACCAAAAGTAATTTGCTGTTGCTATCGTTCAGACACATCTTGGCATTTCTCTTATTATGATCTAAAAATAGTTCTTTACCCATCTGTTTATGTCTGGGAGATTTATTTTTATAAAGTGGATACAGATATGGCCTCGCAAAACTGAAATAGGTTGTCCAGTATCTGCATGCAGAAAAAACAGTTCCTGATGTGGCTAGTTAGGTTTTAAGTATGCGATCATTACTTTTCCTACTATAGTCATATGTTCCTCTACTTTCCTCTCTGTGTTTTCTTTGGAAGTGAGGGAGTTTTGCTCATGGGGCAAAACAAACATTTTGCTGGTGGTGGCAACAGTACTAGCTTTTCCCTGATCAAGTCTCCACGGGCTGCAGTCATGGTGAGACTGCCACCTCCGGTTGTGTTTGATCCTACTATTGGATGCTACCTCTTGTGTTGACTGCTTTGGCAGTTCCTCTGGAACAACTGGATTTCATTTTTCTTAAGATATCTGCTTTACTGTTGCCAACATTTTAACAAGTGCAGATGGCAGAGGATGCAGAGAACTTGAACACTAGTTGTTGAAGTATATGATTCATGTCCTAGCACTAATCGAAATAATGGTAATGGTTACTTTATGTCATTTGTATGTCATCTTTCTCCTGAGAGGACCCACAGTGGCTTATAGTATTAAAAGAAACACTGTTAAAAGCTAAGTAATATGTTATTATAATATTTTAAAAGCATCAATATTAAGGCATCATATTAAAACTCATAAACAAGAGCAATATTAAAAGCTCAATAAATCAACAGAATAACATAATCAGTTTTAAAAATCTCCTTGACCAACCAATCATTTAAATGAAACCTTGCAATAGGCTTAAATGCTGTATTGCAGCTATAACTGTGTTCATAACCTGGGATATAACTCCAGGTAGCAGCCTTAAGGTTCCATCCTTCTGAGGTCAGTAAAATGAGTACCCAGCTAGCTGGGGTGGGGGTGGGAGTGTAGCCTGCATAATTACTTGTAAATTGCCCAGAGTGCTTTAATCACTGTGGAGCAGTATGCACGCTTTGCTTTTTTAGTTTTTTTTTATCGACAGATGGCCAAGATTGATCTTGAGCAGTATTTCCTCTAAGCTGCATGGCATGGCATTGGGGGGGTGCACATATGAGCTTGTTTTGCCACCTTTGGTTTCCTCTTGAGCTGGAATCCTGCTCGCTCAGGGCATGTCTCCTGCTTGGCATTTGCTGAAAATTACAGGGAAGGTTGATCTCGAGTCTTCTGAGAGCTAAGTGTTAATATTATCTAATGTTCTTTGAAGCTCTCAATTCTGACACTGCTGGTGACATTCACAAAGTAGTGATACTCTGCCTTCTTAAATACTATATGCCAGTGGTGGCCAAACTTTGGCCCTCCAGAAGTTTTGGACCACAACTCCCACAGTCCTTTGTCATTGGCAATAGAGGCTTGGAATCCTGGGAGTTTTGGTCCAAAACATCTAGAGGGCTGAAGTTTGGCCACTACTGCTGTATGCTTTCTGTCCCATTCTGCATTTCTTAGACATTCTTCTTTCAACCTCTCTGATGGAGGGAGGGAGGGAGGGAGGGAGGGAGAGTTGACAAGCCATATTATCTTCTAAAATACTACTCCATTCTTGCATGTTCCAAAAGAGTACCATCTTTTTAAAAAAATGTGCATCTGCAAACCTCAGGCTTTCACAAGCACCTTGATAACTCCCTTTTTCCATAGTCCAGTAGTCCAGCTGTAAACCTGTTCGGAATCACAAAACAAAAACAAAAATCATTTAGCACTTGAGTCAGTTGTTGTATGAATGATTCCATTCTATAAATTGGTAAAGCATCTCTAAACAGTTATAAATTTAAAAAAATCAGAACCACAGAATCATGAAGTGGAACGGGGGTCATAAGGCCATTGAGTCCAACCCACTGCTCAATGCAGGAATCCAAATCAAAGTCAATCTGATAGATGGTTGTCCAACTTCTTGTGAATGTCTCCACTATTGGAGTGCTCACTACCTCCTAAGGTAATCAGTTCCATTGACATATTACTCTAAGAGTTACAAACTATTGCACTTTTGAATATAACGCTTTTAATAGAAGATGGAACGGCCTCATGTGGCTTTATTCCCTTAGCAACTGAGCAGTGTTCACTCTAATTTTTTCTCTTTCCTGTGTGGGAGCCTTGTCTGTCTCTGCATTGGGGGGTGGGGGGTGGCAAGGCTTCAGCCAAAACCTAGAAGTAAACAGGCATTGATTTTGGCTGCCACTGCTTGGCACTGATAAAGCTCTGTGCATACTGGCACAGCTTATATGGAACATTTCAGCTCAGTCACTGGGAAAACACACTGTCATCTTTCTTGAATTTGCTATTACTACTTTAAGGTGTTGTTGTTTTTTTGACTGACCATGTGCCTTGATTTTTCTGCTCCTGTTTGTTTAAGATACTGTATTTAACAGCTATTGGAGCAATCCTGGAGGTCCCAGTGGGAAAGGAATGCAAAATATCAATATTTTAATAAAATAAATATTAGGTCTTCAAAATTATGGCTGAAATCCTGTGCAGTGGGTATGGAATCATTGAAGCAGCTTCTCGACACTAATTAGAGATTTCTTTTTGCTATTTTGGAGTGCACATTACTTTAGTGCATTCTATGCAAACCATGAACATCCCAGAATTGCAATAGAAAGACTTGAATCAGTCTGACATCACTCCTGTTGTGCACTACAGGATTTCATAAATTGCCATTTTAACATGTCTGTTTCAAGGGCCATCCAGCAGTCTTCAGTGATGCTTCCTGTTTGTTGTCTAGACAGAAATTGCCACAAGAATCTTGGCTTTTGCTTCATTTTGTTTCTCTTCTCTTCTCTTCTCTTCTCTTCTCTTCTCTTCTCTTCTCTTCTCTTCTCTTCTCTTTTTCTTTTCTTTTCTTTTCCTTTCTTTTTATCTTTTTTCCACAAATACAAACTCAGTTTTGAGAGAGTGACAGATTACTCCTTAAGGTCCTGCCAATCTTACAAAACGTTTGTTATATTATTGTGAGACTAAAATAGAATTAACTAATCAATATGTGACCTTGAACATCTTCAGTGAAGAGCACAGCACTAATGTAAAAACCTAATAACTAGGATATCATAATACAGTGGTATAATGCATTCCGAATGCATGCTCTTAAGTTGAACTACTCTTAAGTTGGGGTACCTATCTAAAAAATAAAAAAGTTTTAAAAATGAAAAAATATATCTGTAAGTAGAGCAGACCATATCTAAAATTTGTAAGGCAGCAGTTAAAACACCAACAGTTTTCTGCTCTTAATTCGAATTGCTCTTAAGTCGGGGTACCACTGTATTAAGTTTATGTTTAATTTTTCAATCTCTGCAGGTGCAGTAGAGTTGCTGCTGTTAGCTCGAAGGACTGACTTGAGAAGAATATCCTTGGACACTCCAGATTTCACTGATATTGTTTTGCATCTAGAAGATATTCGGCATGCCATTGCTATAGACTATGACCCCGTAGAAGGGTACATCTACTGGACAGATGATGAGGTGAGGGCTATCCGGCGCTCATTCATTGATGGGTCAGGTAGCCAATTTGTTGTCCAGGCACAAATTGCACATCCTGATGGCATTGCTGTAGATTGGATTGCCCGAAACCTTTACTGGACTGATACTGGAACAGACCGCATTGAAGTTACAAGACTTAATGGGACCATGAGGAAGATCTTGATCTCAGAAGACCTTGAAGAACCTAGAGCTATTGTTTTGAATCCTATGGTTGGGTAAGATGCCCTATTTTTATTAAATTAATAATTATAATAATTATAATGTCCTAGAGCCAAATCATGGGCTTTTGACTTTACTGAGAGGTATGTATTCTAATTCCCAGATGTTTAATGTAGGGATAAGTAACTGAAAGGTTCAAAGTTGATATGTGTCTCAGAGATTTTCCAGTCACCATCCAGAATGGTGTGATAGCAGGCATCCATCTTGGGACATGCTTTGTCCCTCTGACTTGTTCTTGTCAAATGCAAGGACAGGTTACAGGCCAGTGGTTGTGAACCTTCGGCACTCCAGATGTTTTGGACTACAACTCCCAGAATTCTGAACCTAGATTGCCAGTGACAAAAGACTGTGGGAGTTGTGGTCCAAAACATCTGGAGTGTCAAAGGTTCATCTCCACTGCTTTAGGCGATACCTTGCCTGTTTTGGCATTTGAATTTTGTAGTGGCCACTCTACTTCCCAGTTCTATGGCACTTCTCTTCAATTAATCTGTTTTCTATACACAAACCATATTTGGGTTAACTGGTTAGTAGGAAAGACAGAGCCAGGAAAATCGAGCTTAGGGACTTGATCCACGACAACTGGTTAAAGAATCATTAACTTAATTTTATGCTTTGCTTCTCTAGTTGTTTTTCTGGGATATTCTGTTTTGTTTTGCCTGACTTAATTTCTTCAACAGTTAGATAAATATGTTCAATTTTTTTTTCTTAATTAACCTGAATCATTTTAAGTTGATGTAGTCTTGTTTTCGCTGAGCACTTGTGAGGTGTGGCATGGTCAATAAATCCAGATCAATCCACTTAATTAAGTACAGTGGTACCTGGTATAAAGGAATTAATTCGTTCCCAACAAAATTATGTTAAGCAAATTTTCCTTTATACAAATTCCCATAGGAATGCGTTGAAAACGGAGTGATCCCATTTTTATGTTGTACGGATTCTCCCCATAGGCGAATATGTTAAGCAAATTTCCCCTATCTCTGGAATTTTTATGTTGTACAAATTTTATGTTATACAAACTGTTTGTTATACAAGGGTCCACTGTATTAATTTTTATTTTTTGAATAATGAGTTACTTTTTATATTGTCTCTTTTTTCCAAATTAGAGTAAATACTTGCAGATGTGGATCCAAACCTGTAAATACTGGTTTATCTGGAATAAAAACACTGCATTCCTAAGAAGCCTTACTCTGGTATCTTATGGTGTTTAAAAAAAGGGAAAGAGAGAACTGAGTACAGGTTTTGATTAAACTATCTTGGTACATAAATGGTTAACTAATGGTCACTGTTAGACCTCCTTTGATGTGGATTAGTGAGAATTTCATTGCAGATTGCATTGTGCTTCAGTTGAAGATGTTCATCTATTTTAGTGCAAATTAAAAACCAAAAACCATCCTATGAACCAAATCAGTCTACTAGTCTGATGGACAGCTTTTTGTATGTTTCTTCTGCACCAGTCCCAGCTTTGTAATTCCTAGCCTGATAAAAACATGTATGGGGTCAAAAGTTACTTTATGCCTGTGCTTTTTCAGTGATATAGTAAAGGTATCGCCCATCCTTGCCTTTGAATTTTGTACAAGAACCACAGCACTTTTCCCCCTTGTTTATTAGTTTTTGTTTTGGAGACTTATTTGGAAAAAAAAACTGTTGAAGTGTTTTTATGCAATTTTATCTCATTATGTCATTGCTGACAAAAATGCCTGATCTTCTCACTTAGCAAGGGATTTTTAGTTTTGATGATGTGTTGATATACTCATATTTGTTGAGATTGAGAAAAATTGCAAGCATGTTTTGATATACTCATATTTGTTGAGATTGAGAAAAATTGCAAGCATGTTACACAGTGTTGTGAAATGTGTGTGTGTGTGTGTGTGTGTGTGTGTGTGTGTGTGTGCGTGCGCATAAAATAGTAGTTTGGCTCCTCCTTCCCCAAAACCCAAAAACCAACCCAACCTGATAATGACATGTACTTTGTAATGATAGCACTTGACTGCAATTTTCCTGTTTTCCTCTCAGCTACATGTATTGGACTGACTGGGGAGAGATTGCGAAGATTGAGAGGGCAGCATTAGATGGATCAGACAGAGTGATATTGGTGAATACCTCACTTGGTTGGCCAAATGGATTGGCACTGGATTATATCGAAAACAAGATATACTGGGGAGATGCTAAAACAGACAAAATTGAGGTATGTTATCTCCACTTTTACATACCAATTTTAAAATCCCAAGATGCTTTCAATAGGGCATAATATGATAAAATAGTGTTGAGGTTGATTTTTAGCGCACCTCTTTAGGATTACCTAAATTATCTTGCATTTGCTGTTGAATAAATTTTTGGAATTGATTTTAAAGGTTAAAACACAAAGTGTATTAAGAAGAAAATTGATATATAGTGACATCATAGAGTTTACTCATAGCTGTGGTGCCTCCCCTTTTCCTTCCTTCCTTCCTTCGTCAACTTGCATTTCTAATTCTAAACCTCTCTGCTTCCTACTTTGCCTTTCTATTCGTGGCTTTAAGAGCTAGAGACTGATGTGACTGTAGTCCTTAAGGAAGCATTTTTATAATTATAGCTTATTTTTTCAGTAGAGATAGATACACTTACTAGGATAAGTTCAAAAAATTTCTCCTGTTCTTCTGAAGGGTTCATGAACTGTCCATGTATGGAGAGCATTTGTCCCAGCCCTAGAAGTACAACTACTGTTATCTCCATTAATTTCCATGAGAAATGTAGCTGAATATGATTGCTTTAAAAACTCGCCTCTCCTTCATGTCAGGCTTTAATGCCCTCCCCAAATTCTTTTGTAATCCTGACCTAAGAGAATTTTGCCAGTATCCCGATAGCAATCTGGAAATCAGCTTTGAACAAATGTTGTTCTTACGAATAAAACAGTTGAACAAATGCTGCTTCATCAGGATAACACAACAGTATTGGCACAGTTGGAAAGTATTGTCTTTCTCTATATTGCAGCAAATGTAGATTTTATATTATAAAAATAATGCAGGTCTGCCACTGCCTTAGTACCGACCCTCCTGCTTCCTGTGCTGAACTGTAATTCCAAACCCTGGAATAAAGACAAGATGTGGTTTAGATGAATATACCCAGTCACAGAAGGAGGTAGGCACTGTTAGAACCGGCACCTTGTTAATGAGCAACAGATTGCCAATTAGACTTGTGCAATTTCCCTTATGCAAGTATGAATTCCTAGGAGGAGCCCGGCCATCATTTTACTCTGTGCCTTTTACAGCGATGAACACATAAAATCAGTAATTTATATCTACTAATTCTCAGCTTGTATATTTTTGTATGCTTGGCAAGATTCCTTCTAAAGCACATGTGCGCACACACTTGCCTCCACACCCTTCCACACAGGGGTAGGAAAGCCACATACACCCATATGACCGTTTTAGTTATGGTTGCGACAGAACTGTGGTGGATACAAGAACACACACACACACAAAAACCTCTGCATACCGGGGACAAAAATTAGAGGGTACTTTGATGCCTGGGGATGATAACAATAGAATTGTATGTACAATATGTGAAATACGTTGTGGAATGTTTAGGGTTGTACAGGATGATCTGAAATCATAAACGTCACCTTTTTCTTTCCCGCTGGTACTCAGATAATAAGCTTGCTGTATCAGAAAAAGTGGAGGTGGCTTCTGCAAAGATAGATTTTGTATCTATGGGGATTTTTTTTTAGAGCTGTATATTTTTGAGGGGGTTGTTAATTTTTTTTTCAGGCTTTGCTTCATGCTGCACTGTTGGGTTGCCTGCAGATAATAAAGCAGCAGCAGGGGCTAATGGAGACTGGTGGGGGGTTCAGCAGGGAGCTTTTGTTCCCATTTTATCTGGCAGCCTGCAGCAGACAGAAGAAGGCTGTGGCTCAACAGCTTCCTCATTTATCTCGATCAGGTTTCTCCAGTGATAAACGTCTATTGAAATGGATGGCTGCTATTGTGCTTAGCAGTAGGGAAGATTCCTCATTGACTTGCATTTTTCCCTGAAGCGCCACGAGGTTAAAAATGTATGATCTGCTTTGTTAAATTGGCCTTATATATTTATTTATTCCATGCTATAAGCTGAATATATGGTTGAGTGGGTGGTCATTCCCCTTTTCCTGTGTGCTGATCATACACTTATCAGTCTTAATCCATGGGCCAAGTTGAAAAGGTCCAGCCCTGATGTACCAGTTACATGTGTTGTGAATCTTGAGACATTAAGAGTAGGAGGCACACTTGCATCTGGCTTCTCTGTGTGAATCATATGCTTTTTTTGCTCTATTTCCCCCTTTTATCTGTCCATTCTCCTGTTCTGTATTCTTCTCTCATCTGACAAAGGCAGAAACTACACACTAACACCTACTAGTGGTGAACTTTTGAGAACATTTATTGTTCTTCAAAAAAAATATTAGCCATTGCCTGCTAATTTTTGCTACTTAAATTTTTAGCACATAATTTGTTACTAAGGTGTCTGAAACTTTTACTGATATTCTTCTCAGGAAAGAATTTAAATTACGTTTCCCTAAATATTTGTAGTCCTACCTTATTTTACAGTTCTTTACAGTTAATCATATCACGCACTGTAAATCAGCATATCTGAGTTCATTACTGAAGCTAAATGTTGTAGCATCTCTTGTCTACTGACAAGTGTCATTCCAAGACACATTCTTTTGCTATTTGTTTTTTTTTAACCTCATTCTTCATAATTCACGCCTTAGAAAGCACCCATTAGTGTCCCTGAGCCTTGCCTGACTGAGAACAGGGAAGGCTCAATGGTAGTGTTAAATGTGCATTACCATGCAGCAGGGGAAAAGCTTGCATGTTGTTCTGCAAGGTAATGAGAGAAACAAAAATAGCTCTTTCTGAGGGTAAAATGTTCTTCCTATTTTTAATTAACCCCTGCCCCCTAAAGTAGGTATTGAAAGTGTAGGAAACATTGGCCTAGAGATGTAGGTTCTGAATTGTGAAATGTTGAAGCACACAGAGCTTGATCACACTTCATGCTTACTGTTCTCTTCTTTCCTTTCCTCCACAAACTCTTTCCAAATGATAGATGGAAATTGATAGGCCACAGCAGTTGACTCCTTGCCAAACTGAGAGCAGACTGTTGTGGAGTTCAGTTTAGAAGGGGGCCAGGGCTTGCGCAAGTATTAAGAGAAAAATGCAGACGAAACAGATACTCTAAACCTGCCAAGTATTGTAATTCTAGAGCTGGTCAGACTCTATTGAAATGTGCAGATGAGTTTGTGTTTACTGTATGTACTTGGAGTCCTGATTTGTTTCAGTAATTTAAAATCTTTGCTTTTTTCTACTAATGTAATCTCAAATCTGTTTGCTCTTGACTTGGAGGGATGTGCTGCATTCAGTGGTACTGATGGTATTAATTTATAAAGATCTTCTGGTTGGAACAGCAGGATCTCAGCTTTTGTTGGCTATTAAAATTACATGACTTTAAGTATGTTGTATATAAAGAACCCCAAGATTAATATTTTTGTCATCATATGAAGGCAAATCAAAATATTAGAATTCTAAAACTTAGCAAAATTCTTGTACATTAAGCAGTGATGATAAAGTTTTGTGTTACATTCAAAGAAAGCATTTTCTGACCCATTGTAGATCCTTTACACTTCCCTGTATATAAACACATTTGCCATTTTAATGTGCATGGCTGATTGTGGAGAAACGAACTGGGCACTATTCATTTCTGTTTTATCCATGCTAAGGTTGGAATCATTGTCAAAGTATGAATCCCAGTGATCCCCCTGGTTCCATATCAATGGAAAAGTTTAAAAGAACATATCCCCAAACATGAAGAACCCTACTGGAGCAATCATGGGATTTGTGAAATTCATGGGCTGCATTCCCCCCCCCATCAGACTTCTGAGGGGTTTGCCAATCCTCTCCCTAGTCCTTTCAATCGTCTGTAATTACTTACAACTGAGAAGTAATGGCTTTTCTCTGACACAAAGATGGAGGAAATGGGCAGAACTAAGTTCAGTGGGAACTTCAAGGCATTCTAGATCTGGTACTCTTCTGCCAGCTATGCTCCATATAGGGTACCTATAAGTTCTCCATCGTGGCCTTCGTGAAGCCACACAGATGGGTTTCCCAGGCACCCTTGCGCCAGAGGTCAGACTTCCCTAGCAATAGGAAAGTTCGTTAGTCTCCGCCCCCACACCCTGCACATGTGCATGGGTGTTCCCGCCTAAACGCCTCAGTTCCTCTTAACCGCCACGGCTAGAGCTTCTACAGTGTTAGTCTCCGTGACTATTTTCTCCTTTTTGCTTGGATTTCACTTCTGTGTTTCGGTTGCTGCAGTAAGATCCTGCATATGAATGGCCATGAAAAGTCTCTTTTTTTGTCTTGTCGAACACCACTGGCCTGAGGCCTGTAACATCTGCCACGGGTTCAGCGCCCAGGTCCTGAAAAACCGCCATAACTGGCTGGCATCATACCTTTTGGAGCGCTCTCTTCGACTCCAGCCCATGGAGCAGAAGAAGACCCCTCCGGAATCCACCCGTAAATCGGAGGCGGCGGGACTGGGGGAGAAGTCTAAGAAGATCCCCATCTTCGAGGGAGTGTCGAAGTCAAAACCATCACCCAAGACCTCGTCCTCCAAGGCCCTTAAACCAGTAAAATCTCCGAAACCGGTACTGGCGAAAACTTCGGCTCCATCTGAGGCTCTTACCATCGAGACGGAGTTCTCATGTTCGGCAGTTCCTATGTCGACCTGTCCCAAGTTTCACCAGCTCCTTCCATCGGAATCCTCCGATTCATCATCCAATGATGACATGGCCTTGCTGCCAAATATTAGCCTCATCCAGCTGGAGGGCACACCAACTTCGGAGGCTGGGACCCGTTAGTCCCCCGCGCTGTCTGTGCGTTCTCCTTCGGCCTCTGTGGCTTCCCGTGCGGCCTCTTCTCCGTTCCACATGGTCCGCCTCGAGGACTGTCCATTGGCTTTACCGTCGGTCCTGATGTCCTCCACCCAAGCTTCTGACTCCTCCAGAGGGGAAAAGCCAACCAAGATGCACAATTTCCCCAGACTTCGGTGCTGGCTTCAGAACCGACACTCGAATTCGAAGTACCGACTGCCCTCTCGGTACCGTCTATGTTGGTTGCTATGGCTGTAGCACAGGCCCTGACTCCTTCAGATCCTAGTTCCAATCCGTCGGTTCCGACCTAGCCACTCAGCAAAAAACGTCGAACTGGACAACATCATGCTCTGGTGCCTTCGGTTTTGGTGCCTCCGATTCTGGCATTCTCGCTGAAGTTTGACAGCTGCCAATGGTCTATTCAATCTTCTGACTCGGTAGAGTCGGAGAAGCTTCCAGTACGATCCTCTTCGGATTCGTCGGTGGAATTGGAGCATTCCGATCTCGAATCCGAGGCCTTGGATTCGGTCCATCTCGTTACCTCACTGGATTCTGAAGTAGAGGAGAAGTCCCCTCCATCATTGGAGTTGATGTGGAATAATGCCGCTTTCTTGGTGCAGATGGCAAAAACCATCGACCTTCCAATTCATCAGTCTAAGCCGAAACGTGTATGCCATATTTTCGTCCACATTGCTTCGGAGGAGAATGCTCCAGTCCACCTTACACTCATTCCATCTTTTCTCAACATGGTGGAGGACTCTTTCCAATCCTTGTCATCTACCTCGGTATCCAGAAAACTTGAGGCGCTTTACAGAGTCCACGACAACAAAGCCCCCTACCTTGACACATACCAAAGGGAGCTCTTGGCACATTTACATCCATTCCTTGAGCTCATCCCTCAGGCCAAGAGCGCAGAGGCCTCTGCCCATTACGAGAAGGCCATGGCCTTAGTGGCCCAACAGATGCCTACCTCCAAGCATGCCTTTGACTGCTCATCCAAGGTGCTTAACACCTCCATCACCTTGAGGCGTCATGCTTGGCTCCGTACCACTGGCCTCTCTGACGAGCACAAGGCTCAAATCGTGTCCCTTTCCTTTGCTGGCACGGGGCTGTTTAACACCTCCACAGACAACCTCATGTAGGACTGCCACAAAAAACAGGGCACAGCGAAGAAACTTAATGTTATCCCACAAAGGCCCAAGCAGCCCTTTCGTTTCCAACCTCGCTGCCATTACTGGCCTCCTTCTTCACAGTCATCCTCCAGACCTCAGCGAGAGAACTCTGCTCGCTCCTCCGCCTTCTCGACCTTTGCTTCAAAGTCCAAGAAGCCGAAGCCCTCCTCCTCTGCCTCCAAACCAAGAGACAGAAGGCACCAAGATGAGTACTGACGCCCAGGACATATGCCTGCGTTCTTTCCTCCCTGTTTGGGAAACAGTTACTTCGGACCATTGGGTCCTTTCTGTTATAAGAGACAGTTATCTGTTGGAGTTGAAGTCCCATCCCTCATTGGGGAACATTGTTCACACCCCTCCCTCCCCTTGTTTGTTGGAAGAAGTTGCATCTCTACTCCAGAAAGGAGCCATCCAACGAGTGCCAAGAGCCCTCATGCAAAGAGGACTCTTCTTTTGTTACTTTACGGTTCCAAAAAAGGATGGCGGCCTACAGCTGATTCTGGACCTTTGTTTCCTCAACAAGTTTGTAGTCTAAAAAAAGTTCAGGATGATCACTCTGGAGAAGGTCATCCCCCTGCTCCGCAGGGGCGACTGGTTTGGAGTTGTGGATCTGCGGGATGCATACCTCCACATCTCAATACATCCAGCGCATCGGTATCTTCTTCGGTTTGCCGTGGGGGACGACGTCTATCAGTATTCCGCCCTGCCATTTGGTTTGGCAACGGCCCCTCGGGTCTTCACCCAATGCATGGTGCCGGTTGCAGCACATCTTCGCACCCTGGGCATTGTCGTCTTCCCCTACCTTGACGACTGGCTAGTCGTGGCAGATTCCGAAGAAAAAGCCCATCAGGACATTTCCACCATCCTTACAACTCTGAATTCTCTAGGGCTTCAGGTCAACTTCAAAAAGTCCCATCTACATCCATCTCCTGTGGTGGCCTTCATTGGAGCGGTCCTCGACTCCACTCGAGCCATGGCCTTCTCTCCTCGAGACAGGATTGCTGAGATACTCAAACTACTGCAGCTTTTCTGTCCACGACAGCAAATACAGGCCCTTCAGATCCAAAGACTTTTAGGCTACATGGCCTCAATGACGTCTGTGCTCATACATGCGAGGCTCAGACTCAGACATCTCCAGAACTGGTTCCTGCATCGCTTCGATCCCCTACGGGATCCGCCATCGAAGATACTCATCATCCCACCCGACCTACCACAACAACTTGCCTGGTGGTCCAGTAGTGCCAATTTACCCAACAATACAACAGGTAACAACAGATGCCAGCAACACAGGTTGGGGCGCAGTGTGTCTCACTTACCGGATTCACAACACCTGGTCTCCAAAGGAACGTCAGCTCCACATCAACGAGCTGGAACTCTTAGCCGTCTTCAAGGCTTTTCGGCGTTCCTCCGACACCTCTCCGGCAATGTAGTACTGGCGGAAACCGACAACACTACCGCCATGTACTACATCAACAAACAGGGCGGAACACATTCAGCATGCCTGCTGGACCTCACCATCTGCTTCTGGGACTGGTGCCTCAAACACAGCATCCACCCGATAGCGATGCACCTGCCGGGAGAAGAAAACATTGATGCAGACAACCTGAGTCGTAGACAACACTCCTCCCACGAGTGGGAACTACACCGCTCAACATTTCACTACCTCTGTACCAAATGGGGTCATCCACAAGTCAACCTGTTTGGCTCTCACAGCAACAGGAAATGCCATCTGCATTGCTCAAGAGTGGGCAAAGGACTGGACTCCCAGAATTTCAAACCTGTATTGCTAATGACAAAGGACTGTGGGAGTTGTGGTTCAAAACATCTGGAGTGCCAAAGGTTAGCCACCACTGCTCTAGGGGATGCCCTCCTGCTGCCTTGGAAGAACAAACTCCTGTATGCCTTCCCACCAATTCCTCTCCTCCACAAGGTGGTGATCAAAATGTTTCTGGAGAGGCCAAAACTTATTTTGATTGCCCCTTGGTGGCCCAGGCAGCCCTGGTTTGCACCCCTCCTCAAGATGTCCAATTACCATCTTCGTTTATCTCTGTTTCTGGACATACTATCCCAGATTCATGGCCAGGTCCTTCACCCAGACCTCCCAGACCTCCAACTTACCACGTGGAGGATATTGAGCTCATAGATTCCATTATTTCAGCATGCTGCAAATCTTCCACCACTAAGCTTTACCAATAAAAGTGGAGGAGGTTTCTTTTTTTATGTGCCGAACAAGGGGTTTGACCCTATCAACCCTACACTTACCTGGGTGCTCCAGTACCTTCTACATCTTAAAAGGTCTGGCCTTACCTTGTCATCTCTGCGTGTCCACTTATCTGCCATCGTCGCACACCAACTGCTGATGTCTCCTGCATCTTTTTTCTTCCGTCATCTGCACCTGAAGCTCTTCCTGCGGGGTCTAAAGAACACCTTTCCTGACAGGAAGCCTATTCCCCCGCAGTGGTCCCTCTCCTTTGTTCTCAGGGCTCTCCCTTTGAACCTCTTGCCACCATAGACCTCAGACTACTGACTTTAAAGACTGCTTTGCTGGTGGCAATTGCTTCCGCCCGCAGGGCTAGTGAACTTTGTGCCCTCTGGCGTGATCCTCCCTACCTACAGTTTCATCGGGACAGGATGGTGGCTTACCCTGACATCACCTTCCTACCTAAGGTGGTGTCTTCATTCCACGTTTCCCAACCCATCATCCTCCCCGCTTTCCCCCCCAATCCTACCAGGGTGCAAAGGGACATGCACTCCTTAGATGTGAGAAGGGCCTTGGCCTTCTATGTTTCCAGGACTGAGGCTCTTAGGAGCTCACAGAGACTCTTTATCTACCATGACCCTGCGGCTGCGGGTCGTCCGGTCTCTTCCCAGCGTTTTGCCCATTGGGTAGTGCAGACCATCAAACTGGCATATGACTTGGCTAAATGGCCTTTGCCGGCCACTATTAGAGCTCACTCCACCAGAGCTATGGCCTCCTCAGCGGCATTCCTTAAAAGTGTCCCCCTGGATGACATCTGTCAGGCGGCCACGTGGTCTAGACCAGAAACCTTCGTGACCCACTACAGGTTGGATGCCCGCATGAGGTCGTCCACTTCCTTCGGGAGGGCAGTGCTTTCCTTTGTGATGGCGTGACTACCCTCCTGCCAGTGAGTACTGCTTACAATCACCCATCTTTGTGGCTTCATGAAGGCCACAATGGAGAAGAACCAGTTACTTACCTGTAAAGGTGGTTCTTTGAGTGGTCCTTCGTGAAGCCACACAGCACCCGGCCGCCTCCCCTCGGACCGTCACACCTTGACTGGTACTTACCTGTCATCCTGGCGGTCAAGAGGAACTGAGGTGTTTAGGCGGGAACACCCACGCACATGCGCAGGGTGTGGGGGCGGAGACTAACAAACTTTTCTATTGCTAGGGAATAGAGATGGGCACGACTTGAAAAAAAATTTTTTCGAGTTGTCAGTCGGGCCGGTTCCGTTTAGGGTCGTTTCCGTTTTTTGCGAAAATTTGCAAAAATTAGTCGTTTCATTTTTTCGTTTTTTCGTTGTCATTAGTACTGGTTTTTTGGGGGGGGAGCGGGCTCCTGGAGGCACCTCTGTGGGGTGGGTGCCTCCTCTGGCCCACTATAAAGGGAAAGTGGGCTCCTGGAGGCACCCGTGGGTGCCTCCTATCCTCACACACTAGGAAGGGGAAGCAGGCTCCAAGAGACGCCTCTACATGGGGGTCTCCCCTCCTCACCTGCTGCTGCTGCAAAATGGTATGTAATAGCCATATGGATATTGCATACCAGTTGTGCAAATGTGCAGACAGTGACTGTGAAGACTAGTGGATGGCATTGAACCCAGAGCCATAGGTGAGATGCCTAACTAAGGCTCTCGCAACACCATGTCTCACACAGAAGGGAATTGTACTTGCGTGTAGTGCAATTATGCAAGTACATCTGGCTTAGGGTTAAGGTGGGTTAGGGTTAGGGCTAGGGTTAGGCTAGTGACGGGTAAGGTTACGGTGGGCTAGTGGGTTGCACCTCTGGGTGCCTCTCTGACCCACTAAGAAGACAGTCTGTGACGTATGGGTACGGAGTCTAGGGTTAGGGTTAGGGAGCTAGGGCAGGTTTTAGGGGGCTTTTTGGCACATCCCAGAAGTCTCCATGGCCAAGTGGCCATGCGTTTGGTGGGATGGCTCCAAAAAATTGCATGGTCGTCCACTCCCACATGGCTGGCCACTCGGCCAGCCCATCATTGCGCAGGTGTAAATAAAATAAAATAAAATAAAATCAATGGAGGACAGAGGAGGAGAGGAGAGACATTTTGTTGCAAGAAAAAACCCACTGCTACTGTGAAAAATCTGGCAGTTTATAAATTTTCGCGAGTTTCTGTTGTGCTTGTGTGTTTTTGGACCACGATTTCAAAAACAATATTGCGTTCGCCGCCCCATTTTGGATCCCCCACCCGCACCGCATGGCATGGCGACTCGAGTCCGGCTGCCCAGGACGGGGGGGAGGCGGGACCACCCCTCCAGAAACCACCCCTCCGGTAGGTGCCCTGCGCCCTTAGTCAAGCAGGCATTTTTCCGCCTGCTTTTTTGGCCCGGGAATGGGTGGGGGGAGAGTTTAAAAGTTTTTTCCTGTGCCGTCCGTGCCGCTTGCTTGCGCTTTAATTGCGGCGGCCGGCGAGACTGGGCTTTTTGCTGGCTGCCTGCGAGCCTGCGGCGAGTCCCACCAGAGCAGCCCAGGACGGGGGATGGGGGGGGAGGCCGGGGACCTCCAGAAACAACCCCTCTGGTAGGTGCCCTGAGGCACGGCAGGCATTTTTCTGCCTGCTTTTCGGCCGGGAACCGGGTTTTTTTCACTTTTAAAAACTTTTTTTCTGTGCTGCGTGGCATCGCGCGATCGCATGATGCAAGGAACGAGCACGACAAATCAGACCAAAATTGTTCGTTCGTCAGTTCGAGCTCGAAGTCTGGCGGAGTAATTCCCGTTACCGTTTCCATAGAGTAACGGAAACGAGAAACGGAAACGGAAACGGGAATACCGCTAAGTCGTGCCCATCTCTACTAGGGAAGTCCAACTTCTGGCGCAGGGGTGCCTGGGAAACTCATATGTGTGGCTTCACGAAGGTCCATTCAAAGAACCACCTTTACAGGTAAGTAACTGGTTCTTATAAGACCCAAAGTGCATTGGAGTTCTCAGCCTGGCTTAGGGACTTCTTTTGTCTTCCTCATATCTGCGAGAAGCCATTATTCCACAGCTGTAAATGATTGAATCTTGGTTCAAACATTTTTAATACTGAAGGATGCAGTGTCAACTGCATCACCTCTTACTGTGTGTGCATTAGCACTTTGTTTAAAAACAACAAAAACCCACAAAATTATCCTAGAGTGGCAATTCATCTGCTGTCACAGACAGTAAAGATAATGGGCAAGAATGGTCTCATGTTGGTGAAGAGAAAAAACATACCTTTAGAAGGACTCAATTCTTCCAGGGCATTGTGGTTTCCGAAGAGTGAGGAGTTCATTGCAATGAACACATAAAAACTCCAGTGCAGTAGGCATTAGAGATGGGCACGAAACGCCAAAATGGCGTCCTTTCCCATTATTTGGGCCCCTGGGGCCCGCTTCGGTTCTTTACCGTTATTCGGGCCCCTGGGGCCCGATTCGTTGTCATTTTTTCGATTTTCGGACCCGGCGGCATGCGGGCCGGGAGAGCAGTACTGCCTTGCACATATAATTCAGTAATAATTTTACCTACTACTGTGGTACCATGAAATTCAAACCAATGTGAAAAAATGCTACTTCTCACCTGGGAGGTGCTTCAATATATTAGAATTTGTATCTTATTCTTGCTGCAATACATGCTCTTCAAGTGAGAAACATTCTACTACAGTAGCATCCCGTTTATCTGCGGATTTGCCATCTGCAGATTCATCAGTAGCTACGCAGTGTTGGAGGTGGAGGCCACAAGGCCTTTGGTGTCTCAGGTTGAAGCACCTGCCTGTGACATCGGTGGCAGCAGCAGAGGTGATTGCAGCAGGATGTGATCCAAAGGCAGCCTCCTAAGGCTGTACCCGCCCGCCATCGGGGGGGGGGCTGAGTGGGGTAGAGATGGCTTCACCGTTCGCACGCTCAGCCCCCTGCTGTGTCAGGGAAACCCGGATCTGGGCTGCCCCGACCCAAGGGGGGTGAGCGGGCAAGAGGTGACTTTGCCGCTTGTCTGCTCAGCCCCCTGCTGTGTCTGATCAAGGGGCTGAGTGCTGTGTTGGGGAAGCCTGGATCCGGCAAGAGGTGACTTCACCTAAACCTGAGGAGCTGTCAAAATCACCTGGCTGTTGGCAAGCAGCTGATTTTGGCAGCTCCACAGCCTTGGCTGATAGTTGACTTGAGGGAGTTTCCCGCCAACCCAGCAAAGTGGGGAAGCCCTTCCCCTGCTTTGCTGGGTTGGCCCAGGCTTCCCATAGGAATGCATTGAAACCCAATTAATCAGTTCCCTTCCCCCTTTTTTTCTGACCTCCAGAACGGATTAATTGGTTTTCAGTTCATTCCTATGGGAAACCACGTTTCCAACTTCAAAAATTTTGAGTTAAGAAAATCCAATTGGAATGGATTAATTTTGTAATCGGATGTACCACTGTACTGTATATTGTTCAAGATTTACTGGATGAACTGTATGATGAGAATGCTGTAGACAGGGAACTTGAGTTCTATAACACAGGTCCATCTGATGTGTTGATATTTTTGTTTTGTTTTCTGGTACTCATGAAGGTCATGAACACTGATGGGACTGGTAGGAAAGTCCTTGTGGAGGACAAGCTGCCTCATATCTTTGGCTTCACACTTTTGGGAGATTATATTTATTGGACAGACTGGCAAAGGCGAAGCATTGAACGGGTTCATAAACAGACAGCAGAAAGGGAAGTTATCATTGACCAGCTGCCTGACCTCATGGGGCTGAAGGCTACAAATGTCCGTCAGATAATTGGTGAGTGTTTTAAAAATATAAATTTCAAATGCAATCGTGGATCTTGAATTTTAAATTATGAGATTATGAAGATTCATTACAGATGTTTCTTCCTTCAGAATTGGCATTATTGAGTACTGGCATGATCTAGATATGTTTCCTAAAAGAGAATTTGTTCAATTTTAGTTTAGAAGTAGTTATTTCATGCTAAGACTGGACTCATATACCCGTAGACACATGATTAAGTCCAATTGGAATCTGAAATCTAGTAGTAAGTTGCAGCTGAAGTAGGTCCATTGAATCAGTAGGGATTTGGGCTTGGTAAATCAAACCCTGTGAAAGTTCCATGGATTCATTTGGTGTGCTCTAGTTGATACCCAGTGTGGTGTAGTGAATAGGGTGAGATTAGGATTTAAGAGGCCTGGGTTTGAATCCCTGCTTGGCCATGGAAGCTGGGTGGGTGGAATTAGTAAAACCACTCCTTAAACATTTCACTTACCTTGAAAGCACTACAGTATTAGGTTCGCTAAAAGTTGGTTTTGATTTAGCAGCAGCAGCAGCAGCAAGTTGTGAGTTACTATTACATTTTAGCCAGTTTCACTTAATTTTTTCGGAGTAGACGTGCATGTGATTATATCACTTGTATACATTTGTTTACTGCTAATGATTATATCATACTCTCTTTCCTAGAGAGGAAATACGACATAATTTATTTATATTTATTTATTTATTATTACATTTATATACCAGATGTAATTTATTATTACATTTATATACCGCCCATCTTCCGGAGCGGAACTCTGGGCGGTTTACAGTTAAAAACAAACAACAGAGAAACTATCAAGAAAATCAGAAGCAAAGATACCAATAAAAAGGGGGGAATACAATACCCTCCACAGAAGATGGGCAGCCAAAATAATAATAATTAAATAGAAAGGTTGCCAAATGCCTCCTTGAAAAGGTGTGTTTTCAAGGCTTTTTAAAAGGCAGGCAGGGACACTGCTAGGCGCAACTCACTAGGGAGCTGATTCCACAGTGTAGGGCCCACCACAGAGAAGGGGTGGTTACGCATGAGTGATTTCCGTGCCTCTCTGGGTGTAGCCACGCGAAGTGAGCACGCCTGTGCCATTCTCGTGGGCCTGGTCCCAGTTGACCTCTGAGAAATATGCTCCGACAGGTACTCTGGTCCCAGGCCGTGGAGGGCTTTGAAAATCAAAACGAAGACCTTGAACCTTATCCGGAGGGCAACGGGTAGCCAATGCAGGCGAGCCAGAACTGGGGTGATGTGCTCAAATCTACGAGCACCCACCACCAGTCTGGCCGCTGCATTCTGCACCCGTTGGAGCCTCCGGACAAGGGTCAAGGGCAACCCCACGTAAAGGGCATTGCAATAGTCGATCCTCAATCACGAGGGCCTGCACGACTGTCCTCAGGGAGGACCCATCAAGGTACGGGCGGATCTGGGCAATCCTGCGGAGGTGGATAAAAGCGGCCCTGGAGACTGCCATCACCTGGGCTTCCAGGGAGAGGGCTGAATCCAGGACCACGCCCAGATTCCTGGCCCTGTTTGTAGGCTGGAGGGAACCACTCCCCCCCAGTCTAGAGAGGGGGCCACTATACCCTGACGAGGATTCAGCTTGAGCCGGTTAGTCCCGGTCCATTCCAGAACCGCCTCCAGGCACAGGTCGAGGGAGTGCACTGCCTCCTCTGCAGAAGAAGAAAAGGAGAGATAGAGTTGCGTGTCATTAGCATACTGATGGCAACAAACTCCAAATCTCCCAATGACCTCCGCCAGCGGCCTCATATAAATATTGAACAGCATGGGTGAGATTGCCGACCCCTGGGGCATCCCACAAGGAAGAGTCCAAGGAGCCGACAAGTCATCACCCAGCTGAACCCACTGAGACCGGCCGCCAAGAAAGGAACAGAGCCAGGACAAAGCAAGGCCCCCAATTCCCACCTCAGCAAGCCAGACCAGCAGGTTACTGTGGTCAACGGTATCAAAGGCAGCTGACAGATCAAGGAGAACCAACAGGGAGGAACATCCCCTGTCAGCCTCCCTGAGGAGGTCATTCTGCAGAGCGACCAGGCAGTCTCGGTCCCCCGAAGCGGCCTGAACCCAGACTGGAAGGGATCCAGGATACTATTTTCCTCCAGGTATGACTGAAGCCGGATGGGCGGCCACCTTCTCAACAACCTTGCCCAGGAAGGAAACAATGGCAATCGGACGATAGCTGGATAAATCATCCGACGCCATGCCGGGCATTTTCAATGTGGGCTTCACCACGGTCTCCTTCAGACGGGAAGGGAAAATTCCGTCCCTGAAGGAGGCCGTGGCAGTGGCCGAAACCCACTCCGGCATGTTCCTTTGACCGATTTGACAAGCCAGGCTGGGCCAGGGTCAAAAGGGGTAGCCGCCGGCTGGCAATAAGCCATAGCTCTGGATGCCTCCGCTGGAAACACCGGCCCAAACTCAACCAGGCAGGAAGACCGAGGAGGTGAGGCCCCAGGGATGACAGAGGATGGACTAGCGTAGTCGGAGGGCAGATCGGAATGGATGGCCTCAATTTTAGATCTAAAATAGGCTGCAAATAGCTCACTAATGAACTCAGTAGGAGGAGGCCCCAGCTGACCGGGATTGGAGAGGTCCCGAACCACCCGGAACAACTCCTAATAAAATCTGAAAAATCTGAAAAAATCTCAAATACCATAGATTAACAATAAAAATAATGATATAAAACCCTGATCAACACAAAAATAAAACCAGAGTGTTGTCCAGTGAAACTTTCTTAAGGAAATAAAAAAGGGTTCCTCCAGTCATCATATTATGTTTGATGAAAAGTACTTATTTTCACAGATGTCACCTGCGCATCCAGGACAAGGGACAAACCATATATAGCACCTTAAGACTATAAATACAGTCCTTAAAAGGGGAGTGTGATCACAACTAAGAAAAAATGATTCTCCTGCATTTGATAATGGATTTCTTAATCCAGTAGTGTACATATGTTTTCAGTTGTGCAGTAATTAGAACTTGCTTCCCCCTCCTCACTTTCTGTAGCCCCTTGTGATGACTGTTTTCTTTTCTGCTAAATTGGCTGAAAAAGAACTATTTTCTTTTATTAATGTTTGATTTATGGCACTTGGCCAAAATAAATATCACTCCACTAACCTGAGCAAGCAGAAAAATGCACAGTTCCTTGCATCAAATTGCTTACGAGGAAGTCTTTACAGAGTGTACAAGCTAAAATTTAGTGTTTGAGGGGTGGGAGGAGGAGGAAGTAACAAGGATAAGAATGTACAAATAAAAATATGCTTTTACATAGTTTGAGAGGAAATGACAAACAGCTTGATACTTATAGAATAATCATTCTTCAGCCATACCGAGAACCATGTAAATTGCTGTTTTTCCTCTGTATTTAAAAGTATGGACCATATCACAGTTTTATACGCAAATAACACCTATTATTTAGGCATGTGAAACAGTCCATATACTTCATGTGATTCTGGAAAGGTTATCTGCAGTGTAATATTTCCAAGACACGTAAGAACAAAGCTGGTGTAACTGTTCTTAATTCTTCCGCTCAAATTTTGAATTTATGTTAATTTTCCTTCAGAGTACAGCATGTTATTTTCCTTGTTTCCTTAGGTACAAATCCTTGTGCAGAATCCAATGGAGGTTGTAGCCACCTTTGCTTGTTCAGACCTCAGGGTTTGCGCTGTGCCTGCCCCATAGGCCTGGAGCTCATAAGTGACATGAAGACGTGCATTGTCCCAGAAGCCTTCTTACTCTTTTCCCGTAGAGCAGATATCAGGCGAATTTCTCTGGAGACAAACAACAACAATGTTGCTATCCCGCTCACAGGAGTTAAAGAGGCTTCCGCCTTGGATTTTGATGTGACTGACAATCGCATATATTGGACAGACATTTCATTAAAGGTAACTTAATCCTGCGGTTGAAAGACATTCGCTTTTGATAAAAGTATTCTGTTATAGCAGTCTTGTTTTACTAGGTTGGCTGAAAGGAGTTTTTACCAAATGACTTGTTTATGGAGTGCTGCTTTTGTCAGAAGTAAATGGACCACTGTCAGGAACATGGAGGCAGCCACTGCTCTGTTCCTTTCAAAACAAGACCTGTGATTACGCTGGTGTCTCTCCGCCTGCCATTATATGCAGTGATATCCTGTATATTGGAGTAAGGCTGGTAGAGCATGAACTATAGTTTACAAATGTGTAGGGAATCCCTGAAAGATTCTCCTTGGTCACATAGCAAAGCCTTGTCCCCAAAACCTTGGCTAATTAGACAGAGGGAAATTGCGAGATGCCATAAGCCAATACATCTGGCTGTTTAGGATTGCAATAAGAATACCAAAATGCAGCAGCCAGATTGCTGACTGGGGCGAGTACACAGATCACATAACACCCCTATTAAAACAGCTTCACTGGCTACCAAGCAGCTATCGGGCACAATTCAAAGTGCTGACCTTAACCTACAAAGCACTGTACGACCTGGGTCCTAGCTACCTCAAAGAACAAATCTCACACTATGAACCGGCTAGGAGAGGCCTTTCTCTCCATTCTGCCAACCTCACAGGTACGTATCATGGGAACCCATGAAAGGGCCTTCTTGGTTGCTGCACCCAGACTCTGTAACTTCCTCCCACTAGTGGCCAGGACTGCTCAATTTCTGCTATCTACCATACATGATCATTTAAGAGTTTGTGTTTATAACTGCTTATAACCTTGTGTGATTACATTGACACTATGTTTTCAAAGTTAGTTTTCATCACTCATAACTTTTACATGGAATTTTTACTTTCTCTTTATTAACTGCTCGCATTCTCTTGTAGCTTTAATGTAATGTTGTCTTTTAGTGCTGTAAGATGTCCCTCAATTCCCTTGAATATGTCTTAATTGTACAGGACTATATATTGTCCCTCATTACTGTAAGCCACCTTGGGTCTTTTTCCAAGGAAAAAGGCTCTACAATAAATAAATAATAAATACTTGCCTGTTGGTGTGGAAGCTAGTTGGGAAAATGCTTCCAAGTATTGTACGGAGCATATCTCCATGCTTAATTTTGGCCACGGCAATAGAGACATAGAGTTTGTCCATGAAACATAATGTTGTGAGAATTATCATTGTAATTTTAATCAAGAGCAACACCGTACTAAACCACTTTGGGTTATTTGCTAAATGTGGTAATGATTTACACCAGTCTCCACACACTTATGTATGCTGTTTTCTGCTTCATTCACCAGACTATCAGCAGAGCATTCATGAATGGAAGTGCCCTGGAACATGTGGTTGAGTTTGGCTTGGACTACCCAGAAGGCATGGCTGTGGATTGGCTAGGCAAGAATCTATATTGGGCTGATACAGGAACAAATCGTATTGAAGTGTCAAAGTTAGATGGACAGCATCGCCAAGTTCTAGTGTGGAAGGATTTGGACAGTCCCCGTGCATTGGCATTGGATCCAGCTGAAGGGTAAGTTGTTTGATTAATTTTGTATGTTAAGCAATAAAATCAAGTGCTGAATCGGTTTGTTACAGTCGGAGGAACAGATTTACAAATTTGTTAGCAACTTATATAAACTATACTGGCTAATTAGGTCTCGAGTTAATCTCAAAATACAATGCTCCTTATTTTGACATTTCAGTACATCTTTGGGACAGAAATATGAAAAGATAAATGAGTGAACTATTAAGCGAGTTCTTCTTGTCAGCCGAATCTCCAGCTGTACAACTCTGCCTCTTGCCTATGACCTCTTAACTATACACAAAACTAATTTGATGCCCAAGATATTTTGTTTTGAGACTAGGCCTTTCCATCAAACCATGTTAAAGAGGTTAAAATTGCAGACCTGTATTTGTTACCTGCAAAAATGTTCCACTGAACATAATGTGATATACTGTACTTCTGAGTGTATACTGAAATAATTGTGTTGCAAAACATCTCTTCTATGGAACTAATTGCATCAGTAGAAGTTGCATAGGACAACTACCTCTTGGACTATGTCTTTTCTACGTGTTAAGTGCAGATATTTCTCTGGGATTTTCTAGAAACCCGATTTGGGATAATCATAGAGCCTAGAATAACCTTGATGGCTTTGTTTATTTCAGGCATTCTTTAAAAAACTAAAACTTAAGTTGTGTCTTGAAATGTTTAGATGTTGCTGTTCAACTGTGTTTCTCTGCTTTTACTTCTTTGTTTCTATTCTGTGGGGAAAAAACCCTAATGAAATATTTTGGTTCTGTCTTTAGATTCATGTATTGGACAGAATGGGGTGGGAAGCCAAAAATTGACAGAGCTGCCATGGATGGTAGTGAGCGTACTACATTGGTGCCAAATGTGGGACGAGCTAATGGGCTGACAATCGATTATGTTAAAAGAAGATTGTACTGGACTGATCTAGATACCAACTTGATTGAATCTTCAAATATGCTAGGTACGTTTTACTTGGTTTATGGTGCAACCTGTGATTATTTAAAGCAGCCAGAGTGTTGAGGCGAAGACCACCGTATTATGAAGAGTGGGGCATTATGGGTCAAGTGTTCTCCAAAGCTTTGAGAGTACAACACAGTCATTAATGGGGAAACGGCTAACTTTAGCCTGGCCATCCCAGTGTTCCAGTGCTTGGTTGGCATGATGGAGGGCATAAAGAGTGAACAGTCCAGGAGGATGTGGGATTCCAAAGAGGTAGAACAGCATTTCGCTCCAAGATTGTGCTCACTCCCTCAAGAGTTCTGTGGCCCATGCTGATGGCACAGTTCTCACCCACCACAGGCTATCTGCTGCTCCACTCTGCCTTCCTTTGCTGTCGTATCTGCCCTGCCCCTATTACAGCCATTTCCTAATATCTGGGAAACTCTTGGTATGCATTCTTACTTTGACACAGTTCTGGGAAGATGTCAGAGAACACAGGGAAATCGTTATATATTTTTGTTTTTGTGTTTATTTGAAGGGGAAAGTAATGGTGATATAATATTCATATTTTGAAAATTTAAACTTCTGAATTCCAAATGTAAAGCACAGTAATTCCAAATTTTAAATCTGAATTTTTGTGTTAATTTGTGTACATCCCTCATTACAAGTTGGAATCTTACTCCCAGGAATCTGGGTATAGATCAAACCATTATGTTTTATTGTATTCCTATTTTTAGTGTTTAATTTTGCTGAATAAGACTAATGAAGATTGTTTGGATGCATCTTATTTTCTAGACATGTGATATATAATTTAAAATATTACATGCTTTAAAGTTGGCAATGGCTTTTTGTCCAAAGCATTGGCCAAAATGCTATTTACTTAAGTAGTTTATAACTTGCTATGCCTAACTGCAATTCACAAAGTTAGGGTATGTTTTAATCATGTGTGTGGTCATGCATCTTGTTTTACAACCAAGATGCATCCTGCCATCTCATCAATTAGTGGCAATTAGTTGTGGCAAATTACAAACATCTTATGCAAAAGCCCCATCTATAGTATTCTGGTCATTTTGTCCATTTTGTATTTCTTTAACAAGGCTTCATAGAATTATACTACATCAGACAGCCAGTTGGGTTGATGTGCAGAAACAAACCCATTCAGGGTGCTCTGACAGAGAAAAAGAAAGAAAGAAAATGTTTATTTGATTAATGCTCTTCTTGAGAAAAGGCTTGATTTGTCACTTGAAAAAAACATCTTGACATGCCTTTCTATTAGTACATTCCATTTTTATGTTTATTTGCTGCTCTTAAAAAAAAAACAGGCCTTGATCGTGATGTTATAGCAGATGACCTGCCACATCCATTTGGTCTGACTCAATACCAAGATTACATCTATTGGACGGACTGGAGCCGGCGTAGCATTGAACGTGCCAATAAAACCAGTGGCCAGAACAGAACTGTCATCCAAAATCACTTGGATTATGTAATGGATATCCTAGTCTTCCATTCGTCTCGGCAAGCTGGCTGGAATGAGTGTGCTTCCAGTAATGGGCATTGCTCCCATCTCTGTTTAGCAGTGCCCGTTGGTGGTTTTGTCTGTGGATGTCCAGCTCACTACTCTTTGAACTCTGACAACAAAACGTGTAGTGGTAAGCCATAAATATAGATGACAGTTTAAATTATGCAGAGACTTCTGAGGTTTTGTGGTTCTGACCTGGGCCACAAATATTGTAGTACTCATTTAACTGCAAACCAAAATAAGTTATATGTGTGGTGGCTGGAAATGAATATGCCAAATATCAGCCCATTTACATCTGTTGCGTAGAAATGCATTGAGATCTGCAGTAATCTGATTCATGGGAGACTTAGATACATGCAAAGTTTGTAAAGCTCTGTCTATTATTGAAGTTTTATCAAGTTATATCCATAGCAAAGAAGATACCCACTTTGTGTGCGGGTTTGTTTTCCTGCCTACCAAAAGAATCAGAAATAGAAATAGTTATAATGGTTGAGGAGTCAGAGGTTGCATTTGTGCTTGAAGTTTAGTTCAGACCCTTCTTGAATTTGACACACTCATGTGTGTATTCTGTTTGTTACTATTGCAACATTATATTTACCAGAAGGAATCTTTATCAGGCTCTGCACAGTTGTTTGGTGGTATTAGTGGTTCCCATATCCACTCCCTATTGTTATGTCCGACAGTAAGGAGAGAGCTTCTGTAAGTCTGCATTCATGCCATCTGTTTTTCAAATGCCAGCTCACAGTGATGGTGACAGTGCTATAGTGTTGACAGGTCAGGTGTGTTTTTCAACCTCTGTTGCCTGGTGTGCCGAAAAATTGAAAAATCATTTATATATAGTCAATATTCTCATTTTCTAATGGTGGTGTGCAGTGATTTTTTTCATGAAACAAAAAAAGGTTGAAAAACACTGCTCTAGAATCATATGCTTTTCTCTCCAGTGTGAAAATTTGCCTCCCTCTAATTGCTCCTGAATACCAATTAAGGGCTACAGTAATGTAAATGAGCCATTGTTAATATAAGATAGGGTTCTTTTTAAACTACAATTTGAAACCATCACTAGAAAGTGTACTGCTTAACTGTCATGAAGATTGGCAAAGAAGAGTTCATGCCAGTGAAAGGAGGAGTATTATTGGAAGGCGTTATTTCATGGCCCACTCCCAGTCCTCTTTACTGTTGCTAATATCCCCGCCAGGCCTGCATGCACCCTTGGGGGGGGATATTAAAAATATTATGAATAGGTGTTCATAGGTATTTTACTTATGCTTTGCTTTATTTATTTATCTATTTATTTATTTTTGACCCACCTTTCTCCTTAAAAAGACCCAAGGCAGCATATAACAACTAAAATACAGTATTTAAGTTAGTAACAATGAGTGTACAACACTAAAACAAGATAATTTTTAAAAATGCAACGCAAAAACGCATTCAAAACAGTAAGGTACATGAATACATTTAAAAACCCACTCAGGCAGCTAGTCACTGGGAGTAAGTTTGACTGGAGGAAAAAACCTTCACCTGATGGCAGAAGGACAGTAAAGATGGGACTAATTCTAGCCTCCTGTGGGAAGGACTTCTAGAGTCTGGGAGCAGCAAGAGAGAAAGCCCTGTCCTCTGACCCCACAAAAGACACACGTGATGATGGTGATGGGAGGAAGAGAAAGGTCTCTCCTGATGGTCTAGCACATTTAGGAAGGAGCTTGTTCGAAAAGGAAGCCTGTTATAAGAAGGTTGTGTCAGCAGTTACATTTTAGTCATTATTATTTTTTGAACACTTGCTCCCCACGTTTGTGGCCACTTATGTTTCTGTTTTTACATTTAAGCTCCTACAAGTTTCTTGCTCTTCAGTCAGAAGAATGCAATCAATCGCATGGTCATAGATGAACAGCAGAGTCCAGATATCATCCTTCCAATCCACAGCCTCAGGAATGTCCGGGCTATTGACTATGATCCTCTGGAAAAGCAACTGTACTGGATTGACTCCCGGCAAAATGTTATAAGGCGGTCCCAGGAAGATGGTAGTCAGGTACTGGGGGAGGACCCTGTGGAGTGTTTTTCATGTTTAAAATATTTTACAGATCATATAAACAGATTTAAATACACATATATGTATTTATATTTCACCTTTGTTCAAGGTTTTTCTTTTCTGGTGTGTTATACATAAAAATTAAGTACTTCATTTAATGCAACAGTTTAAGTTAAACATTAGCCATACAGATGAAATACTTTCACATAAAGCAATCTTCTGAGGTCACTGCATGCATGTTAGTGTACAGTGGGGAGAGATCAGGTGGAAAGAAAACAATAGATGGAGTGGGAGGAAAGTTGAATAACATTTTAAATCTATATGTTTATCTTAGCAAAGTGGCTCTTTGGAACCACAGCTAACAAACACAACTGTAGAGTTGTAAGTATATGTCCCATAATAATTAGTAAAGCATAACCATGGATAGGCCTTGCTTTGCATGTGACACTATAGTAAGTGCTGCATATTTTTGACACCTTTAGGAATGAGAAGCAGTAAAACTGATGTTCAGATTTTGCAACAGAGTACTGCGATGGTGAAAAATCTGAGCATTTTATTTTATGCTACAATTTTCACAGGAGATAGGACACAGTGTGTCAGGTTGGTGTTTCAGCATTAACCAGAACTCTGAATCTCAGAATATCTGAGCCTTGTAACTGTTTTAAAGAGATGTCTTCAGCAGAGAAATTATGTGGCAGGTGACACCATGCTAACTTCTAATTCTGTTCTGATGACTTTATTGAATCAATCTGTTTCTTGTCTCTTGACCCCTAGAGCTTTACAGTTGTCATGAGTCCAGTTCCCAATCAAAACCTAGACATACAGCCTTATGATTTGAGCATCGATATCTATAGTCGCTACGTTTACTGGACTTGTGAGGCAACAAATGTCATCAATGTTACACGCCTAGATGGGAGGCCAATGGGAGTGGTGCTGAAAGGTGACCTGGATAGGCCCAGAGCCATTGTTGTGAATCCAGAGAAGGGGTAGGTGGACGGTCACAAGACATATGCATGCTTAGGGCACCAAAGTTAAAATGCCTCTTTGACATCTTGTGGTTTCCGAGCCATTCTCTCCTCTCTTTGATGTCATAATATGTCAACAGGTTTGTGTAAAATTCCTTTTGAAATATGGATTGAGATACAATCTGTGGTAAAGAAATGAATTTTGCAAAGAATGTTTAGTTTAAAGTTGATTAATTTTATTGTTTGTTGTTTATAATTTCTTTTTTAAATGTCATAAACTGTCCAAAGGAGCGCTTTGGCTCGATGGATGGTATAAAAATCAAATTAGACAGACAGACAGACAGACAAGACAAACAGATAGATAGATAGATAGATAGATAGATAGATAGATAGATAGATAGATAGATAGATAGATAGATAGATAGATAGATAGATAGATAGATAGATAGATAGATAGATGTTGGCTCCTTCTGTAATTTTATGTAATAATAGTATGCTCACTGTGTTGCCTAGTCCCCCTGGGCACCACAAGGTATTTTATTTCCTGGTGTGAGGAACTGCATCTACCTTCAACACTTATACTCAATGAATGAAATCACAACTATAATGGATATTTAGAGAACCTTACAAATTAAAAATCATAGGTCACAATCCTGATAGCTTTGCCTGCCAACCTAATTCCATCAGTGTAAATTTCAGCAGTAAATTGCAGTTAATGAATGTTGGGATTTTCTGTCCCACACCAATTATAGGCTTCAGTGTTCTAACTCTGTTTTTACAGGTACATGTATTTCACCAATCTGCAAGAGAGATTCCCCCCTAAAATAGAGCGGGCAGCATTAGATGGAACTGAACGTGAGGTCCTCTTTTCCAATGGACTGAGCAAGCCTGTAGCCTTGGCAATTGACAGCCAGTTGGGGAAGCTTTTCTGGGCAGATTCTGACCTGCGAAGGATTGAGAGCAGTGACCTCTCAGGTATAGTTAAAGCATCTTTGGGAATCATGAAGAGAAACAAGCTAAGCCTCAGTGGGTCTGCTTTCCTCCTGAAATACTAAATGTGCATATGAATAGCATCCTGGATTCTGTGCTGTCTATATTTCTATGCTGAAGAAAGCAGTTGGGATTCAGTTACATTTTACATTGGATATTGCAATTAAAATGTAAGAAGGATGTTTATAATGGGACTTTTTCTTTGCCAGCCACTCTTGTACCACCTCACCTGAGTGCAAATCGGAATTTCCGGTCCCCAAAGAGTGCCCCCGCTTCTGCTGCCCTTGAGACGGAAGCCTACTTTGTGGCTGCTATTTTGTGACATTGAATTATTTAACTACTTTTTTGGCTGCCAAATACAAGTAGCTGAAGCCGTGGATATGGGGGTGCTACTATATACAAAATGAATAATGTCATTTGACAGTGTCCTAGTTATTCTTCACTTTCCCAGCATCTTTTTTTTTCTTTCACAGGTGCTAATCGAATAGTTTTAGAAGACTCTAATATACTACAACCCATAGGTCTGACTGTATTTGAAAACTGGCTCTACTGGATTGATAAGCATCAACAGATGATTGAAAAAATTGACATGACTCGTCAAGAGGGACGTACAAAAGTTCAGGCTCGTATCGCCCAACTAAGTGATATTCATGCAGTCAAAGAACTCAACATGCAGGAGTACAGTAAGTGCCACATAACACTGTGGGGAAGAAAATTCTAGAGTGAAGTCTTATTTGCTATAAAGCAGTTTCTTTATTACTACATATCATATAGTTCAGCACTCTAGTGCAGGGCTGTCCAACTTTGAACAGGCCAAGGTCTACTTTTTCCAGACGAAAGTGCCTGAGGGCTACTACACTAAAACCTCTACTTATGAATTTTATCTGTTTCGACCATATGCTCATTAAGTAGAGCAGCCCCTGAACTGCTCTGCTCGGCTGAGACAGTGGACTGGCAGACCCAGAGCTTTGCTGGGGCAGTGGTGGTCCTTGGGGTGGGGGAGGTAGAAGTAGAGAACTTATCCCCTCACATTTTTTATTGATGGCTGGCAGGCTACTTGCTTTTGAACCCTTCATGGGCTACTGGTAGCCCCCGGTCTACCTGTTGGACAGGCCTGCTCTAGTACAAACCCACTGTCCTGCCAAGAAAACATTTGTTTCGTTAGGCCCAGTAAATGTTTTGAAAAGTACATGATACTGCCACCTTGATTAGCAGGCTTAATTATCTGTCAAACAGGTCTGACTCAGGCCAATATTTGAATATGCACATGTGTGGTACTTATACATTGTATTTTTGTTCCATGAATGTAAAGCAGAATATAAATTTATTTTATTTATTTATTTATTTATTTATTTTTAGAACTTATATGCCGCCCACTACCCAAAGGTCTCTGGGCGGCTTACAATCAAGGAATTAAAACAGTTAAAATATCAAACAACAATAAATAATTGAAACAACAATAAAAACCTTATACTAAAACATCACACTAAAATTGCCATCAGAAGACCCACAATCTAAATTGTATCAATTAAAACACTTCTGGAACAGGAAGGTTTTTACCTGGCGCCGAAATGTCATCAGTGTTGGTGCCAGGCGGATCTCACTTGGGAAGGGCATTCCATAGCTTGGGGGCAGCTGCCGAGAAGGCCCTGTGTCTGCAAGCCATCCCTCTTACCTCCTTGAGGGATGGCTCTTTCAAGAGGGCCCCCTGGCTTGATCTTAATTGCCAGGTAGGTTCATATGGAAGGAGGCGGTCCTTCAGGTATCCAGGTCCTAAGCCATTTAGGGCTTTATATGTCAAAACAAGACAGAATTATAATTTGAAAGAAAGCAATGCATGATTAAGTGAATTCAGTTTCATGTTTTCATCTGGCTGTGCAACATAATGAACATTTTTGTAGTGATTGCTAGTGAGTGAGGCGGTCTTGTTTTACACCCACCCCCTCAATCTTTTTATAAACTTTTAAAACTTAGAATCCAAAGCAGAACACTGAGCTCAAAATGGATAAAAAGGTCATAATCCATTTAAGGATAGTTCTTCACTCTTCTGTTGTTCTGCAGGGCAGCACCCGTGTTCCCAAGATAACGGTGGTTGTTCACACATATGCATTGTGAAAGGTGATGGGACTACACGTTGTTCCTGCCCAATGCATCTTGTCTTACTTCAGGATGAACTTTCTTGTGGAGGTAAGGTTTTTTTTTTTTTTAAATGGCAGTTTTCTAAAACAGGTGCTGTGAGAAAACCTTTTATAGGCATTATAGGCATATTGAAAAGCTACTTCTCATAATTAACCATAACCCATTTATAATAAGCTTTCATTCCTTATTTCATCAGCATTTGGACAGCAGAAAACAGGTGGGTGGGTGTGATAAGAACGCTTCAGACCATAGTGATTTTCAGAGTCTCTAATTCAATAGCTTGGCTCAGACATCCTGCTACAGACCTCTTGACCATAGTTAAGAGTGTGCTTTCTGTTCATATACTACCTCTTCCTGCCTTTAGTTTGAATGCAACGCTTTATTCTTTTTGAACTTTAAACATTTCTACCATTATGTTTGAGCAAGCATTGTCGAACCAGGTTACATCTTGTGTAAGCCCCATAAACTCATGGCCTCATTAGTAGATACATTTGCTGCAGTAGGAAGTTATTGTGTGTTTTTAAGATTTGTGTGTTTGTGTGTTGTGTCGTTATAGTCGTGACCGAGTCTTCGTGACTCCATGTCCATGGAGTTTTCTTGGCAGGAATTTTGGAGTGGTTTGCCAGTTCTTACTCCAGGCGCCCACAGCACCTGGTATTCCCTGGTGGTCTCTCATCCAAGTAGTAACCAGGGCTGACCCTGCTTGGCTTCCGAAATCAGGCGAGATCGGATATGCTTAGGGCATCTAGGCAGCACTGTTTTTAAGATAGTTCAGTATTTCCATTGTGCTTCTGAAACTTACAAGAGAAGGGACTTGGAGATTCAAAGCAGATTCACCTAGTAGTCCCACAAGGCACAATTGTGGGTTTGAAAGAGGAGAAACCAGAAGGAAAATATTATACTATGCTTCTCTCCACGTGTATCAGTGGAAAAGAAGAAGTTGCACTGCTTCCTAGGAATCACAACAGTAGCCTATAGGGAAGATTGTTTAGTGAGGGGCTCCTCCTGCAGAGTTGAATGGGTTGCAAGACTGCAGTAGAAGTATTAAGATGTTTATTGAGAGAATTTTCAAGAATTTGTTTTTCAGTACTAGAACTGAATTGATTGTCGTCCTTCCAGTTAAAAAGCTGCTCCTGTTACCTCAGGTTTTGTTCATTTCAGCAATAAAGCAGGAAATTTGTTACTGCTACACAATTGGAAATCAGAAATCCTTGTCGATGGTACTGTGAATCACCTAAAGATCTAGCAGCAGATCCATATCTACTCAGTGGCCCCTGAGTTAACCAGCTGGCATAGGAAACAATGCTGTAAATGAGGCAATGGCACACTGGAACAAGATAATTCAGACATGTTTTTCAACTATATTAACTGCTAGGCTAAAAACAGAACCATTTGCTTTTTTAAAGCGTTACATTTTGGTTTTGTTCTTACAAGAGGGGAAATTTCTTCACTTAAAACTCCACAGGACCAGTAGAAACTATGGTTCATGTTAACAAAGTGTGAACAGCTGCATTGAGATAGCAGTAATGATGGGGTGAGGGAATCTCTAAAACAAGACTGAGTGCAACTGCAGAAAGCACATAACTAGACGCTGAGTCATGATCAGCCCATCTGCTGTACTTTATGACCTTTTAAAAGTTTTCATTTAGAATTATTGTAGAACATCGGTATGCGGGTTGTCTTGGGGAACACAACCTCATTGCACTAATAGCAATAGCATTACTATCCAATTGAAATTTATGTCCAAGATATATTACAGGGTTTATTACACCAGCAACACCTCAGTGAGGTTTCTTTTTGAGATCTTTGCTCCGTGCTTACAATTTTGATGCTGAATATCTTAGAGGTTTGCAGACTACTGCCAGCTTTACCTCTAACTGTAATGCCTCCAGCTTGCGCTTTGAAAGTGTAAATCTGGCCTGAACTTTGCTTTCAAAAAGCTTATTTATAGTTGTTGTGAGAACTGCATGAGATCAACCTTTTTCATTTTCATTATATCAGTTTTTGTTTTCTTTCCTATATGTGCATTGACTGAGGTTCCAAAAATACTCTTTTCATGATATCATACCTATGTAAAGAAAGATACCGTATTTTTCCATGTATACCACACTACTTTTTTCTAAAATCTTGACACCAAAAATTAAGGGGCGTGGTATACACTGAAGTAAGCCTATTGGGGTGGGTGGGTGGAGGGGAACCCAAACTCACCTTGCTTTTTTCTCTCTGCGGTTTGTTTTGTGCATGATCGGCTCCGTCTTTCCTTGAGATCTCCACCCCACCACCCTCGCTGTTTTCTTTCATTTCCCCATTCTAAACACTCCTCTCTGCTTTGTTGTTGTTGTTGTTGTTGTTGTTGTTGTTGTTGTTGTTGTTTTGGGGGGCAGGATTGGGGTCCATCTTTCCTTGAGTTTTCCACTCTCACCCACTGTTTTCTTTTATTTCTTTGTTCTAAACACTTCTCATTGGGCTTGAGCAGCCCATTAAGAAATGCATTTTTAACATGAAAAGGCATTTTTTAATGGGCTGCTCTAGCCCTATGGAGCCTGATACTGCAAAAAACAAACCTACCAAAGTAGAGAGGAGTGTTTAGAACTGAGATAATTAGAGGTAACAGTGGGGGTGGAGGAGACCTCAAGGAGGATTGGGGGGGGTCTAAAAAGTGGGCATCTACTAAAAGGCGGTGTCTTATAGATGGAAACATACGAGTAAAGTGTAGGGGCCTTCTTAAAGCCAACTTGCATCTTATCGCTTGTGCATAGTTTTGCCTTGGAGTGCAAAATGTCCATTTTTGTTGTAGTTTCAGATTGTCCACATCTTCTAAAATTGCCCGTTTCTCCCACACTAGATCTGCAAATTCAGATCTTGGGCCCTGCACCAGCAATTTGTAAAATAAAGATATAAACCCAAGGTTAAATTGGCTTATAGATTCATTTGCAGATGAGGTGTAGAGAGGAGTGTGTGCACGTATGCATGAGCACATACACACAAAGCTAGTACAAAAAAAATCTGGGTATCCCATGAGATTATCCACTGCCAGCCCTGGATAGAGTTATTATACGACTCCCTTTTGCAATTCAGATAAAGTTTTCTAAAAATGTGATGTGTCAGTTCCTTGCAGGAAAACATCCCCACCAAACTTCTTCTTTTTTAAATAACAGAGCCCCCAACGTGCTCCCCACAGCACTTCACATGTTTCACAGGGGAGATTGATTGCATTCCTGTCGCCTGGCGCTGTGATGGGTTCACAGAATGTGAAGATGCCAGCGATGAGAAGAATTGTCCTGTGTGTTCAGAGTCCCAGTTCCAGTGTGAGAGCGGACAGTGCATTGACCGAGCCCTTCAGTGCAATGGAGAACCAAATTGCCAGGATAGCTCCGATGAAAAGAAGTGTGAAGGTATGATTGTTTCCAGCAGAGGAGGATGAACAGCTGTATAGATTACAGTGACCCCCTGCTGATTGCAGGGGTTAGGGACCTGACCCGACCAGCGATAAAGGAAAATTCGTGATATGCGGATGCTGGGTCGGGTCAAAACCGGAGGTCCTGTCTGGGGCCTTCTGCATTTACCTTAGGCTTGGCACTACCCTGAGTGGGTCTCTGACGGGTTTCCCGGGCCTGTCAGAGGCTCCAGAAGTGGTTTCGGGCAATCCAGAAGGGACTTCCAATTTTTCGGAAGTGACTTCCGGTTCAGCAGAAACCACTTCTGGGGCCTGAAACAGACCCAAGAAGCCCATTGGAGGCCCGCTCAGGTAAGGTAAATGCAGGGTGCCTGAAACAGCCACACAGCATGGAAGCCCATGAAGATCATAAAGCACTGGTGTAATTTGACTCTATTATTATCCATTCTTGCCAACTGTCTTCCTCCTTAAGACAGTGATGGTGAACCTTTTAGAGACCGAGTGCCCAAACTGTGATTCAAAACTCACTAATTTTTCGCAAAGTGCCAACATAGCCATTTAACCTGAATACAGGTGGCTGTGAAGGGGCGATGTTGTGTGCCCACAGAAATGGCTCTGAGTGCCACCTTTGGCACCCGTGCCATAGGTTCGCCAACACTCCTTAACATAATCAGCTGATGTATTGACACCCAGTTATAATACACTGCAGCAATCAAAACGAAGTTACCACTGTCCCTTTGATACTATGTAATGTCCCCAGACTAGGAGGAAGCACAGAAATGCACATTCTACTTAATGAAGAAAATGGAAAGAGCAGTGGTATTTGATGATATCCCTACATTCACTTTTTTTTTTTTAAAAAAGGACTTGTATAAAGACCACTATTCTCTATCCTCCTTGTCGCCCCACCTTCTAACATTGGTAGACCTCAGGTGCTCCTCTGGCTTTGGAAGCTTCAGAAGGTGCTGCTCTCGTAATTTCAAGCATGTTACAGTATTACAATACAAAGAGCTGGAAATCATAAGAACTGAGTGTGGTATTATTTCATCCCATTTCAAGCACTCACTTCTCTGCATTTTTATGCTGAATTTTTATTGCCCTCCTATTTCAGTTATTCTTCTAATTCACTAATTGTGGGTAATTGCTACTTTTCCAGTGCTTTGTTTAACAGATCACTTCCGATGTGCCAGCGGGCAATGTATTGGGAAAAACAAGAAATGTGACCAGCACTTCGACTGTAGTGACAGCTCTGATGAACTCGGATGTTGTAAGTGTGAAAATTTTACAGTTTGATATGGAGAAGGTAGGAAAAAACTGTAGAGATCTTAACATAATGGTAAACATGGCTGTGGAGATGGTAATGATTCAAATATCACACTGTGATTCTAACTTTTTGGAGCCATACTCCATCCACAACTTAATGCTGAAAAAATGCCATGTTTGTTAACTATCTTATGCCAACATTTCTGTTCCTTGATCAAACAGGAGCATAAAGGTAAACTATGCCGTGCCATCTTCTGAATAGGACTTCTGGAGTCTGCCATTTTGCATCATTCATATGACTCTAGGTCAGGAACATGTGCTCCAGCTGTTGCTCTTCTCATTTATCTCAGAAAAAGCTGAAAGAGTTTAATCATCATCATCTGGATTTGGCTACTATATTTCAGGACATGTAGGAAAAATCAATCATCTGTTATACATGCATGATCTAAAATGATATGCAAAAAGTTCCATGTAGATAGAATCACTCCTAAACACGGTGAATATTTAGCGAAGATGTTCAAATGAAATTTGGAATTGACAAATGGGCAGCTCTGTCCATACAACATGGCAACATCCAAAAACCATAGACTGGGAACCATTTAAAAAAGAAACCAAAGGCTTGATCTTTCCCACACAATAATGAGCACTCCAAACCAATGTGATAAAAGCTAAGATTCAAGTAATAGGTGCCAAGAGCAAATGTCGAATCAGCCAAGAAAAAAGATCAAACTGTGTCACATCTCAGCAGTGACTGTCCAAAGACTGTACAAACAGGTTACTAAATTAGACATGATATAAAGTAGGCCTGCCCAACAGGTAGACCGCAGGCCACTGGTAGCCCACGATGGGTTCAAAAGTAGCCCACCGACCATCAATTAAAAACAGCGAGAGGATAAGTTCTCCACCCTCCTTCCCCCATCCCAAGGACCACCACTGCCCCAGGAAAGTTCTGGGTCTGCCAGCCCATTATCACAGCCGAGCAGGGCAGTTTAAGGGCCATGACTAACTGAAATCTGTTCCCTCCAGAACAGATTAATTGGTTTTCAATGCATTCCTATGGGAAACCGCTGTTCTACTTAACAAAAGTTTTTACTTATGAACATGTACTTGGAAAGGATGAAATTCATAAGTAGAGGTTTTAGTGTAGTAGCCCTCAGGCACTTTGGGTCGTAAAAAGTAGACCTCGGCCTTTTCAAAGTTGAATAGCCCTGATATAAAGTGACCAAATTAGTGGGCTTGGTATTATACAAAAAAATATGCCAGCTTCCAAAAACTCATGGGAAAATCAAACAGAAAAAGTGTCAGAAAATGATGAAGTCAAGATACTGTGAGATTTTGGGATCCAAATTGATAGACACTTTGAACATAACACACCAGACATAGTAGTAATAGAATGTTTGCAAAGGAAATGTTTGGATCATTGATATTGCAATTCCAGGGAATGCCAAAGTTAAAACGAAAGAATTCGGAAAATTAACAAAATACAGAAGCTTGGCAATTGAAGCATCTTGTTTGTGGACTTCAGTGGTCTCTGTAGTCATTGGGGCTTTGGGAACAATGTCAAGGAATTTTACACAATATTACAAGAAGTTGCAGATCTCAGAAATAACACAATCAGAGCTTCTAAAAACAGCAATTAGGAATGGCATACATATTTAAGAGATACTGTACTCAGTGGTTTTTTTGTTAAATCTTGTGTCTGTTTTATAATACCCATCATGTTTAATAATAATAATAATAATAATAATAATAATAATAATAATAATAATAATAATAATAATAATAATAATAATAATAATAATAATAATACACACTGTATGAATTATATATGTAGGGCCTGAAATTAAATCTAAACAAACAGTTCATTGTATTATAGATGGATTTTCTAAATTATTTTCATTGCATATAACAAAAATACATATTAATATTCTTATTTTTCTCTTACCTTTAGATACAACTGAAGAGCCAGCCCCACAAGCCACCAATACAATAGGTTCTATCATTGGAGTGATTCTGACCGTTTTTGTAGTTGCTGCTATATACTTCATTTGCCAGAGGGTGTTGTGCCCACGCATGAAAGGGGATGGTGAAACAATGACCAATGATTATGTGGTTCATGGACCTGCGTCTGTACCTCTAAGCTATGTGCCTCACCCAAGCTCTCTCTCTGGATCTCTTCCTGGTTAGTCTTTAACCTGCACATTCATTTCTGGACCTCTCATATAAATACCCTGCCTGAAAGTGATGCAGGTGAATTGCATGTGCTAACAAAGCAAATCATAATGCTGCATTCCCAGATGGGTCATTCTTGGTTTGCAGAATTTGAAATCCAAACTCTCAGATGTAATTTTTTTGTAAATGAAAGTATCAAGATTTTATATACCATTCTCTTTTTTCATGGTCATAAGTTCAGGTTCATTAAGGGATAAAGTCACAATTAGCAATACCAATTAATAATGTGCCAAAGATTTGTAGTTGGCTGGTATGAGTGCTGCTGAGAGGTTATTAAGAGAAAATCTATAGACACTGTCAACTGGTAGATGGGACTGCCATATTGAAATGAACTTTTAAGCAGGGCTGTGGAGTTGGAGTCGAGGAGTCGGAGTCGGAGGAAATGTTGGGTACCTGGAGTTGGAGTCGGAGTCGGCAAACAATGCACCGACTCTGACTCCGACTCCTAATAAATTTAGATTGGAATTTTAAAAAAGCAAGTTTTAATGTCCCAATTCACAAAAAGTTATAATTAATGACTTCTCTACTGTAAGAATAGTATTGAGGCCTCCAGGGCCCTGGCTTATTGCAGGCCAGCGGCCACCCCCTTCGAACCTTACCCTGCATGGCTTATTAAATCTGCGGGAGGGAGTATGACTGAGTGGGCTTCCATTATTTCCACTGCCTCCTTCAGGGAGGGGGTCTTTCCCTCTTGCCTGAAGGAGACGGTGGTGAAGCCCACCCTAAAGAAATCTGCCCAGGCGTCAGGACGAATTGGCCAACTACTGTCAGATTGCCAACGTCCCCTTCCTGGGCAAGGTCATCGAGAGGGTGGCCGCCATCCATATCTAGTCGTTCCTGGAGGAAGAACAAGTCCTTGGCCCATTCCAGCCTGGGTTCAGGCCGTATCGGGGGACTGAGACAGTCTTGGTTGCACTGCAAGATGACCTCCTCTGGGGGGCTGACAGGGGTTGCTCTACCCTGTTGGTCCTCCTGGATTTGTCAGAGGCCTGTGATACTGTCGACCACAGGATCCTGCTGGACTGGCTTTCCGGGGTGGGGATGGGGGCCACATCATTCAGCTGGACCCGGTCCTTCCCTTGCTAGGGATGATCAAAAAGGGGATTGAAAATAAAACAGCCAACATTATAATGCCATTATACAAAACAATAGTAAGGCCACACCTGGAGTATTGTGTACAGTTCTGGTCACCGCATCTCAAGAAAGACATAGTGGAACTGGAAAAGGTGCAGAAGAGAGCGACTAAAATGATTACTGGGCTGGGGCACCTCTCTCATAAGGAAAAGCTAAAATATTTGGGGCTCTTTTGTCTGGAAAAAAGGTGCCTGAGGTGGGGGGGGTATGAATGAAATGTACAAAATAATGCAGGGCATGAGTAAAGTGGATAGAGGGAAGCTCTTTTCCCTCTCACAAAATACCGGAACTAGGGGACATACACTCAATTTGAGGGCTGGGAGAGTAAGAACAGACAAAAGAAAATATTTTTTCACCCAGCGCGTTGTTAGTCTGTGGAACTCCCTGCCACAGGATGTGGTGATGGCATCTGGCCTGGATGCCTTCAAAAGGGGATTGGACAGATTCATGGAGGAAAAGTCCATCACAGGTTACAAACCATGATGGAGATGTGTAATCCCCAGGCTTAAAACCGGGGTCTCATGCGCTCCCAAACACATCTGGTGGGGCCACTGTGAGATACAGGAAACTAAACTAGATGGGCCTTTGGCCTGATTCAGCATGGCTCTTCTTATGTTCTTATGTTCTAAGACCAGCCCCAGCGTGTGCAGCTTGGGGAGGGGGAACTGTCAGCTCCCTGGGTGCTCCCTTGTGGGGTCCCACAGGGGTCGGCTTTTCCCCCAAGGAATGTATAAAATACATTCACATATTAATACAGAGGAGTCAAAGTCGGAAGTACAAAAAACTTAGGAGTCGGAGTCGGAACATTTATCTACCGACTCCACAGCCCTGCTTTTAAGTGCATTAAATAAAACTTGAGGCTCTCTTTTTTTAAAACTGCTGAATACCTTCAAGATGGAACATGTCTCTTCCATCTCCTCATGGCACAGTGGTTAAACAGCTGTACTGCAGCTTAAATTGTGCTCACGACCTGGGGCTCAATCCCAGGTAGCTGCCTCATGGTTGACTCAGCCTTTTATCCTTCTGAGGTTGGTAAAATGAGTACCCAGCTCGCTGGGGGAGGAGGGGCAATGTGTAGCCTGCGTTACTGAATTGTAAACCACCCAGAGAGTGCTTTAAATGCTATGGGGTGGTATGTAAGTGGAACACTTTACTTTTTTACTGTGGCTCTTCCTTTATGTAGATGAAGTTCACCAACCTTGCCAGCAGTACCACTTTCTAATTATTACAGTTCATGTGGACCTAGACCACTTTATCCTCCACTGTCATTAAAAACATCATTGTCAGGAAATCACAGTGATTTATTTATTTATTTATTCAATTTGTATACTGCTCATCTGACAGGAAGCCACTCCTTTTCCCCCTTTTCTGTTTTTAGGAATGTCCCGTGGCAAATCTATGATCAGTTCACTCAGTATTATGGGTGGAAGTAGTGGACCCCCTTATGACAGGGCTCATGTTACCGGAGCATCGTCCAGTAGTTCTTCAAGCACAAAGGGTACTACTTACTTCCCTCCGGTAAGTCACTTCCAAAACACGATTCTGTCTAGTGTGAGTGGCACAATAGAGTCTAGATCTGAAAGTTTAATGGTGAAATATGTGGTACTGCAAACAAAAGAGATGCAGTTGGGTAATTATTGTAGCAAATGTGTGTCTCTAGTTCTGGGCCAATAAAAATTAACTGAATGTGTTAATGTACAAAATGGATGCATTAGGCATGGAGTGGTCATTCTTTTTCGTCCATCAACTCTTCGCATCAATATCGATTTTTTTGTCTAGCCTACATTATATTATATTGTTTCACATTTCATACATAATACCCAACAATACAATCATTTGTATCTGCTAGATTTTTGAAGTGAGGACTCCCTGAGGACAGTTGTGCAGGCCCTCATGATCTCGAGGATCGATTACTGCAATGCTCCCTACATGGGGTTGCCCTTGACCCTTATCTGGAGACTCCAACGGGTGCAGAATGCGGCGGCCAGACTGGTGGTGGGCGCGCGTAGATACGACCACATCACCCCAGTTCTGGTTCGCCTGCATTGGTTGCCCATGGCCCTCCGGATAAGGTTCAAGGTCCTGGTTTTGGTTTACAAAACCCTCCATGGCTTGGGTCCTGAATACCTGTCAGAGCGTATCTCCCAAAGGTCAACTGAGGCCCGACCCACTAGAATGTTGCAGGCGCTCTCACTCCGAGTGGCCACACCCAGGGAGGCGCAGAAGATGCTTACACACAACCGTGCCTTCTCTGTGGTTGGCCCCTCGCTTTGGAACCATCTTTCGAGTGAGTTGCACCTTGCAGTCCCTGCCCGCCTTCAAAAAAGCACTTAAAACCATGCTTTATCAGGAGGCATTTGGTGACCTTTAATTTACTCCCCCCTCCCTTTTGATGCCTCTTGCCGTTAATTTTCTTTCATTATTGTACTGCCTTTATTTTGTGCTGTTTTGCTGTTTTAATTCAATTGTTAATAAAAATAAAAATAAAATAAAATAAACAATTTACTGCAAAATTAGTAATGTGTGAAAAGCTAGGATAACCATTCTGACCTAGCTAGGGGATTGAAAATGAACTGTGACCACTCAGAAATTGGGATCAAACATCATGTTCACTCATACCTAATTAGAAAAGGTCTGGTCATATTTATTATCGTAATCCCTTGTAATGTGGTGCTTTACCTCTTGGCAGAGTAACTGTCTAGAATGAATCAAATGATACATGGACAAGTATAAAAGTGATGCTGTACAAATATTCTTGTACTATTAAGTTTGTAAGTGACGTCTAGAACTACTGTGTAAGCATTTATGAGACAATAAGCACTCTTCTTAAAGAGTGTATACTTTTACTCCCATGGTACTGCAGCCTTAATAAACTGAAGTGGATCTGGGTCTTATGAGTACTGTCTAGGTGCCTACTAATATTACTGACATGAAATAAAAGTAATATAGAAATCCAATCTTGTAATATCAAATGACTAAAAATCAGTAGTACATAGAAGGAGTGCTTTATAGTGCTGCCCTCAGTAAGGATGGTGTTCCAGTGTTTCAAATGTTTTTCAAACCTTGTTTTGTTAAAATTAAATCTTTCTCTTTCTGTAAGATTTTGAATCCTCCTCCATCACCAGCTACTGAGCGTTCTCATTATACTATGGAATTTGGTTATTCCTCAAACAGCCCTTCAACCCATCGATCTTACAGGTAATGATGCTATCACCAGTTTTAGATCTTGTTGCAGCCTTACATATAAGTCTACAAACCCTACCTAGGTGTCTTGATAGGTTTTACTAACCTGTCTGTGCACACTTACCATTGTAGTCATTTCTTAAATGCTGTTATCCTAAAGAAAAAAAAGAATACATAGTGAATTTTCCTGTCAACACAACCTCCTGTTTGCCTAACTGGAGGGCATTGTGGCCCAAGGGGCCAGGCTGATAGCTGTTTAGAAGCTTATGTTTACACTGGCTAGTTGAAAGGCAGCTTGAATTACAAGGGTTACAACTCCTCAGCCTTTCTTTGGAATGGTCCATGAGTGATATTTTGACATAAATGCTTGCAAACATCTGAACCAATATTAAAAATTTACCCCCAAAAAGTGAAAATTAAGTAAATATACCTCTCTTTGGGGCGATGCAAATTTATTCTACTGAAGTTGCATCCAATTTCCTTCAATTTGTACAGTATATTTAATACAGAGACGTACAATTTCATTTAACCTGAAAGTCACCAGGGTTCTTAAGGGGAAAACGTCCAGAATATCCTCGATAGCTTGAAATTTTATATCAGTATATCAGAAGTCTGAGGTTCCTTTAAGATACATATTCTTTTTTTCCATTTCTCCCTCCTTCTCCCCTCTCTCCCTCCCGCCCCTTTTTCTTTCCCTACCCCAGTTACAGGCCTTACAGCTACCGGCATTTTGCACCTCCTACTACACCGTGCAGCACAGATTTTTGTGACAGTGACTATGCCCCCAGCCGAAGGGTGATGACAACAGTGGGCAAGGGTTACACCAGTGATTTGAACTATGATTCTGAGCCTGTGCCTCCGCCACCGACACCCCGCAGCCAGTACTTATCAGCGGAGGAGAACTATGAAAGCTGCCCTCCATCCCCATACACAGAACGAAGCTACTCACATCACCTGTATCCACCCCCACCTTCTCCATGCACGGACTCTTCATGAGAAACGGCCTCCCTCCTTTGACTGCCTCCAACCCACCAGTGTAAATACTAATTGCCCCTATTAAGGGGGAGGGAGGACATGAGGCAGAGTATAGTGTGTATAGTTAAAATTGATTATCTGGGGTGGGATGGGGAAGCTGGGAGTGTACAGAAAAGGGGGTAATTGGCAAGGTTATTTATATATTTTCCTAAAAATAAAGTTTGCTGCTTTGTGCCATAAATTTTTTTAGAAAATTTATACAAAGTTTTCTTTTTTATTTTTCCAAATGGAACACAAGAAGATGCCTTAAATCATTGAAGTGACTGAGCACATAGGGAAAGAGAAGGACCAGAGTGTATTGCTATTCAGTGAGCCAAATACCAAATAAATAAAAAGAAAAAAGCTTTTTCATGATGGTGATAATGAAAGGAATGGAACGTATAATGAAGCAGCATCATAAATAAGTGCAAAAAGCTGATTAACCTCTTGTATTTTTAATTCTGGTGGACCAGCAGTTCAGATTAAACTTGCAGAAACTGTCAGGAATAGATAGCATTTGGTACACAAAGGGCTTTACTTTCTGTAAGAAAACAGCTGTCACAGTAATGAAAACATTGATGTTTATACATAAAGTAATTATGAAAAACAGCACCTTTTGTTGAGTTCAGAGCATTTGAATTAGTCCAGCTGCACCGTTTTACAGCTCTGTATTCCCTTCTGGGAATTCTGTCATTGTCATAGCTGTGGTGGCATTTAAGGCTGTGTGTGTTTAAATTATGTGTGTGGTTATTTGTTTGACAGGTGGGCATCTGTATTTTGGCATATGAGATAGAAAATGGGATTGGAATAAGCTTTTGTACTCCTAGCCTGATGCCTTCCTGTTGTAGTTTGTTGAGTCAGGAAGATTCTGCATTCAGATATATGTGGAATGCCTTTGTTACCCCCTGTTCATAGTAGAAGTAGATGAGGGAATGCACAAAACTGAGGTCGGTTCTCTGTCTCAAGTATAATCTTTGGGCCAAATAAGGAATGATGAGACTGTTTTTATGTATATGCCTGCATAAGAACATGTGTGCGTGAGAAAAAGACAATGACTTTTTTTCTGCCAGTATAATATCTCCTATCAGACCAGTTCTATTTCTGTGACAATGACTAAGGTAATTGCACCTGAAAAACTTATCCTCCCATTTCTACAAAATATTTCAGTCCCCACCAAAAAAGTTGTCATATTTTATGCTTCATAAAAATAATAATATAGATGCCATATTTATAAACAATAAAATTTAACTTTGAATTCATAGTTTAATGTAAATGAAATCTTATATTCTTGCAGTACTTTCAGTGTATAGCGATTATTACAGTGTACCATTCATATATATTAAATACTATTTTTAATTAGGAAACATTTAAAATTATTTTCAATCATTATGTGCTCTGCATCAACCAGAATAAGCAGAAATGTGTTCTAACAAATGTAGGTATGTTTCAGCAATGATGCTGAATAAGGCAATCTTTGCAATGTGAGTACATTCTATTACTCAAGTGGCAAAAATTCACTTATGTCCAAACCACTGTGAATGTCAGTTTTCAACATTGTATTTTGTTAGTTTGTTCTGTTTTGCCTGTGCACTTTCAGTCATTTGATATGAACACCAGTTTTTCAATTTATGATAATTTTACACACTGACACAAAGCCACCCCATGAACACTTTTCCTATTTTAATTATCTATGTGACTGGAACTTGCACCTCTTTTGCTGTTTTGGGGCATACAAATCTTTTATTAAGGCTTCCATGCGGTTTAGGCTTTGGAAAGTACATATTTTCAAAGAACACAGAGAGAACCTTCCTTCTTGGACTGGGCAGGGGGAAAATAATAATAATAATAATAATAATAATAATAATAATAATAATAATAATAATAATAATAATAATAATAATAATAATAATAATAATAATAATAATAATAATCTTTGAAGTGCAGAGCTGCAGTGGACCCTATAGATCATTGAGTCCATCCCCTGTCAAGGAGGCACAGTGAAGAATTGAACTCCCAGCCTCTGGCTCTGCAGCCACAGCCCCAAGCCACTGAACTATCTATCAGTTCACTCATTTTTAAAAGACTTTAGGAAAGGTCAGTGCCTTATAAGAGTTGCTTCATGCATTATATATCAGGCCATTTTATTAGTCATGTGCATCTGCAGAAATGTATTAATCTGCTGAACCAAAGCAGGAAATTGAGATGGTGGGATCAGACAGCAGGCACAGAATGGGGAGTACAAGTTACGTGCGCTCCCTCTTGTCTCAGCATTGTTTATCTGGAAACACAAGTTGTCCTATCTCCCTTTGTTTGCTGTGGGAATGCCATTGTAGCCACAATATCAACAGTTGGTATACAATAGATGAAGCAGCCCTTTTTACCATTAACAGAATAGAGCAGTGATGGCGAACTTTCAGAGACCGAATGCCCAAACTGCAATTCAAAACCCAGTAATTTTTCACAAAGTGCCAATACAGCCATTTAACCTGACTACAGGTGGCTGTGAAGGGGCGATGTCAGGTGCCCACAGAAAGGGTTCCGAGTGCCACCTTTGGCACTCAGAGCCCTTGGGTTGCAAAAAGGGAGACAGTAAGTCAAATCAAATGTTTAAAAGTAATATTAACAAGTGGCACATTAATCTTAAGCACATTGTCCAAAATCCTTTCAGAGGACACAGACTTGATTATTGACTTTATCCCTTACACACTGAGGTGTGTGACCCTGTACACAACAGATAATGCCTGTGGTGATTTCTTAACTTGAAGCAATTTGACCTAAATGTTAGTGTTGTCATTACATCAGTGTAATTGTGCAAGAGGTTTTGGGCCATCAGAGGCAAAATTCACTGAGTTTTTTGCACTTTATTTCCAGAGGAATATGTGCCAGGATTGCAACTCAAGTTTAGAATTTTATTCACCGGCTTGGTTCCAAAAGCCTCCTTGCAGAAGTTCTGCAAAAAATATGAGTTAAATGAGCTCTGCTTGAAATCCTTGAAGACCTTTCTGTTGTTGCCCTTTGGTTGTTTGAACAGGAATGACCTACGAGGAATTTCCTGGAGATGGATGTTGCATTGTAAATGATAAGAAAGTTCAGTGCAATAGCCCATACAGGAAGACACAGTGGAGGTTCAACAGAGGCTGGAGTGCTGATGTAAAGCAACCCCTTAGTTGTTTACATCTTTAAATGTGCATCATTCTGACAGGGAGTTAGCATGTCTAAGCTTGCACTAGGGAATTCAGAATACAGTATTGCTTTATTTTATCCCATTCCAAATGTTTGTATACTGTTGGCAACAATCTTTTCTTATTGCAAAGTGTGTGTTTGTGCCAATGTCTCTTATGAGGTGGTTGAGCTTATGCTGTCGTATCTTCTTTCTAAGAGAGAAATAGAGAGAAATAGGGTTCTTTGCCCCCTAAGCAGATTCTTTGAGGAGAACTCACTCATTGCTTTTGGATGGCAAGCAGTTTCCAATTTCAACAGCATACACATCATAAAGCTGGAAAGAAAAATGTTAAAATGTCAAATTCTGCTGAAACTAATGCAAGCCTTGGTTTCTGCTGAAACTAATGCAATAAATAAATAAATAAATAAATAAATAAATAAATAAATAAATAAATAAATAAAGGCTGCAAGTCATCAACAGCCAGATCTTCAGATCAAATGAGAGGAAGAGTCAGACATTAAAATAAAGTTATTTACTTGCAGCCCCATGTGCCTAACATAGTTTGAGTACAACATGTTTTGCATTAGAGACAGTTACTATTTCTCATTTCCAACAAGGAGTTCCTTTGTCTTGGGAGAGCTCTTCCAGATTTTCCCCAAGATCCTGTTGTCCACAGACATTTTCCAGCTTTATGCTACTCTTCCTGTCCCATCAACATCTGTTTTGGTTAGGGAAAGCATTGAATGAATTGGCTGAGTCCTAACTAGAATGACTGAGGGTTGGCTGATCTGACATTTGGACTGCCAAGGCTCTACTGAATTTAAATCCTTCCCAACGTAGGGATGCCGGAAGGTATTAGAATTATCCTAACCCTAACATAACTTTGTGCTAGTATAGAGGCTCTGAATCACACAGTTGAGAGGTTTGTGGCTTTGATATAACAAACCTCTTCCCTCCCTCTCTCCCATTTTCGGCTCTTCTGTCAGCTGATCTTAGCTAGCACAACAGTTGTACGAGCAGAATTGATGTCTGCCAACAGAAAGGCATTGTGCTGGCATGATGGCAGCTGAGTTGGCAATAGGGTGTTCTCCCCATTCCAAGCCACCTGCAGCCAGAGTATCTTTAAGTTTGGATTGGGCTATGAATCAAAAATTAAATCTTGAAAGAATAATGTGACTTTTTAATGCCTGGCTATGTGCTAACAGGAATTAACTCTAATTCTGCAGAGGGACTGTAGAATTGAGTAGTTTGACTTCTGCTGATTTTAGTAGGAGATGAATGAACACAAAATAAATGGGACAGAAAATAGATTTCTAGTGGGATCATGTCTATACCTTCAGTACCTTAAAGTTGAACTCTTAGATTTCAAGGGCAAAAGCACTTGTAAGAGCAATTTCTCCTTTTAATAGAGCCATACTTTCCTATGGTGTTTGCCTCTAAAGTTGCATCTAAAATCAAAGTGTGAAGCAAGCATAACTCCCATATTTGCCCTACTGCTGTGTTAACTTCTAGTACCTTGATTTTTGTATGAAAATACTTCAGATAAAGGCAGTCAGTGTAAAATACATTAAGGAATTTGCCAGGCATCCTCTCAAACATTAATATTAAAAAAGAAGAGGAGAAGAAAAGAGATTGGAGGCTTCCTCTTCAAGTGAGTGTCAAAAATAACTATAATTAAATTTTAAAGGGAAAGAAAGAGTCAAGCTATCTTCCTGTATGAAGAGAATACTGTATATCATAAGCTGAACACACCTTGTTTCTAAGTGAAGGATCTGGTGCTGCTTTAAAACTTTTAAATATTTTGTTTAGGTTTTGTAATTTTTATTCTGTTTGTTACTGTCTTTTTAAAATCAAACTTGTATGTTCATAAATTTCTGTATGATGGTGCTTTGCAAGGATGTATTATAATGACCAACATTTGGTCAGCTCTACTCACTCATTCACTAACACTTTTTTGTATTGTAAAATAAAAAGTGCTTTATTTGCAAGGTGTATATAACCCTTGTACAAAATCCCTGACCCTTTTTTTCAATTATTACAGTACATGGACTTGTAACAAATAAAATGTTGATTTTTTTTTATAATAAACTTGAGTGGTGATTTTTTTATTGTACTAATCCGGAATGAAATGTTTTATTTATATTTTTCCAATTCACCGGGTACAGTGTCTGTACTGTATGTGACATATAGCAAAAAATAAAGAGTATTATGACACATTTAATGCTTTTTAATGGCTTACAGTCATATTCCTCAGAAATAAATCAAGGAGCCATAATAGTTTGGGGTTTTCTTTCCTACCACATATTGAGGGAGACCTAACATATTGGCCATATTTTTGAATGATTTATTACATCTAGACCTGAAATGTATAGTGAATTAGACTTCAGCATCACTAATTCCTCTGTTTTTGTGCATTGCCAAATAAGTCAATAAAACAAGCATCAGCATCTTGCTTAGTGGCATTTTGTGAATAGACAAAGTGATACCATCCAGGCATTTTAAACTGTAGAAACAGAAATACAGTATCCCACATTCCTAAACCAAAGGTGCTTTGAAGAATGTTTCTATAATACTTTCCACTGGGGGCATTAATCCCAAAAGCAAAAAGACATGTCACAACATGTAATTTTTCTTTCCACAAGAAAAAGGCAACCCTAAGGCATGTTTTGAATTTATTAGGATTTTGGATTTCATGTGAGAGATTCATATGGATAATATAATTTGCTGTCGGGTGTTGCAAACAAATTTCTTGCGTGACTTCAGATGAACCCATTGTGGGATAATTTTAAGTTTATACAAGTATTGGGCTGGATGTCAATAATTTAAGTTCCCAGACTGCTGTGGCATTTTAAAGATGTCTAACATATATTTTATTCAAGGCCCTAAATAATACTCTGCAACAGGTTAAGTGCCTGGATCAGAAATCTGAGGAGGATTACTGTGCAGGAGACTAACCAAAGTGCTTGTGCCTCTCAGGGAGGGACTGTTGAATGCCTTACCAAACAACTAGGACTGCCTCTGCAACAACATTTGTTCCATAGAAGGTGATCCCAAACAACAGTCTGACACGGGGAATTAAACCCCACTTCTACTTATTTGTTCTAAGTATTAAGTACTTTTATTTGACTTGAGTTGTCCACTTTTGATTTCGATAAGACCGCCCCCATGGGCTATCCACACATGTTGAATGTTTATTAAATGTAGCTGCTGGAGACATTGGAATGTTTTCCATCCTTTGCTAATGCTGATCTTTACAGGTGTGAAAGCGCAAGAAGGCAGATCTGTGCAGATTCTGATTAACTGCCTCAAACAAACTTCCTCTCAACGACTCCAAGCTGGTCAGGCCTTGATGCAGCAGAGCAGGCTCAAATCATAATGCCTCCTCCGCCATAATTTATGGTTTGGATGATGTTTTCATGATGGTAGACAGTGTCCTTTTTATGCCAGTTGTTAGCACTGTGTGCTCTTTCCAAATAGTTCAATCTTTGTTTCATCACTCCACAAAGCATTCTGCCAGTACCACTGTGGAGTGTTAATGTGCTTTTTATAACCCTTTCCAGCTTTATGTAAATCCACAATTCTTGATCGTAGATCCTCTGAAAGCTCTTGTTGGTGAAGCATGGCTCACCTAAACGTATTCTTGTGCAAAGCAAACTCAAAAGGTTTGAGTTGTTTTTATCAGTCAGCATAGCTCTTAAGTCCACACCTCCAAATTCATTTTCCTAATAAGAATCCAGGTATGTTAATACCTGATTCCAATTGGCTTTTTTGAGCTCAACTCAAGGGTTCACTTTCCCCACATGAATACTGAATGAGTGCATTCAATAAAGCCATGAAAGATTAGGAAAAATTGTGTTATTTTAAGCAGATTATATTTATCAATACACTTCACTTAGAAGATCAGGTCCCTACATTGATGCATGACACCATGAAATTCCAAAAGGTTCATATACTTTTTATTTCCGCTGCACTTACTGCAGAGCTCATGTTCTCAGTTATCCCAGCATCACTACTAGTTGGTGCTCTATGAAATTTCAAAGGCAACTCTTTAGAGCCCACTTCTCTGCAATGCTGCTCCACATGTGCCCCAACCAGATGTAAAAGTCATCACGTAAAATCCTACAGCCGCTAATGCTAACCAAAGTACGTTCTTCTCCCTAGTGTGACACATCTGTAGTGATGTGCTGCGGTATGAAAAACCTGTCTTTTGAAAACGCATAACTGGATTCCAAGGTGGGATTTCTGATATATCTATGGTGAGACAGGTGTCCTTTGTACCCTCTTCAGTAGGTTTGAACAAAGCAGAAAAATGCTGTGCCCAAATATCTGCTGAGATGTTACAGCACGGTAGATTAGAAGAGGGTATCTGTCCCAAGAGCCCAAAAAAGCTTTGATTTGTTCCATTTCACACAGCACAACGTTAACTGTAGTTCCGATATATCCAGATGCCGCATGACTTGGGAGGGAAAAAAAATACAGATCCTCATGCTTTTTAAAACAGCCATCAAATTCCTACATCTCATTTAACCACAGCACGTCCTTCATGATGGGTTCAACATGACACCGATCAAAATGAATTTGTGACCTGCCTTTCAGATCTTCCTCTCAACCCTCCCCTTCCCTTCAGTTCATACTGTATGCTACGACTGTTTCTCCTTAGGATCATACTCCTTAGGGGAGCACTGTGGGTTCTGTGACTAAGAAAATCCGTGAGGTGAATGCAAAAAGCTTCTATATTTACAATTCTTGGATACAACTAAAATTTCATACCTCTTTGCTTAATTACTTCCCAGACAGTTTTTTCTCCCGAATCCCTCTAGGCCAGTCCAGCCGTTCAGTTCTGCACAGTTAGACGTGAGTGAGATTTCTGATTCTGGTAAGACCCTTGGAAAACATGCATGAACACTGCTAGAAAAGCAGACCATGGGGCAAAGTATGTGTGTGTGTCGTGGTGGTGGTGGGGGGTAGAGAGTATCATTCACCCTCCCTTTGCATCAGTGAACTGGTAGATTCCCTCAAGAATTTGAGAAGTAGCAACACAACTAATCTGCCCTTTGAAATACAGCTAAGGAATACATGGAATACTGCATTTGGAATACGGAGACATTTACTGACTCTCCCAGCAAACCATGCTAGTGTTCAGTGTTGAAGGGAAGGCTTTCAGTTTGAGGCATTCCCTCTTCAGCCGCCAGGACAGTCCTAGGCCTATATAATTATAATAGCAAGCAAGGATAGCTATGTTCAGTTCTCTTGTTACATTTCTTTAAAATCAAATGTTGCTTTAAGACTGTCACCTCCAGTAGCCCTGTAGCTGTCTGGGGAGTTCTGGAAATTGTACTGTATTCCAAACACAAATCAATGCCCCTGTACTTTAAATAACTATTTGTTAAGAGACATTTATGTGGGGTGATTTCTCCCATATTGGGAAATGGGTGGCAGACAGCTGCATTACATTTATTCTTTTAACGCATCATCATCATCATCATCATCATCATCATCATCATCATCATCATCATTATTATTATTATTATTATTATTATTATTATTATTATTATTATTATTATTTCTTCTGAATTGTAGTATGTTATACTTGTTAACTGCCCTGAGTTCCCATTTGAGATAATCTGGCGGTATATAAATATAAAAATAAATAAATAAATGTTGGAATATTTCCCACAAACTTTTAAAAAACCCAATCCGAACTTTACCCAACCAAGTTTGCAGGCAAACCCAGGGATGGAGAAGTTGCAGGCCCGCAACCTATTTCCATGCAGGTGCCAAGGTTCAGACCTCCCACCACCAAGTACCACCACCCAACACTTCATGCTTCCTCACTACATTGTTAAGAAGGAAAAGGAAAGAAAGGGAGAGACAATGATGTGCCGTGGTCATGCTATTTGTCAGAACAGCTCCTACCACAGAGCACTTCCCCTGTAACGCTCGTTCCTCCCAGGCAGGTCATCTGAGGATGCTGACCCTGAAGGAAGCCTGGAAAATGGCTACTAGGAATCGGGCTTTTCAGAGGTTGCAACACGTTTATGGAACCAGCTGCCCTCTGAGGTTTGCCTGGCCCCTTACTCTGCAGGCCTTTAAAAGGCAACTGAAGGCCAACAGAGGTATTCATAAATACTGAAATAATTCAAATAAATTGATTTTACTAGCATATTACAAAAGGTAGCCTTCTTGCAGCTTAGTAAACATTTCATTTTCCAACCCAAAAAATCCACACTCCCCAGGCAAATAAATAAATAAATAAATAAATAAATAAATAAATAAATAAATAAATAAATAATCCATGCTTCCCTGTGCATCTAATTGGAACAGTATATAAATTGAAGAAATAAATAAATGTAGCTGGATGTTTGAAAACCAATTTCAAACATGCTAAGTAAACCTGACTTTAACATTGTGTGTGTTTGTGTTTACGCATAGCTACACACTTAGTTGGTCTGCTTACTTGTTTCCCTTCTAGCAGCAGAAAGTAGCAAAAATTCAGGTTACACAACTTGTTCAATGGAAATTGGTACAACTACAAATGGATTATTAGGCTCCTCACTGGTTTCCTCTAGTTCTTCTTTCATATGACTTTGAAATTTATTTAAAATTTCACTTACGACATTGGTGACCCAAGATAACTGTCACTAGCTAGCATTTGCATCAGTGCAAAATCTTAAAAATAACTGAAACAAACAAAACCAGTGATTAATACAGTTTTAAAACTCAGAAACAAAACACACACTTTAAGAAAAATGTAAGAGAATATCTTTCAGTAAGATTCCCTACAGGTTCTAGTTAACATAATACTCTCCAAGAATGAATGAGCAATTTCCACAGCTTCACACTGCAGCCAAAGGAGCACATGCACAAAACGTCAAGTAGTTTGTTTTACTGTTTTATTGAGTACTCTAAATTTGTGCCATTCATTTTGCTAGAGCTACTAATAGGTTTTTGTCAATTTTGTCCAGTTTCAGGGGCCAAGATTTCTGTTCATCGGTCAAATATTAGATAATGCCATAATTTACCATTCCAGAAATAGAGTGATTGAAACTTAGAGAGTTACTTAGAACCTGTGTGACAAATCAAACAACAACAATAAGTTCTTAAACATCAACCAGTATTCTTGGCTAGCTATCTTCTGTACTGGCTCTTGCCGACAAAAATCCCTCTTATCCCAAGAGAGAGGAAGTAGTGAAAAATAGGTAGATGCTTTTGGATGGCTACAATTTACCATACATCTCCATGCTAACATCTACCTGGCTCATTGTTCTAGCATATTTTGGTCTGATGGTGACTAACAGTCGGAACTGACCAAGGCAGACACTGTAAGTAAATGACAAGATCAACGGCTTTCGTAAATCTCAAAACAATGCAAGTTTTGTGTCAGCTGCACCTCCACTATAATTTCTTTCCACCTGGTGACAAACTTTGCTGCCACTATCAGAATAATGATTAATACTACCACTCATCATGTCATAAACTACTAAGTAGAAGTAAACAAACTAATCACTTTAAATTGATATTGTGACCCATTTGGCAATAAATGTGGATCTTCATCCTCAAATGTTCTCTATCTTTTTAGGTTTGAAACATTACAGACTTGCTTTGTTATTTATTCAGCGTTATCCCATTGAATTTTGGCCAAGAGTTAGGCTTCCTTGAGGGCGTCACTAGGAAGGAAATCAAAGATGAAGAAATAAGGGTGTGTTCCCAGTTGCTTGGTCAGAATACAGAAGTCAGGGACATCCCCCCACAGCAATGTGCATGTAGGGGAAATACACCAAAAGGGGCAAGGAAGAAGGTTAGAGAAACACCTAATTTTTCAAGTCTTTTAAGAACTTAGTAACTGTTTCAAGAACAATGTCACTAAAATAAAGAGGCAGTTTACACAGTTTGGTTTTCCCAGGTAATCACTATTTTTTTAAAAAGTTCTATATTCTAAACCCTCTCCATTTTCACAGTTGTGAGATATTTACCATGGTTCAACACACTTATACATTTCTGCAGATTGCATATCTATATCTTAAATGCTCCCTCTTGGAAAATCTTGCTGAACATATTAAATTGGCCTATTTGGTGGTGGTGGTGGTGGTGGGGATACAAATCTAAAACCTTCTCCTTGGGATGTCAATTTTTGGACAAAGAAGGATTTTCCCCCTTGTTTCTTATTAAACGAATCCATCAGTCATAATTTCTGGTCCTCTAGTTCTCTGGCTCATTTTTGGTTCCAGTTTTATTTCCCTTTTATACTTTTACCTATGTATCTTCAGGCAAATTGTTGAGCCATTTCTCTGCCTAAACCATGGATTGTCAAAGTGAATTACACAAAAGAGCTACAGTGTCACAATATGGGCTGGCTCCAGATATCTGAGGGCACTAGAGTGACATCTTGGGGGAGGCTAGTGCAAATGAAAATGGTGGCAGTGGTTGAAGATGCTTCTTAGTGCGTACTAAGCTTCCCTGCCTATGGGGATGGCAACAAGGGCAGAAAGCTCTGCCCCATCAAAGGCTAAGAAACAAAGTATTCACCATCAACATTAAAACTATATGTTTTTGGAATGGTGTAGCTCCATCACCCAGAATTTCCTGTTGAGAGGAAGAACTCAAAACGAGCCTCACATCAATACTGTATGCTCTCATGGGTCTTCAGACCCCGGCATTCATTCTGCCATGCCAGGTTCTGGGCCTGTGTCAAAATAGTCTGCTAGGATTGAACAACAACAACAACAACAGCATGTCTTCATTGCACGTACCTGGGCATATTGGTGCCCATGTGAAAGAGACAAAACCCCTATTTAGGTGTTTAAAAAGCCAGTTTTCTCAACGGGTTTTCGAGAAGTGTGCCTGGAAAAGGTTCTGCTCACATGTAGGGCCTGCACGTAAGGGAGAACCTTCCCCTTTTCAGACTCTCTATCATGAAGAGAAGAAAGTGACAAACGGTGGAAGATGGTGGTAGGCCCACTTCTCTAAACGTGTCCCAAGAAGAGCCCAAGGATTCTGACACCTGGGTAGAGCTGGTCTGAGGGGGTGGTGTTCCCCATTTGACTCCCCAGATCCAAATGAAGGAACAGCTCCTGAAGAACACATTCTTTCATCATTCCACTTCTTCTTGGTCTGGCAATCCTAAAGCTTTCTCCTGGAAAGAAAGGGGAAAAATGATTCAGTGAGATTTACTCATTTCTAGATGTTTTGGTGTTCACTGTGGGGAAAAGATCCCCATATCCTAGAATGAGCAGGAAGACCAAATACACACGCTCCAAATCAGTTCATATATAGTTTGTCACCAATTAGATCAAATATATCCAGCTAAAGGAGACATCCTGTTCCTTGCGGATCTGTTAAAATGCAGTAAGAACCTCAGAACATGGATGGCAGGGTATTTTCATCTTAGTGAGACATGGAAGATGTACATTCTTGTGTTAACAGAACTCTAGCATGCTGTTTTTCTAAATATAAAGAGAATAACTCTTAAGGCAATTAAGTATATTTATTTATACTTTATATCAGGGGTCCTCAACCTAAGGCCCCGGGGCCGGATGCGGCCCCCCAAGGCCCTGAATCCGGCCCCTGGGACCAATTTTATTTTGGACATCCGGCCCCCAGTGGTGTCTGAGTGGTGGTGGACCGGCCCGCTGTTTGAAAACTTTGAGGACCCCTGCTTTATATCATACATTAAAATTCATTATTTTATATATAAAGCTCATCTGAGTGATACAAGGTCTGTCTGGAAACCAAAACAAACCAACATTTGGTATGTTTAATTTCTAGAAGAGAACATTGAGAATGAAGTGACATGATATCTATCTTCAAATATCTGAAGGGCTTTCATGGGGAAGATGGAGCATTTTTTAATTTTCTGGCTCCACAGCAATTCAATCCAAAATGGAGTAATGGATGCAAAATACAAGAGTGGCCATTTCAAATAAAAATTAGAAAGAACTTCTTGATAGTAAAACAGACTGACTTGGGAGGTAAGTCAATTCCTGTTTACTGGAGATGTTTTTAAAGTAGAGTCCCTGCTTCTGCAAGGAATCCATTTTAATTATTTTTTTTTGGGGGGGGGGTCACTTCCAGTTCTACTATTTTATGATTCTAAGCATGTACTGCGAAGTTTATTGGTGCAGCTAAAGGTGATAGACAAACATCATATGCAGTTTAAGCCATCAGAGGAATAGTTGTTTGGGCCCACCCCCGGAGACTCCTGGATCCTGATCGATTCTGGGAAGTCCTCGGGGACCCTCCTGGCGGCCTGGCTGACGATCTGGTTGACTCCATGGTGGATCAATGGTTTGACAAAACCTCCCGGGCTGTCGACCAGATCACCCCTAGGCGCCTGCTCCGTTGCAGAGCTCGCTCTTCACCGTGGTATACGGCAGAGTTGCGAGCGATGAAGCAAGAATAGAAGAGGCTGGAGCGCAGCTGGAGGAAGAACCGGACGGTGACTAACAAGGCTGCTGTTACAATCCAGACCAGGCGCTATGCTTGGGCGATCAGGGAGGCCAAAACATCTTATTACTCCCTGACAATTAGTGAGGCCTCGAACCGTCAAGCAGAATTGTTCCATGTGGTTCGCGACCTCACTAATCCTGGTCTGGTAAGGCCTCCTCCTACTGATTTCAGTAGTGAGATTTTCGCAGCCTTTTTTAGATCTAAAGTAAAGACCAGTTTCGACTCCTGTTGCTCTAATCTACTCTCAGCACCCCCTGATGCTGCAGCCCCTCGGTCTCCTCGCATGGTTGAGTTTGGGCCTGTCTCCTCACTTGAGGCCTCCAGGGCCATTGCCCATTGCCGGCCTGTGTCCACCCCCTTTGATCCTTGCCCATCCTGGCTTATGAAAGCAGTTGGTGGGAGCATGCCTGAATGGGCTTCTATCATCGCCACAGCCTCCTTCAGGGAAGGGATCTTTCTCTCTCGCCTGAAGGAGACTGTGGTAAAGCCCATTCTGAAAAAAATCTGGCATAGCATCAGAAGAATTGACCAACTACCGCCCGATTGCAAATATTCCCTTTCTGGGCAAGGTAATCGAGAGGGTGGCCGCAGTCCATCTTCAATCATTTTTGGAGGGAGAACGGGTCCTTGACCCATTCCAGTCTGGGTTCAGGCCGGGTTGGGGGACTGAGACAATCTTGGTCGCTCTGCAAGATGACCTCCTCCGGGGGGCTGACAGGGGTTGCTCTACCCTGTTGGTCCTTCTGGATTTGTCAGCGGCCTTTGATACCATCGACCACGGTATCCTGCTGGATCGGCTCTCTGAGATTGGGATCAGGGCACTGTTCACAGTTGGCTCCGGTCCTTTCTTGAGAGCCGTCCCCAGCGGGTGCAGGTTGGGGGGAGTTGTCTGCTCCTTGGATTCTCCCATGTGGGGTTCCACAGGGGTCATCCCTCTCTCCCATGCTGTTTAACATCTATGTAAGGCCGCTGGCAGAGGTCATAAGGAGATTTGGAGTCTGCTGTCATCAGTACGCTGATGACACGCAGCTCTCTCTCTCCTTTTCCACCTCTGCAGGTGAGGCTGTCCAGACCCTCGACCAGTGCCTGGACGCAGTCATAGAATGGACCAGGGCCAACAGACTCAAACTCAACCCCGAGAAGACTGAGGTTATGTTTTTGGGACTTCCCCATCTAGCTATGGAGGCTCTTTTCCCTGGAATCTGGGCGTAGTCCTGGACCCTGCGCTCACCATGGAGGCCCAGGTGGCTGCTGTGTCCAGGACTGCCTTTTTTCATCTTTGTCGAATAGCCCAGATTCATCCCTACCTAGATGGGGACTCCCTCAGGACTGTCGTGCAAGCGCTGGTGATCTCGAGACTAGACTATTGCAATGCGCTCTGCATGGAGTTGCCCTTGACTCTCCTTCGGCAACTGCAGTGGGTACAAAATGCGGTGGTCAGGCTGGTGGCGGGTGTGCGCCGGTTTGACCACACCGCCCCAGTTCTGGCTCGTCTGCATTGGTTGCCCGTTGCGTCCCGAATCAGATTCAAGGTGTTGGTTTTAACTTATAAAACCCTCCATGGCCTGGGACCTGACTACCTGGCAGAGCGAATCGACCAGCGGTCAACATCGGCTCAACCGACCAGGTTGTCGCGGGCGCACATGCTGCAGGTGGCCACGCCCAGGGAGGCTCGAAAAACATCCACCCGTGCACGAGCCTTCTCTGTGGCTGGCCCTATTTTGTGGAACCATCTCCCCAGTGAAGTGTGCCTAGGAGAGTCCCTGCCAGCCTTTTGGAAGGCATTAAAAACTCTGCTTTCCCCCCCGCCGTCTATTATTTACCAGTTGTTTGGTTTTGTTCTTGTATTTAAATTGTTTTACTTAATTAATTGTTTGTTATTGTTATATATTTTTCCTGTTGTAAACCGCCCGGAGTTCCTTCAGGAAGACGGGCGGTATATAAGCCTAATAAATAAAATAAATAAATAATCTTGCTTTAAGCACCAGTGGTGAAAACTGTGTATCTGCCACATTCATCTTTCAGAGTGGAAAGCCAATTCAGTTTTTGAGTAAAAACAGAAGGTTCCTGTTTGGTTACTTCTTCCAAATATTCACATTTCCTCTTACATCAATAGTTGGGTAACCTGTGTTATTTCAGATGCCGGATTGCGGCTCACCTTGGCCCTAGTCAGGATAGCCCTGTTGTGAGAGATGTTGTAGTAGTGCAAAAATATCTAGAAGAATGCACTGGCCTACTCATCAAATCAAATGAAAAGGTGTCCCAGAGTATGTTTCTGTGCGTCAAAGATGTGGCTCACACTAGTAAGGTGGCTCTTCCATAAACTATCCACTGACAAAAGGAAGGGAGTGCCTAACTCACTATATTATTATGGTCAATAATCAGAGGACATCCCAGAAAAATGGAGATGAAGGTCTTGGCAAACTATTTGAGCTCCCTAGACCTAATAAAAAGCATTAAGGAAGAATCTGATCAATTGTTTGGCAACTCTCCTCCCTTCCACTTCAGCCAGCCTCAATGGCAAGACCAAGCAACTCACAATATACTCCTGGATGTAAGCACATAATGGACCACACTTACATTAACCATTTGAGTCTGACATATATCTACAGTATAACTTTTTAACAAGATGTACCCTGGTTGACCTGTCACAAGAGGACAAGGAGAGCCCTGTTGGACGCGACAACCAAAGGCCTATCAGGTCTACCATTTTGTTTCCCCAAAGATCAGCCAGAATACTTGATCAAAACACAAGTAACCCTGTCCCATGATTCCCTCCCGAAACTGCTACTGGAAATAACACAGAAGGTGATATATCCACAATAACTGCCAGCAGTTAGTGATGCTGTCTAGCTGTCTTTTAAAGCTGTCGGAATCTGGCAGATGTCGTAACTTAACCAGAAGGAAGAGTAGAAGAGGGAATGTGTAGAAGAGGCAATAACTGGACCCACAGTGCACGTGACAAGTGTGCAGACCAATATCGTTTCGAAGGGAAATCAATACACAGAGGAAGAAATGAGTTCTCTTACCCAACCACCTTGGCTCTGGATCCAAGGGCTGACATTTTCCTTGAGGTATTTTATTCCAAAGCCAAGCACAATGTTCATGGGATGACTTCCCAAAGTGCTAAGCCTAGTTGCAACCTCCATCGCAAAAGCAATCTTGGTTTCCTGAATGTGGATCTCAGAGTCCATTGTGGGGTCTGCCACAAGAACTTTGCCTATGACCTGGTCAGCCACTCTCCTATAGAATGTATAGGAGGACATCAGGTCTAAAACTTGCCGAAGAAAACTCTTGTCCTTTTCAATCTAGAAATTAAAATATAAGAGATTGAACAGTGTTTGTACACGTGCACAGACCTCACCATCCATGTGGATAACCACACAGCTGATGTATTGTACAGTGGAACCTTGATTTACGTCATTAATCCGTTCCAGAGGTCTAGACTTAAGTCAAACATGACTTAAGTCAAATGAACTTTTCCCATAGAAAGTAATGGGAAAGTGGATTAATCCGTTCCAGATGATGAAAAAGACCCCTGAAAACAGCAATTTAACACAAATTTAACTGGGATAGGAGATTCCTTCCAGGGATGTAAATGAAATGTCTCTTCAGAGAGAGGAGGAGGCAGTGGAATTATAGTCCACAAGTTATACGCCTCCACTTTTTAATGTTCATAGCAACAATGTCTTTAGTTTTACTGATTTTAACCTGATGTTCCAAGCTCTGAACAACTCTATGCTTACCATTAGAGTCCCACAACTGTACAGCTCCCCAACTAAAATGCTTCCATTGTGGAGCAGACTTCTGCAGCCAGATTTTTTACAAGACTGAGCCGACTGTCTAACCAGTGAGGCCAGCCCCGACAGGCCGAGAACCAAGCTCCAGGTGCTCGGAGCTGGCCTCATCCGGAAGAAGGCAGGAGCAGTTTGGAGGCGGCAGAAGCGATGGATTCCAGTGCCTTGCGTCGGGGCTCCGCACTGTAAGTCAAAGCCTGCGACTCAAGTCAAACAGGCCCCTTCTTGCTGCAAGTCAAATATGATGTAAGTCAAGCAGCATGTAAGTCAAGGTTCCACTGTATTGTATTGTATTGTATTGTATTGTATTGTATTGTATTGTATTGTATTGTATTGTATTGTATCGAGTATACTGCCCATCTGGTTGCAAAGGTTCACAACAAAATAAAATGATAACATAATAATGGTTATCCCTCATTCACACCAGCATGGCATCTATTTTGGAGATTGCTCATTTATAAGGTTGCCATAAGTCTAAAGCAACTTGTTGGCACATAACAGCAGCAACACATGCTGAGACAAATCAGTCTTACGTTACCCGTAGGACTTTATTCCAGAGGCATATCTACTCACAAATATATAACTCAGATGTTCCCAATGGTTAAATCCAGCTGTCAGTACCATCTAGAGTTGACTGACTGAATCAATTAGATTTTCATAAGAACTAATTCACCAAGCCCCACTGCTTCCATGTGACGATTCCATTTAGAACAAATGGCTTGATTTGCACTAGAAGTCTCACTGCTCCCCCCCCCCCCACAACTGTTCTGATTAAAGTGGAGCTTGACCATAAGTGGCTTTCTGCAGTCACAGGTCGTCTTTTGAATGCCTGTGGAAACGTTCTCAGGTGCTCTGACCTAAACAGATCCAAAAAAAAAAATCTTATCACTGTTCATGTTCATGTGTCTCCACCTTGTGGCAGAAAAAAAATCTCAACTGTTTTCATATGAGTTCTATTGAAACTCTATTTTAAGAACAACCCATTTCTGTTTTATTGGGACAGGACACTTTATTTTCTAGATGAAGGAGTCTGAAAGTTGAATCATGGCAACTGGACTTCTTTCCTTGTTAGACTGAAATGTTTCACTATTGATCCAAGTAGCTTCTTCAGTCTGACAAAACCTAGTAGGAGACCTCCAATTTATACTCCACCTTGGCTTCATTTCTCATAGATCTGAATAGGTTCCTTAGATGAACAATGGCCAGGGGTGTGTGAAAGTCACACTGTTGCAGCTCCTGAGTTGTTATAAATGGCCTTCCGGGTGGAGGCATGAAGTGTCCAGATTTTTCTGAGGATCGATGAAATGGCCACTGCTAACGACCCATTTGGCTTGTTACAATTTCTACTGACTCAAAATTCTCTGTCAAAAATTACACTATCAGCACTTTGAGTAATTTTTAAAAACCATCTTAAAAGGTAAGAAAGTGGCTTGTTTCATGTAAAAAATATAAACACCTCCAAATATCCCCAAAAGTAATGATTATTAAAGAGTAGATAATGGCTGAAATGGAACTGCACTTAGAGTAGTATAAAGTTATGCCTGTAGTAGTTTGCTGGCATTGTATCCCTGATTGCACAGCTGTCAGTGCCATTAGTTGTGCAAGTGCACTAGTGGAGTGGCTTGCTGGGTATTACTTGATATGAATTTTGCAACAATTGGTAGGACTTTGGCCATGGCTATGCAACAGGATTTTGGTGGGATCACCTCTTCCTTTTTTACACCCATAAGAACCTTAAGTTATATCCTTGATTCCTCAAAGAACAAGATGTCAGCAATGCTATTATTCATAAGACTTTATTTTAAATCTCTGCTCGATTTGTTACCTTTGTTTGCAGTTCATCTCCTGATTTTCTCAAGATGGCAACTATTGTGTTTATTATCTTTTCTTCCTCATCTGGTAAAAAGAAAAGTGTATGTTTTTTAAAAACCACATTAATTAAAATATGATTAAAAATAAGCAAATGCTTAAGAATATCTAGAAAGCAGCACACACCAATCAGCATTATCATTCTGGCCATGGTTAGTGATTGAATACACATTGTTTTTAATATTTATGTAACATTTCCCCAAAGATGTCTATTTTTCTTATCTCGGTCATGTAAGAGGTGATGCAGCCCTGGTGGCACCAAGCAACTCAGATATAGAATGCTGGGCGACATTAAAGCGAGATTACAGAGTATAAGATATAGAAATTCAGCCTGATGGGCACACTTCACTTGAAAGCTTCCTTGGTACCCTGCTAAAAAGGAGAAAAACATCCCAGGTGATTGTGTGCCACTCTCTCTTCCTCTGTTCATACCTACTTTCTATTACACACCATATATCTGTACATCATATATATTAACAGACTGGTATTACATGAATACAGAGAGAAACCTGTTTGTGGGATTGCACCAAATGGAGTTCACAATTCACCATCTTCCCCTGTTTTGACCAGGTCCTGCTTACAGTAACCCAACAGTGAATCCAACTAGACACACAAAGATAGGAAGGTGCCACTCTGAGGACACATCCATACCAGCAAAACTAGCTTTCTCTCATCTTCTTTGTAACTGATATGACACCTAGTTGCTGCTGGATAGTATCATTCATGATGTGGATGAGTAGGGAGATGCCAAATTTTCCAGCATAGAGATTACTCTCTATGCCCACTGTTGCTGTCCAGCACTCTGGGCCACACTGTGCAACAGGGTGGATGATTGTCTTGTAAATCTTAGATATGAGATAGATTGGCATTTGTCTGTTGCAAATCACATTGGTGAGTTCTCAACAACGTAACCAGGCCACATTTACTGTACCCTTGCTAGCATGTCACCACTGATGCCACCATTACCTTGGAGATGGGAGCCAAGGTACCAGAAGAGTGCAATATCTATAATTAAAATGTGTGTGGTTTTATAAATCTTGGAGAAAGGGATCAACTCAGACAGTCCTTGCAATCCTTCTTTGTTTAAAGACTGGGGCAACTGTACAAGAACCCTTGACCTCAGAAGTGGCTGCCCGTGGCCCCACAGACATTTTTGGCCTACAAATTTTGTCAGCTTAGAAAGCACAGCCAGCAGTGAAGAATTATGGGGGCTGTAGTCCACAACTATCTGGAAGGTCCTTGTAATCAGGAATATGACCCGTGTCTTGTTAATCAGTAGCAATTTGACTTAGGAACAGCTATCTGCCCAGAAGGGTACAGTGTCATCAACTGGTCTTTCTGAATAGTTTTCCAGCATTTTTTCTGGATAAGCAGCCCAAAGATTCCTCAGAACCTTACTTAGGTCCATAATTACAAGCCCAAGTCTTGATAAGCTTGACAGGGAAATGTTTATTTTATCTTAGACCTTTCTATCCGTCAATATGCAGCTCCAATAAAAGTTGGAGTTGGCTCTGTGTAAAATAGAGATTGGAAAACTAAATACAGTGATCCCCCGTCTATTGCGGGGGTTAGGGACCCGAGCCAACCCGCAATAATTGAAAATCCGCAATATACGGATGCAGCTCAGTTTGGGGCTGGGGGGCCTAGCTGGGGGCTCTTGTATTTACCCCCAGCCTGGCGCTGCCCTGAATGGGCCTGCAAGGGCCTTCCTGCAAACCAGAATTTTACTGGATGTCACTTCCGGTTCGCAGGGAGGCCCTTTTGGGGCAGCACCAGTCCTGGGGTAAGTACAGGAGGCCTGAAACAGGCCTTTCCCCCTTATCCCAGGGGGCCTTTTTTCATGTACTGTGGTTCCGCGATATAGCGGGACCGCAGTATATGAACCGCAAAAGGGCGGGGGACCACCGTACTTGGAAAGTCATAAGGGGAAAATAAATTAGTTATTTATCAGGTTTATGCTGAAAATTCAATACTGAGAGAGGTTTTCTGAAGACAGAAGAGAGAGAGAGAGAGAGAGAGAGAGAGAGAGAGAGAGAGAGAGAGAGAGAGAGAGAGAGAGAGAGAGAAGTTGCTAAGGAAAAGCCTGATACCTTTTCCATCAACATCTTCAAGTCCAGCTTCACTGCTCCATCCACCATCTACTTCTAGACTCACAGAACGTGTCAATGCTTTGAAGCCATCCTGCTCTGAGGATCTGGAATTATCAACTATTTCAGCAAGTCTGGCCACCACAAGAGTAATAGCAGGGTCATCTGTTTTAAAAAAAAAAGCAAAAACAAAACAAAACAGAAAACAGTGAGATCCTTTCACTGTAGAGGGAGGCAATATTCTCTCCCCCACACTGTTCAATATCTATGTGAAGCTGCCAGGTGAGGTGATGAGGAATTCAGTACGCTTGTGACAGCAGGCTCTCTTTCTCCTCGTCATCAGAGTTAGATGAAGCCATGCAGCTGCCGAACTGCTGTTTGGATGCTGCACTAGGCTGGATGAGGATCAGTAGATTAATCCCAACAAGACTATGTATTGATGTTCCCTGATTTAGGGATTGAGTAAGTGACTAGTCTGGGATAGCATTAAACTGAATACGAAAGAGCGAGTCCATGGTTTAGGACTAATCCCACATGCCTCAGTGGAACACCAAGAGGACTCCAAGTGGAGTGCTGAGGAGCAGCTTTCACTGAGCCACCAATTACCACCAGTGTAGGACAAGGAAAACCTGACTGCAAATAACCTGGCTACACACACAGGAACATTCCAGCTCAGATCACTGCATTGTCGCACCACATCAAGCGACCCTTGAAGACAAAAAGAAACTACTGTATCCTGCTGTAATATTCTTTCCAGTAGCCTGCTGGAAAGAATATTACATGGAAACCATAGGACTCTGCATATGTGATACATATGGAGCCAGCAAACAAATTTGTATACACCCCCTTGAATTCCATGGGTCTGAACAGCAGAATTTTATTTGCAAACATATACTGTATATATTTAAAAATTACTAACTAAATAAATAATCAATGCATTAAAAAAATCAAATAAATCCAGTACTATGCCCCTGGCCACCCAGAACCTATGAGTTCAATAATGAAGGCATCAAAGTGGTCAACGTGCCCCAAACACAACAACTCCAATTGTTCAGGGGGGTCATAAGATTATTACACATGGCACTGTATGGAAGGAGGATTGTCAATGCTTAAGAGAATCCCAACAGAGAGAATTTGTGTATGAGAGTGAACCTTTTATGCTTTATAGTTACATGAGGGGAGCCACATAAAAGCTATAAATGGATTATGAACTACACAGGGGACTGGCATCCCTAACCCCAGCATTACTGAAGGGAGAAGTGTCGAAAATTACAATGCATTCAGTAATTAAAAAAAAAATATGGAAAACATTTCAAAGTTATTGTTAGCTATTCAATTTGTTGTTCTTTACTTTTCATTTGTACTCAAGACAGTCTGAGAGTCTATGACAGGTAAAAGCATGCAGGGCTTTAAATACATATAAATTATACAGTTTTCAGCATCCTGAGAAAAGGACCTGTGGTCTCCTTACCTTGTTGTGCTTTAGGTAAAGAGGTGAATTTTTTAATTTGTGCGGACTGAGGCCTGTTTCCATCGTCTTCCTCTGCGACTCTCTTCGGGGCCTCCCCTTCAGTTTCTGCCCGGAGACAAGAAGGAAGCAGAAGACGTTTCCAGGGGGATTTTGTGATCTTCTTCTTTCTCCTCTTCCGGCTCCTGTTTCTAGAGGGCTGCTTTTGATCCTCAGGGGATGAGGTGTCATGTTTCTTTCTTTCACTGGCAGGATCACCTGCCTGCCCATCTTCCTGGTAGAGCCGTGCTCCTCCTGGACTCTTTAATTCCTCTTTTAAAAGTTGCTTATATTTGCTGGCAGGCAGGCGGCGCTGGGCATAGGCCATAAGCATTCTGTATTCCGTACTGTTTCTGTCCACATCATCCAAAGGGATTTCTTCCAAGCTGGCAGAACTGGCTCCGTTCATGTTGCTCCTGCAAAGATAATGTCCCTTGTGAATCTCTTCTGCTTCTCCCTTTTATTAATGATGCCTGGGATTTCCCTGGAGCCCTTTATGACTGTGGCAATTGGTAGGAGAGGTTTATTGGCAATGCAGCCTTAGGTTAAACTAAGGCTGGCTGATCTAGACATCAACGTTCAAAGGAGAAATGATCCCTGTATGTTGCCCTTTGTATGTCATCCCACAGCATGCATTTGAGCTAAAAAAAAATTCCATGAGTCAGATCACTCGAGGCAGCGAAGCAACAACACAAACCAGCAGCCTTCAATGCAGGGCTGCAATGCACTGTGCCAACCCTGGGTAGGAAGTGGCAAAACTCCCTGCTTCAAGCACCACCATGAGCAAAGATCACAGGACAACCCAAATTCTGTACCTCACCCACATTCTGATAACTTCCCCCAGTCATTCCAGTGTCCTCTGCAATTCTGCATATTTATTGCAGAATGACATGGAAGGCACTGAAGCCACTTCCTCAAACCACAGGAAATCTTCTTTAGCAACTTTTCGGGCTTCTCAAAAGTTCTCCAGGGTCTGCTCTCACCAGGATGTGGTGTCTGTCAGCTCTCAACTAGGCCCACCCTGGTCTTATGCATATCAATGCCACTGGATACACCCAAAACAGGGCACAAGGAGCAGAGTGAAACCCTCTAGTTGATGGGCTGCAAACTCCATTCATCCTAATCAGCAGTCTGCCTGGAGCGAGTATGAAACACAACATAAGTGTTGTCAGTGCATCATCTGGGCATGTGGGCAGAACTTCCACCACCCGTTATTACAGGCAAGGATTTGTGAGGGTCTGGAGGACCATGGCTAAGGTGGCTCATTTCCCCAGGTTATTCTGCAGCTGGCAAAGACACCCACCTTACTAGGACAGGATGTCCCTTGTTCTAGTTGAATTCCCAGTAACAGGAATCAGGAGGAATGGTCCTGCCGATGCTGTCTGTTATCCACAACCATATGTTGTTGCCTGTTTGCCCCCACCCCTCATGCCAATTTCCTCTGAACACTTCTATGCATTGGTAAGAAAGAAGGGCTAGAATCAGTCCCGTTTTTCCTTGGGACATGTGCCTTTCAACAAGGAAGACAGCTGTCCTGTCGTGGCGGGTAAGCTCTGGTTTTGAAGAAGGTCAGTGACACAAGACAGTTTCTGAGGAGACATTTTCTGAGCCATCACCCTCCTTAATTCCCTGATATTCCCTTCAAAAAAATTCTCAGCCTCCAATAGTAACCCTTTGCTTTTCCCTAGCTTTTTACTTAGGACCAGCTGTTGAGGGGGAAATGGTGCAAGAACTTCATAGTGCCCTCCAAGCGCTTAGCACAAGGGGCCCTCTACATCTGGCAGTGCCCAAAGAGTAGACTGGATAGCAAGCTTCCCTCAGATGTGAAACCACTTAGGGCATGTGGCTGTTGCCAGTGTCTGGGCTGGGGGAGGCATTGCCTCTCCTCATCACCTTTTTCCCACCCTGAGATTAGCCTTGCATGATATTTCTTTGCTTAAAGGGGGCAGGGGTGGAAACACCCACCAAGATGTATCTTGTTTGTTTTATCAACAAAGGCCATGCTCTTTGGTCTTTTACATTCTTTTTACACCCTCTCCCCTCACCCTTGAACTTTTAACCTTGTTGAAGCTATCTGTGCAAAACACTGGGTGTTTTTGACAAGCCCAGAAATCCCCCTGTATGTATGAATACCAATACAGAAAAATACCACCCCTATAGCCCCTTTGGAGACACTTGCGTTTTTAAAAAAAACATTTTTCTGACACTTAAAATCTACAATGAGCCATCTTGGGTCAATAACTTGGCTTTATTCTCTTTTCTTTTCTTTTATTGAGAAGAGTAGAAAAGCAGTTGGTGGCATTTAAATGTCTTTCAGCTGAAAATTCACATCCTGCTACTTTTTGTTTCAGTTCCTCTTTTCGGTTTCTGAACCATGCTCAGAAAAATTACAAAAAGGGCTGTGAAGTAACTCTTTCCACTGTTTGTTTTCACTTCTGGTTAATCCATGAGCCAATCAGATCTTCTTCTTCTTTTATCAGTTTTGTTTTATTTAAATTTCCCTAACTGCCATGGATATTTTTTAAAAAATCATCTTTAAGAAACAATTGCAAACCACACACTATTGGAGTCTAAAGAGGGAAATCCTGCACTAGAGCAAATGGAGAAAAGCAAAAACAAAAATATGCCACCATCTGACAGTGCAATAAAAAAAATCCCATAAAGGACAGAGTTTTTCTCTCTCACTTTGACTTTATCAATACAGTAACCCCCTGTCTATCGCAGGGGATAGGGACCTGACCTGACCTGCAATCATTGAAAATCCATGATATGCGGGTGCAGGTCGGGCCGTGGGGGAGTGGTGCACAATGTTTAAAATATCTTTGAGCAATGGAGCCAAGTGCTGGGCTCCGTTGCTTAAAGATGTTTTAAACATTCCACACCACTTCTCCCGACCCTCCTGGGGCACGGGCGATCAGTGTTCAGTGCCTCCATGGAGGCAAGCCCCGGGCTCCAGCTGAATGGTGCTGGGGTGGGGGAGAAAAACCTTTACTGTGGGATTTAATTGATTTAAAAATATATTTTTGACAAATTATATGACCACAATGGTGATGACACCTAGGTTCTGGTCACACTCTCAATACAAACCATATTTAAATGTCATTTAAATCAAAATAGACTTTATTTTTCACATACCAATCAATTTATGTGAGCTACAAAATAAGTTTTTTTAAACTTGCTGGCAGGGGCTTTTCAAAATAACTCACTTATAAAATTGATTTGATTCAATGCAGTTTTGCAGAAGTGAATGCTGCTGTAATTTTAAGTTATTCCTATGTGGATTTTAGGTGGCAGAGGCAATGTTGGTTTTAAAAAAATTCTTATAGTATTTAATACTGCATCACCTCATCAATACATCCAGCATTACAACTACTAACCCCATTATGCTTTAAAACAGCAACTAGAAGTAAAACAATTGCACAAAAATAGCTCTACGTTAGGAGTGCTTGCTTTTCCAAGATAATCAAGGTGGAGTGGGGCTCCTTCCCCCAGGCTCAGCTGATACAAAAATACAAGGAAAAAACATTTTATCCTGGGGTCCATCTTTTTGATAAACAGTTCTTGTTAGTCCAAGAGCAAGCTGCCACCTCAAGAGCTTGGCATAAATCATCATGCTGATATTGGCAATGTCTTGGTCAGTCTTTACCAAGGGGTGCTTTTACACAACCTCTAAAATCCGGTGGCAATTTAAATTCGGACCAGAGATTGTGGGGGTTTGTCGCTCTTCCTGTGTTCCCACCCCTCTGCACTCCATTGTTCCTGTCTGTGTAAGGGAAGGGAGAAAAAAGGGAGAAAAAAATGCAGAGCAGACTCACCTCCGTGGTCGAAGCAGCCCAGAGCAGCCCCATAGGGATTCGTGTCTCTTAAAGGTGCGGTGGGGACAAAAAAACCCAAACAGAAGGTGAGGGAGCCCGACATTCACAGCTTTACAATCCACATCGGAAGATTTTTTACCTCCTGGAGGCCAGGTATTTGAAAAGTGCACTGGGCTGCGCTTAGGTGGGTGTGGTTAAAGTCCGGAGCTGGTGGGAAAACATTTTTAAGCTCCGGATCTGGGAGCCCTTTGCCTCGGATTTTAGGGGTCATGTAAAAGCACCCCAAGAGGCCTGACTGCCATTTCTCTGACTTCTTACATCTTGTCTTGTATCGGTATCACCCCTAGCATGCCTCTTTGGTGAAGGAGCCATGGAGGAAGTCACCAGTACCCTTCCAAAAAGATACAAACTTGGTTGATCTCTCATTCCTGTGCTGTTTCACTGTTAATCTCCTTGGTGGGAAATGTTCAAAACCCCAAACATTTTAAAGGAATTGAGGAACTGCTCTCCATTTGGCAAGGGGGAAAATGCATGCTATGTGTTGTGTGCCAAAAACAATGCCCAATCCTTTGCATGTCACTGCTAAACTTCTTCATTTTTCTGAGCTTATGCAAACTAAAAGCAAACTATCGCTGAACAGCTAAATGCCTATTTCTTTATTCTGAGATATATCAGCCTGCCTACTCAGCTGTTCCAGGCTGGCATAGATAAATGCAACCAACCTGGTGGTACAAAAGTCACCTTCCATTAGGTAAACATTTTTATGAAAGCAAAACTATGCAACTCTCTTGTTCCAGGTGCAATGACTTTGCATCACAAACACTATTTCTTATTAGCAAGCCCCCTCTGACTTTAACACATTAGAATATTTCTTTTTACAGAAAAACATATATCACTTCAGTCATTCTGAAATGAAAATTTTAGTAGAAATCTTTATTTAATTCATCTCTCTCCACCACCAAACACACAAAACCAATGCATTTTCCAAAGACACTAAATAGAAAATAAATTTATTGTGATATATGTAAAAAGCAGAACAGTATAGAGAAGAAAATTAAGCAAAATGTTTGTATGAGGTACAGTGGTCCCCCGCCCTTTCGCGATTCATATACTGTAGTCCCACTATATTGCGGGGCTGCAGTATATTTAAAAAGGCCCCCTGGGGTAAGGGGCAAAGGCCTGTTTCAGACCTCTCATACTTACCCCAGGACTGGGGATGTCCCAAATGGGCCTGTGAGGGCCTTCCTGGACCTTCTGGAACCCCCAAAGGGGCCTCCCTGTGTACTGCAAGGCCTGAAAAGACCCTCACAGGCCCATTCGGGGCAGCACTAGGTTGGTGGTAACCCTCATGGTGCAGTGGTTAAATGCCTGTACTGCAGGTAAAACTGTACTCACAAACTGGGGTTCAATCCCAGGTAGCAGGCTCATGGTTGACTCAGCCTTCCATCCTTCCAAGGTTGGTAAAATGAGTACCCACCTTGCTGGGGGGGGATGTGTAGCCTGCATACTGTAGTTAAAACTCTAAACCGCCCAGAAACTACTTGAAGTGGTATGAGGCAGTATATAAGCAGAACACTTTTTTTTTAACAAGAGCCCCCAGTTAGGCCCCCCAGGCCCAATCCAACCTGCATCCACATATTGCAGATTTTCAATTATTACGGGTTGGGTTGGGTCCCTAACCCCCATGATAGGTGCAAGGGGGGGGTCACTGTATCCAAACTTGCAAAAATAGCAAGAATTGGAGTAACAGAGAAGGCGTTTTGACATGAAAAGGCTAGACCTTGGATAAAATTGTAAGGGATCTGGGGGCAAAATCTCTATGGCAGTTGCAAGTCTGTGTAGCTAAAGTAGGCCACTATGTATTTCTGACAGCACAAGAGGAGGCAGCAGATTTGAAATATCAAGTTAAGAGGCAGGGGAAAGGACTCATCATTTCCCCCAATGCTCATACTGTGCCTTTCCATATGCTCTTCTCCAAGCAGGACCTGAATATGAGACTAGAACTCATGGCATCAAGCAGGAAAATGGGTGGAAATGAGCTTCACTGGACCATGTTCAGCTAATCAGCTCTCTTCTAAGCAAGGTCAAATCAGCTGCACCTGCAGAGGTCCTCTAACCGATGGTGGTACCCCCAAGGAGACCCTTAATAAACCTGGAGACAGTAGCTCCGTTATCAGTAAAGAAGCATTTATTTCCATAAAGATATCTGCGGCCAGAAGAGCTTTAGGCAACAAACAATGAAGGAAAACAAAAAATTAACTATTTGGATGGCCATGGATATGCTACAAGTAAAATAACTGCAAGGCATAACAGAGACCAGCAGCAATAAAAATATACATAAAATACAGGGGCAGGTTATAGGGAGATCTCTCCCTGCCACGAGGAGTCTGCGTCCTCATCACTATTATTTCCACCAGCTGCTCTATTTCCTTAGCACTGCTGACCATTTGGTTGCTTGCCATGTGGGGAAACTAATAATGATTGCATCCATTTCCACTTACCATGTTCCCTTTATAACCCCAATGATATGCCATTTAAAAGGCCATTAGAAAGAGAGTTCCCTTGGATGAAAGGTCTAAAGTCTAGGTGGGGGAGGCCTCTTCCAGTAAGTGTGGAGGTGTAATGAAAAAGAGGTGGACAAGGAAGTGTCTCTCTTATTAGAAGTCACCTCCTCAGTCATTAGAAATGCTACCTTAGTGGTTCCCAACCATGGTTAGCCCAGGTGTTCTTGGACTGTAATTCCCAGAAGTCTTCACCGCCAGCTGTGCTAGTCATGGTTTCTGGGAACTGCAGTCCAAGAACACCTGGGCAACCCAAGATCAGGAACCACTGTGTTACAGTCTACTAATATAAATATCTTAATTCCAACAATAGGCTCAAGTTATTGTCTTTTCCATGCTTATTTGGAGTAATCCCCCCTGAATTGAGTAGAACTTACTTCTGAATAGAGAAGCATTAGATTGCTCTGTAAATACTGTATCTGAATGACTATACCCATGACCTGCTAATCATTGGGTTTCTGAATACCAGGCATTTCTTCTTGATGCAGACAGTAGTATTTCAGGAACTCCCGTTTCTCAAAAAAAAGGGGGGGGTTTCACTAGACCCACTGAGAAAAACAGAGTTTCAGACAAATCTTTCAGCATGTAGTTGCCCTGCTTCAACATTGCAAGAGTTTGTTTTCCATGTTTTCCATTCATTTCTCTTTCTTAAAACCTGTTAAGGAGTCCATGATGAGCCAACAATGCCTTTTCACAGACAACACTGTAAGCCATCACCTTGAATCACCCCTGGACATGCGCATACTACTAATCCCAAACCTCTAATGCTTTTAAGGCAATCTACTTGAAACAGCAATCAGCTACTGCAGAATTTTTCAGTCATACAGTATTTTAACACTGTAGTCTCGCTTCATTTGGCCAAGTGCACCCCTATTGCAGAGAGAATACAGCCAGGCAACATCCCAGCTGTACAACAGCACACAGTTCAGTGTGTTGATCCTTTTGAATTTCTATATATAATTTTGTCCATCTAAAATATATCCATTTCCAGAAAAAGCAAACCTCACTATCTCTGGTTTGGTCTAAAGATTTCCAAAATAAATTTCTGTGTAGGACAGGGAGTAACAAGACATAAGCAAACATAACACCCATTTCAACCCCATTATGTTTTAAAAAAAACTTTGGGTAATTACCTTTGGATAATGTTGCAGAAACAGTCCTTCAAAAAAAATCTTCCTTCCTGGTTTTCTAATGGAGTCACAAAATGCAGCAGCAATGCTTCTTCTAATCTGACAGGACAGAACCCTTGATCGTCTCACTGAAAGAGTAACGCAAACGGTTCAAATACAAGAGCTTCTGGGACATTTTCACTTCCTTGTTGGAACTTCAATGTAGCTGAGAGGTTAATGGGTGGAGCTAATTACGTGGACATGCTGATACTGTAGCTGGAGGAGAGACACACCCATCTGGTCTGCTTTGAACTAGGTCTTCTGTGTGGCTCTGAATTCTGAGAGCTCCATGCTTTTATCTCTGCATCAATTGCTAACATTTCTAGAATGGCAACCACATTTTTTATCATACCCAACTGAGGCTGTGTCTCCTGACCATCCTGTTCCATAAATGCAGAGCCAGATGCTATTGGAAAATGCAAGAATAAAGGTCAACTAGGCAACAAGATTCCTCCATGTTATTTGATTTCGGAAACTAAGCAGGGTCAACCCTGGTTAGTACTTGGATGGAAGACCACTAGGGAATACCAGGTGCTGTAGGCGCCTGGAGTAGAAACTGGCAAGCCACTCCAGTATTTCTGCCAAGAAAACTCCATGGACATGGGGTCACGAAGAGTCAGTCACGACTGTAATGACACAACACACACACAACTGCTTCGTAAAGCTGAACTTCCCTCACTGGGTCTGAGTGCTCAAACCCTGGGAGCATTGCAGAGAAATTTAGACAGCCATCTATCAGATCTACTTTAATTTGGATTCCTGCATTAGGCTGGGGGTTGGACTTGGTCGCCTTATAGACCCCTTCCAACTCAATCATTCTATGGTTTGAAAGACATTTAGGATGGCATATACTGTGAGGTATGTTGTGCCAGGAGATGCTGGATGTTAACTGTATGCTCTTGGGAATCAACTTATTGTTTATCAGTTTTCACCTGACAACTGCCAAGTCCAGCTTCCTTTTGTCAATCAACTTATTGTTTACCAGTTTTCACTTGACAACTGCCAAGTCCAGCTTCCTATGCACACACACAAAATGCCAAACTCTTTGCATAATTATAATTTTCCTCAATAACATCAGCAACATTAACTGGTATAACATAACAGATAAATGTTTTATCTAAAAGGCTAAGTATCAGTAAGATATTGGTGAAATATGTATGCTGTTCCTAATATTGCAGCTACAGAGATGGTATTTCATAGATCTGCAGCTGATCATATTTTATAAAATTCTGCAGCACTGCTCCCAATGCCCTGATGACTATGGGGACCAGCGAAATATTTCATCCTGAAGCAAGTTATTTCTATTCTCTCTATATATAGCTCAATACTTTTTCCAATTATTTATCTTCAACACTGGCATTCCCTGGAATTTCAGTTTCAATTATCCCAAACATTTGTTTATTCCATTACTGCTGTGTCTGGTGTATTGTGCTCAATGTGTCTTTCCATATGAACACAAAAGACCCACAAGATCTGACCTTAGTTGACACCTTCCCTACCATGATGTTTCCATGGGTTCTTGGATGCTGGGAGATTATTTTTTTAAAATAATGACCAGGGTATTAATTTGGCAGCTCTGTCATCTTTAGCTTTGTAGCTTCTCTGCGCAGTCTTTGAACATTCACAGATGAGGTGTGAAACAGTTTCATCCCTCTTGTTTGTCAGAATCAACATTTGAGGTTTACACCAATTCCCTGATTTTTAGCTTGCCCTACATTAGTTTGGAGTGTTTGTTCTTGTACAGCAACCATCAAGCCTTCAGTTTCTTTCCTGATGGATCTTTTGCCATGTCAAAGTGAAACTGGTTTGTTTTTCCCATGGTCGGATTAACCATTAAGCAAAATAAGCACGTCCTTAGGGTATCAACAAAGGAAGGAAGCACCAAGATGTGTTTTTTTTTCAGTACTGGATTTACCATGGAACATGGTGCAAATGATGCACCCTCCTTAACAAACCACACCCATCCATCCCTCGCCCTTGGCTCCCTCTCTCCCTCCCTTGACAGCCCTAAGAAAATCACCTCCTATCTAAAGGAACTGAACTTGATCCAGTAAAAACTAAAAAGTATAAAGACTGACTGCGATGGGCCCGTCTCTTTGACAACCAGCCCTCACTTAAATTTTGTGAAAACACATTCTTCTTTATGTTGCTGCCGCCAGTCCCTGTCTTATATTCCTCTTCATAAGATGTCGGACTCACACTGATGTTAACATTTCAAAAACACTTGAAGTTTATTGAAGGAACTGAAATACATAAATAAATGACTTCTCTCACTTTGGGCATTTATACACGACCCCTAAACTCCGCCGCAAATGGCTGCAAGCTCCGGAGCTTTAAAATGTTTCCCCACCAGCTCCGGAGTTTGCAGAAAATTAAGTGCGACCCCGCCCACCTAAGCGCGACCCAGCGCATTTTTCATGTACCTGCTCTCCCGTGGTGACAATCCCTGATGCGGTTTTAAGGGAGTGAGTGTCGGCTCTCCTCGCGTCGGTTTTTTTTTTTTTTTTTGCCTGCCACCCCTTTAAGAGAAGGAACCAGGAAGCTGGGTGGAATCAGGAAGAGAAGGAATCAAGAAGCTGGGTGGCTTCGGAGGTGAGATGCATTTTTTCCTCTCTTTTTTTCTCCCACCCCTCACACAGACAGGAGCAAGGAAGTGCTGAGGGGGTGGGAACACAGCAAGAGCAACGGACCCCTAAGATCTCTGGTCTGAATTTAAGTGGCCAGCGGATCTTAGGGGTCGTGTGAAAAGGTCCTTTGTGTATCTAAATTTATTCTTAACACTTATAAATAAGCAGCCCCTAACTCCCTTAACCAAGCCCCTGACCAGACCCTCTCTCTGACAAACACTTTGCTCTGATGCCAACTACTCTCTCAGTGGTTCTCAACCTGTGGGTCCCCAGATATCCCTGGACTGCAACTCCCAGAAGCCTCCACCACTTGCTGTGTTGGAAGGGGTTTCTGGGAGTTGCAGTCCAGGAACATCTGGGGACCCAGAGGTTGAGAACCGAGATGTTACTTGCTCTCTGGCTTGAGGTTTCGCTCTCCACAGTTTAACTGTCACTCCTATTATAGGACCTAACCCCACCCATCTTCTGGGATTGGCCTCCTATTAGGATATTCATGGTCTCACTCTAGGGGTTCCGTCACACTGACCTAACAAGAAAACTCATGTTTTGAGTGAAATGATCAATCATCATAATCTGCTTGGTGTTTGTTCATTTGGTTGTTGTTTTGTTTTTAACTTTCTTCTGTTTTTAGGAAGTTGGGTGGAGATAAGAACTGTGGGTCCTTTAGACCAATGGCTTCTGCACTACATGTGCAAGCCAAAGTAATCACAGCCACTGTTAAAAACACCTCAGAAGGAGGTTTAAGTTTTTGTATGAGATTTTCAGTTTACTGATTCTGACAAAATCTGCCTATATTAATCAAAGTGTGAAAGCACAAGACTAGGCTGGAAGCTGGTAAATTGACTGTATGAATGATTTTGCATCTACAATACATTGCTCTTTTTCTGCCAGATGCTATACAATTAAATTAGTGTGATTTCATACATATATGGTATTCATTATACTCCCCCAAAATCATGGAAATTGCCACATGTTATGTTCATAGGGGGCATCATAATCTTTTCACTGCTTAAGACAGTGAATCTAAAGATTTCAATCCCGTTGTTTAATTTACCTTCAAATGTTTGTTTCTTAAATTCACCCTTCATTCTATTGTTTTCAACATGTTTTCCATTTTCACTATGTTAAGTACATTTTCTCTACTTCTATTCATGTAATAATGTAAGCATTTTGTTTTCCTTTATACCCTAATCTGTTTGTGTTTTGGTTACACTACAGCCCAAAGACAACCGTCATATTTACTCCCTCACTCCGTTATGTCTTGTTTAGTTTACCAGAGGTATCACATTGTTAATAATCCCCCTGGCTGTTGCTGGTGGGATGAAAAAATACCTCACATTATATCACATGTGGGATAAACTAAATTAGTATTAAGGATCTGGGGATTTTGACACAGGTCTTCTAGAAAGACATGAGGAAAACGTTTCTTCCAGCCTTTACAGAAATAGTTCATAATTAGTATATGGGCTAGCAAAGTAAAATATTACAGTGGTGCCTCGACTTACGAATTTAATCCATTCCAAATGCATGCTCTTAAGTCGAACTACTCTTAAGTCGGGCTACCAATTTAAAAAGTTGAAAAAATAAGTTGAAAAATTAAAAAAATGAAAAAAAATTGTAAGTCGAGCAGACGATATCTAAAATTTGTTAAGGCGGCAGTTAAAATCCCAACGGTTTTCCGCTCTTAAGTCAAAAACTGCTCTTAAGTCGGGGTACTGCTGTATTTTGAAATAAATAAATAAATATGATTTTGCACCCATAAACACTGGTTTGAGTTTAGGCAGGAGTACAGTCCATTATCTGAAAATACAGATAATGAACTGAGGCCTGACAATACAGACATCAGTGGTTTAAAGAGGACTTCAGTCTGTTGGGTACGTAGCTACAATGCCAGGAGTTGGGAGTTGGATTCCCAACTGTACCTTTTAGTAGAAACGCTAGCCCAGTGATGGCTTTTAGAGACTGAGTGCCCAAACTGCGATTCAGAACCCATTATTTTTTTCACAAAGTGTCAACACAGCAATTTAACTTGAATACAGGTGGCTGTGAAGGGGCTATGTTGGGTGCCCACAGAAACAGCTCCGATGGCCACCTTTGGCACCTGTGCCATAGGTTCACCAACACTGCACTAGCCTATGTAGCCTTCAGCAGGTGGCACCATCCCAGAATATTCCCCAGAAGAATGGTAAATGAATTCTGAATACTGCATACCTCTATATTTTGAAAACCTTGAAGATGGTCACCATAAGTTGGAATCAATCTGATGTCAATTAATTATTATTGAGCTTCTGTTTCAAGCATTCAAAGCATTATGGCACGGACCAATATCCTTCCAAAACCGTGTTTATATGGCTAGTTTCTGAGATCGGTTCTCAACCTGTGGGTCCCCAGATGTTCCTGGACTGCAACTCCCAGAAATCCTGCTCGGCTCAGCTAATGTTGAGAAAGACTGTCCTGGATTAATAATGCCCTCATTTTGCAACAGAGGTATGCCGCCAATACAAGCCCCTTCACTAAAACGAAGTGTGCTTTTGCTGACAATACTGTACAGGTTGTGAGTTTCAGAAGTAATCATGTCAAATCCTCTGATCATTTAGATCCCAAAGTATAGTATTTCCCAAGGCAGCTCTCTGTCTTCCTAGTGAAGGCTTGGTTCCCCCACACGTTTTCCTTGCTTCCACCGGATTTTATTGAAGGATGGGCAAATAAGTAGAATCCTCTTTCATGCCTGTCCACATCTTAAGTGAGTAGAGTCACAGGTGTAGGTAAACCTAATAGGTGAACGAGTGGTGCACAGATACCAGCAGCACTGGTTGCTGAGATGCCAGCCTGGGTACGTGGGACTTCTTTTCTTCATAGAAAGGATGTTTAGGGCAACAAATCATCACAAACTTTAATCCTATGTAGGCTTGTTCAGAAGCAGATTCACTTTAATCAATTTCTCATTCGTTATATGTATAACTTACTTTTTTCTCTGGCAAACTCAAGGCCGGATACTCAGCTTTTGGGCTACCACTACCACCAACCCACTTTAATCTCGTAACTGTATATGAAGTATGTTATGCTGAGAGAATCTGACTAGCCACAGGGTACTCATTGAGCTTCAGGTTAAAAAGGAGGAGAACTTGTCTCTCTCAAGTCCCAGTCCAAGGGTTACCAGACTGGTTACCAATAGGTCTTCTTTCTAAAAGGCTATGATTAGGCGCAGATTAATCCACCACTGTGAACAAGCAGTATGTGAAGCATCTATCAAGCAATCAAACAATAGCAACACTTGAATGCAACCAGGAGCACTGCTGTGTTCCCTGGAGCAGGAGCAGGTGAAGTTTCTAATGAGATGGCCTCCTCCCAGCTGTGCAGCAAGCGAGACCAGCTCTTTCCCTTTTGTGCAGAGAAGCACAGTGCAAAAAGGCAAGTTCTAGCAGTCAAGCCAAACAAGGAAAAAAATCAAAACCCTTTCGCTTCCGGTTGCTATAGCCGATTCAGAGACTCCATTGGATGTTTTCAAGGTCAGTAGTCATTGTTTCTGTAGTGTGGGGACACTTTACACACATCTAATTTGGGTTCTTTAGGGTTTCATCCTGTGCACACTTAGCAGGCAGTCAGGTTCAGTGAACTTAGCAAGACATAGAAGTGAGTAGGAAGCAGAGGTTGGACAAGTTACTTTTCTGCACTGTAATTACCAGAATATCTTAGTTGGCTATAAAGGAACTTGCAGGATTCTGGGTGCAGTAGTCCCAAAAGTTACTTTTTGGTGAACAGTGCTCTTTCTGGGATCTCAGAGCCTGCAGATAAGATTGAGGGTCCTTTACCCCCCCCCCATATGCAACAGTCTAATCCTACCAAGGATGTTTCCTGTGAAATAAGATTTACTCCAAAATCTGTGTAGGATTTCAGCCATAAAACCAGCAATGAGTGTCTTTTAAAAAACCCTCAAATAAACTGAAGAGACAATATTTAAAGCTCAAAGCTTGACTATTCTCTATCAATTATTGCAACTTAATAATGATATGATTGATGTATTGTTTTTCTTAATCACGGGCTTTTGAAAGGCTTGGCATGGAAGGCGTAACTATTTTTGTCTCTTTGTTATAAAGCAGGGATGTTGGATGAACATGTCCTACGATGACAAATGAACATACTGTATTATAAGTTATTTACATTTTAATTTATCCAAGTCCAAAGCCCCAAGGTGCTTCATAAATTAGCACATTCTATTATGCAAAAATAAATCACACATTTGACATATGTATTAAAACAATCCTGGCAACATTTCTTGAACGCAGTTAAAAATCAACTTCAGTCTGAAAAAAATATCTTTTATTAGTCCCAGTTAATGCAACCCTACAGCCAAATACAATGTTATTGCCCCTCCCCTCCCAATGATACAATCCTGCCAGAGTCTCCATTTCTTCCTCCTTGCATTTTGGAAATCTCATTATTTAGAGTCCTTCCACCTCCATACCCATGATGGGGTGTCTATTGAGAATTGACACATTCTACTAACAAGCTATGCTATTTGCACCTCATCTAGCTAAAGCCCATCCCCACTTGGGTTTGTCCTGGCCAGCAGCATTGCATCCCCTGAGATTTGAGGGCCCAAACCTGGAGCTAGCAAATGGGTGCTTGTGATGTCAGAGGGGAGGCCTGTGCAACATAGTTATAAGTGGATATCCTTCAGTTGGCTGTAGTGACCTGGGAACGCACTTCATGAAAGATGTGGGTTGCACATAGGAAAACACTTAGCCAGTGTTCCTTGAGTGCTGATTTTTAAAAGTGGCAAGTAATAGTCAGATAAAAAAGGATTGAACCATATACAATACCTTGATCCAGTACCTCAGGAAACGTACATTAAAACATCTAATGGCAAAACACTTCTAAAGCAGTAATGGTGTGCAGTCTCCTTCCTCCATGTGAGAGCCCTGCAAATGCTGACAGATGGTTATCCTTTCACCTTTCAGACTTTTATTTCCCAGGCTCAGCTTTGTAAGTTAGGTATCCGGCTGTGTAGCCACAGTTTGGGAGTGGCGTTCTCTATTGTGCATCCCAGAAGAGCCAGCTCCTTGAACCAGCACTTCTGTGCAAGTAAAATTGCCTTAGGAGTAAATTATGCCATCCGTCCGTCCTTCGTTTCTAGAGAAGAAGAATATTTGTAAATATACATAAAATAACATAGCTGTTAATAGACTCTACTAGCCGGGTTCATATTGAGCTAGTTAGTCATTTGCACAAAGTCTCTTTGCATTAAATGGAAGAAATCTGCTGGAAATCTCCAAAATCAAAGGGCCAACATATAAGGCTTTTCAAGGTGAGTCAGATACTTTAGGAGAGGCTCCGCACCTCAATAATTTCCATGGCTGAGTGAGGAATTGAACCCAGGCCTCCTGATTTCTACTCTGCGACTCTGCCTACTACACCATATCAGCATATGTTCTTACATACATACATACATACATACATACATACATACATACATACATACATACATACATACATACGATATGTGTGTGTGTGTGTACACATGACAAGCAATTTCCAAGATGTTTATGACATAGATTAGTTTCTTTTCTATGAGATTCCAAGTGTTTTACGGGTGAGAATATACTTCTCACCACCAGATGGCAGTCAACGTGCATGGGCCTGTTCTCAGTTTGCTCTCTAAAGACTTTATGGTTATGCCACTGCCACACATTTGGAAGCAGCTGCTGACTCTCCTCTAATGCAGCACCTGCATGTTTAGATTTACCTCTGACCATAGCACATTCAATGAATAAATACCAGAAAAATTGTCAAAAGGTTCCGCAGACTACCAACTAAACTCTTAGAATCATAGCATCATAGAGTTGGAAGAGACCTCAGGGGCCATACAGTCCAACCCCTGCCATGCAGGAAACCCCATCACAGTGTTTCCCACAGATGGCCATCCAGCCTCTGCTTAAAAACCTCCAAAGAAGGAGACTCCACCACCTTCTGTGGCAGCATATTCCACTGCTGAACAGCTCAAACCGTCAGGAAGTTCTTCCTGATGTTCAAATGGAATCTGTTTTCCTGTAGTTTGAAACCATTGCCCCGAGTCCTCATCTCCGAAGCCATGGGAAACAAACCTGTTCCCTCTTCAATATGACATCCTTTCAAATACTGTATTTAAGTATAGCTACCATATCCCCTGTCAGCCTTCTTTTTGAAAGGCTAAACATTCCCAGTTCCCTAAGCCTTTCCTCGTAAGACATCTCTTCCAGACCTTCAACCATCTTGGTTCCCCTCCTCTGTATCTGCTCGAAGTTGTCAACATCCTTTTTAAATTAAGGTGCACAGAACTGGACACAATACTCCAGGTGGGGTCTGACCAGAGCAGAATAGAGGGGTACTATTACTTTCCTTGGTAGTTCTGTTGATGCAACCAAGAATCACATTGGCTTTCCTGGACGCCGTATCACGTTGCTGAATCATGTTCAATTTGTGGTCCACCAAGACTTTTCCTAATTAATTCCCTTAATTGTTAAATAGGGTGTTGGTGCCAAACTGCTACTCATGGAACATCTTATGTTCCAATGTTATTATGTGCCATCAATTCAGAACTGACTTGCAGCAATTCTAATAGGCTTTCAAAGCAAGTGATATATTTAAGGAGTGGTTTTACTAGTTCTACATCCCCATTGAGTGTCCATGGCTGAGTAGGGGTTTGAACCCGGACCCCCTGAGTTCTACTCTGTTGCTCTGTCTGCTACATGACACTGGGTATCCCTAGAGGATTGATAATGCCAGATAATGTGGAGTGCCCACTCTTATTATTTATTTATTTATTTATTTATTTATTTATTTATTTATTTATTTATTTATTTTTATATACCACTCCATTTAGCTACGCAGCTACTCTGGTTCACTTACAAAGTTGAACAGATATGAAACCAATAACCAACAACTCTTGTGGTTTGCACTAAATACTTTAAACATTTTATCAAAGTTTTAACACCCTGGAATCCACAGTATCTTGTTTCTCGTGTACTTATTATCCACACCTACTGGATTGTCTCTGACAATGCATAAAGCCAATCTGCAAATGACTCCTTTATTGTTGCAATAGAAATCTACCAGTGCTCATAACCTCCTAGTGAAATGGACTTCATCGTGGCACATGTGCATTCATAGTATTAAGAAAGATAAGTGAAGGGCTACTCAGTTTTCATCTCCTACATGTCATTGCCCTAAGTGACAATACCTCACTTCAGTACAATGCATGCTAGATAAAACCAAACTTGAATTCTCCTTAGGCTAATCTGAGGCTATTGTATTTGGAGTATTGGGTATACTATGAGAAGAGGAGGGTCACAAGAAAAGCTTGTAATGCTGGGGGAGGTTGAAGGCAAAATTAAAAGAGTAAGACCAAGTAAGAGATGGATTGACACAATGAGGGAAGCCTTGATTTTGAGTTTCTAAGTGCTGTCCTTGGCCATGGATTACAGGACCTTTTGGAGATGACTAAGAGGTCAGCTACATGGGAGTTAATCATGAATTTAGCAATACCCACAGAAGGAAGCTTTCCAACTTCTACCTCCTGTCAACAGCCTCTTAGCTGATCAGAACAATTACACTTTTACCCAGCAGGTCCTCCCTCACCCCATCTCAGATAATTCAGACGACCTTCCTGATCTTCTGGAGAAGATCTCAGTCAAAGGATGCAGATGACTTCAGGGGAAGGAGAGGATGGGAAACGTCCTTCCTCTTAACATCCTTAAGCCAACTTATCTCCAGATCTAAGCTATTGCAGTTTTGGATTCAGCCATGCAGAATGTCCTCATCTTCTGCTGATGTTTAGCAGAGGGCATTTTGACAGGTGGTACTTTATTCTCCCCTGAAGCACTGTGACATGAAAAGCCGCATTGGCTGGAATTCTCTCTTCAGCTGTTAAAAGATGCAGAAACTCTGCCTTTGCAAACCAGTTGTCCCACTGTCTTTGTTTGATTCATCTTTCAATAACTTGATGGCTCACAGACACCAGGTAGGTGAAGTTTTTGCCAACAAGCAAAATGTTTGTACTTGACAGTGCTGTGCCTGTCCTCTCTCCGTTAATTGCTGACTTTTGTCAAGAAAAGAAGATGGAAGAAACAGCAAAGACACCAAGGAGGATGACAAATGGAAGACCATATTGTATGGTCCTTCCACAAACTTCCATGAATGAGGCAGTACAACTCACAACTACACAGTAAACACTGTATCAGGAAGCACTATTTGCCAAGAAATGCTCATTCCCTGAATTACATGGTATTCCAAAGGAGCTGAAGGTTCAGTGATGATTGTAAATCTTGGGACAGATGTCCACCGAAAGTGGAACTCTGCATTCACAGCCACAGCCATAGTGAGTATGAGGAGTTTGTAATTCTTGAGATGTTGCTGGGGGCCAACTCCCAGCAGCACTTTCCTATTTTTTTGTATGCATTATTGCTTTATTTAAATATTTATAGCTGGCCTTATATCGTAGGATCTTGGGGGTAGTTTACAAAGTTGTATAAAGCAATGTTAAGATGTTTAAAGCACTTTAAAGCCAAGCAACATGACATAAAAATTAAATGCTCAAAGATTAAAAGCAATATCCTGCACAGGTTTCACCCTCAACCTCCCAAAGGCTTCAATAAGTAGATCCTGACGTGACACCAATAAGATGCCAATGATGCTGCTAAATGAGTCTACAAGCGAAGGGCATTCCACAGTTGTGTTCTTAGTGATGGCACACAGGGGAGGGCCTCCCCAGGCAGATTTATATAGGGAGAGCCGCTCCTTCAAATATTCAGGCCCCCAAGGCTTTGTAAGGGCTTTGTAAGCCCTCATTAAGATCTTGAACTGAAAGTGGAAGTGTATTGGCAGCCAGTGCAAATCTTTCAGAGCTAGTATCATTGGCTACACTGGTAAGGGCTTGATGGGACTTTGCCCACCTAAGTATGTAAGGGACTTAATCTATTGTTACTAGAAGAGCTTGTTTTCAATGAGGTTGCCAAAACTGAGAACAAAAATAAAACAATAAAAACCAGAAAGTTGGTGACACAAAAAACCAAGAGGTTTATATTAGTGGGGGCTGTTGTAGGAAGCTCACGTGGAAATAAATCAGTCAGAGCAGCACCGCCTGTCTTCCTTCCTTCCACACTGGTCTATGTTGTGAGTAGAGATGGGCACGACCAGGAAAAATGACGTTTCGAGTTGTCGTGGTTGGTTGTTTCCGTTTGTCAAATTTTTCAAAAAATTGTCATTTCGTTTGTCTGTCGTTAGTACTGGTTTAGGGGTAGGGTAGGGGCTCCTGGAGGCACCTCTCTGGGGTGGGTGCCTCCTCTGGCCAGATGAAGGGAAGGCATTTAGCAGGCTCCTGGAGGCACATCTCCTCTGGCCCCCTACAAAGGGAAAAGGAAGGGTTGAAGCCATTGCGTACCAAGTGGCACTGTCTGTATTGCCTCTAGCTCATGAAGGACAGCAACTGGCGTACTTTTTGGAACTTTGGACTGGTTCTGCTGTCACTAAGAAGGACATCTGGTGTAGTGCAATGCGAGTACAGATCTGGCTTAGTTGGGGTTAGGGCACTAGGCTTACCACTCTGGGTGCCTCTGACCCACTAAGAAGGACAGTGTACTGGTGTATGATGGGTTATTAATTGATAGTTTGATACCCGACTGGCACATCCCAGAAGTCTCAGTCAAGTGGCCATGCGATTGGTGGAATGGCTCCAAAAATTTGCATGGTCCCAACCCATGGCCAGCCCATCATTGCGCAGGTGTAAAAAACTAAAAAATAAAATAAAATAAAATAAAATCAATGGGATTGAGACAGACGTTTATTGAAGAAAAACCCACTGCTGCTAAAAAATTCAGGCAGTTAAAATACCTAATTTTCGCATGTTTCTGTGTGGTGCTTTGGTGGGTTTTTGGACAATTTCAAAAAAATGTATTTTGTCCCCCGCACCGCATGGCATGGCGAGAATGCCCCCACAGAGCAGCCCAGGACAGGAGAGGGGGAAGGCAGCCCCCAAGAAACCACCCTCTGGTGGTGCCCTCACTCAGGCAGGCATATTTTCGCCTGCTTTTTTGGCCGAGAATCGCATTTTTTAAAAAAACTTTTTTTCTGTGCCGCTTGGCACCCAATTTTTCTTTTATCGGTTCGAGTTCGAGTTCTAACAGATGTCGTGCCACGTCTAGTTGTGAGTATTTGGATAATCAGGTGGCAAACCTTTGGCACTCCAGGTGTTTTGGACCACAACTCCCAGAATTTTAAGTCTGTATTGCCAATGAAAAAGGACTGTTGGAGTTCTGGTCCAAAACATCTGGAGTGCTGGAGGTTCACCACCACTGTGCTAGGTGAGCTCAAGAACTGCCCAACCAATTAAAAAAAGAAGCCACTGTTTGAGCTGAAGGAACAGAGTCTCACAACGTGCTTACAATGAACATGTATGTGTGGGAATGCACATGGGGGTGCAGCTTTCTTGTGGCTTCACATTTAGCTTAACAGATATTTGGATAATCAGGTCAAAAGAATGCTTTGTTTCATGTGCATTACAAAAGGATTTTTAAACAATGTAATAGCCTTTTATATGTTGAATGCTTGTTTCCATTTTAATAATAAAATAATCAAAAAAGCAGGTGCAAAGATGTAATGAATGTTGGAATCTTGGTGATGCCATCGTCACTGGCCATAGTTCCCATTTACCCCTGGTCCACATTTGGAGAACTCTCTGTGCCTCTCCATAATCCTGACTTCAGAATTAGACCTTTGGATTCTGAGGAAAAGGTGTTTTTGGAGTGCACATAGTGAGAGTGCTTGCAGAGGATCCTTGTACCACAAATGTTCTAGTGTTGCCTCTTTGTTCTAATTGTCAGGTAAGGCATCCAATATTGTAACAAGTGCTTGGGAAGGTCTCCAACTTGGTGGCCAGTTCTCCACATTTCCAGTGGTGTAATATCGACTGCTTTTTCCTTGGCCACGTTATACCAGATTAACCTTCTAAACATATATGCTGAGATGTTCAGTTCAACTTGTTTCATTTATTTTAATGTGCTGGTAAGATTTGGTGCAGAGGATGTGAGTTTGTTGAAGTTGGATGAACGTTTCCTTTCCGGATGTTTTTGGAAGAGGACATCTTAAGCTTTTGGGTATGTTGAGGTGTGTCATTGATAGGATTGCCAAGTGTTTTTACTGGCCCTGTTTCTGTGCCTTCAAGGCAGCCTGTCAAAAAGATTAATTTTAGAAGGTAACACTTTCCCTGGCACGGTGTAACCTGTAATAGAAAAGGGCCATGAGCTGCATCTGTGCAAAAATGTTAATTTTATTGTACATAAAAGGAAAAAAATTGTGTTTGCTGTTTTTAAGTTGTTTTACTTTGTTTTATCTGCTTATTTGGCTCTTTTGCCTTGTGCACTGCCCAGAGTTCCTGTGCGAAAGTCTGTGCGGTCAATACGTAAATAAATAAATAAATAAATAAATAAATAAATAAATAAATAAATAAATAAATAAATAAACAAACAAAATAAATAAATAAATAAATAAATATGCCAAGGAAGGGCACTCAGAGAATTAATCTTGGTGTCTGGTTAATTTTTTATTTTAGCTAGATGAAACAATTGAGCAGCAGCATGTGGATCTACTCAGAATATACATACCATAACACGGAGTATTGTGAGTTTCTAAACATGCTGGATCCCTGGTACCAAATGGGTTAAACTCTGCAGTTCAATTAAATTTCTTAATGGGGTGGTTGCTGCCAGCCAGGTGCTAGCCAGCCAGTTAGAAGTCAATGCCAGTTGTCTCCCTTCCCCTGCTGCCTTTTCCATTTTTGGATCATGATCATACAACCCCTAGATGCCAGGCTGCTGAAGCTCACTTGCTATCTGAGGCATCGCCCTCTTTGGTCAATGTCATGGGCCTGATGGGAGGGGGCAACAGAACAGGCTCTCCTTATGGGACATTTATTTGATGCCTGGAGTGCTGTTGTCTGGAAAGGAGAGGGGGTGGTTGAAACTGCAAAGGTTTTGAGATATCTTGGAAGGAATCTTTCCAGATTGTTTATGCTGCCTATTATGCTCCCGTGTTGTCCCAACAACCAGGGAATCTTTGTGCTCACTTGGGACTCAAACTAGTTTGTTCCTTACCACAGGGTGTACGTTTTTGTGACTGAAGGAAGTGTAAGGTGCGCACTGCCCTTGAGACATACATTGAAGGCCATCCAGAATCCCATCAGCAAGTAGGGATGCTCTAACACAGAACATTCAGCAACCTGACCAAGCAATGAATTAATGGGCCTGTGGTCATAATTGTGTGTTCTCTGGCACAGACCACCATCACACTGAAGGCCTACTGATATAAAGTAAAAGTGGTCTGCTTATATACCGCCCCATACCACTTCAAGTAGTCCCTGGGCGGTTTAAACTTTTATTTATAGCAGGCCTGCCCAACAGGTAGACCGGGGGCTACCAGTAGCCCACGAAGGGTTCAAAAGTAGCCCGCCAGCCATCAATAAAAATGTGAGAGGATAAGTTCTCCACCTCTACCTCCCCCACCCCAAGGACCACCACTGGCCCAGCAAAGCTCTGGGTCTTCCAGCCCGCTGTCTCAGCCGAGCAGGGCAGTTCAAGGGCCATGGCACAGTCCCCTGGTCTCCCTACTGGCCAGATGATCTGCACGACCAATTGAGTTGTTGGTGCAGAGTGGAGGAAGGGGAGTGGAGGGGACAGTGAGGGGCGGGGTCATGGGTGTGCCCACCTCCTTTGCATGATGAAGTCCCCCTCTTCTCCCCCCTGAAGAATTACTTCCTCCCACCCTCCCATCCTCCTCCTCCTCCTCCTCCCACCCCCACAGCTGCCTCACAGAGACTGTGACCTGCCGCTTCTCCTGCTCCCCTTCTGAGCCATTCCCTCCTCCTTGCGCCACCATGGCAATGTGAATGCCCCGCTGCTGGCTTGGCCCATCCCAGCTGCACAGCAAACATGACAGAGGTGACTGAGAGCTATGGACAGCAGCAGCAGTGGCAGTGAGGGGGCTGGAAGGGCGAAGGGGGGAAACAGGAGGAGAAGCAGGGTCAAGTGAGGCCCTGGGCGGGTTGGGAGGGAAAGTGCACCTTTTTTTAAAAAAAAAAAAGTCTTCCAGTAGCCTGGGCAAGCAGAAGGGGTGATCTGCGGAAGCATCCATGCATCTCCCTTGCACCCCTCCACACCAGCTCGAGTGGGTGTAAGGGAAGTGTGTGCATGGTCAGCCTTACCATAGGAATGCACAGAAATATGTTCCCTCCAGAAAGGATTAATTTATTTCCAATGCGTTCCTATGGGAAACCACTGCTCTACTTACAACTTTTTTTTATTTATGAGCATATGCTCAGAACAGATAAATTTCATAAGTAGAGATTTTAGTGTAGTAGCCCTCAGGCACTTTTGTCTGGAAAAAGGAGACCTCTGCCTGTTCAAAGTTGGACAGCCCTGATTTATAGTATGCAGGCTACACATTGCCCCTCCCCCCAGCAAGCTGGGTACTCATTTTACCAACCACGAAAGGATAGAAGGCTGAGTCAACCATGAGCTGGCTGCCTGGGATTGAACCCCAGGTCGTGAGCACAGTTTTACCTACAGTACAGGCATTTAACCACTATGCCATGAGGCTCTTTTTATGATATGTCTAGATGTGCCTAGAAACCAGAAGCCAGAAAAATTGCACTAGAGCTTGTCTCCCTGCTTTGTTTCTATGAGTCTGTTTGTCAGTTGTATTTGAAAACTCAAGGCTGTGAAACACTACATGGTTTTTTAAAACACTTGAAAGGCTGTCATCCAAAGGAGGGCCAGAATCTCTTCTTGATCAGCCCAGAGTCTAGGACATGCAACAATGGGCCCAAGTCATAGGAAGCCAGATTTCGGTTGAATATCAGCAAAAACTTCCTAACTGTTAGAGCAGTACGTCAATGGAACCAGTTACCTCATTTGGTGGTGAGTGTGCCAACACTGGAGGCTTTCAAGAGAAATGTAGACAATCACATATGTCCTTTGATTTTTATTCCAGCAATGAGCAGGAATTGGACTCGATGGCCTTGTAGACCCCTTCCAGCTCCATAGTTCTATGATTTTATACATTTGGAACAGTGATTATATTCCACCCGATCTTCTGGCCCCTGCTCAGCCCCTTCTTGGAGCCATCCACAGCAGCAGATGGTGGATGATAACATGGCAGTGCATGTGTACAGTCATAGCAGCTGGTGCCCGTTGTGACTGGTGGGCTGACAGGAATGCCAGCAGAAGCATACACAGAAGTGGGAGGCAGGCATTCACCCAGACACTGCCTCACCTCCATCCTATTCACCTCAGCTGTTGTGGACCAGAAAAAGAAGTATTTCTGCCTACTGCTATTTCCCTGTGTGCCTTGTTTCAAAGCAGACTGAGAGGAAGCCCTCCGAGAAGGCACCTGTCCTCAGGCCTCTTCAAATATGGCAGTGCTGCTGAGCCTGCAATGTTAAACTTATGAGCAATGGCCTTAAATTTAAACTGAGGTAAAATCCACTGTCCATCTGAAATGTCGATATGTGTTTGGGTGTCTATGTTTGTAACCTTGCCAATGGCCATCTTTTCACTACTTATAAATATATTTAATTTCCAAAGACCTCTGAATGAAACTTGCTCTCAGATAACTACAACTCAAATGCATTCTGCAACATTTACTATCCGGATAGGAATTTTATTGTAGTACAATGTTTTGTAACTTCATATCCTCCAGACAAACGGCACTGCCATCAAATTCCCCATCCTCTAAGTAATTTGGGAAAAAAAAATATCAAATCAGCACTGTAGATATGTCATCTTCATTCTGGCACATGGGAGGGTTTATAATGCCAAATGTACATGCTGGCATACTAAGTACAGTGGAACCTTGACTTATGTCATTAATCCGTTCCAGTGGTCTAGACTTAAGTCAAACATGACTTAAGTCAAATGAACTTTTCCCATAGAAAGTAATGGGAAAGTGGATTAATCCGTTCCAGATTATGAAAAAGACCCCCGAAAACAGCAATTTAACACAAATTTGACTGGGATAGGAGATTCCTTCTGGGGATGTAAATGAAATGTCTCTTCAAAGAGAGGAGGAGGCAGTGGAATTATAGTCCACAAGTTATACGCCTCCACTTTTTAATGTTCATAGCAACAATGTCTAACATTTAAGTTTTACTGATTTTTAACCTGACGTTCCAAGTTTTGAACAACTCTATGCTTACTATTAGAGTCCCACAACTGTACAGCTCCCCAACTAAAATGCTTCCATTGTGGACCAGACTTCTGCAGCCAGATCTGATCTTTTACAAGACTGAGCCGGCTGTCTAACCAGCGAGGCCAGCCCCAAGCTCCCAGCCCTTCTTCTCCTCCAGCAGCAGCGGTGGCTTCAGTGAGGCTGAGGACCAGCTCCAGGTGCTCGGAGCTGGCCTCGCCGAAGCCACCACTGCCGGAAGAAGGCAGGAGCAGTTTGGAGACGGCAGCCGCGATGCTGGGTTGTGTCTGCTGCCAGATTCCGGTGCCTTCCACCGGGGCTCCGCGCTGTAAGTCAAAGCCTGCGACTCAAGTCAAACAGGCCCCTTCTTGCTGCAAGTCAAATATGATGCAAGTCAAGCAGCATGTAAGTCAAGGTTCCACTGTACAAGCAAAGTCTTAGTAGAGACTTGGCCTTATGTCTGATGGTTAACTACCATCTGATTCCTTAGTGTGGCAGATACTCTCCTAAGAACCTGTTTCTCTCTTGCCTCTCATACTATCACAGTGACTCTTATTGTTTTCATTCTGGATCATTTACACCTGTTTAGTCTCACTGTAAATGGATGGAAGAATATTATTTGTGTTGTGTTGTGCATGGTTTTGATCCACATGAGAAAAGGCACACTTGCTTGATTTAGCAGCATTGTTATGTGCCATCACTAAAAAGCTTGATATCTAGGCTGTTAAGTAGTATAGACCAACTCTCCCGTTCTGTCAAAAAACATGAGAAAAGAGGAGAAAGGGCCACCTGAAAGTCTCCTGGCTTTCTCCATTGGTCCCATGTCCACCCAGGGATTTTACATCACCCCCAGAAAGGCCACACACAACCTTAGTTAGACAGGCATCCTTGGTGCAGTGTAAGCTGCTACCACACTGTCACTCTGTATCCTTGATCATTTATTTGTATGCGGGGGGGGGCATTGTAATCATGACCACGAAATCATCCCGAGTGCCTGTGGGGCTGGGATGGAACAGCTGTGATTTATGGGTTCTCTTTTTTTTTTTTGATACAGATTTTTACCTTCCATATTAGGGAGGCGGGGTGGTCTGAGAGCATTAAGGGGGTGGCTTTTGGAAGGGCTGGAAGAGTTGAGCACAGCTGCTCTGGAGGCCTTTTCCCAAGTTGGCTGTGTGGGAGGGTGAGAAGAAAGACGAGAGGGCCACCAACTCGGCTTTGCCCCTTGACTTTTTGCGAGGATGCTTAAATGGTCTCTGTGTCTCTTCTGTGAACTTCCTCCTCTGTGTAATTGCTCCAGAAAGGAATCCTCCATGCTAAATATTAGCCAGCTGCATCTGTATTAATGGTTCCAAGGCATTTCCAACAGAGATATTTATAACAGCTTATGCCTGAAAGGAAAATCGGACTGACAAGCTTAAATTGGCATTATATACATTTAACTACAATGGCACTTGACTAAAAGGTTTGTTGTTTGTGGAATTCAGTTGAGAATTCTGCTGAGAGGGAGGCTCCTCGCACTCCCAGTCAAAATGGCATGGTGACATGTCTAGCTATTCCCTTTTCTCTGAGAAAGTGATGGAAAAACACAGAAGAAGGACAAGTGAAAAGCGACACTGTCTGGGCTTCTATTAACATTCTGTGACACAAGCAACACAATTCTGCAATCGTTGCATCTCGGAACACTTTACTTGCAGCTGAAGCAGACTGAACACATAGTATAGCATGTGCATGCAGGGGAGCAAATGGGTGATGAAACTTCTATTGCCACACACAAAGTGCTGCCTTAATTTTGTCCCTTAGATTCTTCTCTTCTTCAATGAGTTTGGAAATGGAGCAGAAATTTGATATGGGTTTCTTTGGCTCACTGCTCATTCTCTTAGCCATTGTGCTAATCACACTCTTGGGGGACAGTATGCTATTGATGTATCTGGACCACAGACTTCATTTGGTTTCATATCTTAGGCTTCTTGAGAAGTATGCCCTGTTCGGAGGGAGAACCATTACAAATTAGAATGCCTGGCCTTCTAACCAATCATCTTCAGTTCACCTCTAAAAGAGATTCACCCTAGACAACTTGTGGTCTGAGGAAGCTACTCCACTTACACTACGAGGCTGTCCTGGGAGCAGGGGAAGGGGGCACCCACATGGCTAGTGTGCAAAATTGATTGAAGGATTAGTGAGACAATGCAGGGGAAGTACTTTGAACACTTAAATAAATGTGCTAAATTCTAAGAATTGATAGACAGGTAATTACAGTACAGTGGACCCTTGTATAATAAACAGTTTGTGTATAACATAAAAAATTCTGGAGATAGGGGAAATTTGCTTAACAGAATTTCATTTGGAACGAATTAATTCCTTGATACAAGGTACCACTGTATTTGTTTTCTCAGACATTTGGCCTTTAGATATGAAGCCAGCCTAGACGAGAAAGATCCCTTCTCTCAGGTTTTCATTCTTTCTGAATTATTTATTTGCTCAAGAGTTCACAAAATCATGGAACCAGAAGGAACCGCAATGGTTGCCTAGTCTAGCCCACCTCCTGCATGTTAAAGAAATCCACAGTTGGAACATCCCTGAGAGATAGCACCCATCACTAGAATCCACTTTCTGAGACAGCCCATATGTATTCTACTGCCCAGCATCTCTTATGGCCAGGAGATTATTCCTAATGTTTATTCTGAGTCTTATTTCTTACAATTTGAATTCATTGACTCCGGTCGTGCTCTCTGAAGCGGCAGAAAACAAGATGGCTCCACCTTTCACATGACAGCCTCTTTTGGTAGCTGAAGCTGGCGATCACAGTGCTGTACATCTTAATTCAGAACCCACTTTTATAAAAGTTGTTCAATGTGGTAGCAATAATTAATCGAACTGACATTTTCTTAAAAATTACCACAATATATGAATTAAAAACAACATAGAGGGTGAAGTGATAAAAAAATTGAACAATGCAACATCAAATCAAATAAAGCAGTGTTTGTTTCCCAGCCATGGAAATTAACAGGAGAGTGGAAAGGTAAATAGCATTCCTTAAATAACCCATGTTCCTTGAAAACCCTATTAGAATCACTGTAGATCTGTTCTGACTTTATTGCACATAGTCACAATAGAATCACTCTTGTCTTTTTTAGCAGCTGCTGAAATCCCCACTTTAAGCTCTGAATTACATTCTCTCTCTCTCTCTCTCTCTCTCTCTCTCTCTCTCTCTCTCTCTCTCACACACACACACACACACACACACACACACACACACACACACACACACAACTGTTGTTGTGACATCAGAAGAGACTGCCTGTTGCTTTTGGGCTCGAATCTTAAAGTCTCAGGGATGACGTTGACTTGACAACCTAAAGCTCTGTGCTGGGACATACCATATTTCTAACTGGCTGATAAGTAACAACCCAGTTTATGAGCATAATCCATTTCGGAAACATGCTTGTAAACCAAAACACTCTTATCAAAGCAAATTTCCCCATAAGAATTAATGGAAACTCAGATGATTCATTCTGGGTTGCCATAGACCACATACTATACACACAAAATGCCAAAACTCACAAAACAAGTTGGATAGAAGTCCACATCCACACCATGGTTTAGGTGTGTGGCTGTGGAATCTGCTCTGCTTGGGACTAACAACTGGATTTTACTCTGTATTTTTAATATGACAATAATAAAATGCAATTTGTAGCCATATACACACCTGACTGCCTCCTCCATGATTAGAAATTATCTGAAAAAGAAGAATGAATGTTGAAAGCAAATTAAAGAAAAATATAAAGAAAAATAAAACAAACCCCTAACCTGCACTCACTTTTGAAAATATTCCTGAGTGTTGCAAGGGAGACCTTTCTTCCTCTCTCCTCCCTCTGCTTTGGAGACAGAACATTCCAGACAATCACTCGCAATCCAGCAGGGGGAGGGAGAGAGCCACCATTGGTACATGTGTGATCATGTGACTTGCTCCAGTGCTTGTATATTGAGACACTGCTTGTTGATCAAGACAAATTTATAAGAAATATTTGCTTGTCTTGCAAAACGTTCTTAAACCAAGATATTAGTGTACAAGGAAATTGTATTCTCTTCCAACTCTTTCTCAAAACCCATCTATTCTGTGAAGCATTTAGTAGAGGCCGTTGTCTGGGTGTCTTTCTGCAACAAAGCAAAAGTAGATGGAGCTGTGGAATATACACACATTCCTCCCATTTTTATCCCTATGGTGATCTCCCGTGTGTCTCTTTTTCAGATGATAAAACTGTTCGGAAGATATCTGTTCTCTTTGTGTTTGAAGACCACCATTTTCTAAATCAACACAGAAACTTCCTAGTCTGAGGATTAGAGCTGCTCTGGTCATGCAAAGAGAGTGCTGGTGGGGTCAGAGCGAAGAGAAAGCAGATCCTCCCATTTCATTAAAGGATGAATCCATTGAATGGGGGTATAGCAAAGTGGCCCTGGGCTTCTACAGGCAAATATAGTGGAAGAGCAACCAGCCATTCTTTATGCTACCAGCTTCACCACTGCCAGGAGTTCACCATGGGGACATTGAGAAAGCTTATTTCTGGAATAATAACACTCAATATTTGCCATTTTGGATTTCAGTCTTCAACCCATTTGTCAAATGATTTAAAAAAGCCCCAGATTTTATTTATTATTGCCAGTTTGAAAGGGCACTGCTGAGCCTGCTGCTGAGAGACTGCCAGCATTATCGCCAAACCAATACCATCTGTTGTCAGACTGGCATGCAGATTGCAAATTGGTACGAAATGTGAGCAAGTGTCCGGCCCCTGCTGGTAATCCTTCTGTGGGGCTCACTTGCTTTCATCCTCTAATCTGCCCCAGGTTTTGGGAGTTGCAGTCACCCCCCCCAAAAAAAATTTTGTTTCTTTGATCTGTCTTGAAATATAGAGATTCTGTTTACTTAGCTGCTAAGAAAGAAAACATACCTTCTGTGCATGAGTTTGAACCCTTAAAGTGGAGGTCTAGAGTGCTAAGGGACAAAGTGTTGCTTGTGGGCTGTATCTAATTCCCTAAATGGTCCAATCAGCTCCTCCCCCTCCCCCCAAAAGATGCTTTTTTATTGATACAGAAAGTTCCCTTCTGTCACTTGTTGTGCTGGGGGAGGCTTCTGGGGATTGTTGTCCAGAAAACATAGCTTTCCAATTTTGAACACATCGTGAGCAGCTTGAATTGGGGAGCCCAGGGTTCTAATGTTATGGGAGAAGATGAAGCCTCGCAGAACACCCAAGGGATGAGGAGGAGGTACAGCCTGTTGGACAAATGCAGAGACGCATGGCTCATTTTTTGTTAAATGGCCCAACATGCACAGTATATTTGAAAGAAAACCTTTTTTTTTTTTAAAAAAGATAAGACTTAATGAGGAGGTGACACTACTGAAAAAAGCATTCCCAAATACCAAACTAGCCTGGCTCAAGCTTATGGCAGTGTTGGCGAACCTATGCCACGGGTGCCAAAGGTGGCACATGGAGCCCTTTCTGTGGGCATCTGACTCCCCCCCCCAGCACTTCCCGCTCCGCTTGACGCATGCCACTGTGCAGAGAGCCGGGCAAAGGAGAGGCCGTGATTTGTGGTCTCCTTTGTAGCTCCCACACTGCTTTGGGGGTGCCCAGAGCGGCATGGCTGGAGAGTAAACTAGGGCTACGAATGGGCCTACAAGCCATCCCCACTCCCCCTGGCTTTCCTGATGGTCTAGCACCCCGTCTGCCTCTGTGCCCAGGGCAGAGAGATGGATGGGGTGCTACTCTTTGGGAAAGCGACGATCGAAGAGCAGGTTTTTGAATTTCCTGCAAGGGTGCTGTGGCTGCGGGAAATTCAAAAGGCTGCTCTTCGATTCTCAATTTCCTGAAGGCTGCTACCCTTAGGGAAAGCAAGGATCAAAGAACAAACTCAAAAGCCTGCACTTTGATCCTCTTCCCAAAGGGTAGCACCCCTGGTCTTTGATCCTCACTTTCCCGAAGGGTAGTACCCCTGCTCTTCAACCCTCACTTTCCTGAAGGGTAACACCCCTGCTCTTCAACCCTCAGTTTCCCGAAGGGTAGTACCCCTGCTCTTCAACCCTCAGTTTCCCGAAGGGTAGTAGTCCCCTGCTCTTCAACCTCAGTTTCACCCCTTTTCAACCCTCAGTTTCCCGAAGGGGACCCCTGCTCTTCAACCCTCAGTTTCCCGAAGGGTAACACCCCTGCTCTTCAACCCTCAGTTTCCCGAAGGGTACTACCCCTGCTCTTCAACCCTCAGTTTCCCGAAGGGTAGCACCCCTGCTCTTCAACCCTCAGTTTCCCGAAGGGTAGTAGTCCCCTGCTCTTCAACCCTCAGTTTCCCGAAGGGTAGGACCCCTGCTCTTCAACCCTCAGTTTCCCGAAACCCCTGCTCTTCAACCCTCAGTTTCCCGAAGGGTACTACCCCTGCTCTTCAACCCTCAGTTTCCCGAAGGGTAGCACCCCTGCTCTTCAACCCTCAGTTTCAGTTTCCCCTGCTCTTCAACCCTCAGTTTCCCGAAGGGTAGCACCCCTGCTCTTCAACCCTCAGTTTCCCGAAGGGTAGGACCCCTGCTCTTCAACCCTCAGTTTCCCGAAGGGTACTACCCCTGCTCTTCAACCCTCAGTTTCCCGAAGGGTAGGACCCCTGCTCTTCAACACTCAGTTTCCCGAAGGGCTCTTCAACCCTCAGTTTCCCGAAGGGTAGGACCCCTGCTCTTCAACCCTCAGTTTCCCGAAGGGTAGGACCCCTGCTCTTCAACCCTCAGTTTCCCGAAGGGTAGCACCCCTGCTCTTCAACCCTCAGTTTCCCGAAGGGCACCCCTGCTCTTCAACCCTCAGTTTCCCGACCCCTGCTCTTCAACCCTCAGTTTCCCGAAGGGTAGCACCCCTGCTCTTCAACCCTCAGTTTCCCGAAGGGTAACACCCCTGCTCTTCAACCCTCAGTTTCCCGAAGGGTAGCACCCCTGCTCTTCAACCCTCAGTTTCCCGAAGGGTAGCACCCCTGCTCTTCAACCCTCAGTTTCCCGAAGGGTAGTACCCCTGCTCTTTGATCCTCATAGGTGGTGGGAATGCTGGTAGAGAGAGATGTAACATCAAAGGATACTATGGTTTTGTCTGTATCCAGTTTCAGCTCCCTGACTTTAGCAGCAAACTCCTCTGAATTGTGCACGTGGTGGTCCGTGAGTCCAACCAGTGAGGCTTGATCTGTAGTTTGGACGATGGCACACATGCCCAGAACTGTGGTTGGTGTCTGTTTTGAGCAGAATGGAAAGAATGGCACTCCCATATGCTATTTTCTCTTTCCATTGCTCTACTTCACTGTTAGTTGTTCCTTGTCCTTGACTATGTTCCAGAACTTGACTGAAGGGTATTTTTATGAAATTCAGTCTAAATATTACAGAGGTCAAGCAATTAGGAGATAATCCTTTTAAGTAGTGATGCAGTGAGATTGTGCCATAATGAGCCTATCATGTCTACCAAAATTTGGAAATTAGGTTGTTTTGTTTGGTTATTACATAAGCTGTCTGTGCATACACTAGGCCTCTAGAACCACATCTTTAGAGCGCTAATATCATCATCTACCTATAAGATATAGTTTGATCCTAAGTGAAACAGATGCCTCATAAGGCTTGAACATACTGTGAGGAATCTCCACACTCCTTTTGACTCTTTTGGGTAAATACATAGCACAGCCGCAGATAGGAAGGACTGCTAAATGCACTCATTTTACAGAAAGGAGTTGAGCTGTGTGGCCATCACAAACACAATTGCAAAAATAGGTTACAGGCAATGTTCCTTTTTAAATTTTTAATAGTGACCTATGAAGGTATCGCCTGTAACCTATCATTTTACAGAGTTTCATAGCTGTTAGACACCAGTTCTAAAATGGGATGCTTTCTGTACTTAAATGGCATATGAAAAAGATTCTCCATGCTTACCAGAGGTGAGGGGAAGTGATCTAACAGACCCTCAATAATACTTCATATCTTGTTTTATGCCTTTAGGAAGACAACTGTGTAACAAGATGCTTAGAACTTTTGCCATATGGGATACAGTATGTGGTTGTCTTCCACAGACTCCTGTCTGCCCCATGAGATGGACTGTTCCCGCCCCCCCCCAGTTTAGTTTCTTTCAATGCTAACAAGTGCTTCTTCCTTAATATCACCTTTATAACTCTAATCCCAGAGGCTGGAAGAGGGAAAAAAACCCTATGTCTCTTAATAACCTTATCAATCACAGATTTGGGAAGGGGTCCAACTTCCTGAATAGGTAATTTTGGAAACACTTGCCCATTTATTTATTTATTTATTTATTTATTTATTTATTTATTATTGCATTTATATCCCACCCATCTTCCCAAAGGAACTCTGGGTGGCTTACAAGTGAAAGAATAATCAGGAAGGTCTCCTCAAGCATTTATTGGAGAAGGTATTGGGCATATCAATCACTGCATAATCCCTTAGCTATTTCTTTCCTAAAGTTGAGGAGAGACTGAGCTTTGGGATTTAGAATTCTCAGCTTCTGCTAGCTGAAGCAGACTTTGGATGTTTACTCTGAAGATGCATGTCATAGTGATAGAAAAGAGGAGTTGCTTACATATACTTCTCCATAGCATTCAAACCATTCTCTAGGTCATTTATTATATAATTATGCAGGCTACCCATTGCCCCGACCCCCCACTCCAGCAAGCTGGGCACTCAGTTTACTGACCTCAGAAGGATGGAGGGCTGAGTAAACCTCAGGCTGGTTACCAGTGACTGAACTTGGGTCATGACAGGAGCAGAGTTTTGGCTGCAGTACAGTAGTTCAACCACTAGGACACAAGGCTCCACTTCAGTAACAACAATAGCTCAGGTGGGAGCTTTTGTAATTGTGACAGTTTGCTATATGACAAGCTTCATATTCTTCTACATGTGTTACGGGCCATCACTTATCGACCATACAGGCCATAATACATAATGCAGCATGACTCTGGGCTTGTTCATGTTGAGCAGTCCATGGAAATGTATGCCATATAAAAGCCAATGGTCTTTAAGATGTCACAGGACTAACATGGTTACCCAATTCCCTTTGCAAATTTGGGCAGTTGCTTTCCCTTCTAATCCCCCGTTCCTCTTGCATAGCAGACTGCTGTAAATTAAAAATATTAAAAAGAATATGGGTGTGCAATTGCTCACAAGCTGACTTTGCAGCCAGATAAAGGGCATACAGACTGGGGCTGACTCACCCCATACCCTTAGGAGCCACTCCCAACCCATGGTGTTCCTTGATCTGTACATATCTATGCATTTCAAAAATGAAACCAAATAACATCTTCCTCCTCCTCCTCCTCCTCCTCCTCCTCCTCCTCCTCTCTCTCTCTCTCTCTCTCTCTCTCTCTCTCTCTCTCTCTCTCTCTGAGAGAATCCTTTGCCTTCCTTTATGTATACAAATTCTTACTGGGTTTACGTAGCTTACATACATACTTACATACATAATATCTCCCCCCCCCAGGCTGTTATTTTATAATTAATGCAGCTTTGACATTTACTTCCTGAAAAAACATCCTTTAAAAAAACCATTGCCTCCGTTTTCTTCCCAACAATGATACCACCACCTGAACAATTTGATTGTATGCAACTTTTCAACATTCATTTTTTAAATAAAACATTATTATTCATGGGTGACAATCAGATGAATGGGGGAAGAAGCTAGATTCCTGGAAGTTTAGTTTAATTGGAAATAGGAAATGAGAAGGTCTGAAGTTGATTCATTTAGAAAAGCCATTATGCAGTAAAGCACATCAAATAATTCCAAATAACTTCAGATAAAAGGTCAGGGAGCTGTGGGTACACCATTATTTGAGTTTGAAGTTATTTGGAATTTATCTCCTGGTTGTTCATAACAGTATTTTTGGTTTACTAATATTTGCAGGTCAGGAACATGAAAAACAGGATGAGCTACACGCAGAGTTCACATTGCCCAATCTTAAGATTATGTGATTTATCCCTGATTGTTGTTGTGTATTTTTTATTTTGCTGACTTTTGTCATCACCTGTTTACAATATGTATTTGCTGTTGTAAAAGCACAATGTTTATTAAAAAACATTATTTCTTTTATAACACGTTTGAGATACGGATAAAAACTTCTGATACCTTGTAAAGAATATTAGAGTTGGGGTACCACACCAATTGTGCAGGTTTGGCAAATGGGAACAGCAAACAAAGAATCACTTTTGAATCGTCCTGTCCCAGGTGTGTGCTTTTTCTTTCGAAACCACCACAAGTGGCTAGTGCTGGGGTTTAGCTGAATTTAACCACACAAATCTTTTTCATTTTTGCATATCACTCTTACACCCAGGTGTATATCTCTGCCAGTTTGGCAAATGGCATAACCTGGAGTATACAGTATATTTTAAAGTGGACCCGAGTCCAGAGACATTCATGCCATTAATACATTTATTTGGTCGCAAAACAAACAAAAGTCTTGCAGTGTCTTAAAGTTTGTCCTTTGGAAGCAAGAACACCCCTGGTTCTCCCTACAACTCCCATCTTAACAATTTTTCCCAGAAAAAAAAGTTCAAGTATTCCAGATTGCTCTGCTATTAACAGCAGGGGCTTCCATGCCTGGAATTCCTCAGACCATTAAGAAACATATACCCTCAGGGTTTTCCCCAGTGATTTTGCAACAACAAGGAGAGCCTACGGTAGGCATGGATCATGGGGAGTAAGAGGTGTGATGGGGCAGGAGAGAGAGAGAGCTAATTGAAAAGAATTTGGATTGATTCATGGACCCGATACTGTATGCGACCCTCCCAAGACATTACATCAGTTGCATGGCACTCACTTTCCAAGCTCTTAGCCAGACTCTGAGAGACTCCTTCCTGCTTTGTCAACTTCTGTTCCTTAAATGCTGTCTCTTTAGTGAATGGCCATTTCCTTCTTCTTCCTAGTGATTCTTGTGACTGCCTTTCTCTTCAACATTCTCTAATGAAAGGACTGCCTGCTCCACCACCACCACCCAGTCATCTTCTGTGACAGTCAGTGATAATGTATTGAATATTTGAAACTGTTCTCATCCACACATCAAGATGCCCTGCTGGAAAAAAATGTTTATATCTGTAAGGTTTTTAATTCTTACATGAGAGTGAAGTAGTGGAAAATGAAGGGTTTATTTCAACACCATCAAGTTGGCTGCATAGCTCAGTGGTTTAGGGCATCAAATTTTCATACAAAATGTGTGTGCATTTGCAAAAAAAGTTTATATGCTTCTGGTGTCCTTTCTCCCCCTTGGTCCTGACCCCTAGCCTGTGAGTTATTCATGTTCCAAAGCCTTTATTACCTGGCCTATATATGTGCTGGGAAGGAGCCAATTGACTAGATGCTTGTGGGACTCCCTATAGAAATTATTGCTGGCACGCGCCAATTTTCTTTTCATGGTACAAAAATTAAAGCCATGGTATATGATATTAATATAGGAATAGGAAAACCAAGAAGGGCGGGGGGGGGGGGGTAAGAAAGAAGATTCCACTGTACTCACACCTGACCCTGCCTATTAAGTGAACCCATGTTCATATGGGAACTGATCATGAGCACATCATACAGCCTGGATGCCTTAGAAAGAGTTTCAGAAAATACTGGGGGGTGGGGGAATGCTAGAGTGTAAGAAGCAACAGCTTGGAAACTGGATTGACTGCATGGGTATTTGTTATCAATGCCTTGGAAAAATCCAGTCCTATCTGTGCTAATAGATTTTGATGGGGGCTGCCCTTGAAGACAGTTTTGGAGCCATCAGTTGATACAGATCGCATCCATCTGCTTCTTAGAAGGCATGAGCCTTTGAGGACATAAGATACTGTTATTGAGAAAAGGGCCAATCCCCATTTTGTTTCAGTCATTCTTTATCTTTGCTCTAAATGTTGTCCTTTTCTCTCTGTGGTCACATGACAGTGTGTCCACACAGAGAGACACAGCAATCCATAGCCCTAAATTATGTCACCATTTGAAGGCTACCAGTCAGTGGAATTGGGAGGGATAGTATCCTATTGATATGTCCCTTTTGGATAAGTTCATACACTCTGTTGTCCATAATGGCTACCTTCTTCTGGAAACAGGAAGTTCTGTGTGTTCAGCCAGAGCGTAAGGTGTATAACAGTTCTTAGGGTTCTGTGCATATCAACCAGAGGTCTCTCATTTAAAAAATGACAACACACACACAAAGCTCCCGCAGACCAGCGTGTAGAGAATGATGTTGAGAGCAGCAGGCAGCAAGGCTGATCCTTTTCTTTCCTGTTGGTTGACTGCTTTTGCCCGAGATTGCTCATCTTCTCAAGGGGCTTTCCTAGCTGCAGGGGGAAAGTCTCAACGTCTTTTTAACCACACAAAGCAAGCAAGCAAAGCTAGGAGGATATTGAACAGACTATCAACTAGAAGGGACGGGAGAATGTATCTTTCCACCCTCACTATCCCTCCACTCAGACTGACAATCTCCCAAACTGTTCCAAATAACACTTGGGTTATAATATTAAAAATTAATAATCTATAGGGAATATTACAGTTTATTGGTACTGTATAATATAGATACATGCAGATTTGGGCTAATAATGAAAAAAAAAATTTTAATTTTCTTTACAGGTGGAACCTAAGAATTGCATAGGGGCACACATACTGTTACAGGTTGGGGCATTTTACTGTCAATATAATGTTGTACTACACAGTGGGAATGGTAAAATAAAGGGATTTGACAAGGCAAAGGCAGAAGAGGGCAATTCCTCATTGAACTTTCAGCAAAACTGCTGGCAATTTTGACATAACAAGTTGAGGGGACAGGATTACAGCTTCAGATTGACAGATAGTCTAGAACGGTGGTCCCCAACCCCCGGTCCACAGACTTTGCTTTGGACCGGTCGGCACCGGGCTGGGAGGCAGCCGCCCTCCTCCTCCTCCTCCTCCTCTTCTCTCCCGTGCAGGAGCGCAGGAAACCCGGCCGGCCAGCCGGCGACTCTGCCCCAAAACGCTGGCGCCCGGCGCGTTGGCGGCGGCAAGCCAGGAGGGACGCGGTGGCGTTGGCGGCGGCCCAGAAGACCGGGCTCTCCTTGGTCCGTTGCTCTCCTCTGGGGAAGAGGAGGCGGAGGCACCCATCCTCCTCCTCCTCCCCCCGGGATCCCGCTGCTGGCGCCCCGCTCGCTTTCCCCGGCGGAGGAGGAGGCCCACGGCGGTGGCGGCAGCAGGAGCAGGAGCAGGAGCAAGCGTGGCGCCAGCAGCGAGACCCGCCCTCGCGGCACCGACGAGCCGCCGCCGCCGCCTCCTACTCCTGCTCCGGTTCCTCCTCCTTCTCCTCCTCCTCCCGCCGCCGCCGAAGGAGCAGCAGCGAGGGCAATTGCGGAGGGGTGGCGGCGGCGGCGGGATGGGGGCGATTGCGGCGGCGGCGGTGGCGGTGGGGGGGCGATTGCGGGGTGGTGGTGGCTGTTGCTGCTCCTCCGGTGGTGGCGGCGGGAGGAGGAGGAGGAGGAGGAGGAACAGGAGCAGGAGGAGGCGGCGGCAGGAGCAAGCGGGGCGCCAGCAGCGAGACCCACGCGCGGCTCCCAGCCCCGGCGCCGGAGGAGGAGGCGGGGGCCCGCCTGCCCAGGAGCCCTGGGTTCCCCCCCACCCCGCCCGTGTGTGGGGGGGAGTGGCACGCCCGACGCCCCAAGCCGGTGAGTGCCGCTGCCACCGCTCTCGTGCCTCCCCCTCCTCCTTCCCTCCCACCCTTTGCTTTCACCCTCCCCTTTTGCCTCCCTGCCGCACCCCCCTTTCGCATTCTCCCCCCCTCCCCACCCCCACCCCCAGCTTCGGGCCACAGAAAAATTTTCAAAAGTTTCCCGGTCCACGGGGACAAAAAGGTTGGGGAGCACTGGTCTAGAAGTATCTCATTACTCAGATTTTCAGGGCATGAAGAACTGCTGAAGGGCTGATATTCTCCTTGAGGAACCTGGGGACTACAGACCACTCAGCCTAATGTGAATCCCGGGACAAATCTGGAGCAGATAATGAAGCAGTCACTCCTTAAGCACCTTGAAAACAACACACCAGCAAATTATAAGCAAACATGGATTTGTCAAGAACAAATCCTGCCAGACTAATCTTGTATCAGTTTTTGGCTGGTTAATCTCCCTGGTAGACAGTTGGAATGCTGTGGGTGTAATATATCTTGACTTCAGCAAAGCTTTTGACAAAATGCCCTACAATACTCTATCAGGCTAACTAAGTGTGGGCAATATGCAACATGTCTCAGGTGGGCTACAGAATTGTATTCAGAGGATGATGATTAATGGCTCCTCACACTGGGAGGAGGTAACAAGTGGAGTACCACAGGGCTCAGTTCCTGGCCTGGTGCTCTTCAACATTTTATTAATGACTTGGACGAGGAAGTGCTGGGAATGCTTATCTGATTTGTGAAAGATACAAAACTGAGCAGAATAACTAATACTACGGAAAACAACAGAAACAAAATTCAAAGATAGATAATAGGCTTGAGCATTGGGCCAAAGAGAAAATAAACTTAACATGGATAAGTGTAAAGTTCTATACCTAGGAGGGAGAGCATATACTGTACATAGTTACAAGATGGGAGGTACTTGACTCATGAATACTGCATGCAAGAAGGATGTTGGAGTTTTTGCATATTACAGGTTACATATGGGCCCACAGTGCAATGCAGCTGTGAAAGAAAAGGTTAATACAGTATTTTAGACTGTTTTAACAGAAGTATAATCTCCAAATCATGTGAATTATTAGTTCCTTTGTATTTTAACGTGGTTAGGACCTATCCTGAGTACTGTGTCCTGTTTTGGACACCACATTTTAAGAAGAGTGCAGGCAAATTGAACCAATTCAGAGAAGGGCAAAAAGGATGATCAGAGGATTGGAAACCAAGCCCTGTGAGGCTAGACTGAAAGGTCTTGTCATGGGCAGCCCTGAGAAAAGAAGACAGAGGGGAGAGATGATAGCACTCTTCTCAAGCGCCTAAAAGGTTGTCAGATAGATGAGAAGCTGGATGTGTTCTCAGTCATTCCAGAGTGCAGGACATGTAATAATGGGCTCAAGTTACAGGAATCCAGATTCTGGCTGAATACTAGGAAAAACCTCCTAACTGTTCCAGAAGTACAACAATGGTACCAATTACCTCAAGGGGGTGGTGAGCTCTCTGACACCGAAAGCATTCAAAAGAAGCTTAGACAGTCAGCCAACAAATAAGAGACAGCACTGAGCAGGGGGTTGACTCTATGGCCTTACAGATCTCTTCCAGCTCCCTTATTCTATGATTCTGCTTTACACATGCAAAAAAAAGCCAGTGACTTTCATAGCTACATCCTTTAAGCAATTATGAAACTGGAATGTGAAATAAACAAATGGAACATAGTGCATCTGGCATTACAGTCTTAGCTGGTGCTCCCAGGATGGCTTTCCAGCTACTGAGCATGTTGGCTCCCCTTGTTCCCTCCAGTTACCCGAGTGTTTTGGGAACTCCAAGGGAATAAACATTTTACCTTGTTTAGAATCCTCAGAATGAATAAGGAATTGAAAGCTTAACAATATGTGGCTTACTCAGATAAACAGGCTGAGCCACTAGACTCGAGGATGGTTCACAGCTCCAGGAGCCCAAGAAATACTGCTCCTGCCATTAGTTTTCAAGGGGATCGAACCCTAAAAATCCCCCAACAGAACCACATTTTATTTGGGTCTTATCCTAAGCTGCCCTGTAGGTGTCTTTACTGCCTGCCATCACAACCTGTTTATTTGGAAGCCTACAAATATACAAAGTTGGCATTGGTCTCTCGCACTGCATCTTGCATGCAAAAGGAAACCAGGACCGGTAAAAGGTTTTCTTGGAACTTTCTATCCTGGAGGGAAGTCAGAAGCTTCACATAATAGCAACTTTGTTAGAACCACCTGCTGTTCCCTTGATTCCCTTTCCTCTGCTGAAGTATGAAAAGGGGACATGCACAGAACAGCCCTGGCTACTAATCAGTGACCTCGGGCGATGAAACTGTCTTTATAAGCCAATGCTAGCACCTTTTTTTTCCATTGTCACCCCCAAACACAGCCCTTCCATTTAAGACACTGGGAAATTCCTATGCAACAGATGTCTATTGGGTTTTTCCTGTGTTTTGTTTAAGTCACCTCTATTGTTCTTGGCTCTTTTTTTTTTTTTGTAAAGCAGAGAAGAGGCATTGTTCTTTGTTCTTTTCACCTTTTTTTTTGTAAAAAGAAAGTATGGATTGTAACCTTAAACAGCCTAAAACCTACCCTGCATGTATGTGTGTGCAAACACACCCTTATATGTGCACATTTAAGTAGAGTTCACATAATAGAGATGGGAAAGTTGAGTGTATGAGTGAGTTATATGAAGTAATCTATTGACCCCATTAGCAATTTAACTGTTAATTATTTGCTAACTTTCATTTTACTAAGGATCAAACTAGAATAGAAGTGGCCATCTGTAGTCATTTAGTCATCACATTTCTCTCTGATGTCTAGATGACTACAGTCTACGTGTAATGCAATTTAACATTCTACAATGCAATTTTAAAAAACGAGTGCAGCCCAAACAAAAATGTTTAAAACTTTGAACCTGGGTTTTGGATCAGCACCAAATCTGCCACAGGTATAGGTGATAGTCTGCTCTTGTTCTGGATCAAATTTGGGGAAGTTTTTGTAAAGGGTTGTGATCATTGTCCTCTCTAATTTTTGTCCCTAGTGCACCGAGTTCTTTTCCGTGTGCACGCATGTGTGAGGTGCACACATGCAGACTTTCCCCCTCCCACAGGTTCCATTTGCAGTCATGACAAAAAGACTGCCATGATGGGTGTGAAAGAGATGGGGTGGTGCACATGCATCTTAGGGCCTTTTTACACGACCCCTAAGATCTGCTGGCCACTTAAATTCGGACCAGAGATCTTAGGGGTTCGTCGCTCTTCCTCTGTCTCCACCCCCTCCGCACTTCCTGGTTGCTGGCTGTGTGAGGGAGGGAGAAAAAGAGAAAGAAAAGCATGCCGCTCACCTCGTTCTGCCTCTCGTCTCTGTAAAAGTAGCTCTTAAAGGGGCGGGAGCCAAAAAGCAGCAAACAGAAGCGAGGAGAGCCCAGCACTCACTATCGTTGCACCACATCAAAGATTTTTCACCTCCAAAGAGAAGGTACAAGAAAAGTGCGCTGGGTTGCACTAAAGTGGGCAGGGTCGCACTTAATTGTCTGCAAACTCTGGAGCTGGTGGGGAAACATTTTTAAGCTCCGGAGCTGGCAGCCATTTGCAGTGGAGCTTAGGGGTCGTGTATAAACGCCCTTAGAGGGAACATTGTGATTATTGAAAATCAGCTTACCCCATTCAGAAACAGGGTATTCCAAATTATCCCAGATTTAAAACAGACTGCATAAATTGAAAAGACCAGTCTTGTTTATCTTGAAAGGGAATGGTTGGCCTGAAAAAAAATCTTTCAAAATAGCCACTTTGTTGTAACACCAAGCAAGTCCCAGGCTTGCCAGCAGATGCTTCACAAAATGAAACATTATTGTACACATTATTAGCTGCCAGAGAGATATTTGGCTGTGGCAGGACAACTAAAGGTCACTGAAACAGAGTGCAAAGATAGGTTTTTCTGTAAAGAATAACACAAAACAAAACAAAAATACCCCAAGTTTGCTTTAAAGGAAGTAATGAAGTGGCAGACCTCCAAAAAGAGGTGGATTTTGCCGCATGTCTTCAGGGAATCAGCATAAAATGTAAGGCATATTATCTGTGAATGGTCGTGAGCAGAAGAGGGTATCCTGTAGGCCAGTGGTGGTGAAACTTTGGCCCTCCAGATGTTTTGGAACACAACTCCCAGAGTCCTTTGTCACTGGCAGTCTAGGCTTGGAATTCTAGGAGTTGTGGTCCAAAACATCTGGAGTGCCAAGGGTTTGCTACCACTCCTGTAGGCCATCTTGACAGCTGCCATGGGTGTTGTCAACATTCAGGCTGCCCTTTGCTATGTAAAGCTTGGCATCCTTTTTCCTGCTGGCAACATGGGCACAATATTGTGCAGGAATATCAGTTCTTTTCCTGGCATTTTGAATTGTGGATACAAAAGCACAATATCCACATTCATAAACAGGAGGGTTTATTTCTTTTGTGGAAAATTGAATGAACACAAACCAGAAATGTAAAAACAAACAAACAAACAAAAACCCATCATCAAAGAGATTTGGAGAAAATAAGCATAAATCCTCCAAAAGAGAGAGGCAGCTCATAAGAAGTGTAAGGAGGATGGCACTTTGCAATGCCTCCTTTGTATGTTTTGTCAGCTCTTTCATTAAATTTCTGTGGATAACGCATGATGACCTCACAGTATGGTCAACACGACACTGAGCTAGTCCTTCCTCCTCCCATGAGCTTTTTTGGTAATATTTTTCCATACGGAAGCAGTCTGGAGATCTGGAAAAACCTGTGTGTGTTTTGGTGCTCATTCGGATGGTGTCACAAACAAGTGACTGGCATGGCTTCTGAAACACATTCTCTAGAGAAAGGTGGGCTTTTAATGGAACGCATGAGGCTTGGCACGGATGATGCATAGGTAATGATCTCTGGGCTCTCATAGCCAGGATGTGTCCCAATCTTAAATTAATTTGGGGCAAAAGAACGCCCAGAAATGTGTTTGCAGTGGAAAGTAATGGAAAGGTAATGAAGGCAAACACCTAGACTTTTCATTAGATGCTCTTGCTTGTTTACAGAAAAAAAACAGCACATATTTTTATATTAAAAAAATTTTATTGAGATGATGTAATTACAAGCATTTAAAAATTATTTGCAACTCACTGGCCCTGAGAAGAGGCATTCTTGTTTGCTTTGTTACATTCATTCAGTTCAATCCCTTAACCCCACACCTTAAAGGGGAAAAAAAAACGAAAACGAAAACAGGAAGAGCCATCATCAACAGATTATAATTTACTTAAGAAAATAAAAAGTTGCTTTAAAAAACACACACCACCCCCAATTTGAATATGACTACAGCCATTTTTAAAAAATTTCCCAGCCCTTGTTTGAATTCAGGGTTGCTTTCCATGCTCCGTTTGCATGGGAAACCTCAAGATTAGTTCTTGTGGGAGGGCCAGCCCTTCATGTCGGTAACATTTAAGAGCAGATTTCCTATTAGCTTTACCACTTGCTGTCAGTTATTGGTGTTAATGGGTTGAGCAAGCACAATACATCCTGACGTGAGGAAACGGTCAGAAACAAGATCCCCCCTTGTCATTTTCACTGGCAGGCAGCCGTGTTTCTCCTTCAGCTCTAGCCTGGCTCAAAGGAAACAAAAACTCAGATTTGATTCCTGATTCCTGAATATGAAAAATGCAATCGGTTCCAGTTGCAGTTTTTTTTCCTTGCAAAATTGTAGCCTTCTGTAGCAAGAGGGGCAGACCGCATGGATGTGTGTAAGGGAATATACAACATGGGCCACCCCCCCCACCCCCTGGAGAGTCTGCCAGCTACAAATGATGTAGGAAGTTTGGGGGAATAAATGGCAAATTCAGAAATAGTTAAGTGGAATCTGTGTCCTCTGCAAACGTCTAAAGGGTTTAATTTGAATCTTGCAAAGCTAAAAATGGGTGGGAGTAGGGAGGGACTCGTAGCTCATCAGAACCTGTTTCATAAGGCTTTTTGTTCATGCAGCTTCACCTCTACCTACCCAGAGAGCAGCAACTCTGCTGGGACTCGTCTCAAATCGGTCCGAATGCTAATTGTCTCTTGGACAATGTGTACTACTGGCTACTTCATCAGCCAATACAGTGGAACCTTGACTTACATACTGCTTGACTTGCATCATATTTGACTTGCAGCAAGAAGGGGCGTGTTTGACTTGAGTCGCAGGCTTTGACCTACATCTCGGAGCCCCGGTGCAAGGCACCAGAATTGGGCAGCAGCCACAACCCAGCATCGTGGCTGCCACCTCCAAACTGCTCCTGCCTTCTTCCCCTCCTCCGGCAGCGGCGGCTTCGGTGAGGCCAGCTCAGAGCACCTGGAGCTGGTCCTCGGCCTCACCGAAGCCGTTGCTGCTGCCAGAGGAGAAGAAGGGCCGGGAGCTCGGGGCTGGCCTCGCTGGTTAGACAGTCGGCTCAGTCTTGTAAAAAATCTGGCTGCAGAATTCTGGTCCACAATGGAACCATTTTAGTTGGGGAGCTGTAAAGTTGTGGGACTCTAATGGTAAGCATAGAGTTGTTCAGAACTTGGAACGTCAGGTTAAAAATCAGTAAAACTTAAATGTTAGACATTGTTTCTATGAACATTAAAAAGTGGAGGCGTATAATTTGTGGACTATAATTCCACTGCCTCCTCCTCTCTTTGAAGAGACATTTCATTTACATCCCCAGAAGGAATCTCCTATCCCAATCAAATTTGTGTTAAATTGCTGTTTTCGGGGGTCTTTTTCATCATCTGGATTAATCCACTTTCCCATTACTTTCTATGGGAAACGTTCATTTGACTTAAGTCTAGACCACTGGAGCGGATTAATGACGTAAGTCAAGGTTCCACTGTACATAAGTAACAGACAGATTAAGAAAGGATGAGTAGTGATGGAGGCCTTAAGGCAAAAAGAAAGAAAGAAAGAAAGAAAGAAAGAAAGAAAGAAAGAAAGAAAGAAAGAAAGAAAAAAGCAGGGGCTGGGAGATCCATCATGAAGAGTCTGAAAGCAAAGGGTGAAAATTTAAATGTGCATCAAAATGAAAACTTTACATGGGTGCAAAGTGTAAGAAGTTTCTTTCTCTTAGCAGAACACCTGATTTCATGAGTACATTTTTCTTTTCAGAAAGAACATTCCTTGGAACAGGACTCGGTGAATTTTCTTGTGAATCATGTGAATGCCTATTAAGCAGTGGGCGTCTTTACTGATACCGGTTAAGATATCAGCCAGTGCCTTGGGCTGTCTGCAGTTACATATCACTACACCACGTAGATTCAAAAATATTGAGGTTAACTTGCCTTTTCAAAAGCAAAAAAGAAACCAAAAGCAAAAGCAAAAACAAAATTGGTTTCTAGCCCTTACGAAGATGGAGAAGCCGTGCTTGACAGGGTGTGGTGAAACTTCAGGAACTAGAACACTGGTGAACCAGAATTACCAGTTATAAAGTGGGGCAGCCAATTGAGAACTCAGCATAGCCCACCCCTTGGAATACCAGGACACAGGAAGCCAATCAAGAACAGATATGTAAATACCCTTAATTTGCACATCAGATCCAATTGATAATACTTGGCATTTCCTGCTTAATTTTAGTGGCACAAAATTTTGATTTCTATAACTCCCCTCCTATGGCCAATAGCCTGTGCATAATGTGTGGATGCTGCAGATATAAGCAGAATTCTGTCATCAGGTGCAGATAAAGAATACAAGGCCATGAAGAGTACAGTATTTTGTGGTACAGAACGGCTGACTTCTGCATAATTTAGTAACCTTCAGAACCTACTGACATTTAAATTACTAAGAATTCCTACCAACCAAAAAGGCTCATGTACACCCCTTTTGCCTGAGAGGATACAAAACTAATTTGGAGCTGCAAGAAGCTGAATCATTTTAATTTAGCAGGCCAATAACACTAGTCTTTTTGATGAAAATTCCCAAATAAAATGGGTAAGAAAACTGCACTTCAGCAGAGCAGAGTAAAACAAAAACCAATGCAAATATCCGTCCAGAAACAAAATATGTAGATTTTCTATACACACAGGCATGCGGACAGTCTCTTAGACTGGGACTGGTCACTCCTGGAGAAGCTTCCAAAAAAAAGAAGAAGCAAAAAAATGCCATTCTCAAGGCCCCAAATACTCTTCTCTGCCTTATTACTATCATCCATGTCTCTCAATCGGATAAGAGTGGGCTGGCCTAAGAAATCTCACCTTCCACTTGTTCCTGAAAAACTCTCTGGTTCACCAACCAAAGAATCCATCCCATTGGCGGGGTTTTCACCAACATCTTGAGATGGAAAATGATGGAGGAGTCTGCTAAAAAGGGTCTCCTATTTATTTAGTTAGTCTTTAAGGGGCCATATGTTTTGTGTCTTTTGTTTTGTTTTGTTTTTCTTTGATTTTTTTCCTGCAATTCTTGAAAGGACTAACACAGCTACCCTCTCTGAAACTTCTATTTATTTTTTCTATCCTGTCTTCATCAAGTATATGGGCTCTGCGGATTGGTGGACACTTTCAGGATACAGCCACAGCTGAACACGGGCCAATCAGAAAACCCACATCTTATAAGTTTTGGTCCAGGGATGGAGTCCTAAGACCTCTGTGACATTTTAAATATAATTTAGGCAACACCACCCATTTTCTGACCCCTCTCATGACACCTGTTTCTTTGCTGGGACTGTGCTGTGGTAATCGGCAAGAAAATAGTTGTGCCACAATCCCGCAGAAAATCCTGCAGGATAAGCATGAGACTGGATGTTTTGATCTATTAAAGGTATTTTTTAAAAGACCCAATAACATGTTACTTGGAGGAGGAGGAACCATGCTAGCCAATGAAAAACCAAAAACAAAATGACTCCTTAGGGCATAGGTGTCAAGTGTTCCCCACGGCCGCCTGGGATGGGAGGAGAGAGGCGGGCCACTGGGAGGTCCAGGGAGGCAGGGCGCTGGCAGCTGGGCCTTTTGGCTAGGGAGTGGAGCCTCATTTGCATACAAGGTTCCCAGAATCCCTTGTGGTGGCTTCAAAATGCGCACTGTGACCTAGGTGTCTTGGCTTTCTAGGGGATATATATATATACCAATCTGGACAGCTGGTGGGGTGTGGGTTAGAGGTTGTGCAGGGAGAAGTGCTCTCCAGCGGGCCACCTGGAGGCCAGCCACACGGGTGCCCAGCAGCACCCAGAGCTCAGTTGTCTTCCGCAGGAAATGTAGGAGATTTCAGGGAAAAATAATTTTTTGGGAAGACGGCGGGAAAGAGTGATTGATCCGTGAACGTCCCGCTCAAAATGTGACACTTGACAGGTCTGCTTTAGGGATGAAGGAGACTCTATAAACCAGCAATGCAGTAGTGCTATCTGTCCCAGTTTTCCAAATTCCGAAGCAACACCACTCTGGATAAGTGTTCCTAAGGTGCTCTGGGGATATACAGAGTCTCTAGAGTAAATGTTAAGTTCTGGGATCTCATGTCCCATCTGAATGTGCCTCCATAAAGACTGCTCTTCCATAGGCCCAAAGTGAGTAAGGGGCTGGCTCCTTCAGCAGTCGTCTTCTTGGTACATCTGCTCATCCAATCCCTGAACCGAATCCAGTTCCTGAGATTCAAGATGCTCCAGGCGGTCGGTGCGGCTACTCATAATCTCATCAGGTGTCTTCATGAACCTGTAAAAACATGTAACACAAAGATATTATGGAACTGGGCAAATTTAAACCATACAAATAATATCAAGAAGATTTCAACTTTCATGGGACACATTACTCTATGTCTGTAAATTATAGGGGCTAATCATAGTGCATAAGAGGGCATGACTGACCTTACAGAAAAACATTTAAAAATCATCTGTGGAATTGCAAGGTTCCCTAGAAAATGGGTTGGAAACCACTTTTCTAATAAGCCTGCTACCTTCCACTGAACTCCAAGTTTCTAATTTTGCCAACCCCAATGTGGCAGTTCCACTTGGAATGATGTTTGAACTGGGCAAAGTGTAGTTTGCAAAGGACAATTAGCTTCTGAATTAGAACTAGTTTGAGTGTTCCCAGTTGTTGTTGTTGTTGTTGTTGTGGTGGTTCTCCTCCTCCTCCTCCTCCTCCTCCTCCTCCTCCTCCTCCAACAACAACAACAACAACAACAACAACAACAACAACAACAACAACAACAACAACAACAACAACAACAACAACTACTACTACTACTACTACTACTACTACTACTACTACTACTACTACTATCAAGTCATTCTGACTTACAGCAACCCCATGGATGAGAAGTCTCTTAAATGTCCAGTCTGAAATGCCTTACTCAGCTATTGCAAACTCAAGCCTGTAGCTTCCTTTAGGGCCGTGGCTCTCAACCTGTGGGTCCCCAGATGTTCCTGCACTGCAGCTCCCAGAAACCCCTTCCAGCACAGCTTTGGGGAGTCAAGTCATCTCATGTTTGGCCTTCCTCTTCCTCTGCTGCCTTCCACTGTCCCCAGCATTATTTTCTTTTTCTCCAGAGAATCTTATCTTTTCCTCATGTGCCCAAAGTAGGACAGCCTGACTTTCTCTGTTTTTGCCTTCTATATGTACTGATATATTCTTTTAATTTGACATATTACGATTCTGCTGTATGAAATAGGTCTATAGGTATCCTATCTACTCCTAGTGATTTATTTCTTCCAACTCCTTTGAGAACCACTTGATTGTGGCTTCTTAAATAGACCGGACTGGCAAAGATTAAACCTATACGCGAGACCTAGTCAGTTATGCTTTAAAATTGGTGGAGCCCACAAACACTGAGGGAAGCACAACAGCCCAATTCCTCGTGTTTTTGTTTTCTCTCTCTATAACACTGTGGTCTAAAGTTGGGGAGGCTGCCGCACCTCAGTAGCATTTTCACATGAACCAGAATTTCGGTTTTGAAGTGGTGGCTCCAAAGAAAGACTGCCTAGGGATATGGCCTCCGTTTGTCCTGGCAGACACATTGGCGTGAACAAAATGAGAATGAAAAGCGCAGAACTTCACTGCTCTCCTCATAAATGAATAGGATTTAGATCTCACACTTCCAGGGAATAGGTATAGGAAAACTATTGCCCATTTTGCAACTTCCTCCAAGCTTATCTACTAATGAAAATTAGAAAAAAAAAGAAGTTCTAAAGAAGAACAAGAATGAGAAAAAGTTACCTGAACAAAAGCCTTTGTCCTGGCTCCTTTCTGATAATATTGAGTTTATAGTAGTGGCGCAGAGCTCTAGACATTTTCTCATATGTCATATTTGTTCTGTTCTGTTGGTTTCAAAACAAACAAATGAAGCTGTTATGCAATAATAAACAGGTAAAAAGCAAAACAAGACAAGGAGGCTGGGATTAAGAATAGGTTGGGTCATGTTAGATTTTGCCTCTGGGAAACTATGAACAGTGGACCTGACCACGGTGTTGTAAGGAACGCAAAAATCTTCCCTTCCCCAGCAGAGAATCCGCTGGACTACCAGATGAACTGTTTTAGTTCGTCCTGGCAGGTTTTGTGAAATAATGGAACACTTGCTCCAAATAAGGAAATAGAAGTGGCATTAGGTGGCTGCTAATATATGGGGCAGGTAAAACAACGTGTGTGTGTTCTGTCATTACAGTCATGATCTATCTACTCTTCGTGACCCCATGTCCATGGAGTTTTCTTGGCAGGAATACTGGAGTGGTTTGCCAGTTCCTACTCCAGGCACCTACAGCACCTGGTATTCCCTGGTGGTCGCCCATCCAAGTACTAACCAGGGCTGACCCTGCTTAGCTTCCAAAATCAGGCGAGATTGGGTGTTGTTAGGGCATCTAGGCAGCTCAGGTAAAGCAAGCAAGCAAACAAAAACAAAACAGGAGCATTGGGGCACTTTTGAAACTAACAAATCTATTTCAACATGAGCCTTTGGGGATCTATAAACTCTTTCTTCCAAGCCACATTCCACAGACATTCATGTCAAAAATAAATGGATTAGTCTTGGAAATGTAGCACTATGTCTGTTTTTGTTGCTTTCGTGAGCAGAGTAAATCTTGAACCCAGTAATAACTTTTGTGTGCACAAGAATTCTCTGCATGCCTCCTCTATGAATACATTTTCTTCTAAGGATATGATGCTCTCGTTCCCCCTCATTCTGTTTCAAGCTACTGAATTAGTTAAAAAGTTAGAAATGCCCAAGTTAGGCGGCTGCTCTTTACCTTATGGTTTCCCCACAGTCTGGCGAGCCCGTTAGGATCCACTATCCGGAATATTTTGGATTCCCTGTCCTCCCATCGGATGAAATTTTCGTACCGGCTGTCTGACAGCAGCTGATAGACATAATCCCAAAGGAGCCTGCAGTCTGTGGAAGAGAAAGAGACAAACGTTTTTAGAAGACTTCAGCATGGAAATATTATGGGCCCTTGGCCATGACTGAGTCGCCAAAAGCAATGAGGCTGCCAACTAAACTTTTGGGTGAAGAACCGCCTTGGGTGATCTGAGAAAAGTCCATCCAGTCTTGACATTTTCTTTCAAACAGCAGCCACCTGGCTTCCCAAGAAAGGAATGGAGGGAATGGCCTTTCCCCATTGTTTGTCCCCAGGATGTAATACTCAGAGAAGCAGAAGAGTATGCTGCAATAATATGTTGCAGCATGAGCTCTTTTGCTCAGTGACTTGATCCCTGCGCAGGCTGTGAAGCCCTTCCTCAGTCAGTGAGCATGTGGTGACCGAGGAACATCCTCAACTGCCTTCATCCAGTTTTGGAAGATTTTTCCAATCCTACTTAGGTCTCTGTTTTGTTCCGCAACGTGACCAATCCCAGCTACCTCAGCTTTGGTTTTTACATTGATGTCTCTAGGCGGCTTTCAGGCCCATCCATGGAACATATACACAGCTTCTCACTATGAACTAGTGACCTAAACTGACTTAATCGGGCCATTGATTATTTCCCCCTGCTTTTCAAAAGTAACTTAAGTGTCTCTGTTTTTCAGCCCCAGGCCTTCCATTCTATTCTCCCTTTCCATGCACTTATCATTTTTTCTCCCTCCTCACCCAATGAGCATACCAGGCCTTTGAGTTATTATGGGACCATCGAGGTAAAGGGAGCTGCAGTTTTCTTCTGTTTATTTGTACCTTTAGGGCAAACCCTGGGATTACTTAAGGTAATATGCATAAGTATCGTTCTGGAAGGCTTAAATCAAGATAGGGAGTCAAGTAACCAGATAGAAATTCTATGGCTATCTGTCCACTAACAAGAAGTGGAGGGCCTCTGCCACAGGCAGGGTCCCCAGGCTCTGCTCCAAAACCAGAAGGCAGGTGCCCAAGGTTTTGACCAAGCACAAAGCTATAGGCCAGGGCAACTGGCTGACTTGAGGTGTGCAAACTTCTACTATTCATTCTTTAAAAGTGTGTAAGATGTTTGAAATGGCTTGAAAGGAACAACACCCAATACCTAACACTGCACTGAAACGTTCTGTTGCATCAGGTATTAGTATTATTGCGGGGACATATGAAATTCCTTTCCTACATCTTTTTAAATATTTTCACTTCAGGAATGAACAAAATTCTCTGTCTTTGAAGCAACCTAGAGGTGAAAAAAACCCCACCTCTGTATATTATTCATGCTTCATACATAAGAAGGGACCATAAACTAAGCACGCCAGTAGCTTCCACAATCTAAAGAGCCAGCCACTTGCTCCCACAAGAGCTGGAGATAGCAATATGAATTTGTTTACTTAGGCTGATACTTCACGTCCATCTTATCGCTGTTCACAGTCCCGCTGGGGACTGGTATGAAGAAATCTAACTGCACGTCCATTGCAGGACAAGGGGAGTTCGTCCCGACCACGCCCCCTGAACTGCGATCTAAGCGGGATGAGAGATTCCCCTCCCTGGCCTTGGGAATCTCCTCATCTCGCTTCTCATTCCGATGAGGTAAGGCTTGTCACGCAATGTGCCATTCTCCATCTAGTGGCAGGAGTGTGAAGTGCCATTCACCAGTACATTCCCTATGGAGTCAGCAACACAGTGCTGAGAGATTAAAAGACAAATGCCTCAAACTTAGCTCCGTAACTCATTGAAGGCAAGGCTTCAGAGAATCGAAATATCGAAAAATGGAAGGTCGGGCCGGAAAAAAAAAACAGAGAACAAAGGCATGGAATTTCACATCTCATCATGGAACGAGGACATGCAGAAACAGTCATGCCAGTATCATCAGTCATGCCCGTGCGTACACGGGAACAGGGACAGAACCACAAGAAGACCATGTGACTGTAACTGACATCAACACGCAACGAACTTCCTCCCAGGATAAGAGTGGACGTGAAGTAACCATCATTGTCAGTCTTCCTCCCCAAAGCTCAATATTCTGTCCAAGGAGTCTAACTTTTCTTTTTATAGGACTGAACCTCTCTTTTGCAGTGAATGTTTTCCTCGAGGCTTCACAATGGACAGATGCAGTACAGTAGGGAACCCGTGAATTGTTAGGCAAATTAAGCTTCCTCAGAAGTTCTAGATTCGGTCTTTCTGGCTCCAAACATGAGCTTTGGGTTCAGTATCAGAAACTGGATCAGTTCTTTAGCAGGTTTTGGTCAGATCCTTCTTGACTCTGAAGAAGCCCTGACTCAATCCACTCCTGGAGATAGCAATATGAATTCGTTTACTTAGGCTGATACTTCACGTCCATCTTATTGCTGTTCACAGTCCCGCTGGGGACTGGCATGAAGAAATCTAACTGCACGTCCATTGCAGGACAAGGGGAGTTCGTCCCGACCACGCCCCCTGAACTGCGATCTAAGCGGGATGAGAGATTCCCCTCCCTGGCCTTGGGAATCTCCTCATCTCGCTTCTCATTCCGATGAGGTAAGGCTTGTCACGCAATGTGCCATTCTCCATCTAGTGGCAGGAGTGTGAAGTGCCATTCACCAGTACATTCCCTATGGAGTCAGCAACACAGTGCTGAGAGATTAAAAGACAAATGCCTCAAACTTAGCTCCGTAACTCATTGAAGGCAAGGCTTCAGAGAATCAAAATATCGAAAAATGGAAGGTCGGGCCGGAAAAAAAAACACAGAGAACAAAGGCATGGAATTTCACATCTCATCATGGAACGAGGACATGCGGAAACAGTCATGCCAGTATCATCAGTCATGCATACACGGGAACAGGGACAGAACCGCAAGAAGACCACGTGACTGTAACTGACATCAACACGCAACGAACTTCCTCCCGGGATAAGAGTGGACGTGAAGTAACCGTCATTGTCAGTCTTCCTCCCCAAAGCTCAATATTCTGCCCAAGGAGTCTAACTTTTCTTTTTATAGGACTGAACCTCTCTTTTGCAGTGAATGTTTTCCTCGAGGCTTCACAATGGACAGATGCAGTACAGTAGGGAACCCGTGAATTGTTAGGCAAATTAAGCTTCCTCAGAAGTTCTAGATTCGGTCTTTCTGGCTCCAAACATGAGCTTTGGGTTCAGTATCAGAAACTGGATCAGTTCTTTAGCAGGTTTTGGTCAGATCCTTCTTGACTCTGAAGAAGCCCTGACTCAATCCACTCCACATAGGTTCTTTCACTGCAAATGTCCACCTGTAACCCATGAAGCTCCGGGGTCATGCCAAAGTCACATAAAGAACCTCTATGACACAGCATGGCAGGGCACCTGAAGGGAGCTTGCAATGAATTTGCCTGTCTCTGAAATGTGTGGATTTATTTATTTCTTAATACCAAATGATGGGGCATTTCTTCTCCACCCACCTGCCAAGGCTACTGAAGATGTGCAAAATGACAAGGCCACCTTGCAACATATGAAATGGACAGGGCTAAGCAGGGGAGCCGAAGTCAGTGGCAACCCTATTACTGCTCCAACATTGACACTGACTCTGGATGTGGCCACTGATTCCACAGTTTAATTTATATGCTCATCTAAGTGTATTTCACAAAATATCTGTTATTGACACCTGTTGCAGAAACAAGAATTTACTTGCAATAGGCACTAGGATATCGTCAAAACATTCCACAACCCATTGAATACAAAACTGCTTCTCATCCAAGCTCTGGCATTAAAAGGTTAAGGATATTCCCAATGTAACCCATTCATTCTTATGACACTCTTCAATATACCACATTTTTCTGTGTATAAAACAGTATTTTTTTTTCTTTAGCCCCCCAAATTGACGGTCATCTTATACACAGTGGACATGTCTTTAAGACACTATCTGTTGTTCCCTTGTTTTGCTTTGTTTCTTTGGATTCTGCCCGGTATGCTTGCAACGACTAACTTTATATAAAAACCCTCCTGAAACATATTCCTCCTTCCCTCTTCCTCTGTGCTGCCTCTGCCCCGTGCCTTTCATGGATGCAGGGGCTGCTGCACTTGTGCACACTCCACCCCACGCTTCCTGTCCGCGATGGATCCTCCCTCCTTCCTCCCGCGATGGATCCTTCTTGCCCTGGATCTGGTGGGCGGTGGCAGCCCAACCCTTGACAATGGAGCTGTCATTTTGGGAGAGTTTTAGAGTCATCCTCCTTCTGTGTTTGTTTTGGGGGAAGTGTAGAAGGAGGGCCTCTTCCTCCTTTTCCTAAGTTGCTCCCAAATCCAAGAACCTCTCCCTACTATCCTGGTGCTGATTCTTGATTATTTTGCAAAAATAGATAACTGATGATGATTTTATGTCATATGAGGGGGGGGGGAGAGACATGGCCACAGTTGGGTGCACAACTTCACACGTTTGATCGCTGCTTTTTTAAAAATAGTATGTATATATATTTTTTGTTTGCAGTGTTATTTTTTATCACTTTTATTTTTCTTCTTTTGAATGACTGTTCCATTATATGGGATTTCATTCAATTAATGTTAGTTTTGTATAAATTTATTTACTAAAAGAAAAAGAAAAAGAAAAAGAAAGCTTCCCTGGCATGAATAACCATGCTGTTAGACTTTGGAACACAGAACGAGGAAGATGGGAATTACGATGAAAAGGTAGCTATTTACTTGATATTTTTTAATGTCCCAATTACAGGTATTGCCCGATTCTGCGTTTTTATTTGGGTTCTTGGTGGTGGTGGTGGTGGTTGGGAACCACACAGCCTTTTTCTGATTTTTTTCCTATATACTGTATCTGTGTTCTGCATATGAAAAACAACTTTTCCCCGAGATACCTAAGCATACTTTATAGCAGACAATATATGATATAGAACAGTTTTCGCAACCTGGGATCACAAAATGTTTTCTTGCAGGGTTGAAGATCTGTGTTGCAGTCTCAAAACGTTTGCTACAAATTGTCCACCCCTAGTTTCACAACCTGTTTCTCAAGACAATTACAATGTTTGCTTGAGGATTATATACATTGTACCCTGTTATTAAATAATGACCTTGACCTTTCATAGTAAGATATTAAAGTTAGTGTCTATGTGTATGTATTGAAAAGCAGACACTTTGGAGGGAGAAAGAAGCCTGTACTTTTGGAGAAAAGATGGCTTTATCCTATTAGAAATGCATTTTTTTCTTTTTTGCAAATGTGGTGGTAGGTGGTTGCTGGTTACTTGGCTATTAGAAAAGGGGGGTCACAACTTGAAAAAGGTTGGGAACCATTTAGAAAAACCAGATTTAGTTGGGAGAATGAGGTCCTGTACTATGAATTTAAAGCAATTCTGTGATGTCTTCCTTAGTCAGTAAGCAAAATACCCCCAATGTACTACATGTGAGATGTCAGATGTATTCTGTCTATTCTCACCTCCCAATATTAATCATTATACCAAACTAATAATAAAATGAATGGACTTAATATACCTATTCTTGATTGTTGCTTTGGTATCTTATCCTACCTAGGCAGACCTCTCAAGTTTGCTCTACAAAATGCCAGCATTAACTCCATGTTTCAGTCATGAATTGCTGTGAGTTAAAAAAAAAATCAGCACAAGCATGTACTATCAGACACAAGTTATGTGAGCCAGTGCACAACATGAAATGCCTTCAATGACATTTTAAATCGTGGTAATTATCAGTTGCAATGCAAATTCATCTAATGGGCCTTTTCACTGTGGCTCCCAAGTTGGGCATGCAGTCCCAAAAGAGGCCAGATTGCTTCATTTGCTCCTGTTCTTTCATCAGCAGCAGCAAGCATCCTTTTCTAGCAGGCTTTAATTGAGCATTGTTTTGTTGTTGTCATTGTTGTTGAAGGAACTAGAAAAGATGCCTATGTAGAAGCATAGGTCACTAAAGAGAAAGGTCAAGTATTCCCAATTAATATGTAGGTACAGTATGTGAAAAAAAAAGGAAGATGAAATATATGACGGATTAACTTTATAAAGGAAACCACACTCTTCAGTTTGCAGTTAATGACAGGACAGTGACCTTGAAACAGACATATTGTAGAGTTTGCTTAGTTTCAAGTCTGTCTCAGAACTTTAGTGGCACCTGCAAGCAAACAAGCCCCCAAGGAACCTGCAATCCTGTGTGCAGGAGGTCAACTCAGATTTTAAAAAAGCAGCTGGTGGTCAAAGCTCTTTTTGCAATATCTGCTGCAGGGAGGAGCATCAAGGAACAGACTGTTTGGTAGTCCGGATTTTTCTGAAAAACACCTGCCATATTTTCTGATCTTGCTGTTGCTGCTGCTATTGCTGACACAATGAAAACAACGAGAAACAGATGGAAACAGTGGCAAAACAACCACATGCCACTGCCTCTACTAAATGCATTTAGAGACAGCACAGGTCTGTGACTGTGAAGGATGATCATTTGGGACACGTCTCTATAAAAAAAATGAGTTGTGATGGGGAAATTGCCTATTGGCCAAAAATTGGCTGTTACCCGCCACTGGCTCCACACTCCTACACAGCTTCCAAATGACACCCATCCATGCATCCCTCCATTTGAAAACAAAGGTTACCCCACCTTACAGTCACAATTATGGTGATGATAATGATTATGTTATTCCATGGATTAATAAGGGTTTTGCCATGCTTGCCGTGGAAGAAATGAGATCCAGATCACAACACAGTGGCAGCAATCGAGGCAAGGTGTTGAGAAATGTCTGTACGTTTGATTTAATGGCGTTAAGAACATGCTTAAGGCTCTGCTACTGAAATCAATGGGACTTAACAGTACTTAACCTTATCTGGGTTATGCCTGCTCTCGGTTCCCCTAATTAAATGTGTTTGCTCAAGAGCTGTAGCACTTTATCATTCATAAAATGAATGTGTTTTGAGAAACGTTGTGACTGCAAAAAAGCAAGCATTAATCAGGGACTGAAGCTCATTATTTTGTCAGAAAAACCATCCAGGAGTTTATTGATTTGCTTTTTAATAACTAGATGCTGGCAGATAAGGCAACTTTGTTGGAAATATTAGACTTTGGCTCCGGGGAGGGGGGGATCTGGTTCTTCGTGGTCACTAACATTTTGCCCCTCTTGACTTTCCTGCATTAGAGCAGCTTGTAATGTCCAGATGGGCTTGGCAAACCAAGTGCTCCAGACAGGCTTGAGAGGTGTTGAGCCTGCACTCCTCACTGCCTGGATTAAGGACCACCAGTGCTTGTGGGAAGAGATATTTAGGGACCTCCTTTGACTCCCCCCTGTAAACAGCAGCTTCCTTGTCCCCCCCATCTTTTTGCTTGTGTACTGCACATTGGAATACAAATACTACCAATGATAAGTAATAAATACGATGCACAGAAAATAAAAAAGAATGGTTTTAAAACCACATTTTCCTTCCAACGTCTCTCTCTCTCTCTCTCCCTCCCTCCCTCCCTTCCTCTCTCTCTCCCTCCCTCTCTCCCTCCCTTCCTTCCCCTGGGCCTCCAATGCCCCACAGTTCCTTCTTCCCTCCTGCTTCCACCCTGTGCATCTTGTTCATGTCCTTTCTATTTTCTCTGCTTCTTACATCATGGCCCCTTTTCTTTTCCTTTCTCTCCCCTCCCCTGGTGCTGTAATTCCCTTTCCCCTGCACCTCATCTTCTGGTCCATACCAGACCCCCCTCCTCCACTCACTTACCCCTTTCACCCCCCCCCCCGGTGTTTGTGTGAGAGAGGTATCAATGCATTATATGATACGCTACATCTGCCATGACCTCTGCTCACTCTCTTGGCCAATGCCAAGAAATCATATCATTTCCCTGCACAACTGCCCCAGGGAGTTGCCCAGTTTATACAGTGTGACTCCCAATAGGGGTCTTTCTGGGCACTGTGCTAATTTTCTGGAGGGAAATAAGAGTGGATATATCTCAGATGGATCAGACCTGATCTTCCACGGCCAGGGGTTGCGGCCGAGAAGTTGCATTTTACCGGAGGTGAACTAAAGCCTGCAAAGCTGTAAGAACGAACCTACATTTCAACACAACATTTCTCTTTAGGCATTTATGAAGGATGCTCATTAATGTACCATCCCTCCCTCTAATACTCAGGTAATGAGTCCTGATGGGAGCAGACCCAGGATGAGATCCCTGAGAAACAGGAGCAGATGATAGGCATGCTTGGGTAAACCCTCAAGGTATGCTGAAGTACAAAACACTGGATAGAGGGGTCCCACCCATCCCCAAAATGACCCCATTGATTCTAAACATCCTTTCTGGCCACCAGAAGCACCCTGTGGTACGTTCTTTGGAAAATGAATTGTCAGGCATTGAGGCTACTACAGGGAGAAAAGTAGTGCTTCCCAAGATCTCGGATTGTATCTGGGAAATAATAATAATATCTGGAAGAGGCTATTATATATGTTACCAAAGTACACTTGTTTTGTGGTTGGTGGTTGGAAGTTCAATTGCATATCTTGTGCCCTTTGGATCCTTCTCAGGTCAGTGACACAGAAAAAGAATAAGGATGTGTCTATATCAGTATCTTTTTATTGCAACAATCAACATGGTTATTTTATTAACCATGTTAAACTGCCCAGAATGATCTAGTCATCAGTAGAGTGCTATATAAATAAATAAATAAATAAATAAATAAATAAATAAATAAATATTAATGATGTTAATGTTACTGCTCCCAGACTCTGGAACTTCCCCCCATCTTTGCTGTCTTTCTTTAAGCAGGTGAAGACTTTCTAGGCAAATTTTCCCTGAGTGAAAGGCTGCCTGAGTGCAGCAAGTTATACCTTACTGCATTGAATGTTTTTTTTGGTGTGGCTTATGTTTTTTGGTATTGCATTCACCGATCTTTTTTGTATCGTATACTCATTGTTACTGTCTTGCATGCTGTCTTTTAATTGTTGTAAGCTGCCTTGGGTCCTTTTTAAGAAGAGTGTTTCTGCCACTGAATGTTATATTGGTTTGCTTATTGCCTTGTAACAAATCATGTACAGTGGTACCTCGGATAACAACTGCCCCGGATAATGAATAATTCGGATAACAACTGCAAATTTCCGGGTACAGGGCTGCCTCTGATAACGAATTTTCCCTATGGGCTGCCTCGGATAACGAATCACAATTCCTAGGTATAGGTCTGCCTTGGAGAACGAATTTTCTCTATGGGCTGCTTTGGATAATGAATCTTCCTATGGGCTGCCTCGGATAACGAATTTTCCCTATGGACTGCCTCAGATAATGAATTTCCAGCATGCATCAGTAAAACAGTTATCCCAGGTGAAATTGCATCTGTACCTTTAAAATGGACTTTTTAGAGTTTTGAGCAAAAAACCAGTGCCTTTTTCCTAGGCTCCAGAATGGATTAAACGGTTTCCCATTCATTCCTATGGGAAACTGCGTTTCGGATAACAACTAACCTTGGAGAATGAATTACCACCGTTATCCGAGGCACCACTGTATATCCAAGAACTGTAAAACTGAAATCAGACACACACCCCACGCATCCCATAATCACCATCGATCCTTTTCTTTTTGTATGATAAATGCCAAAGAAACATTGTGACCTGTAAATGTCCCGTACTAACCTGCTATCCTTCCTATTGGCATTGCGTGTTCCTCAGGGGGTGAGACAGAGACCATAATGTGGTTCATGTATGCTAATTCTTCACGGTGGGACAGATTGATGGGCTTCACATCTCTGTGCAGTCCGTCTTCCGTCAACCTGGAGGCTTTAAAATCAACAGAGTGCCGGGGGTTCAATATCAAAGGGTGCATGATGGGGCTGGGCATCAGCTGAATCACCCTAGTATTTTCTTGGCGAGGACTAGAAGGTTTCTGAAGCCCTTCAGAAGGGGTTGGGCAGTGGTTATTCTCAAAAGGAGACACCGAGAGAGGGTAAGACTCTTGGCTATTATTCTCCTGGTGGTGTCTTGTCCCCGAGAGTCTATCGGCAGGTGAGAGGCGACGAATAGTGTTCTCCAACGGGGATTTCAATGACCGCTGTTCAGGCTCTGGTGAAGGCCTGTTGTTGGCACTGATGGGTGATCTAGAACGATGCAAGAGTTCAATAGTAGGTGGGTTGTGGTGGACTGTGTCTGCTGATTGTCTTGAAGGTCTCTGGACAAAGTTGTCTGCAGCACAAAGCAAAAGAAAAAAAGGGGAAATTATAAAGTTCATTAGCCATTGTGGTCAACTGCTTGCTCATGCATCGGATCTCACTCAGGAAATGATTTTATCTTGCTTCTATGAATCCACTCTTTTTTTTTTAACTAAAGGAGGATAATGACTTTGCCATTTTTTTTTGAAATACGTTTTTTTAAAAGTTGCAATGAGATACTTCCTGCTTTGACTGCTTCCAGAGCTGTGTAGCTTTTACTGCTAGCTCTCACTGACTGTGTTAATAAAGATACCAGATGTCTCTGGACAACCCACATGCAAGACACAATGTTCACAAGCAACTGAAATTCGTATTGGCTCTGATAGTGGAGGTAATACAGAGCTATGAATCAAACTACCAGGGTGCTTGTATGAGGCTCCAAACATGTTGGGCCTAGAAAAAGAACCAAAGGACTCTAACCCTAACCCTAACCCATCCCAGATATTGAAATGGAAGGCATTAAAAACCTCCCAACATTTTTACAAGAAATCTTCATTGGGTTACAGAACATTATGACCATTATCCACAGTATTAGATGCATTTGCATCCATTAATTTCAATTAAGCATTGTCCTTAAATTTGGCTCAATGAATTAAATAGGAGATTAAACCACTTAATACACTTTGAATTACACATAACATATCTGTCTGTCATTAACAATACCTAATAAAACACTATGAAAAATGAAAGCAATGAATCAACCACTTCTGACACTATTTGAATAATTATTTCCTTCATTGGTAGCCTTTTAATTTTTATTATTTACTGAAGAGAGTTATATCCTGCTTTCCCTGGTCATGGAGAAACCACTCGAGAAGGATGAGACTCAGTGAAATAGATAAATATTTTCAGATAAAGGATGAACAGGAGATTGGGATTTACATTACCTGAAGCGTTGACAAAAACAGTACTGAAGATATTTAGGTTTTGTTCTATCTTCACCACTACTCAAGGCTCCAAACACAAATTTTACAATTGCAAATTATTATACACATAGAAAAGCAAAGGTAGGCCTCTTTATATACATAAAAACAGGTTTTGGTGGTGGAAAAAAGATGGCGGATGGGAGTCGTCTCTGCAGTGAGCCCGACAGTCAGTAAGGTCAATTTTTTGCCTTTATCCTATATTTCCACTCCCTACTATAACTTTTAACCGAAGACAACAAGCTAATCCCCCACCAAGCCATAGGACTCTGGTTTAGTCTGTCTCTGGGAGGCTATCTTGCCATTCTCCTTAGCTCGGCTTGTTTACCTTACTGGAGCAGCTGTGAGATAAGCTGAGTCCGTAAATCTACAGAACCCCCTCCCTCCCCTGTTGTGTGACAGAAGAGAAATACCTTCTGATACAGCTTGTACTTTCTCTGCTGCCTATATTCTCCTAAGAACCTGAAGGAACCCGAAGGAAGGAAAGCAAAAGCAATTTGTTGTTCACCGGTTTCCAGCCAACTACCGTGCCTTTAAATCTCATCAATCAACATTTTGCTCCTGGTTCATCTCCCGGGGTTAACAAATGGGGAAGACAAAAAGGCAGCGAACTCCCTCAGGATGCCCCTCTGTATCGAAGCCCTCTAAACAGCTGCGTATTGAAGAGACCCTTCGAAGTGCTAAGAATGATCCTCCAGTTTTAGACGTCAGTGCATCAGAGCTTCTCCGGACAATGGGTGGGAAACAGTCACCCGACTCTCACACTCCAAAGGCATCTGTCCTCTCCACTTCTCAAGTTACTTCAGCCCTGACTGACCTACCACTACACTCTGAAAGCTGTTCCTCGGGAAAAATCTTACCTGATGGTCCGATAAAAAATGCCAGCTCAGACTCAACACCGATGCAGACAACACAGTTATGTGACCAATCTCTCCATCCATCAGAAGATGATTTTCATGCTGCTTTCCATGCCACTCCAGTGACGGCAGGAGTTGCCCCAGGAACTGCTGCACGTCTAACCTCTACCTCAGAGCAGGGCCAAGAGCAGCCCTCCACCGCTAAACTGCTTGGCTTGCTGGGGGATTATGCTGTGCTTACGGGCAAAGCCGTGATGGCAATATTTTCCAAGCTGGATCACCTTACAAAACAACATGCCTCTTCAAGGCCATCAACACTCCATCCTGATGACCATCTGTCTAATAGAAATAACAAGGTCCACCCCAGGCCACATGTCACTCCATCTCCCTCTGTGGAGGCCTCGCCTCAAGGACCTGCCAAGGCCCCCAATACCCAGCGGGGGTCATTGTCGCGCATCCTGCAACCGAGACAAATCTACTTGGAAATTGCAACCATTCCAGTAAATCAGGGGAGATGGCGGAACAGAGCGCAGATTATTCACTCACTCAGCTGTCTTCTTCGCATGGATGAGTGCTCTATCGATCTTGAGGGACATGAGAGACTGCCTGCCCCCAGTTGCAAACTAAGGCTGCTACTTAAATTCGCCAGCTCCTTGATTCCGTCGACGCTCTTCAGGATGTCTGGTTTTCTACTCACCTTCCACATAAGCCTCAAAAGAGTCTTTACTGATGAGGCCCCCCTAAGCCTACTGCCTCACCACCGACCTAGACAACAGTCTGCATCCCTTACTTTTTCCAACTCTAATGAGAATGACAAACCCGCTCCCGTGCCACTACTTGGTAGAACAGCTAATCTATCCAAGCACACTAAACCCCCTGTGCTTGAAGTGGACGCTTGTACCCACTCTCCCTGTGAGGCGGTCAACATGGCTCAAATGACAGTACAGACTCTTAGACTGGAGAAAGCTCTTTTACTATTCAATAAGACTGACGAAGAACCCTTGGAAACATCTCCAGCCGAGCAACAAAATATGGAAACCCAGTCCTATTCCAGTGCTCCCTGCAAACAACAGATCCACAACACACCTGGTCCTTCAATAAAGGATGGTATGGTCAAGGCGAACCCCATAGCTGAAGAACCATTAACCACAGACCACGTCATACACAGATCTCAATCTGTAGACCCCTTAAATGAGGCTCCGCTTTTACAACTGGACTCAGTAAGTGAGCTCTCCACCTCTGCTGTCACCAAAGATCCTAGGACTATACCCCCAAGTGAACAGCTCATGACTCCTCAGCATTTTGACAAGGTTACACCCTGGTCCACTACCACTATGGTCAACTGCCCACAATGTACTGATTTTCTTCCTGTAATCACTTCCTCCAAATCTATAACATTGTCTGACCCACAGTGCGTAAGCACTGGCCCTTTATTGTTGGAACCCTCCCATTGTGCACTGTATGAACAGGCTGTGGTATATTCCACCCAACTACCGGCAAAGCGGTCCCCCACCTGTGTAGAGCCCCCATCCACTGACCAATCCACTCAGTTGGTTTGACACCCCGTGGGTGTCCCCCCCATCAGATTAATTTCCATCCTTTAAGTATACTCTCTTGGAATGTAGCAGGTTGGACGAGGACAATGCGAGATCCAGAGTCCAGAGGGGTCCTATTGAATCAAGGGATTATTCTCCTCCAGGAAACCTGGTCCACCTCTGACATTACTCTGGATGGATTCCACGCTTACTCCCTCCCAGCTTCTAAGCAGAAGCTTAGGGGCCGTCCTTCAGGTGGCCTCGCTATATTGGTTGCACAACATATCCCCTCGGAGTTAGTATTCATGGCTGACAGTCACTGCAAACTCCAGATTATTAGAGTAAGCACTCTGACCCAAGACCTATTAATAGCAAATGTGTATATTCCCCCTACCGAGAAGAAAGCTGATAGAGAACTGCAATGGAGCTACTTATCTCAAGCATTGGTAAACACCGAAATTGGGTTTCCCAAAGCATGGTGCTTGGTGGCAGGTGACTTTAATGCCAGGGTGGGGTCTGGCCTCGAGGTATTCAAGTCAGCAGATGTCTTAACTGTAGGAAACTCCTGTCCTGACTACTTTTCCTGGACGAGAGTCTCCAAGGACAAATCAATTAATCATGCTGGTCATCTACTTGCCAATTTCAGCATTTCAAGAAGCCTCCTCTGGCTAAACGGCTTAGCTGACCTAAATTTCGATGGCGAGTTCACCTACATTTCACCACATGGAACAAGTGTGATTGATTATATACTGATACCTGTTCCACTACTATCCATTGTCCTTGGTTTTAAGGTCATACCTCTTGACTCTAGTGACCATCTCCCCATACTCTGCACTCTCGCCATTCACACCGCACCTCCTGAATCTAATACAATGCTCCCACACTCCCTTCCACACCACTGCGTGCAGTTAAAATAAAATGGGACCTTGCCACCAAAACTCTCTTTGAAAAGTTCCTCCAGAGCAACCCACCACTAGATGTCTTTACATTCTCTGTCACTGATAGCCCTTTGGCCTGCATAGACAGATACGAGCAGTTTGTAGAAACTCTAACAGCCTGCATTGGACGGCCACCTTCTACCTCAGCTCCCCATCATTTAAGGGTCGTTCCCGAGGGACTCAATATGGCCTGTCTCAATCTAAAGAAAGAACTACGCCAAATTTATCATACCTTCCAAAAATCTAATAGTGTTTCTTTACCCCACAGATACTTTATTGTCAAGCATCAACTTGCAGAGGCCATCAAATCTAGCCATAAACACCGCTCAGCAGCCTGTTGAGACAGGTTAAGCAAGGCCATTAAAAGTAGGAACCCAAAGCACTTTTGGGAAGTGATCTCAGGATTTTTCCGTTCTAAAACTTACCCAATCTCTGTAATTTCCTCCCTCACCTGGGAAGACCATTTTCGGTCTCTCTTTTTCGATGACTGCATGTCCAACCCTCCTTCAAACATGGTTAATCCTAATGATTTACCTGATTGGCCCCAGTCGCCATCTCAGAAATTAAGCAGCTACTAAACAACTTGAAATCAGGAAAGGCCCCTGGTCCTGATCAACTTCCTCCTGATTTACTCAAAACTTATGCTGACTGGTGGGCACCTATTCTGGCAGATCTTTTTACTTTTGTGGATAGATCTGGGATAATGCCCAAGTCATGGGTTCAATCTATAATTTTACCAATTTTCAAAAAGGGGGATAGGAAAATGCCGGGCAATTATCGACCAATCAGCCTGCTGTCAGTCGTGGGCAAGGTATATGCTAACCACCTCCTGATTCGACTCAACTCCTGGATAAAAGATAATAACATACTTGGGCCAGAGCAAGCAGGATTTCGTGAGAATAAATCCACAGTGGACCATTGTTTAATATTATCTCATCTTATAGCCAAGCAAACTGCCCATATGAAGAGTCAACTATATGCTGCCTTTTTAGATCTTAAAGCTGCATTTGACTCTGTAGACCGGGAACTTTTATGGGCCAAGTTACGGGCTGCCGGCTTAGACAGAAGACTGCTTTTTTTAATCCAAAGGTTACACACAGAGAACACTTGCTGCATTCAAGTTTCCAGCAATGGTGCTCTTTCCAGCAGCGTTCCCATCAACAGAGGAGTTAAACAGGGCTGTGTTCTTGCCCCCACTCTATTCAATCTGTACATCAATGGCCTCGCTCCTCTATTGCTAGGAGTAAACAGCCACTGCCCAAGATTGGGCCATTTGGCAGTGCCCATTCTTATGTACGCAGACGACATGGTACTACTTTCCCGCACCAAGATAGGTTTAAGACGATTAATCTTAGAATGTATCAAATATCTTTCTTGCAACAAACTGTCCCTCAATTACAGTAAGTCCAAAATAGTTGTTTTCAGTAAGACATGGAAACTCCATTCTTGGATTTTTCACGGAAAGCAATACAACAAGTCAAAGAATTTAAGTACTTAGGTCTAAATTTTTTTACCGTAACACCTGGGCCAGACATAGGCATATCACTATCAACTCAGCCAGACTGACCATCCAAGCTATCTACCGGTTTTTTTATATATGGGGCAATCAACATATCCCCAGTGCTCTGCAGGTTTTCAAAGCCAAGGTCATTTCCCAACTGCTATATGGGGTACCAGTTTGGCTGGATGCCATTGATCCACTGGTTGAAAGGCTTCAATCCACTTTTCTTTATAAAATATTGGCAGTTCCACATTGTGTACCTTATGCAGCCCTCTGTCTGGAGGCTGGACTCAGCAGACTGAACACCCAGACACAGCTAAGACAATTTAAATACTGGCTGAGAATTTGTTTTACCTCACATAATGACCCTCTGATAGAGGGCATTCTCTCCGACCATTTTTACTCTCCTGGCCTTAAACGGTTTCTCCAAAGAATTATGGCGCTGGGCATTTCACCTGATCAACTGGGGGCACTACCTTTCATGCAGGCTTATAGGCTGTTAAAGCTTAGACTGCTAGACATTGAAAGGCAAGACCTTTTTGCAGCAGCCTCTAAAGCATGTTCTCCTCTCAGTCTACAACTCCCACTACCTGTTAGCAAGCCGGCCAGCTACCTACATCTTTTAGAGAATCCACAGGAACGACGTGCTTTCACTCTAGCTAGATGTAATGTGCTCCCCTCTAATGTCCTATACGGGAGATTTGGCTCTTTACCACTAGAGACTCGGTTATGCCCCTGTAATTCAGGGACCATCGAGTCTCTGGCGCATATGATCCTATACTGTCCTCTATATAAGGACATCCGCGCCTCCCACCTAGAGCCACTTCTTGCTAGATTCCCTGGTCACCAGGACGAGATCATTTTGCATAATCTTCTCTCAGGCTTAGACAAAACCCACACTAGGCAGATTGCCACATTTATCTATCTGTTAATCCAGCGACGCAGGCCACAGTTACTTAACGGGCCTTTTGTTCAACACCCCCAAATATAGTCCGCTCATTCTGGATGGTCTGCAGTCAATTTTGGCTGGACAAATATAAGGATACATGGGAACACCCCCTTGCTCTCGTTCTATTATAATACTCCCATATTCCTTCCATTCTTCCCTGTTTTTAATTGATACTGGTTCGCGCATGTACACTTTCCCAATTGTGTATTTTATTCTCTATTGTCCATTGTCTATTTTACTTATTTATTTATTTATTTATGCCAATAAAGGTGTCTGACTGACTGACTGAAAACAGGTTTTGATTTTGGCAGAACCATAATAATTTCCAGCTTTTAGGTGGCATCCAGAACCTGCCACCTGAAATTCCACATTACACAGTTACAAGAATTGGCTTGCTTGCCCCTCTTCTCGGTCAGTGGATACCAGTTCTATCAGACTAGAAATATATTGACAAGAAAAGTTAGAGCAGCAAAAAGGAACTACAGTATACTGAAAAGTTAAGGAATCAGTTATCAACAAATGAACCAGCAAATATGTGGAAAACTCTTAAAACTATCACTGATTATAGTAAACCTCCTCTCCATGCTGAAGGAAATCAACAAATGGCGGATGACGAGTATGTTTTATTGCAGGTTTGAGAGGAAATTACAGCCATCTATTTCCACAATTTCTATCTCAGACCTAAGCAGTTACTTCACGTCCATTTTGTCTCTGTTAATGTTGCACTTAGGAGCGGTACAAAAAATGTTACTTCACGTCTGTCACGCAACTACTGAAATTTGTCTTGACCATGCCCCCAGAATGGTTGCTAAGCATGACAGTACTGTACCTGGTGCTGGGGTAGGGTTTTCCCTTGTCACTCTTTGTTCCCACTTTCTGTTCCGATACAAGACACTGTGTAGTAACGACTGTCATGCAACAAAACATTTGTTTCTCTCAGAAAACTGTATCCGGGTTTTTTTAAATTTTATTTTCACTTTTCAGAAGCGAAATATTGAAAACAAATTTTTAACACACACACACACAAAAGAAAAAAGGAAGCTAGACAAATTCAGTGTTTGTCACAGTACAAGACAGATTGAGCTCTCTCTGTAACACTTGTCACCAGTGGAGACCTGACAAGTTATCTCTCCAGGAACACAAATGGGAACACTGAATCAGGGACAAAACCACGTGATCGTGACCAATGCTGTCACGATACAAAACTAGTTGTGGAACAAAGAAGGACGTGAAGTAACCGCTTTACCAATAACAACTAAGTCTATGGAAACCTACCCCATGCCATCAGGTCTACCATCTTTGATGATTACAGAGAAGGAGGTGCAAGGTCTGTTCTACAGACAGAAGTTAGGAAAAGCACCAGGTCCAGAAAAAATAACTCCTTCCTGTTTAAAAGTTTGTGCTGAACAACTGGCTTTTTACTCACATCTTTAATAGATTACTGGATATGTGTTATGTTCCTTCTTGTTTTAAACATTCTACAATTATTCCATTACCAAAAATATCTTCTATCAAGGAACTGAATGGTTTTAGACTATTGCTCTAACATCTGTGGTTATAAAAACCTTAGAGATAATTGTGCTGGCTCATCTGAAATCCATCACAGATTCGCTATTAGATCCGTTGCAGTTTGCTTATCGTGCAAATAGATCAACAGATGATCCTGTTAACATGACCTTACACTATATACTGCAACAGCTTGAATCTTTGAAGTCTTATGGAAGGGTTTTTTTTTGTCAATTTTAGTTTTGCATTCAACACTATCATTCCAGATATTCTTATGACTAAATTAAAACTGGCTGAACCTGACCATAATGGATTGTAAGCTTCCTAACAGACAGGAAGCAGCAGGTGAAATTAGGCAAAATTATATCAGATATCAGCAAGATTAGCACAGGAGCCCCTCAGTATTGTGTGCTCTTTCCATTTATTTTTTTCTTTATATACCAATGACTGTATCACAAAGGATCCAGTCTTAAAATAGTGAAGTTTGCAGATGATACTAGAGTGATTGGCCTCATTTGAGACAATGATGAATCTGCATAATGTATAGACGAGAGATTGAACAACCAACGTTTGTGGTGTACTCAAACAATCTTGAACTAAATCCATGCAAAACTGTTGAAATGGTGGTGGGTTTTAAGAGGACTTGCTCTATACAACCACCTCTTACAATAGAAAATAATTCAGTATCAACAGTGGAGTGTTTTAAGCTTTTAGGTACCATTATATCTCAAGATTTAAAATGGTCACCCCACACATCCTGGACATAAACTATTTCAACTTTTACTCTCAGAAGGACGTTTTAGGGCATTGCATACTAGGACAATTAGATATAAAGACTGGTTTTCCCCAAGTGCTATTAATTTGCTGAATAATTAATCTTTTAAATAATGTTATATTGTGCTATATTGTGTTGCTACTGTTGAATATATGCTTCTTCTATATTTCTCCTTATGCATATTGAGAGCATATTTACCAAAGACAAATTCCTGGTGTGTCTAATCACACTTGGCCAATAAAAGGATTCTGTTCTACCATAATTATTTTAAAGGGCCTCTGCCAAAGAGTATACAGTGGTACCTTGTATAAAGGAATTAATTCATTCCAAATGAAATTATGTTAAGCAAATTTTCCTTTATATAAATTTCCCATAGGAATGCATTGAAAACTGAGTAATCCCATTTTTATGTTGTACGGATTTGCCCCATAGGTGATTATGTTAAGCAAATTTCCCCTATCTCTGGAATTTTTTATGTTGTACAAATTTTATGTTATATAAACTGTTTGTTATACAATGGTCCACTGTATTTCTAAACATCCATGGTATCTGCAAACCAAAGAATACTACCAGGCTGTCCAAAGGAACTAAAATAGTTCACATAGCAGGCCAGGAAAACAGGAATTCACCAGTGAAGTAAAAAGGGGGAGCTGTGTGGCCATTACAAAATACACATTCAAGACTAGGATATAGGCAATACCTTTATAGGCCACTAATAGGCCCCAGATACACCAAGAAATGAAGGCATTTTCTTTAATCTGGTCTCATGGACTCTTTACTAAATTATACACCAATCAGATGGAGGAATGCATCAACCCAACCCCTCACTGGCCAAAGAGAAACATATTTATTATTTATTTTATTTATTTATTTGTTGCATTTATACCCCGCTTATCTACATTGTAATATTCATTTTTCTTTAATCTGGTCTCAAATTAAACAATGGCAAAATAGTTTGTGATGGCGAATGGGTTTACTAAATTATACCCCAATCCCCAAATGGAGGACATGGGTTTTCTGCATCAACCCAACGCCTCACTGGCCAAAGAGAAACATATATGTTTTGAAGAAGGGCCAAATGGGGAGGAGGTGTTGGGTGAGTGTGCATGTCCTGCATAGAGTGGGGGTTGGACTTATAGGCCCCTTCCAACTTCACTGTTCGATGATCCTGTGACCTGTGCCTCTTGGTTTGAAGGACTGGGTGTGAAACCCAAGCCTCAGCCTCACAGGCAGCTTTGCAACAACTGCCCACAGCCCTGCTGCTTCCTGCTTTATTTAAGACAGGTGTGCCTGGCAAAAATCATCTTGACAAGAACTTTACAAAGATGAACCTCCTGGCAAAGCATAGATTGCATTGTTTGGACATTTGGTACTTGATTTGAAGATGTGGATATCGTCCATGAAAGCTTACAATGGCTTTTCAGAAGCAGGCAAAGACTTTCCTCTTCAGGCAAGCTTTCCATGAATGAGGGACGTCCTACTATGTAACTTTATATGGATTACCATACATGATTACATTGACTGATTTCATAAGAACACCAGTGTTTTCCATGGTACTTTCCACCCCTCATAATGGATTTTTCATTTCTTCTTGCATACTTTGTAGCTCTACTGTTACCTTTTAATATTCTAAGATCCCTCTTCTAATTTCCTGTTCTTAAATGTTCCCTGGCTATGTCTTAAATGTTCTGGGCTGTATATTACCCCTCATTATTGTAAGCCACCTTGGGTCCTTTTCCAAGGAGAAAGGTGGGGTAAAATATTAAAAACAAACAAACAAACAAACAAAAATAAATAAATAATTTTTTTTGTTTTCTTTGGGTAGTGGGCGGCATATATGTTGCAAAAATAAAATAAAATAAAATAAAATAAAATAAAATAAAATAAAATAAAATAAAATAAATTAGCAGCCTATAAAGATATCACCTATAGCTTAGGAATTCACCAGCAACATTCACTTAGTGACCTAAGACTAACTCCACGGCCACTTATCAGGCTGCTCACCACCCAAGACATTTTTGCCAGCAATCACCAGTTTCCTTGTTGAGTGTGAACAGGAAAGCAACACTGATGTGGACTTTATGATTCACATGCTTACAGTCATAAATAAGTAAGGGCTGTCTTTGTTGAGCTATTTAGGTCAGTAGGAACAAAATCGGCACAAGGAAGTGAAATTTCAGTGCCAGATCATGCCCTGTCTGTGGTGACTTAACACTGGGAGGGGATGTTTGTGACTCATGATCGGCACCACATTAATAACTTAATTCCTTTAAACACAATTGTTTTGTTTTGTGTTTTCTTTTTCTTTTTCAAAAACAGAATGGTCAGGCTTCTGATGCTTAACCTTACAACTAAGCAGTTCCTCAAAGGGATTGAAGTGTTGATTCTCACAGAGAGTAGGAAACCTGCATCTTGGTTCTACATTTCCTTCTGTGTGGAAAACTATATGCTCTGGCATTTGTATGTGGAACCTAATGAGCTGCATGATGCAAATTAAGGATTTGTATGTGGGGTCAAAGAGGAAAAAGAAAAAGAAGCAAGGAGAGGCAAGATAGCATCAGGGAGGATTCTAGCTTAGATCTCTTACTGGCCTGTTTGTTTTCTACATAAAGGAGCATCCAGATTTATGATCAGCACAACTTAGAAACAATTTTGTGAATTCAGTGAGAAAAGAGGCCTCAGGTTCACTCACCTATAGTATCAGTGCTATGCAAATTTGCTCATTTTTAATAATTTTGATGAAAGAAAGAAAAATGATTATCTTTGGAAATGATTGTAAATCAGGATAATTTACAAATTTAGGATTGTGCTTGTGCTTAACCTTACTCATGAGGGAGATGAGGAGATTATAAGCATGTTTTCTCTTTACCGTATAATCCACTTGGTGGCAACCATCATCTTCCCTACCTCCCCAGTCTCTAGGATTAAGCTCCAAGGCTTGAGAATTTCCTCCAGGCTTTCTATATTTGGGGGGGGGGGCTGGAGGGCAAATTATGACACAGCATTAGAAAATCACTTTTTTCCTAGTCCTGAACAAGCACTGGTGACCCTCATAGCTGCTACAGGGCTTAAGTAGCAGCAGCTCAATTAGAAGCATTTGTACTAGACAAAATATGTCCACATTGGCCCTATGAAAACGTGGCCCTTGTGGAAATGACAAAAAAGATGCTGAAACTTGAAGAATTATAGAATCATAGAGTTGGAAAAGACTTCAAGGCCCATCCAGTCCAAACCCCAACCATGGAGGAACCTCCATCAAAGTACCCCCGACAGATGGCCATCCACCCTCTGCTTAAAAACCTCCAAAGAAGGAGACTCCACCACTTTCCATGGCAGCATATTCCACTGCTGAACAGCTTTAACTGTCAGGTAGTTCTTCCTAATGTTCAATTGGAATCTCTTTTCCTGTAGTTTGAAACCATTTCTCTGAGTCCTAGTCTCTGAAGCTATGGAAAACAAGCCAGTCCCCTCTTCGATATGACATCCTTTCAAATATTTAAAACATGGCTATCATATCCCCTCTCAACCTTCTTTTTTGTAAGACTAAACATTCCCAGATCCCTAAGCCATTCCTCGTAACACACATGTTCCAGACCTTTAACCATCCTGGCCGCCTTCCTCTGGACCCGATTCGAGGATGTCAACATCCTTTTTAAATTGAGGAGTGCAGAACTGTACACAGTTCTGACCAGAGCAGAATAGAATGGTACTATCACTTCCCTTGCTCTAGAAACTATGCTTCTGTTGATGCAACCAAGAATCGCATTGGCTTTCTTGGCCGCTGCATCACTGTTGACTCATGTTCAATTTGTGGTCCACCCGGACTCCCAGATCCCTTTCACAGGTACTATTCTCCAGCCAGGTGTCTCCCATCCTATATCTATGCAGTTCATTTTTTCTGCTTAAATGCAGGACCCTACATTTCTCTCTCTGTTGAACCTCATTCAATTTGCTTTGGCCCAGGATGAAAATAATTGAACAGAAATGTCTCTGAATGTCTTTTTCTAAGAAACATTCTGATATTTTCCTTTTCTTGCCCCTTAGAATAACAAGCCACTTTGAAAAATTATTTCCAAAAATCTTCCACTGGCCTCTTCACCTCCAATACTCGTTAGAATAACATGAAGTAGGGAGGAAGCAGAAGAGTGGCTTCTGGAGAATTGACCCTCTGGAGAATAAAGAGCAAACTGTTGGTTCTCCACCTCTCAGAATTCCTCAGAGAATTTCCCCTTCCCCTGAAGAAATGAAATGAAACTTTCCCTAAAGTTTATTCCCCCAAAAAAAAGGGGGGGGAGAATTTCAAAAAACCATTCGTGTACAAGCACACATATGTCATGGTCACATGATCCCCCCACTCCACTCATGGGACTTTCGGCCAGAATGAGCAGCATCCAATTCCTTCACTTTTTATGGCTGAAACCTGAGGTCTTGGGGTGGTGGGCAGGACCTTTGATGTTCCAGTTGGAGGTCAGGAAAGGACTAGAGAAGACAAAACTGCCTCTGTGACAGAAGGCTGCAGAACTAAGCACAACAGACTCTACTTGTTGAGGAGGAGCTCCAATATGCATGATGGGCCAACTGCATGTGTCTCATCATCTTCCTCAATCCCTTTCCTCCTGCTCCTTGGTGGGTTTTGTTGTCGTTGTGCCTTTGGGGCATGGGAGGGATGCCAATGTTGTGTGCGCACAGAATGCATGCAGGTCCTTTTACGTGGAGACCTGGCACTAGTTTGCAAATAACTAGGCAGGCCTGCTTTGGTTTTCTATGACATTCTTTCTTCTCCTTCACTGGCATTCATCCAATACCTGGAGCCAGGGAGAAGCGCGGGAACTCCCCGAGACTTCAGCTGGTACTGTGAGCCCTGGCATTTACATCTGCACTGACTGCAACATCTGCCCAGTGTATGGAAGCAGTGCACAAAGTATGTTGATAAGCTACAACTGAAAGTGTCACTTCACACTCCTGTGGCATGGGGGTGCTTTTCAAAATTCTGCCCAGAAAGTACAGTATAAGGCAAGGAGCGTCTCCCACTGATGGCAGGTTGGAACCTTCAGGTGCAGGAAAGCAAACCTTCACAAAAACAACCACATGACATGCCCAGTGGCTGTTCTCCTTACAATACCTCTCCTCCATTTGCTTCTCTTGTCACAAGGAGAAGACATGCATTATCTGTATTGCCACACTGAGTTTTAGTGGCTTTTTTTTTCATGATAAAAAAGATACAGATAGTCTGTGTGACAATTTGAATGAGTTACTGGAAGTAGAACTTGAAAGGAACCACAATGATCTCAGTGGTGCTTGAAACAGCTCAGCCCAAACAGGAGGCAACCTGTATGTGGTTACCAGGAACAGCGTACAAGTGCAAATTCACTGATGATTCATTAATAGGTTCTTCCTTAGGTACTCCAGTCTCCAGACGGTGCCTAGGGTGAATATTTTACCACCTTGGGTGATCCGTCAAGGAATGAAAGAGATTCTACAATAAAATTAAAGCTGCCTAAAGTCATGGAAAAGATGACATTTACACTGTAGAAGAATCAAGTCTCTCTTTACATAAAAGCTTAAAGCATACTCCATGCACGTTGCACTCAGTCCAACTGAGAGACATAATACTAAGCAAGAAATATCTGGATGTTCTGCACATAAATTCCACTGCATTACCTTTTCATGCATGAATCAGGATGTATCCATTACTAAGGAGGGGAAAATGCATCCAGTGACCATTCAGATTCAGGGCACAGCTCCTTATACCTATTACTGCACTTGCTTCTGCTGTCCAACACTGAAAACATTTGCCATTTCCTTGTGAAGAAGAAGCTTCTTATTACACCTCAATTAACCAATGGCAGGTCATGGGCTGCATTCAGTGCCCTCTGTTCACAGGCCCAACACTGAAAATACCTGCTCTGTGCTACAGAACCTGAATAGCCTCTTCACAGGACCCTTGAATTATTTCAGTAATTCATTTCATGGGACACACTACAGTTTATTTGTGCTACATAACTGTGTGCAAGCCCTCAGTTTTGGAGTGACCACTCTGCAAAGCAAAGCAAAACGGAAATTACACTGAACACTAATTTGTAATGCTCATCTAAAGGCTGGTGGCTACCAGCTATTTCGTCATCCGACCATTCATGGTGAGCCAGCTGGAGCAGAGGCACACTGCAGAACCCAATGAAGAATTAAACAACAACAACAACAACAACAACAACAACAACAACAACAAGGAGAACCAAAGAGGTGGCATGATGATATATTTAGCTGAGTGAGTTCCTCCGCCAGGCACGGGAGGACAGGAAAGAGGCTGTGCAAGTGAGTCAAAATACACAAGCAGTGCTCATTACCTGCCTGTGAACACTTGGCACAAAAGAACTCCCCTCCTCGTCCAGCGTCTGTGGCTGGTAAAGCACAACCCTCCTCCTCAGCCTCCAGTTTCTACCAAAAGAGGCCTTTAAAACACACCCAACTCAAACTCACTTGTCATGGCTGGAAGCAACTCTGAGGGAAAGGGATCAAAGAGTACTGAAGAAGTATTCATCAAAGTCCGCGAGAATACACCAAACTAGGGAAACTGCAGCTGTCGGGACAAGGTGTGAAATGATTATGGATGTTGAAAAGGCCACAGAAACTCTCCTGGGTCTCTACCTCTACAATGAACCAGAGGTGGCACGGCATCTCCAGCGCTGTAGAATGAATCAGGGCATTGGAAAGTAGTTTAAGAAGTCAATCTGCTGTCATTCAGGTTAGAGGTCAGGTTGGCCCCCTCCTTATAATCTTTCTTCTGACAGCTGAAGACCTGACCTCTTCAGGCAGGGTTTTAATAACCATAACTGAATCCACAGATACTGGGTTTTTAAAGCAAAGTTTATTCGTTTTTGCTTTTTTAGTTTTAAATGATATTAATCATTTAATAGCTACTTAATTAGTATTATAGTCTAATCAGTTTTTAATGCATAATTTATTATTATTTTAATTTTACTTGTTTCAAATCAGTGAGCTGATTTGAGCCCCCTCATCAGGAGAAAGGTGGTCAATAAATGAGACAAATGCAATAAATAAATACATATTCAAGGGAAAGGGACATGTTATCATAGAAACAAACTTTTTTCTAATGGACTAATGCTTGGATAGGAAAGCTGCACCATATCCAGGTGTCCTGTAGAGATTGTCTATGCATCTAGTCATCAATGGAGCAGACGATGGTTTATCCCATATGCCTTTAGCCCCCTTTAGAAGACATGGAATGAAGTACATTTTCAAAGGAGGGGTTTGGCTCTTATTGAGATGCCCCCCAAATTTGCAGGAATTATCTGCATCAGGCTGTTCCACTTGGGAGATCCATTACTTTAGCTATCTTCTAGATCATATGGAAATATAATATTAAGTCCTCTGATAGCAATGGTGGATGGTTATTGACTACGTCAGAATCCTGTGTCAGTAAATTCAGTGGGGACGATTACGATGTATGTTGAGAGTCATCATTGGCATCAGAAATGCTATGGAGAATAGATTCATCCATAAAAGTCTGCCCTAGGCTGAGATGCAGGATGTGAGGTTACAGTTTGCTGTTTTTCATGAGGAGAATAAGTTGGGTGAGTAGGAGAGGAGGCTATGTTTGATCTAGGTCTCAGAGCTGCCTTTGAAAGGGTTGTCTTTAATGTTGAAGGCTGCGTTGATGCCTGAAAAGTTGAAGGTGAATGGATTCTGTAATGCTTTTGAGCGACAGGAAGCTTGAGCTTGCCTTGGCATTGAGGCTGCTCGACATCACTAGGTTTGTCAGCAGAAGAACATGAGATGACTTGAATGTAGTGTCAATGACAATGGTCACGGTCGGTAGGAGAATCTCCACAGGTTCCATGTTGTTCTTGGTACCAAGGGGGAGACAGCGAGGGTGAAAAATGAGAGGCATAGTAGGAACGGTGCTGAGATTCCTGGTCTCAATGTCAAGATTGTTTATGTGGAATCAGGGAGGTTTCCTCATACCGAGGTTCCTGCTGAAGTTGAACACACTTAAAGTGTTCGGTCGGATGTCAAGGAGGTGTTGAGACGTCTCGAGCCTCTTCCTGATATCAAATACTGGCATGAGGCTTAGACGTTAGAGCTCAGTGTGGAGAATGTTCGAGCTCGACCGGCTGAGGTATAAGCTCCTTGTCAAAAGTGCATGCACAACAGTCAGTGCTTCATTGTCTCCTAATGGAGTACTTTCAATTTTGCAGGAGCTTTGAAGAAAGGTGACTGTTTTTGGTGTTGGCAAAAAGGAACTGAGGATTGCAAATGGGAAACGAGGAGCATGTGTGATGAGAGGAGGTCTTATACCATATTTGAGCTTGGAGAAGACTGGTGATCTTCGCGCAGGCGCAAAGAGACCCATTGTGGGAATTCACAGATGCCATGAAGAAGAAGAAACCTATTGACCATCTGTGGATCAAACAAAACTGAAATATCCTGCTCAGGGGACTCATCAAAGGGTTAAGCCTTTGTGTCATATAAAGAACCAAGGCAGGAAAACTTAAAATCCAGTTTTGAGAAGCAAAGTCTTCCTATAGTTGAACAGAGAGCCATAGTGTTGAACGGGAAGTCCCAGGTGCATATGCTTTTTTCTTCTCCTCACATGCTACTGCAGCTACTACTTGTTCTCATCTTTGATTGACAGAGCTTCCTGAGCCTTTTGGCTAAGGAAATCTTACCTCCCATCTCATGTCCTCTTATTGGCCAGGCCAATATTTGAACCTGGGATCTCTGGTGTATAATGTTCTGCTCTTGAGTCATGGCTCGTGATGGACACGAACCACCATGGACAGTTTGTACCAGTTCAACAGATGGCCAAACAGGCATTCCACAGTTTGGTGCCCTGTGCCCTCTGGCAGGAGCCCATGTGGAAGCAGTACTCTGGCTTCCCTGCCCCACTTTCTCTGGATGCTTTCTCTAAGTGGGCAGCTGCCAGATGGGGTATGATGTCAAACTGTGGAACACCTGTTTGGCCATTGGCCGAACTGCTGAATCAGTGGTTCATGCCCATCTCTAGTCATGGTCCATTATGCTACGATATTCCTGCCAGTATGGCCCCATGGATATATTCAGGGAAAGTCTCCATGCTACAGAACCTCAATGGGTGTAGAGGATTCTGGATGATTTTTTGCTTGAAAGTACAAATAGGCCTACAGAGAGGCAGTAGCCATCAAAAGGCACACTAGCTAGGCTCATTGGGCCGGATTGGAAAGATACCTAAAATACTGCAGACACTCCTTTACAGCTTCACTTTGCAGACATGTGTGTGTGGTGTCGTTTCAGTCATCCCCGACCCTTTGTGACCCCACATCCATGGAGTTTTCTTGGCAGGAATACTGGAGTGGTTTGCCAAAAATTTATTTATTTATTTATTTATTTATTTATTTATTTATTTATTTATTTATTTATTTATTTTCCTGGTATTCCCTGGTGGTCTCCCATCCAATTAAAAAGTAAAACATGACCAGGGCACAGCAGTACAATCAAGAAGGCCAGAAGAAAGCTCCAAGACAGCGGGCCAAAGGGGGGACCTAATCAGGGCCAAAAGATCAGATGTGCTTTGGGGAAAAGTTAGTCTTTCTCAGGGGAAGTTGCTTTCCACTGCTACTTGCATGGAAATTTTGTGAAAAAAACCAACACCTTGAACCTTATCCAAAAACCAGTCCAGGGATTCCACAGTTTAAAAGCACTTTCAAACAGTAACTTGTAAGACACAAATGAAGGAAATCGAAATGAAGACTCAAATAAAGATTGATTGATTGATTGAAATGAAAAAAAACTCTGGGGAAACAATGGGGAAAGAGGACACATTAGGCTTCAGCCACCCCTAGACTGAATGTGCCAATTCTTTGGTCTAGATAGCTATGTCTCAATTTAATCCAACTCACAGTGGTTCTCCAAAGTTCTAGAGCAGGCATGTCCAAACCTTGCCCCTCCAGATGTTCTGGACCACAACTCTCACAGTCCTTTGCCATTGGCAATACAGGATTGAAATTCTGGGAGTTGTGGCCCAAAACATCTGAAGGGCTGAAGTTTGGACATGCCTGTTCTAGACATAGATCTTTCCAAGTCCATTGTTCCAGTCTGAATAGCCACTGATGATGGATGGTAGAATATCGGCTGTGCAAAGCCACTGCTATCTTGTGAAAATTATTACCTGGAGCATACGCACATACACTCATATAATAAGAGGGCCATTCAGTTTGTACACAACCATGTTGTTTGCTCACAACATAGTGATGTTTCTGGCAATAAGAGAACTAAACTAAAACTTTTATCCTGGTCTGTCTGTTTTGCGGCAGTCAGTTTCTTAATGGATAAATCAAGTATCAATAATAATACTTCTCAGGGTTGTGGTTGCCCCATTGCTGGAGGTTTTCAAGAAAAGATTGGACAGCCATCCTTCCAAGATGGTATGCATCTCCTGCCTTGGGCAGGGGTTGGAGTAGAAGACCTCCAATTTCCCTTCCAACCCTACGATGAATCTATGATTCAATGACCATGTGCTGTCAAGTCAATTCTAACTTACAGCAACCCTTTTTCAGGCTTTACCAGGGAGAGAATACCTGTATTCAGAAGTGGTTTACCCATTCCCTTCCTTTGAGGGCGCTCTAGACTTTGTAGCTTGCTCAACAACACACAGGCTGGCTCAACTCACAGGAGGCACCGAGGGGAACAGAACTGCCAACCCCTGATATCTTAAACACTCAGCCGTCCAGCCTAAAAATACTGATAAAATATAGCTAGACTCTAGATGTAAACAAAAATAAAACAATAGGACTCAAACACACCCATTTTATAATAAATTTATAAATTATATATATATTATAATTATAATAATTATAATAGTTTTATAATAAGCCCTCTTTGGCCTTATTAACCCCTCTTCTAACTTCACTAAACAAACTGTATTTTGCTTTAGAGGAGTGTTGGAAAAGCAAGTCCGATAATCATAATGGAGAGAATTAAGACCCTTCCTTTCCAATCATCCTTTTTTTACTTCACTACTGCAAACCAAGTCCTTGCGCAGCAGTGCCTCTTCTAAACAAAAACATGTTTGCCATTACCTTCATCGTGGTTTTGATGCAACATGACATCGGGCTGAGCATGGATGGAGTTTCCAGGGTGGAAGAAGGGTGAAAACAGCACATGTGAATTCCTCTGCTTTAAGATATGCTGAAGAAGCTCATATAACACATCACCTGAAAGAGACAGAGGGAGCTCAAGCAAGTGCCACAGCTCAAATATGCTGAAAAGTCAAAAGCCTGTTTCAGAGAGGTGGCTCTTTCAGTATAAACCACGACCCTTCAGATTACAGTGCAGAGCTCCTATAATGGGACATTTCTACACAGAGGGAAAAAAAGACATGGGGTAACTCACATTATTTTGTCTACATGTGACATTCAATTAATGGAAAGGCTGTATATCTGTGTATACAGAATTGTCGATCTGTACACTAGTATACAGTGGTACATCTCTACTTACGAGTTTAATCCGTTCCGACTGCATGCTCATAAATTGAACAACTCGTAAGTAGAGCAGCCATGTCTAAAACATTTTTAAAAATAAATAAAAAAGAATTGTAAGAGCAGACTGCATCTAAAATTTGTAAGGCAGCAGTTAAAACGGCAACGGTTTCCCACTCTTAAGTCAAGTTGCTCGTAAGGAGAGCTGCTCGTAAGTAGAGGTACCACTGTAATTATTTCCATGAAACATTCAGTATTCATGTGCTGTATATTTCCCAGATTTTATACATTTTATCTCTGTACTGGCATTGACAAGAACCTGTGAGGGCTCCAAGACGATGGAGCACAGGTGAGCAAATTGTGACCCATGGCCCACTTATGACCCTCAGGATACTGAAGGTAGTTCTCAATGCCTTCAGACACCCCTCCCCCCAAATAGGGGCAGGTTTGTCATGCTTCACCCTCATTGTCTTCTGCATCCGTGGATGCTATTTTTAAATTATTTCCCCAAAAAAATAAAACCAGTGGAGGACATGGGGGAGGCCTGATTCAGTTTTCCACGGTTTGCAGAAAATAAATAAATAAACAATTTAGCAGCCGCAAAGCAAGCTATTATCACAGACAGCAGCTGTAAAGCAAACTACTGTCATAAAACAGCAGTGTAAAGCAAGCTACTGTTACAAACAGGAGCCAGAAAGCAAGCTACTGTCTCAAAATGCAGCCAGAAAGCAAGCTACTGTCACAAAACAGCAGTTTGGGGAGGGGGTTTGGCATTCTCTCTTATCCACTGATTTCATTATCCACAGGTAAGCCTGGAACCAATCCTCAGTGGATACTGGGCTCATACTGTGTTTTTAAAGGATATATTTTGGGGGAGGGCGGGTGCAAGTGTGGATAAAAACCTCCAAAGTCCAGGATGGGTGTGTACAGCCCCAAGACTGCTGGAGTTGGTCCAACCCTGCAATGAAGAAATTCGTCTACACACAAGGGCCCCAGCCCCACTCTCACACAGCCCTGCCACCTCAGTTCCTAACCACTCAGTGCTATGATGGGAGATCCAAAGAGCCACTAGACTTGCACTGACAGGTGCAAGAAGAACACCCCATCAGGTCGCCTTTCTCAAAGCAGGAAGCCTGGCCGCAGAGAGGCAGGGTCAATGTTGTGGGCCCTGTGCTTTATTTCTGCCACACTGACAAAATTACCTGCCAATCAGACTGGATGGAGGCAAAAGCACCAGGCAGTCTTATTTCTAGGTAGGGATTTGCTGGGTCTTTGGCTAGTTTAACACCAACTGATGCCTAGGAGAAATAATGGATTGGCTATGATCTCCTTCCTTTGCAATCTTGCTGTGCCATCACTGCTGTGATTTGTTAAGACTCTGGAGGGACTCTCCTCTGTCATGGTGCCAATACTGTGCAACTTCCATGCCCAGGAAGATCAAATCAGCATCCTCCCACATTTGTTTCAGGCAACAGGCAAGAACATCTGTCACTGCTTGGCTCATCCTTAAACTGTTTCTCTGCCATATGTTTTTAACTGTTGATTCTGCCATCTGCCCTTTGATGCTCAGTCTTCTTTTTAGCAGTTTAGCATTTACATTGGAACTTTCAACATCACTGTCATTATGAGGCAGGGTATAACCATATTTGAAATATTTGCACACTGGTCTTGCAACTAGAGATGGGCACGACTTGAAAAAAAATTTTTTTGAGTTGTCGTTAGTCGGGCCGGTTCCGTTTCGGGGCGTTTCTGTTTTTTGCGAAAATTCGCAAAAATTAGTTGGTTCGTTTTTTTGTTTTTTCATTTTCGTTAGTACTGGTTTTTTGGGGGTAGCGGGCTCCTGGAGGCACCTCTGTGGAGTGGGTGCCTCCTCTGGCCCGCTATAAAGGGAAAGTGGGCTCCTGGAGGCACCCATGGGTGCCTCCTATCCTCACCCACTAGGAAGGGGAAGCAGGCTCCAAGAGACCCCTCAACATGGGGGTCTCCCCTACTCACCTGCTGCTGCAAAATGGTATGCAATAGCCATATGGATATTGCATATACCAGTTGCAGACAGTGAGACTAGTGGTGATGGCAGTGAACCCAGAGCCATGGGTGATGCCTAGGCTCTCGCACCACCATGTCTCACAAAGAAGGGAATTGTACTTGCGTGTAGTGCAATGCAAGTAGATCTGGCTTAGGGTTAAGGTGGGTTAGTGCAAGGGCCAGGGTTAGGCTAGTGACGGGTAAGGTTACGGTGGGCTAGTGGGTTGCACCTCTGGGTGCCTCTCTGACCCACTAAGAAGACAGTCTGTGACGTATGGGTAAAGAGGAGTCAAGGATTAGGGTTAGGGTTAGGGGGCTAGGGCAGGTTTTAGGGGGCTTTTTGGCACATCCCAGAAGTCATGGCCAAGTGGCCATGCGATTGGAGGGATGGCTCCAAAAATTTGCATGGTCGCCCACTCCCACATGGCTGGACACTCGGCCAGCCATCATTGCGCAGGTGTAAAAAAATAAAAAAAAATAAAATCAATGGAGGACAGAGGAGGAGACGAGAGACATTTTGTTGCAAGAAAAAACCCACCGCTACTGTGAAAAATCTGGCAGTTTATAAATTTTCGCGTGTTTCTGTTGTGCTTGTGTGTTTTTGGACCACGATTTCAAAAACAATATTGCGTTCGCCGCCCCATTTTGGATCCCCCGCCCACACCGCATGGCATGGCGACTCGAGTCTGGCTGCCCAGGACGGGGGGGAGGCGGGACCCCCCCTCCAGAAACCACCCCTCCGGTAGGTGCCCTGCGCCCTTAGTCAAGCAGGCATTTTTCCGCCTGCTTTTTTGGCCCGGGAATGGGTGGGGGGAGAGTTTAAAAGTTTTTCCTGTGCCGTCCGTGCTGCTTGCTTGCGCTTTAATTGTGGCGGCCAGCGGCGAGACTGGGCTTTTTGCTGGCTGCGAGCCTGCGGCGAGTCCCACCAGAGCAGCCCAGGACGGGGGATGGGGGGGAGGCCGGGGACCTCCAGAAACAATCCCTCTGGTAGGTGCCCTGAGGCATGGCAGGCATTTTTCCGCCTGCTTTTTGGCCGGGAACCGGGTTTTTTTAACTTTTAAAAACTTTTTTTCTGTGCCACGTGGCATCGCGCGATCGCGCGATGCAAGGAACGAGCACGACAAATCAGACCAAAATTGTTCGTTCGTCGGTTCGAGCTCGAATTCTGGCGGAGTAATTCCCGTTTCCGTTTCCGTAGAGTAACGGAACTGAGTAACGGAACCGGAAACGGGAATACCGCTAAGTCGTGCCCATCTCTACTTGCAACATACAAGTGGCCCTTTCACAAAACCATTTGGGAACTACTAGGTTAGGATGTGAGAAACATCCAAACCCTATTCAAACATTACAGCTGAAAGTGTATAGGGCTAGGACAGTGGCAATGACATGGTCACACTTCACCAGGTGACAATGCAGGGCAGGTCTTGGAGTGGCTTCCATGGAGGTCTGGCAGGCATGCTTGTAAATGTGCCTACAGCATTCCCGTGATCAGCAGCTGTGATAAGGCAGGTCTTCCAAGAACATAAATGTCGTAAGTGTGTTCAGGTGAATATCCTCTATGAACCCTGACAGTGAATATGTGGAGGGGGTGGGATTTTGTATGTGCCCTTGTCTCTGACCACAATTAAAATCCCACCCACTTTCAGAATCAGCCTGGGGACCCAAGATTGGGAATGAGTAGCTTAGACTGTTTTTTTCAGTAGTGATGTATGGAAGTGAGAGCTAGACTATAAAGAAGGCTGATCACCGCAGAATCAATGCTTTTGAGCTGTGGTGCTGGAGGAGAGTCTTGAGAGTCTCCTGGACTGCAAGGAGATCAAACCTATCCATCCTGAAAGAAATCAACCCAGAATGTTCACTGGAAGGTCAGATTTTGAAGCTGAGGCTCCAGTACTTTGGCCACCTCATGAGGAGAAAGGAGTCCTTGGAAAAGTCCCTGATGTTGGGAAAGATGGAAGGCAAAAGGAAAGGGGGACGGCAGAGAATGAGATGGTTGGATGGTGTCATTGATGCAACCAATATGGATTTGACAAAACTCCGGGAGGCAGTGGAAGAGATGAGGGCCTGGCGAGCTCTGGTCCATGGGGTCATGAAGAGTTGGATATGACTGATTGACTGAACAACAACAACAACAAGCTGCTTAGACCCTCCACTGAGGTGCAATGTAGTTAAAGGCACTGTAGGGGAAGTGTCAAAAGCCAACAGCAAGGGTGAAATAGAAAGAGAAATCCCTCTGCAGTGACAGTAACCCCATTGCTACCTACTGCAAGTGGCTTCTACTTTTCAAGGGGCCCACACATCACTTAACTGGTACATTAAGCACAAGCTTAAGCCATACATTTGATACATACTCACATGACTCTCCAAGACACAGCAGACACCATGATGACAATGATAAAGACACAGCTCAGATTATGTGTATGAGATGACGGGGCGGGGGAGGGGATCTCAATTTTAGCAGCATTTAGCAGCCTTAGGTAAAATAGTCCAGAATTTGTCCTACCTTGCCTCAGGAGTGAAAGGCTGAGAAAATCCCCACAGCTGAAGCATAGCCTTAGTTAGGCATTCAGTTTAAGGCTAACTAAACATATGAGGAGTGGAGTGTGCTAACTCAACTCATTATGCAGTTGTCTTACTCATACAACAAGTGAGAGGTCTAAAGAAGATTTCTTCATCCCTGTGTGTTGGGGGCTCTCGACATAACTCCAAATTCTGATTTTTTTAAAGACGTTCTGGCCTATGTGGAGGGTATGTATCTGTAGGACCAGCTCTCCCCTTTTGACATGTTGTGTTCTCATCATTTTCATGTCCACAAAGCAGGACAGAAGGTGCCGGGCTAGCAACCCTTGTACAGAGTACTTGAATAGGACTTATAAAAAGACCTTTATCTTCTTCAATGTGCTGCCTTTCTGGAAGGAAAAGACACTTTACTGATTCTTCTAATGGTTGGTGGGACCAAACCTAGACCCAGATTTCCTGTGATATCAAAGAGATCTTGCTATTTTTATTTTAATTTTTGACAATGCCAGGCATAATGCTAAGACAATCCAGGCAGGTTGGGTGGTGGGACGAAAACAAACCTAGACCCAATGGAGAAACATGTAGAAACCTAGTCCACGCTTCTTTTCCCTCTCTCTTCTCCCTCTGCATGAAGGATCTTCCTCCATTTTTTATTTTAATTTTTTGCTCTGACAGTCATGCCCTCCAAAATAACGGACTGTGATATCAAAGAGACATGCTAAGACAATCCAGGCATAATGCTACACCACAGGTTGGTGGGACGAAAACAAACCTAGACCCAATGGAGAAACTTGTAGAAACCTAGTCCACGCTTCTCTTCCCTCTCTCTTCTCCCTCTGCATGAAGGATCTTCCTCCATTTTTTATTTTAATTTTTTGCTCTGACAGTCATGCCCTCCAAACTAACGGAAAGTGTTGGATGTTAAGTTACATTAGCATCACAACAATAAATGTGTCATCTCAATCTTTTCTCAAGTCACATCTTAATACAGCATGCACAACTGTTCAAGACCAAGGACACACTTCCTTCTCGTTCGCTCCTCAGCAACTCACCTGAATGTGGAGACCGGTATCGAAAATCTTCTTTGGTCAGAAGCAAGAGTGCTTTGCCATTCATCTCAAATGTGTTGCTCTCAATGGGTCTCAGCGAGAACTCCTTTTCAGCCCACTTCAGCCACTGAGCCACATCCTCCCTGCTCCAATAAATGGGCTGCAAGCCTGGAAAAAAACACACAACAGTGATCACACAATGAAGAAGAAGGAGATCACCACGAAGTCCTGACCTTCTGAAACGTACCAGGGACATCAAGAGTCAAGAAGAGCAAATCCTCACACAGGGCACCCCAATATCTGGACTGCATATACAGCTGGCATAGGATACTTTTACCTTACGCATCTGCCTCAATTTCTGCCTTTTCTGTGTGTAGGAAGCATATTCCTTTCCACCATAATCTCCTGAAGAAAGTTTTGAGACCATGGTTGTAGGAAATGCTGCCTTACAATGAAGAGTAAATAATATGCATCTCTACTCCTGCATTTCAACATTCCAGTGTTTTTAATTTTCACTTACACAAGGCACAATGTGTAGAAATAACCAAACACCATGGTCTGTTTATTTTATTCCTTGGTGGTGGTTTAGAACTCGGTTAGCTTCATTATAAATTAAATTAGGAATTACATTTACAAAGCAGAACAGCGGAGCTGGGTTTCCCTCTGTTGCAATGGTCCACCTGCACATCTTTCACCCTGTTCTACCTGAGAAGATCAACACAAGGAAGTGCTTACTGGATGACTGCTAATAAATTACTTTTAATGAGATACACATCAGCAGTGTGGATACCAAATACGCATCCAAACACAATGGAAAGTAGCACAGTGCCGAAAGCATGCATCTGCCAACAGATATATGTTTAGACACCAGGCTTGAGCATAAATCATTGCAAAGTACTTAATATCTTTTCCCAGTAATGAAGAAATAATTTAATTGCATGATGACTGACATTTAACAAGCAATAATCTGATATCATTTATGGTGCCAAATGTAACTTGTTCATTACAGTTCATAGCTACAGAGTACAGCCTCACTTAAATAGTGTGTCCCATTCAAATGCTGTCTTCTGCTGTGCCATGCACACTGTGCTCCATCACCAAAGCAATGACACTGTTAATACATTTTAGTAATTATTAAAAATGGAAAACAAAAGAGTTTTTAAAAAAGAAATTCTCACTGCAGCCACCTACACTTAATTTATTATTATTATTATTATTATTATTATTATTATTATTATTATTATTATTATTATTATTATTATTATTATTATAATATAATATAATATAATATAATAAATATAATATAATATAATATAATAAATATAATATAATATAATATAATATAATATAATATAATATAGGAAAAGTAGGAAAACTCATAAAATATTTCAGTTTGCACAATTACAGATGACATTACTATTCTATTATTGAATTTACCCAAGGTTAACTTCCTGGTTCACCCCCCCCCCAACCCCTCCGGAAGGTTAGATTACATAGCTCATTATTCAAAGTGCTTCACATACTTCTCCTACAAAACGACCACAGCAGGTTGTAAGATGATCCACTACTGTTCTGGCGATGAAGCTGAGAGTTTGCCTAAGAGCACTGCGTGATTCGCAGGTGACGCACAATTTGAACTCAGGCTTAAATCAGAATGTTATTTCTCTCCAGATCTTAAGCCTTGATTTTGTTGGCAAGGAGCCCCAAAAACATAGTGAACTGAGATGCAAGCTGCATCAGAGCACAAGAGAAAAACAAATCTCTGCTTTGCTCCTGTTATATAAGATCCCTTTGCAAATGAGTATATACATCCCTTATAGCTCAAGAAACAAGAAAGTTGAACCTCAATTATTCATTACAAGCAATCACTGGCTATTACCTACTGGCATCTGTGTTGTGTTGTGTGCAAGTATGTGTGTGTGTGTGCGTGTGCAAGCACATGTGGGCACATGTGTGTTTTAACAAGGAGATAAATTAATACTGTTTAGATAAAAAGGCAAACACATGTTTAGAAGTTGATAGGTTTGGTTTATGATACATGATTAGAAGTTGATAGATGTTATCTCCAAGTGAATGGGAAAGTATGGTATATTATTTCCCAGTCCTTATAAAATGACTCATTGTTTTGCTTGTTGTGTTGCATTGTGTTGCAAGGTAGTTTCATGTAGCAGATACGGGTCTATATCTCTGATCAGATCTTTGGCATGTATCTTCTGGCAGTGGCCAACCCCTTAGTCTTCAGTGGAAGATGTTCCACCCTTCTCTTCCCATATGGCACCTGGCCAGTGGCACCTTGCTACTCCTGGGAAGACAAACAACTTCTGGCATGCTACATCATGAGACCTGATGTTCTCTACATTTCTGCACACAAATCTTTGAACAGAAAGGAGACTTTGAGACCTTTCCCCTGGCTAACAGCGTAACTGAACAAATGCTTAACCCACAAAAATTGATTACCTGAATGAGGCCGCTCTCTAACAGCAATCAGCAAGGTCCTTCTGGAACGCCCAGGCAGTGAATGGAAATGCTGTTCTTATGTCCCAAGCACCTGATTCCAGCAGCATATTGGCTTAAGGAGGGCTGTCCAAACTTCAGCCCTCCAGATGTTTTAGACCACAACACCCAGAATTCCAAGCCTGTATTGTCAATGACAAAGGACTGTGGGAGTTGTGATCCAAAACATCTGGAGGGCTGAAGTTTGGACATCACTGGCTTAGAGCATGAAGGGTTCATGAAGCTATCACCTTTGAATGGCCTCCTCAAGCTGTAAATAATTTGTTATAATAGCAAAGTGTTCTGCTTATTAGAGATGGACACGAAATGAACAATTTTTCATTTCTGTTTTCGTTTATTCGTTTTATTACGTAATGAAACAACAAACGAATTTTGTCTCTAAAATGAAACGAAACGAACAGAAACACCGGAAATTTTGTCGTGCGTTTCGTTTCCGTTAGTGCAATATGAGTGAATTGCTTAAAATCCTAACAAAAATCACGAAAAATGAAATAAATGGTAATGAAATGGTAATGAAACGAATGAAAACGAAAACAATTTTTTTGCAAAAATTTGCGAAAAACAGAAATGAACCGAAACGGACCCTCCAAACGACAAACGACAAAAAAAATGCCATTTTTTTGATTCGTGCCCATCTCTACTGCTTATATACCACCCCATAGCATTTAAAGCACTCGCTGGTCAGTTTACAATTTAATTGTGCAGGCTACACATTGCCCCATCACCACCACCGTGAGCTTGGTACTCATTTTACTGACCTCAGAAGGACAGAAGGCTGAGTCAACCATGAGCCGGCTACCTGGGATTGAACCCCATGTTGTGAGCACAGCTTTAGCTGCAGTACACCTGTTTAACCACTGTGCCACAAGGCTCCTGATAACAGCTATGCTCCGTTCCGTTAACTACACGTCATAATCAATTCTGTATTATGATCCTCTCACAGTTGAGGAGCCAAGCTTAGAGTGACAGAGAGTATATGATTTCCTTGGACCAGCTCATAGATTCAATCTCCTATTTGAAAAGAAAAGAAAAGAAAAGAAAAGAAAAGAAAGATTCCCAGGAAAGTCGCCTCAGGCAGTTGTCCGGACTTCCTATTTAATGCAGGCAACTGCTTATTAGAAATGTGATTATGTTATCCTGATTTTCGGAAATGGAAATGGGAATTACTCCACCAGACTCAGCTCGAGACTTCAACAATTTTGGTCTGATTTGTCGCGTGCCTTGCATCGTGGCGATCACGCAATGCCAAAAAGTTTTTAAAAGTTAAAAAAAAATCCCGATTCCCGCCCTAAAAGTAGGCGAAAACTGTCTGAGGGCACCTACCAGGCCAGAAGGGTGTTTTATTTGGGGGTGTTTCCCTGCCCCCTCTCCTTGGCTATTGCTACTGCTGCGCTGCTGGTACCAGGCTGGGAGGGCACATCCATTTGCCATGCAGTGCGGGGGATCAAAATGGCGACTGCAATATTTTTTTGAAATTGTTGCCCAAAACCCCACCAAAGCACCACAGAAACATGCGAAAATTAGCTTCCTTTTAAATGCTTGAATTTTTACAGTAGCAGCAGTGGGTTTTTCTTGCAAAAAAAAGTCTCCTTTGATTTTATTTTATTTTATTTTATTTTATTTTTTACACCTGCACATTTGAATGATGGGCCGGCTCTCGCCCAGGGAGTGGACCATGCAAATTTTCCACCAATCGATGGCCACTTGGCCAGGTTGACCACAGAGACTTCTGGGATGTGCCAATCGGGCATAAACAGCCCACTAATCGTAAACCCGAACCCTAAGCCTAAGCCTAACCCATACGCCAGTACACTGTCCTTCTAAGTGGGTCAGAGAGGCACCCAGAGGTGCACCCCAATACTCACCCTAACCTCACCCGTTAACTAGCCTAACCCTAGCCCTTGCGCTAACCCGTCTTAACCCTAAGCCAGATCTACTTGCATTGCACTACATGCAAGTCACAGCAGGTGCAAAGAGTCTGCCAGTCCGTTACTTGTGGCTCTGGCTGACTCCTGCAGCTCCCTCCAGGAGCCCGCTACCCCCAAACCAGTTAACGACAACAAAAAAATGAAAAAGCGAACTTAATTTTTGCAAAATTTCAAAAACAGAAACGAATAAAACGTCATTTTCCCTAGTCGTGCCCATCTCTACTGCTTATTGACAGGAGTGTTACCATGGAAAGCCTTGTCTTATGTTGCTTCTATCTATCACAAAATGAATATATTTCCTTTGGAAGAATAGTTTTATTCCATTTTGGGTTCTCTGGGCAGAATTTGCTCTTCTAAAAGTACCTGTACAGAGATTCTTCCCCTGACTTTCAGCTGTCCTCTCACAAAACTGTGGTTTCCAATTTATTTATTCCAGTATATCCTGCACTTCTTTGAGAAGAATAGGAACAAAGTGGTGGAAGGGCATGAAATTCCCTCCTATCTGTATTCAATCTCAAATACTGGACCTAAGCCAGTGTATCTAATCGCTTCCTTTAAATCCATAGGATAAATGATGTGTGATTCTCAAGTACATATATATGCAGATGTTCAGTTATGATAATTATATTCTTTACTTTAATTACTTATAATACATTAAAAGCCTCTCGTTCAAATGGAATTTCTCATTTTCAGCAGCCAATTTCTTGTAAAATTTTTACAGCTCTTAAAAGATATGAACAATCAAGCATTAGTTAGCTGCAAGATGCAGCCTCCAACAAACATGTATGTATTAAAGTGTTCTGCTTCTGCTTATATGCCGCCCCATACCACTACAAGTCATCTCTGGGCGGTTTACAATTTTAATTACAGTGTGCAGGCTACACATTGCCCCCCCCCCAGCAAGCTGGGTACTAACCCTTTTCCAGGGCTGCATATTGTTCCCCTGGCTTCTAAATAAATAAATAAATAAATAAATAAATAAATAAATAAATAAATAAATAAATGTGTCAAAAATTATACAAGTTAAAGATCTAGAGACGACAACTTGGTTGTCCTCCAGTTATTCAGCTGAAGGGGTGTGAGCACACAAGGATTTGCCCAAATCTCTCCTTTTTCAGAATGGCTGTCGCTTCTTCACAACTGTGCCTATGCTTCGGGCAGACAGTGGAGAATAGAATACTGTACTAAATCTTGTTGTTACAGTGAGTTCAGGACCCACTGTCTCCTTTTAAAAGGGAGCAGCGGGAAAGATACTGCAAATTTTGTCATCCAACAGTTGCCTGGTGTGCCTTTTTGCCTGGCCTAGTAGTCCCGAGTTTCCAGGGACATAATGAACTCATTCCATGTTGGAGCTGAAAGACCACCACCACTTTAAAGACCACCACCACTTTCAGAAATTCAGTCGAGAAAGAAGAAAGACTTTCCTGCTTGTTACATGAGTCAGGAAAAGCTATGAGAGAGGGGGGAAAGCAGGCTCCCTTTTCCTCCATCTCCAGCAGAGGAGAGAAAAGGCACCCTGCTGCCCCTTTGAGAGAAAGATGTGATCTATGGTAAATGCTCCAAGAAGATTAGTCCACGACACCTAGACTGTGGTGCGTCACAAGCAGAGGGCAGCAGAAAACCACGCCGGGTACATTACATGAAAAATACTGGCCAAGACATAGACTGAGCAAAGGAAATCTGAACAAGCAAGTACAGTCCTATGCCTGATCAGTTATTCTGCAAACCCATGTAAATAAATGCAGAAAGCAAGAAGAAATAAATGGGTGAGGGATTAATCTTCCTGCAAATCATAGCTGTTATTATAATTAAGAAAAATACTTGTACATGGCCCTTATGACAGAGAAGCCAGGTTCAAAAAACATGTGATCACAGCCTGGTGAAATCTTAGAAGCCAGAGGAGTTCCTGGATAAGATTGCTCCTTGGAGAAGGGCCAGGTTTTCGGTGCCCTGAAAAGTTCTTTTGACTTCCCCAATTAAGGAAACTGATGAGCATCATATACACAAGTTATAAAAGCTGCAACTTTTAAAGTAAAAATAATAATAATCTTGCATCATTTTAGCACAGGTGAGATTGCCCAAACATGGAAAAGTTACTTATTTGAACTACAAGTCTGAGAGTAGCACAGCCACTGAGGTATTCAATCTTCCTTATTTGGGGCCTTCTGTGAGTCTACAGTATATTGCCATCAAGAAAGCAGATGCAATGCATGTCAAGCACCTGAGCCATGGTAATACCCTTATGTAACTCCTTCCATCTCCATCTCACATTCAGATCCCTCACTGATTTTCCTTTCTTTGGAGTAAATCATGGAAAGTACATTTGCATCTTTACTAATTCAACCCATTGTTAGCTCAACCTGGAATTTTCAACCTCAATTGTGTTTAATTCTGGTTGTAGACTGGACAGCTGGACTGCAAAAGGAGACATCTCTAAGTTGAGGAAGAAGAAGGGAAGAGAAGAAGCAATGTTTGAATGAGTTGCATCCCAGATCTCTTAACAAGTAGAATAGATCTAAGAGACTGGTGGAAACACTGGCTTGCATGTTTGAAACCTCCCTGGTGCTATTATTATTAGAGATGGGCACGACTAGGGAAAATGACGTTTTCGAGTTGTCGTGTGTCAGAGGCAGTCCGTTTCGGCTCGTTTCCGTTTTTCGTGAAATTTTGCAAAAATTAGTCTGTTCGTTTTTTCGTTGTCATTAGTACTGGTTTGGGGGGGTAGCGGGCTCCTGGAGGGAGCTGCAGGAGTCAGCCAGAGCCACAAGTGACGGACTGGCAGACTCTTTGCACCCGCTGTGTCTCACATACTTGCATGTAGTGCAATGCAAGTAGATCTGGCTTAGGGTTAAGACGGGTTAGCGCAAGGGCTAGGGTTAGGCTAGTTACGGGTGAGGTTAGGGTGAGTATTGGGGTGCACCTCTGGGTGCCTCTCTGACCCACTTAGAAGGACAGTGTACTGGCGTATGGGTTAGGCTTAGGCTTAGGGTTCGGGTTTGGGCTACGATTAGTGGGCTGTTTATGCCCGATTGGCACATCCCAGAAGTCTCTGTGGTCAACCTGGCCAAGTGGCCATGCGATTGGTGGAAAATTTGCATGGTCCACTCCCATGGGCGAGCCCATCATTGCAAATGTGCAGGTGTAAAAAAATAAAATAAAATAAAATAAAATAAAATTAAATTAAATAAAATAATCAACAGAGACTTTTTTTGCAAGAAAAACCCACTGCTGCTACTGTAAAAATTCAAGCATTTAAAATAGCTAATTTTTGCATGTTTCTGTGGTGCTTTGGTGGGGTTTTGGGCAATGATTTCAAAAAAAATATTGCGGTCGCCATTTTGGATCCCCCGCACTGCATGGCAAATGGATGCGCCCTCCCAGCCTGGTACAGTCAGCAAAACCTGGCCATGCAATTGGTGGAATGGCTCCAAAACTTTGCATGGTCCACTCCCATGGGCGAGCCCATCATTGTGAATGCGCAGGTGTAAAAAAATAAAATAAAATAAAATAAAATAAAATCAACGGAGACTTTTTTTTTTGCAAGAAAAACCCACTGCTGCTACTGTAACAATTCAAGCATTTAAAATAGCTAATTTTCGCATGTTTCTGTGGTGCTTTGGTTGGGTTTTGGGCAACGATTTCAAAAAAAATATTGCGGTCGCCATTTTGGATCCCCCGCACTGCATGGCAAATGGATGTGCCCTCCCAGCCTGGTACCAGCAGCGCAGCAGTAGCAATAGCCAAGGAGAGGGGGGCGGGGAAACCACCCCCAAATAAAACACCCTTCTGGCCTGGTAGGTGCCCTCAGACAGTTTTCGCCTACTTTTAGAGCCAGGAATCGGGTTTTTTATAACTTTTAAAAACTTTTTTTCTGTCCCGCTTGGCATTGTGCGATTGCCGCGATGCAAGTAACGAGCACGACAAATCAGACCAAAATTGTTCATTCGTCGGTTCGAGCTCGAAGTCTGGCGGAGTAATTCCCATTTCCGTTTCCGTAGAGTAACGGATACGAGTAACGGAAATGGAAACGGGAATACCGCTAAGTCGTGCCCATCTCTAATTATTATTTTTTTAATGTGACTGCTGAGGCTCACCTATGATTTCCTTCTAAAACAATCACAAGTCATTCTTTGGAGCTCAGGGTGCCGCAGAAACTGAGAAAGTATGCCAAGCAGCACAAGCTGGGCCTGGCAGTTTCACAGAAGGCAGTATGAAGTAACCAATTATATTTGTGGGGACTTGGAAGTGAAGTCCAAAACCGCGGCTGTTTTGCCATTTCTGGGCTCTTGAAGCTGGAAGTTCTGGAATAAGAGCCAGCACAAACTTCACACTGATTATTCAGGGGGTGGCACAAGGGTGCAAAAGGGAAGATGTTGATGCCAGAAGAGGGAAAATGTGGTAGTCAAGGGAGAAGCAAGCAGAAGCTGCTAAGGTGCGGCTGAGCCAACAAAACCCCCTAAAACATAAAAACAAAAGCTGGTTGGAGTCCAAGGCAGGAAAAGTTACTTTTTTGGTCTACTACTTCCAGAATCTCTCAGCCAGCATACCCTGGCCACATTGAAGGTGGAGATGGAGTAGAAATCCAGAGAATCACCAAATGTATATTTTCAAGATACTGTAGAGCTTTTGGTGTGCTAGGATGGGGGAGGGAAATCGGAATTTGCAGCAGGCAGGCAGAAGTGGCTGGGAATCTAGAAATGACCCCAGGGCAAGTCCTGCACTTCATAAAAAGGGGAGGAAAAGCAACCTTCTCTAGTTACAGCATTGGACCTGGTCCAGCCACACAATCCTGGCAAAAACATACCAGCTTTGAAACTATAAAGCTGTGAAGGAAGGGCATGGGGCATTTCAGAAGAGAAGACCGGAATGAAAGAAAGTGGGCTTTTTGGCCATCCAAAAACATTCAAAATTGTAAGCCAAACACCCTCTTGGCACAAAAGCCAAGGCTTGAAGGCAAGGAGTTACTACTATTATATGTGAGTTGTGAATGCTCTTTTTGAGCTTCAGGTCTAGCATGCCATGGCATCCTTTTAAAGACTTGATCAGTCCTGCTGATTCCTAGCATGGTGTAGTAGATAGAGTGGTGGATTAGGACTCTGGAGAACAGGGTTCAAATCCCTGCTCAGCACAAAAACTCACCAGGGTGGTGGTGGTGGTAGTGGAACTGATATAACTCCTGCTTAAACATCTCACATTCTTTGAAAGCCCCGTTAAGAGTTGCTTTAAGATAGTTCTGACTTGATGGCACAGAACACACACACACCTGAGGGCCAGAAGCCTTCCAAAATCCAATGTTTAAGCAACTGTAATCATTTCAAATAAGTGAGTAACCCCAATTGTAGTTTTGACCTCTTTTCAGTCACACAGATGGCAGATTTATTTTGGAACTTTTACCTGTAGCCACTAAAGATTAGGTTACTGTTCAACCTGGTCAAATCGCCTTGTCCCTGACAAATTTCCTATAACTGTCCATATCTTGCCTGTAATCTGACAGGTCCAGCATTAGCCCTGCTGTCAACCTGCTCCAAGAGTTTAACCCATCTCCGCTCCTCCAGTTTCTACCAATTTGTTGCCACAGCCTTAACCAAGTTCCCGCAGGTGCTATCGGTCCTGGAGCAGCTTCTCTTCTTCTGCTTTTCCTAACACATGACATCACCCCGCAAATACTGATAAATCATCAGTTTGTACTCAGCCATACCCACTCTGTTTTCCTCACTATGCAGCTTTGAACCTCCCTGGCCACTGTGGCTAGAGGAGGACAAGACCAGCCATGTCCAAACTTTGGCCCTCCAGATGTTTTGGACCGCAACTCTCACAGTCCTTTGTCATTGGCAATCTAAGCTTAGAATTCTGGGAGTTTTGGTTCAAAACATCAGGAGGTCCGAAGTTTGGACATGCCTGGACTAAACTCTTCTTTTCCCACTGGGCCTCCACTGTATTTGGAGGGCTTTGCACATTCTCCCCCTCGTAGGAACACAGCTTTTACTTTCAAAACGAGGTCTACTGAAAAGACTAAAGAAAAGCATATTGATTGGAAAACACTAGAAGCCACAGGAGTGTTCCTACTAGGAGGAAATAAATCTTCCAAAGCCCCAGAAGCAGAGCCAAGTGCTGCTTCCTGGAAGCAGTGACGGCCTCTTTCTGGAATGAGGGTGAAAAACCTCGTGTTCCATCAACCCTCCCGACCTGCCGACATAAGGCATGGCTCGCATTTGCTGATCAACTGTACAGGCAGGGCTCTAAATTAGCCCACGGAGAAGAGATGGCCTGCTGATAAATGAAGTCTGAGCATGATGCCAATAATAAAATGAAGAAGGAAAAAAGGTCAGAAGACAAAGAACTAAATTCATCCCACACACAATCCTTCTCCTCACACCCATCATCAATTTGCTAAACAAAAAAAGAAAGCATATATTGTGCAATTAAGCCTTTCTAAAGAGATAGAATTTATTATAGCCTCTTGGACAAGGCACCATTTCCCGATATCAACAATGAAACATAGTCCCATGAGGATCGATACTATGGCAACAGACACAAACCTCAAGCAACATTTCTAGTGGATTAACTATGTCGGATTTATTAGGGAAGAAAGGGCACTCCAGTGGCGTAAGCTCCCATGGGCTAGAACAGTGTTGGCAAACCTATGGCACGGGTGTCAAAAGTGGCACTCGGAGCCCTTTCTGTGGGCACCCGACATCGCCCCTTCACAGCCACATGCATTTGGGTTAAATGGTTGTATTGCCACTTTGCGAAAAATTAGTGAGTTTTGAATTGCAGTTTGGGCACTTGGTGTCAAAAAGGTTTGCCATCACTGGGCTAGAATCAATTTCCTTTGCATGTTATACTCAGACTAAGCAAAGTGAAAGAACAGAGTCTAAGGACAAGGGCTGGAAGGAGCCAAATATCAGCCAGTTTAAGACCTACTAGGGAGGCCTAGTGATACAGTACTAGACAAGCAGCTACAGATAGGGGTGTGCATTTATTTTATTTATTTTTAAAGAGTATTTTTACCCCAACTTTTTCCTTCGAAAAGGACCCAAGGCAGCTTACAGTAATGAGGGACAATATACAGCCTAATACAATTAAGACATATTCAAGTATTGAGAACAGGGAATTCAGGGGCATCTTCCAGCTTTGGGGGTGGGGCGGGTATGTGTCCAAACAAAGCACATATATTTATATGTGAGTTGCTTTTTGTCCAGACATGACAAAGAGAGGGTGGTACATCACGATTAGACTTTTCATAGTCTAAATTTGTTTCTTGTTTTTTTTTAAAGTAGGTTCCCTGAATCTTAATTACACTTAGTACAGAAAGTGTGTTGTGAATGTGAGAAAGACAGCATATCAATATTTTAAATGGATGCTTGATGCCTTTATACAGCCTGTGACTGGATATAGTCAATGTAGTGCTAGGGGCTGTCTCACACAAACACATACCTTTTCTTGCTTATCTTACACCTATTAGTGCTAAAGCACTACCCTGGGCAGGTACAATGAATGTGATTCAAATCACAAACAAATAAACAAACACATTAAAAGCACTAAAAGCAACTACAATTAACCCTTAAAAACAAACGGTATATAAACCAATCACATGAAACCAGAGCGGGTGGAGGACAGGGAGCAGGATGGATGTGTGTAGTGTGAGTGATCAGCTAGGGTTGATGTGAAAAGCCTCTATAAAGAGCCATGTCTTTAACTGCCTACTCAATTAAAGATATGTCTCTTTAATGCCTGCTGCTAGCTTTTATTTGGAGAGACATCTACTTTTTTTTTTTTTTTTTTTTTTTTTTTGCAGCAGCTGCTTGGGTACCTTCCCGAGTGAATGTGTGCCAAATCTGCAACACTGTTTTGTCCAGGCTATAATGAGTGTGCATCCTTGGGTAAGCGAATAGGAATGGTTGGAGAAAGCTCAGTGGTGGAGTGATTTGGCTGCAGAGCCAGAGGCTGAGAGTTCAATTCCCCACTGTGCCTCCTTGAAAGGAGCTGGATTCAATGCTCCATAGGGCCCTTTCCAGCTTGCAGTTGATGATGATGATTTATTGATTTATTAATTTATTAATTAATTTATTTATTTTAGAGTATTTTTACCCCGCCTTTCTCCTTGGAAAAGGACCCAAGGCGGCTTACAGTAATGTGGGATAATACACAGTCCAGTACAATGTAGACATGTTCAAGTATTTGAGAAAAAGGAATTGAAGGACATCTTACAGCATTAATAGACAACATTACATTCAAGCTACAAGGTTATAAGTAGTCATAAACACAAAGTCTATATGAACCCATAGATTCATATAAAATACACATGGTAGTCCATCATTCAGGGAACGCTTGATGATGAAGAAGATGATGATGATGATGATGAAGATGAAGATGATGATGATGATGATGATGATGATGGCGGTAATGTGGAATTGGAAGGAGTAACTGATGCCACCGAATACATTAAAAGCCCTTGCCACAGTTCTACCTCTTATTGCTTTTTGTCTGACACAAAGCAAGTCTGACACAACATTATATTTTGAGCATAAGCCTTGAAATCAATATAAACACCACATGCCTTTTCATTCATTTTTTTCCCTGACCTAACTGAGACTTGTTGTGATGAAATTCTGAAACTTGAAGCGATCGTACCAGTCATTTCTCTCCTGCTTTCATTTGCGCAAGGGAAAAATCCCCGCCACCAACAGAGCAACAGCTGACTGTTAACTAGGCAGAACCGTAGCAATTAGCAAAGAAGGTTTCGGGAGAATATCATGCTGGGTTGCCCCAAACTTAATAACAACTGGAAAGGAGTAAATGACGGCAGTAGAGATGGGAAGTTACCCATTGGGACTGCAGTTCCTAAAACACAACACCACCCTCGTTCAAAAAGGTAATGTTTCCCTTCCCTGCCTCACAGGCACCTTGACACAGCAGTTCTACAAGGATGACTCCAGTTTGCCACCTATCAGCCGAGAGAGAAGCATGGGGGAGAGAGAGAGAAGGAGTGGGGAAGGAAGAGTTCACGCAGGGTCTTGGCGACCCTCCATCCTCCAAGTCAATGCCATTCTGTGACTGCCAATAAGGAGAGCAGATAGCCATGTGACTTGTACTTAAGCAGCCCTGTGCAGTAAACAGCTGCCTACAACAGGGGGAAATCTGCTTGCCGCTGGTCCTACATATTGCCTTAATCTACTGCTGGTTCTCTTGCAACCAGTTTTCATGACTCACTCCCAAGATCAAACTTCAAATTGTCCCTTTTGTCTATGTCCTTAGAATAAAACTTCGCCTTGGTGTTCTCTTCTTTGAATAAAACAACCACTGCCTAGCAAACACTGCTGACTGTGGTCTAATAGCTTCACCCTCTCATCTGCCAAGTAGTGACTAATGCCCTCTTTTCTGCTCTTGGCTTCCTTTTCTGCATAATAATCATTGATCATACTTCAGGTATCTATCCAGCCCAAGAACATGTATAGAGCGCCTTTCCCAGTACTTTATCAAATCAAGTGCTAGAGCTTAATAAGTTATCTCTTCAAAGCAATATATCCTGCGTAATTACTTTTTACAATGGTGCAAAAGTAATTCATTGCATTACTTGTTCTGTTGCTCATTACATTTCTTTCACTTTATGTATGAGGGGAGGTATGTCTGATACAAGAATGATGTAAAATTTCAACAACTCCTGTAAAAAAGGTCTTAAAATGATCATAAAATTAACTTTTGAAAATATCTAGAAATTAGATATAATCTTAATCACAAACTGGAATTAAGATTGCCGGAAGAACTATCAACAACCTCAGATACGCAGATGATACTACTCTGATAGCAGAAAGTGAGGAGGAATTAAAGAACCTCTTAATGAGGGTGAAAGAGGAGAGTGAAAAAATGGGCTGAAGCTCAACATCAAAAAAACTAAGATCATGGCCACCGGTCCCATCACCTCCTGGCAAATAGAAAAGGAAGAAGTGGAGGCAATGACAGAGTTTATTTTCTTGGGCTCCTTGGTCACTACAGATGGCGACTGCAGCAACGAAATTAAAAGACGCCTGCTTCTTGGGAGGAAAGCAATGGCAAACCTAGATAGCATTCTAAAGAGCAGAGACATCACTTTGCCAACTAAGGTCAGGATAGTCAAAGCTATGGTTTTTCCAGTAGTGATGTATGGAAGTGAAAGCTGGACTATAAAGAAGGCTGATTGCCACAGAATTGATGCTTTTGAGCTGTGGTGCTGGAGGAGAGTCTTGAGAGTCCCCTGGACTGCAAGGAGATCAAACCTATCCATCCTGAAAGAAATCAACCCCTAATGTTCACTGGAAGGACAGATTTTGAAGCAGAGGCTCCAGTACTTTGGCCACCTCATGAGGAGAGAGGACTCCTTGGAAAAGTCCCTGATGTTGGGAAAGATGGAAGGCAAAAGGAAAAGAGGATGGCAGAGAATGAGATGGTTGGACGGTGTCATCGATGCAACCAATATGGATTTGACAAAACTCCGGGAGGCAGTGGAAGATAGGAAGGCCTGGCGAGCTCTGGTCCATGGGGTCACGAAGAGTCAGACATGACTGAACAACTGAAGAACAACAACAACAAGAAATTGTTAATAGTTTTAGTGATGTGATTGCCTCCCTACTCATTGCATTAGTTTTGAAATGTTACTTTGTTACATCCTCATTATCCAAAAAAGGAACTAGTTTCAGGTAACTGTTGCTGGTAACTTTTTACTTACTTCCAAAAGCTGACTTTAAAAAAAATAAGAATACAACATAGGAGATTATTCTACAATCACCATTATACTGTTTTCTAGAATTTTGCTTGTGAGTTTACACTTCTCTGGATGAGCTGAATCGGCAATCAAGAGTCATTCGTTTTAGAAAAGACATACTCCTGGTTTTTTTTTAAAAAAAGAAATATGCTAGAACTGGTTTATTAACATGGATCAATGTCCTGCATTTTTGACATCTACTTGGGGACATAACGAGGGGACTGAGTATCTGTATTTCAAAACTCACCACCTCATCATGACTGCTCACATTTATAAAGGTAATATTAATTGTGTGTTCTGCTCTGATAATTGCTTCAGGATATGGTGTCAGACAAGTTCAGTCTCCCCCCCTCCAAGCCTTAAAATGACCCATGATGTGATCCAATAAATATGTATGTTTTAACACACCACAGTGCTCTCTTTGGGTCATTCTGCACAACTTTCATGAGTAAACTGAATCCCATTGATTTTCATCCCTTAGATCAGTGCTCCCCAACCTTTTTGTCCCCACGGACCGGAAAATATTTGATGATTTTTTCGTGGCCCGGGGCTGGGGGTGGGGAGATGGGGGTGCGGGGGTCGGGCGGGGGGCAGGGGAGGGTGTGTGGGGGGGATGGGGGAGGGAGGAGGGGGTGCGGGGGCTTGGCGTGTGTGCCTTGCGGGGGCACGGGAGCGGTGGCGGCGGCGCTGGGGCGTCGGGCGTGCCGCTCCGCCCCCGCGCGCACGGGTGGGGTGGGGTGGGAGCCCGGGGGTCCTGGGCGGGCAGGCCCCCGCCTCCTCCTCCTGTCGGCCAGGGTGAAGCGCAGCGGCGGCGGCGGGGGCGAAGGCAAAGGCGGCAGAGGCGCCCGGGGCAGCAGCCGCATGACCGCGCTCTCTGTCCCTCCGGCGGCCGAGGAGGAGGAGGAGGAGGAGGAGGAGGAGGAGGAGGAGGAGGAGGAGGCACCCGGCCGGCTGGCCACGGGCTGCTGGGGGACTCGGGCTGCCCTCTCCGGCCGCGGGCTCGCAGGTCGTCGGGGCTGGGCGCCGCTGGAGGACGCGAGAGAGGGAAGGCGAAGGAGAAGAAGGCGGCGGGCAGGAGGCAGCGGGTGGAGAAGAGCCTGGCCGGGGGGGGAGGAGGAGGAGGCGGGTCGAGGGAGGGGCGTGTGGGGGAGAGGCGTGAGCGGGGGAGAGAGAGCGAGGGAGCCAAAGGGGACCGTTAGCCGGCCAGGCACATCCTCCTCCTCCACCTCCTCCGCCTGGACGCGGCTGAGCCTTCGCCCACTGCTGTGCAGTCCCACCCCCGCACCCCCCCCGCGCGCCTCAGAAGCTCCACACACACATGCGCGCACGCGCGCGCCCACCCACTTCTGCCTCCCCCTCAGGAGAAAGGGCAGCCGGTGCTGAGGAGGAGGAAGAGGAGGAGGAGGAGGATGCCCTGGCACGCACCACCAGCACCACCAGCGTCAGTCGCCACCGCCGCCCCCTCCGTTTTCCCTCTGTCCGCCGCCTGTCAAGCGCCGCCGGGCCGGGCGAGGCGAGAAGGCAGAGCCGGCGAAACCTCTGTCCCCCCCCCGCGCGCGCCCCCTTCCTTCAGCAGGGCTGAAGAGGGCTGATGAGGAGGAGGAGGAGGCGCCCCCCGGGGGGTGGAATGGGGGTCTGGAGGGGAGGGGGCGTGCATGCGCGCGCGTGTGTGGAAGATGCTCTGCCTGCCCGGCTGCTTTCGGCCGCTCCGCCGCCGCCTCCCCTCTTATGAGGCGCCCCCTCCCTTTGCCCCCCTCCCCTCCCGGCCCGCGGCTCCTTTCCTTCCCCCCCCAACACCCACTTCACCAAGTATCTTCCCGGGTCTCTCGCGAGAGGGAAGGAGGCGCCGGAGGACCCGAAGCCCAGCCAAGAAGGGGGAAGGGGGAGGGGGGCTCTCCTTTCTCTGAACCCCGTTTGGCCCGCTCGCCCCTCCTCGCAACCCAAACCCCCACCGTCCTGCTCTAAGAACCGGGCGCGCAAAGGCCACCAGGGAGCATGATGACGGGGACGAGGAGGAGGCCAGGGCGAAGCACAGCGGTGGCGGCGGGGGCGAAGGCGAAGGTGGCGGAGGTGCCCGGGGCAGCAGCCGCATGATCGCGCTCTCTGTCCCTCGGGCGGCGGGTGGCTCCTCCTGCGCTCCTCCAGCCTTCTTCTTCCATTGGCTGCCCATGGGAGAGAAGAGGAGGAGGAGGAGGAGGGCGGAGGAGGAGGACGCGCCACCGCCGCCATGGCTGCTGCTGCTGCTGGTGGTGGTGGAGGGCGAGGAGGAGGAGGGCGGAGGAGGAGGAGGATGCGCCGCCGCTGGCGGCGGGCAGAGGAGGGAGGCAAAGGCGGCGGCGGCGGCTCCTCCTGCGCTCCTGCAGCCTTCCTCCTCCACCGGCCGGCCGCGGGAGAGAAGAGGAGGAGGAGGAGGGCGGCGAAGGAAAAGGGGAGGAGCCTCCCCGGCCTCCCCAGGCGGCCCGGTGCCGAGCAGTCCACGGACCGGCACCGGTCCGCGGCCCGGGGGTTGGGGACCACCACCTTAGATCAGGGGTGCCCAAACTTTTTGTAAGGAGGGCCAGATTTGGTGGCTGAGAATGTGTCAGGGGCCGGTTGCTCCCTGATCCTGCCACCCCACTGCAAGACCCACCCACTGACCCATAAGCCCCACCCACTGATCCCTTGCAACCCCACCTGCAGGAAGGAAGGCGGGAACCAAGGGTAGGTAGAAACCAAGAGAGGGAGGAAGGAAAGTAGGGAACAAGGAAGGAAGGAAGGAAGGTGGGGACCAAGGGAGGGAGGAAAGAAGGAAGGTGGGGACCAAAGGAAGCACAGGAAGCCGTGGCCACAGGTCGCCCCTTGGAAGAGGCGATCTGTGCGACCTTGCACGCCCCAAAAGCTCCCCAGCGGTGGTGACGGCTCGCCCGCCAGCCCACCCCGAAGCTCCTTGGCGGTGGCAGAGGCCCGCTGGCCTGCCCACCCCCACACATTCCCCTGCAGTGCTGGTGGCGGCAGACCGCCCATCCGCCCAAGCTTCCCAGCAGTGTCAGTGTTGGCAGATTTTTAAAAAAAATGGGGCGAAGGCGGGGGGGAGGAGGGACGGGCCAGCCAGCCGCGGGCCACTCAGAATGCCCTGATGGGCCGGATTTGGCCCCTGGGTCGGACTTTGGACAGGCCTGCCTTAGATAATGTAGCATCATTAAGAGGAATAATCCTGTCCTATGATAAAATAAAAAGTCCCACAATTTTTGTAACAGTTTGCAAACACACACACACACACACACACACAAAAACAGCACCCTGGAAAATGCTTCTCAGTACTGAACAAAACAAAACAAAATTAGCAAAACAGAGAAAAAAGAAAGAAGTAAAAACCTAAGACAACAGCAGCTGCCTGTAAAATATCACTTGCCAGCCTCCCCCACATTTTCCATTCCCAGTACATGAGTGAGAAGACTTACAGGACAACCCCAAACAAATTTATTCCAAAGCAAATCCGGTTGATTTCAATGACACTTAGCAATGTGTTCTCAGAAGTGCTGTTGTGTGCTGTCTAGTCAGAATCGACTTCAAGTCACCCTAAGAGGGTTTCAAGGTAAGTCAGCTATTTAGGAAGTGGTTTTACCAATTTGACTCCTCCAGTCTGTTTCCTTGAGTGAGTGGGGACTTGAACCCTGTTCTCCAGAGTCCTGGTCTGTCACTCTATCAACGACACCACACTGGGAACCACCGTGCAACCCCCTGAAGTGTAGCCTGAGCATTTTGTAAACTACTCCAGGATATCAGATTGCAGATGTACTTCTTTCTCTCACAAACATATAACTAGGCTAAGTTTCTTTCTCTCAGGCATCCATTGCAAGGTAGGGCAGTACAATCACCCCACCATGTGCCACTTGGTCCGGAAGGGTGGAGAAAACAAGGCCTTGCCAAAGACCACGGTGTGTGTTCACAGCTCAAGAAGCATTTCAAGTAGGGGCTTCCCAGCTCATGCTCTCGGCCTAGAAAACAAAGAGCTGGAGCAGAGGAATGGGGAAATGAAAGAGAGAGCGGAAGATGAGGAAGAAGGAAGAAGGAAACAGTGAAGGTATTCTTTACAAGACAGGATGGGAAGAAGAGTCACAACAAAGGCTTTAAAAGCTGAAAAAATGACCTTTTGTTTTGCTTTCCCCTGACTTCCTTTGCCACATGACTGGCCATGAAATGTTTCTACACTGGAAGAACGACACCCCCCCCGCCAAGTGAGTGGTTTGTGCTCCACCAAAAGCTAAAAACGACACCCAGGAAAGGTATACTTGATGAGGTTTTAGTCTTCAAGGTAAGGGAGCAGATTTTGCCACACATTATCCTATATGGCCAGCCACCAGGTCACCCTAAAGATGGGGTCAGGCTGCGTAATAAAACAGCTGCCATTGAGCAGTAAAGTCTTCCCAATTTGCTTTATATACAATATCACCCAAAAACGGATAAGTTAGGGCATCATTCAACAGGCACTATAGTCTCCTAAATATCATATGATAACAGACATATTTCATTCTTTTACTTACTTACTTACTTACTTACTTACTTACTTACTTACTTACTTACTTACTTACTTACTTACTTACTTACTTACTTACTTACTTATATAGACCACCCAGCTTTCTCATAAGAAATATGGGAAATTTCCCATAGGAAATATGGGAGTATTGCATACCTCTTCTTTCTTTGCAATCCTGACATGAGAGCAGTGTGAGCCACAACACAAAATAAAGAAAAGAAATTTCCCTCTTCATTTTCTGTGTAAAATATTTTTAATGTGTGCTTTATTGCAATTCCCAAGGAATCCAACCCTGCTTCCTTGGATTCCACAATCTGTTGAAGAAAGATGTTGAAGAAAGATGGCGGTCGGCAGTAGCTTCTGTTCTCACTGCACCCTTGCGATTTTGTATTTTTTCCGTTTAGCACTGCCGGTACCGATGTTTTTTATTTAATTTTTGAGCCTGGCCAGGGCTGACTACCGGGGGTCCTAGAGGGGGCTTTAAAGGGGCTTACGGGGGTCGCCTGAAGCTTCCGAACGGCTGAAAGCGAACGGCTGAAAGCGGGCGGCTTAACATCTGCCTAACTGAGAGGTAACCATCTGGCCCGCTACCGCTTAGCTGCCGAGGACCGAGGGCTGAGCACCGCTGAGCGTCCCTTCCCCTCTTGCACCACCTTCTACCTTGAGTGCTGGCTCCTTTTCTTCGACCATCCGCCTGTGCCCTGAGGGAGACCTGGAGCGCGTTGCGACCCACCTGCCTGGCTGTCTTCGAAGACCCGAGATATTGCGGCTCGCGGCCGCCATCTTGGCTCCCTTCCAGCCCTTCTGTGCGCCGGAGCCATGGTCTTCTGCTGCTCGCCGGGGCCCTTCCAGTTTCATCTGGCCCTGGATGGCCCTGCTCTCCCCGGCGGGCTGCTCCGAGGGGCGGTGGGGCGCAGCCGTCGGATCCGAATGGCGAGCGGCCGCCGCGTTCATCTGCCATGTCGGCGGCTTGTCTCCCGCCGTGTCAGTCGGCTTCTTCGAGCTGGCCGAACCCTGGAGCTCGGACCTCGGGCGGTCGTTCGGCCCCGGAGCTCGGGCGGCAGATCGGCCGTCGTTCATTTGTTGGACTGGGAGGCTCGGGCGGCGGTTCGGCTGCCGGTGAATTGCTGGCTGTCTCCTGGACCGTTTCATCTGCTCCCCGCCGTCGGCATCCTTGATCCATGGAGCAGCCGCCGGTCGCCCCCAGGACTTGAATGCCCATCTGCCACCGGCTCTCCTCCCCTTCCCCCGGCTTTGAGTCCTGCGCGGAGATCTTCTCCATCTGCGCCCGTGTCTCACGGATCCATCCTCGTGTCTCAAGCATTTCGCTTTTTAGAGACTCTCCGCGCACGGGGGATAGGGCTGGGGTTGGGAGGGGGAAATCTGATGCTATCGTTCTCCATCTTTTCACGACCCCCCGCCCAATTCCACCTTTAATATGCCGCATTTCCATCTCTGCCTCCCGGGGGTTTTCCCCTATGTTACCCATCTGCCCTGTTCTCCCCCTTCTTTTTCTCCCCCGGTGTCCTTTTTATCAGCGCCCTGGCCATGCCTTTGTTCTTCCTTATTTTATTCATTTTATTTTATTTTATTTTATTTTATTTTATTTGTTCTATTTAATTTAGCTTTATTGTTATTGTCATTTATTATTATTGTTACTCTGTTTGCCTGTCTTATTTATTTGCTTATGATTTTACTTAGCTTTGGTTTAGGTTTTTGTTAGTCTCCTGCCAGGCTGCAGCTAATACATGTGTCCTTGGTATTAATTGGCTCAGCTTAGGATCACCTGGTTATTTTCTTCCCAGGTGTGTTACATCTTCCTTTGGTGGTAGATATCAACGTTTATGTTAATCTATTGTATTATTTGTAGTTTGGTTGTTTTGAGTTCAGTTTTGAGTTAGTTAGTTTTTTTTCCCCCCTCTTTCTTCCCCCCCGCTAGGTCACCATGCACGCAGGGACTCATATACCAACCGTGTTGGGTCGTGGACGTTACGCTAGGAGTCAGAAGGTTAGTCGGATAAGAAGAACTAGGGTCAGGCATCTCGCGCCTGTCCCGCGTTCTGACCCTCTGACTCACCGCCACGTGCCTGGGAGCCATTCCACCAGAGCCTCCAACCTGTCCTGCCTCCTTCTCAATGCCAGGTCGGTCCATAATAAGACCGCTGTCATCTTTGATACCATCACCGACAGCAGGGCCGACCTGGCTTGTATAACGGAGACCTGGGTGGGCTCAGAGGGGGGGGGCTTTGCTCGCCCAGCTGTGCCCTCCTGGGTTCCTGGTTCACGGAGCGGGCAGGTTGGAGGGCCAGAAGGGGGGAGGAGTCGCCATTGTATACAGGGAATCGCTTCAAGTGACCAGGGCCTCGACATTGGTGATTCCGGGGCTTGAATGCCTCCACCTGTTGGTAGGTCAGCGGGATAGGTTTGGCATTGTGCTGGGCTACCGTGCTCCCCGCAACCCAGCACAATCCCTGCCAGAGCTCGCGGAGTTCATCGCCGCTGCTCTGTTGAAGTCCCCCCGGCTTCTGGTCGTTGGGGACTTTAACGTGCATGCTGACGGTGAGCTTGCCGGCGCAGCTCTGGAATTCATGGAAACCATGACGTCCATGAGCCTATCCCAGCATGTTTCTTGCCCTACCCACAGGAGTGGGCATACCCTGGATCTGGTACTTACCTCCATGTCGGGGGATTCTCATCTGGAGGTGCGGGACATTGCTCCCACACCTGTGTCATGGTCAGATCATTACCTGTTGTCTTTTTCCTGGCAATGGCGGCCCCTCCTCGCGGGGACCAACGGCCCCTTGTTTGGGCCCGCCCCGAAGGCTTCTTGATCCAGCAGCGGTTTCGAAGCCTTCGGGAGCTTCCTGGTGGTCTGGCTGATGATCCGGTCGAGGCCTTGGCCAACCAATGGTTTGAGTCAGCTGCCGATGCCGTCGACCGAATCGCCCCCAAGCGTCTCCTCCGTGGCAGAGCTCGTACTTTGCCGTGGTTCACGGCGGAGCTAAGAGCGATGAAGCAGGAACGGAGGAGACTGGAGAGCATCTGGAGACAGAGCCGGACGGCGAATAACAAGACTGCCGTTGTGATCCAGACTAGGCGCTACTCGCGAGCGATCAGGAGGCCAGAAGATCTTTTTACTCCTGAGAATTGGTGAGGCCTCGAACCGTCAGGCAGAACTCTTCCGGGTGGTTCGGGACCTCACCAATCCTAGTCTGGCTAGGCCTCCTCCTACTGATTTCAGTAGTGAGAATTTCGCAGTCTTTTTAGATCCAAAATAGAGGCCATCCGTACCGACTTTGAATCCAGTAGCACTAGCCCTCCTCGCCATCCCCAGCTCCCGCACCCCCGCTCTCCTCAACTGGTTGAGTTTGGGCCTGTCTCTCCTTTGGACGCCTCCAGGGCTATCGCCCATTGCCGCCCGCGACCACCCCCTTCGACCCTTGCCCATCTTGGCTCATTAAATCCGCCGGAGGAAGCATGCCCGAGTGGGCCGCAGCCATCGCCACCGCCTCCTTCAGCGAGGGGTTTTTCCCTCTCGTCTGAAGGAGACGGTGGTTAAGCCCATCTTGAAAAACCGGGACTGGCGGCGGACCAACTGTCCAACTATCGGCCGATCGCCAATGTTCCCTTCATGGGCAAGGTTATCGAGAGGGTGGCCGCGGTGCGGATTCAATCATTCTTGGAGGAACAGCGGTGCCTTGATCCTTGCCAGTCCGGCTTCAGGCCTGGCCGGGGTACCGAGACAGCTCTGGTCGCGCTGCAAGATGACCTAATCCGGGCGGCCGACAGGGGTTGCTCTACCCTGTTGGTTCTCCTGGATTTGTCAGCGGCCTTCGATACCGTCGACCACGGTATCCTACTGGACCGGCTCCTGGAGGTAGGGATCGGGGGCACTGTTCTCAGTTGGCTCCGGTCCTTCCTTCAGGGCCGGTTCCAGTATGTGCAGCATGGAGGAGAGTTGTCGGCCCCGTGGACACTCCCTTGCGGGGTTCCGCAGGGCTCGTCTCTCTCCCCCATGCTGTTTAACATCTATGTAAGGCCGCTGGCTGGGGTCATCAGGAGATTTGGGCTGCGCTGTCATCAGTACGCTGATGACACGCAGCTCTATCTCTGTTTTTCCACCTCTGCAGTGGAAGCTGTCCGGTCCCTCGACCAGTGTCTGGAGGCGGTTATGGCTTGGACCAGGGCCAACGGGCTCAGACTCAACCCTGAGAAGACCGAGGTGATGTTCATCGGGAGTTCCCCGTCTGGGTATGGGGGCCCCCTCCCCAGCTTGGAGGGTGTTTCCCTCCAGCTGGCGGAGAGGGTTCGCAATCTGGGCGTGATCCTGGACCCGGCCCTGTCCCTGGACGCCCAGGTGGCGGCCGTGGCCAGGACCGCATTTTTTCATCTTCGCCAGATCGCCCAGATTCGCCCCTACCTAGACGGGGACTCCCTGAGGACAGTGGTCCAGGCGCTGGTGATCTCGAGGCTGGACTACTGTAATGCTCTCTACATGGGGTTGCCCTTGACTCTCCTCCGGCGATTGCAGCGGGTGCAAAATGCAGCGGCCAGACTGGTGGCGGGTGCCCGTCGCTACGACCGCATCACCCCGGTCCTGGCTCGGCTGCATTGGCTACCCGTTGCCTCCCGGATCAGATTCAAGGTCTTGGTTTTAGTTTATAAAGCCCTCCATGGCCTGGGCCCGGACTACCTGGCGGAGCGGATCGCCCAGCGGTCAACATCGGCCCGACCGGTTCGGCAGTCGCGGGCGCACTCGCTTCAGGTTCCATCTCTCCGAGAAGCCAGGCGGTCCCGTACTCGGAACCGGGCTTTCTCGGTGGCTGCTCCTACTATATGGAACAGCCTCCCTAGCGAAGTGCGCTCTGCAGAGTCCCTGCTGGCCTTCCGTAAAGCGGTGAAGACCATTCTATTCCGCGAGGCCTTCGGTGACCTAGCCTAGCCTTCTCTTAGCCTTTTTTTCCGCCATCAATAATCAGGTTGTATTTAACATAGCAGCGGTGAGGTTTAAATTAAAGGGTGCGCCCCTGCTGCAGCTGTTTATTCGTCTCTTATTAATTTATGCTGATTTTGTGATTATGTTTCCCTATTGTGTTTATTTTACCCAACTGTGTGTATTTCTGATTTGTTCTGCCATGTTCGCCGCCCAGAGTTCCCGTAGGGAAGATGGGCGGGATATAAATTCAATAATAAATAAATAAATAAAATAAATCTGCTGACAGACAAGATGCACTCCCCACCCGAAAACTGGTCCACTGCCCCAAATATTTACTGGAAAGAGGCTACTGAAAGAACATCTCTTGAAGCCAAACCTGAAACAGCAGGCCATTCAGCAACATCCCTAGTCCATCACGCCTGGCAAAATTACCCAGCCCAGCAGAAGCTGATAAATAGAAGTGCCAAATATAGCAAATGACACGGAAAAGAAGCAGGGAGCCTCATCTATGGGTAATTTATTTTGACCTAACAGCACTCTAAAACCTTTCATTACTTTCTTGAAATACAGTGACAGGTTACCTTGTGCCATCAAAGTTCATTCCCTTATTTGCATTCTCCTCTTCCACTTTTGGTGCCCACAAAATATCAAATACTAATACTGTACACAGAACAACTCAAACACAATAGAAACAATTACAAATAACCATTATACGAATAGATAAATATACCCTTCTCCATTGAGCTGCATGGATCGGAGCAGCATGGTTGTGGTTACACATGTAATGTTTCCAATAAATAAATAAATAAATAAATCCAACAATTTAATAATCCAGTAAATTAATACTGTGCTGTTGTTTCTCTCCAGGAAGTGGCCTGAGAAAAGTATGTCTCAGACTAAGGCACTGGTTGCTGGCAGAAGGACAACCCCAAGTCTGATGGTGGCTGCCTGGCTGCCACCCCCCTCCCGGTCACAACAGCTCCATGTGGTAGTTGGGGAGGGTGAAGGGGCATGCAAGGAGGCTGATCGTTGTTGTTGTGGTGGTGGTGTGTGTTGTTGTGTGTGTGTGTGTGTGTGTGTGTGTGTGTGTGTGTGTGTGTGTGTGTGTGTGTGTGTGTGAATCAATTGTTTATGCTCTAGTTATGGCTCGGAGGGCATAAGAGCTATTGATGGATTTTGAACCACCTGGGGGGTCTGGTGCTCCTAACCCCAGCATTATTGAAAGGAGAAGGGTATAAGAAAATATCAAACTACACAACATGAAATAAGATACAAATAAAGTAGCTTCTAAATAGGAGTCCAAAACGTAATACTTTTACTAAGCAGAGATGTTAGTGACATATGATCCCCATGAGTTGAAAGTGCCTTGGCTGTACATAACAACAAAAAAGCCTACCACAGATTTAAAAGATGTATTAAAGACAAGGCCAGATAGTTACTGGGCCACCCAATGGTAAAATAAGGCTGTCCACAGACATGCTATTGATAGGCATGATTTGTGTGGGAACTAGTAATTTACTACCTGTATAGCCTTCTGTGGGAAAGAACAATGGAATATTAATGCAAGGAAACACTGATATAAAATTGAAATTTTGACCGGCTCAAGATAAAACTTCAATGGATTTCTATTATCACATACAGTCCACCCAGTTGTTGTTGACCATGTGTGTTGATTAACTAGAAAGAAAGAAAATGTTTTCCTGCAGTGACAGCCCGGTGGTCCTTCTGTTATGTAATATGTTCTCAGCTTTCCTATACAGTAGCTCTCTGAACAGTCACTGATGATCAGTTAAATTCCTGTATTTATGTTGCAGGCCACTCCCTTCTGTAGGGAACTGAAACTAGTGTAGGAGGGACAGCTGATAAGACTTTCTGAATTCAGCTGAAAGCAGTAGTAAAATATATGCTTTTCTATCTGTCTGGCAACCAACACCATTGGTGGTTAAGGTGTACAGGAGGAGGAGGAGGAGGAGGAGGAGGCTCTTTTAAGACTAGCATTTCCTTGCTATGTGCTTCCTCCTCTCACCTTCCTCAGTTGCACCAATGGTAAGCATACAAATACTGTATTACAAAAACGCCACACATTGCCGGCATTCTCTGCTCAGAAGCTGTTCTGCAACTTTTTACTATTCAGGAAGATGGGAAGCCCTTAACCATCCGTCCTCTTAAGTACCTCAGAACCCTACAGGGTCACATTAAACAGCATAATACATACTCACTACATTATATTTTTTTGCGCTGATCGCCCACATGGGATTCTTACAACATCCTTTCCATTACTCTTTGTCACAGAACTAAAGAGAACGCTGACCGTAAGCTCCTCAGGGAAAACCTGACTCTTGAATATTTTACCAGTCAAGGAAGGGGCAAGGGGAATGGATTCAGTGGCTCAGTATCACTGTCAGGGAACTCTTTCAGTTTTATAATCAGCAATGTTGCTTTTATCACATGCCCACTTCTTTCTTCTTTTTCTTTCATGGGGATTGTCTTAGATCTTTTTTTTTAATGTGGAAGAAAATGCCAAAATATTTTGTCACATGAGCTAGACAGCCATGATGGGCTTTTGTATGTATGTCATGTTATTTATTTAGATTGGCACCATCTTAGATCCTTGTCCAACATGCTGTGTATGTCTTTCTTAGCTCCAGAGAAGGAACCTACAAAAGTACTTTCAATAGGCTTACTATAAAGTCTTAGAAGCTAATAGTAGCTTCTCCATTCCATGATAGTTTAGCAGGTCAAAGAACTACCATGGTGTGCACCTAAACCATCTCTAAGCATTTTGTTCCCAAAAGGACAACTTTCATAACAGAAGTAGTGCCAAATTTAAGCACCAACTAAGTACATTATACCTGGGGCCTTCGAATATGAGTGGCTTCTAACTACAGTCAAACCAACCAACCAACCAATGAATAATTTTAAAACACAAAAAAGCTGTATTGAGATACATTTCTGGTGATGCTATGGGGCTATTTGGTTATTTCAGTCCTCTCAACATGGTTGCTCTTTTGTAACCCAAAGCAGAAATCTATTAATGCCCTTGACCCCCTTGATGCAACACTCTATTTGAGTGTGTGGATTTCAGGCAGCTCCAAATTCTGACTGGGGCACTATTCTCTTATGTTCCTCATCATCCAACTCTATCACTCTTTTCCTCCTCCTCCCCATCCTGAAACGAGTTCAAGCACCAGCACCTTTTTACTTCTTTATATGCCCAAGACATATAAATCAACTCACATATCCAGACAAAGCTACATCCTCTGTGATAAAATTACAGAACTGTACAATGGTTAGAAGGAAGTTAAAAAGCTGGGCATTCTGGAACCTGACAAAGCCCAGGAGCTGTATAATCACAGAGAGCTATGTGATCACGTTTTTCCCTCTGATTCCTGTGTTAGTCAGCCTACAGTGACCCTCAGTGCTGTGCTCTGGGAACACCATTCTCAGATGGGCTGCAATGCCTGGATGCCTGGAAATACCTTGTCAACAGAAGAAACTTCGGGGGAGGGGGGAGAAGAACAGGCATACATCAGCAAAGAATTTAAAACAGCCAGATTCCAACAAATATTGGTGCTCCTGTAGACTGTATGGGTTCCTGTCCCCCCATCCCCGCCTCAAGGAAAGCTGGCCAGCCCTCCATGCCTATTGTGGTCTAGTATTTCAAATGCCTCTGTTATCTTCCCCCTCCAGCATCCAGTCTGACAGGAAGTTTCCCCTGCACTTTCCGTCATAGGAAATTTCCTGTGGGCAAACAAAGAGTTCTGTGGTTCAACAAAAACAGAAAGGGGAAAGCTGAAACTGCATTTGAGACATGCAGTGAGGGATCATTATTTGTTGTTATGTTATGTTGATAGGGACAAATTATTAGTTCTGACTACTGGATCTGAATATTGTTAGGTAAATGTAAAGTATCTCACAGACACCAGAAGAAAGATAGGTTTGAGGAAAACTGGTGGTTGTTTTGACAGCCTGAGAAACGTAGACATAAAGCCACACTTATGCCTGTATTCCCCTAGATTGAATTCCAATGCAAGTAACATACAGGTACTTCCAATTTTAAAATATATATATTTACCCTCTGGTACAAATGGCATATTAAAAATACAAACCTATTCTTGGGCAAATAAAATCAAAGTTAAGTCCCAGTGGGTTTCATGGGGCTTGGTTCCAGGTAACTTGATATATATAGGATATTTATTAAAGAGCATGCCACACAGAACTCAGTGGGTCTCCCTTCTGATGATACATATGCACTATACCACCAGTCCAGAGAGGGCTTATCCAGTTCAAAGAGTCTTTAAGTCAAAATTCATAACTAATAATGGAATGCATAGGGTTTGTGGAAAGAATGGGAAGTAGGTCCCCACATATAGGGGGACTTCAATTACCCTCACATAGACTGGTGAACAGTTGTTCAGCACATGGTAAAGAGATAAACTTCCTAGATACGCTAAATGATTGTTCCCTGGAACAGATGGTTGAAGACCCAACTAGAGGTACAAGAATCCTTGACCTGATCCTGAGTAATACACAGGATCTGGTGCAAAATGCTTAACGTGACTGATCCAATAGGGAACAGTGACCACAACACAATTGCTTTTAACTTAATCATAGATTGCAAATCACTGATAAAATCTAACACAGAGATCTTAAATATTCAAAAAGGAAATTTCCCAAAGATGAGGAAACTAGTAAAAAAGAAGCTGAAAGGGAAAATTGAGAGAGTCCAAACACTCCAAGAGGCATGGAGGCTGTTCACAAAAACAATAACAGAGGCCCATCTGGAATGCATACCCCAAAGGAAAACGGACACTGCCAGGTCCAAGAGGACTCCAATATGTTCACAGGAGCTGTTTGGGAAGTGATCAAAAGCAAGAAAAGCTCATTTAGAAGATGGAAGGCTTGTCCAAATGAGGACAACAGGCAGAAACATAAATTCTGACAGAACAAATGCAAGGCAACAATCAGGAAAGCAAAGCAAGACTTTGAAGGGTGTATAGCTAAAAACACTCAAAGAAATAAAAATGAGTTCTTTAAGTAAATTAGAAGTAAGGACCCAACTAGGAAGGCCATTGGACCATTAGACGACAATGGAAGGCAAGAGATTATTAAAGATGAAACAGATGACAGAGAGACTCAATGAATTCTTTGCTTCATTATTCACTTCTGTCAGAAGGCTCACCAAAGGCTGCTGAGAAAATTGCACAGTCGGGATAACACTGCAGGTCCTCCTATGGATTGAGAACTGGTTGAGATCCAGGAAACAAAGAGTAGGTGTCAATGGGCAATTTTAACAATGGAGACAGGTGAAAAGCAGTGTGCCCCAAGGTGCTAGATCTCAAACAAATAAGAGAAAGTACTTTTTCACCCAGAGGATCACTGGTCTGTGGAACTCCCTGCCAGAAGAAATGGTGACAGCTGTCAGCCTTGACAGCTTTAAGAGAGGATTGGACAAGTTCATGGAGAACAATGTCTATCATTATGGATACCTAAGGACAACCTCCAGGTTGGAGAGATAGGCAGGATATCTCAATACCATATGCAGGGAATCACAAGCAGGTGAAGACATCTGCTTGGGAATACCCTGAAGCAAATGGTGAGCTGCTGTGTGAGACAGAATGCTGGACTGGATGCACTCTGGCCTGGTCCAGCAAGGCTGTTCTTATAATAGCCATGTTAGCATTCTTCTGCAGAAATCCAGAAAAAAACCCCAGAATAGTGAAACACAAACACAGATAAAATTCAGTTCCCTAATAATCTAGATTTCCTTTAAGAAAGAACATTCACTAGCCCATAGAGATTAATTATATTAAATTATTTTTCACTGCTTTGGCCAGGGAGGGGGCAACTTGCCCAAGAAAGCTTCCATTGGACACATACTAATACAAACAATTCTCCTCAGGAAAAAAAATCATAATATTTAAAAAACAAATCTGTAAGTGTAAAAACAAACAACAATCAGTAACATTCCATAAATTAATTTCAGCCAAAGCCAAATTAAAAATTCAGCCACCTGATAAAAACTGAAGGGAACAAAATAGAAAACACATGTCTCATTTTAAAAAAATAAAATAAAAAGACCTGTAATGATGAGAGGAGATCATTTCAGAGGGCAGTAGAAATGTTTCCCACCCATCCTAGGTGATGTGTATGTGTTTTTCTCATGAAAGAGCAGAGTTAAAGAGAACATCATTTTAAGCAACTTGTTGCATTACGTATTACTTCTTGGCCATCTGGTTGCTATTACTCTTTTTACTTTGATGTGTTATGCCTTATGAACTTTACTGATGCCACTAACACTCAAAAATCTAGTACCAGTACCTTGACAACTTCACCTTCTAGAAGTTGGAAAAAGCAGTAAGAGGATCGGTTATTCAGGATATTGCCCTAATCAACGGGGGGAAATTGATCAGTGAGGTGGAAACCTAAATGGACACAAGCATGCTTTTTGGGGTTTGCTATACTTAGCAAAGGAAAAGCTAAGAGTTACATAACATGTCATTTGGACATTGAGAAAGCCTGTTTTAATTAACTAAAAGGAATCACTGGCAGAAATTTCATGATCAAGAATACTCAGAAAGGAAGGAGTGCATGAAGGTTGGGAGTTTTTAACAAGTGAGACATTGAAGGCACAACTGCAAACATTCCTTACAAGAAAGAAATGTAGGAAACAGCCAAACAATCTAGGTGGCTATGTAAGCAAATTTCTGATGAACTGAGGTTGTAGTTACATTATTTGAATAAACTAGGAGCTGGATCAGGATTTTTGGAGTCACATGGTACTCGTGTATTTTTGGGGTCAGTGTGCATATCCGATTAGGACAACTTTTAAACTTGGTGTAATATGTGTGGTACAGTATATTAATCAGGTGAATTAAAGGGGCTTTTAAAATCATTTTAAAATTGCCACTGTGGGGCTGCAGCTTCCCCAGTTTCTCCTTTCTGCAGCTATGGATCCCTGGAGTGAAATGTCTATAACAAAAATCTAAAATAAAACCCTACTCTCCTGTAGTTACGGGGAGATGTTCTGGCTGCTAGCACATCATCCTGGAACCACTTTTGAGGATTTGTCCTGCACCCACCCATCCTTACACTGGCTGCCTCTCACAACACTTGCTGTTGCCCGCCAACTCACTACCTCCATCGAGATGACACATTCAGCAGGGACAAAAGCCATGCTCTTCTGCTGTGGTGTGATTTTTTTAATTTCTGTTTTTTTAATCCTTCAGACTGGCATAATGTGAGATCAGTGTTACAGACAGAAAATGAGATTTAACATATCCGATGAGGTTGTTGTTGAATGTATCTCTAAAGAGCAGCAGATGGTATATTACTCCAACGAAATTAGCAAAGATGTATAGGATGAAAGATGATTATTGTTGGAAATGTAAAGAGAAACAAGGTGATTTTTATCAGACAGAAAAAAGAATGAGATTTAACTCAAAAAGATGTTATCCGATCTGAACTTTTTCTGGTTGTTAGTGAAATTAAAGGAGCAGACAGGACTTTATTTTTATATGCAACAGCAGCGGCACGAATGCTCCTGGCACAGAACTGGAAGACATCTTTGGATGAATGGAGGGCTCAGACTGAAAAGACAACCAGAGGTTCAGCATCTTCTTAGTAGCTTCACCGGATTAGGGTAGAACTTAAACCTTTTTATAAGTATAAAAAGGGGTTCGTTTGAAAGGAAGGCTGGGAGATGAATAACGTTAAAACCGCTGCCAAGAACAGGGAGGGGATTGATTCCAGACACAGTTCAACTGAGAGCTACATCCAAAGGACAGGCAACACAGCCAAGAAGGCGCAGCTTCTAGTTGACGTTTTTCCTGGCTTCCTTTGGTATGGCCATCTGGAGAAGCATTGCCTTGGTGGATCTGGTGGCACAGGTAGATGATCTTGGGGAAAGGGTGTATGCTAAGTAACAGGACCCCAAACCATGGAGGGCTTTGTAGGTGATCACCAAAATCATAAACATGACCTGGGATGTGACAGGTAGCCAGCGCAGGCAGACCAGAACTGGGCTGATCAAATTTACTGACCCTCGCCACCAGTCTGGAGATATTCTAAACCTGCTGCAGTGTCCAGGTCCACTACTTTAACTAAGTTGAAATAAATAAGCTCCTAGTGAGTGTTAAAAGAAAACCCCTACTTAACAAACAAAAACCACCAAAAATTGTGTGCTTAGCTGTATGCTGTGTAAATGGATGATGCTAATATTTGTTATATTTGTAGGTGGTTGATGTATCATATCCAAAGAGTGATTATCCTCATCGCCGTAGAGAGAAGAAACAAGTGGAGTGTTGCAGTCATAAGCTAGGGCAGTAGTGGCAAGCCTTGGACTGCAACTCCCACGGTCCTTTGTCATTGGCAATCTAGGCTCAGAATTCTGGGAGTTGTGGTCCAAAACATCTGGAGTGCCGAAGATTCTCCACTAGTGAGCTAGGGTATTTGAACTTCTTTATATATGACTTGGATAAGCGTTTAAGGAGGTGGTCATCAAATGGGGGGGGGGAGCTAATATTTCAGAGACTGAACCATGATTCAAGATGCTCTAAGGCTGAAGAATTGGCCCACATGAACAAAATGAGTGCCAACAAGGGGGAAATGCAAGGTTTGAGTTTAGTAGGAAAAATGGATGCAAAATTATCCAATATTATATTGTGCCACTAGAATGGAAGAAACGGATCTGATAACTTATCAGGCCCCATGATAAACAGGAATCAATGATGTGAAGCAGCAAGAAAAGAAGTAAATTTAGCATTAGGCTCAGGTATAACAATGTAGAATAGAGGTCCAGGAATATGAAAGTATTACTCCATTCTGCTTTGGCCGGACCTCAGCCTGGAATAATGTGTCCAGTTCTAGGTATTAATGTTTGAGAAAGATATGAGAAAGACAGCAAGGGAAGAATGGTTGAGGGAACTGCTTACACTTAGCTTCATGGCCCATGACTGACATGGAGGCCATGAAATCATTAACAAATCCTGACAAGTTTTTCTTAGCAGAAATATCTAAGTCCCCTGAAAATAAAACAGCCAACATTATAATGCCGTTATACAAAACAATAGTAAGGCCCCACCTGGAGTATTGTGTACAATTCTGGTCACCGCACCTCAAGAAAGACATAGTGGAACTGGAAAAGGTGCAGAAGAGAGCGACTAAAATGATTACTGGGCTGGGGCACCTCCCTTATGAAGAAAGGCTAAAACATTTGGGCCTCTTTAGTCTGGAGAAAAGGCGCTTGAGGGGGGATATGATTGAGACGTACAAAATAATGCAGGGCATGAGTAAAGTGGATAGAGGGAAGCTCTTCTCCCTCTCCCAAAATACCAGAACTAGGGGACATACACTCAAATTGAGTGCTGGGAGAGTAAGAACTGACAAAAGAAAATATTTTTTTCACCCAGCGCGTTGTAAGTCTATGGAACTCCCTGCCACAGGATGTGGTGATGGCATCTGACCTGGATGCCTTCAAAAGGGGATTGGACAGATTCCTAGAGGAAAAGTCCATCACGGGTTACAAACCATGATGGAGATGTGTAATCTCTAGGCTTTAAACCAGGGTGCTTCAAGGGCCAGATGCAGGGGAGTGGTATCAGGAGACAGATATCTAGTCTCATGTGCTCCCAAACGCATCTGGTGGGGCCGCTGTGAGATACAGGAAGCTGGACTAGATGGGCCTTGGCCTGATCCAGCATGGCTCTTCTTATGTTCTTATGTTCTTATGTTCTTATTATATGCCTTGGGGTTCTCAACACCATACTTGAGCCCTGCTCTATTAGCCCAAGCATGGAGACTGAGAGGTAGGGGTGGGATGGAGAGTGCAACCAGAATAAATTTTGCAAAACTAAAATTTTTAAGAAAATCTATGCAGAATTATTTTTGTCACTTAAACAGATAATTGATCCATTTTCCTGCCACTGATTTTGGGATGTCTGGGGAAAGGTTTATTTACTTATATCAGGGGTGTTCAAACTCCGGCCCTCCGTATGTTTTGGAGCACATCTCCCAGAATTCCAAGCCCAGATTGCCAATGATAAAGGACCGTGGGAGTTGTGGTCCAAAACATCTGGAGGGCTGAAGTTTGAATACCACTGACTTACATGAAGCAAATAAAATCCAGTTACAGTACTGTACAATGGACAGAATAATCATTTAAAAGCAATTAATTATCTCCATTGCTCCTCTGACATATAGTAAGGTCAAATGCCAGAACAAGTCCATATGAACCTACCCGGCAATTAAGATCTAGCCAGGTGGCCCTCTTGAAAGAGCCATCCCTCAAGGAGGTGAGAGGGATGGCTTGTAGACAGAACAAGTGCCCTCCCAGTTGGCAAACATTGAAGGTAAAAACCTTCCTGTTCCAGAAGTTTTTTAATTGATACAACATAGACTGGGGTCCTTTGATGGCAATTTTAGTGATGATTTTAATATAAGGTTTGGCTGTTGTTTTAATTATTTATTGATATTTTATGTCTTAACTGTTTTAATTCCTTGTTGTAAGCCGCCCAGAGACCTTTGGGTAGTGGGCGGCATATAAGCTGTAAAAATAAATAAATAATAAATAAATAAATAAGTCCAGTTAAGAAAAGTAGAGGGTAAAGGAAGGAGCAAGTTATTTATTTATTTATTTATTTATTAAATTTATACCCCGCCCATCTTCCCTAAGGGAACTCTGGGCAGATTACAGCTAATAGACACAAATATACAATAGCAGCAGAATTAAACAGTAGAATAAAATAAAATAGAATACAAGCATAAAATCACAAACACCCTCTGTTAGTATTATCTCTCATAGAAATCGAGCTATGGGTGAACGAGCAGCAGATGGCAGGGACAAAAAAACAAAACCTTAAACTGAACTTAAACTAGGTCACCAAAGGCCTCGCGGAATAGGATGGTTTTAACCGCTCTACGGAAGGCCAGCAGGGACTCTGCAGAGCGCACTTCACTGGGGAGGCTGTTCCATAAAGATGGAGCTGCCACCGAGAAGGCTCGATTTCTGGCGGAAGAGCGTCTGGCCTCTCGGGGTGTAGCAACCCGAAGCGAGTGTGCTCGCGACTGCCAAACTGGTCAGGCCAAGGTTGATCGCTGGGCGATTCGCACCGTCAGGTAGTCCGGGCCCAAGCCATGGAGGGTTTTATAAACTAAAACCAGGACCTTGAATCTGATCCGGGACGCAACGGGTAGCCAATGCAATGTACTCATCTCCAGGAATCTATTGCATCTTGATAATGAGAATATTGGACAAGCAAGACTCATGGGTTTCAACCCAAAACAAGTAGAACAGATTATGTGTGTTACAAGCTGGAGACAATGAATGAACTCTTCTGAATTTGAAGTAAGCGTGAGAGAGGCATTGTTACCCATTTTGTTTGTGTGTGGTAAACAGATTCTGAAATACAAAATATATGAAGCCTGTCTGGCCATAGACAAGAGGAAAACAGAAGCAACAGTACATATACCACAGACTTCTTTCACATCTTTCCCAACTTACTGGTAAAACTCTACCCCTGAGAAGTTCTCTAGACAAGTTCCATCATGACCTTCTGAAGACTGGCAAAACACATACTTAACAAGAAAAGGGAGAGTTTGGGAAATGATCCTGACTCTTTTGACTCATATAACAACTTTCAAATTAAAGAGTTTCACACATTCAAAGTTTCATTATTATGCTGAATAGTATAACTTTATATGCTGATAATGGAAAGTATTGAACTGTATTTTGCTAAAGAAGTAAAACGAAGTTTCAGTTTGATATAAAAATAAAGATGGCATATTTTTCTATAATTGGGTGGTGGGGATTTCTCCTCATGGTTTTCAAATTGCCAGGAACTGCAATTCAGCTTCTAAAAGTATTCATACTGGCATATCTTCACAATATATGAAAGGCCCAAGATCATCCAGGGACCTTCACATCAGTGGAAGATTCGAATTGAGGTAAAGGTAAAGGTAAAGATAAAGGTCCCCCTGCACATGTGTGCTAGTCGTGTCCGACTCTAGGGGCAGTGCTCATCTCTGTATTCAAGCCGTTGTGCAAGTCCATGGCCATGTGACCAGCATAGCTGCAAGGAAACACTGTTTCCTTGCAGGAAACAGTGATTCGAACTGAAATCCATGTCTAATAATGGATTACTCTATTTCCCCACTAATTCTTCTTTGCAGTTTCTTAAGAGACTGTTGCTGCACTATGGTCATTTCAGAAGCTTTTCTTCTTCTTATTTTAAAATATGGCCACACATCTAAGAGATTTCTTGGAGCCCAAAAGCATAGAGAGGCTCAGAAATCAATATCCAACCTGCTGTAATGTGGCAGAACTAAGACTTCTAGGGTCTTTGGCTCTTTCACATGAAAAATACTCCAGCTACAGCTAAGAGCCAGTTTTCTCTCTTCCTGTGTATGAGCAATGTTTGCCACAAACCCCACAACTTTGATTGAATGCTTGTTGTCCATGCAGCATGGCAAAGGGAGGGCAGAAAAAAGGAAAAACTCTATGCATTTCAAACTCTATTTCTGAGTTGTAATACGGCAGGCATCAGATAATGACCTTCCCTTCCTTCCCCCTCTCTCTTCCATCCCTTTCCCTTCACCCACTTAAGTGCAGCTGTGGTAAAGAGACACTTGCCAACAGACCCACAATGCACTCCTCCACAGGAAGTTCCAAAGATCGCTTCCTGCACAGGAAATTTCCTGTGGTCCAACAGACATTCCTCTTGGTTTTATCACCACCTTACATTTGTTTTGGCACATATCTGCTCTTAAGTCAGAAGAAACAGAAAGATCTCAGAAAAAAAATAATACACAACTGGGGAAAGTCTTCAAATTTGTCTTTCCTTTCCCTTCTGTGTGAACTTGTATTTGCAAAGAGAGATTATGGACATTGAAATTATATCCTATGTAGATTCTTACACTCAGATACTATACTACAACTTTGTCTCTTGAGTCTATAGGTATTAAAAGGGATGTCTGGAATCAGTAATTTGCGGCAGCATGAAGGTGATTAACTCTGAAGTTTAATACAGAGGCTTTTGTGAGCAAGTGGTTCTCTTAAATAAAATACTGTTGTCAGTAGAGATGGGCACGAAACGAGCAATTTTTCATTTTTGTTTTCATTTTTTCGTTTTGTTACGTAATGAAATGAAAAACAAATTTTGTCTCTAAAATGAAACGAAACGAACCGAAACAACAGAAATTTTGTCATGCATTTCATTTTCGTTGCGGCAAATACATTGAACTGTAATGAATGCTAAGGAAACAGCGATTTTTCATTTTCATTTTTGTTTTCTCATTTCGTTATGTAACGAAACAAAAATGAAATTTTTTGCAAAAAATTCACGAAAAACAAAAACGAACCGAAACGGACCCCCTAAACGACAAACAGCAAACGAAACACCATTTTTTTAGAGTCGTGCCCATCTCTACTTGTCAGAGTGTCAGTGGAACTCATACTATTGTACTTCAAACTTCACTTACATATTAGATTAGTTTTTAAATCCAGGTTTGGTTCCGCATGCCTCAAGTGACATCCCTGGCAAGAAGCACCTTTCACTGACGTAGGTCAGATGCAACAGCTGTGATCTCTCCTCCTGAATGGTGAATGCCTTGCCACAGATACTCATGCACGGGGAACATCTAAGCTACAGTACTGCAAGGTGATGTATGGCAGATTGCCTTTGAAGAGCTTCCAGAGGCATCAGGTGCGATCACAACATAGTAGCTAGGCTGGTCTGAACATACCTTTGCTGGCATTCAGTCTAATTAATTAATCCATTAATTATATGCCATCAAGTTGATTCGGACTTATGAGGACCCTTCCCAGAGTTTTATAGCTCCAGACTTTTCAGAGGTGGTTGACCAATCCATTCTTCTGGTGGCTTTCCAGGAGTTTGAAGATTGCCCACATAAGACAAAGCATTACTTCTACAAGGCACAGTGAGCAATTGAACTCTTGACCCGGTAACCAGGTACTCTAACTCACTCCAGGCCGTTACTTGATTCCATTTGATATTAGGTATAATTAAGATCTCTAAAAAGCTTGGAGACCTTGGGAAGCTAATGTCAAGATAAATATAATGACACTCGGATGCCAATGGTAACTAAAAGAGAGGTTGGTGCTACCCCTTCTTTAGTGCAGAGGTATCTAAGGCTTATCTTTACCCATGACTTTGCCTTCCTCACTAGAGCTAGCCTTCAGAGGGCCTGCTAAGGATTGTAGCCTGAAACAAGTTTACGGTCTAGGCGTGGGGGGTGGGTGGGTGGGCGGCGGGCGGAGGCAAAGGCATCAGTAGTGATAAAATCAGGTGCTGGAGGTGCCTGTAAAATTCAATCAAAAGCCAGCTAAGTGTATGCCATTGAAGTGTCTCAGCTGAAGATTTCCATAAATGGGGCACACACAGAGAGAAAAGGGCCCTATTTCCACCACCCAGCTCTGAAGCACTGAGACTGGATGTTTGCTTGCTATTTTGCGGTTTTATTAACATCATCTGGAGCCTAAGTGGCCCCTTGAAATATTCCCCTTCCTCCACATTTTTCTTTTACCAGACCATTGATTAAGTCCAAAAACTGATTTTGGCGTCTGCACTCCAGTTATAATCAGTGCCTTCATTATTCAGGTTGGATGCAAAGTATCTAACAAGATTCAATGTATGCTACTCTCCAGCAATCCAGCTTTGGAACAGGCCAGGGCATTTGTACACATGAAAGGACCCAGGGTTAGTTCCACACTTGCTTCCAAAGTCCTTAGGGCTGTTTTATTTTCCAGTGGGACTTTGTTTACTCCATTGGCCTCTCTTGGCTCTTCACTCTTTCCATTATTTTGAGCTTTCAGACATTATTTCCCTGCTGGCAACTCACTCTGTTTTCCTCTCCATTCCTTTTTTGCAAAGCAAAAAGGAACAAAAATGTTCAACATATATAGCCACCAGCCTCATCCAAGTTTAGAAAAGTTACTTTTATTTTGGATTACAACTCTCACAATCACTGTCTGCAAACAGGGCCATATTGTTTCGCTGTTGTTTATTTCTTGCTGTGGTTTGGTTTATTTTTGGATTCCTGGAGATGCACTCCCCCAAAACTAACTTTCTCAAGTTCTGAAACTCACACTAAACCCATCAGTGAAATGCTGTATGCATTCTTACATGCACGTTCTGAGGAATACTGATTTGCCATCTTATGTACATCTTTAAATGCCCATCATTTGTCCTGTACTGTTACCTGTTATACATGTGTATACATGTATGTGGGGTGCTTTAGTGCTGGAACGATTTGGGGAGAACTTTGGAACTGAGTATCTTCATCTAAAGACCTTTCCTCAGTTAAAGGGCCCTATTATCATTGGGTGGGTAAACCTGTACCAGATGACACATGGAAGCTCCATTTTTTTAAAAAAAAGTGTGTGTGTGTGTGTGTGTGTGTGTGTGTGTGTGTGTGTGTGTGTGTGTGTGTGTGTGTGTGTGTGTGTGTGTGAGAGAGAGAGAGAGAGAGAGAGAGAGAGAGAGAGAGAGAGAGAGAGAGATTTGTGGTCCAGGACATGTGATACCTTTATTAGACTAATAAACCAAGCATTTAGAGTGAGCTATTCAGATTTTAAGAGCTGCCTAGATGCCCTAAGCACATCCAATCTCGCCTGATTTCAGAAACTAAGCAGGGTCAGCCCTGGTTAGTACTTGGATGGGAGACCACCAGGGAATACCAGGAGCTATAGGCGCCTGGAGTAGGAACTGGCAAACCACTCCAGTATTCCTGCCAAGAAAACTCCATGGACATGGGGTCACACACATTCAGATTTCAAAAATCACTTCTTCAGTTATGCACCAAAATATTTTGGAGAGTGCAGAAAAATTATGAGTGTCTCAAATTTCATGGCAAAACAAAAATGGCTAGGCATACTTCTTAAGGTAAGGTCAGAACATGAAGGGGGTGTAGTACTATGTATTTGGAATTTTCCACTCAGTTATTAGGAGAAGACGCACACACACACACACACACACACACACACACACACACACACACACACACACACACACACACACACACACACACACACACACACACACACACACACACTGCACTGTATCGCCTGTTTTGGAAATCAAGTTTCCTTTTTAGCTGAGTAGGGTGGAGTGGGGAAGCCTGCGCAGAAACTAAGTTACCACCATCACAAGGCTAAGATTAAATTTGGAAGCTGGCACTGTTTCTCCATCCAGTGAAAAAATAAAAGCAGTTTTCTGCATAGACAAGACCAGCATCTCAAGGAAAACCTTTCCAGTCCAAGCACTGGTGAATCCTATTGCACACAGTATAACTTTCAGATGCAAAACTGCTGAAATTTAAGAATTCTCCATAGGCGTATCTGTTGTGCCTTGAATGGTATGGATCCATATGGAAGAGGCAGTTTATGGAGATTTCTTAAGTTACAGGAACATGCTTTCCAAATTATGGAAAGAAAGAAAGAAAGAAAGAAAGAAAGAAAGAAAGAAAGAAAGAAAGAAAGAAAGAAAGAAAGAAAGAAAGAATTCCTCCAAAGCAAATTTATTTTAATAGAAAATTTAAAATCTAAACCAAAGGTCAGTGTGCCTAAAATCCCATTTAAGTAAAGGGTTCAGAATCCAGAGGCTAGGTTCCAACAAGATTTCCTAACTCAAATTTTATTTCCTCAGCTCCATGGGATTACCTTCAATTTCATACTGCCCTTTGTACAGGAAGAGAAGAAAAATGCATAGTATTTTATTTCTGTTGACCGCAAGTGTGAAGCACTTCTATGTACAAACTTCTTTTTACTCCTTACCCATTCAAACTCTCTCCAGTCTAGCACAAGTAGATGTTTATGGTCTCAAAGATGTACAATCAAATTGGTAAGCCTTATCATTTTTATTATTAGTCACATTATTACATGAAATGGAATACTGGCCAGCTGAGCTAAATCACTTGAAAGGATCCTGTGAATATCAGAGATATTTATTTTCCAACTTGATACTAATTTCCCCCCACAATGTACTCATCTTTAGCATGAGAATAGCAGTTTATCTAATCAACCTTCTTGGAGAATGCAAAGCGCCATGGGACAACAGCAGAACAGATCACAGGAAAAGAACAAAGCCTTCACTATCACCTTATCTTCCTTCTTTCCAACTACAGTGTGTGTGTGCGCGTGTGTGCGTGTGTGTGTTGTGTTGTTACAGTTGTGACCGACTCTTCGTGATTTCATGTTCACACTTTGATCTAAAAACAGCTGGATCTAAGATCACTGTAACAAAATGCACAGTAACTGTGAATCAAAAACATTTGTCACTCCACTGGGGGAGATATCTACATCCCTTGTGGCAAGACTAATGTATTTATTATTATTATTATTATTATTATTATTATTATTATTATTATTATTATTATTATTATTATTAATAATAATAATAATAATAATAATAATAATAATAATAATAATAATAATAATAATAATAATAATAATAATAATAATAATCCCTATCAAAGCTAAGATGCACAGAATTCCACTGACTTTCATATAAGGTTTGCATAACTAGCCATAGGTAGCTAGTGAGACACTGAAGTACATCTTGGTTATGCCATAGTAGGACATATGACCAGGCATGTGACCATGACAACCCATCAATTAGTCTTGGTCAGCCAGACTAGATCACACTAACCTTATGTGAACACCATCATGATTCTGGCCACTGTGAGAGAGGCTAGTCAGAGAGAGGATGACTGCATGTCAATGAATGTCTCAATAACTGTTGGCCAAAAGTCAAAGAAGGCCTGGGAAGAATGGATATAAAATCTGTTTTAGTTCTTAAACAGTCTGGCATCTCAAACCCCCTCTTCCTAAGTGTATGCAACAAGGGTAAGATTCTTTGTAAGATGGTGCGTGTAAGCTAATGTCGAAATTCTTTTATGTATGTATTATCAAGCAAACACTTTGCCTACATCAGCTTCAGTTTCTGGTTTGGTCACATAAATGGGGGTTCAGTGTAAGAGAAAACAGAGCTGGTGGGTGAGGAGATGACTCCTTGGATAATTTGCATGTATACTCATTCTATTTTCTGCACATGCTCAGGGATCTCTTGTTCTTGGGTCTCTTTCGAACTGGGGCTGCCCATACTTTCCAGGCATCTTTTTCTCCTTTGCCTCCCAAACAGAAAAATAATGACTGCATGTCAAGAATTATTAGGCCACACATTATCTAATCAAAAGGATAGACAACTATTTTTTTGTCAGTGGAGCTCAAAAACACGTTGTTTTCTTATTGCCACTGTGCCAGGTGAAGACAATTAAGATGTCATCAGGACATCAGGACATTATGCTCACAGAACATAAATGTCAAACGAATTCCCTTTGGCATACCAAGCAATTTATTCCCAGAAGATGCTTAATCTCTTAATGGTTATTTACTGGAGTGGCTCTTGCAGTGATGGGGAGAGGGAAAGAGAGATGCTGGAAAGTGGCTGGTCTCCCTGAAAGTGGGTTTGTTTTTGTATTTATATTTTCTACTGACAATCACAATTCTTTCAGGGAAGAGACGCAGGCAGCACAAGTGGGAAAAACTCTTAAGGCTGCCCACAGTGCTCTGCACACTATATGTCCCTGCCTCTTCAGTAACACTTTGAATTGTGGTTCAGTGGTAACATTTCATATCTGAAAGGTAAAAGCAGGCTACAAAACAACCCAAGGAGCTTTTCCACAAACAGCCCCCACAATAAAAAAAAAGAGAGAGATGGGCATGGCATGTGAATAACCTTTGGACTATAATGTATCTTAACTAGAACATGATCTTTAGAGAGATTTTTTCTCAAAAAGCATTTCAACTGATTTAAATTTTAAAAAATCCAATTTAAATTTTAAAAATCTGATTTTTTTATTTTTTTATTTTTTTAAATCACTGATTTTTATCCACCCTGATTAGAAGAATGTTTTGCAATAAGAATGTTGAAAATAATTCAGCAATTGAGCACACACAGGTATAAGAACTTAAAACAGAAAAATTCAGAGGGTGGCACTAAACACGCAGAATATAAAAATCAAAGCAGGCAGGTACAGAGTGAAAACCTGATGACCCCTCTCACAAGAGAGCTGCCTGAGGTGTGCTCCACATATCCTCCTGGCTATTTTTCTGTATCTAGATGTATATCTAAGACTGTAGGACAGGGTTGGTGTACCTGGTTTCCAGGAACAGATTCTGATCTGTTTGTGTCACAATGCCACAAAGGGCAGAAAATGGGTGCCTCGGCTCCAGGGCTTGCGGGGTAGTCCTTCTTGGAATAATTTGTGTATGCACGCATAATTACAGTACTGTATGTATACACACTAGTTGGTAACAGCGCTCTACAATGGGGAGGGATTGTGCAGGTTACATACGGAAAGAAATGTACACATAGCAGTAAGTTCAGAACTAGTACAGATGATGCTTACATATTGATATGTCCTCTTCCCAAGTGCATCTAAAGCAAGCAATTGCCTACTTTTTCTACATAAGTTCTGACTCTGGTTCTGCTTAACCCATGCACCTGTGTCCTTTATGGGACTCTTCACACGCCAGTAGTATAAACCACTGGTTCTCCTTGAGCCATCTTCCTCTTTGTTTCTCTCTCCCACAGATTCTTACTGCCCACCCTACAAACTAAGTGGTATACCTCAGCTTTCATAAATGGATTTCAAAGTGCTTTACAAGCCTTAACGATCATGTCCACATATTAGCGGCATACTCTGCAAGAATGCTATGGCTTTGTTACATAGATGGGAAGATCTATAGCTCTGTACCACATGCTGAAAGATTCTAAACCACACATGCAAAAGAACACGCTTACCAAAACCAGACAAGACTCAGGCTTTGTCATGGGTTGTTGTAGTAAACAAAGAGGAAGAGCTGTGTTGGATCAGACTTTAAAGACCTGATGAGGACCGTGTTTTATTCCCACTGAGACATACCAGGTACCTAAGAGAAGTCCCCAGATCAGCAATGTGGCATTCTCCTGGTCATTTTTCCCAGCATAAGGCTTTTGCAATTGGAAGTAATATATAGCCACTATAATTACAAGAAAGGGTTTGATTTCCCTTGCCAGTCCTAGCATTGGCATCATTCCTTCATTTCTGTGAGGAAAAAAAAGAATGTGGAAATCAAGCACAGTAACTACCAATCATTAAGACATTACTGTTGGCATTAATGTCAGCTTGATTATATTTTTTTAAAAAATAAATAAATGGTGTAACATCATTACTTTTTCATGTAATGCAGAGTGCACTCATTATTGGGGTATCAAAATGTGTTCTTGGGGCATTTTGTGATTTTAAAAAAATTAACTAGAAGTGGAATCTTTGAGGGTTTTTAAAAAAATATCTGTTGACTTTTTGTTTAAGTCCACAAACTGAAATATTTTATCAGCTGAATTTTACTAATTGAATTGATAGTTTCCCTTACCTCTTGCCTTGGCAATGAGAATGTTGCAGTGGGAAGTATAACAGTTGGGGACCCTCCTGTTGTCTGTCCCTCTGTATTACCCACCATGGAAAACTGATCTCCTCATACACCAATCAGGAGCTGAGGAGGTACCAATAGAAGACCAGGTGGTATGCACACAAGAGGAACTATAGATGCTTCCTCTACACTGGGGAGTGAGTGGTATGTGTCCTACAGTCCTAGTATTCCATCCTATTGTTACTTGGATTTATCTTCAGGAAAATATATATTTTTTAAACTGCAAAATCTTGAGAATGCCAGAGCGAGTTATACACTTCACTTGGCTCTTTAAATCCCCTTGTCTGGCTTGAGAAGGAAGTGAGAGACAGTATTTGCTTTGTTGTGTCAGTGGCTGTAGAAATATGCAACGATTCAACAAATTGCACCAAAGGCCCTTGTCCCTCCATTTGTTTAAGAGCTCAGGTCATTTTTCACAATTATGCAATGCAGCTCATAGAAGAACTCCCTGATTGCACAACTCTACCCTGCTTTTATTTTTGACGTTAAGCCACATAGATGGATTGGTTGCAACTAAAAAACAAAAAAATCATTTCATGGACATAGGCAGGAAAATGGGAGTTTTCCCTTTTTGCTGCTTTCAAGTGAAATTTCAAAGGTCATCCTTAGTTCTAAGGAAAAACAAATTCCACAAGTAGAAACATCTTTCTTAGAACCAACCCAAATGCCATGAAACTGAACTCAATGTTTTGGCTTTGTTTTTTCTTTTGTCTTAAGTACTAATACATCTATTTTTGTTGGTTTTTATGAGTTCTAGAAGGGTTTGATAAAGTAATTTCCCTATTGTATCAACATTTTCCCTTAGCCATTCTGAGTAAAGCAGAAGTGAGGTGTGTAAGAAAGAGTAAAGCATCCTGTTTGTGAGCAAAGCTACATATATACTGCCAAGGCGTCTGCAGAACAAGAAACTTTGTAGCTAGAAAAGAAATACCAATACATACTTCTTAATCTGTGGCTAAACTCTACTCTGCCAAGTGCCAAAATAATACTGTACATAATGTAGTACAAAATCTTAATCTTTCTTTATAGGATCAGAAAAGTCAGGTCATTCATTTTAGAGGCAAAAGGCTACAGGAATAACCATGGTGGATAAGACCCAAGGCCTGGCTAGTTCAGCAATTTGTTCTCACAAAGGCCTACAGGGAAGTTCTGAAGGACGGTATGGACACAGTTCCTTCCTACCCTCACTGGTGCTCCTGGATATCATGACTTTTGTTTATTTAATTTCTTCTAACCCTCAATTACGACTGCAGAAGGCACTAGCCATTGGTACACCTTGTGGTAGCAACTTACATAGTTTAGCTGTATGCTATGCAAAGAACTTTCTGAGTTTCCCACCTCTGCAGGATGACCTGCTGCTCTACTACTATGAAAGAATAATTTGTTCTTCACTTCTCTAAACCATGTATAATTGCACAGTATATGCTTTTTCATGTCTTCTATTGCTCGCCTTTTTTCCCTCACTGAAAAAACTTATGACACAATGACCTTTCCTCATGGGAGTTACCCCTGTCCATGATCATCCTGCATACTGACTTAGGCAAATTCTCTAAATCTTCTCTTCTGTGAGGTGCAACTGCTGGCATACAGTGACCAAAACCCATCTTAGCTAGTTATACTAGGAGTAGCACAAACACTCAATTTTTTGTAAGCAAATTGCCCTTAGTCACAAAATCACTATAGATGTTACCTGCTGCATACTGAGATGTATGAGGGATAATGTCTATATTGATTTTTTAGCTTGCATAGGAACACAATACAAATTTCCCCACTCTTTCAGATAGTTTGCTTCTAGGGCAAGAATCTTGTGTTGCACAAGCAACCAACGAGAGCAATCTGTGCACACTCGCACAAGCACTAAGCTTACAGGGGACATTGAATGGGATTGAATTTGGGTCATGAATAGATACAGTACTACAGTTTAACCACTGAACCACAAGGCTGTTAGGAGTGTTAGTAGGTATGTAGGTGGAGTCACCCAATAGACTTTGCCGATCTGGACTTTGAGAGTGTTTTGACAGTGTCCCTCTTGAAGGATCTCAGAAGAAATTTAGCAGACTTTGGGAAAAGAGAAGAAACCTTAATGTTCAAATAAAGAGCAGAATGCAGAGTCGGAATAAATGAACGTTTCCCATAATGAAGGAATGCAAGCATTACAGGTTTCAAAGATTTGCAGAGGGTTCAAGTGCTTTTTACTTGCTCATGTGTTATGCTAATTTAGGGATTGAGATTAGGTCTGATGGCAACACAAACAATTTAAAACATTTATAACAAAAGAATTTCTCCCTATTGTGAGCCATACCAGCTTGACCATGCCCTATCTCTTTTGATCTCACAAGCTAAGCAGGGTCAGGCCTGGTTAGTACTTGGATGGGAGAAATAAACTCTGCTTTCTGCTGACTGATGGAAGAAAGATTTGCTTTGTTGTTATGGTTGATACTTCAGTGAAAATATCAGTGCAGGCTGGTGTGAAATAGGCAATGGGAATTTAAAAAAGGAAACTGCCAATACCTTATAGAAAAATCTTAACATGCAAAAATCTTAATTTATTTATTTTCAAACTATATACCGCATTTCCCCAAAGGGGACTCATAAAGGCAATAAAACAATCAACAGCGGTGTCCACATGTCAATTGTGCTACTGATTGCACAGCTTCATACATGCCACACAGGAGCAGCTGACACCATCAATGCCTATTCACTTCCAGGTTTTGGCTAAAAGCCCTCCGCGGGAGATACGCTGCCAGATGACAGAAGGATGAGGCTCCAACACCTTGAACCTTATTCACAGCAGAGGGGGAAAATGGGGGTGATGAGGGAATGTTGATCCCAATGGATTCAGGTGACTGGCTCATGGCTGACTCAACCTTCCATCCTTCCAAGGCCAGTGACTTGGATCCCCAGCTTGCTGGGGGCAGAGGGAAAGGAGCAACATATAGTCTGCATAATTACAGTACAGTGGTACCTCAACTTACCAATTTAACCCATTCCAAAAGCACGCTCTTAAGTCAAACTACTCTTAAGTCGGGGAACCTATCTAAAAAAATTGAACAAATAAGTTAAAAATTAAAAAAATCAAAAAAAATTTGTAAGTCGAGCAGACCATATCTAAAATTTGTAAGGCGGCTGTTAAAACACAAGCAGTTTTCCGCTCTTAAGTCGAATTGCTCTTAAGTCAGGGTACCGCTGTACTTGTTAACTGTCCAGAGAGAGTTTAAAGTGATATGGGCTTTAACAAGTTAGTGAAACAGGATTTGTTTTTACTGAATCCATGCAGATTATTCCTTAGCAAGACATATATTTCAATAGACTTGATAATTTGACCTTTCATACATTTTCCCCTTCCCATTTTTAAGGGGGCTGGATTTTTCATTTATTTTCCCTTTACTCCTCTCTTCACTCAAATTAAGATTACAAGATTAAACCAGGAAATTGTATACTAACTAGTTTGGACAGGAGACGAAACAATGGTTTGGGGGCTTCTTGGCTGGCTCACACCTCCTGAGGGAAACTGGTGTGCACAGCCAAAACATTTCTTCCGATCTGACTTTATTCAGCAAAGATGATTATCTGAATGGAACCTTTATGTGAAGAAGTACTTTCATTTATATTTCCTGAGAATTTCATTTGGTGATGGTGAGTGATAACTTCTAGTAATAATGGCTGTTAGCATTAAAATCTCTGCCCACTTTCTCCAAGCCACACTTTATAATTATTTATCCTACGTACTGCTGATGTCAGAAGGAATGCAAACTCTTTCAGCTAACCACAGTATGGTATGGATATAATAAGCATGCCTAGTAAGCATTCAGGTAACCTGCCCATAATATCTGAGTGGAAAATAAATTTCCCCTGTTCTTTGGACTCTTCTGCATCACCTTGCATTCCATTAATAATATTAGCAGGTATACTAAATCCCCTAGTTACCGTATTTTTCTTACTCTTGCACAGAGTAATTTCCATCCCCAAAGTTGATGTTCACCCAACATGGAAAAGTGAACATTATGTCAAAGATGTGAAATTCTCTTTGTGTATAAAGTGCTAAAAACATTAAAGGGCCTGTAGAAAAAAATGAGGTCCTGCAAGCACATCATTATGTTTTTTTTTAAAAAAAAAGAGGTTTGAGGAACAGATTACTAAAGTCGCTTCAAAACAATCAGTCAGCTCTCTAGCCAACTCAGGAAGCAAGGTCCATGTAGAACAAACATGTCCAAACTTTGACCTTCCAGATGTTTTGGACCGCAACTCCCACAGTCCTTTGCCATTGGCAACCTAAGCTAGAATTCTGGGAGTTGTGGTCCAAAACATCAGGAGGGCCCGACTTTTGGACATGCCTGATGTAGAATAACACTGCCCTGCAAAATAGTATTTTTTTCATGGCTGACAGTTGAATGTGTAAAGAAATACAAAATACTGAAGGAACAACTCCTAGATCTTAAAGTGTTGGTAGAGTAAATAGGTATGTGACCAGCTACGTCCATCAGCATTTTATACCCGTAGCATTTGCTGGCCTGGTAAAATGCTACCCAAGTAATGCACTATTTTTGCAAGTGAAGGGAAACGAACCTTTTAGTCTAATTATTAGCTGTTATCTCCTAATTTGGAAATTTGCCAGCCTCATAAGTTATGAGAATCATATTTTGCTACCCCAATAAAAGTAATTTATTTATTTATTTATTTATTTATTTATTTATTTATTTATTTATTTATTTATTTATTTATTTATTGGATTTTTATACTGCCCATTTTTGTTTACAGTTGAAGGGGAAATGTAAAGAACTGATAGCAATAGAAATACAGGGAGGTAAAGTGACCCATACACACAGTTTGCCATGCCACACACACTGGATACAAACAACATAAATACCAAGGAGCATCAAACAAAAATATAGGCTTAATTCCCAAAGGTGGACTGGCATATAGATGGGTGAGAACATTTAGGCATGGGATGTACAGTTACGGAAATAAGTATTCTATCCCCTGCTGATTTTGACTGTTTGGCTCTGACAAAGAAATGATGGTAGGTTTATTGTAACTGTGAGAGTCAGCATAACAACAAAAAAACCTCAAAAACCCATTGCCCAAAAGTCAGGTATGGATTGGCATTGTAGTGAGGGAAATAATTATTCAAGCCCCTATCAGCAGAAGTTGTCTTAGTGTTGTTGTTGTTGTTGTTGTTGTTGTTGTTGTTGTTGTTGTTGTTGTTGTTGTTGTTGTTGCATTGTTACAGTCCTGATGGACTCTTTGTGACTCTATGTCCATGTAGTTTTCTTGGCAGGAATACTGGAGTAGTTTTCCAGTTCCTACTCCAGGTGCCTATAGTGCCTGGTATTCCCTGGCGTACTTGGTGGCAAAAACCTTGTTGGCAATCACAGAGGTCAGACGTTGCCTGTAGTTGGCCAGCAGGTTTCTGCATATCTCAGGAGAGATATTATCCCACTCGTCTTTGCAGATCTTCTCCAAGTCAGGAAGGTTTCAAGGCTGATGTTTGGCAACTCAAACCTTCAGCTCCGTCCTTCCACAGATTTTCTATGGGATTAAGGTCTGGAGACTGGCTGGCCACTCCAGGACCTTCATGTGCTTCTTCTTGAATCACTGTTGCCTTGGCTGTGTGTTTTGGGTCATTGTCATTCTGGAATACACATCCATGATCCATTCTCAATGTCCTGGCTAAGGGAAGGAGGTATTCACCCAAGATCTGACGGTATATGGCCCCATCCATCGTCCCTTCGATGCGGTGAATGTGTCCTGTCCCTTTAGCAGAAAAACAACCCCAAAGCATAATGTGTCCACCTCCATGTTTGACAGCATTCTTGGGCTCATAGGCAGCATTCTTCTTCCTCCACAAAAGGCAAGTTGAGTTGATGCCCAAGAGCTCAATTTTGGTCTCATCTGACCACACTTTCACCCAGTTCTTTGGTCTTGGGCATGGCGGTGAGTTTAGAGTCTGCTTGCTTTTATGGGCACAGTGGTGAAGCCCATTCTGAAAAAAACCTGGCCTGGCATCGGACGAATTGGCAAACTATCATCCAATCACCAATGTTCCCTTCATGGGCAAGGTTATCGAGAGGGTGGCCACTGTCTTGCTCCAGTCATTCCTGGAGGGAGAACAGGTTCTTGATCCATTCAAGTCTGGGTTCAGGCCAGGTCGGGGGACTGAGGCAGTTTTGGTCGCACTGCAAGATGACCTCCTCTGGGGGGGGGCACAGGGGTAGCTCTACCTTGTTGGTCCTTCTGGACTTGTCAGTGGCCTTTGATACCGTCGACCACGGTATCCTGCTGGACCGGCTCTCCGAGATAGGTGTCGGAGGCACTGTGCTCAGTTGGTTCCGATCCTTCTTGGAGGACTGTCCCCAGTGTGTTCAGCTTGGGGGGGGTTGTCTGCCCCATGGATACTCCCATGTGGGGTTCCGCAGGGGTCGTCCCTGTCTCCTAGCTGTTCAAATCTATGTGAGGCCGCTGGCTGAGGTCATAAGGAGATTTGGAGTCTGCTGCCATCAGTACGCTGATGACACGCAGCTCTATCTCTCCTTTTCCACCTCTGCAGTTGAGGCTGTTCAGACCCTCGACCAGTGCCTGGATGCAGTCATGGCATGGACCAAGACCAACAGACTCAAACTCAACCCCATGAAGACCAAGGTTATGTTCTTTGAGACTTCCCCTTCCAGTTATGGCAGCCCTCTCCCCAGTTTGGGCGCTTACTATGGAGGCCCAGGTGGCTGCCATGTCCAGGACTGCCTTTTTCCATCTCCGACAAATTGCCCAGATTCGTCCATACCTTGATGGGGACTCCTTGAGAACTGTTGTGCAAGCTCTGGTGATCTCGAGAATAGATTATTGCAACGCTCTCTACATGGGGTTGCCCTTGACTCTTGTTCGGCGACTTCAACGGGTCCAAAATGCGGCAGCCAGACTGGCGGTGGGTGTGCGTCAACATGACCACATCACCCCAGTACTGGCTCACCTGCATTGGCTACCTGTTACGTCCCAAATAAGATTCAAGGTCTTGGTTTTAATTTATAAAACCCTCCATGGCCTGGGACTTGATTACCTGGCAGAGCAAATCACCCAGTGATCAACTTCAGCCCGACCAACTAGGATGTCGCGGGCGCACTCGCGGTGCGGGTGGCCATGCCCAGGAAGGCTTGAAAAACGTCTACCCGCGGCCGAGCTTTCTCTGTGGCTGGTCCTACACTATGGAACCATCTCCCGAGCGAGTTGCGCCATGCACAGTCCCTGCCAGCCTTCAAAAAAGCATTAAAGACCATTCTTTTCTAGGAGGCATTTGGTGACTGTTAATTCTTTTTCTTTTTTTTCCTTCCCTGTTTTTGTCTGCCATTTGCCTTCAAGTACCTATATTGATTTTATTGTCGTTTTTTTTTGATGTTGTATTCAGTTGTTTTGTTTGTTGTTGTAAACCGCCCGGAGTTCTTTTTTGGAAGACGGGGCGGTGTATAAGCTTTAAAAATAAATAAATAATAAATAAATAAATACAGGTACTGTAACAAGCTGGGATTAGGAGCACTCCCTTACAGAGGGAGTTCCTCATCTCAGCTTGTTTCCTGCATATAGTGAAAAGAAACCTGGGAGCCAGAACTCTTGCTGGTTGATAGGGGCTTGAATAATTATTTCCCTCACTACAATGCAAATCCATATCTGAATTTTGGGCACTGTTTTTTTTTGTTGTTGTTGTTATGCTGTCTCTCACAGTTACAATGAACCTACCATTAAAGGTATAGCCTGGTCATTTCTTTGTCAGAGGGCAAACAGTCAAAATCAGCAGGGGATAGAATACTTATTTCCCTCACTGTACAACTTCAGGAGGGTCAAGGAGATAATTCCACCCCAAGACCAGCTGCAGGTCACACCCCATCAAGCACCAACTTCTGGGGGGAACCACGCCATTGCATTTGGGTGACAAATTACAAAAGGCTCTTCAAACAAGTACAGAAAAGTTTGTTTTAATGACCTTTCTAGGTTCTCTGCCAAACTTTGAGAGAAAACAGGAAGGAAAAAAATCAACATTGAAGCAAGCAATTCTAGTTTATGTTCAAGTGCTTTTTGAGATTTATCATTGAAATTCAGCTATGGCGGCAGGAGGCCAAATGGATTTGGGGCTGCCTGCAGCTGTGTGCTACATTATGTCCACTCAGGACAAGTATCATGTATATGCAATTAATAAGGGCAATTGGCCGTAACAACCAAGTTCATACCCAAGTGCCAGCACAAGGTGACACATTTCTTTAGTTTTCTCATGAACAGAGACATTGTTTAATTTACTGAGACAGCTTGCAGAACAATTCGTTGCACCTGTATGCAGAAGAAAAGCATACTGACTTTGACTGAACTTAATTCCAAGTCAGCATGTATAACACTACAAACTCAGATTCCTAAGTATCAATGTTCTGCTGAATATATTGGATACTTAAGATAAAATCTGAGAAGAGGTGGCCCCAGCCATTGAGGAGCCATGAAACCGTGCTGCCTGCCGGCGTGCAGCACTTCCTGAACACATTGAATGAACCTCTCCCACGGCTAAGAAGGAGCTGCGGCGGGACAGCTTCATGGCTCCTTGATGGTGCAGGCCCCCTCCTCTCCTTGCTTTCCCCCCCTCCCCAGGTGCTCACCTTCTTGTGGCCTCGATGGCGCTGAGGAGGAGAGCTGAGTTACCAGAAGTTAAGGCTGGGGGAACAGGGAATTGTGGCGACCTGGCGGATGCTCCTGGAGAAGGAATGCCAGGATCGATGTGGGGTTGTGGGAAGCGACTGTAGCACCTCCATCTCAGACACCCATCCTCCACCACTCATGTGTGCCTGCCCCGCTCCTTCTTGCCAGGCGACCTCTCGCTGTGGTGGCATCTGCTGCTTTGTGTGCCTGAAGCCCCACTCCTCCTTTGCCCTGAATCAGGAGGTTGGAGCCACAGAGCCCTTGGGTCTGCGCAGGGAGGGAGGTGCTGTTGCATTTGTGCATGCGCCGAGTCTTACTCCCCGGCAGCACCTGGACACTGCTCTCCTCCTCCATATCCGAGAGGAAGATGTGTGCTTCACTCTTTCAGTCCCTGCCAGACATAGAGCCAGGCAACTGGGAAGTGACGGTAGAAACAAGAGAAGAGAGTTTCACTCTTATTCATGAATTTCTGTATCCACGGGGGGTCCTGCACCCAGCTGTGTACCAGCACTTTACACCACCTCTTCTATACTCATGACAGGTGGCACTACTTGAGTTAGTGAAATTCTGTTCTCTCCCAGGAGCCTCCACCACAACCTACCCTGAAGTTGAGAAGAGCCCTTTATCCCTCCAGGGAAGCTTTTTAGAGGTTATCTTAGGGTGTGTGAAAATGTCTGTCACACAAGTTACTACTTGACCACAAGGGCAGTCTTTTGAGGTACCAGGTTGCTTGTTTTTCCTTTGAGGCAACCAACTTAACAGAAGCCATCTCAATAGGGTAATCCATCCAGTTCTGCACTTCAATGGTCACTTGGAGGGTTGCTTGAGCATATAAGAATGCTGGACTGGATGGGCTGTGGCCTGTTCCAGCAAGGCTGTTCTTAAGACTAGCTTGTTCTGAGCAGGCATCTGATCTAGAGCTCTCATAGGGCTGCCTAAACCTAAACTGACGATGTTGGGGATCCAGCATGCAAAGCAATTGCTTTCCCATAGAGATGCACCCCACCCAGCCTGCCCTTTGGAATAAGAGCACAAGGAGCTGCCTTCAAAGAGGCAGACTTTGCATTAGTCAAGGCTATGTCAACAGCTATCTTTTCCAGGAAATGTGCAACCAGGACACTCCCTCTACCCACATTAGATTCATCTTTCACATTTTTTTGCATGACTAACTTCCTCAGAAAGGAAATTTCCCTGAAGCAAAACATCAGTTGCTTGTTTGAACAGTTTAGCTTCTCACAACAAGGCAACATTTGATCGAGAAGAACCGAGGTCTCACTTACCACCAAACCCTCCAGGAATAACAGCAGGGAATTTGGCTACAATTGCTTAAATCAGGGTACACTTACCAGATAACTGAATCTAATTTTATACAAAGTCTAATTTTATACAGTTAACTGAATCTAATTTTATACGTCAATTTTCCAGGCACCACAATGCCCTGGCTCCTCTCAGAAATACGTTGTGCTATTGCAGTTATCTATGTACACCTGAGACATTTTTGCACACACCTCAACATGTGAATACATGAATGCAACATACACACAGTTATGATGACAATACAACTTGATCTATACTAACCACTGTGGAATGTATGAAATAACCCTCAAAGCTGTGACAATATTATGCCCTAAACCCAATCCTGTGGTGAATAAAAATTTGATTACAGAAGAATAATTTTCTTGCATTCCTCTGTTACAGAGAAAGTCCCCCTCCCATTTGTTATTTCCTGGTCTAATGTGTTGTGGACAAAACATCTTTGTACTGATTCACAGCATTCCACACAGCTCTAGATATAGAGGATTACACTTCTTGTAATTTGCATAGAGAAATCACCATACTCCTTAGAGATTATGGGAGTTGCCATTCAACATACTTGGAGAGAATCAAGTGAGAGAAGTCCATTCTGCTGTATCTCTAGCCCACCAGCTCTCTAACACCTGAGACAAGCATCAACACTTTGAATCTACTCCAGATTTTGAACTCAGAGTCAGGATTTAAATTATGTTAGGCAGACATTCAACCACTGCAGAAGACTGCCACTGGAAACCATATTTCCAAATAAATTTTCCTTATATAAATAGGTCAAAGTGGTGGTGTTTCTATACTCCTCTAAAAGTATACGTCTCAGGTTTGTTTACTGTCTGGAACAACTAGGAGTGTGTTCCTTTCTGACAGCAAATCACCCTTGCTTTGCCAGGCTCCTAACCACAGATACATCACAATGCAACTTTTTCCCCTACTAAGCATTTTTTAAAGTTAAAAGAGAGCTAATGAAAAAGAAAGAAAAAGGAAAGTGATATGTCCACAAGGAAAGTCTACAGGATTTTAAAATGCCAGATCCATGATATTTCCACCAAGATTTGCCTAACAGCATGATTCATGTGCTTCCCCCATGGGAGCCATACAGGGAAAACACTTAGGGTTTGGAGTCTGCAGCCTGATGACAGGGTAGAAAGAGAAAACATGCTCCCTTATGTTACTACACTCAATTTCATACACTGCATCCCCAGTATGTTGCCATGCCCAGAGGTGATTTTAACACTCCTTTACAAAGGCCCAGGAAAATATACTTGTGTTGAGAGAAAGGACGTTTCAGAAAGAGTCCATACAACTCTGTTGTGAAACAGACTTGTGTGCAGCTCTAGCAAATTGTGTATGTTTTTAAACAAAGTGGTACATTATTGCTAAAAATAATTGCAGTGGAGGAAATTTCTTCACATTTCTGATTACGAGATTCAGAAAACCATGGAAACATACTCAAACTCTAAAATCCGAGTTAAACTATGGAATCTTTTCAACACAAAAAGCAGTATTACCAAATAAAGTAAAATATCTGGTCCACTGTGTTTTGTGTGTTTTTATATTACTCACATTCCTTTCCCTACAAACCACTAGACTGATTGGCAAGTATGTTCTTAGATTAAAGCATCCCATGCTGATAATGCCACCATCTTTTTCACATTGTACCTGGGGTACTTTTAACAAGGGAAGGGTCAAGAAAGGACCACAGAAAAAGAAAACTAGAGAAGTGTGGAGTATGCAACAATACACTGTGCATTTGTTATAGTTTGTTTCCAGTTTTTTTTAA